>LR991034.1:20397396-21647396 GCA_905163495.3 Cosmia trapezina
ATGCCCAGCAGTGAATGAAGTCGAGCTGTGGATGATGATGAGGATGATTTTCTGGTGTACAATAACGTATAATATATAAATAAATGTAACAGAGTAAAACATGTAAGATGCATGGAATAATGAACCGTATTATAGGGGTACTTATACTTATCCCTTTGAGAATGATCTATCGAAAGATGATTCTATTGGACCTTTGTGCTAAGTACCACCTATAGTAGCTTAGTTTTACAAAAGAAACCAATCCAACAGACAAAAGAAACTTTCGCTAACATACAGAAGAGTCGGTCAGTTCTAAAAGCAAAATTTTAAGATTACATAAACCCCATATCTTTGTCGTTCGACAAACAAGACGATGATTGATGATCCCACTGCCTGCTGGGAAATTGAGACCGTACCGCGAACGACCCATTCACTCACGCGGAAAAAAACCTCATCCAACCACGAAGAACTCCACATCTTATAATTTAACTTCAGTAAACTTACTATTGAACGCTCAACGGCAACAATAGCCTAATTATATATTTCAAAAGTAAATTACTTGAACCATCAATCACGGATGGAGATTTCTAAATATCTATTGATCAAGAAAGTGATGCAGGCGGGTCATTGTTGACTTATCGTGTCGATGATAGCTTAATTTAAAATACGGAAAACCAACTCACATTGTTCCCGCTAACTAATTCAGTCACATAGACATAACTTAAAGTAGGGAAAACCAACTCACATTGTTCCCGCTAACTAATTCAGTCACAGAGACATAATTTAAAGTAGGGAAAACCAACTAACATTGTTCCCGCTAAATAATTCAGTCACAGATACATAATTTTAAAGTAGGGAAAACCAACTCACATTGTTCCCGCTAACTAAGTCAGTCACAGATACATAATTTTAAAGTAGGGAAAACCAACTCACATTGTTCCCGCTAACTGATTCAGTCACAGAGACACTTGATTCAAATATTCACAATCACTAACACATTGCACTCTTCGAATGTTGATTCACAAATATTTTGAAAAATTTGAATGTCATTTAATAAATGGCGGCACACAAGTGTTGTGTATTGCTTCTTGCACAAAATCCAACTGAGACGGTTTGTCGGGTTATCGTGTTCCCGTCATGAGCACATCGAATGCCGCGAGTTACTAGCTTGTTATTGTTATGATAATGCTTATTATGTTGGAAATAGTGCTCCGATAGTGTCCGTATCATGCAACGGGCAATTAAGAAACATACCATCGGTGTTTATCAAGACTCTTTAATAAGTACAAGCGCGAGAGCTAATGTAGCTTGCAGAGATAATTAATTGTTCATAATCTTGTCTTCCTGGAAAGTGATGGCTTATCTGCTTTGTCTATAAATAAACACGATTACACGACTTGATTTGTTAATAGTAGCGAGTGGATGTTATCGACAAATCGGAGTAATTCAGAAGTCGGTTGTTAATCCGTCGTCGGTGTATCAAAGAGGTGCTGCGAGTTGTGAGCTAAGTAATTGGACTTAATTGATGCACGGACGCGTGCAACGCTCCACACCAGTTAAATGGATTTACAGCTGTCCGTTAAAATTGAAGCAGCGATTTAGCAATTGTCGGCGATGACTATAAAATATAATGAATCTGTGTCAAAGGTAATAATGGGCTAATTATAAGACGTCGGCTTTAAATCTAAGAGACGACGAAGAAACTTAATTAGAAACTAAACCGCCATAAACAATACTATAGAGACTAATTAGCAGAATGAAAGAGACACCTTCGAAGGTTTGTCATAACGAAAATGCCATGTAACATGCATTGCAATATTTTACACTTGCAGTATAACAATAGCTACATCCGGTACTTGTTCAGCAATAATTGCAAAATCATTTACAACTGCGTCAGGTGTTGCAATCATGTACAGATTTACAGAAGTACCGACTTTCGCAGCCAATTTCGATTAAATCGAACAAGAAATTAAATTACCGATAGTTAATAAAACCCAGACTGAAACCATACACCATTGTCCGTAGGTGGGTCGACGCGCGTAGCTATCCAGATATCCGGGAACATTGGAGTCTGCGATCGTAACTCCCCCTAAGGCCATTAGGATACAAATTCGTGACACGAGGCCAGAACACGGTTAGGCCCGTTATGGCGTGCCGGCCAATAGAACTGTCCAGCTTCTTATTAATGACCGCGAGACAATGACACTAATGCTATTAAGTGGTCGCGGTCGCGAACGGGAGCACTGCGCTTAAACGCGTGCACCTTGTCGCTGTCAACTGCGCATGAGTCGGGCGATTTAATGTCCACAGAACCACTGTTCCGGATATGAAATATTGCATTTGGGCCAATTAAGCCCGTATTTCGAGTCGAGCAGTTCAAAGCTCAATATTGCAGTGGAATTTAATTAAAATATGAATAAATTTTCACGTAATTCAAGATTGGCTAATAACTGCATATAATGGAGTTGAATTTATTATACAATGAACACAGATAAAAAGCGTTGCAAGCTCGCCATAATCATTATGAACAACGTACCTAGTCAATACAAGTTTTATTGAGCAACGAAAATTAGATGTCTCGTGTCGAACACTTTCCGTTCCCACGGCATATTAATGACTAAGCAAAAGTTTAGCACAAACGCGCACCTTTTATGCGGCGTCCTCCATTATCCGACTCATTTGCGGCAAAAGACAAACGGTCGATCGGAGGCGAGCACAAATTTCGCCGATATAATCGTCCGGTAAGACAATGGTTATCGTTGGCGCGCGATACCGGCACAGATAGGGCACATCGAGAGCTGATGGATGCGGCACGCTCGACAGATAGCATCTCCATCGTGACGCCCGCCCTGCTTGCCTCGTGTGCACCAATTATTATTCAATATCTCCAATATTGGTCCAAACCACAGCCGATAGATCACCGATACCATTATTGAGGTTAACGTTTGATTTGATTCCCCGGGTCCGCTCCGGTCAAGTGACAATCGTATCAGGCGTGTGACGTGATCGTAATTGAATAATGGTTTTATTTATCAGGAGCATCGATGGATTTATCATTCAATCAATAATGATACACTCGACGTGATAACGATCACTGACAAAATATGAATTCATAACTTAAATGCTTGTGATTTTATCTATAACTGAGAGTTTATTACGAACCAATGAAACTTACTGTTTAGGTACCGAACACTGCCTATAATTGAGGCCAACGTTTGATTAATTTTGGATGTGCGATACGTTATCAACAATACATATTCGGTAAATTAAACTTTAAGATAATTTATTTATAGGTTCCAGCAAATGTCATACATACTCATAAAAAGTTGAGTAAAGAAAGCAATGACCCCACAAGGAAGCAAACAATGCTTGACAGTGGAATATTTCTTGCAAAAATTAATTATATTGTTGACTTACGTTTAATAGGTGGAGCTGTCGATGTCAAGATCATTCAGGTCGCTGAGCCACCTGTAACAAAAACAATGGCATTTATTGATGCGATTATAATGAAGGCGCGTACCGGTAATCTTACATGGACATCTTCTTATAGGTACGTACCTAAAGCTTAGCACGAGGGAGCATGGGGAAATACCGTCCACACGTGCCACAGGTGCCACGCGGTCCTGCGGTGGACAGAGATGTGAGGATTATGCGTCTAATACTATCGGGAGGAGAGATCTCGCACGATTCCGCAAGCCGTCGTCGAGGAGCGCGACGGCGCGACGCACGACGAAAATTAAAATAATGCGACACTGAATTATGAGGCATGCCTCTGCCCGCGGACAACAATATCGAGAACAGCGGTAATGCTAATTCAATAGCGTAATATCTCCGTATCTCGATGTAGTCCCCTGCGGTCGATCCGACCGAGATAGTCTACGATCGCGCCGATATGGTTTTGTTCGTGATTTATTTTGGTCGCTCCCATATAAGTACCGTGTACGGCAACAATGGTCCGAGACTTGGGATTTACGACAGACGATTTGGTAGCGATAAAAGATTTAGCCGCGTTCATGGAAGGGTTGGGAAGTACCTATGCATTAACACGAGTCCGGTTCCACAGTTGCACCATGCGATTACCTACATACACCGGAATAAATGAAACTAACATTATTGCTCATGTCAGTGCGGTTGGATTCTAAAATACCTATACTGGCAGTATAAACAAGACGCGGGGACTGTAGATAAGTGAAGAACTTAATGTACGCGCATAAATTTTAATTAGATAGGTACCTCGAAGCATTCATAATGTGGATGCGTAAATAAATTGGTCATTCTTTCGTCGTTTGCAATTCCAATGGACTTATAGTAATCAATGATCGGGTTGTTTATTAAAAATATGCTAACATTCTATTACTCATTAACAATTGATTAAATGGTGGATAGCTCCGTGGTCAGGAATATTTATCGGTTTATAAAACTATGGCTACGACGGACACTAAATTTTGCAAACAACGGTAAAATATTTAACATTGCTTGAAATATGCATGATAGTAATAGACTAGTGTTTATAACGTCAAACAGTGAAGGATAGTAGCACGCGCATAAACTATCGGCGCTAAATAGACATCTAGTGCCAAACATTTATCACTACGAATGACGTCAACGGATATTAGCGTAAAGATTCATACGCTTAATAAAACTTTTGTAAAATTAGACACAGTTGAAGAGTAAGAGTACAAGACAATTTTGACAACACTTAAAAAAACGAATTGCAACTATCACTTCATTATTAAAAACAGTAGTTGTTGTTTTCTAGAGTTGGGCCCATATTTAAAAGACGTTAGATGATTTTATGACGTTAGACGTTCGACTTTAGATGATGAATCAATAAAATCATGGATGCAGAAGTGAAATCAGTAAAAACTAGATAATATAATTAATGAGCACAAGAAAGTAGCTGTGACAAAACTAACAGCTCCAATTAAAATGCAATCAATACATCTGCCAACAATGCCATGTAGATTGACAGATAAGTATTTTCTATGTACCTACTTACATTACATGTTTTACTTTTAATTTTCCAACTTTCAAAAACCAACACTACATATTAGCAATAGAAATTTCAGAAAATAAGTGCACCTCAAATAGATTTACCTTATACCTTTTACCAAATGCTTATTGCAGTTAGTGTTTATATAGACGATTTTCTAAGGCGATGAAAAACAAGTCTTTGTCGATCTCTATTTCTTGCATTCAGCATAGGTACTGGATTTTCTACTTAATTCGATCCTAGTGTAAGATTTTGTAATCAGTGTTACTTTCCATGGGTTATTGCAAGTCGTAACTATAAGAGTTATAATTAGAATCATATAGAGCTGGAATTAGATTTAAGTTTCGAATGTAAACCGGTACCGGACCGCCATGGGCGCCATGTATCGTGTTAAATCTTGTACAGGATGTTGTTTTAATCCGAAAAGAAAGTAATAGGAACGTTATTTGTCAAATTAATTTACAGTAATTAGAGCGATATGTGACAAGAAAAGTGTTTAGTGTAAATAAAAAGAAAAGAGAAGAAAGGCATGGATAATGTGGACGACGATATTGACTAACAAGGAAGTGAATACTGACATGACGGCTGATAGGGATTTATGGAAGAAAAAGATATGCTGCTCGAACCCCAACAAAGTTGAGATAATAACAGAACGATTTTAATGATTTGCACAAACAAAAACAAAGAACCAAGTAATTCATTGTATAAGAGAGAAGACATGACACATAGTTTTATTTATACTTAGATCTATTCATACAAAAAAGGTAAAATTGATCCGTAATTATAATTGCGATAACCCAAAAGTGACTGGCTACGGATGAGTAATGATT
The DNA here is from genome assembly GCA_905163495.3 of Cosmia trapezina. Taxonomy (NCBI): domain Eukaryota; kingdom Metazoa; phylum Arthropoda; class Insecta; order Lepidoptera; family Noctuidae; genus Cosmia; species Cosmia trapezina. Next base: position 20,403,199 of record LR991034.1, read on the forward strand.
TAACTATGTTACATCATCTGTCAAAAACATACTATCTCTCCATTTGTTATTTTATTCATAGTTACATAGTGAACGCTTGATTTGCATACAACATAATCAATTTGATCTCGTAAATATCTTTTATACGAAGACACTAATAATAGTTTGCGTAGTGTAGGCATAAATGATAGCGATAATTAAACTATAGGTACTTTTTCAACACTGTATAGTAATATGGTCAGTCTTACTCTTAATATTATTAATGATTTGAATTAGACTAATAAATGTCTTAGCTATCAATTAGTTTTATCTTAATTTCATCCCACTTACGAGTATAACGGTCGCACGCTGTATAGTTCTGATCGGATCTGCGCTAGAGTTTATCTGACGTCGCCGGCGCGGGCGCATTAACGCAAATTGCGCTAATTGTGGAAACTCGAGGAAAGTTAACTGCGTCTTATGAGTGTCGTCGCGTTGTTTACTAGTTTGTCTGTATATATGTTGAAATTTGGTTTGCAACATCAAGCTTTTATGGCACCCACCCATCGAGCCTGCTTTATTGACACGTGCGTACGTAATAATTAAAATGACAATAGCTTCGGGCCGTGTCGATTTTGACACTGATATTGTCATACATATGCTAAAATAACGATAGGCTGTCCAAAGTGTGACGCCATTTCTTCAGTTGCTGGAGGTTTAAATATTCACGTATTGTACGAAAATGTTTAAAAGCGCTTTTTTGTTTAAGCAGTCGATACTCGCAGATAAGTAAGTTACGTATTAGACGGATAATATTGATGCATGATGATATTGATGATGGATAAAGCGAAGTTACACAAACATATAATTATACACTAAGAAGAAGAACCAATGACCTGACAACAGAAACGAGTGTCCCGGATGATGACATCAATATAAACAATGATCCTATTTGCTCCAAAGAGGGTAGAGAGACACTAGACATTTAATTAAAATACTATGTCGCTTCGAGCACTAGAGATAAGAATCTGTCCTAAAATGCAGGTATACGTAGTTATTGCACATATTAGTACATTCGATGATTGTGAAACGCACAATGCAGGCCCGGGACGTATTGTGAAATTGCAGATTCAGTTGATCATAATCGCAAAGACATTCTATTTCATTATTGCTGCTCACAGATGCGTAGGTATTGGCGACATCGAATCGTGTCTTCCTCAATATCTTGTTAAATAATCTTTTCGCGCAATTGTTATACGTAATAGGCGATCATTTTTTTTGTGTCGACAATGGTAATCGATTGACCCAACGGGAAAAATTATGAGTAATATGATTTGTAATTAAATTCTAGGTATTTGATTGATATTCCAAGGCTATGAAAGTCATGGATTAATCACCCCCGTAATCATTAATTTTCTTTCGAAATTATTTGATATGTATAAGTGCACATAAAACAAGCCAAACCTTTTATTGTACAATCACGGATAGAGCAGAATATTCGGTGCTACGACCCTATGACGACAGTTTTTTGAATGGCTACCATGTAGCCAAAATGAAGTATATATTTATATAAGTTCTGTATTTATGTATGTATAAATTGTATGTATATATGGTACACCACAGACTACCTACAGTATTCTCTCCTTTCTCCCCATAATCCATCCAAAGGTTGTCTGTAAAAGATCGCTTTTAGCGATAAGACCGCCCATTGTGTCACCCTATGTAAAATTTCAACATTTATATCTGTAATTTTTATGGTGTGCATAATAAAGAGTATTCTATCTATCTATCTATCTACCATGGAAAAGGTCGTCACAAAACCACACAAAAAAAAACCACAAAACGAACTAAAAAGTAAAAAGCAAATTCTATTCCCTGACTAAGACTAACCAGATAAATAAAATTGTCATTGCAGTCGGGGAACCTCTTAAAGTAACATTATTCCACAGAATGGTCCCCCGACTGCAATGACAATTTTATTTATCTGTTTAGTAAGGGCATACAACTTGTTTTTAGGGTTCCGTACCTCAAAAGGAAAAAACGAAACCCTTATAGATTCACTCTTGTGTCTGTCTGTCACAGCCAATTTGTTCCGAATCTAATGGACCGATTAAGTTGAAATTTGGTACACATATGGATTTCTGTGACCCAATCACGAACGGCTAAAGTAAATAAATGAATTTTGACTCCATAATTTTATAATCCTCCTGTAATTTCCAGATCGTCGCTTCAAAGCTTTGCCTACCTCTATTTCTTTTGCCATTTCTCGGATACCAGCCCTTTATGCTTTTGCTGCATTTGTGTTGAGGGCGTGACCAGCCCACTAGCTTTAATTTAATTTAATGATGTCCTAATTTATTTGTTATCTTTATAGTTTCAATGTACAATTGTTATAATATTCCAATTTAACTAATTTATTTGTAAGTATGTTTATAGTTTCAATATATAATTGTTTTACTATTCCAATTTAATTGATGTTTTTTTTTAATTTTTTAATTTTACTGTATTTTAATTTAACTACTTGTCATTTTAAATTCAATGTAAACTTTGTAAATTTTAATTTTGTTATTTCCATTTTAATTTTTATTATTGATTATACAAGTGCTGTGCACACCTATAAGTGACAAATTCACCGCAAAGCTGTTGATATAGATTATATTTAATGTAATGATTTAGTGAATAAGTCGTTGGTGTGTCAATAAATAAATAAATAAACTAGCATTTAAGTCGGCAGTACGTAAGGAATCTGGAAATCTATATGACAGTGTAAAGATCCTGCACATTGTTGGAAAGCTTCATTATTTACATTGTAGCTTTCTGGCACTAAATTTCGATGATTCGATTAACTGCATCACACACTTCCGTTGTCTAATTACGTAAAGACATTTCTGAGATCCCTTTCGCGACAGCGCCCTACAGCAACGGTTTCTCCTGGAGATTATCTGTTTATGTAATAACACCGCATTAGAAATCAAACAATCTCAAAGTTTGCCTCACCATATCCGCATGGCTTATCATCAGGCCGCTATCGCATCTACAGATTCGCGTGATTGAAACCAATGACTCACAACACTCACTGGTGCAGGAAGTCTTAGCTATCAGTTGACATCGGCACACGCGATTGCTACCTACCCTATAATTAATATTTTTCATCGTAAATTAACACGTCTACCTCTTACTACGCACACATTAAGGCCGATAATCGACTGAATTTCAATATTTATAGTGAAAGGATCAGATCTAAGTTACGATGTGGAAGAAAGATGCAAATTAGTTTAGAAAATTGTTTATTTGCAGTAAATAAACTCTGACGTGATAAATATTTATAGGCTTGTACTTGATAGCGTTACTAACGTTGATATCTTTAATTACGGTTGCTCGTTTTAATTGATTAAACACGTAACTGTGTTTTCTTTTGATTTGCATGTTATTAATGTAATCAATAGTCGTTTGGCTAACGATGTTTTGAATGAATGACTAGATACCCGCTCGGCTTCGCACGGGTATCTAGTCATTCACTAATGAAGAAAATAAGACCAAAGCTTCCCTTTACAGTACGACCATGACTGTACTGAAATAAAAAGACAATTAAATAATTTCACAACGATAACACACTGAGTTCTATAAACTACTATTGCTGATGTTTTTAAGAAAAACCGGTCAAGAGCGAGTCGGACCCGCACACCGAGGGTTCCGTTCGGATTTCTGAAAAAGTGTGCTATTTAGAAACATCGTTTTATTTTTCCTGTAACCTTTATATAAACTTCTATCACATAGAATAATTTCAGATTTTTCTCTTCGGAGAACGGTATTTTTTTTTTACATTTTTCATCAAAAGTCGAAAACTGTGCGGCCTAAAAAAAATTAAAAAATGTTTGAGAATGTGCAAACAACGCTCTTTCATATGATACCCCACATGCCCTAGTAGCCCCACTTTGAATTTTCAAGACCCCTTTTCAGTCCCTGTTGCAAAAAAATACATATATTTTTATTTTTTTCTTATTTGCAAAATAGTTGGGTAAACGTCATCTAAAACTGTTCCAAATGTCAAGTTGATAGCATTAGTAGTTCTTGAGATATCCAGCTGTGACAGACAGACAGATATACTGAGTCACACGGCACACCATAAGGGTTCCTTTTTTACCATTTTGGTACGGAACCCTAATAGCAGGTTAAATAAAAAGTTCAACTACTTTTTTCACAAATCAACCAAAACAACAAATAAGTACTTTTTTTTCGGATGTAACATAAAAACCGTAGACAGAGAATTCTAATAAAAACATTATGAGAAACTGAACAACTAAACGTCAATCTGTCAATTCTGTCAATATTAGATGTTTTCTGCCTCATTCACTCGCTCACTTTTTTATAAGGACATTTTTTAACCAAAATTTTCACTTTTCCGTACAATTTTTAAACATTTTATTTCATACCTACCTTGTCCTGACAAATACAAATACAACAAAAAGAATTAGCCAAATTGGTGCAACCGTTCTAAGTGATGAGCTTACATACATATATACATTAGTCAATTGATTTTTATCTATGCCTGCTAATATTATAAAGAGGAAATATTTTTTTGTTTGTTTGTACCGAATAGGCTCCGAAATATTTATATAGATAGATTTTGCTGAGTAACGCCTAGTAGGACAATAAATATAGCATCCAATAATGGAGGCAATCGAGTGTAAAATTGGCGTAAATCATCGTGATAATGAGTCGCGCATGCGCGGGCGGACGAGTGCGGGCGCCGACGCGCGACCAAACGCCAACTATGCGCCTGTGCTGTGGCCGTGCCAAAATTCACATAGCTACTAACCCAATATTTGAAATACCTATTGAAAATAAAAAGGTTTTTTTGGAAAAAGCACGCATCAGATCTGAAGTTCAAGAGCACGAAAATTTTTGTTTTGGTTTTTTGAAATAGGTACGGAACATGCACTGCCAAGGCCACCTACTGGACCCAAGTAATTTGACAAGACAACCATCGATATACGAAAGATGATGACTGCTTATTGCTCTTGCTATGCTGCTGTTTTGCGAAATTAACAAGGTAAAGTGGTGATAGTGGTGGTTTTGACGACACGGTTGGCGCAGTGGTTGAGCGATTGACTGCTGCGCAGCATGTCGCGGGTTCGATTCCCGCACGGAACAAATATTTGTACGACCTACAAGTATTTGTTCCGAGTCTGGGTGTTTTTCTATCTATAATATGTATGTATTTACAAAAAAAAAAAAAATGTATATAAGTAGTTTATCAGCCATCTCGTAACCATAACACAAGCATTAGGTCCGAGGATATTTATTTATTTATTTATTTACTAGCTTTTGCCCGCGACTTCGTTTTTCGTAAAAAAAGTACCATATGTCCTTCCTCACGGTTCAGTGGTTTTGATGTAACAGACAGATTAACTTTCGTATTTTAGTAGGGAAATATAATATGTCAATCCACAATACTGTTGAAAAATATCGCAATAAGGAACCGCAGAATATTATTATTAATAGCTGTGCCCGCGACTCCGTCAACGTGTAACTCCTTGTATGTTATTAAGTTAATGTATTGGACTGCTAGGCTATCGGTAGTTACACGTGTTATTGTGAGTCAACCATAAAAGATAGACATATGCTGTTGCGGGATATTTTTTAGATAATTTTATGTAGAACATTTCCGTCATAAATGATTTCTATGTAGCTTTAACCATTAAGGCTGCACACGCGACGGTAGCTTAAAAAATGGAGCAACTTCTCCCGTTTTCCCAACATTTCCCTTCACTGCTCTGCTCCTATTGATTGTAGCGTGATGAAAAGTATACTATAACCTCCCCAGGAGTATGAAGAATAATTGTACCAAGATTCGTTAAAATCCGTCGAGTAGTTTTTGTTTCTATAAGGAACATACAGACAGACAGACAGACAGACAGACAGACAGACAAAAATTTTACTGATTGCATTTTTGGCATCAGTATCGATCACTAATTACCCCCTGATAGTTATTTTGAAAATATATATCATGTACAGAATTGACCTCTCTACAGATTTATTATAAGTATAGATAGTAGGTAACCACCACGAGCAATAGCCAGCAGCAGCAACAGAGCGGCTGCTTTTCCACCTGACATGTGCTTTAGGTAATAGGTAATACGGGCTGGTATCCGCAACTCCACGCCAATGCGCGTATTTTGCGTAGCAGCTAGTAGGTATGCTGCGAGGATGTGAAAGCCAAGCTACGAAACTATTTGACCGTTTCCACTAATGCTCATCGGTGTAGCGGAGCGAGTAAGATGCGCTATGAAAATGCGAAGCCGCAAGGTAGCTGTGCGAGGAAGATGCACAGCTCGAGCTATGCGGTGCATCGACAGTAAGGAAGGCACCACTCGCGCATTCTTAGCTCACATCCATAGCACGCATTCATAGCATGCATCCATAGCTCACATCCTTCCATATAAGAAACATAGCATAGTTGAACCCGTTTTACCAGTGCTATGCTATGTGGACCAATGAATATGATTGGTGGATATCAAACGCATCCATAGCAACGTAGCATAGCACATCTCTGGTGGAAAAGCAGCCTAAGACTCTAGTGGCTTTGTGATCCATTACCTGGCGCAGAATTGATTACGCATTCTTATAGAAAAATGCCAATGAACTGAATGTTTTTAGAGTAAACACAGTCAGAGATTAGTAGGGCCGTAAATATCATAATGTTATATTATATTATCAGTAAAAGGCTTGGCACTCAATTTTATCATGTATGCGGCACAAATGCAAACAAGGCTATCTGTTTTTTGGAAATGTGACCGAATATCAGATATCTACTGCAACGTCAATATCAAAACAGCGAATATTAATTAATGACTTTAGGTATGTCTAACATGAGTAGTAGGAATTGAATAGGAGGGGCTTGTGACTAATTAATAACAGCCGCACGAGTCAATCGATCAGGTTAAGCTACGCTTGCCGCGGTTGGTCCGAGGAAGGGTGACCATCATTTACAAACCAAGATCCCTCCGTGCCTCGGAACGCACGTTAAGCCGGCCGTTGGTCCCGGCTGTCATTCGTGAATCTTTGACGGTCGTTACGGATCGTCAGAAACCCGAAAATCTGACAACCAGTCTTACCAAGGGGTATCGTATTACCCAGTCACTGGGTTGTGCAGGTCAGATAGTCAGTCGCTCCATGTGGAATACTGGTACCTATTCAGATGCAACTGGTTCGACTGGGAAGCCAACCCCAACATAGTTGGGAAAAAACCAGGCAGATGAGTAGGAATTGAATAGGGACAAGTTCCTTTGATATGATAGTTAAATTAAAAGCTTACCTATTAAATACCGCTATTCGAGAGCAACCTGTAGAGTAGCTCCAAGTTAATATCCCCTTATCAGTTCCTCGATGTCGCAGCTAATGAAATACTTTATGGCCCATCAAAATGTTTCAACAACGATGTTAGAGATCTTCATTAACAAACAAATTGAATAATAATAATCTTGTATCAACAAGGAATAGCTATCGAATATTCAAAATTGATCATTACAATCGAATGATTGATCATTTACATAAATTCTTTCACGCCTATGCGCAAGAGCATCGAATAAAAACTAATATCTTAGTCGAATTGGTGCCAGCTTCCGAAATTCCATTGATTATCTCGTTTCGCTACGGAATGGTGATCGAATTCTCAGAATCCGTTAAAACTTTTTTGTGGAGAAGGTTTTATTGTAAAATGAGTGATGCCTGCTGATAGTTGTCAAATATAATAAAAACAGTTGAAGAAAATGATGCCACATTAGTTACAATTTTAAATGATGAAAACTTCTAATATATATATATATATAGTAGAAAATATAGTCAACCATGTTGAACCGTGTAGATATCTAACAGAGATTTGTATTGTAAGTGATGTGAACACAAAAGGGCAGTCTACAGATTAATATCCTGCAACGGATAAATGTCAGAACCTGCTGTAATGTCATGCAAGCGCCACGACACGTCTCGTTCACAACTAAGTAACTGTAACTTCTCAATCAACAAAGTAATAGACAATGAACAATAAATAAATAAACACACAACATCTTCATACATTTTTCTATGTTGATAAGAACTTTGAGAGATAAGATGACAGTTGGAACAACTTCATCGCCTTCAATTATGTAGAACAATAGATATAACTATATGTGTAGGTACATTTGTTGATAACTAGGTCGATTGAACGCCATTTTCCTAACACACAAGTTTTATAGTTCGTAGAACTGTTTATAAATGCAATAAAAGTAAACTACATACTGCAGCAAGTCTTATCAATAAAGTATCTGTAAATATCTGTATACATACATCATAGGTATTATATTTTATAAAGCTAACTAGTAATTACAATAATTGTTAACATAACAGTCAAGTCAGTGCTATTCTATTACTCAATCTGTACTTAATTACGTCTATAGAGCTGTTAAATACAAACCAAGACGAAACAAATGGTGGAGATAAATCGACACTAATAGAAAACTTATTAATAAAGGATGCTTTGAAAAATAAAATATTCCGTACGTCACGATATGTTAAGGTTAAGTTAGGTTAGTTAGGTTAAGGAAATTATGTGGATAGCTGATATAAAAACTATCATATTCAAAGTCCTCTAAGTTGGAAAGGAATCCCGCAACCAAACATGACACGAACAAGATAACAATAGTGAAGCTACCCAGGCGGCTATGAGTCTGCCGACTAAAAACAAAAGAAAGGGACTGCAAGACAGAAACTGACAAGCTCGTAGAACCGAGGGGTTAACAGTCAACGTTAGTAACAGAGTGTATTTAAATTCAATTTTCATTCAATCTGCAATAGAGAACACGGAACATGTTAGAAACGGTGAAAGCTTAATGTGATTCGCATAAATAGAATTTCATGTTGGACATGTATATCTGTCTAGACGGTGGGATCACAAATAGATTCACATAAACTCGTTATTTATGAAGATTGCAACACGCAGTCGTGATGACAAGGGGCTCATGAGAAAATGTGCCTGAAATGGTTCGGACTGGAATGAATAATTCTGGTGCTTGATTGTTGGCTTGGCGTTCTGTAGTTTCGGCCTACCCCCATCTCATGGGGAGAAGGCGTGAGTTAATGTACGTATGTTGATTGTTTTACAGCCTCTACAATATAATCGAGCCAGTTAAAGGGAACTCTGCAGTAAAGAAAGAAACACATTTATTTAGCACATACTAAATTAAAGAGGCAAAACAAAAAAATAAATAATACTTAAATTAAAAAAAAAAACTACATTTGCGATGCAATAACAACAAAAAAATACAATGCAGGAATGTGTGCCTCACGGCTGTGCCAAAAAGGCCCAGTTCAGCAAAAATGCCAGACAACTAGTGCCTGACGCTGGTTTTCAACTGGACCGATGTGTGAGGTAACGGGCGTAAATCAGTTTTATACTGCAACGTGTGATGTATACCTACCTACTTTAAATAAAAATATAAGTTTGTGTCAGATAAACGTACATAAATAATGTGATATTGTGTCAGAACAAAAAACCTGTTTAAACGATGCCAGACTTCCACTTCCACATCAACTTATAATTTATTAATCTGTACACTTCATAATACGCAATATAATAGTAGTCTATGGAATACGCTGCAAGCAGCCGAGTGAGGCGGACTATTTACGAACAGTTTCCAACATTTTTGTGCCTATTTAACTTAACAGTAAACTTGGATACAATTAAATATGAACAACGGGATCAATTTCTTTTCATGCTATCTAATACCTCAGACTTGCTTACTTGCAGGGCATAACAATACTTTTCTTCATATGCCATAGTCAAGTTCAAGAACCAAACCTTGCAAGATTCATCATCTAAACAAACCTTTTCTAACATAGTAGCTGAAAGGAAATCACATGCGATAAATCCAGTGGTTGTACAATGTTCATCGTCACCGGACGATCTACATGTCCTGCGCGCGTGGGAAACCGGCCGTTACTTACAAGCTACCTACTAGATGTTGTGTCCGATACTATGCTAGCCAATACCTTGTAAACGAATCCTCCAGCACAGTAAGCAAATAAAGATAAGTGATACATTAGAAGAATCATATTAGCATGCCGCATAATTAGAGAAAACTTAAATTGAGCCCCTCATACGCATAGCCAATAAAAATGTAAAGATAAGTACTTCAAGAGAAACCAAAAAATAATATAGAGCGAGAGAGAGAGAGCTATTAAAAAAGCTGAGTCTGTAAATCGTTATACTATCCATTTGATGACTTCAGTCCAAAAGCTATATTTACAAGATGCTCATCCTTATATCGACGACACGAACAAGTCAATTTTAATCTAATAGAAAAGCAATTCAATTAAAACGGTCGTAAATCGTATCGTATTAAATAAAGATTTTCTCGATTTTAAACGCGCTGCCATTTCTATAAATCATAATCACACGGTAAAAATATATTCTGATGATATTTATTTACATAAACATACTATCAAATTCAAAACCCACATCATAAAAACTAAAAAAATAGAAAATAGATGGAGGTACAAGTCGATATTCAATAACCTAGTAGTATAACTACTTAACCTATAGATAAAATAATAAATTCGACAGTAACAAAAAATACGATAGGAGAGAACCACAATATAAAAAAGGAGATTAAATAAATCAAAAAAATGTTTAAGACACGGTCGACGCATGTAGTGCGATGCATCTAAACGCGTAGATAATTGCACACACGTCGGGCACCGCATCGAACCAGACGAAGGCGTTACCGCGCCCGTAGAGAATCAGCGCTGAAACACTGCATCAACGCTAGATGCTAATGATAAAATGTGATGTTAAAGAGAAAGGCTGGGACTTACAAGATCCTCACTGCTTATAACAATGAACTTTTGTTTAACATGATATAACATAATATAAATATCGTGTTTAAGCAAGTGTAAATAAAAATCACTCAGATAATCTTGATACAGATACAAACTTAACGTAACAAGAAGACAAAAAATCTGAACAGTCATCATAACCACAGCCACGCAAAGTACTCGTAAAAAAGGTAACTGTAGTATCCATAAAGCACAATAGCAAAAAGTCGTCGACGCAAAAGAGTTGGCGCGTTGACCGTCATGCGTAAAGAGACGCTTGAACAAAACTCATTTCACAACCAGCTTTAATCCTTAGCAAATTGCCCTTCCAAGAAGTCTAGTCTCTGATTATTAGCCCACAATAATTACAAGTCAAAATGAACCAGGAAAATAAACATCCGTCTCTGTCTAACACAGCGGTGGACCCTTATAAGGAGAACGTGACAAACCGATCTAGATAAACGTATCAGATGAGATCAAGATCAGAATGCGGTTTAGATATTACTATTACGTTACAAACGTCCCATTATTTATTGCAAAATTTTCTGTTGTAAGTAACAAGTAGTGTTTATTAGCTCCATAATGAGTCTAAATTACGTAACATTTACCATGGTATGTAGCTTTTAGTCGTTAAATTGCGACAGTGTTGATATCATCTGTGGTTGAGATGCAACTGCGCTACCCCATTAAAAAACCTAGAAACTGGACTTATAAAAACCACGCACGTACTCCGCAGTTTTTATCCAAACCAATTTTTTTAAACAATTATCTTGGACTTAGTATACTTCCTTGAGGAACCCATTTATATTATCTTCATAGATAACGGGTGCAGTAAAAACATATCTTAGTTACAGTTTATTACGATACATTATTACGAATATATTAAAATAGTTATAGAAACAATCGTAAACAGACTAATAAATGTTAGACATTGGCGATGTTTACTGCCTATAAATCAAAGTATTTATTAAAGTCAATGCTGTATCATTAAATTTTACTCCATTACGGGGGACACAACATCCACCAAATAAGTACAATCATAAAATGTAAACCTATTTGGTAGGCTAACCAGTCCGGCTTATGGCTTTAAACAAATTTTAAATAGCCTGTTTAGTACCTACAGAGTTTAAATTTTAATATAAATTTTACAGCATCAGACATGCGATACACGTTGTGTAATATTAAATTTAATTGCAGACATAATAATTAAAGTACTTACATTTATATCACGCTTGAGTCGTAGGCACTCATGCACGTCGAGGATACGGTTTCTGAAACAAAAAACAAATAGGTTAGTTAAGTGTAGGTAGCTTACACCCTTTTTTGACTAAGTACAAAATAAATCTGAAATGTAAAGAATTACGCAAGGCTTTCAATATGATATTCAAAATGTTATAACGTTGCAATAAGTACCAGTGAAAGTTGCAACTTAAACCTTTCCCGCAGTAGAAACCAACAAATACAATGTTGTTGATGAGTAAGGATAATATATAATTAAGAGTTATAACCTTTTTTGCAGTCGGGTAAAAATAGTAAGGTGAATCAAAAGTAAACAATAATTTAATATACAATAAGTTAATATTAAGTCATAGCAGTGACACTCCGATATAGAGTCGAGATCAACAAACGCTTAAATAGTGTGTCGTCCAGATACAAACTGATTACGCGCAATTATTTATGCACGTCCGGCATCTTACTGGTGAACGGCCTACCGCGGAATTAGTACCTACGTGGCACGTGAAAAAGCGAATATATGACGGTTGAATTCTCTACTCTCCTTTTTCAAAGAAATCCAACGTTCCAAATAATACTAGGGGGCGTTTTTAAGTTCGCGGAATGGAGGGTGAGAAGTGAAAATAAAAATACTAAATTATTTTCCTTTTTCAATATATTCACCTGCTACCCTTATACATTTTTCAGATCTTTCAATTAGCTTATGTATACCTTCATAAAAAAATGCTTTGTCTTTGTCCGAAAAATAAGCTGAAACCGCGTCCTTCACTTCTTCATCAGTTGAAAATTTCTTCCCACGAAGTTCTTTTTTCAGTTTTGGGAAGAGGTAATAATCACTGGGAGCCAGGTCTGGGCTGTAGGGTGGATGGTCTAAAATATCGAAGCCCACCTTATGCAGGGCAGCCAACGCAACACGGCTCTTGTGAACAGGCGCGTTGTCGTGAAGAAGAAGGACACCTTTGGTCAATTTACCCCTCCTTTTTTCTTTAATGCTTTCTTTCAACCTCTCGAGGATAGAAGCATAGTGTTCTTCGGTTATAGAAACGCCTTTATCTTTATAATCGGTCAACAGGATCCCTTCTGAATACCAAAACACTGTTGCCATGATTTTTCCAGCCGATTGTGACACTTTAAACTTCTTGGGTGGTGGTGTGCCTTTTTTGTGCCACTGCATAGAGTCTTGTTTCGACTCAGGTTCATAATGATGAACCCAAGTTTCATCTCCAGTAACAATTCGACTTAATAGTCCATCCTTATCTTCGTTACAGAGGTCCAAAAACGTGCGAGAACACTCCACGCGGTGTTGTTTTGAGGCGGCGTGAGCATTCTTGGCACCCATCTTGCACCGACCTTTGTCATGCCAAGATGATCGTGTAGATTTTTGAAAATTGTCGTATCCGATACTCCAACCATTTCTGCAAGCTGTTTCTTCTTTAGTCTGGCATCTTCCAATATTATTTTTTCGACTTTTTTAATGATTTCCGGAGTAGTCACCTCGATCGACCGTCCGGGCCGTGGGTCGTCTTCAAGTGAGGTCCTGCCTTGTTTAAAGAGACTTTGCCACTTGTAAACCATGGTTTTACCCGGGCAAGAGTCCCCGTAAACGGATTCCTTCTCTTCCAACATATTTTGAACTGAGTTTCCTTGCTTGGTAAGGAACTTTATTACGGCACGGTACTCGATTTTTTCCATAATTCACACTTTCTTCCCAATTGAGTTGTTTGCTTGACGATAGTTCAAAGACTAATGATCCAATTAAGATAAAACCTGGTATTTATACTAATATTGAGTGGCTGAAGTTGTGGCCATCCCAATAATGACCTATTGTTATCCCCTCCCCCCCTTTTCCGCGAACTTAAAAACGCACCCTCGTATTTTAACATCAAATAGGATTGGCTTGTGGTCCGAACCACACGGATCCTACCGCCGAGTGAGTTTTATTTTCCGCGCGGACCGTCTATTTTTAACTTTCTCTCTGTGTTCGCACAAGTAACCCAGCCGGCACTTGTGTGGACACAGAGGGAGGGCACCGTGCTGCCCGGTGGGTTGGCCCACTGTTGCGGTCGCGGAGGCCACACCCAGCAGTATGTCGAATCCCGGCAGCCGCGGCCCGCCAGGCCGCGGTGCCGGGTCCCAGGAGGCCCGTCCGGCGTTGGACAGGGCGACATCGTTGCCGAACATCGGCGACGCGTCGACCGACCCGCCGCCGGCCGGACCACCACCAGCTGAGAAGATGAAGAAGAAGGAAGACCGAAGAGGGGGGGGGAGGGACGCCGCTACAGCTGCCGACCCACCGACGTCATCGGCGCCTGCGCGTGTTGCGCCGACGCCGTCGTCGGGCCGTCATCAGGCGGTGCCGATCCGCCCTGCCGCGTTCCGTCCGGTGCCCACACAGGCCCCGGGGCCAGCAGGCCGCGCGCCCCAAGCGCGCGCCTCGCAGCCATCCGCGCGCGCAGCTGCACCCGTGCGCACCTCTGCGCCGGCGCCGTCCACCACGCGCGCCGCCGCGCCGCACGCGCATACCCCCGCACCACCCGCGCACACGCGCGTACCCCCGGCACAACCCGTTGCACCGCCGCCGCGTTTCGCGTCGCCGCCCGCTCCAGCCGCGCGCACCAGCGCACCCGGTCCCCGCTTCTCGCTGGCGGGACCGGCGTCGGCTGAGCAGGAGCGGCTAGTGAAAATAAAAGTGAAGGACAGAGACATAGTGAGGTCAGTGATCTCGGGGGCGCCCGACTCTCCGGCGCCCCCCCGCACCTCGGCATACGACTCGCCCGCCGTGCTATCGGCATGCTCGTCACGCGCGGGATCGAGCATGTCGCTGGCATCGGTGGGGTCGGCCGTGTCCGGTCGCGACGACGTATCTTTAGACACGACACCGCGAGCCGGAACGGGGCCCACTGTGGGAGGAGACACTCCGCTGGGATTTGACTTCGAGTTCCAGCTCATCGAGCCGAGATCCCAGCGGACACAAAGAAGAAGACGCTCGGACGAGACACAGGAGGAGAAGGAGGCGAAGCGTCAAGACCTGGGGGAACTGGGGTCCCCCTCCTTCGCTGAAGTGACGCGCAGCACGCCGCCGCCTCCCTCACCGACGATGACAACCGCAGGGGTAAGTCCTTTAAATTTATCCCCTGCCCCCCTTGATGCCACCGAACCCCCTAGTGCTACCCCCGGTACGTCGAAGACGACGACGGGGAAGTCGACGACGACGAAGACGAAGGAGACGTTACCGGGGAAGAAAATGAAATACCCGCCGCTGGTGGTGGAGAAGCTGCCTAACTGGGCTGCCCACTTTAGGGCCATCGCCGCCAAGCTGGGCCGGCCCCCAAGCGCGCGTCCATATGGGAGGGGTGTCCGCTTCATTCCGGACACAGAAGAAGAGTTTAGGCTGGTCCAGCGATATCTGACTGGCCTTGAAAAAGATAGCGGCGTCTCGTGGTTCGCGTACTCACTGCCAGCGGACCGCAGCATAAAAGTGGCTATCAAGGGGTTACCACCGGACACGAAACCTGAGGAGATAGAGGAGGAACTCCGGGCGTTGGGGTACCAGCCGGAGTACGTGCGCCATATTAAGGGCGCACAAGGACGACCCGGCTGTGTGTTTCACGCCATCCTAAAGAGAACCCCCGACGTCCGGACCATCTACGACACCACCGTGTTCTTATTCATGCGTGGTGTCAGGATCGAGGCCTGGCGAGGAAAACGTGGGCCCGCCCAGTGCCACCGGTGCCAGCGATTCAGACACAGCTCGCACCAGTGTCACCGCCCGCTCGCTTGCGTGCGATGCGGGGAGGAGCACGCGGCCCATGAATGCCCGCGTCCACGGGAAGAGCCGGCCACCTGTATCAACTGTGGTGGCCCGCATCCCGCGAACAACATAAAGTGCCCCGTATTCCAAGAGGAAATCAGGAATAAGCGAGCGGGGACCGCCGCCCTCACGGCCTCCAAGCGCCGGCCTCAAAAGGCCACTGAGAGGCCTACCGATGAAGAGAGGCCGCAAGAAGAGGCCCAAGGCACGACGCTGATGGCGGCGGCCAACGGGCCCACTGACAGAAACACGGCCACCTCCTCTAGGCGGAGGAAGAAGAGACGTGGGGGAAAGGGAAGAAAACCCAAGCCCCCGGCGACTCAAGAGGAAGATCCCGAGGCCGGCCCTGCCTCGGATGGGGCGCAGGTCGTAATACACAAGAGTAGCGAGGAGATTACCGCTAGCGCCGGCATAGCGCAACGGAAAACCTCCACATACACTAAACCCACCGCCACTGCCGGCGCTATCGACACTAGCGCCGGTCCATCGCAGCGGCAACATGGGGAAACACAAAAGTTCCCCCAAAAGACGAGTGGCGGCGCTGCCGGCGCTCGGAAAACAACAACCAAGACTGAATTCACGACCTGCGCCATTAGGTTATTGATGGACCTCATTAAGGCCATCAGGCAGGGCCAAGATATTGAAACAGTCATCCTCGACGGGCTGGCCACCTTGTTAAACCTGTATAATGGCTAGCTCGTTGAGGATTTTGCATTGGAATGCCTATGGCCTCCGGGATAAGGTCGCCCCCCTCCGCCACCTCCTTAGGGACCAAAACATTGACGTGGCGCTTATAAGTGAGACGCTACTGGGGCCTGAGGACAGGATCAGGTTCCCGGGATACCTCACTTATAGGAAGGATGAACGGTCGGCTCAACACAGGATTTATCGTGGTCTGGCGGTGCTTGTGAAGAGAAGAGTCGTCCACCAGGAACTCCCCTTGCCGTCAATAGATTCTTTTTACGCGCTGGGTGTCCAGCTGCACTTAGCCGGCGAGGACATCAGTATCTACGCGTGCTACAAACCGCCCGCGGCCCGCCTCGATCACTCCGAGTTGCGGGCCCTACTGCACGCATCTCCGCACGCCACCCTCCTCGCCGGGGACTTGAACTGCAAGCACCCAGCGTGGAACTCACTAGCACAGAATACCGAGGGGAGACGGCTCTTCGCGGACGCGGAAGCCTTCGGGTATACGGTGTCCGGCCCTGAGACGCCTACCCACTATCCGAACGTTACACAACACACACCGGACGTGCTGGACATCGTAGTCCACCGGGGGCTACACTGCCAGGCCACACAGCAAGTGATAGACGACGAGTTACAGTCAGACCACCAGCCAGTACTCGTCGTCTTATCGGGGATGCCGACCCGACTGAAGCCCATTGCGCCACGTCAAATAACGGACTGGACAATGTTCACAGAGAGGTTAGAAGCCACCACGCCTACTCGGCCTATTGCTACCGCCGCGGACGTAGATCGGACTGCGGCTGATGTCACTGCTTGCATCCAGAACGCCTTGGAAGCGGCGACGACGACGCAGCCTCAGGGGAGAGGGCTACTGCCGCCCCTGCCGGCGCGCATTATGACGTTAATCGCCGAGAAGAGGCGTCTTCGCAAGCAGTGGCAGCAACTTAGATGCCCAACTCTAAAGACTACTCTTAACCGTCTCGCGGAGAAGGTAAAGGCCGAGCTACAGGCTCACTCCGCCGCGGGCTGGGAGGAAAGAATTGACGCCACGACGGACAGTTGGCCGTCCGTACACAAACTCTGCCGCCAGCTATCGAATACCCCAGCCCCGGTGCGACCGCTACTGAACAGCGACGGGGCGCTGAAATATGTATCAGAGGACCGGGCGGAGGTCTTCGCTGAACACCTGGAGCGTCAGTTCTGCCCGAACCCGACTAGTGACACCGAGCATGTCGCAGCAGTCGAGAAACACATTGGAGAGTACTTCGCTACGCCGATAGCTCCTGATGAAGATCCTGTATTTTTCTCGCCCAGCGCGGTCAGACGCGCCATCCTGCGAACGAAGCCTAGAAAGGCCCCAGGTGCCGACGGCATCACCAATACAGCGCTGCGCCACTTGCCGTTCCGTACTGTAGCGGCACTGGCGCGCCTGTTCACGGCGGTGCTGCGCACGGGGACCTTTCCCGCTTCGTGGAAGGAGGGGCGCGTCATCATGCTGCCCAAGGCGGGGAAGAACACTCTGAAGCCTGAGCTATCGGCCCATCACACTGCTGCCGACCGTCTCCAAGGTGTTTGAAGCACTCCTGCTGCGACACCTACAGCCACATATCACGCCGCGACCTGAGCAGTTCGGGTTTCGGTCAGAACATAGCACGACGCTCCAGCTGTCGAGGGTACTGCACCACCTCGCAGCTGCGATGAACAAGAAGGAATGCTCGGTTGCAGTATTCCTCGACATGGAGAAGGCCTTCGACCGTGTGTGGCATGAAGGCCTGATATATAAGCTGGCCACATCAGACGCGCCCCGTCGCGTTGTAATGGTGGTTTCTAACTTTCTCTCTAACAGGACTTTCAGAGTGGTGGTCGACGGAGCGCTATCCAGCGCCCGCCCGGTGCGCGCCGGGGTGCCGCAAGGAAGCTGCGTTTCCCCGGCGTGTTACTCACGTTACACCGACGACATCCCCACAACCCCAGAAGCCATGCTCGCGCTGTACGCTGACGACGCCGCGTACATCACCACCTCGCTTAACGCGAAGCACGCGGCGTTGAAGATGCAGCGCGCCCTTGATCTGCTCCCCGAGTGGCTGTCCAAGTGGCGGCTGTCGGTTAACGTGGGTAAGACGCAGGCGCTGGTCACCGGTGCCGCGCGCCTCCCACCACTCCTGAAACTGCAGGGGGCCGAGGTCGAGTGGTCGCCCCAGGTCAAGTACTTGGGTGTCACCATCGACCGTCGGCTCTCAATGGGGTCACACGTCCGCGCGGTCGTCGCCAAAGGTAAGGTTGCCCGCTACCTCCTGCGACCAGTGCTCTCATCCCGCATCCCGGCGCGCGTCAAGTTGGGCGTGTATAAACAGTACGTGCGCCCCATTCTGACGTACGCCGCCCCCGCCTGGTTCGCCCTCACTAGCGAGACGAACAGGAAGCTGCTCCGCGCGCAACAGAGCCAAGCGCTGCGGACCATCGTTGGCGCCCCTCGCTACGTGAGGAACGACATTATCCAGCGGGACCTCGGGATTGAGGGCCTGGACGACTTCGTGCGGCGCCTCGCGAAGGGCATGTTCGCGCGTGCCGGCGCATCTGACTGGCCCCACGTCAAGCAGATAGCGCCCTGGCATACGCGGCCCCCTGACGCGAGGAGACCCTTACCCCGCGACCTCGTCGCGGACGACTGACCCCATCACCGGACTGGACTTCCAGGTGAGCCGCTCTCAGCTTACACGCGGCTCACTTGTGACAATAGACTCCGCACATTACATACACCTGTTGCGTGGCGCGTGCTAGGATAATTTAGGCGTGTCACGTAGCAAACATCAGACATTCACCTCTAAACAGGCTCTAAACACACATGCGAAGACGCAGCGCGGGCGTGCGCGTTTCTCGCATAGACACCGGGTGGCGTCACACAGTACAATGCCACCCACACACCCAGTACACGGTCCCCCTAACCCACGCAGGCTCGGCTTGCTCTGAAAGTGTGATGGGCGGGGGCCACTCACCCCTCTGTAGGAACGTCGAGTCCGTACCTCTGTCGCTGGTCGCCTCCTGCTGGGCTTCACCCATGTAGATGGGGGTTCCACCTGGTAGGGGTTGACCGCCGGGGTACGGTGAAGAAAGCGGCGCTGACTAGCAGCGTCGTGGCGTGCCTGCAGACACAGATATAGCAACCACACACAGGGGCGCGATAGTCGCGCCCCATCATCCCTAGGCCGTGTAGGCCATCAAAATGACGGGCCCGTATTAACGGGCCAAGGTATTGCTTCCGCGGGAAGGGGGCTACGCCCCGAAACCGCTAGTCACACCCCCTGACCGGGGTGTAGTGACGGCCATGGCCTAACATCAAATAAAGCTTGGTGTACTCTTCAAAAATTATACATTTCATAATTGCTAGAGAGAAGATGGGGCGATATCTTCATTACGGGCGCACAGAATCGATGCAACGATAATTACGAAGAGCCAGCAACCACCGAGACTAACATGAAATTAATTCCCAACCAAGGTTAGAGAAATAGTGCATCGCTTTACGTAGACAATGTTATTAATGATGCTAATGTTGGAACCAGCCAGTGCAGCAATGATGACACAAACAGACTATATAACACTTAAACAAACGACGATACTGAACTAAAAAATGAAGATATTTTATCGTTCAAAAAGATAACAACCAATGTAAAAACCAACTCGTTTAACAACATCGTTACTCACCGAACGTAGCGCCACACAAAAACCAAAGCTTATCAACTTTCTGTTATACATAAATTATTTGAGAAATCTTCAAAATTTTGGTGACTATGGGATTATTATAAAAACACGTCACAGTCTGAACGGTCCAAACGCGTTATCTTGGTTCTGAGAACTAAGATAAAAAATACTCGGTGACGAAAAGAACGCGACGCCAACGAAGCTAAGCGTATTTTTTTAATGAGACCCAGTATGTCTATGAAATATTTACTGTGTGCTGCTATTTTTATCACATAACGATTAATTTTATACTTGGAATGTTTTACGAATTCAAGAAACTATTCTTTTGTATTTAAGTACGCCAACAGTATAGTCCTAAATTGTTTTCATATAATGTATCGACCTTGAAACAAAATATCAAAAGCTTTGAGGAAAATGAAAGATTCAGATATTACTAAACTTGATTGTTTTGCAGTTATTAATACCAAAATTATTCAGCGAAAATCGTGATACGAATGTGCACATTGTTCTACATTGTAGGAACAATGATATTTTGTAGAATCAACACGGATCATTGTGTAATTGCGAGCAATCGCGGCCCTGTGGTATCGATAGCTCAGAAAGTTCAGAAACAAATCACAGCAATTTCGTGAGGCATTATAACAACGTTTTTGTAAAATTACACGTTGTGCTGGATACGCAACGTGTGTTTATGGAAAGTATGAGGCCATCCATGTAATGTGCTGTATTTTAGAAGAAATGTGCCAATGCCTATGTCCGAGAAATATTTTTTTGCTCGTTAAAATTCCAGTGAATCAACATAACGTTTTGAATGATTAGTTTTATGTTAATTAAAACGTTAAGTACGTTTACATTAGAAAGTAAAATTATGTAAGTGAATAGTGAAAAAGTAATGTTAGATAGTGTACAGATTCAATAGATCATTAGCAATAAATGAGACAATATTGTCAGTGGGCGCGTCGGCCGTGGCGCTCGTCTCACTATCGCCGTAGCACAAGTCATTAATCATTCGTCAGTGGCGTCCGCACGGACATAAAACACTGAGATTACAACGGCCATAAACGTTACATCACACTGTTACATACACAGATAAGTTGGATTCGAAATCATTTATTTCGTTCGAACATACCTGCCAAAACGTCTCTCGAGTTTAACGAACTGATTACGGTGAAGAACCTTAGTTATTTGATTCGCGGTTTGGTTCAATATACGAAGATCGTAGGTATAAAACAATTGGAACAAAGCAAACAGTTATTACTAGGACGCAGAGCGGTCAACAATTTCACCGACTATTATAACATCTCGACACGCGACGATGATAAACTAAAATCGGAAACAACGGACAATGGGGCACTTTCGTATCTCACAAGACTCCGGGCTCTAAAGACATTCCTCAACATGACAACGTCGCAACATTCAAATATAAAGAAAAAAAATGTTTATTAACGAACGCATTCAATTGGGAATTCATAGCAGGCACTCGTGATGTCATTTAACGCTTAATTTGATAGCGTATCATGAACGAGACAAGGAAACCGATGAGCTTTCGATGGAACCCTTGACTAAGCATTTATTAATGATTCGGACAATCCATGTAATTATGAGTTTCAATTCGATCGTATAACTCTAGATGAAATTAAAAAGCGTTGTGAGAAAACATTGGGTGAAGAACTGAAGAATGAAGAAATAGCAAGCTCATTTTGTGAAATGTAAATGATCATATCTTGGGGACTCACGAAGTGCACCTTACATTTCCGCGAAATTCTAAATTTTCTGAATTAAAATAGCAAAACCCACAAGACGCGAATACCAAAGCAGTAATTTTTTTTGTAAATGGTAGAGAAATGCCAACAGAGGATTACTTACATGGGTATAGGATCGAGAGAGAGCACCGTCTTTGGGATTTCGACGTTGATACCTACAAACTTTTAATGCACTTTTACAGCATTTTCTATTCAGTTTTCAGCAGGTAAACGACGTTCCAATGACGGGTCAATGCATTTTGTGGCATAACAAGCGACGTCGCACGTGCCCAACTAAGAACCCGCGAGTGGGTGGTGAGATCCTCCGATAACGCATTCAAGGAGAGGACCGATTGATCGGCCGATACTTTGTTACGTCGATTGATCCATGTTGTATTGAAACGTCACTGCTGCGAACTGCGATACAATCTTACCATCGTTAGAGTACCCTCACAGCCTTTTACCAACATCACTTCTGTACGTGGGGAGCCGGCAACATTAGTTATTCAAATATGCGAACTCCGACTATCTGATAGTCGTTTCAACGGGGCTTTCAAGGTATTTTCTTCAATGATACTCATGAAAAGACGAATAACAAAGCAACCACAATAACTCAAACATGAATAGATGGTATCCGTCAGGAGAAATATGAATATGAAAGAAAAACGTGAATATACTTGGGGTCAGATACGTTCAACAGAGACATTGATCATATTGTACATTTAAAAGCGATATACATATTCGTGATACAACAATAAAGTACGTGAAAGTACGTGAGACGTAGCGGGAGGGTGTAAACCGTCGCAGGCGCATCCACGGTGAACTCGAATAAAGGCTCGTTACGCGCTCGCGCTCATGAATGATGGATGGCCGTGGCCGATCAGCCAACACGCGGCGCACCAGACTTTC
Organism: Cosmia trapezina; assembly: GCA_905163495.3. Lineage (NCBI taxonomy): Eukaryota > Metazoa > Arthropoda > Insecta > Lepidoptera > Noctuidae > Cosmia > Cosmia trapezina. Next base: position 20,426,092 of record LR991034.1, read on the forward strand.
CGAACGTTTTGCTCCCATCAATGTTTCTATCCCTTATTTTTTTACCGATAGGTTTCAAAGTTCCATGTACCGTGAAATGGTCAAGTGTAATTTTGATGTCTGGTACGTATCCATGTGATTGACAAGTCCGTGCCGATGGTATCGGTCGTCATAAATAACACCGCCACCGCTAGTTAGTGCACATTCATTGCTTTATCGCTTTCGTGAGGAGAATGGTACAATATACTAGGTCGGTTCCAAGTGTTTTCGCTCGCAATGCCATAATATATTAAAAACACGACTACAACAATTCCGAGAGAACATAGGTATATGGGGCTTTATTTTTTTGCATTCATTATGGTAAGGCTTGGCACAACATGGGAACTCACGAAAAAGAAACAAATTTTATTATCTTGTTAAGATACCAACTCTATAAAAATGGTAAGTAACACGACCACCGGCATTGATGTATTCCGCGAATAAAGAAAACGTTGCCAGATTATTTGTCATCTAATTGATATACCTATACGCACAAGCTTTTTGGCAACAGAAGGATTTCAATTTAGAAAACAACCGTATATAACGGCGATAAATATTTTAAATAACATGACGGACGATGCTGTGAGAGAAACATTTCTCAGCAAATACATTACTTACACGGGACAACGACAAGTGGAATAAATATTGCGATGACAGTGAAAGTAACCAATAGATAGCTCACCGGTACGCGTAACGTACAGCGATATAAATTCAATTACGACACTATAAATATTATAATGCATTTCAAATATAAATTATGACATTAAAGAGAGTCAACAGGTTTACACGGATGGCATTTCCCCGTACAATATATTACGCGGGCACGTCGGACGGCGACCACCGTAGGGCCAGCGCAAACGCAACCGTTACTTCGTGTCCAATAAATTCAAGAACAAACGACAGCAATAAGGAACAGGCCGTGTCCAGACATCCATCTCCTGTCAGCCGGTGTAGAGACTTATAAAGAGCCGCCTCGATACGTCATACGTAAATAGCTAGCCGATAAATCAAATTCGGTAACAGTACGCATAGATTGAACGAATAAAATTAAAGGGACCACATTGTAAATACCATTTACATAATTCAAAACGAAGACTAGATAGATGGTGGAGCAGAGGAGACGAATGAATGACGCTATTGATATAAATCTTATTGAAGATTCAGACTTGAAATCAATGTGTAAGCAATAAACATGTATAAAGAACTATAAACTTGGAATCATCGTTCATGTTATTGAATAATTGGATTTCAAAACATGGTATTGGATATTAAACGTAATGGGAAGCTTCTGCAACTAGTATATGGTGTAAGTTTATGATAATGTTATAGAACAACTTTTACAACCATAAATTATGTTTTATGATGGTTTTCCTTATTTAGTTCATATACGTAGTTGACATCATCATCATCTGCAGCCTTTTTACTACTGATCCTCAGTAATGGCACTGAATGCAATAAAACAAGCTTTCTCATAATCCCTTTATTTGTTAAAAGTTTTTGCCCTATGACATTAATTGAAAGTAAATTTACTGCCTCTTTGGTCTAGTGGTCGCAAGCGCTACTACTGAGCATGAGGTCCTGGGTTCGATTCCCGGATCAGGCAATGTGTTATTAAGTTTTTCATCTGGAATTTTTCAGTAGCAGCCCGGAGTCTGGATTTGTGCCCGGCTGATGGCAATAGGCTCGCCCCTATTACATGGTACTTAAACATAACTGGCGAAATATGGGTGTGCTATATGTGCACCTCTGCCTAACCCTTCGGGGATTACAGGCGTAATGTTATGTTATGTTATAAAAGTAAATTGCTCGCTAAAACGAGGAAACCTTGAAGGCTGAAAAAATGGCGCTTGTTATAGCCTTCATGACAGTTCTTTATCATTTATCATTGATATGAATCGACTTATAGAAACAGCTGTTTAATAATCCACCTGACACAAAAAAATCCAATCCAATTTCTAGTCTTTTTCAATGCATGCTGTCCATTTTCTTCGAAACAAATAAACAGAGTTATATGATCAGATATAATATCTTCAAATTGAAGATAAGTGATGCGGCAGATGGTCCGGTCCGGATGTTAGTCATACACACACGTACAAAACTTTACATTGATAGGAGTGCGAATGAAGCTCTCAATAATTACAATTGAACACTTCCCGTCGTCGGTCGACTTGGCTCATAAATTGATTAAATCAAATGCTGTATTTGATATAAATCGAATCATAAGAATGTTTGCTTGTAATTACAAGAAAATAAAAACAATCAATCTGCCTAGTCTTTTCCCGAGTATGTTGGGGTCGGCCAGATGTCTAACCGGATGCAGCTGAATACCAGTATTTTACATGAAGCGACTGCCTATCTGACCTCCACAACCCAGTAACTGCGTAATACACCAGCTATGTAACTGGGTATGACAACCAGTCTTACCAAGGGGCATCCTCTTGGTAAAAATGGTTTTCAGACTTTCGGGCTTCTGACGACCCGTAACGACTGTCAAAGATCCACGAATGGCAGCTGGGACCAACGGCTTAACATGCTTTCCAAGGTTCAGAAGAGTCTCGGTTTTTAAATATGGTCACCCATCCACGGACCAACCCCGGCAAGCGTAGTCTAACCAGATGGATCGCCCCATGCGGCTGGGTCGATCCATCAGGTTTGCTTTTAATTGTAATTAAAAGCAAACTTACGGACATAGTTATGACGATCTAGATCTTGACGAGGTATCCCAAATGAATAGATAGGTAGCCTTTTTTTAAGATCCTCACTAAGGTTTGGAACCTGTAGCTATAGATATTATTTCAAGATGGAATAAGTGAATGCAAAGTACCTAAAACTGGCAAAGCTAAGGCACAGGCTAAGGTATTAGTCTAATGTTGAAACTGGTGCAATTTATTGAAAATGGCGATAGTTGTGTATGGCTTCGTTTTACTGCACAACGTTATTAATTACAATGATTTAAATAAAATTCCAGTAAATTTGCTTGAATATCCCTAAGATCCTCATTAATAGATAGACAAGATGGTATAGGTATTACAGAAAGATATAAAGCTAATTTTGTTTTAGGTTCAAAACTAGTGTAACCTTGTTTTATTCAAATCTCCATCCTAATGTCATCTCCAAATGCCATACATCAATAACAAATGACTACACCCACTTGGCATTAAGTTAAAGCCTTAGGCAAAACTAGGCTGTAAAGGAAGAAATAGTATACAATCAGCAACACATGAGCCAGGGAATCTGAGATCGACGCTCGAGATCCAAACGTATAAAGTCACGTCAGGGCTATTAGTAAAACGGTTAAAGACTTGAAGACATGCAAACCACACGTGAAGTACAAATGAAACGTTTTTATTAGGATTGAGTAAATAGATAATATATATTAGTGGTCGTGTTAATTTCTTCCTTGTCTGTTTTAAATTAAACGAGGAGGCTGAAAGCTCTATTTAAAGTCTTTGTTTTTTTACAGCAAATTCATTTACTGATAGTCAAGTCAATATTTTTAGTAGTGTTGTAATAAATAAGGATGAATTAGCAGAACGCAACACAAGAATGTCTTAGTAGAAACAGAATTCACAGGAAATTGACAGGGACCAAAACGATCCGGTAAAATCTCAAATCGAATCTGGATTACCATAAATTTTTCATTTACAAAGACTTATAAACCCAAACACAATTTGAGTGTCCTATCTAAAACGATAAACTCATCGATCATCATCTACCATGTCACCAAAACCATCTAAAATCATGAATTCTTGACATACTACACAAAGCAGATACAATCGAAACGTCCAAGGTCACATTAGAGTCTCACATGGCACCAATAACTTAACCCCCCGCGTTCCGAGTCAAGAGGTGCACATTATTGCCTATTAGCGGTCATAAAACTCATAGAGTGCACGCGCCGACCCAGACGTTACTCCTACGCATAACACACGACAAAACGCCACTGATGTAGTCCAATTCATGCTTTTAGAATTTGCTTTTGACATGTTTGGATACTTTGTTCATAGTTATGGAAGACTGCTTTACTTCTTCTTTAGATATACAACGTGCGCAAAACCTCTTAAGGGGTCAATGTACTCATCATTATGAACAACTTTTACTATGGGACCAAACATGAAATCGCGAAAAAAAATCAGCTGTTCAGTACAGGTTTTGCGCATTTAACGTTACACCTTGTATAAAGACAGGGGTATGTTTAGTTACTTTGTTCATGGAGAAGAAATGAAAAACGACTGCTTCTTTTCTTCTTCTACCAATGTTTATTTACTACCATATGCAAATGGTAGTAAGTACGTAAGCATTGGTTGATATTTTGGTCCTTTGAATCAGTTCTGTTCCGTATTAAGTTATAAGTAAGTATTTGGTCCTTAGGACCGGAAGCTTGTCATAAGAGTTCTACTAAGCCAAAATGGACTCCTGCTTTTTATTCTTTAGCTTATACAGAAATCTGACGAACAAAAATACTAAGTAACCGTTCTTAATATCTTTCAAACCTCTTCCGTTTTGTTTGTGGTTCTAAGGTTCGGAAAATTATGCCTAAAACTGTTCTCTAGTGTGATTGTTCTCTATCATGAAATCAAATTGTGCTCAGCTGATAAATAAAGCCAGATTCATCCGTCTATCTAGGCCAAGTACCGTCATCAGGGATAAACAGCAGACATGCAAAAAAAACCCTTTTCCTTCCGTAAAAGGAACAGAACACTCTTCAATGATTACTATATTATTCAATACAGACACATATGGCAACTTTTACCTTTCAGCGCTAGTTGTAAGTGTTACTGTGTTGCGCCTATGCGATGTCTTAGACAATTTATCACTGTTTATATGTGCGTACAGTTATTTATCTCTATCTGTTATAACCATATGTGGAACTACATACTCTTAGAACAGTTTTACTACATTCGTTAAACGCATAGACTTAGCAGCTAGGGAAAGCCTAAAGCTGAGTTAGGTACATATAAGCCATTACGCAGAGGAAATCAGTTTTCAATTGGCTATTACTGATCATAAAATAAAGTATTAAGCTACTAGTAACTTTATGATAGGTAATACTCGATATTATATGGTTGAAGATGCGCGGCGACTGTGCTCCTACGCAAGCTTATAAGCGATGTCGCTGATATTTTTTATTACGACGTTGTAAACCGTTTATTAAATGTAATTAAACATGTGTGCTGATTTAATTAAGGTAATTTACCTTGATATTATATTCTTATTCATATACGAGACGTTTTTTAACTGTTTCGCCTCTTACATAATAAAATTGGTAACTTCCAATTTTATTTTTTGTATTTTAAATGTGTTTTTTCCTTATTATTAAGGAGTTATGTTTATGATATTTTTAAATGACCATTAACGCTAAAACATCAGTATCAGGAAATCTAGAGCGCCGTGACAGATTAATATTTAGCAATATTATAATAAACGCTAATTTATACAGTATCAAAAGTTCAAATTCCAATAACCTACATTTCAACAATATTAATCATACAAAACAAATTGGCCATCTAGTTCAAATTTAAAAGTCAATACAGAATCGATATAGCGAAATTTAAATAGATGTAGACACAAAAATTTGTCCAAGAATCCTATTAGCATTAATGTCGGCTTCCGAATTAATTTTAGAAGCATTTACATGTTTTCTAGCGGTTCTAAGATTGTTTCGGCGTTTGGCATGTTATTGTATAATAAACAATGATGTATTCTGGCGCCGTACCGCGTTGTCATAGTTTCCACAGATATCTTTTGGGACATCGTCAAGATTTGCACACGTAATGATTGCCTTCATACAAACTTAACTTGGGTACTTTGGATGGCCGTACATATGATAGTTTCATCATTGTCTGTCCTATTTCTCTTTGAAGTGTTGTAAGCAATATTTTAATGATGAGGTATAAGTGCAGTTAGAATTTAAAATTGATCAAACATACCTTTAAATTATTCAGTTTTTTTTTCAGGATTTATTTAACACGTCCTTTCAAGCAGGCTTGACTTGTCAAGGTGAAAAGGAACAGAGGCGTGAAATTAGTTCTTCAAAACTGAAAAGGCGGCATTTGGCGCGTGCGTATAATGAAGCTCCGCCCACATTGAAGCAACAAGTAAAAAGTTCAGTACTTTCAGTTTCAGTATAAACTTCTTGAACATAATAACGTTAACATTAATAACACTCTACGCTTCATAACAACGTTATCGGTGTCTTTAAAAAGTCCAAACAATTTGTTTCTGTGATCATTATCAGAAGGAACTTTTATTAATCAACACGGCCATTATCGGGCTGCCTTGACAATTAAGTTATACGTACTTACATTATTATGTTAGCGTGAATATATAAACCTCAAAACAGACCAAAAAACACAATCACAACAACAAAAATAGTTCAAGTGACAAAAACTTACAATAATTTCTTCCGGAAAATTGGTCTTCAGAGCCGTGACGTGCTGAACATAAAGTAAACGCAAACACCCAAAAGTTATTCACAGCACTCAGTTCATAAACACTGTACGTAAAAACATGAGACATGCGATAAAAGCGTCAAACGTGCGCACCCGATGACGTCTCAACGTGGAATGGTATCTTGATGATGGTGAAGCGAAAGACCGGGGTGAGGCGAGGAGTGCGGGAGCCGAGGCGGGGTGGGCGTGGCTTCGCAGGTGTATCAAGTCGAACCATGATATATGCGCATGTTAACACTTGGATACGAACACGCCTCACTGTCACGTATGGAGCCGAATTGTCGGAGCAATGTTTAATTGTTTATTCGAAGGCGAAAGTGTAATACACTCGAGGATTCATTAATAATACAAGTCTTGACAGTTTCGTTTTTAAGTGCCTGGTGTCAAGCGACGCTGACACTTTGATGGCAGCTGAGATAAAGCCTTAAAGATAAACCAATAGTGATTATATTATTTCATCTCGTTTTTAATTGCTTTTGTTATCTGTACTGTTATAAACTAACGATATAACCAAATAAATCAAAATGCGGACCCTAGCAACAGATCTAGATTCCAGACATCGTTACAAAGATTTTAATTCCAACAGACAAACAAAAAACGCACAATTCATTAGATCGCATGTTTATTTATAAGCCACTGCACCTATAAACTTCAAGCCACATATAATTACAGTAACCTTCAACTGCGATTTCTTTGAGCCGCACTCCGCAGGATCACTCGTGTAAACAGCAACTTGGCATTAGCGGCCTGCAATTGCAAACCAGTGGTGAACTATAACTCTTGTTGACGTCTTAATAACAAGCATCCCTTCCGTCAGTGCGGCCCAAGATTTAACGCCACCGCGATTGCCGCGACCGCGTTTACAGGTTAACTTCCAAAACTCTTATCACTAATGCACTAAAGCACAAAATTGTCTGTTCTAATTCGCGAAATAATTATGAATCAGTTTTAACATCAGTAATACAATCATTTTAGAAATTAGTGCTCAATTTAGAAACTTAATTAAAGTCGCCGTAACCAGTAATTACCCTATTTTGAATTATTTTAATTGGTTTCCTTTAACAGGTGGGTGTTAAATCTTGTCTGCGTTTAATAAACTTCAAGCTTACCTTTAGAATTACCACTGAAAAGATAAACTCTAAGTTTTTTTTTTTAGGAAAATTACTGTTCTCAAGGTCACCAAAACTAAACAGAAGTTGACTTATTGACTAACCTCATTTGCGGCTGACCAACTTCTAAACTATGTAGATATCATCATTATCGAAAACTAAAGAAAATACTATAAAACGCAGGAAAAGGAAAGTCGCGATATTCCTTCGGTTCCTGTTTAACTGCCAGGAATACAGGATGGCTCAATGGTAGCTAGATACTATAGTAAAATGAAGAATCCAGTTTGTTGTCCCCAATAAAGATATAAGGTCTTCGTGAAAACCATTATTATTGCAGCTAACACGTCAACAGGCGCGAAGTATAATTGCGAACTCGTTCGAGCCACGCTTAATTAACTCATAACTCAAACTCGCACTTATCGCGAGCTATATCGAGCAATCGCCCACAGACGTACGCTCCGGGCGAAAAATCGATAAATAATCGCACACAATCGATATGCCAAACTTATTACAATGTTGATATTTTAATAATGTTTAAAACAGAAGAAATTCTGCTAAAACCAGAAATATCAGAAATAGGCTTAGAAGAAGAAATGTAGAATCCATGAACTTAGGATGTCCAAGAAAACTCTATGGGCAAACCAAATCCTGATAACTATGAAGATGTGTCAAGCTAAAGATCTGAGCTCAAATGGATGTCCATTGGTCCAAGAAGAAGTTTACGTGCTCTGACCAGGCTTTTCTGCTTTCTCAACTCTCCCACTCCTCTCAACTCTTCCAATACTATATTCTTCACACGCTAAGAATCTGCGTTCTTCTAACAATCTTCTCCTACTCTGCCCTTCTCATACTTCTGACATTGTTCATTCTTCCTTTCATATTCAGTCCATTCTTTGGAAGGCGCTTCCTCTTGATATAAGGAGGGCCACCTGTCGGTATGCATTTAAGCGGAAATTGCAGAGTTATTTTCTAAATAAATAACGTAGAGTTATTTCAGCACCTCTCTTGAATTTGTATATAATATGTATATATATAGTATCGGTTTACATATATAATAGTAAATATATTATGTACATACCTACATATTTACTATAATATATACCTACCTATGTGTATTGCCGGGGTTGGTCAGTGGATGGGTGACCATCTTTACATATCGAGACTCCTCCGTGCCTCGGAAAGCACGTTAAGCCGTTGGTCCCGGCTGTCATTCGTGGATCTTTGACAGTCGTTACGGGTCATCAGAAGCCCGAAAGTCTGACAACCAGTCTTACCAAGGAGTATCGTATTACCCAGTTACTGGGTTGTGGAGGTCAGATAGGCAGTCGCTCCATGTAAAATACTGGTATTTAGCTGCATCCGGTTAGACTGGAAGCCGACCCCAACATAGTTGGGAAAAGGCTAGTTAGATTGACGGTGTATTATTCCTCTCAAACTGAGCACATGCCATCAATATCTTCACCACCGTTGGTTGACTGGTCGAGAATGCCTAAGGCATTAAGTCCGCCTTTGTACCTTTTTTAGTGCGAAAAGTTTTTAGTTTAATAATTAAATCAGATGAGCGTAAAACCGTACAGCTTAATTGGAATTAATGGTTGACGGTTTATGATAACAATATGTGAACGTGAAGTACACAGGTAACAATCAATAAAGAATAGTTCTAATGTAATTATTAAATTGAAAAGCTATGATCAACGGTGTTTTCGTAACTTTAGAAGCTATCTTTGCAATCAAATAAAGAAAGAAACAGACAAATGTAGATAAGATATTAAACTTGGGTAATATTTTCAAGACTGCTAGCAGTAAATGATGGTTCCAATAATGAATCAACACAAGAACTGCAAGAATCTTAAAGATTTAAAGCAACCAATAAATCTATACAGAGCTAAAATAAGAATTCTGCTACAAGTTGAAGAACAACAAACTAAAAATTACAAAAGCATTAGCGTAAAAAACAGCGAACCAATCCAAAAATACAAGACACAATATTCAAAACAGAACCTTGACTCAAAATGCAACCACAAATCCTGCCTTATTTGAAACATAAACGACAATTACTTACATTCTAAACACACATTATAATCACACATAGGCAATCGTGAAAGGTTGAACGTAAATAATCAGCGGATCCGATGATTTAAATACCAAACAATGGTACATACAGACATTAAATCTTGCAGTTTCGCAATATAGCCAAAGAAGCCTGAGACAATAACGGCCTAAACAATGTAAACTATATTGACATTTGAGAAATAATATTTATTTAAGAACAAACTAACGAGAACCGCTACAGTAATACAAGTGTAATTCCAACAATTTTGTAAATTACAAAATATGATGAGAACTGGAATTTTCGTAATACTCCTTTGTGCACAAGTAGCTACTTATACAAGATTACTCGTTACAAGAATCCACCCAATAGACGCAGCCAGTAAGCCACACAAACATACATATTGCATCACAGCATTTAAGAATGAAAATAAAAATAATTTACGTTCAATACGAAACTACCAAACCTGCAAATTATACAATCAATAAATCACATTGATATGTACAAATTATCGCCAAAGATTTCACTTCGATTAATAATTATTTCGTTTTCACTGTGATTATTGCTATTAATAGTTATTTACATCTAAACGTCGCACGCGCAGATAGATGGTAATGACCGGCTGCGCCAACGCATCGCGCAGGTGCATTAATATAGTGTGGCGGCGAGGCGTGGCACTGCGTTGATTGATAGCACCAAAATTTTATTCTCCATTGAACGTCGCAATAAAAATAATGACCCTGCCCTACATACAAATTTATTTTCATATTGAACGTCATGAAATATCTTTTCCTATTATTGAATTAGACTCTACACAACTAATAGATGTTTGAAAAATCTATATCCGAGTTTGGTGTCGTGTACAAATTATTTTAAAGTACGATGACATAAATCATACAGAATAGTTTTATTATTAAGTTAATCAGCTTACACGCGCATACCTTTTTCCCATATTTCTCTTTCCAATACAATACGAAAACAATTTTATAAGATAGTTTGCTTGACACCGAGTTGGCTCTCAAGAAGATATAAAGATAAGCATCGCATAGCTATTATGGATTTCTTAACTTTCCAGCTTCATCTACGTCTATATGGCGCACAATTACATCGGCATAATATATTGAAATGAAAGCGCGTGCGCGCCCATTCGCAGTGAGAGACCGGCCGTACCCAGAAGTAGTATCACGCAACGCCGTTTATAATTCAACAACAATAAACAGATAGTTAATTGCGATGCTGTCACGGGCGCAGTATATGGTAATGAGGCGTAGGGATCGCGGCTGCATGGACAATATCTCTCGACGGTGAAAGGTAAGACGGCGACGGCGCAAATGTGAACAGTAGGCGTGGAAACGTAAGGGATGGTATACCTGAGTGACTTAGCGCCAGATAAGAGGAACGCGGTTTTCATTGACATGCATCTAATTTGATTAACATGTTTGTTAGGGTTCCGTACCAAAATGGTAAAAAAGGAACCCTTATGGTGTGACTCAGTCTGTCTGTCTGTCACAGCTTGGATATCTCAAGAACTACTAATGCTATCAACTTGAAATTTAGAATAGTTTTAGATGACGTTTACCCAACTATTTTGCAAATAAGAAAGACATAAAACTATTTATATTTTTTTTGCAACACGGACTGAAAGGGGGTCTTAAAAATTTAAAGTGAGGCTAGGTCATGTGGGGTAACATATGAAAGAACGCTGTTTGAAAATGATGTCTCTAAGTAGCACACTTTTTCAGAAATTGGAACGGAACCCTCGGTGCGCGAGTCCGACTCGATCTTGACCGGTTTTTATTATAAATGTAACGAAAGACGAAATTTCACTATATCTCCTAAATTATTCACCAGTACCCTAGAAGAAAGCTTCCGGAAGTTGGCAACCGCTAGCCGATTGGAAGGAAAGAGGCACTGCCCTCGGCGAGGCGAGACTTACAAATCTGCGTTGCACCGATGACATTGTTCTCTTTTCATCCTCAGCCACTGATCTAGAACAGATGCTCCAAGAACTCAGTAATGCAAGCCTTGCGGTGTGACTGAAGATGAATGTGTCAAAGACCAAAGTTATGTTCAACGAAACACTTAAAAGCATAAAAGTAGACGGGGAGGCAATGCAACATGTACAGGAATACCTCTACTTGGGCCAAGTAGTATCTTTCCAGGCGAGACAAGACAAAGAAGTCACAATACGAACGGAAAACGGCTGGAAGAGCTGCTGGTCCATGAAGGAACTTGACAAGGGAGAGACGCCCATGGCTCTCGAGCGTAAGCTCATGAACATGTGTATGCTTCCCGTCTTAACCTGTTGCACAGACTTCCCGAAGTCCAAACTGAAGGTCTGCCAACGAGCAATAGAGCGCAGTATACTAGGGGTTAAATTAATGGATCGTGTTCGAAACACATGTGGCTCAAAAGGCTGCCCAACTTGCCAGATAAACTGTGGGCCCAGATAGCACAACACTGGTGCCCTGATACAGAGAGGCGGGGCCGCGGCAGGCCACATGAACATGATGACATGATGGCTGGATGAAATGGACAGATTCCGCCAAAATTGGAAGGAGGACGCGCGCGCTCGCCAACGGTGGAAGAAGTGGAGGGAGGCTTTTTCCCAGGAATGGGAAAGTGTTGGCTAACAAAAAAAAGTTTGTTTAATTTCAAAATCCGAGCAAAACCCTGAAAAACAGCTAATAAATAACGAACACATAAAAAATACAAGTATCACTAAAGTTCCATCTAGTGATAGGCGGAGACATGATCAACGATCAAGTACATTACAGAAAATGGTAATTATTATCTCAAAGCGTACAGAATCTCATTTCGTGTAACAAAACAAAAGCCGAAAAAGTAACCAAAATGGAAAGCCACACGAAACTCGCCGCAATCTAAAAACTTGAACCACACAAGCATAGTGTTTGCTTAGCCCATGGCCCGTGTCGGTGAGATAGGTGGTGTACATGCGCTTTCAGGTACGCCCGCCACAATCTGAGTAGCTGACACCAATAGGTTTTTATCAGCACCCATCGGGGTTATGAGAAAGTTATCGAGCGAAGTTGCAGTTGGTAGTAGGGCTAGAGGATCCACTTGGCGTGTATGGGCGCGCGCTCCGCTGTTTACGACGCGTGTGCAAATTAAAATGGGCAAGTTTTTTATTTGCTTCGAGAGTAGGTAGCAAATTACAAAAATGTTTTAAGCAACATCTAATATCCGGATAAGAACTGATTCAGATATATGTTTTTTTTTTAATATTTTCTAAATTGGTATAAAGAGAGGTTACCGACATCGAGCTATTGGTAAGTATACTTAACTTCATCAATAAACAGAAAAATGTGTCTGAAGCAGAACCAGAATGGAGGCAGAAACAAATATCATACCTATTCAAAAGTTCATAACGCAACTGCAATATGGGAAAGCAATGCACTCCGATAGTAGAGCAGCTGAGCTGTTATTTACGAGAAAATAAATTACAAGTGATAGTAAATATAACACGTAACTCAAAGACAATATATTGACAACAATATAATGAGACAATGTATTTAACTTTGATTTAGTGGATAAAACCAGCCAGGAAGAAGTAAATCAAACTTAAGTACACCATAAAATCACTAATAACGCCCTATCTAGTCATCTCGGTAATAGTAGCTTCAATGCAGACAATTACTAGTTGCATGATTAATTATTTCCTTATTTACTTTGAGAACAAAAACAAGCTCAAACTTGGATTAGATGAGTTTATAAAACCTTGGACCACTAATAACTAGTTGAAGATAAATTAAATGTCAACTTAATTGACGCTTGCAGAGTTTATCTGACACTGTTCAGTTGTTAGTAATCGATTAAGCGATTTGCAAAATAAGAATAAGTTATGTGTTCACCGAAGTTTTCTTCTAATCTTAATAAATTGGTTATTGGAATAATGAACTCGAAAATAACAACCAAATTGGTTATTGGAATAATGAACTGGAATATAACAACCCGAGACGCATTTTCCGAAAATTCATGTTGTCATAACATTTATTGAGTAGATACCAACATTTATTATCCATGTTCATAAACCCACGACATCAAAAAGCTTTCAGGATTTCTAAATAATTATACGTCCAGCGCGAGGACATTCAATATCTACTTGAAGTGTTATAAACTTATAACGCTGCGAAGTCGTTTTCATTCCCAAGCATTTTATAACCGAATGAATTTTCTATATAGACCGGCTTTCTTGAAACGAGGACGGGCCCTAACGATCTAAAATCACAGTCTTGAGCTTCAGCGACATTTACAAAACATTATGTAGGTAACACATAGTGTTGTACACGGAATTTAGTAACGAGTAAACGAATAGAATTACGATCTAATTATACAAATGCCGGTTGAGATCGCGTTGTAAATGTCATTTCACACTTACACAGGCTGGGGCGGTTCGGTTCTCACGATATCGTTGGTTTAGTGAGTTTCCGCGATTAGTCGAGTTACCACGGACAACGATATAGGTCTAATTTTACGAGTACTGCTTGTGTAAGCTGGCTCTAATGAGCAGACATTGTGGTAAGTGCGGCCCGTGTAGACGTGGCCAAGTACTTGAGGCCTTACGTATTGAATTAATTTTATATTTGCTAGCTGTTTGAACCACTATTTGTTGGAGGGATGATGTTGGCAAAGCTTTACAGAAAATACTTTACAAGATTTATCATAATATTGCTCATACCTTCGCAAATCAATAATTAACTACCATATTAATATAAACTTATTATTTAATAGGTTCCATTAACGATAATTTATTATCTGGTTGCCCGCTAATATGGACCCAAGAGTCTGGCGAACTCGAAGTAATTGCAGCGCACTCATAGGCTTATAAAAAAAACCGGTCAAGAGCGAGTCGGACTCGCGCACCGAGGCTTCCGTTCCGATTTCTGAAAAAGTGTGCTATTTAGAGACATCGTTTTATTTTTCCTGTAATCTTTATTTATTATATATTTTATTTTACATAAACTTCTATCACATAATAATTTCAGATTTTTCACTTTGCAAACTTTTGAGATAAGGGGGGAACGGTATTTTTTTTTACATTTTTCATAAAAAGTCGAAAACTATGCGGTTAAACCGCATAGTTTTCGACTTTTTAAAAAAAGAAAAAAAAATGTTTGAGAATGTGCAAACAGCGCTCTTTCATATGATACCCCACATGCCCTAGCAGCCCCACTTTGAATTTTTAAGACCCCCTTTCAGTCCCTGCAGCAAAAAAAATATAAATATTTTTATTTCTTTCTTATTTGCAAAATAGTTGAGTAAACGTCATCTAAAACTGTTCCAAAATTAGCATTAGTAGTTCTTGAGATATCCAGCTGTGACAGACAGACATACAGACTTCACACCATAAGGGTTCCTTTTTTACCATTTTTGTACGGAACCCTAAAAAGGAGGACTCCGCGACACGCATAGTGAAAGTGAAGCACAGTAAGTATGCCGGGACCGTTTGTATAAACACGCCTCACGCACACATTTACATCATAGTATGCCGACCGGCCGCCACTACGTGACCCGAGCGACGACGTACTTGCAGGTACTCAAATCACGCACACATCGGTACGGTGCTTCACTTTCGATATGCGTGGCGCGGAGTCCTTTTTTTATACGTCTATGAGCACACTTTTGATTTTCTTTGAAAGAACCATTAATGCTTGACACTATTAAGTAGCATTTTCTAAAATAAATAAAACCATTAACACACATTTCCCACGGAATTAAAGAAAAAGCACACGACTAACTACTATAAATTGTTGCTTTTCGTAGAAACTGCGCCAACGCTCCTGGCAATTCTTCTTGCGTTATGCTCCAGTGAGTCGGAGTGTACAGCGCTGGGTTGAGGTTGAGGCTGAAGGTGATGACCAGGAATGCGCGTCCGCTGCATGCTGGTGGTCAGGATACCCGTTGAAGCCGTGGATGCTGGCTGGCTGTGTGACTCGCCGCTCGAAAGCTTGAGGAAGTGATGCTGATGACGTCACGCTGATGTAGTTGCACGAAGGCTGCGCTGACGTTCATGCTCGGGGTCACCAGTTTAGAGGCATGAGGAACAGGGTATAAAGTTCACTCATCCTCCATAGAAAAGGGAGGATCCTCCGACCAGACGGGTGTTGTGTCTGGTGGGCCACTGCCCAACGGTTGATGTTGGGACGTTGTATATATGCTAATCGCGTGGTATTGCGCGATGCAGGTTTGCGTGACGTCATGTCATTGATGCGTAGTTCATATGTGGCGATGTAGATGCCGCCACACTACCATTTGCGATTTCTACTTACACCCCAAGGGTGTAAGTAGAAATCGCAAATGAAGTAGAAGTTACAAATTAGTTACAAACACGCACGATATAAGAACATATCAACGAGTTACAAATTAAGCTTCAATCGATAACCAAAGTCTCGGTTACAGGGAATCGTGTAAAGGTCAACGCATACACGACTGCCGTGTGTAAAATAATTCGTATTCGGAATCGGAGTGGAAACAAGAATCGCTGCGAAGGCAACGAAGAACTGGATCCCGGCGGTTGTGATAAGTAGGATTTATGTAGGAACAGCGCTGGTCGTGTTGTATTATCAATAACATAAAGTAGAGTAAGCTGATCTACAGCGATCTGGCCTGCTACTTACAATACATTTGAATCAGGTCACCATTACTCAGTAAAAAGATATGTTGTCTTAATCCAAAAACCGTGGGAACACCTGAAGGCAACTGGGAGTTTTTTTAATGGGGTTGGCAAGGGACCAACCGCGACGGGCTTATCTTAAGTATCCCTAGGAATACTCAAGATAAGACAGTCACTGTTAAGTTATTAAAAACGATTGCAAAAAATGGACTATCTAACCAAACAAAAACTCCAGTGATATAATTTACTTGGATGACATGTTTTGATTTACTAATTTGTCTATTTCTCAATTAACAGATATAATTTGATCTGATAAACACGAGAAAGCCGGGAATAAAAACTGCGTAGTTTTTTTAGCTCATAAGTAGAGATGTGAGAATAAGGCAAAAAGTTGCAACTTCTTTTAAGCGGTAAAAAACAGCCAACGTATGGTAGCAAAAAGGGTAATTCTGCGCCTAGTTTATGGAGAATCACAAACGACACTAGTTTCGCACATATTTACCTGCTTCAAACTCTTATCTGACGATGTCGCAAGCGAAAGTCGCTACTATGCCCTTAAACGTTCTGTAAAGAGTTATTAATATGGTCGGCAAGGTGTGGCGTTAGGCTTGAAAGATTTAATACCGAAGTTGAATGTTCAGTCTGGTAAAGCTGATTAGATTTTGCATATGTTTCTATAGCTTTTAATATGGCTTGCAGCATAACTAATGTTTTTATTTGACACCAAAACAATTTGTGCCTCCTGAACTCATACTATTTATTCCTTGAATTGGATGGTTCACCTTTAAACAAATCATTTCCAATTTCGGTATATTCGTCAAAATCAAGATACCGACAACAGTATCGCATGGAAATCATAGTCACATGCCAACAAAAACACTTTATTTATATACGAGTGCTGAAAATATCTATTAGATAAGGATAAAAGCAAATCGTCGTTACAGGACTGAATAGACTCTTCTACCATTTTATTACATCGATACTCAAAGATGAATATTGCGTATATCGTAGACGCAAACGATAATAGGCACACGCTTCAAAACTAATGTTATTATGCATCGAACATTTCAATACAAATTATCATTGAAAACGCAGCGAACAAAAAGCGTGAGGCATCCAATTTCATGGGCACTAAATAAAATTAGCATCAACTTGACAGAATAACAAAGCGGTCTTAATAATTCGCACAGAACGAGCAAAGCGAACGTACGGACACACCCCATTAATCACAACACACCCAATATACTTATGATCAATAATTTAATGAAAGTATAAATTACAAAAGCACAGAATTCAATTCAGCTAATATGCAATAATTGCTATAACCATCGGCGTTAGACAGTGCTCGTAGGCGCAACGTGCAATCAAGAAAGAATGGCGCGTTAACATTTCTCTTAGAACGCAATTACAATTCAATTTTCTGTGAAGTACTAATATAAGCGGGTAATAAGAAGGCTATCGACACAGTTAAGAAGAATAATGGTTGTGCCTGAAAGGTGCACGATTAAATCGGAGACGATTGTTGTCGCGTCGTCAGCCTCTTACTGCAGAGTTATGATCAATTACGAATGTCATTACAGTGGCCAAGTTTATAAGTTTCTATCAAGGAGGTTGCCTAATCAAATTCGTCCATCGTAGCAGCAAAGTAAACAAGCTTTAAATTGCAAGATGAACGTAACGGGACGTGGTCGTTCTGTTCGCGTCGCGTTCGCTTACGTCGAAGATAAGATTCGCGGAGTCGGACTCTCGCCTATTGAGGGTCGTTACGAGACGCTGGCGCGAGATGATCGATAATAATGGTAATTTCGCCTGGAACACGTGTAGCATCGGTCGTTCGTCGGCGCGATCGCGATCGCTGCATACCTACCCTATTAGGACGTGCTGAAGGCAGATTAGATGACAGAATTGTCCTGCAAACTGTTGCTATCGCTTGAAAATTTCCAACGCATTATTTACACAATACCAAAGATTGATATGACTGAAAGGTCGATGAGCAAAAAAGAGAATCATAATCCAACATAAAACAGCACTGCTTTATAATATTGCATTCCACAACTCAAGTTAAAAAGCCATCTGATCCAATTACAATAAACAAACACAGAATTACACTAACAGAGATGCAAGCCACCCAGCAGCGTTTTGTGTTAGGCATTGAGATATGGAAACGGCTCGCGTCACAGATACCCATTGAGAAGACGACACAAGAGCCTTTGCCGAGCAAACTGTGTGTATTTATGGGACGTCCAGCCTTCCCGGAGACCCATAATGGCAACACAATATCACAATACGGGCATAGATTTATGCTCGGGCGCATCGCGTTCTCGCACGCGGAAATCCCATAGTTATTTACCGGTTGCGAGTTAAGTGCGGCAGATTTATCGGTGGTGCGCTCGCGCCGGCCGGCCGACGATCTCGTTTCCGTGCGTCCCGTCCGCGTCCGCGCAAGTGCACTATGATAAATACCGCCCTGCTCTATGATACCACTATATCACGGCTTAAGGGAAATTTAAGCGCACTCAGCATAATTGCGGTAGAAGGATTGCGTGTAATTGTGGTGCACCAAGGTTACTGGGCCTGCCATCGTTATGATCTGCGTAGCGTCCTTGATGAGAGATCGTGACCATCTTGTTTTAACATCATGTTGTTACCATTCATGGACGCCATATTTACAAACTGTATCCTGCATCTTATACTCTGCTTATGTAGCTTTCTAGGGTTCTGTACCCCAAGGGTGCCAATAACAAGGGTGACTAAGCCTCCGCTGTCCGCCCGTCTATCTGTCACAGGACTGTATCTCATGAACCTTAATAGGTAGACAGTTGAAATTTTCACAGATTGTGTATTTCTATTAGTAAGGGTATAACAACAAATAATAAAAATAAAATAAAGTTAAAAATTAAAGGCGTTAAAGGGGGTACATACCTACAATGAACTTTAATTTTTTTTTTAAATCTTATCCCAGCATGTGGGGTGTCATTGACTAAAACTCGTCGAGTAGAGTACAAATACATTTTTTTGTTTTTTTTTTTTTTATCTTCAAAAATGAAGAAATAAGGGGTCGTAAAAGTTGTAAAGAAGGTCGGCCAAATCGTACCTGACTACGAGGCGGTGGTGTACAGATATCCCATATATATGAAAAAATCTAGTATTTTTTAAGGTCTTAAAAAACATAAGAAATAGATATTTAAGTCGCCAGAAAAAAAAGCACAAACATATTTTTTTTTAATAGCATATTTTGCAAATTATTTAGAATAACATGTTCAGAACGCACCTTTGACGATTCATTTTGCTTAAGAAATGATTTAGTACTCAAAGATTATAATTATTCACGTTATTAGATGTAATTCAATTCTATATACTTGTGTGTCAAACCAACTAGTGCTGTTTTTATTATGTATTGGATTCTTGTCATAAAAATAATTATGTGGGTTCATAGTAAGTATCAGCATTTTGTTCAATTGTGTACAACGGAACGTCATAATATGTCATCGACGCGCGCCATGGATTGACAGTGTCAATACTGTCAATTACAACGGGTGTCAATTTGACACTAATATACTGTAGTGTGTAGTCTTTGCACCCGGCGATCTCACATTGTTGTGTTGTTGTTGTTACTGTGAATATTGTGATACGTACTGTACTGTTTTGGATTTCCTTCTGTTGTTTGACCTTGGCATTGTTTTACAGACTGATAACTAGGTACCGCTTGTGACGATTATTCTGTGCTTTTGATTTCCGGACACCGATAACCTCAAAAGTATTTTTTGCATTATTGAAATATCTTGGCTATTTAGATATTATTTTCGAAAGGGATGGTGTTTACTACATAAAATAATCAAAGATCACTATAATTTGCTTCTGTACACTGAAAATAAAACTTAGGTCCAGCTTCTATAGAAATTTGACCGACGTTCTTTTAGACCATTTTTGTACGAGCTCTATCAAACAATTAACAAGTTAGGAATTTGAAACTTCTGTATATCATGCATGTACCATAATAATACAGTAATAAGGTACATGATATACAGAAGTTTCAAATTCCTTTATTCCTTAATCAACAAATCTTAAAAACGCCGATTCATAAGGTATTTTTTTTTTAATATGGGCCATTTTCTGCAACTGCAAAAAATTACCTTATAATTACAGTATCATTATGTAATACAAAGTTATCTTTGCGATATATTGTTATATGGCCTCTCTTGTTTCTTTTACGAAATATTTAAATATATTGTGTTAAATTTTATACGATACGGTACGGAACCCTTCGTGTGCGAGTCCGACTCTCACCTGGCCGGTTTTTATAGGTTAACGAGCCATTACAATTTATTTGAAAACAGCAAATCTGGTGCCAAGATCTATCGCATTGATTATTACCATTTCCAAGAAGTTCATGAGGTGTTCTTGCAAAAAAACAAGCGATTAATTTCCAAACATTGAACGGATTTCGTAGAACTACTTTGAATATATTTGAATCTCTAAATAAACAATTTGATGACAATGTATTTGTTACTTTAATGGTATTTTTGTGTCAGGAAACAGGCGAGTTAAAATTTCAATTACAGTGATGTCAGCCCACAAAGGGTACACGTAGAGCCAGCTTCGACGTTGTATTATTACGGTACCGTGTGAAATTACACTCGGTCATTTGTCAAGAGCGAAGGAGGCGCTAGCTAGACTTGGTGTTCCACGGTTATTAATTTCATTACCCCGCTCTTAATCAAACGCAGACGCGGCGGTGGGTGTGAACGGCACGACGCCTGTCCACCATCACTAACAATATTTACAAGTATCAATGAACAGCATGATTTGTTCTCGCGATAGCTCATTTATTTACGTGTCAATGCCCTGACTTAGAACTTATTTTAAAACAACAATTTGGGTGTTTCCTAAAAAAACCGTACGATGCAGACACGCGATCGAGAAGATTAATATACAGAAAAAGTGTTTCATAATTGCAGTGTACAATCTAACAGAGCCGGAAGGTTAATTCGAGCAGGAGCCAATTCTCCAGCTCATAATATCAGCTCATAGATCATCTCGACGCTGAGCCGGGACAAGCGGTGAGGCTCAATTGTCGAGATTGGCATAATGACACGCGCCCGGGGCCACCGGCTAACTTATGACCACATTACTGTGACACGCTTGACGCATGTCCAATTATTACACACAATCTGTTTGCTCGTGTAAAATATGAATAAGGCGCCAAGCTACCATTAATAAGAACATATCGTGTGTAGGATGTTAGTCACTTTGAAGGGACGAGATAATGTTGCTTGTAAAATAAATCCTAGACGCGCCACGCCGGGAAACAAATGAACCGACTAAGGGAAAAATATTGCAAAAACTTTTTTAAAATATCGCCCATATTGTTACTCGTAACATGAGATATTTAACCGCTGCTGCGTACAGGACCGAATATGATTTAATTAGTAATAGGATATTGGACCATCCCTGCTAGAATATTCCCATTTTGACGTACCCATAAGCTTTTTGTGCAAAGCTGTAAAATATTGGAAGCATCTATCAGGCGTTTGATTGGCTATCTCCAGCGACCATCAGCAGTTAAGATTTATTCTTGGGAGCGTCGGAAGGGTTCGCGGAAAACAATCATGGAAGATACATCCCTTGAGCGGCCCAATCAGCTGAAACAAATAGCGGCCATCTATCTAAACTAAACGAACCGCCTTGGCTGGAATCTTTAGCTTCTGACATGTTAAAACGCAAGACTTCATTTGTAGTATTCATAATTTTGAAATATAAGAAGAAATAGCTTCTGTTAATCATTATAACGAAGTCAATAATCCGCTTCATTGTAATTACGATTAATATCCGAGTGTTGTTCAATAACGAGACCGGACAAGTCAGATAACTGATGCGGGTAGTTGACAAAATATTGTTGTTCGCGAGTGGACAGAGCCGGGCCGGTAATCCGACGGGCGGGGGACCTTAATTAATGAACATTACTTAAACCGATTAGCCGTAGACCGCCCGGACAGTGGTCACGGTCTAAGTTTTAGGAGAAACACGAGAGATTAGCGTAACGAACGCATTTATAATGGAGAAAGTAAATACAACCCGAAAGTTTACACTTTGACTAATTATAAAGTTTAAATCACCCTACTATCTTTATTTGTTCAAGGAACTTTTGATTCAGCCTATGTTTTTTTTGGCCAGAATATAAGCACAAAAGTTTTAAACAGAACCTCTTTTGTATTCTTAAAATATTTGCTGCGCTTGAGTGGCCGCGGTCTCTTGCAGTTTGCGCAGACACCTTTTTATCTAAATACGAAGCACTAAACGCCGCAATATATGGGTATGTCACGATTTATCTATTCACCTATTGAGAATTTATACTTTAGGGTCCCAAGTCCCAATTAAGTAGAAGAGAAAATATATTACCCGTGTTATTGTATTATTTAATTTAAACACTGTACTAGCTGTAAGCCTGTACCTAAGATTTACTATGAAGCTTTTACTATTAAGCTTTACATTGACGATCTTATTCAGGAGGTTATCAATTATGCCATTGATATTATTTCTGTTAGTTGCGAAGAGTTTCAGCTGTAAAAACGTTTCTGCGCAGGGTGATTGGTACTAACACTGGTTAAAAACTTGTTTTGATATTACGTTACTAATACTATGGATTCTTTGTTCCGAAATAAAAATTATAGATTATATCGCACCTTCGGTGCAACAAAGTCACAAATAGCCAAAACTGCAAAATCGAGCTAAGTATGCCAAATTGTTTCTGAACCAGATCCAGAAATGAGCAAATACATGCGAAAAAAACATTAAGTCTTCTCCTGTAAAATTAAAAAATGAGCTGTTGGGACTTTGTTGCACCGAAGGTGCGATATTCATTATTTACTTGTTTTTTTAATTTAGTAAGGGCATGCTAAATCCACCCACAGAATCAGTATCTTCTTCAGTATCTTTAGCAGTAGTATCTTTTGCTGCGGTCAAAACCATAAATTTTTCACCACCTTTCTTTCATTACTTTGATATCAATCTACATAAACCTACACGAATTATTGTTTTGCCGCTCAATTTATTTCGTCTGTGACACCTGCACCCTCGCGTAACCTATCAATCGGAATTTGAATCATTTTGAAGCAAATTGCTAAACCATTTCTTCATTATGTTCGAAAAATGTGTCTGCTCATCAACGTAAATAACGCAATGAATGTTGTTGAACTGTCAAAATGAAACCGATTCCGATTGATAGTGTGTTAGGCAATTGCCCCTCTATTCCATTTAGTCTTACGTCTTTCCTACTTCATAATCAGCCTATAATGTTCCCACTGCTGGGACACAGGCCTCCTCTCCACCACGCGGGCCCAGTGCGGGTTGGTAGATGTCACATGTGGTCTAAGTTTTTGGTTCTAGGACATGCTGGTTTCCTCACGATGTTTTCCTTCACCGTTCTGAGAGCAGAGGAATAATTTAGAGATAAATCATTTACACAAAGTAAAGCGCCTGTCTGGGTTCGAACCTACGACCTAAAACTCGTAAGTCGCGGCCGTTACCAGTTACCACTGGGCCACCACTGCTATTTCCAACTTAATCCCTCAAGATACAAGGGGTCTTGTCCACTTTCTAAGTAGATTAACTAGAGCAATCGGTAAACTCATTAATAACTATTACAAGTCCAAGATTCTGACTTCATAATTATTTATAAGGTGTTAACAGTTAATTCTTTAAGTCCATCCATTTAGAATTTATAATGAGTTGATTACCGTTTCCTTTAAACAAACTTAGCTATTAATCGGCTTTCAATTCTTGTTAGATTTTGGTATCTTCGATTAGTTAACGAGATTGAATTAGAATGTTATTTTTTATTTTATGTCATCCAGAATCGGTTACGGGTATTCAGAAGCTCGAAAGTTACAACCAGTTACAAGGGGTATCGTATTACCCTGTAACTGGGTTGTGGAGGTCAGATAGGCAGGCTGCATCCGAGTAGACTGGGAACCGACTCCAATATAGTTGGGAAAATGTTAGGCAGATGATATTGATGATTCTTGCTTCTTTATATGAAGGTCTACGATATTTGGAAATAAAGTGATAGTGACAAGAAAGATTCTTTAAAAAAAATCTGTAGAAATTCCTATTTAAATCTATGCTGTTACATAGATTTAAATAGGAATTTCTAAGTTCAGCTTTTCCCTACGAATTTATTAATAAAATTATTTCCTTTATGGATATACTCTTAATAGGATTCATATTTAGTAACATAATAAATGCTAGAAGTTTATTACGACATCAGCGCAATAAAGATTTGATTTGATTTTGTAATCTGTACCTCGCAGTGACTAGATTGTTGCGTGAACCAAGCTTCGTTTGAACTGCATCTGATTACTACCTACGATTATTAATAAAACATTTTGGAACACCCAAGAATCTTGTTAATGACTTAATTTAATTAAGTGCTACTAAGCTTGTCTCGTAAAGTATTATAAAATAATGTTTTCTTGTGTGCTTAATGCAAAGCAGGTTATTAGCATATTTTTTATTAGGGAAGCTGTTTTAATGAATGTGGAATTTGGATGGACAACTTGTTGTTTATCTGTTATTCAAATACAGTAGCTTTATCTTTGGTTTATTGCCATGCGCTACTCGACCGGAACTTGCACGTTTTGTTAGTGTGTAAACGAACCATGGTACAGCATTTGCGAGGGTTCGACTGACCGGTACAAATGGCGGATATTCGTCTTAGAATCCTGTCCTATTTCAATATGGCAACATACTTACATGAAATAATAACAGAATTGAAAATGTGTTTTATTTTACAGTTATTAGGTAGTTGATAGCTCAGATGGTCATTAATTAAGGTAAACGGTAAGTACATTCTGTCGCATCCAACTAGCTTAATTATCTGTTCAGCTATTGGAAGAAGCTCACACCGGCCTCTGCCGCAGAACCACTCGCTTCGCTCGCTCGTCTCGTACGCGGTTGGTCACAGTTCTAACCTAAACCATTTGGTCGGGGTGCCCTGGCTTAGTTACTGCACAATACAAATATGGAGAGTAGGGAAACAACGCACAAACGTACGAAATTCCATAGGCGCACATCGACGAGACCCCTAAGCCACAATAAATATACTGAGAGCACCGCGACTATCGCTTAGGCCTCGTCGGCGCGCGTCTGTGTGAGTGTGCCGTTTCGACCGTTTGTACGTAGTTTCCTTACTATCCATATGTTTACTGTGGTTAATGCGACCAATTCTGCTCGCGCGTGGTTGGTCACAGTTCCAACCTAAGTTATAATGAATATCATTCAGGCTGCTAGTTGAACGGCGCCGTTTAGTAAAAAGGCTAGGCTGTTAACTGAAAAGCTAATTAAGCTAGTTGGCTGTGACATATAGGTCAAAATAATACAAACGTACTTTATCCAGTAAATATTGATTCTGAACTTTTAGCACATTGTTCAAAAACCTTTATTTTTCGCTCTTCAGAATTAACATTCGTATGAGCGAAAAAAAGGTTTTTCCCTAAGGTTCATATAGGTTGGACCCTGAAATTCAGGATCAACAATTCATGGTCTAAGAAATTGTTGCGGGTACGAGACAACGCCTGTAATTTCGAATGACTCACACTGAAAATTAATTACGAAAATTTAAGACAAAACATGAACAAAAAACTTACCTACTATAGACATAATAAAACTTGTAAACACTAGTACAGGTAACAGATTCCTAATAAATAAGGCACTTGAATTAACTACACCACGGCAATAAATACACTTTAATCTCAAAAATAATATCTCATGCTTAATCTTAATAACAAATCTACGATACAAATTTTCTCATTGGCCTATTACAAATAATATTGAGATTCAATTAGAACCCTATTTCTCTAGTATTAATTGGAGTCTTCTAGCTACCAAGAATATAAATGGTGATTCTGCTGGAAATGTCATATTTTGAACACAACACCCAAGAACCTACCGCGTTCTACCGCAAGATTCCAAAACATTTCAAAGAACGATTCACTACTTTGGTAGGTAATTGGAATACTGTGAGAAGTCTCTTCTAGTATGATACAAGTCCATGTTAAAAAGATTAATACTGTTCATAATATCGCACGGGTAGATAACCGAGTAGATACCACATGGGAGTGTCCAGCGGGCGGAGCCGGGGCTTAACGTAGAACAAAGAGACAAGAAATAAACAATATCGATTTGTGTTTCTGATATTGAAAACGGGATTAAATTAAATTCAAAACAATAACTTTTCATGTAAATATCAATTTCACTATCTTTAGCAAAGCAAAAAAAAAGCCGCACTCGCGCACCGAGGGTTCCGTTTCGATTTCTGAAAAATTGTGCTATTTAAAGACATCGTTTCATTTTTCATGTAATCTTTACATAAACTTCTATCACATAGAATAATTTCAGATTTTTCTTCCCCAAACTTCGAAGATAAGGGATCGGTATTTTTTTTTACATTTTTCATCAAAAGTCGAAAACTAAGCGGCCTAAAAAAAGAAAAAAAATTTTGAGAATGTGCAAACAGCGCTCTATCATATATAATACCTAACATGCCCTAGTACCTAGTAGCGCCACCTCGAGAATTTTTAAGACCCGCTTTCAATCAGTTGCAAAAAAAAAATCTTATTTGCAAAATAGTTGGGCAAACGTCATCTAAAACTGTTCCAAACAATTTAATTGCATTAGTAGTTCTTGAGATATCCAGCTGTGACAGACGGACAGACAGACAGACTGAGTCGCACAACAAGGGTTCCTTTTTTACCTATTGGTAAGTAACCCTAAAAAGCATCTGAAAGGCGAAGTTAATGCCGTTAAAATTTAAAGTTTTCCCAGAATTTACAGCTTCGTGACTCACACAAAAGTGATCGAGGCAATCTATCGGAGGTGTCAAATATAATATTTATTGAACTTGGTTAAGCATTCGCGGATTTAGATATTTTTAGGTGCAGACGTGACCCAATTCTCGTCAGAATAAAGGTGCGCCTTCATCGTACGTGAAACCGCAAGCCCAAACACAATTCACCTCTGCAATACGCAAAGGTCTCGAGGAGTAAGCAGAGATGGAAAGAAGCGCAACGTCGTCACGATCCTACAACCACTCAATTTCTAAAACAAAGCCGGCGGTATACATTATTGTATTTGCCGCTACCGTTACATGCAACTAGAGATCCTGCCCTTACTACCGTTCGGCTTTGTTTACTGAATCGAAGTTTAACTATCGACACGGTACAGGAATTTAGCTTTGTTCTAATTAGTTGTACAAAGTTACACGAACTAGTTTGCTTTGAGAGTAATACAGCTTCTGGCAGATGAGATTTGAGATTTAAACTCAAAGTCAAAGCATTTATTTCAAATTACAGGCACTGTCATGTCTGAAGGATGAAGCTAGTCGCCCATTCCAAAGCGTAGTACCTTTGGAGAAGAACGGGCAAGAAACTCCACGGACACTCTTTTAGATCAAAATATGGTTACAAAATATTAGTTATACATAATTCATGTTGATACATGTGAGAACGATGCAGAATCTTAAAAGCGTTCTTAATTAAATAAATTAAAATAAGCCGTTTCTAACCGATTTCCGATTTTAATACCAGTCAAGAATTAAACAATAATTTTAATAATTACAAGTATTAATGCCTGAATATTTTAGCAGGATCAATGCACTAAGCAGATGCAACACAGCGCAATGACAATATTCAGCATAGGGCAGCAAAATATACTAGGAGAGAGAGAAGAGACTTGGAGATCTTTGCCCTCCAGCAACTAATTAATTCTCTTGAAGTGAGGCGTAACTACTTCTTGCTTGTCTCATCTTGCCATATAATGCGCGGTGAGTCCGATTGTCCAGAACTTGTGGCTCAATTGCTGAGGTTGTTTATTCCTGTTGTGCCCAAACACCAACTGAGGCCGCGAAGACACCAGTTATTGGCCGTACCTTCAGCACGCACAGTGTCACGAGCTAACTCGCCCCTCGTTCGGGCGCTTACGATGCTTAATGCTCTTTTGACATCAACACCGGAGTGTGACTTATTTGCCGGGAGATGGATAGAATTGTGTGTCATGAACGTGAATGTTTAAGATTATGTGAGATGATGATAGATAAGTAAAAATAGTAATTTTCTCTTGGATTTTTCTGTTTATTTTCTGTTGATTGCATTTTTATCTCTACATTGTTTCTTATTTTGTAAATTTTGCTAATTTCTCGTGTTCTATTTTTTTATATTATTTTATTTTTTATTTTGTTTTGTTAAATTTTGCTGTACAACGCCTTAGATTTATTTAAATCTGTTATGTTGTATAGGTACGTAAATCTTAAATAAATAAATAAACTAAGATAAACCTTTGGGAGAGATCTGACCTGTTGGAGAAAAACAACTTAATTTCGTATAGAATTGAGAACACTAAAGATGACTAAACCGTCATATCACAGCAGACATTTTGTATTCAATTATTCTTTCCAAAACGTCAAGACGCCAAGACTACCATTAAATTAACATGATTGATTAACTTTTTACAGTCTCAAAAAGCCAACATAGACAAGGCTGCCACAATCTACAAAATAAACAGACAAGCGTAAAATCATACCAGTTGTCATTCACCCATAGACCAAGACCATAGATAAAAACATTCCCTTCGATCATAATCACACGTCGCCATCACTCATAGTAGGGGCCTCTAAACCTTGTGTTGGAAACCCAGCTCTTATAAAGACATGTTCGATTTAAAATTCACTCCAGGTACAGCAAAAAATAGGTCTCGGATGCGCGAGAGCACATTATGCAGGCGTGCCGCACGATCCGTGCAACTGAATGTTGCACAGGGAATGTTAGACTGCGGAGACAACGATGCTACAAGCTTTTGGTGTATAGGTACAGTCAGACTTAGAAAAATGTATAGGTGCATCCATAGACTTATAAAAAAGATGGACTCCGCGCCACGCATATCGAAAGTGAAGCACAGTAAGTATGCCGGACCGTTTGTACAAACACGCCTCGCGCACACATTTACATCTTAGTATGCCGACAGGCCGCCATTACTTGACACGAGCGACGGCGTCTTTGCAGGTACTCAAATCATGCACACATAGATCGGTACGGTGCTTCACTTTCGATATGCGCGGCGCGGAGTCCATCTTTTTTTATAAGTCTATGGGTGCATCGACAAGAATTCATTTGATTGTCTACAATTTGTGTTCCGTAGGTATCAATGGGCAGCTACAAACCCAATGTGAAATTGGGTAGAAAATTCAATTAATTCTATCATCTTTTTTAGGCTGACTGTACTACAATGGGGTGTGTTGAAACAGAATCACATGTTCTCGGAACTTTTTGTACAAGTTGAAATAAGACATTATAACTTTGTAACTGCAAGTTCTCAGTAAGCGATCCCTTTTTTTTTTGCTTTTTTTTTGTGGATGGGCCCAATCATCAATTGACTTCGTCCGCTCTGGGTGGAGCGGAAGGGCGTGTCAGACTCTTATACTGACTAAAACCCACCCGTGTTCATTCAGTTGCCTATGCCGTGGCCCAGGGCCACGGTATCTCTTTCAAACAATCCGCGACCCCAGCGGCATCGGCCCTATTGGACCCCATCTTTTGCTGACATCTCTAGTAAGGGATCCCTTGAAGGCATAATATTATTAAGCAGAAATAAAAAGTGCGTGTTGCACTTTCATAACAGCTGATATAAAGAATTACAAATGGAAAGGTACCTAATTAATAGGGACTTTTTCCGGAACTGAAAAATTGTCCCAGATAGATCGATAAAGGACTAAATGCACTTTAGATTGTGACGCATTTATTTTCCCCCAACTTGTTCTTTTTTTTGTGTTAGCGTTATTTTTTTGCGTCATGTTTAGGTACCGCAAACAAACGTATTTTCTTTCTTTCCGTCTTTGTTTAAATAATGATAGTAATTAAAGGGCTACAAAAAGGTAACTCGAGGATACAGAATACAACGACAACAATAATAAATTTGGTAAGTACATACCGGTCAATCATCACGCAGCCGCTTACTCCAATCTGAAACAGAATAGAAGAGGCTATAGTTTTTTAAGCTAGGATAGCAAGCAAGTAGTGTCCTGGCTAACTATACTATATATATATTTATTTCTTTCTAATTTTCAAAATAGTTGGGCAAACGTCATCTAAAACTGTTCCAAATTTCAAGTTGATAGCATTAGTTTTAGATGACGTTTGCCCAACTGTGACAGACAGACAGATAGACAGATAGACTGAGTCGTACCATAAGGGTTCCTTTTTACCATTTTGGTACTGAACCCTAAAAAGCTTTTTTAGGTTTTTTTTATGTATTAGTCGCAGCTCGCAGCCAAGTAGTTTAACGTTACGCCGCCGTTCAACTAGCAGCCCGAGTGATATTCAGCCATTCAATCAAACAGCTAGGCAAATTACTTGGATGGATAACTTTTAACTACTTGCCTAGCCCATACATTTCAATTTAGTTCCATTTTCTGCCACACTGTCAATATGGCGTCGACAAGCCACAATATTTCTGGTATTTCTCACAGTTTAAATGCGTTGCTCACCCCGACAGAATTGGGGGACCCTCGCAGTGTTTTGGCTGCTACCCCTAGAATGTATTAAAAATCAGGAGGCGCGAAGGCAGGGCAGCCCCTGCCCGCTGTAACAAAGCAAAGGCACCCGTGCGAGCCGTAGTGGCTGAGGCTGGTCGCCACGAAGCTGTGGAGGTGAGTGTGGGTGCCTATCTTTTGTTACGTAAGGGCGAAGAGGTTTCACTTCCCGCAATTAAACGGCGCCGTTTAGTAAAAGGCTAGGCGGTTGACCGAACGGCTAATGAAACCAGTTGGCTGCGACATATACACGAGGCTTGCTATTCTAGCTTCAAAAACTAGCCTCGAGTAACTCTGGCATAATTGCATGCAAGCGATGGTATAAAACTTAAATGTCTACGACGAGGAAGCAATCTCCAAACTAATATCTATGCAAATACCCTACTACAATAACACGACTTCATTAAAATCTGATCGGCGAAGACTAATTTCTATACGAGATTGGAAACCCATCCAAGGAATTTCGTTCCATAAACCAAGCTCTAATAAATTCTGATGACAAATTATGAAGGCAATTTATATCCATTTTAGATTAAATAGCTCTAAATTACTATCGTAAAGATGGCTGTAAAGTCTATGGAAACAGAGAGGCACGATGCATCCCTGACATAAAACTGGCGATATTTGTTACCATCATAAACTATTTTATAAGTCAACAGCGTTCAAGAAACTAGGCAACGCTTAAGAGGAAGCATTTCATGAGATCATCTCATTATTTACGTGTTTGTTGAGACTTCGATTTATCACCGACTTAAAAAATTTAATGTTATAAGACGGTATATTAAATTCAAGTATGCCAAATCGAAAATCAATTTTGTCAAACATACGTACACATTTAAATATAATCTTGTAACGTAATCCGCCTTAAAAGCAAATTAGATGACAATATTTTACTTGTCACGTAGTGAACACCAACAACCTGAATAGAAGTATGTCATTTTAGCGGTTTAATTGCATGGAAAAAACGACATTCCTATGGCTTATGGCAAAGCAAGCGAGCCATAAATAATGGTTGTGTAATAGAGCAATA
The DNA here is from genome assembly GCA_905163495.3 of Cosmia trapezina. Classification (NCBI taxonomy): domain Eukaryota; kingdom Metazoa; phylum Arthropoda; class Insecta; order Lepidoptera; family Noctuidae; genus Cosmia; species Cosmia trapezina. The sequence goes on from LR991034.1 coordinate 20,457,963, forward strand.
AACTATGAATATTATGCATGATAGTATATGCGCGCGCGCAGGTTGCGGATGCAATTTAATCAATCGTTAGCAATGCCCTGCAAATAAACAAGAATATTATTGATGATGGAAATAAATATGTATGTCAGATGTATTGATATCTTTAGTCCTAATTTGTTTAAGAATAGATGGATATAACTGACAACTTGATATCATATAAATTCCTGTTGCTATTAACAAACTTGGTGTAATTGTGATATTCAATGCATACGAATCAACGCATGGACTTATAAATCAAAACCTGGCTAAACTAAGAACGAAATTGAAGCCAGCAGCTAACCAAATACACCGTTACTTTATTGAAGTGCCCGAGAGCTGGGATAATATTCATTTCCTATTTATTTATTTTATTCAGCCGCTTGGCTACCGCGCGCCACGGTCTCACGACTCAATCTAATAAATAGTACTGGTATTACTGGAAAAGATATTCAGTAATAAGATATCCAGTAGCGCAATATACGCCTATGGTGCTAGTGAACGATAATAGGAAATTATTGACCTGGCAACGCGTATAAAGAAGGGGAAATGCGAACTTCAGTGCGAGGCAGAGCGCTAAAAACTTTGTGGCTAAAATAAATAGGAATTACAGAAACTGCAGAGAACATGAAGACTTAATTTAAAGGCTTGAGGCTGACTTAGTGGGGGAGTCAACGCGGAGGATCTATTTGTGTAACAAATTCCACTTAAATCAGTGTACAACACGACTAGAAAGTGTTCCAATGTAACGACAGGCTGTCACGCCACCTCTCCGAGACAATGTGGCCTGTGCAACACAATCGAGTATTAATTTAGGAGAAGCCAGCGGCACGGTCACGCAGAGAGTACCGTTCATACCTGCGGCTATACTCTGGACCATTTCAGAAACGACTGAATTATCTCCTCTATTTGGAACAGTAGTAACGTATGTTAGTAGGACAAATATATTTAAATGTTAACACATCAATTTTGAAGGAATAATTAGATGTTAGTAAAGATCCGAATGAAAAAGCCTTTCAACTACAATTAGATGGTGATTACGATTAAAATTATAGAGCATCATATTTAAGTGGTGCTATAATATACTCCTATAATGTTAACAGGACCAGTTAAGCTTTCTTAGAACTACGGAAAGCTCAGCTCACGATGTCGGTCGAGTATCACTTTTGCGCAAAATTTAAATTGCAACGTCTACAAATTTGCATCTGCTTCTAACGACATACATCGACGCCTCTCACGTAGCCTCAGGCTTATAAACAAAATTAACGTCTACCTTGAGCACCTTTCAAAATGGTAGACTGACAAAGGCTTCGAGTAAAATGTTGAATAAATGCGTTGAGACGAATCGCATAATGTGAACACACGTAGCATTGTCTTAGCACATTATTACTGGATCATAAACGCGTCGCGTTCCCGCCTGCTTTATGGTCAGAGCGGGACTCACGATGGCAATTTCATAGGACATTTACCGGTGAAAGCCCGGGACGATTTGTAGAGCTCAGGGCGATAACTAAGTGGCCGACTGCCAGTAAAAACGGTGATGTGTCGCTAAAACAATTTGCAGTAACGCGAACTTTGTACTGGACAACTAGGCGAAGAGAAAAATGCCGACTGCAGTAAAAGAGTAAGAGAGAGAGTGACATTTTTGCCAATAAATTCTCCAGCAGTTACAAATCTTATTCCACAAGTAAATTAATAAACTGAATGGTAAGACTAAATAAAATAAATGATAATTCATGAACACACAATCATATATCTTAACCCAATTAAGAATACAACATTTATCAAATACATTCATGTTTTAATAATCAGATGAGCTCGACGCCTTTCGAGTGTGTTATTTCAAATCCCTACAATTATTTTGTGCTTAGCGCCGACTGCAATCAATCAAGTTTGAATATTAATATACTCATTGGATTATTATTACAAGAAATCTAAATGGCTACGACAAACAATTTCGGAGGTCGATTTAGGGACATATATTTACGGCATGTTTCCTTTCCAAGCAACGTTATTCAAAGTGAAAAGGAAGGATATCGAATCGATTTACATAATTAACATTAACATTAGAATTCTTAAAACTAACTTTGTATGTAAATGAGAATGTAATTTAAATGCAGGTGGCTCCGTGTTTTTGTTGATTTCTGACACAATACCTATGTTAAACTCGCTTTAAATAAAATCTGTTTAAAACAAAGTGATACTTAATACTGCAACAAAATGTGAATATAAAATATCCTTGGGCTGTAAGGAACACCGTGCATTAATAAAAACAAACATGCATTGTATCGGGAGGATCTAAACAATCCCACAATACAAACTGAGGAGGCCGAATTACAGCACAAATTCGCTGCAAGCAAGTTTATGTGAGCGCATCCAGCGTACTATAATTACGGCCTATCAATGCGGTACTGGTTTATTGAAAGCCTGGTTGAGGGGCGGGGGATATTAAGATGATGGCCGGCTTGTAATTTGATGGATTAAGGAACACACCCGCGGGCCTAACAACGTGTAATGACGGTCGCCTAAAAACGTCTTGATCGTACATGCAGGTACACTATTGGTACTGAGGAATGCGGAATCCGAGGAATTCGTGTTTATGTTTCTTGTGAAGGTATAGGTACGGTACTCGTCAATTCAATGGCAGATTTGCTTATAATGAAGCCATGCATTTTAAGGACACATCAGGATATTACTGCATCCGGTTAGACTGGAAGCCGACCCTAACATACTTGGGAAAGTAGGCTAGGCAGATTGCTTGATCTCACGACATTACTGTTTTTGGAGATGGCATAAAAATGTTCAAGCAATATTGTTTTATTTTGAAAATTACTTGCGGTATTGTTAACTTGTGCGATAATTATGTCTCATGATTTGAATATACTAGAGGCAAACTTTATGTGCTTCTCGGTCGAGATTCTAGATTTCAAACGATCTCACCAAACATTAAATTCAGATTGGCATAAATTGTGCAATAACAGTAAAACTAAGGGTGCGCATATAAATGGTTAGTGTCCGACCGAAGGTGCAATTCTGGCCGAAGCCGAAGCCGAAGCCGATTAATCGGTATTCAACAAAACCTTCGGCCGAAGCCGAAGCCGAAGCCGAAGGTGTCATTGACCTTGAGAAATACGATAGTTACTTTGATCTCAGAATATACTAGATACATATTGTGAGAGCTTTAGAGATTTAGCCCAATAACGAGCCGAGTGACCAACATATACAAGTAGGTAATAAAATATTGTCTAAAATAATAAACACTTATTAGAATTTTAAGACGCGCTCTCAAACTTGTTTTGACTCGTTTAGTTTACTAACTGCGATTCGTTTGGTCCGGTGCGGCGGCGCGGCGAAACTCTGCTGCTCTGCACACTCTCCGTCTCGCTCTAGCATCGTTCAGTAAATTTCAAATTTTGACAACTAGCAAACCTTCGGCTTCGGCCAAACCTTCGGCAAATTTTTGGCCGAAGCCGAAGATTTGGCCGAAGGTGCTTTTTTGGCCGAAGGTGGCCGAAGCCGAAGCCGAAGCCGAAGCTTCGGTCGGACACTATAAATGGTCAAGTTTTATTATTATTCAAATGCGAATGCACTGGCGGTGTTAATTCAATATAGCAGTAAATATTTTACTGCTGCAATCTGTGACGTTCATGGGTAATCATCAAAATTATTTATGTTGACAGGACAATCACGCATTAGAAGAAGAAACAATACCTAATTATAGGTAATCTACGAAATGAATTGGTTGATGTTAGATAGGATGACGATGAAAATCAACAGAACATGATAGGTATAATAGAGCACATGACACATTTAAATGAAATATGACATGTTTCCCAAAACACAAGAAAGGTACAGAAGTTTATGGAACTAAACTAGTAGTTCTGCGAACAGTAGACCTCACGAGCTCAAACTTTTTGCAACAATTAACATAACACTAAAGTTATTTGAAACGGGATATTTATCATGTTTTTTTTTCTTCAGATCTTCACCAAGTTCATATCAGAGCAACTTAAAATTACTACCTTTCAAATAAAAAAATAATCATCGAAATCGGATCTCATAAGGCGGAGATGTCCAGTAGCCCCCTTTATGCCCCATTTTGGAGAAGTATCCCCCCAACCAAAAATCCCGGACGACAAAAAAAATCTGTTAAGTCGTAAAACCTGTAAGTATACCAATTTTCATCAAGATCGGTTGTAAAATACGACCTGTAGAGGAGTACCAACAAACTGACAGAGAAAAGCAAGGTTGACTTGACTTGACTAAACCAGATAGTAGCCGAATCGTTTGTCTAATTGAAAAATCAACGAATGATACTCGTGATATTGGAAACATCTGACAAGATTCGCAAGAAACAGGGAAGAGAGGCTGAATAGGGAGGAAACTTAACTGTAAAATACGACCTGTAGAGGAGTACCAAGTACCAACAAACTGACAGAGAAAAGCAAATTTTACCAAACTTGACTTGAAAAAGCAGATAGTAGCCGAATCGTTTGTCTAATTGAAAGATCAACGAATGATACTCGTGATATTGGAAACATCTGACAAGATTCGCAAGAAACAGGGAAGAGAGGCTGAATAGGGAGGAAACTTAACGTCCTGCAAGTGGTTGACAGGGGTTTTGACTGGTAATAATTACAAGACCTCAAGAATTTCAAGATATAAAAACTATTGCACATTGAAACTACAGTGAGGCATGCAGCAACAGAATGACAATAACAACAAAGAGCCCACTTCTAGACATCACAGGCGTGACATAAATGTCACAGATGTCATCAAAACGAACCATAATGAAGACTTGCCCCCAATGTCACTGCACTTGACGCATTGCAAAACGCTAACAAAAGTAACAATGTTCCCGCACTAGGTCTGAGTTTAGTTGACAGTCGGACATGATGTGGCTCGTAGAGGCGGGTCGGTTCAGCCCACGTCTCCCCGGACAAGTGGAAGTGGCCGTGAGAAATGTAAGGATAATTGTTTTGAAATTATATCCCATCAAATTGTGGATAAAATGTGGCTATTGTTCCAGAGAGAAAAGCGTAGTTGAGAAAGATTTGTGTTTGAATGTTGATTTTGAAAGAAGGCCAGACAAGAGCAATCGTGAAAAGCTTTCCCTTTTCGTAAGTCTGAGGCATAAATACGTTTAAACACAATCAGAATTATAATCCGTGCAAAAATACATCTGTAAATCTGAAATTCCTGTACAGAATCCCAAGTACCGCCGTGTCCTCGCAGCATAACATTAAAATCCAAGCGTCTAGCCAACATCGGTCGATAAATCACCAATGACGTTGTGTAGCGATTAAAATCCGTGTCGTCTGCACAGAACGTTTAAACAGGCGCGCGACTCGTGAGAACACGCCGTATAAAACGGTAAGCAAACATTCTTCGGACACTATGAAAATTTCAATGGTTTTAATAGCAGTGAAATTGAAATGGCATTAGATTGCAATGCAATAGTTTATAGAATCTCCAGAATGAAGCCGAGTTTTCGTTGCAAGTGCAGCTAAAAGCAAAACGGATATATTTTCCTGAACAATTAAAAAAGCTTTTATCATACAATTTATTGCTGCTATTTCTGTGTATATTTTATGCATATTTAAAACCCTTTCGCGAACATTGTTTAGTATCGGTAATAGTATCTAATCTCGGGTTGGAATCATCCCAGCCCAGTTCACTTTCCCCGGTGCATTCCGACGCGCGCCTCAATTGATTTTCCACTGGTAATGCTTTGCTTATAAACTGCGCCAGAGACGGGACATGGCTTGTCGACATCCGTTTGAGATCTTAATGGAGAGAGCCCGTGGAGCTACTGCTCACGACTATCGAGAATTCGATTCTAATGTCAACACACTCTGTTTGTTAAAAGTTCAACAACTTTCAACTACCTACAAATCTTTAGACTGTGAATACTAACGAGCTAAAAGGAAACATAAGCTAAAGAAAGTTAATGTATTTTCAGTACTAAATACCTACCAACAAAACACGTCAAAAGGCTGAATATATCAGTACAAGGTAGAACGGCCGTCTGTCGTTTCAGGTGAAATAAGAAGCTGCTAAAACAATGCCTGGCTAATAGCAATAATATAGCTAACCAATCAAATTACCTGTTTGAAACTCAAGAAAATTACTTACGACGAAATAGCTTACAAGATAGATTTCCTCGAGTTATTGATCATATATCAATTGAATATTATTGGCTGGAGGACGTAAATGTCAACTAAGAGAAAACGGCAATCGGTAAACAAATTGTAAGTACCTACCTACTCGATGGCACACCTACCTACTCGATGGCACATTAACCTATCATAGCGCTATTGAGATCACAGTAATATCTGCAATATTATACCGTTTTCCTGGTCAATTGCCTTGCCAAGCACTAAATATCAAAATGTCTGCCAACGATTCCATGTGAAATGAAAATTTTCCTTGTTTAGACGGAGCGACAGCGGTGACCTTCTCAGTCACTATAGACACGAGACTACGCTTTTGTAGAATGCTTTTACCATTGATTGACTTAGATCAACATGATATTTTCATAGGTTTTCCCGAAAAACGTTTTTTCTAGAGACTATTTCAGGAAACAACAGAATTTTCTGAAATGTTGATTTTGGTGACAATCTACAACCATGTATCCTAAATTGGGGAAAAGAGAGAGAACGTCAAAGAAAGTCTACATCTATCCCAAATCACCGATTAAGGCAACAATTCAACTGCCTCTTACATGAGAACCATTAAAATATGTTCCTTAGCTTTCATCTACCGAAAACCATTTAAGTAACGTTTACCGGTTGTCTCATTATTCGGAGCCATTGTGCCTTCCAGGTTTAGCCCAGACGGGTTAGCCGCTATGGATGGAAGATGGGCCGTACCGATACCTTAATTGACGAGAGCTTGAGTTCCCGAAACCTTAGAGCTCTGCATAATAATGGTGCATAATCCCTTATCGAGGGCCGAACGTTAAGGGGAATGTTTTAATTTTAAGACCGAAATACTTGGGAACTTCGTGAAAGTTTGACCGAAATGCCTAAACCTGAAAAGATACAGGTTTTAATATATGTATATTAGATAGAGATAAGATACAGCAAAACTGTTTTATTGTAACCGTTTCATTCTTAATCCAGTTACTAGGCAAAGGATCATTAATCAGTTATTATCGCATGGCTTTTTCTGGCAATTATTGGCATCATAGTTTCCACTTCAGCACTTCGAAGATCTGCTAAGGGGACCAAGCCCAATCTTAGGAACCCTTAAGTCAAAGAATATCCTGAATCTCCTGGATCATTCTACATATCCTACCTATCCTATACTATTAAATGAGCAATATTAGTATCTTCACGAAAACGGCTCTAAAGATTTCGATGAAAGTTGCAATATAGGTGTTTACGGGGGCGAAAAATCGATCTAGCTAGGTCTCATTTCTGGGAAAAATCGTTTTTTCAAATTTCATCCGAGCCGAGCAGTGCGTGGTCGCCGAGGTACTAAACACAGAGATATAAAAGAGTATCATAACACACATGTCATCATGTATAGTACATTAAAAAGAGATGGTAGACTATTTATATATTTTATATGCTCTATTATTGCAAAGCTATGAACCAACTCTGCGACAAAGTATTTTGCAAAACATGAAAGTAGTTTAATCACATTTCATCCTCTTTCTAAAACCAGTACACCATCAAAGACTATGCCTTAACCGTCTAAGAACCGCAGTTAATAGCGGTGGGCATACAATACGTTAATTAAATCGTCGTCTAGTGGCGAGGCAAGTCGCGGGCGTGCATCTAGCTAACGGGCACACACGACTGAAGGGTGAACTACACCTTCATAACGTTGAATCGCCTCTTTGTAACGTTTTATGTGCTTTCTCACGGTTTTTTCTTGGCTTGGAAGTTGTTGAGCTTACGCAATTTTTTTTTATTGTTTTTTTTACTCTTCCGCGACCAATTAAGAGAGCAGGGATTCCAAGGGCAACCAAGAACATTATAAGCTGATCCTGTTATGTTACTGGGGGGCAAAGAAGCAGACGGTCCACCTATCTAGATATCTGTTATAAGCGATAACAGAGGCATCGCAGCAGGTTAGCTGGCATCCCAAAACCAAAACAGGAATGTTTATATGCCAGTTTTCGTTTTGCAACGGGCACACACGTCTGAACTCTGAAGGGTGAACCACTTCTTCTTAACGTTGATTCGCCTCGTTTGTAACGTTTTAGGTTCTTTTTCACGGTTGTTTGGTTTCTTTCCAGGTTTGGTTTCTCTAGGACCAAAATAGAAAACAATATAGCGAACCCTCGCCTAGGTGTCGCTATTTTGTTTTCTATTTTGGTCCTAGAGGATCCTGAATTCTGTTGGTACTGGACGAATTCCAAAACCTAGGAACGTCCAGAGATTTTTTTAGTTTAAAATGGGAACTATTCGTCGACCTCGCCATCACCATCGCTTTTCATCAAGAAACCGCTGGATGAAGTCTATAAAAAAACCATATATTTACGACGCGACACGACGACACGTTTGGCGCAGTGGTTGAGCGATTGACTGCTGCGCAGCATGTCGCGGGTTCGATTCCCGCACGGAACAAAATATTTGTACGACCTGCAAGTATTTGTTCCGAGTCTGGGTGTTTTTCTATCTATAATATGTATGTATTTACAAAAAAAAATGTATATAAGTAGTTTATAAGCCATCTCGTTACCATAACACAAGCATTAGGTTGCTTAGATTGGGACTTGATGGCGTTGTGTGAAATGTCCAAGGATATTTATTTATTTATTTACTCTGTAACTACGGAAGCTTCTTATAATAAATTATGAAATAAGCACCGCTTTCCCTTGAATCCTATACACATGTTATTTATTTTCTAATAACTACCCATAACTTGCAATCCTAGACATTTATATGCATCTGCCTAATTACCCTACACCTTAAACATATTACCTTTAGTTAATTACTCCTAACCTCCTTCGTTAACATTTCTCTTACACCGTTAACTCACACTTCCTAATTAGCGGTAGCCAGTATTATCTATCAATCAAGTACAAAGGTAAACAAACGCAGTTGGTACTAGCGCCGCATCCGAATAGGGCACGAGACTGCTACCGGCCCGGGCAGCCGAGATTACCTTAGCTTTATCTACTAGCCCTTAATTGGAAACTTTTAATGTCAAACTGCTGCCTTGTACCCTTAACGGTGCTTTACTGGCAGCGTATAAGGAGTCACTTAGAAATTGTACATGAAATCATTACACTGTTCGGATGCGTAGATGGAGATATTTGGTCAAATGTCAGTGGTGTGTGGTCTATGTTTATGCCAATTTGCTGTATAAAGATTTTTTTAATATCAAGAGGGTACGTGGTGTCGCCTATACTGCCAAAGTGCCAACGCTATATAGATATACTCATGAATTAGATTGTCTTTCCCATAAAGTCACCGTTCAAATATGGTGTACTTAAATTAACTAATTATTTATTGCACTCAAGCTTGATCAATTCCCTTTTCAGAAGATCTTGATGATGACGTGAGATTTGGCAACAGAAGGTCAATTTCTCGTACCTAAAAACGTTCAAATTCAAGTCGCAATCCCATGCCAGCGACAATCAAATGTCAAAAATGTAGGTAAACGCTATACAATTTTTGACAGATTGAGACTGATGAGATTGCAAACGTTGTTAAAAATACGGGAATTGCCCCTCTCATTGAATAGAGGGCATTTGGAAACAGAAGATATGTTAGGGACCTACATTGGTAAGTAGTTAGTTAGAAGACAAAATATGATTTGAAGAAGCCTATTTAAAATTCAATTTCTTGAACGTAGAACGTCACTTATGTTCTGACATTTGCATGTCCTTAACACCTAAAGTAATGCTCTCTATAATCTTATGCTCATTCCTGTAATTGCATCGTGCATTAAGACAATGAGCGATCTCCATTGCCTTCTAAACTTTGACAGTTCAAGACGATTGTTCTTTATAATTGCATACTTTATTACAACAAACAGTAATTGCACAATAATGTACAGTCAGTATGATAAGTAGAATTTCTTTGGGGGCTTTAATATTTTTATGTGAACAGTACCTAAATTATTGTGCTCCCATTACAGCCGAAACTGTGCTAGAGACAATTTCTTTCCTGACAGAAAGTGTTAAATAGTGCAGCAATAGGTTGCTACTAAAGTAGTTCAGATTTGGCAACTAAGCAAACATCACCACATAAGATAAAAATAGTCGTATCGAATTAAACCTGATTGACTTGTGTTTATTTTTGTCCTACACCAGCTAACTTGACAGTTTTTTAATAGCAAATTTAAAGTTACACAATTTTTCTGCAACCAACCATACCTACTGCATTTCAAATCAGTGCAATAATCCGTAATTGATCTTTCTTAGCAATGCAAATACACGATACAATTGAAGTTTGCACCTACCATTACTGACGATTAACGAACGACTTTTAGATGTAATTCACAACTATTAAGTGATTTGTGGTCAGTAAACTTTAACTCGCAATACGTGTCGTAATTAGAGCTACGATTCGTAGAACACAGGAATCATCGTCATGATCTCATGATAATTGTAGGAATAAAGGTTGAAATTAAAAGATTTTATTCATAGCTGGACGGAAAACAGGAAAATTTTAATTCCCTATTAAAATGGATTGTGTGATGCAATTATGTAAATATTAATTTATCGATGGTGGAAAAGGGGAAGGACATTTTGGAATTGCTGCAATCATAATATGTATGCACTAATTATTGAAACAGACACTAGAGGAAAGGAACCTACATAGGTGGAAAGTTACGTAGGTATGGATTTTCGTGCAGATTATTACTTCCATGGCTGAAGTGTAATCAGGCAGAAACACGCCCTAAAACACGGCCTCTTCCCATAGTTACAGCAACAACGACTTCAAAGGTATTTAAACAACAAAAAAAAAATAGACGTAGGACTTTCACTGCCACCATAAAAATCGCATGCAATTCCAAGTGGCGCGGTCCCCGACAAGCGAGTTTTACATCCCATCCACCCATCTAAGCGTAAGGTCTAAACCGGCGATAAACGCGAAGCAATTGGATCCGTTTTTATAGCCGTTTAAAGTTTAGTTTTTAGTATCATAGCAAATTGCTTGCAGTCCGCGACACTTAACGCACTACTGAGGGATGAGGTGGACTTCTTACAAAGTGTTCGATGTATTTGAGACTGATGATGATGTTATGATCGTTGATTGTTACAAAGTTGCTAGTAATTAGCTGGTTAGTAATAACTAGGTAGGTACTGTAGAGGTTTTGTTGTGTACAAGCCATAGTATGGATAACTGGCTGACATTCCGATCATTCAAACATCGAATATTTTTATAAAAAAGTGATGGTCGCTTTTTTATAAGATTTGAGAGATAGCTAGTAGCTAGGGCTCCGCCACAGGGTGGCAAATGCTAAACATTTTAATTTCTTACTTTTCAGCGCCGTCTATCTACGAGAACATAAATTAAAAATGAACAGTGTTGCCAGCGTACATCCATGAAGCAATTTTTAGTACATTATAGTAGAAGTGTACGCGTATAATCTTTGATTTTGATATTTTTGAGTTAGTTATTATTTTTCGTATTTTTTTTTGCATTTGTGAAAGGTCTCCGATCATAGTATTGTATTAATGTTTTTCTCTTATTGATCAAAAAAGAAACTATTAGTAGAATTTACAAATATGAAATGACTATACAGCCACAGGGTGACAGGCTGATGTTGACATTTCATTGCAAAAAATTTCTGCGGTTGCGTTGCGAATATTTTTGTAAATATTTCGTTTGCTTGCCAATTTTCAGTGTAATTTACGTCAAGTTTAGTTCGTTGCTCCGTATTTAGTAAAAATCTTGGAAGATAAACGTTCCCATCGAAATCATCGAATGTCTACTTTCTAAATCACCACGACTTGAGCCCCCCGTGCTCCTCGGTGATTTAAATGCTTAGGCCCTCCAAGTGCTCTGTGGGCCCTCCGTAAATAGGAGTTTGGACCATATTATTTAAGTGTTTAACTCCACCCTTAAGACGACCACTGACCAAGTGTTTTGTGTTTATACTTAAATAACCATGTCTCGAAACAATGTTGTGTACCTACCTGGCTGCCCAGTCATCAAAGATGACGGTAAATATGATGTTCTTTTTCTATCTACACAATGTATTGCTGGTTTGAGTTTGAGTGCAATGTTTTGTTTTACATAATAAATATGAACATGCAAAATTGGTATTTATTTTATTATCCTCGAAACAACAAGTTTAGTGTCGAATTAGCGTTACCGAGTTGAATAATGTAGAATGGTTGAAAATTCTGTTGTAGTAAAACTAAACCTAAAAATTTAAAATCCAGTTTGTAGAATTTTCAACCATTCTCCATTAGACAACTCGGTAAAGCTAATTCTACTTGGTACAATATTATTTATGTAGCTATGGTAACGTACCACGTGACATTGAATAGTGTATGTCACCGTAACTAGATGGCGTTGCCTAAGAAAAGCTTAAGTTGCCAGTCTATCTCAGTATATATAATAGTAGTCTATGGGCTCCGCGTAGGACCTAGGGAGTGTATTATAATTTGATTCTGATATTAATATAGCGGGCTTCAGCCCCATTTCTTCTGAGTGCCTCTCTATCATTTAGTAGTTAATAACGAAACCCCCTGTGAGGACCTGAGAGTACCGGGTCTTCACATAATGGTGGAGGCGCCTTTGGGGAATAAAGCTTAAGCTTCACATTTGGTGGAGGCGCCGTAGCTGAAGCTTTACATCGACCGCGCGTAGGCCCGCGATACCTCTCGAAGTTTTTGGAGTGCACCGATACGGCCGAGCTTTGCTGAGCGAAGTAGTTGAGCTATATGTGTTTGGCGTAGAGGATATTCCGCGTCACAACACCAACTTCAAGTCGTTTGTGGTGCGGGTTCCGACACACGATCTCGACACGTTCCTAAAGGAAGAGTTTTGGCCGAAGGGTGTTCCGACGTTTTCGCGGCAGGCTATCCGACACCGCGCAGCGTAACACGACGCCATCACTTCGTGTGTCTTAGTTTATAAGTTATGTTTTTATATGTATTAGTGTATATATTTTATTATGTAGTAATTTTTTGTATTTGTGTACTTATTGTATTTTGTATGGGCCACAGCTGCCTGAGTTATAGGAATAAATAAAAATAAATAAAAAATAAATATTGATGCAATTTTTTTCAGTTTCGCCACAGATGTTCCGGTGCAGAAATTGTATGTAACTCTTTAAACGTCGATTGACACCCAGGTGTGCAGATAACAATAAGAAATCGATTGTGTCTGCTAATTGGCGTGCAACGGGTTAATGGTTTTGTAAAAACACTATCACACACTTTTATAGGAATCCTGATTGTCTGTTGATTTTCTATTTTTAATCAAAATGTAAAGAAAATTCTTTATTCAAATAGTGAAATTCACTAAAAAGAATCAATAACAATCCAAAAAAGTTAAAATAATAATATTCAATTGCGGCGATAGAACGTGTGTGTGAACTGAGGGTCCAGACTGGAATCCGCAAAATTTTAATCCTATGATTTAGTTAGCGTCAGAATGGCTGGTTGCCTATGGCAAACGCCTCTGAAAGTATATTCAAGAATTGCTACATAATTGCTTATATTTGCTACATTTCTTCAATAATTGCTACATACGATGGATTCAGAGAAAAATGAATATTTTTTTGACCAGCCATTCTGACGTCAGGATGGCTGGTCGCCTCCGTGTTCAGCATGAAGGACGCAGAATTTCTAAAAGTTTGTTATGTCAATAATTGCTACCTAATTGCTTCATTCACGAATTTAAGTTTGAGCTTCATACATACATTAGGTAAAAAGATATAGCTTTTATTAATTTTTTTACGAAGAAGTGCCTAATAATTTGGAAAGGCAACATATTTATTTACTACAACGCAGCGCGCGTCTTGTTTAAATCTTGCAGGCGTTCGCTTAGAGTGATGTTGTTTAATGAATAGCTTTTAAAACGTACCTACCCTCAATAACACAATACATTTAGGTACTAGTATCAGTATGTAAAATAGCTGGGTCAGATAATACGTTGAAAACTTTTAACTTATTTGATAAGTACATCAAAAGCAAAATATTGCAATAAGTAAGTAAGTAAGTAAGAAAGAACAAAGGCGAAATCGTAGCTGAATTTAATTTGAGCGACTAAAAGTGACTTATATACGAAGGCAGCTCTATTATTTTTCTACGTTTTTTTCAAAATATCACCTTAACTAGTTAAAAATACTAGTTTAAATGAAAAGTTATTTGTGTGAAAAGTGTTTAGTGTTGCCATTTTGTATTTATTCTTCCAAGTGACAGTAAGTACAGCATTATTGTATTATAATCCAAATTTTTCGTCATGGGTGTCATTTTCGTGTTATTTTAGGTCGCTGAAAACGATAGCAATACTTATTGCAATATTTTGCTTTTGATGTACTTATCAAATAAGTTAAAACAGTTTTCAAAGTATTATCTGTCCCAGCTATTTTACATACTCATACTAGTAAATGTATTGTGTTTTTGAGGGTAGGTACGTTTTAAAAGCAATACATTATACAACATCACTCTAAGCGCACGCGTGCAAGATTTAAACAAGACGCGCGCTGTAGTAAAAAAATCTGTTGCCTTTCCAAATTAGTAGGCACTTCTTCGTAAAAAAATTAATAAAAGCTATATCTTTTTACCTAATGTATGTATGAAGCTCAAACTTAAATTCGTGAATGAAGCAATTAGGTAGCAATTATTGACATAACAAACTTTTAGAAATTCTGCGTCCTTCATGCTGAACACGGAGGCGACCAGCCATCCTGACGTCAGAATGGCTGGTCAAAAAAATATTCATTTTTCTCTGAATCCATCGTATGTAGCAATTATTGAAGAAATGTAGCAAATATAAGCAATTATGTAGCAATTCTTGAATATACTTTCAGAGGCGTTTGCCATAGGCAACCAGCCATTCTGACGCTAACTATGATTTAGTAGAAGTCTTAAAACAATTGTAGAACGAATCTGGGAATTTGTAAACAAATACATTAAAAACTACAGCTCATAAAGTGTGGTCCCTCAATCCTCACACTGCTCACACAACATCAGCCAGATCTCGGAGAGTATCTTAAAAATGAAGGTTTTGTGATTACAGACATTTAGTAAAAAATTTGTAAAGATATTTACTAAATTACAGACCCCAGAGCATTAAAGATAAAAAAAAATATAACGTCTAAACTGTGGTCCCTCAGTCCACACAACAAAGGTAATTATTTTAGTGAATATTACCGAATTTAATCAATGAAACCGTTCTTTTTCTACCTAACGATTTAGTAAAAGTCTTAAAACGTTCTGTAAGAAAGAAATGGAACAGAAATATCGACGCAATTTGGAAAATAGCGATTATTAAAACTGGTCCCTCAATCCTCACACCTCTACTGACATATGCGTGTGTAGCTGCTGAACGAAAGAAATATCACAAAGTCTAGTGTACTTAACTTTTAGTAAAAAAATTCTACTAAATACCAGAAAACTCTAATTGTGAATTGCTTTCCTCTTAGGTGAGATAATGTTATTTTAGTAATCCTATGAAAATAGATAGAGTAGTGTCACCACACAATTAAATAAAATGTAGACGGTACTATTAAACTTTTTTTAATACTAGCTGCTGCCCGCGACTTCGTCTGTGATCCAGGATAAAAAGTAGCCTATGTCACAGAATAAATAATAGTACTATGCCTATATCCTTCTCCAGGTCATGGCCTACTCATGTGCCAAATTTCATCCAAATACGTTGAGCCGTTTTACTGTGAAAGCGAAACAAACAAACAAAGTCACTTTCGCATTTATACCGCTTTTCACCGCGGCTTCGCCCGAATGGAAATATCCCACGGGAACGTTCTACCGTGATAAAAAGGTATCCTATGTACTCAGGTGTAGGTCTACCCATGAGCCAAATTTCATGCAAATAAGTTCAGCCGTTTTAGAGTGAAAGCGTAATAAACAAACTCACTTTTAGTTAGGATGACATAAGATGGAATGAAAAAAGGTTGTGTGGTTAAATTATTATTTTATAATACATGACGTAAGTATGTGTATTGTTAAAGAATGTAATAGTACATTATGATATAAGTGCGGTAAGTTGAAAATTACAGCCGAGGCGATATTGCTAGCCCGAGCCGTAGGCGAGGGCTACAAGAAAGCAGAGGCTGTAATTATCAAAGCGCACGTATGTCATACGACGTTTTAAATAAAACTCGGACTTTCTTAAACGAATAAATCTTTAAAAACACACTTTCTGAAAATGAATTTGCATCTTTGCTTGTTTTCCATACGATGAAATTTTGATACGCTTGCTTGTAAGTATCTATCGGTCGATTTTTCAGGCAAGAGGCTTAGAGTAGCCTATTTCGCTGCCTCTGAGACTTCTGGCGGTGTCGAATGAATAAATTCATCATTACTTGACAACATTTTCAAATAAAAACAATACAGCGAAAAGAAAAAGCGCGCGGAATAATTTTTACTTGTTCACAAATTAGCGGTGCGCACACATCAGCGCTTTTTTTTAAGGCAAAGGCACAACAACAGACAGTATTATTAAAGTAAATTAATATTTTTTGCTTTTTTTACACATGGTGTAATTAAAACAATGGTTGTAATTTATTGTCAAAATCAATTAAATGTTTAACATTTAATTTCATTTTATCCCAAAGTTAATTTTATTCATAAAATGCTGACCACTTTTCTGACATAAAAACTCTTTGCTAAGATTTAAAAAAGTACCGTTCGTTTTAGACGGAGCATCATGATAAACCGTACGGGTTACCTTATTAACGAAACTCGTGCGTTTTACTTTACGATAACGCACAAGTACGTAATGACATACATTACGATATTGAAATTGGTGAAATAAGAGACCCTTTACAAGCAAATGTGTTATAAAAGTAGATTAAATAAAAGTAAAAAAAATAGCTACTGCCCTAACGTAAAATTCGAATTATAAACTTCAAAACGAGATATTGACATACTACACAACATCGAAAAAATTTAAAAATTTAGTCTTCTAAAGACTATCTACTTAACACTTTTCCTGAAAAAGTTTCACTAGATGGCGCGCTTTTGCCTAATAAAAATGCTATACTATAGCATTTTCATTAGTTATACCGTAAACTCTCTTACACTTTTTACATTATTCAGACCATTAAGATTATCTACACTATTTACATTATTGACATTATTTACGTGACAAATCAAACGAACCACAACTTGATGAGGTTGCGTTGTTTTATTACAGAGTTCATGTGGCCTCCTTCCGCCTTCATCATCAGACCATAGACATCATCTACTAATAAAGTACTTACTTGTCAAAGTCAAAATCAAAATCATCATTTATTTAAAATCATTTATTTGAAAAGCACGTCAAAATTAAAAAAAATAATAGAACGAATTCTAGTCGCTTCGTTGCCACTAATTCCATTAATTGTTCCATGATAGAACTAGTGATAATTTTTTATTGCCACTAGTTCCATTTTGAATGAATCTGAAAATAATGGAACTTGTAGAGGGTGCTGAAAACGATACTGAGGGCGAAATGAAAATCCAAGATGGCGGCTGCGAAAATTTCCTAATTTTTCGTCATGGGTGTCGTTTCCATGGTTTGAGAACGTGCTGAAAACGATACTAATGTCAAAATGAAAATTCAAGATGGCGGCTGCTAAAATTTCCTCATTTTTCGTCATGGGTGTCGTTTCCATTCTTTTTGATGTCGCTGAAAACGATACTGATGTCAAAATGAAAATCCAAGATGGCGGCTGCTAAAATTTCCTAATTTTTCTTCATGGGTATACATGGCTAGACCTACACCTGAGTTAGGACATAGGATTTTTATCACGATAGAACGTTCCCGTGGGATATTTCCATTCGGGCGAAGCCGCGGTGAAAAGCAGTATAAATGCGAAAGTGACTTTGTTTGTTTGTTTCGCTTTCACAGTAAAACGACTCAACGTATTTGGATGAAATTTGGCACATGAGTAGGCCATGACCTGGAGAAGGATATAGGCATAGTACTATTATTTATTCTGTGACATAGGCTACTTTTTATCCTGGATCACAGACGAAGTCGCGGGCAGCAGCTAGTATTAAAAAAAGTTTAATAGTACCGTCTACATTTTATTTAATTGTGTGGTGACACTACTCTATCTATTTTCATAGGATTACTAAAATAACATTATCTCAGCTAAGAGGAAAGCAATTCACAATTAGAGTTTTCTGGTATTTAGTAGAATTTTTTTACTAAAAGTTAAGTACCTACACTAGACTTTGTGATATTTCTTTCGTTCAGCAGCTACACACGCATATGTCAGTAGAGGTGTGAGGATTGAGGGACCAGTTTTAATAATCGCTATTTTCCAAATTGCGTCGATATTTCTGTTCCATTTCTTTCTTACAGAACGTTTTAAGACTTTTACTAAATCGTTAGGTAGAAAAAGAACGGTTTCATTGATTAAATTCGGTAATATTCACTAAAATAATTACCTTTGTTGTGTGGACTGAGGGACCACAGTTTAGACGTTATATTTTTTTTATCTTTAATGCTCTGGGGTCTGTAATTTAGTAAATATCTTTACAAATTTTTTACTAAATGTCTGTAATCACAAAACCTTCATTTTTAAGATACTCTCCGAGATCTGGCTGATGTTGTGTGAGCAGTGTGAGGATTGAGAGACCACACTTTATGAGCTGTAGTTTTTAATGTATTTGTTTACAAATTCCCAGATTCGTTCTACAATTGTTTTAAGACTTCTACTAAATCATAGGATTAAAATTTTGCGGATTCCAGTCTGGACCCTCAGTTCACACACACATGCGATAGATACTCTAAAATGTACTTGATCCCTAAACACTTTTGATGTATGTAAATCGGCGTAAATACTCTTTCTAGAATCTAGACTGTATGCCAAGGCATACAGTCAAAATATCATGGGATGTAAAACTGTCCATGTTGCCATGTAGGTCATGCAGACAAATTTTGTATGACTCATACTTTTATTATTGTTCAAAAACTGAGTTTTAAGTTTTTACTTTCAAAATGATCATTAATAATTTTAACTTAGCAAATTTAAATCATCATGATTACAATAATAGTGTCTACAATATATTTAAGCGTGTTTCTGTAATTACAACATGCAACTGGTTATCAAAGGTAAATATTAAATACGAACTTAAACAGTTTTAATTTTAGCCATACAAAATACTAAAAATAAAATTACTTTTTAATTTCTAAAGTGCAGAAGCATGTTTGAGAGATATTTTAAAAGTGGACCTGTTTACCCAACAAACATCCTGTCGCACCATGTAAAGACCCAGGGGGTCAAAATGAACCTATACATATTCAAATAAAGTATATTTTAACAGTGTTAATTTTTCTTTATGAGAAGTTATGTTTACGGAGAAGTCAAAAGTATGTTGAACTATTGATTCAAGCCAAATTAGCCTGTATATTAGTATTTTTTATTGCAACAGATAAAATTGTATAAATTGAAGTAATAAATATTTATGACAAGTTTAGTTTAGTTTTTATCTAAGTAGGTACTGATTTAATACACAGATTGTGCAACTTCATAATTTAGACTACAATAATAAAGAAAATCAATCATGTTTTCATCTTTATGAAAATAAGTACAATTGTATAAAGTAAAGAAAATAAAACATCTCAGCGACTCAGAGGCTCGAGAGTAAAAAAGTTAGAAAAGTTTACAAGGTCAGTAAAAGGTTATAGGCATCCAGGAGAGAAAAGAATATCTGGTGAGAAACATAATTAAGAAAACCTCAGATAAGTTTCACCAATTAAATTAGTTCAGTACACGGAATATTTACTGCGGAAAGGCGAATGTGAACAATAACATAACCTAAAATTTTTAAAGCAAGGATATCAAAAACTTACCAAACATAATGCTTTTAAATCATTGTTTTATAGAAATAGGTATACTAATTTTACATTAACAATGTCCTGAAAACAGGTAAACTAAAATAAAGAAACAGTTTTTGATAAACAACTACTTTGACACTGACATCTGACACATCACAATCACAATACAGGCACCGAGGCACCAGCCATTTTGATTTTTTTTTATTTGTCCTTGGCCGATGCTGCCGTCCCACTCTTTCAAATACAATTTTTCTAAGTGCAAAAAGGACATAACAACATAAGCTGGCAACACCCAAAAGTATGGTTGGGTTGTTACTATTGATTATCAAAATAACAGTGATAATATCAGGAACGGTTCATAATAACGACAAGTATGTGTTAGTTAAATGCTCTAAGGTATGTGTAGAACTCAACGATCTCGATGGTTGAACTGTAATAATACTTGCGTAAACCAAAGTGCACTTTTGGCTCATTTTCGGTATTTTTGAATGAACTGCTTCTTAACTCTATGATCCATGACGTGGCTGCCCAGAACTAGCTAATAGGTTTAGATTTTCCCAAACCGACATAATAACGTAAGATAGGTAGGTAAGTACAAGAGGAGCTCGTGGCTAAGTAATTACAGCCGCACGGGTCGATCCATCGGGTTAAGCTACGCTTGCCGGGGTTGGTCAGTGGATGGGTGACCATCTTTACACACCGAGACTCCTCCGTGCCTCGGAAAGCACGTTAAGCCGTTGGTCCCGGCTGTCATTCATGGATCTTTGACAGTCGTTACGGGTCGTCAGCAGCCCGAAAGTCTGACAACCAGTCTTACCAAGGGGTATCGTATTACCCAGTTACTGGGTTGTGGAGATCAGACAGGCAGTCGCTCCATGTAAAATACTGGTATTCAGCTGCATCCGGTTAGACTGGAAGCCGACCCCAACATAGTTGGGAAAAGGCTAGCTAGGAAGATTGATTGAGGTAGGGAAGTACTATAGACCTTGAGCAATTGTAACTTTCATCAGATGTTAATGGTTTTGGATGCGAAATTGCTAAAGAAAAGCTAAAAGAATATCGTTGCAGCCGTTTCACTTACAATGCAATAAACTGAACATGCATTCATCATGGTATTCAAAGCCAGTAGGAATACCTACTTGGCATATCTATACTAAATTACGGGGTTAGGATAGAGCGTGCCTTGGCTTCCGCCCAGGATGCTAGGCATGAAGGGAAACTCCAATTTCTCTAACTTTTCTGTACAAGTCGACGAAGTTCACTATTTCTTTAAGAGCGGGCCAAAGAAAATCAAAGTTGGCGTGCTAAAAAATTGTGTGCTCGCTGTTGCAGCCTGCGTTCTCTGAAATCTGAATTCTCAAACTTTTCTGGATATGTCAACAAATTGTTTATTTATTTATTAGTTAAAACTTTATGCACAAGTAAAAAAATACTGTACAAAGGCGGACTTAATGCCTGAGGCATTTTCTACCAGTCAACCCACAGACTACTTAGGGATATACTGAGTCAACCTTAGGGCGAGCGCGCATTGCGGTGCGTTTTTCTACCGCATAATCTGTGAAGTATGGAATGTCTTTGAAGTGCGCGCACTGCGGTCATGCGTTTTGTTACTGTAGGCCCCGCCCAGTGCGGCAGAACTACCGGAAACGCACCGCAGTGCGCGCTCGCTCTTAGGGTGATGCAGAGACAAGACATAGTATCTCCCTATTCTGTATGAATTATCAAAAGAAAACTTAAGCCTTCCGTGATGGGATGCTATTTCTAAAATCTCGCTTCGCTCGCTCTTGCATTCTGCATTTTCCTATTCCTCAAACTTTACTGCATGAATCAACAAAGTAACTCAAATAAGTAGTAAGTAGTTCCTACTCCAGTAAGTAGTCGAGTAAGTATTTCTGTATGAACGAATTAACTTATGCGAGGAGGGTTGGTAAGTTTTAATGATTTAACTGCATTATGTTTGGCATAAGTTGTATCTCTTATTAAACTGTATCAATGCATAGGGAACAAAAGCTAAATTTTCGCCTCTCTATTCTCTAAGAGTAGTGACACAGAAATCTCGCTCGGGATGCCGGTAGTGCTAAAACCGGCACTGGGTCCTATCCCATGGGAGTAGATAATGACTACCTATAAGTACTATAACGATTATTAACGGCCTTCCTCTCCTCGGTCCGCAGTACCGATAAATTAACCAGGAAAATTATATCTTCCTCACTGGTCGATTTTGAGGTACCGTTTTTGACCGATGCGTTGAACGCTTGGAAAATGGGTTGTCCCAATACGGATTTGCCTGACAACCCGTCCTACCAGAAAATGTGGGAAGTGCCGCTCTGCAGTATTATACGGAATAACCTAGTAAAAACGTCATTTAATACTGTTGAGCGTGCCCGTCTGCTGGCTGTGGGAGAATGGGAGTCAGGCTTGTGGCTTCAGGCGCTCCCGTCATCCACCATAGGCACTATGATGGATGATTCATCGTTTCGGCTCGCTACATGTCTCCGCTTGGGCGCACCTTGTGTTGCTCGGCATCGGTGTCACTGCGGTGAAGCTGTCGACAGTCTCGGGCACTATGGCCTGTCCTGCTGTAGGAGTGCAGGTTGCATAGCACGGCACGTTAGCATCAACGATATTGTTCGTCGAGCTCTTGTCACCACCGCCGGCGTACCAGCGGTATTAGAACCAAACCGATTGGTACGTGACGATGGAAAGAGACCAGATGGCATAACGTTGTTCCCTTGGAAGATGGGTAGGCCTCTGGTGTGGGACGCAACCTGTGTCGACACCCTTGCGCCATCTAATGTTCCAAGCACGACGTGCTGTGCTGGCGCCGCTGCTGCGGCTGCTGAGACCCTCAAGCGGACTGTAACCTTATAGGTCTAGGTATAGGTAATACGAGCTGGTATCCGCAACTCCACGACAATGCGCGTATTTTGCGTATGGGTAGGAAAATAGGTTATTCGATCCACCCCAGTTCCTCAAAGAAGGCCAGCAGCGCCTTAATATTACTGACAACCTCCCGGAGGGTACCTGGGTTACCGAAGTACTTTGCCCTGAATGCGGCGACCACCGGGCAGTTTAGAAGCACATGAGCTGCTGTCTCGTCGTCCTCCATGCAGGCCCTGCACAGCGGACTGTCTGTGACTCCTATGACAAAGAGATGTTTATTAAATGACCCATGGCCAGTTATAGCAGCTGTAACTGTACGCAACTGTTGTTTAGTCAGTCGGAGAACCTGTTTCGTGAGGCGGCCATCAATTGTAGGGAGTGCTTCCTTATATAGCCTGCCTACACTCACGCTGGTCTGACCAAAGTTTGTGATGCTGGTCCCTGGTACGCTTCCTTACCAGAGCGCGCAAGTACCCGAAGGGGAGCGGCACTATGGGTTCTGGTCCCACTGGTGCCATGCTCGACCCCCTTCTGGCAAGTTCGTCGGCTGCGTCGTTGCCTAGCGAGCCGCTGTGTCCCTTAATCCATTGAACGGTTATATTATTGAGTCTACCCACCTGGTTGAGACGCTGGTGGCACTCGTATATTAGCCCAGAGTCCACTGTGTGACTACTTAGCGCTTGCAGAACAGCCATGCTATCTGAGAGTATGTGGATCGAGTGGTCCTTAACTTCCCTTGCTGCGATGGCCGAAGCGGCCAGAGAAATGCCCATGCACTCGGCCTGGAACACTGTGTTATGGACCCCCAATGGTGTAGCTATGTGTATGTTGAAGTCCTCCGAGAAGATTCCAGCACCTGTGCCACTACCTGTTTTAGATCCATCCGTGAAGATGCGCAGCTCTGCGGGGCACAACCCCTCGCATCGGCGATCCTCGTGAAGCTGGATCTTGTATTTTTTTTTGTCAAAGACTGTAACCTTATAGGTAACTACAGTTTTGAGCCGTTTGGGCTCGGGTCATGGGGCCCGAGTGCGCGTCAACTTTTTAAAGAAATTTCTCGCCGACTGGTCGAGACTTCACGGTGACCAGAGGGCTGGGTCGTTCTTTGGCCAAAGAATTAGCATAGCCATTCAACGTGGCAATGCTGCCTGTCTTCTGGGCACGTTTCCGGATGACATCGATGCGGACGAGTACTTCGACGCCTAAGTGTCCTTTTGTTTTTGTATTTATTTGTATAGTTAGTTAGTCATTTACTTTAGTACCTAGTGTAAAACAATTAAATCTTATAAGTTTATAACAATTAAAAATGAATCTCTATTTCCCTTGGTCATCGCATCACGCGTGAACGGATGGAACAAATTCGCTAATTCTTTTTTTTTTGTTTATTATCAGGAGAAGGTTCTTATGTAGAGAAAAATTGGAAAAGTTGCCGGGAAAATTGGAAAATTCGGGGAAACTAAAAGTGGATTTGATTTTCTATAGGAATTTTGAATTATTGAAATTGGGACAGGACAACGTCTGTCGGGTCAGCTAGTAGTGTGATAAAGTTAACACTCCGGTACCTGCGTACAGAATTTCCCTGTCGGTTTGTTTTCAACCTTCATCATCACCATCATCATCATTGCAGCCTTGTTTCATCCTTCACACACTTCTGAGCACAAGCCTCCTCATGCTTAGGTACTAAACAAAAAATACACTTAGCTATTTGATAGTAAATATGCCAGAATAAATGTGTACGGTGCACTGCTTAAAAATTATAAAACGTTTATCATTTCATACATCAGACACTTTATTTTAAAGATATCACAAAGTGTGTTAGATGTTCTAAATAAGCATTGCAGCGCCGATATTTCATAAATAATAATTAACAATTAAAGAATAAAAGGCCTCTTCAAGTCTTCAACAACACAAGGTGATGACTAAAATTCTTCTGAATGAACGCAAACTCTCCTTTGTTGAAAAGAAGACTGCAACGTAGGTACTCAAAGTTCGATTTAGGTTTGAATTCCTTACTATTACCACCTATTACTATATGCCATGAAAAATCCAAACAACCTGGTAACTAGGTATTAGATGCCAGGATGGATGGCTTTATCATTTGAGTAGTAATTTATCATATTCTATGAAAACTACGAAGACAAATGTTTATTTATTAATATCAGTTCGAACAGCAAACCACTGAGACCACTATCGAACAGATGGTTTCTATACCTACTACGCACCCTACCTGCTTCTGTTGTCGTCATTATTTAGTAAGTTAATAGCTCACATAATGTAGGATACAGGCAAGCTATTACAAACTACTGCTAGATATGTGATTACCTGCGTATATATAAACACGGCTGAGCCAGTCAGACCTGATTAAACACCCTACTGAAAGACGATACAGCGCAATTATTTGTGATTCACAATTAGTACTTAATTAAATAAATCCCGTTTACTTTCTCACAACATAAGAAAATGCACTTCTAGTTTTCACTTACCAGGTCGTTGATCGTAACATTTCCGTCACAAAATTGATTTTTGTATGTGCAGTAGCACAAAAATAACCTCCCGGGTGTCGCTCCGTACGCGCCGCCAGTAGGAACATCACCGTCGCACGCCCAACCCGTTCCGCCCTACACCACAAATATACCGCTTATTACGATAACCATATCTTCTACAACCTGATGTGTTTATAGTGTTAGACCCAAGTGATTATGAAAATAATAATGAAAAGTCGGGAGCACGTGAAATTTGAGTGGTACAAGTGATTGGATAGAGTCCAAGTGTATTGTGTATCTTATATGAACAAGGGCGCTTGCCCTTTGAGTTTTGGTAATTTTCATTTCTGTATTTATTGTTTAAGGCATGGAACGGTCATTAACCTCATCCACTTTTAGCAAGATTGTCTACATCTGGTAGAAAAAATCACCGACACGCCGAGCGATGTTCAGCTATTACCTATTATCAAATTAATACCAAAGTACCAATGTAACTACAAGGTTAATTCAAATATTTTTAATACGTAACAATATACATGAATGATGAACAGTAGGTACCTACATGAACACATGGTCACTTTACGCCTTACTTTATCCTCACATGGTACGGGCAGGATTGTAGGCACTCTCCCACATGTGAGTTAGTGTTAGATGGTTAAAGGTAAACTCAATGATCCCCAGTGAGTTTGTTTTCTTTTTAGGGTTCCGTACCAAAATGGTAAAAAAGGAACCCTTGTGGTGTGACTCTGTCTGTCTGTCTGTCCGTCTGTCCAACTGTCTGTCTGTCTGTCTGTCTGTGTGTCTGTCTGTCTGTCTGTCTGTCACAGCTGGATATCTCAAGAACTACTAATGCTATCAACTTGAATTTTGGAACAGTTTTAGATGACGTTTACCCAACTATTTTGCAAATAAGAAAGAGGTAAAAATATTTATAGTTTTTTTGTAACAGGGACTGAAAGGGGGTCTTAAAAATTCAAAGTGAGGTTACTAGGGCATGTGGGGTATCATATGAAAGAACGCTGTTTGCACATTCTTAAACTATTTTTATTTTTTTTTAGTCTGCATAGTTTTCGACTTTTGATGAAAAATGTAAAAAAAAATACCGTCCCCCCTCCTTTTCTCCGAAGTTTGCAAAGATAAAAATCTGAAATTTTTCGATGTGATAGAAGTTTATGTAAAGATTACAGGAAAAATAAAACGATGTCTCTAAATAGCACACTTTTTCAGAAATCCGAACGGAACCCTCGGTGCGCGAGTCCGACTCGCTCTTGACCGGTTTTTTCATATAGGAAAATAGATTTTAAAACTTGGCATGAACTGCATTATTAAACAGTATCTTCGTTTCCGTAATGCAAAAATGAGATAGGTCAATGGATGGTTGCTGTGTTTATGTATTTCTCCAACCCAAAAAATATTTTATGATAAGTAAATCCGTATCTATTAGGACCGATTCTTATTGTGTTTATGAATAGAAAACGGAATCCATGTCTTTGAGTGCCTAAGCATTTTGAACGAAACGCAGCATACAAGAAGATACAGTTACAATGAAAATACTTACACAATTTTAGTTAGGTATTATTCAGACACGAGAAAGCTCGTGGCTAAGTAATTACAGCCGCACGGGTCGATCCGTCAGGTTAAGCTACGCTTGCCGGGGTTGGTCAGTGGATGGGTGACCATCTTTACATACCGAGATTCCTCCGTGCCTCGGAAAGCACGTTAAGCCGTTGGTCCCGGCTGTTATTCGTGGATCTTTGACAGTCGTTACGGGTCGTCAGAAGCCCGAAAGTCTGACAACCAGTCTTACCAAGGGGTATCGTATTACCCAGTTACTGGGTTGTGGAGGTCAGATAGGCAGTCGCCCCATGTAAAATACTGGTATTCACCTGCATCCGGTTAGACTGGAAGCCGACCCCAACATAGTTGGGAAAAGGCTAGGCAGATTGATTTATTATTCAGGCACGCGTATCAGGTTGGTAATGAGCATGCATTGCTTACGTATTTAGGTCTTAATACAGACAAGTAGGTCCTATTCTTGTACTGCATTAATGCACTTCTGAAATAACTTTGATTTCGTTCAAATCCACAAGTACCGAAGTATTGTTTAGTGAGCTTTTGTTTTATCTAAGTATCCATCCATAAGAATCTAATCATGTAGGATTCTATGTGAACGAGGATCATATTATGTACGTGTATTTAATTCATTAATTAGTTCTATCAGCACCCTAATTGCGTAACACATTATCAATCGGAGTTGGTTTCATTTTGACAGTTCAACAACATTCATTGCGTTATTTACGTTGTCGAGAAGACAAATATTTCGAACATATGAAACAATGGATTAGCAATTTGTTTCAAAATGATTCAAACTCCGATTGATAATGTGTTACGCAATTAGGGTACAGCACCCTAATTGCGTAACACACAATCGATCGGAATTTGATTGATTTTGAAACAATGTGCTAATCCATTGCTTCATATGTTCGAAAAATTTGTCTGCTCGACAACTTAAATAACGCAATGAATGTTGTTGAACTGTCAAAATGAAACCAACTCCGATTGAGAATGTGTTACGCAATTAGGGTGCAGGTCAACTTTGCATTTATTCTTAAGACAACTACAACAGTAACAATCCCTATATCATTAAATTCACATTATAGGTATTACCCAAAGCGTAATTGCACAACATGACTATACTTACTAGAAAGGTTAGTGAAAAAAAGGTAAACAATCTTGATGTGTCTTTTATCTTTTTTTATTTTAAAACCTCAGATTAAAAATAAAATGCAACTAAAAACCAATGTAAATACAACAATAATGATTACTAAATCAATTGAACCATTAGTTTAAGCAGTATTGTTTAATATGTGTTTGTGTAAAAAGTTGCATCAAGATTGTTTACCTATAATTTACCACCTAAACCTTTCTAATATAGTAACAACAATAATAATTATTACAACTACCTACAGTAAAAAGTTTAATTCACAAATTACAGCAACAAATAGACTCACCTTTCCCAAATTGCCCCCACTATATATAATGAAAGATAACTCAAAATCTCAATCCAGGCGTTCCTGAGAAAAAGGGTCTTGTAAGACTGACATACTTACTTGAAATTTTTTTTTTACTTGTCCACTTTGCTTCTTGCAAAATTTCATGATTCTAGGTCAAGGCGAAGTATGTACCCTATAGTTTTTGATTTACTTGCGCAAGTAAAGTGGTGTCGCATATTGTCCGTATATTTTTTATTGCGTTGACTTAGAAGCTTGATTTTTCTAGATCTCCAAGGGACCATAGACCTACGTATTTGATATTAATTTCAACTTTATACCTCCACGCGTTCCTGATAAAAAGGGTCTTGACAGACTGACAGACGGACAACGAAGGGATCCTATAAGGGTTCTGTTGTTTCCTTTTGAGGTACGGAACCCTCAAAATGCAATTTAGTCTAGTCAATCATTATCATTCTCCTGCCCTTATCCACATTTATTCGGGATCGGCCCAACATGTCTTTTTCTTCCATATGTAGGTACTTCTCTGTTAGTCGTCAACTCGGTAGTCACCCAGTCCATTCAATAGGTATAGGTATTTTTATTTACACCCATGCCATAAATCCTCTATAAAAGTCTCTGAAACAGTTAGCTTATTGCCAACATTAAAACAGCCAGTGTCATAGTAACCATGGTAACCATAATAGCATCCAAACGGGTGCTAATTATTAATGTTGTACTGAATTTCATAATGCAACTCATTTTCAAAAAAGAACATTGTAATGCACGCGCGTTTCACTACAACAGCGCCGTAACTTAAAAAAATAACTTATTTGAATTCACGTCGTTATACTATGACGCCGGCCGCCATGTTCGATACGAGTATTAGTATTGCAAAAAACTGTTTCAGAACCTTTTATAGAGGATTTAACATGGATGTAGATAAAGTCTTGCATGCAACTGTACATAATTAGGTATTAAAACACTCATGTGATACTATTAAACCCATATTCGTGTTTTAATACCCCTTGTTATACGTCAGTTGCATAAATAACTATTATCGCCTTCCAATTTTGAACCATCAAATTTGGTGCTGCCTGAACTGTTCAAACATGCCGATTTCTTCAAAATTCCTTTGAGAGAGTCATTTGTCAATTTTTAAAGACACCTTCTTTAACTTTTGATTGTTCCTTGAAAACATAAAACCGTTTGGACGTTTATGTTTTAATTGTAAAATAAACAAGTGATGATTCATAATTTTCTATTTTATAACTTTAAAAATAAATTTAAATCTCAAATTGGTATCATTCCAGCTGAGCTTTTATTATGGTACGAATTCCACAAACAGACCCTACACCACTGTTTAGGGCCTAAGCCCCAAGCAATTGATTTAGTAAAAGCTGATTATCTGGGAAACTGGCAACAGTAACGGATACTTCAAAATATGTTTGTGTTTTTGGTATGCCGAAATCTGGCCAGCATGAATGAATTGACCGTACACTTTTTGCTGAAAGAAAACACAGCTTTGTTTTTTAGAAAAACAAACCCTGGATTAGCCTAAAATTCCGCTTAATTCTTCCAGTTTATTCAACTTCGAAACATGCGTAATACTAAATACATATAAACGAATTTTCCCAGAAATGAGACCTAGCTACAGAAAGGTTTAGGTGGTGAAATAAAGGTGTGATTTAGGTTTAGGTGGTGAAATCTTGATGTGACTTTTTACACAGACACATACTAAACAAATAAACTACCTACTGCTTAAACTAATGGTTCAATTGATTTAGTAATCATTATTGTTGTATTTACATTGGTTTTTAGTTGCATTTTATTTTTAAACTGTGGTTTAAAAAAAAAAGAAAAAAAAAAAGAAGACATCAAGATTGTTTACCTTTTTTTCACTACATAAACCTTTCTAGTAGGTATAGATCGTTTTTTCGCCCCCGTAAGTTAACCCCCTTGCAACTTTCATCGAAATCGCTAGAGCCGTTTTCGAGAACGTGTTGAGTGAACGTGAATAATTGTCTATATTATATTGAGTATTGAAATACTCAATATAATATATACAATTATTATATATCCCTATACTATTAAACGAGCAATATTTGTATATACAATATACATATGTATATATTTGTAATCACGTTCTCGAAAACGACTAACGATTTGGATGAAACTTGCAATATAGGGGTTTACGGGGGCGAAAAATCGATCTAGCTAGGTCTCTGTGGGAAAATTCGTTTTCTCTGTAGGTATTTTCACCCAAAAAGATTTGCCCGCGCAGTTCACCTGAGCAGAGCTCGCCCAGGTACCTACTATGTATATAATATACACAAATATTGCTCATTTAGGTATAGGAGGTTAGTATAGGATAGCATGTGTGTAGGGCTGTGAGTAGACTTCCACTTTCAAGTTAATTAAAAACTTAATTAATTGTATTTGCCGCAATTTCATTTGACTAGCTGTTGTATGTGGTTTTACTCACCTCCAAAGGAAACTCCCTCATGTACCTGGATAAAATACATCCTAATAGTCCAAGACTTGTTGTTTCAGAGTGCCAATTTCCTCCGTTTTACCGTTATAGAATGATTGAGTAAAAATTAACATCGAAACTTGCACAAATTAATAATTACAGAATGGTAGGATTATCTAAAATTCACCTAGTAACACGTGATTGTTTCTTCTTCTTGTTCATCCCAAATGTTATCTATCACCTTTTTCCACCAATTTTCTAATGCATCTTCATCATCCTTACTTTTGTAGTGCTTATGGATATGATCAATCAACTCAGCCTATCGCAGTCCACTGCTGGACATAGGCCTCTCACAGGCTGTGCCACAACACCCTGTCCTCCGCCTTCCGCATCCAGTCTGTCCCAGTCACCTTCTTCGGGGGGCTTACTGTTAGCTCTTATTGCAGAGCAGAAGTTGAACGTTTCCAGTGAGAGAGAGTGACGGTGCTATACGTCGTATATAGCAACTTCTGCCCTGCTATATAAGAGCTCATAGTAAGCCCCCAGGTTGTCGATCTATCTAGCTGGGGGCGTCCCACGTTATGCTTACCGATACGCGGTCTCCACTACAGATGGATATAATACCCATAATAAAACTTGTTTCTGAAAATATCATACACAACCTATTTTATTAATCTGATGATTCGACCCAAATATGCGGTAAATTCGTAATAATTAGGGCAAAAATACACATGCCTGTAGCTGGTACAAAACTATGCAAGTAGCTGGCATGCCGTGTGCAACAACTTCTGATTGCTCAATGTCACAATGGCATACCAGCTTCTTGCATAGTTTTGTACCAGCTGCAAGCATGTGTATTTTCGCCCTGATGTAAAAGCTTAATCCCATATAGGTACCAGAATCAATTTTAATCGAGCACACAATATAGCATATCATGAATGCATGAAACATGCCCTCGAAATCCATTTTGTATGTTCTGAAACTTCTGTTTTATATCATGAAAACAAACAAAACGTCTGTTCATGCTATATGTGATTAATGGCAGCTGGATTACTATTATGTGAATATTTTATTACTTGACCTAGCACCAATAAACAACCATTTGTTATGAGTTCACTTTAACAATAGATTACCGACATAACTGACATGATCATGCGTAGGAGCATCGTTACCTTGTCTGTATTGCATGTTTCGGAGTATTGAAAAAGTTTGCTAAAATTGGTGAAAAAGTTTGGGTAGGTAGGTAGGTACATCATTTTCTTTTTTGAAATAAAGGTTTCTTCAATTCCAATCAAATTCGACGGATCTCCACAAACAATGAAGTCACATTTAAGGGCGAGCGCGCATTGCGGTGCGTTTTTCTACCGCATAATCTGTGAAGTATGGAATGTCTTTGAAGTGCCCGCACTGCGGTCATGCGTTTTGTTACTGTAAGCCCCGCCCAGTGCGGCAGAACTAACGGAAATGCACCGCAGTGCGCGCTCGCTCTAACAAAGGTTTCACAAAGTTTTCCATGATAGGATAGTGACAAATATTAGTATAATTATTATGACTGTGGAACTATCCAGAGTCATGATTAATTATTAATCTAGTAGATATCATTCTTGAATTGGAGACGCTTATAAGTTTCGTTCATGGTGCAATGTTCTGTACCTAATTGAGATAGATAGATAAATATATCATAAAGAATAATCAATATTCAAAACACTTTCATTACATCATTAAATATCTAGGATGAGACGTTAGGTGACGTCACCATGTGACGTCCGTGCACCGTCTGGATCTGGAGTAGACATCAGGTCCTGGCGTTCGTCCAAGAGCATTCACTCAACGATTTCACGAGAAATTGGGACGACTTGGACCGCCCGCGCCCGTTCGATCTACCGGGAAGAACTATGCCTAAATATTTAAAAACCTTAGAAAATATACTTACAAAAATGTTCCAATGTTTATTTTACTTTTCAGATAATATAAAAGAATGCGTTGTTTGTGGCATCCAAGATGAATCATGGTTCGAGAAGGGCCCTAACCGGCTCTATTCATAAAATCAGAGAGTTCGAATTGGAAAAAGTAAGATTTACATCTAGTATTGGTTTTTATACTGCACATAAAAACTTCAACACTTATATTTAAACTGTTCTTTATTTATAGGTCAGCCTAGTAGAAGAGTTTGACATTCTACAAATAGTTGGAGAAGGATGGTTCGGAAAGATTTTGCTAGTAGAGCACAGAGCTTCGGATACAGAAATTGTCTTGAAAGCCCTACCAAAGCCCTACGTATCCATTAGAGATTTCTATAGAGAATTTCATTATAGTTTACATTTAAGCGCCCATAGAAACGTTGTAACTACATTCGATGTAGCATTTGAGACTGCTGGATTCTATGTATTTTGCCAAGAATATGCACCTTTAGGTAAGATAACTTCATCATAATATACATATAATTATGAAGATGTGGACATTAATATAATGCTAATAATTTATCTCGGAAATCAAAATTTAAATCCTGAGTAATCTGGGCTTCGCTTACTCCGGTTCACACACACTTTGAGTTGGATTGTAGCCAAAACACGTCGTGATTTGAATGAATATTAAATCTAGCACATTTCCAGTGCCAGCCCTCATTAATATCATGTTGTATTGAAAGCTGGTGTGGTGCACTGTTTTCTAGCTCAGTATCGTTCTTAAACAAGTAATGTGCATTAGTATTTGTATTTTTTCATTGCATGTTTACAGCGAGTCAACTGGTTCATTTGCTTTTTACTCGAAACAAATACGATTCTTTCCTTTTTCAGGTGACCTAACATCAAATATGCTTGACACTGGTATAGGTGAAATCCATACCAAAAGGGTAGCAAAGCAATTATCGGCTGCATTAGAACACCTTCACCAAAGAGACTTAGTGCACCGTGATGTAAAACTTGACAATATTCTCATATTCAAATCCGACTTTTCAAGAATAAAGCTGTGTGATTTCGGGGAAACGAGAAAAGTTCTATCAGTTGTGCGAAGACGTAATGAATGGCTACCCTATTCACCACCGGAAGTGTTGAAATTATCTATGGACAGCAGTTACAAGTAAGAAAATAAAAGTGATTCATGAATCTGTCTCTGATACTTTGTATATACTTATGGGTTATTTATTTTAATTAAGCAGCTGTATTCGTTGTGTAAATAAGCATCGATCAGTTTCATTTGATTTTTTTCAATTTTAAGATGATAAGGAATCATACAATTAAAAACATTTATGAAAGAATGTATGCTGCTGGCGTCAATCTTACACTTGTTTATTTCTTTACTTTCAGAGCTTTAATTTCCCATGATATTTGGCAATTTGGCATCGTTATTTTCATTTGCCTCACTGGATGTTTGCCTTGGCAGAAAGCTGCTTTCGATGACCCTCGTTACACAAGGTATTTAACTACATGCATTGAATTATTTGTTCACGTTACGAATTCTTTTCATACCAAACCCTGACCATTGTTTGTTTACTGGCTTAAAATGGTCAGTGTAATTGTAGGGTGTAATTTTAATTGTAGGGTTTTTTTATTCCAGCTATTACAATTGGTACAACAGTTCAAATCCACTGAAACGACAACCGAAATTGTGGAAAATGGTTTCTTCGAGGGCACAAAAAATGTTTAAGAAGTTCATAGAGCCCAGAGAAGAAAAAAGGGCATACAATTTCTTAGAGATTCCTCGCTATTTAGATGATCGATGGCTGGGAAAAGGCTATACCGATAGAGTTGGTAAGTCTAAACGTATTTAAGCTTATCAAACTTTTATACCATGAACCTACAGAAATCAATACGATGTATTTTTTTTTAGCTGGCGAAGACATAGATGAGCTGTGTCCATCAATGTATAGTTTCCACAGTGACCCTAATGAAAAGAACATACTACTAAAACATTTTAGGGACAATGGTATCGAAACAACTGTGGACCGGCAAGCAAAGAAACAGAGAATCCGTGAATGGATACAAAATAGCGTAATAGAAGAAGTAGATGAAGAGGTTTGTACTGTTATAGTCCTTAAATCATGACTTTTTATGCCTGTTGTTTGATTCATAAAATAAGATTAAAAGACCAATTTGTTGTTGCTCAGCTGCGTTCGTACTGTCTTGAATTTTATGTTGAACTACCCGCCCCATATGCTTCACATCGTATAGACGACTTGACAAAACATTAAATTTCTTTGTTATTTTAATATTCATGTTTTACACCACACAAACCTTTCCATGTTTCCGAGTAAATTATCTAAATGATGGTGAAAAAACTTTGCGCATTTTAGAAAAACAACGTAGTCACACAGATAGACACGAAAAGTAACTTTAATTTATAACATGTATAGATTAATATTGATAAATAATATATAATACTTTCTAGGAGGAAAACCTTGAAGCTGCGTTTGAAGATAGCGATGAAGAATTAGAACATAGAACAAGAGATCATCCCATCGATGAAAGTCATAGAGTAAATTTACGTTTTGATACAGAAAAACATATTAATCCGAGGACTGGTGAAGTTATTGATGGAGTTAAACATACTCCTCCAGAAAGAAACCCTTTGTCTTATGATGTACAGAACATAGAAGCTGTTGCACCAGCAAATGTGGTAAGAAGATATGGAATGCAGGAAGAAAGTTCATCCCATAGTTCAACTAAAGATAGTGCATATGGATCTATGGAAGCTAAAGTAAATAAACCAACAAACAATAGATCAACTCATAAAGCTGAAAATAAACAAGTCTCATCAATAGATAGTGTCCAAAATATTTCACCAAGTAGATCTTTAAGCGCCACATCTATAAATCAAAACAGGTCACCATTGACGTCACACGCTCAAAGATTTCAAAGAAGTGAAGAAGTGTTTTCAAAGGAATTAGAAAGCTTAAAAGGAAGTTCATCTACACTTCATTCTTTGGGTAATTCTTCTCGGTCTAATAGTCTACAAGTGACTCGAAACGATTCCTTTGAAACGCCTTCTGTCACAAGCACGCAAACTCCTCCAAAAACTGAAAGCGTGAGTACATCAAGACCTCATAATCCCGTGGTAACACAAAATGGATTCAGTCCTGGTCCTAAAACTGTTCAGCCATCTAATCAGGGATACGTTTCTATGAAACATACGGTTTATGATAATAAGAATACTCGTAATGACAACAATGTGTCGAGCGAAAGTAATCTACAAAAAAATCA
Source organism: Cosmia trapezina (assembly GCA_905163495.3). Lineage (NCBI taxonomy): Eukaryota > Metazoa > Arthropoda > Insecta > Lepidoptera > Noctuidae > Cosmia > Cosmia trapezina. The sequence continues at coordinate 20,493,942 of LR991034.1, forward strand.
GACGTCAGATAGTCCATATACATCGATGATGAACATAGTACAAGGCCAAATGAAAATTAATCCACACGCTACTGAAACGAATAGAAACACGATTAATGTTTCAGTAGCATCAGTTAATCGTAAAAAATAATTTGCTCAAGTATTGTTACGGATTTAAATTAAAGCTATTTATTCGTGTCCTTGAAATCTGTTTGCAAACATGGTTTCAATCACTGTACTTCATGATGAGCAGGATGAACTGCCGATACTTCATTAAGTCAACCAGTCAAAGGTATTAGCTGTAATGCAGCCAGTGGTCCAGTTGCAAATTAGTGTAGGCCATTCTAATTGAGAATACCTACTCACGTTGCCAGCCTTTCTGTGGTCAACTCCACCCTAATTGCGTAACACATTATCAATCGGTGTTTGAAACAAATAGCTGATCTATTGCTTCATTATGTTCGAAAAATTTGTTTGGTCGACAACGTAAATAACGCAATGAATGTTGTTGAACTGTCAAAACGAAACCAACTCCGATTGATAATGTGTTCGCAATTAGGGTGCTGAATTCTCTTATAATTTTGTCAAGTTTGCAAAATGATAATAAACTGGGATCACAAAGCGCGCGTTTTTCGCTTACCCACCCCTGATTGCATGAATGATTTTAAACTCCAGATTTAAATAATTCTCTTTCCACCTTCACTGTTCGTTTCGTGTTCATAATTTAGCCATCTCGTACACGCAGATAGGCCTTCATTCATGCCACCTTTTGTTACATTTTAAATGCCCACAATGCCTCCTCTCGAGTCCATTTATAATAGGGATTTGATCTGAAGACACTGAAAGTGCTACGCTGGCTACGCTACCGTGGCAAGCATAGCACTTTCAGTATATCCTCAGACCAAATCCCTATTTTTCATGGACTCGAGATTAATCAAATAAATAATGGGATTGTGGGCAATCAATGAGTATGTGTTTGTGTGTGTGTGTATTCAGTTCATAATGCCGTTCCCTACTGTTAGTAGGTACAATTAGGGTGCCAGTTTCTCTTTTCTTCCACTTTAATTTTACATGCTTTATTTTCTTACCTTTACTTTTTTTCATGACCAATTAACAGGTACGACAACAGCATTTTCAAAAACTCACCGTAAAGATTGAATGTTTTAACTAATGCTTATTTTTTTTTTCTTTTTATCGCACGTACCTAGTACCTACCCGCTTCTTCCTACAACAATATAACACCTGTGTAATAAGGACCTACAATACCTGCAAGCGCCACAGCAAGTTCCTGGTGTACCCGATTATAGAAGCTTGCCCATTTCCAGAGAAACACAGCTATTTTGGAACCAACAACGAAACTAATATGATGACGTATCAGACGTAGGAAACAGCAATAAAGTATGAACTTGTTTATTGAAATATTGAAAATGAAACTATTCGTAAGTGCCTTTACAGGCTGTGATTTTGGCTTGAAAAACTGATAATACAGTAGGTATATTATATTTTAGTTTATTATTGAAGTTTCGTTAAGTATAACTTTATTGTTTAATTATTATTAAGGTTACAAGCTTGAAATTATAATAGCTTATAGACACCAATAAGTTAATCTTTCCAAGTTGTACAACTGAAATACATTTACTTTTTTTAATGGAGTTTTTATTTCAAAAACCTTGTAGGTGGTATCATTTCAACGAAAAACAGCCACTTATTAGTAAGTCCTTGACCCCGAACGATTCAGCTGAAAGGGCCTGTCTATGGTAAAAGATAACAGTACTCAGTAGCAGTTATTTTGTTACGATATTCATGATATTGTGTAGTATCAGAGTCCATCACTACACCGGTGCTGTTGCCAGCTAAATTATTTATTCCCGGCATTGATCTTTTGGCGCTTGAATGACATTGTCAGGGAGCGTTGTTGTGACACATGGGTTACCTGTTAATAAAAATTGTCCTTACTTTTAGGGAATACATCAACGCAATAAAATGAGGTTCGTCTAATTTTCACGAAATGAGAAATTGGGAATGGCGTAAATTTTTCGATCCCCTGTCATTAAGAACTATAGAGAAATTCCATGGGCTTGCAACCTTTAATTTCTTTTGGAATTACTATCAACCTGGTCATATTATTTACCTATTGCGAAATGTAGCTCTAAGAAGACGTTTTGGATGTAACTTAAAGCTCCGCTACTCTACTATATTATTGGGATGCAGCTCTAATTTCTCTTTCTCTAGTTTCTCATCAGCATTTCTGTTGTGGAAGTATTTCAAAATCTGAAATAATATTATTAGTCAAGAAAACACAATGAACTTTCGATTGTTTTACTACTATTGTGTTCTACATGAACTATAGTCCTAAGCGGTCGTATAAATTCGTTTAGTGGATCTTCAACTTTACTTCATCATCCCGATCATAATTTCAGCTGAAAGACGTCCACTGCTGGACATAGACCTCCCCAAACACCGCCACTTCAACCGGTTCTGTGCTTCCCGCATCCTGCGGATTCCGGCGGCCTTTACAAGGTCATCGGACTACCTTCGACTTAATTTTAATTCATTGATTCGCTCACTGATAGACGCTCAGCATAAACTGCTGGGTCTAGAACTAAGAGCATGTCTAGAACCTCGAAATTTTGCACAATACTTCCTTATTTAACGAAAGTGAACACTTTGAAAGGATTTTCGAAAATTCAGCCCATACAGGGAATAAATAGGGGATGAAAGTTTGTTTGGAAGTTCGTCATTTTTACCGATGGTCAAACCCATCGAGCCCACGGCTAGTCTGCATCTTGAAATTCTTGAACTGATCCACTGATAGACATCGCACATCCTAAACTTCTGTGTCTAGAAGCATGAACTTTTGCACAAGAGTTTCTTAAAGAATAAAAGCGAGCACTAAGGATTTTTGAAAATTCATTCCTTAAAAGGCTTAAATAGGTATGAAAGTTTGTATGGAAGTCCACCATTTTTGCCGATGGGAAAAACTTCATCGGGCACATGGCTTATCTTCATATAAATTCCATCACTGTCACCACTTTCTTTATGTGAATGTACTTGAATGACAAAAGGTTCACCTAAGTATCAAGATCCTCTTCTTCTATTTTAATCACATGGGAACAGTGATTGCCCCATTCATCGGTAGTCATGGTCTCGAATGACTTTTCTACCATTTCTGGCATTACACTGGGTGGCTTCCCAATGTTCACCTCTGCCACTTTCTTTTTTTTATTTCGTTGTAGAATGCCGCTATCAGAATTATCCAACGACAGTTTGTCTTTGTTTATTTTCCTTTTCCGCCCTGGTGTAACTAGTTTACTGGATGATGCTTCAGCAATTCCTTCACTTGTGATTCTTGTTACAGTACGTACAGAAATACCTGAATAACGAAGAAATATATATTTAATAAAATAAGCACCATATTAAACTTTTAAACCCGATTACACTAAATGACATTAGGTCAGCCTAAGTTAGGGACTGCATAAGAGGTTTGACAAATCCTAACTTTACTAGCAAATTAGTTGTTAAGATTTTCTAAGTTTAGTGCAATGGGGAAGGCAACTGTCAAAATGGCGCTGTCGTAGCTAGTTCCCAACACACGCTAAGAATACAAGGCGTGAGGTGGTTTTATTTTATTTTTGCAAAAATAACGTGTTGTTGTGTTCTTAAATACTCCGAAATTGGAGTCCACCATTTCCCTAGAGACGCTTAAATTAGAAGATTGTGGATTATTTTATGCCTCAAGCAGACTGTACAGTACTATACTGACAGAAAAACGCCTGTGTTTGCCTGTTTTCTGGATTTGTCGAAGGCATTCGATCTCGTTAATTATGAAGCACTGTGGCGTAAGCTACAAGAAGAAACTGCTTTGCCTAATGACATCATAAAATTGTTTAAATATTGGTATAATAATCAACAAAACAGCGTGAAGTGGGAGGGGTCTTTTTCTGATGTGTATCGGTTGGAGTGCGGGGTGAGGCAGGGGGGATTGAGCTCACCTCGACTTTTCAACCTGTACATGAATCGGCTGCTCGTTGAGCTCAGCAACACTAATATCGGTTGTCACATAGATGGAGTGTGCGTAAATAACATTAGTTATGCCGACGATATGGTGTTGCTGAGCCCATCGATCGGTGCCTTGAGGCGACTAGTGTCAATCTGTGAAGCATACGCGGTAGCTCAAGGACTCAAGTATAACACCAATAAGAGCGAAATAATGGTTTTTAAAGCAGGTACTATAGGTTACCCAACTATACCAGAGATATCGCTCTGCCGAGCACCCTTAAAGAGGGTGACCAATGTTAAGTACTTGGGTCATTGGGTTACCGACGACCTGAAAGATAACAAGGATATTGATAGGGAACGTAGATCGCTGTCGGTACGCTGCAACATGCTGGCCCGCAGGTTTGCGCGATGTACAGTGGCGGTTAAGATTACTTTGTTTAAGTAATTTTGCTCGTCATTTTACACGTGCAGCCTGTGGACTTGTTATAGTTTGCGTGCTTATAGCGATCTACGTGTCCAATATAATAACGCACTCAGAATACTGTTGGGGCTGCCATGGCGATGCAGTGCTTCAAAGATGTTTGCGGAAAGGCATATTGATGGTTTTTCGGCCATCATACGCAAAAGAAGCGCTTCTCTGCTTGCTCGTCTTCGTGGCAGTACCAACAGTATCTTGAGTTTGTTCTCAGATAGGTGGGAGTCTCCAATGCTGCGTCATTGGATGAAACTCCACACTCAATAATTTTGTAAGTCTACTAACACTAGTTTTTTAAGACCTTTGTTACTAACATTATGGGCGTATGCCTGAAATAAATAAATATAATATAATAATAATAATAATTAAAGCTATTCGTAAAGATTAAAAAAAAAATTGATTCCGAGGAAATATTTGAGGTTTTAAATTCTAGAGTCTGGCACACGAAACATGATCCTGAAAAATAGCGGTAAATTCAAAAATCTAGCTCTGGTATCACTGCGTATAATAGGTAAATACATTTTGATACTTGAAATACATCATGGATTAATGGACAAATATTATTGTCCTTTTACATCATACAATTTTTAACGGCTCAACCAATTTTGATCTCGATTTTTTTAATTTGCCGCTATTTTCCAGGCTCATGTTTCGTGTGCCAGACTCTATGCGTATACTTTCCATGTCAAATATTTAATTAAAAATATTGAAATCATCGAAAATAAAGAAACAGTGAAATAAAACCAAACTCATTAATGAACGAAATGTCAAAATTAAATTTATTATAGACCGTAGGGACCTAGCTATGATCACACCATCTATAATTTCCTTTGCCTGACGTTCCCCATTGGGGGATAATATCAAATATGAGTGGGACTTTAGAATCCCCAAAGATGGTAACACTTACCAGTAGCAGCCGCAACTCGTTCATTTACTTTTTCGAATGCAATTACCGGGTTGCTAAGCTCCTTCTCCTTTATAAAAAACTCCTTAACTTTTAACACTACTTTTCTAACATCATTTGTTATTATTTTCGGCATGTTCTTTGAATACAAGCAAAAACAACACCAAAATGTACAGATGTCAAAAAGTGACACTTCACAAGATGGCGGCTTAGTTACCATGTTACCATTTTGGCGAAGTGCCAAAAAAGACCTTTGTAGCGCATGTGTAGAATAGCGATAATGACTAAAAACATATTCCAACTAAAAACAATATACCAAGGAACTTGAGTACCTACTAATTCTACGTATCTGAAAACTAAAGACAAACATGAAAATAGAGATTTTTTTGGATATTCACATAAATTACTGCACTTAACGGCCGTTAACAGACAGTCAGACAACGCAACGGTAGGGTTTTGGTACGGGGCCCGGGGGCTAACACCTTGCTAGCGTTCATTGGGTTTATTGGCTTGTAACTCTCTGACTTATTTTGTTTAGAGTTATCTGTGGCTTGAACCAATTTGAACCTTGAACTCCGTTAGGAGTATAGAGTATTATGTTCTGTGGAAATGAACAGCTGTCAGCTTTGAAGTTTATCGTATTTTTTTGATACCGCCGCGCGTTGATTACCAATCTAGCATAGAATTATAATGGAAATTCTTAAACTATTTCAATATATTATAGCTCTGTAACACCTAAGCCAACATATAATCGCTAAATTAATTCAACACATTCGCAAAATATAACTAAACAACATTGTAAACGCGTCAATAATATGTATCATAACCTCTCAAGAATTTCGTTTTCGGTTAGAAGTTAAAATATAGAGCAATAACAAATAATTAAAATGCAAAAGCTTCAAGATAGTGTGTTTTCTATCGTCAAAACAACTAATTTGTCTCCTGCCGTGTTCAGTTTTCTTCAACCTACCGAAGAATTTACAGGTATGTTTGTTTTAGTGACAACATATTTATAAATAGCGGTATATAGTGTCAAGGTGTTGTGGGTGATAATTGTGTAAATTTCGCAGATAAGACACCTCTCGGCGGAATTTTGAAGGACACTAAGCATGGCTGGCTGGCTCTGGGCCCTAAATTCTGTGTGGTTGATCTTAGAACCGGATTGAAGGTAGCAGCACGAAACTTTGGCACCCCATTGAGGTTGGTACTATTTAGCTAAAGTTAACGAAATCTTTATATGATTATAACTATGCATTCAATAGTTACAGCTGTACTTTATGCAATGGAGTTTAAATCTTGCCAATTTTGAGAATATCTAATATCTAATATGATTAGAAGAAATTTCCTAACATGGAATCTGCCTAGACCTTGCCTGAAAACTTACTAACACAACAATTATATTGATTTTACATTTCACTCTTCCATACTAAAATTATACAAAGTACTGTTCATACGATAAAATATTAATGAATTAATATTCTTAATTTCAGCAATTTCAACACATTTGTAACAAGTGTAGTGGAGCTGCCAAGACCTTTGACCGCAAACTCCATACAACTCATCATCAGCTTACAAAGTGATGAAGCGGGCATGATCTGCTTCTTACATGTCAATGGCTCACAATTACTTCGCTGCATACAAACAGAGGTGGTAGTTACGGAGTTAGCGGTATGGGATAGAGTACCAGATGGACCAATTTCATGTTTTGATGGAGTTGTCATGGCAGGAACTAAGAGTGGAGAGATATTTGCTTTTGATCTCAATAGAGCTAGTTTAATACAAGGTAGAGTATTATTTTACAAGGAGTGTGAAGAATTTTCAAATAATAATTCATACTAACAGACACTCTTTATTCATAATTTTCTTGCGCTTCCTTATCCCAATTTAGTTGGGGTTGGCACAATGTCTAACATTCTACAGTTCTACCATACTTTCTTTATAATGTTGTCATATCAGTAGACACCCCCTTTTTAGCCATAATGATCTTCCATACAGACCATACATTAATCTTTTCACACTCTTTATTCAACTCTTAATTAATCAATCTGCCTAGCCTTTCCCAACTATGTTGGAGTCTGCTTCCAGTCTAACCGGATGCAGCTGAATACCAGTATTTTACATGGAGCGACTGCCTATCTGACCTCAACAACCCAGTAACTGGGTAATACAATACCCCTTGGTATGACTGGTTGTCAGACTTTGGGGCTTCTGAGAACCTGTAACAACTGTCCAAGCCCACAAATGACAGCCGGAACCAACGGCTTAACATGCTTTCCGAGGCACGGAGGAGTCTCAATATGTAAAGATGATCACCCATCCATGGACTAACCCCGGCAAGCGTAGCTTAACCTTATGGATTGATTTGTGTGGCTCTTATTACTTAGCCACTAGCTCCTCACTTAGTCATGAGCTCCTGACTTAACCATGAGCTCCTAACTTCAACTCTTAATATAGCAGAATATTCATACTGTTATCATTGTGCTAAAAAAACAAAAATTGAGTGTGGTTACATTTTGCGGATGAGTAGTCACATATGTCATTGAACTTAACTAGAAATAGTCTTGATAATTATATATTTTGTTTTTAATTTCAGCATTAAAAGACATCTCCCAAGGTTATGAGCACCTAGTCCAAAATGAAGCCAATCCAGCCAACTTGAGCTTCCTGCAATTCTCTGCCATTCATAGGATTTTAGAACAACGAGAACTGGCATTAGAAAATAATGACCATTTGGCCATCCTACTCAATGAAAACTCCTTAGTAGATGGCCAGTATATATTCCGTAACCCTGACGGTACAGTACGAATGAAGGCCAAAAGGGATCATATTCGGGTGACCGTATTGCAATACATTCCACAACTGGGCAGTCTGGCAGTTGGATATAACTTTGGTGCATTCCAGATATGGAATATTATGACTTTGGAGTTGGAATTTACGTCACAAGTCAATGTGGAATGCTTGCCAGTTACACATTTTGGATTCCAGGTGATTCTGCCATTTTATTTTTAAATCTACTCAAACAACATTTAAGCTTTCAATTTATTTAAATATTAGGCGTTTTCCAAATGAGTAAAATACGTTGAATTTAAAAATCTTGTACTGTCATTGCCTTATCTTTTTTATGAAGTCTTGGCCTTTGAACCATGCTAATACTTATTTTATACATATAAAATACTGATTAGCAAACGGTCTCTGCTCACCTAATGGGGAGACACCCTAGGGTTTTGTTTGTTACATTGTCATCATTTGACAAAAAGTTGAAATTTTTTGCCTGAAATGAAATTTGTTACCACTTGTACCTTGAAAGCAGTTTTTTTTTTGCTTGCCTATAATGTGTCCCACTGAAAGAAAGAAAGAAAGAAAGAAAAACGTTTATTTGGACACAGTTCGTGAAACACAATAATACAAAAAAATAAAACAATGTGAAAATAATATTATAACCACAATAGTGTGTGCCTCACGGCTGCGCCAAAAAGGTCCATTTCAGCATTAATGCCAGACAGATGCTACCTGACGCTGGTTTTCTAATGAACCTTTAGGGACAAGTGACGGGGAGTACAAACAGTTTCAACATACATAATATATAAGTTATAGATAATTTTTAAACTTATAAATAAATATATAAAATAAATAAACTACTTAATACTCAATCAAAATATAATTACAATGAAGAAAAATAAAATAATACTAATTTTGTACCTACTCGATCTAAATAGTTAGTTGTTTTATATTATACGTAGTATTTAAGCATTTAAATGTATATGAACATGCACTGCTGGGCAAAGGCCTCCCCTTTTCCTTCCAAACCCTGCCGTTCCTTCCACTTGTGAAATCTTTGCTTCTGTAGGTAATGAGGTTCCATTTTGTATCAAACTGTACTCATTCGGAAAATTTTGGTGTTAGGACAATAAATAAATAAGAAACCTAAGAATTCGGAAATATAAGAATTTAAAAAAATTATAATTAGGAAAAATAATGTTGCGTATCTTAAAAAATTCGTAAAATGAATAATATGGAAAATCGCGAATGTGGACTTTGCCGCTGACATCAATTATTTACAGGAACCATGTGATGATCCTAGAGCGTTCTGCTACCTCTGGGTGGTATTCTCAGTGACTGACCGGTTTGAAGAGGAAGAGTTCCCACTGGCTGTGATGTACTCTCTCACATACCAGGGAAAGAGAATGCTGTCTGATACCAAGTGTCTTTATCAGGTAACTGAACCAATTATTAAAAAGTTCTTTAATGTTCAATGTTTGAAGGTTTGGTTTTTACACTGAGTCCTTCCGGTGGACCATTATGCGTGGGTCATGGTGGGCAACAGTAGTTATTCCAACCAGCCCACATCCCTCCAGAAGTTGATCACGTCTCCTGGTCTGTACAGAACATCTGTGAAAGATCAGGGTGCTCCGAGGGTTTCTGTTCTAATCTGGGTGACGCCTATGCATTCAAAGAGTACATGGTTTCCTCAGCCTCCATGCAAGCCCTGCACAGAGGACTGTCCATTATGCCTATTGTGTGGAAGTGCTTGTTTGCTGAACAGTGTCATGTGATAGTTCCCGTCACCAGGCGCAGGCCGTAAACAGTACTTTAAGGCTGGTCCAGAAAAGACGATGAACGCGAACAACGCGCAGTTACTTTTTTTAGGAACCAAGTGGAGATATATGAGGGGAGTGTGAGTCAGAGAACATGCGCGAAAGTTCGAAGAAGCCTATGTTCAGATTGGGCATGATTTATCGGTCGTATTGTACAGACGCCAGCACATCAAGCTACAGTAGTACCCAACTAATATGGCTTATCAAAGTACCTGCGCAGATGATGAATTTTCAAAGCGCGGGAAATGCTATTGACCAATCGGGACGCTCCACGCTTTTTCCTGTACCGCTATTGGTCGGTAGCTGCCGCCATGTTAGCGCGCGCCGCTTGACAGCCGCCATACTTGCGAGTGAGACGGAACTAACAGCTGCAGTGTATTATGAACCTTATAGTAGTGATCTAAGGATGATTGTAAGTTTTAAGCATTCTCGCCGCGTGTGCGAACGAAGATTCACGACGCGCCTTATCAATTGGGTACTACTGTACTACAATCTGTCTAATTTCTTTAATAGATTTTCATCTTTATCGCTAAAGCATTAGGTTCAAGATTGATTGGGAAAATTTGACAGTTTCGGGTGGCTTAATGTGCTGGCGTCTGTTCATGCCCTAGGGGAACCTTGATAGGTCTAGTACCGTGGTCATTTGGATTGGTATCCTTCAGCTTACCCAGGTGTAAGGCGGGTACTTCAAAAAATTTGCGATTCAATAAGAAAAGGTGAATATTAATATTCTACTGTACACTTTTCTAATCTATTCTGTTATTGTGCTTATAAATAGTTTAGTAACGGTTTCTTTGGTTTTACAGGAGTTTTCTACAGCCACAGTAAGATTCCAACTAGAGTTGAGCACAGTTGATGAAGCTGCATTGCTTGGCGGGAAATGCGTGTCATGTCACGCTTACTCCGTAAATTCTTCGTTAGCGGCTGAAGGAGAAGAGAGTGAGTAAACATTCCAAAAACAAACCAAATTAACAAAGAATGTAAAAAAGGGAAAACAAAAAGTATTTTAGAGTACAAAAAGCTTTAGTATTTCTTATGAACTCAAACTCAAATGTTTTAGATAAGTTATGCATCTTTACTTCTGTAATACTATTTTTTTTTTGTAGTATAATATTGGCAATGGGTCTTGGGACATGCAGAGTGTACTCCATATTTAGTAGCCTGGTGCTACTGTAGATTCTACAATGTGATAGGGGTGGGACTTCTAACCCGTTAAGGCTGAGTACTACATCTAATTTTATCGACAAAAAAAATAAAATGGGGGGTTGAACCCCCTCCCCCTAAAAATTATGGCTATTTTAATATTTTTTTTTAATGTACTACGGCGCGCTTGATACTTTATGTGATATCAAAGGTTGTATGCGTCGTAGAAACAAAAAAAAAAACGACAAACTGTAGCTAATAACCTTGGCTAACTAATTCATTACTTTTTTCATATGTTTGATAATGTTTTGGTGAGAAAAAAAAATCATTTCTGAATTATTTTGACCGAAAAAATCGCTATTTTTCAATATTTTCACGAATTACTCAAAACTATGTCCCATAAAATTATTAATAATTTGCGCGCATTTAAAAGTATTTGAGTTATTCTTTCTAACGATACCAAAAACATCACCATAACATCATCAATTCTAAGTAGTTTCCCCTGTGTAAGCTCAATACTCATACTTGACGTTATTTGTAAATGAAACCAGTAATACTCATATGTACTTTACATTTATTTAAAATCAAACCTACTGAAAAATACAATGAAACAAAACATTTTAATGCTTAAAATTAATTGATTTTAATGCTTTAATGCTTAAAATTTTTAGGGGGAGGGGGTTCAACCCCCCATATTATTTTTTTTGTCGATAAAATTAGATGTAGTACTCAGCCTTAACGGGTTAGAAGTCTCACCCCTATCACATTGTATAGCTCTAGAAGGTGTACCTAATTAGTACGCCCACATTTCGTCAGTTATGTGTAAGTCCCATTTAACCCCTCAAGTGTCTGAGTTTGGCTAATTTTAGACCCAAAACCACAGCGAGTGGGGAGGTTTGGGGGTTAGTTGCGAACCCCATAGGTTCACAACTACTGATGATGATATGTTTTCCATCGAATGATGTTTTTTTACGTTTATATATATGTGATCTAAGCTTATATACCTATTATGTAAAGTTTTGTCCTTTTGCATACTTTGGGTGCATTTGACACGCGGGGGGAGAGGGGGGGTTATCTACGAACTCCATAGGTTCACAACTAATGATGATGATTGGTTTTCCATCGGATGATGTTTATGTATATGTGATATAAGCTTATATACCTAACAAAAAAAGGGTTTTTCTTATGCACACATGGGGTGCATTCGACACTTGAGGGGTTAATAGGGGGCAAGCATATTGCCATCAACCGGGCACAAATTCCATACAGCAGGCTGCTACTGAGAGATTCCAGATAGAAATACATAACCCTCCGTTTGGGCTTCGCCGCAGTCGGGTAAAAACCCAATAACACCCTGCCATCCCGGGAATCGAACCCTCTTGATCAACAAGGCAGTTATAGTACTAGAGAGTAATAACCAACATAGAGTCCGCCTATGCTTATAGGACAAAATCCTACTGCCTACCTGATGATCCCTCTTACAGCTGACAAAGAAAAAACATAAACTATATGTCAGCATTACCGGCCTGTAATGAGAGTGGGCCGTAATCCACCACGTGGGCCCAGTGCGGGTTGGTAGATGTCACACGTCTTCGAATTTTTGGTTCTAGAACATGCTGGTTTCCTCAAGATGTTTACCTTTCCCCGTTCTGAAAGCAGTGGTGGTGAATATACAAAGTAAAATCAATGGAGCGCAGTGTACTAGCCGTTAAATTAATGGATCGTGTTCGAAACACAATACTGCGCTCCAAAACAAAGGTAGCTGACGTGGCTCAAAAGGCTGCTCAACTTAAATGGGACGGGGCCAGACAAGCTATGGGCCCAGATAGCACAGAACTGGTGCCGCAGTGAGGCGGGGTCGCAGCAGACCACGTAGGAGATGGCGGGATGAGCTGGATAGGTTCCGTCAAACTGGAAAGAAAACGCACGGGCTCGCGAAAGATGGAACGAGTAGAGGGAGGCCTTTGCTCAGGAGTGGGACAAAAAATGTGCCTTCCTGGGTTCGAACTCACGATCTGCTACTAGTAAGTCGGGGCCGATACCACTGGTACCAAGTTTACCCTATAGTTTACCCAGCAGCAGTGGTGGGCACACTGCTGCTGGGTAAACTAGGGTAATTTTTTTGTAATAGCTGTTAACATATAGGGTAAACTATAGGGTACATTTTTGTAAGAGGTGTTAAAATACAGGGTAATTTTTTTGTAATAGATGTTAAAATATAGGGTAAACTATAGGGTACATTTTTGTAATAGCTGTTAAAATATAGGGTATTTTTTTTGTAATAGCTGTTAAAATAATATTGTTTCTCTTCATTTCAGGCACGTTGAACATTTGTCAGATAGTTTGGGAGTGTTGGGGTGAAAATGCAAATTCTTCCACACAATATGGAATGCTTCTCTTCGATTTAGATCAATGGTACAAGGATCAAATGCCAGGTAATTCGTGTTCTAAAATGTTTTCCTTTTGATAAGCACTTTTTGTTTTTTGTTATTCTAATTTTAGCTGTAAGTATACAAAAGTAGCTTAAAATTAATTTCAATTGTTATCGAAATTCCGTGGATGGGGGACTATACATATCAAGACGCGTTAAGCCTTTGGCTTCCGGCTCTCATTCGGGGATCTTTGACAGTCGTTACGGGTCGTCAGAAGCTCGAAAATCTGACAACCAGTATTTCCATGGTATTACTCAGTAACTGGGTTGTGGAGGGCAGACAAGCAGTCGCTCCAGTACAATACTGGTAATCAGCTGCATCCGGTTAGACTGGAAGCTGATATTATCGAAATTTTTACTTTTTGTCATCTACATTAGCCGAAAAAGTGATTTTATTTCGAAATCTTTGGTGCGGTCGGTCGGATGTAAATATATGCGCGAGGAATTTAAACCCTGTTGCCAAGTAAATAAAGTTCTCTTTCACTACGAACGTTTTTGCGCCGTTCTGTCACATAGTTTAACTGCTTACATATGCAAAATATTTCTATTCTAATAAGAAGTCTTCTTCCCCAGCAACCTGGCCTCTCCAAAGCAACGCCTTCATGAGCGTGACATGGTGTTGCGAGCTATCAGCCGGAGACTGCGTCACTTTAGACGTGCGTCTGGACCCCGCCTCAGTGGCCGTGTACTCGCACGCTACGAGGCTTGAAGAACACTTCTACCCGAACTCCTTGCAGTACAGTGAGTAAACAGGGCAATTTTTAGTTGATTGGCACAAGCAGAATTGATATCAATATTTAAAAAAAAAAAAACTCCCTCGTTGTCTCCTCGTTGACCTCATGCTCAGCACCACTAGAACAATGGGTTGTTCTAGTGGTGCTGAGCATTACCAGGGCGGGCAGTGTTATTGAGATTTTTTTATCTGGAATTTCTCAGTAGCAGCCCGGAGTCTTTGTGCTCGATGGTGGCAATAGGCTTGCCCCCTATTACATGGGACTATTTAAAAAAACGGGTATTTATAACATCGAAATTTTGAGGAACTTTTTTTTTGTGTTGTTTTGTATTCAATTTGTCTGTGAACTTACGTCATTAATTTAATTTGACACTGCAGTGCTGTGTGACGTCATTAGCTATAGCAAAACCAGTACTAAATATAGAATTAGCGGTGCTCATGCAACAAAACTGGTTGTTTGTTTGTTTGTTTGTTACCTTTTCACGCCTAAACCACTGAACCGATCATCCTGAAATTTTGCATATACGTTGTCAGGTGTACAGAAACGGACAGAGGGTACTCTCATCCCCCAAAAAGTACTGTTCCCAAGGAAAACAACAATAACGTTCTTATGATAATAGATGGCGCCACGTGTCTTTCGAATCATGATTGAATTCTAATATTACAAGCAGAGTCCAACCCGAATTGTTTGTCAAATTCTAAATTAACGCGAGTGAAGCCGCGGACAAAAGCTAGTAAATAAATAAATAAATAAACAAAAACATCTCATCTTTCAGACTGCATCTGCCTCAACACTTCAGAAGCGTGTGTGTTAAACACAATCGGCATACAGCGTCAGATAATAAGCTCCATAGACGAAGTAGGCCCCACTGCGCTACTGAATCCGCCGCGACTGTACAGCGCCTGCATGTCAGCTGGCCTGACGCCGCTCTATATGCATACTTATATCAGCAACATTAATGTGGTAAGTAACAGATACTAGAAATTTAGAACTAAAACTCAACTCATGAGAAAATGCTTTGTTCTATACTTTGACCGCTACCACAGATTAATACAGATGGGACATTCCTCAGTTTAGGTATGAAGCTACAAGTACACGGCGGGCCCCGTCCACGTGGCTAATTCGGTAGAAATGCCGCGCGCCGAAGGTATAAGAGTTACGCGATAGAAAGAGAGGCAATGTGTAGGTGAATATAACTGTAGGTAATTAGCGTTCTGCGAACTGAATTGCACTTTATTATGTCGTAGCAAGAGTCGCTTTTTATTTAAATGATTTTGTGGAGTGTCCCATCTGTATTAATCTATGCCGCTACCGCTGTACCGCGCCTTAGGTATGTGCGCGGCGAGCCGGGGCACAGTGCAGGCCGCTCATTTGTCAAAGTTCACGGCGGCCCGCCGCACGCGGTACAGCGGTAGCGGTCAAACTAGTTTAGTCCAAAACTAGTGGGACGAATCGGAAACGATTTTCGTGCGATCCAATGTACATTTTTGCCCGCGGCTTTGCTACTGGGATGAAAAAGTAGCTTATCAGTGTGCCAAATTGCATCGAAATCCCTTCAGCCGTTAAAGTGTGAAAAGATAAGCACTGCTGGGCCACAGGCCTCCTCTCGGTGAGAGGGAGCGGGCCGTAATCTACCTCGCGGGCTCAGTGCGGGTCGGTAGATGTCAAATGTCTTTGAATTTTTGGTTCTAGGACATGCTGGTTTTCTCACGATGTTTTCCTTCACCTTTTTGAGAGCAGTGGTGATGAAATAAATTACACAAAGTAAAGCGCCTGTCAGGGCTCGAGCCTACGACCTACAACTCTTAAGTCGCTGTCGTTACCACTAGGCCACCACAGGTCCTCGAAGAAAGCTCCTGGAGTAGAATAGAATTATCTTTATTATATTAATTCATATATCACAGGAGGAACAACGCAGATACTTACTGTCAGTGGCGCTGGAAGCTCGCCTGTCTCGCTTCCTGAAGCGCTGCGCTCACGACTGGGCCACCGGCAGTCACAGCGGCGCGGGCTGTACGCTTCCGTTCTTGGTAAGTTCTTATATCACAGGAGGAACAACGCAGATACTTACTGTCAGTGGCGCTGGAAGCTCGCCTGTCTCGCTTTCTGAAGCGCTGCGCTCACGACTGGGCCACCGGCAGTCACAGCGGCGCGGGCTGTACGCTTCCGTTCTTGGTAAGTTCTTATATCACAGGAGGAACAACGCAGATACTTACTGTCAGTGGCGCTGGAAGCTCGCCTGTCTCGCTTCTTGAAGCGCTGCGCTCACGACTGGGCCACCGGCAGTCACAGAGGCGCGAGCCGTTCTTGGTAAGTTAAACTCAGGCCAACAATACGAGATAAATACATAAAATTGCAATAGTTGATTTTGGAATGGAAAAAACTGAATCAAAGTCACAAGTTTTTTTTAATCCCAAAGCATGAAATTGATCTCGTCTCGTTGGCTTTAGTATACAGGATCTAACAGTGAGGTGTGGTCAAATTTATGTAAGTGTGTGGTACAGACGATCAAACTGAACAACTTTCTTCATGGGACCAATTTAATAATTTAACAACTTTACATATTCCTTTAGGTGGACTGGTGCTGGAAACGAGCCATCGAATTAAAACAGAACGCCCAGGAACTTACCGCCCCGTTGTTCGCCTCTTCAGCTCTTCCTGACAGGTAAGAATTAATATATTTATTTATCACAATTTATTTCACACCGTCTTATTATCGTCGTACAATTTTTTTTCTTAAAAAAATATTTTCGAATATCCATTACTTCTTTTGATGAGCTAACGGCTCTGTTTTTTATTGTTCTCTTGTAATTTACAATTCCAAATACAAGCATTTTTATTTACTGCCACAACTAGCAGTTCAACATCAATATTGTCACTGGAACTCATTTTATAAATCCGCGGCGCCTGAACTACGTATATTTATGCAGTCCACTGCCAAAATGGCGGATGCGACACGCTACAACTGCAAGCGTCAGTTTAGTTGCCTCTGCCGTTGATGCGTGTCACTCGTGTGTAAGAACCATAGATATAAGGAAGAAGAGAGATGTGCCCAGTATGTTAAAATGTATCGGAACCCTGTGTGTCCACTTTTTTCCTGTCACTTTCATGATTTTAAAGACAAATACGGTAAAATACTTGTACTTACATATGAAAAGTGATTCCATGATTTACACGGCTGCGGTATTTACAAGAAACCAGTGAACAACACGGCATTCTTATAAATTGTCACGGTCACAGTCGAAAGCGCGGAGACGGAATTTGATTTTTGGAATTAGAATTTGATTTTTTTTTTATCTAAGAACGGCTCATACTAAGCATGTCGCGCGGACATACATTCGCCCGCTTGCCACTTCTCCTTTTTTATATTTCTATCGTAAAAACACTATAGTATAGTTAAAATCTCGCTGCAGACTCGGTCATAAATCATTCGAGTGTTTCGCTCTCTTTCCCACTCACGGGCCTTATGGGCAGGCCACGCCCACACGTAGTCCTGTGCATTACTGCAATCGATGAGTGATATCGATAGTTTTATATATTTATAAATGGGTGATAGAAATAAATACACATTTTTTTTTTATTTTATTACCAAATTTACTACAAAGCATATTAAATATATAAACAAAAGAACGTATATATAAAACTAAAAATAGAAAATTAAAATTCTTCGTCTGAGTCATCGTCATCATCTGTTATCGATAATGGCCTTGAGCGCGCGCAACTAGCGCACATCCCTACTCCGATTATGATCTATGACCAAGTCTGCAGCGAGATTTTAACTATACTATAATGTTCAAGCTCTGTACTCTTTACAGGAACGTCGTGCGGTGCCTGGAACATTGCGTGCAGCAGCTAACTCAGCTGACCGGGTTGTTAGACGCCGTGCTTACCAAGTGCTGCAACCTAATTATACCGGATGGTGGGTGAAATTATTATTTGTTTTTGAAAAATAAAATCTCATCCCCACTTTACGTGCAAGGGAGGTGCACGAAAAGTGGAGATGATATTTTTTGTCGTCTATTTTTAAGACTAATTCGACGTTCGCACCGGCGTAAAAATATCGCGGCGATTTTGTTTCGCGCACTGGATTTTCAACGCTTTGCTTTGCGCCGAGAGTTGAAAATCCAACAGTGTGTTTTCTCGACGCGCTAGAATGCACTCTGTTAGGGATTCTCAATGCTCGGCTCAACAACGACAGTTGAGAATCTAGTGCTCGTTAAAATCCCGCCGCGATATTTTTACCTCCGTGCGAATGTCGGCTTTTAGACAGAGTGTAGTGTAAATACCGTTATCCTTTTAAGGGGTCATTGTACTCATCATTATGAAATAACTTTTAGTATGGGAGCAAACCTGAAATCGCGAAAAAAATCAGCTCTTCCCTACATTAATGTTAGCGTAACTCGTCAAAAAGGAGAGAACAGCAGTTTTTGTTTGACTAGCTTCGGCCCGCGACTTCGTCCGCGTGAAATTTCGCCCGCGGGTTTCGCTAGCGTTCAAATAAACAAACTCTTCAGCTGTATTATTAGTACAGTCCGTGAGGCGTAAGGTGGGCTTTGCATTTGTGTGAGTGATCACCAAAAAGGTACGAGAGCCCATGACCAAAATTTTTGTCTTATTGTTTTACGTAAGACAAAGTCTTTAATCGTCTTATCGTTTTACGTTTTATAACAATGCGACATGGTTTTGGTCATGGCCTCTCGTACCACAGATTAATACAGATGGGACACTCCGCAAAATAATTTAAATAAAAAGCGACTTTTGCTACGACACAATAAATTGCAATTCAAGTCGCACAACGCTTATTACCTGAAATTATATTCACCTACAAGTTGCCTCTCTTTCTATCGCGTAACTCTTATACCTTCTGACTCGTCAGGGTTGTCTTCTTTTACGACGCGGCGCGTGAGTGAGTATCGAACTAACGCGCAAGCCGTTCGGTGCGCGGCAGCCCACACTGAATTGACCCAGTGAGCTGAGCTCGCCAGGTACTTGTAGCTTCATACCTAAACTGCGGAGTATCATCTATGCTCGTACTAAAAGAACAAAAAAAAAAAAACATCGTCGTGCGGAGTCCAGGTTTGGTGATAGCGATGTTGGGGCGTATCATATCTTCCTCTAATATATCAATGCATATCACCCGTGAGCACATCTTCTCACTAACGTTCATCCATACAGCACACCACCACACTCCACACATGAACACACCACACACACGCTCTTCACACTTTACATTCACACTAACGTAAAAATTGTTATATTAATTTTCTATTTTAATATAAATTTCACAATGTTTAATAAGATTAATAAGGCAAAAAATCCATAACCTACCTACTGATTGTGAGAAGACACTGGCTCCTGTAACACAGGTGTTGCTACCTAGCACAGGAGTCAGGGCTTGTGCACCTTTTTTTTTATGGCAATAAAGAATTTTTTTTTTTTTTTATTATTATTAAAGCCGATTGCCAAAAAGTTTAGAGGCATGAGGGTGGTGTAAAGTTCACTCATCCTCCATAGAAAAGGGAGGATCCTCCGACCAGACGCGTGTTGTGTCTGGTGGGCAACTGCCCGACGGTTGATGTCGGGATGTTGTATATTATATGCTAGTCGCGTGGTAAATTATAATTGCGCGATGCAGGATTGCGTGACGTCATATCATTGTGATGCGTAGTTCGTATGTGGCGATGTAGATGCCGCCACAAAACAGTATAAACCGGTTTTAAACCAAGCAAAGGGCGAATCGACGTCCGGCCTAGACCGGACGTCACGAGCTTAGAACGGTATAGCGAATCACTCTTCGCCGATATCACTATTAGTCAACGGTTGGTTCCACGAATAAATGTCACACCTACACTATCTATGTGCACTCACACAAATGCAAAGCTCAGCATAAACCTCACGGACTGTATAGATGTGTAATTCTAATCAACTTATGTTATTGTACCTTGTTCTCAGCACTAAGCGAAATAGAGGAGAAGTACAAAGGCATCGGCACCGTGTCGCTGTACTTCCAAGTGGTGCAGTGGTTCCTACGAGTGGGCTTACTGCCGGAGCGGCACGACGGGTACAACGCACTGCCCTATCCCGCACAGCAACTGTACTCTATCTATAACAAGAGGTAATACTAGATGTCCTATCTGCATGTTCCTTATATGGAGGAGCTCGTGGCTAAGTAATAAAAACCGCACGGGTCGATTCATCAGGTTAAGCTACGCTTGCCGGGTTGGGCCGTGGATGAGTGACCATCATTACATACCGAGACTCCTCCGCTAGGAAAGCACGTTAGTTAAGCCTCGGTCCCGGCTGTCATTCGTGGATTTTTGACAGTCGTTACGGGTCGTCAGAAGCCCGAAAGTCTGACAACCAGTCTTACTAAGGAATATCATGTAATAATAACGCACACCCTCTTAAGGGGTCATTGTACTCATCATTATGAACAACTTTTACTATGAGACTAAACCAGAAATCGCGAAAAAAAATCTGCTGTTTCCTACATTTTGATGACTTATGCGAACATAAATGTAGGAAACAGCTGATTATTTTTTCGCGATTCCACTGTTGGTCCCATAGTAAAAATTAATCGTAATGATTAGAAAAACTCCTTCCTTAACGCATTTGACACTATTGGACATTTTGACGCTAAACGTTGAAGAGCTCCGTATCTCTGCCGCTGGTCGCTTCCTGCTGGGCTTCCATCATGTAGGTGATGGTTCCACCTGGTAGGCGTGGACCGCCGGGATACGGTGAAGAAAGTGGCGCTGACTAGCAGCGTCGTGGCGGGCCTGTAGACACAGATGTAGCATTCTCTCACAGGGGCGCGTATATTCGCGCACCATCATCCATCGGCACACATGAAGGGGCCCGTAGTAACAGGCCAACGTAAAGCCGCTGTGGGAGGGGGAGATGCTCCGTGACCGCCGGCCACACCCACTGACGGGGCGACTTCCACCACGTTTGAAGAGCACTATACGGCTTTAGCAGAAATACCAATAAAACTTCTATTGTGTCCTTCAAGCGTTAAGAGGTTGTGCGTTATTTAAGTTACACCTTGTATGTAGGTTTCGGGTCGAATAACTGATGTTTGTCAATGTCATAAGGTTGAGAATCCTTCATCGTGAAATGCAACCACTATTTAATTTTATCATGGTCTGTAATTTGTTTCAGGCGTCTAAAGCTGAATCGTTTACAAGACAACTTGCCTACAGACGAGAATGAACCTAACAAGCCTTGTTCCCTGTTGTACATTGATCAGCTGATTGAACAAGAGTTTGGTGGCGAGAGGACACATCTGTAAGTCATTTAATGTTTTATCTTCAACACTTTTTAATTTAATTTTGATTGTTTTTGCTAAGATACAATTTTGCACTGAATTCGACGAGGCCTAAACCTATTGCATCCAGCAGCAAGAGATGATAATGCATTTTCAAAGAGAATCAAATATTTTTTTGTATTTATTTTTATAATTATGATTTGTTGTTTCCGATTGAATTTTTGTTGGAAAATTAAAATGATTTTGTGGAGTGTCCCATCTGTATTAATCTGTGACATTACTATGAAATCATTTTAGTAACTTCAAGAAAGCCTCCCCCAAATCCATCCAAACATCCTTTTCCAGGGTCACCTCGATGCTTGGAAGAATTTGGGAGAAGACTTTGCTCAGCAGAAGGGACAGTGAAGGGGAAAAAAATTTTTTTTTTCAAGAATAATTTTATAATATTTTTACAGAATGTGGCTTAAAGGTGGTAGTGAATGCAACGGCCTCTACCCTCCTCCCTCACTCTACTCGCTGCTACGTTTGTACCTCTTGCCGGACATTGCCGAAGAACATAAGCATTCGCTGGTACTCTACCTCCTTGTGGATTACTCTATGGTGTATGATGAAGTCAGGTGAGTCTTTATTGACACCAGTTTTTTATATCGACAGTTTCCCTGACCTGTAGAAAAGCTTTGATAATTAAATCCTATGCTAATCTTTGTGTAGAAATAAAGCTGAAGAGTTTGTTTGTAAGATAGGAGCCGAGCAAATAGAAAAAAAAGTCAGAAAGAACGCTAAGCGAAAACGAAGTAATAGCGCAGATAGACGATGCGATACGACGGGGGTGGGTCGGGGTACCAAGAAATTTCACGCGGATGGAGTCGCGGGCCGAAGCTAGTTTAACATAAAATCACGCCTATAATCCGCACAGGGAAGGCAGCGGTGCTTCTGGCACTCACATTTCGCTACAGTTTGACCGATACCGCTGTACCGCGGGGGGCTGGACGCCGTTAGCGTTGACGAATGAGCGGCCTGCACTGCCACCCGTCACCCGCGCTGTGCGCACCTAAGGTGAGGTACAGTGGTATCGGTCAAACTATAATAATAATAATAAGCCTTTTAATTCTGAACTCCACAGTTCTTGTAGTTATAATATATCCCGAAGCTCAGTTTGCCTTTTGGCATAGGCCTCCTCTAACATTTTCCATTGGGACCTATCCCGCGCTACCCTTCTCCAATGATGTCCCGCCGTGAGTTTTAGGTCGTCTTCCCATCTTGTTTGTTGACGTCCTCTACTTCTCTTCTCTTCTCGGTCAAACTATAGTTATGTTAAAATCCCATGTAAATGAGCCTACTATAATCAAACGGGGCACAGTTCCGTGATTGGTTAACCAAAATTACAATATTCGATCATAATCAATAATTGAAAATAAGGTTTGACAGCAGATTTTAATGTTGAAATTCGAAGTTTCTCTCTGAAACACCTTAACAATATTTTGTGCTTTAGATAGTTGTTATTAGTTATAAAGTATTTTTACTTGGCTAATTAATGTTTATTGTTTCATCAGATATGAGACCGTGATACGAAGACTGATGCAGTTTCCTACTATGTTCGGTCTCAGCAACACTGCTATAAAGGCTACGCAAGCCTTCTGGCATCTCGACCACAGGGATTTTGATGTAAGTCTAATAAAATCATTATAGTTTTACGATCAGCCAGGAGCATGAGCCTAAGTAATAACAGCCGCACGGGTCGATCGATCAGGTTAACACGTTCACGGACACAAAACCATTCTCAATCATTTGTGATATGACACACAAACTTTCCATACAAAGTGCCATCACGTCTGGGGACGGATTGCCACATTACTCGGTTTTAAAAGTATATGTTGCGGCAGTAACGGTCAGAGACGTAATCGCCTGTAGGCGGACGTGTTCTTTCAATGTTTGCGTGACAGAGGTAACTTGTGTGCACGCGCAGGAGTGTTTGCTGTGGCACTAGCGGTCTGTATTGTAGCCTAAGACGGCACAGATTCAAATATTCCTATAAATGTTATGGGAAATAGTCGGCCGTGGACTTAATTCTACTTTTGGTGTATTTTAAATCGCCGCCTACAGCCCTAGTGCCATATTATGAGGGTCATACATAATTAACGTTTCCCGACGTATTGTCCGTAAACGTGTTAAGATACACTTGCCACGGTTGGTCGGTAGATGGGTGACCATATTTACATACCAAGACAAGACCTCCGTGCCCTGGAAAGCAGGCCCGGATGTCATTCGTGGATCTTTGACAGTCGTTATGCGTCGTCGGAAGCCCGAATGTCTGACAACCAGTCTTTCCAAGTGGTATAGTATTACCCAGTTACTGGGTTGTGGTCTGGAGGTCAGATAGGCAGTCGCTCCATATAAAATATTGGTATTCAGCTGCATCCTGTTAGACTGGAAGCCAACCCTAAAATAGTTGGGAAAAGCAAAGTATTCTGAAAATTATTCTATCAATCAGCTGGTAATAATAATAGTCCTCTAGACCGAAGTTACTGGGTAATATGATACCCCTTAGTAAGACTGGTTGTCAGACTAGGTTTCTGAGGACCCGTAACGACTCTCAAAGATTCACAAATGACAGCCGGGACCAATGGCTTGGTGTGCTTTCCGAGGCGCGCAGGAATCTCAATATGTAAAGATGGTCACCCATCCTCGGACCAACCCCGGCAAGCGTAGCTTAACCTGATGGATCGATTATTACTAAGCCACAAGCTCCTTTTTTCATAATTAGGTATACTAATATATTATCCCTTTCCACAGTTCGCTCTCGACCAACTCCAATGCTTAACTGGCAACACTCTCTCCGACTGGCAACACAACGTTGTCCTATCCACCTTGCTAGCCCAAAAAAAGACGCAAGCAGCCCTACAATATTTACACGTTCGGAAACCAGCCCCAATACAGAACATACGCGACAGAGACGGCGATATAACGTCCTGCTCTATCCGGGTCAATGACCACGATAAGTTAGAAGATTGGCAGTCTTGCTGTAACCTGTACTTGGCAAGGGGGCTTGTTTTTGAAGCGCTGGATGTGATACGGATGTGTGTACTCAATGCGGGTAGTGTTGATGATAAGGTTACTGTGTTGCAGTTCTTTTTTAAAGGTTTGTGATATTTTTCTATGTAAGAGTATTGTGTCAACGTATCTTTACCCTTTAATATAGTAGGTCATTTTTACTTCGGTACATTTATTGATTAAATGTACTTTTCTAAAATTATATTTATAGTTCAGAATCGTACCTTGCACATCTATCAACAATTCGGCCAAAAAAACGTTTTAAAAAGCCAAAGCGTTTTATTTAATAAACATACTTATGTTTAAAAAAAGTAATGATTTGACTACCCACTTGTAATATCGTCCTTAAGTTCCGAGTTCAGTTGCACAAATACTGACTGAATACACGTCTGGATAGGTCCACTCAATCTGTGTGGTTCTTTTCTCAAAAGACTCATTTCAGACACCAATCTACATGGTCTTCACATGATCTGACCAATAATAGGTCTGAACTTTAAAAGAGACGTGAGCTCTGAGTTTGTTTCGGCCTTTCTTCTCAGAGTAGTCAGATAGGAAACGCCGACCTCAACTAAAACCTCATAAAAATATGATTGACGTGTAAAAGTGTTTGTTCAAACCTACTTACAGAAATAAAATCTTTTTTTATCATTTATAGAATGCATGTTTTCATAGTGGAATTCGCTGAGAAGCTATTACTAGGGTGGTATTCTTTTGTTCCACATTCTGACTGTCTTCTAACTATAGTGCAAGCAAGTAGACTTTGAGCCGCTTTCTACGAATCTGACATGTCAAGACTTTATTTCTGTGTAAAAATATACTATCCCCAATACAACTTTCCCCCTTATCCATATAAAACATAACGCTCTATAAACCTATTTTAGTTATAGAAGTGTTTTGTCTTCTTCTTTCAAACTCAAATCATAATTGGAAAGAAATTGACAAAACACTTCTGTTACACTTCTGTTAGAGCGTTTTAGTTTTTTATGAAAAAGCTGGCTAGGCACATTTTGATATGATTGTGACAATCATATCAGGAAAAAAAAAGTAATTTTATTACCTCGAATGTTATCTTATACACGCTGCTTTTTTATTGGCTAGGGAACAGCTGTTTTTTTTTCACGATTTCAGGTTTGTTCCCATACTAAAAGTTGTTCATAATGATGAGTTTAACAATATCGTAGCAGCTCCCTAGCCAATAAAAAAGCAGCGTGTATATCTAGCAAGCCTCCAGTGCTTATAATATTGGTTTCCCCAGGTTGTCGCAACACAGGTAATCTAGCCAAAATACTGCAAGTGACAATGTCGCCGTTTGAAGAAGAGATGTTCGTGAAATATCTAGAAGATTGTCACGAACCGCACACGTCCGATATTCTAGTCATGTATTACTTACAACAGTCTAGGTAAGTTGTTTTTTAAATGTTTTTAAGATTCCGTACCTCAATAAACACGGAACCCTTTTGGGATCACTCGTGTGTCTGTCTGTCTGTTCGTCCGTCTGTCTGTCACAGCCAATTTGAATGAATGAAAAATGAATCTGAAGGCTAATTCTCGTACCAAAAAACGTTCAAATTCAAGCCGCAATCTCATGCCAGCGACAATCAAAAGTCAAAAATGTAGGTAAACTCTATACAATTTTTGACAGATGGAGACAGATGAGATTGCGAGCGTTGTTAAAAATACGGGAATTGTCCCTCTAGTACATATATTTAAGCATTTCTGTGACCCAAACATGGACGTGTAACGTAAATTAATTAATTTTGAATAAATGTTCTGCAAACTGTACAGTGTGAGATATGAAATGAAAGGGCTTACTGTGAGGGTCTCAAATAGATTTTTTTATAGTTATAAAATAAAAAGTTTTAAAGTTATTTTAAAGACTAAACGAAATAATATGATTATTCCCCCCCCCCCCTCCTTATCTTCGAAACTACTGGGCCTAAAATTTTGAAAAAGATACTGAAAATAGTTCTATATTTATAGATTACAAGAAAATTAATAGGAAGTGAATGTGGTCTTAAACTAATATGGCAAATCTGTCAATATTGTGCGTACAAACTTAGATTTGCTGTTGGAATGTATGGGAGAGCATGTTTTTCAACTACAATGTTAAGTTTGTTCATGGGATAAATTCATCCCAACTACAAAACCCTTCATTGTGCGTAGTCCGACATGACTTGGCCGGTTTTTTTTTTTTTCTAGATAATAAGTAGATTAGCCGGGTTTAATGTCGAAATAATTATTTAATACTTAATTAAGTATTGTCTAACCTTCTCATACTGATCCATGTAATTGGAGAAACCTCGACCACTGTCATACAGGCTGTCCTAGTTCAGGGGTCCTCAGTGATGTAACGTGTACAGAAGTTTGAAAATAAAATTACTATTACCATACAGGGTGTAAGGGACTTCCGTAGACGGTTGGTGTGAATTCAGTATATCATTCTAAGATGACCGGTACATGCAATTATTTCAAGAACTTTATACGAATCCAATAAACCTGATTTGTTAGTGTTTTTGTGCACAAATTGGAGTGTACGTTACTGGTTGGGAGGGGCAGATAATAGATATGCGGTGAGTTCGATGAACTCTGTACCTAGGAGAATATAATTATTTTTCATCGAAATAAAGGAATAGTAACTGAAAAAACGATAAAAAATGCAAAATTTTCCGGTGGAATATGATTTAAAATAAGAGCTGAAGGGTGCATTCAGCTCTTATTTTAAATCGTCAGTTTGCGGAGGGCTGTCCCTTACACCCTGTATGAAACTGTTCTATCCAATATTCTGTTCTTTCAATTTAACGTTTTATCAACAGATACCTAGAAGCAGAACGCTACAACAACAAGCTAAAACAACAAAAACCTCGAGCGAAAGACGTGTCAACCTCCGTAGAGTCTCTCTTTGACATGATGGACAGAGACAGCACTAGAGACGCCATCGTGGAAGTGGTGTGCGCGTCTCTACCGGCTATCGCTAACACAGTCGCGCATTACGCGCTGGATAGTAGAGATGTAGAGCCACATGGTACGTTACGGAATATTTTCAAGTATTACAGTACTCAGCACGCAAAAAATTAGTCAAAAATGACCTCGATTTAAATGAAAATTTCTTTGTATCTCTTTCTTACGTTATATCAAAAAGTTAAAGGACATCTTTTACTGTTTTTTTTTTTTGCCTTTAACAGTTTTACTGAATCATATAATTCTGTTTTCAGTTATTGCAGCAAAGCCGATGTCCGTATACGTAAAGGCGAAATCGCCTAAAAATACTTTTACATACAAATCATCGTTTATTCAAGTAAGTTTCCTCAGTTTTGTGTGTTTTTTAATTAATTGTTTGTTTACCTGAATCTGTTATCGAAATACATTAGAATCCGCTTCTATTGATATCGAAGAGAAGTGACAAACACGTCATACTAAGTGGACGTCATACAAAGCATTGTCTTAGAACATAAACAACTTCCTATTTTTGTTAGGTATTTAGTTTAACCCGTCGCGCGCCAATTAGCAGACACAATAGATTTTCTATTGTTATCTGAACACCTAGGTGTGCAATCGACGTTTAAAGAGTTACTAGAGAGAAAAACTACAAATTTTATGTATGTATTAATAAAAAAATAAAAAAAACATGAGCTAACAGAAAACGATAATAATATTAAAAATATGGATTCCACTTTATATCAACATTATCACACGGGTTATGAAAATGTGAAATCGTCTTAATTTAAATGGCATCAAACTGTTTTTGAACGCCCCTATGACTCAAAATAAATACTAGTATGCAAATCACCTTTTTTATTGTAACTTTATTCTTTCTAACGATTATACGGCCTACATAAAACTATAAATCTCCATCATGACGTCAGATACACAGATGATGCTTTTGTAAAAATAAAATAGCTCGGCCCACGTTTATTTGAATGAACTCAGTTTCATAGTTGAAATATTCAACATAAACACTATCTTCTAGCCAGTTATTGTATTTTGAACTTTATTCCGACAAACTTAAAGTTCTAATTCATAATTTAGGCTCGGGTTTAACGTCAGTTTTTGTAAATAGAACTTTATTTTAGTCGAATTAATGTTCGAAATTCAAAAATGAGTCAATGGGCCAGTAATGAGGCCGTATGTTATTTTTTCATAGGATACTATAGAGAATGCGAGTGAAACATGGGTTTCCAAGCCGAAGATGCGCAGAGGCATCAAACGTGCGCTGAATATTGAAGACACGCCGTTTATCTGCACTCCGAAGTTGACTAGGACTAGAAGGTAAATATACTTTTATTTATATACTAGCGACCCGCCCCGGCTTCGCACGGAAGCAACGGCGTCACGTCAAAACATCAAAATTTCTGTGCTATATGTAAGTTAAATATTAATGCTCTAAAATTTACAGCATTTATAGTCTAAATAATGGTGAAACTGCATCAAAATCCATTGTGTAGGTTGGAAGATCTAAACGGCCACGAGAGCTGTAATGGCACAGTGGTAACGGCCCCGACCGGTCGCGGGTTCGAACCCAGGCAGGCACATTACTTTGTGTAATTTATTTCATCACCACTGCTCTAAGTAAAACATCGTGAGGAAACCGGCATGTCCTAAAAACCAAAATAAAATTTCGAAGGTCTCATGTCACATCCACCAACCCTCACTGGGCCCGCGTGGTGGACTATGGCCCGCGCCCTCTCACAGACAGGAGGCCTGTGTCCCAGCAGCGGGAACGTTATAGGCTGATTATGCTTATGCTTAGAGGCCACACAGACAGACACGATAAGCGACTTTGTTTTATACTCTGTATTGATACAAGACAAGGTGAATTTGAAATAACTTAAAACCTGATAATGGGTTATTGAACTCTTCATTATGAAATCAGTTCAAAAAAATAATCTGCTCTTTCAAACATTTTGGCATAACTCAACAAAATGCAACAGCATTTTTAGAATTTGAAATACTCGTTTTCATCTTTTTATGATACCAATAGAGGTTGTCGCATAAAATTAAACCAAAATGTTCAAACAATCAGCTGCAGTGTTATAGTTTTTGGTAACTCGAGTAAACCTAGACTAGAAGTTTTGATCCGGTAATTGAACGATATTTCTGCGCGTCACTGATTAAATACGCACTAAATACCATACACATTACACATTTGCATCCTTTGGATCACCACTAAACTATTAAATATACTATTATATTCATCAATGATTGCGAAAAACTGTGACGATATTCAAATTCATACAAAACATCGACAACCGACATCCTTTTTGTCTCGTGTAAACTTATTTTTGTCATTGAAATTAGTGATGTGACATAATTATTATCGGCAATATGTAGGAGTATTTAATACATACAAAATATAATGTAGGTATTTTAACTGGATGACTTTTACCCTCTAGCAAAATAGGGAAATGTGATCTTGAGGAACTTGAGGCGTAGAGTTTTGTATTTTTTTTTTTTCATAAAACTATGTTTATGACATATATGAATTAATCTATCTATACAACTACAAAATTAAAGTAAGCTTCTCATACTAAAATAATAAAAACAAGCGGCAAACATCAAAATTCAAATCAATCAATGTACTCTATAAAGTTCTCTAGGAAATTATTTGATATGTGATTGAAGTAGAATTTTGCATTTTTACCCGACTACGGCAAAACCAAAAGGAAGCGTTATGATTTTAGCAGTCTACTTGTATACAAGTATTTGTATACTTGTATATAAGTATGTACTTACGTGTGTTCCACCGTAGTGCCTAAATATATAAATTCTCCCTAAATTTAATATGGTGGACTTAACACGTAAATTTCTGACTTCGAAAAAAATTAAATTGAGATAATAATGACATGTTTGGTATTAAAAGAAAGGTCTTGACGAGCACATTACAAATATGTATATACTTATGTCATTATTGTTTAAGTAAATAATATTTTGAACTTTATAGATCAATTTTATTTTTGCGTTACAGTTTTTTAAACTTTATTCTTGTTATTTTCATAAAAATAATAATGTATTTATTACATAACATGAATTAATCTATCAACAAAACTACAAAATTAAAGTAGACTTTTTATACTAGGACAATAAAAACAAACGGCAAACATCAAAATTCAAATGATTCAACATACTATATAAAGTTCTCTAGGAAATTATTTGTAACATCGATAGCACCAGAACGTATTTATTCTACCGCATCACTAAACCATATACAACTTCGGCCATTGTTGTTAATATCTTTTGCAAATTTGAAAACGACGGAGTATACAATGGGACACCGTGTCGCGTAATCACCTGTGGTTATTTCAAATTTAAAAGTTTTTTTTTTTTTTTTTGTTATTTGCTAATCATGCAATCAGTTTCGAAAACTATGAGCAGATGAGGTGCAGGATGATTTGGCAGGGGAGAGCTAGTCCTCATCAGGAGCAACTCTCTTATTAGTCATGCAGCTCTCTACAAGTTGTCTAATTGTAGAATGTTGCGTCTTTTGAGTCTGCTGACATAATCTGGTATTGTGAGTTGAGCGGCCAATTGGTTGGGGTGTCTCTCCAGTCTGGACTTGTACTTTTGCGAATATGAACTTATTTCTTCCTTGACTGTTTTCATATTCAGGTGTTCGTGAACTTCAGTGTTCCTTATAAACCAAGGTGCATTTGATATCTGTTTTAAGATGTTATTCTGAGTTCTCTGTATCATGTTTATATTGGAGTTACACGCGGAGCCTTACAGTTGTATGCCGTAAGTCCAGATGGGTTTTAATATGATCTTGTTGATCAAGATTTTATTGTCTACGGACAGTTTGGAATTCCTACCCAGGAGCCAGTACATGCCTTTTTACCTGATGTCAAGCTCTTTTCGTTTCGTTTCTATATGTTTCCTCCATGTCAGTCGCTGGTCCAGATGCATACCAAGGTATTTTACGCATTCGCTTTGTGGGAGTTGATTATGACCAAGTTTCACCGGTGGACATTGCTGGTGTCTAAGTGTAAAGATGACCTGGACCGATTTTGATGTGTTGGCTCGTATCCTCCATTTGGCAAGCCAGTTGTGGATTTCGTCTAGACTTTCCTGTAGGTTTTCCGACGCTCTATTGGGGCAATTGCTACATGCCAGGACTGCGGTGTCATCTGCGTAGGTAGCAATTGTCACTCCAGGGTTTTGCTGTAGGACTGCCGTGAAGATAGTGTACAAAACTGGTCCAAGAACCGAGCCCTGAGGTACTCCAGCTAGTATGTTATGGAAACTAGAGGTGCTATCGTCTTCCTTAACCTGAAATATTCTATCAGATAGGTAAGATTCCAGGATGTTGTAGTAGCAGTGTGGCAAGTGTGATTTTATTTTACATAATAGTCCCTTATGCCATACTCTGTCGAAGGCCTGTTGTACATCAAGGAATACTGAGGAACAGTACTGCTTGGTTTCTAGAGCATTTCTGATGACGCGACACACTCTATGAATTTGTTCTGTAGTGGCATGTTCTGGTCTAAAGCCAAACTGATGATCGGGAATTATTGACATTGAACTTAGAAGCCGGCGCAACAATAATTTCTCAAAGAGTTTGAAGAGTACAGGCAGCAAACTAATAGGTCTATAGGACGTCACTTCGTGAGGCGGCTTTCCTGGCTTGTGTATCATGATGATTTGTGATACTTTCCACAGCAATGGGTAGTATCCTACCCTGAGCATACTATTGAAAATAGTTGTCAGGAAAACGATCGCCTTAGCAGGTAGCTCCTCAAGGACCTTTTTGTCTATGAGATCAAACCCTGGGGCCTTTTTGTCATCCAAAGCCTTGATTACCCTCCTAATTTCCTGAGGAGTTATAGATTTAATTGGCATTTCCATCTGAAAATCGTGCTTCAGTATATTGTCTATATCGACATCATCTATTCCAGGTTCGGGTTCGTTTGGTACGAAAACGTTGGGGAGGTGTTCAGCGAACGCATTTGCTTTCTCTAGGTTAGTTCTAGCCCAACTTCTTCCTTCTATTCTAATAGGTGGTTTCGGGTATTTTGGATGGTTTGTGTTTTTGCATACCTTCCAGAGTGAATAGGCGGTCGCACTGGTTGCAGACAGGGATTGTAAATTTGCTTCCAGAGTAAGATCTTCTGCATCTTTAATTGCCTGTTTCAAGTCCTGTATAGCCTTATTCAAGGCCCGTTTGTCATCAGTATGGCGACTTAACATGCCACACACGACGTAATCTTCGCTTTTCTAGGATCATTTGGCGAATTTCCAGCGGCACTGTGTTATGTCTTGGTTTGTCTTGTTAAATTCGTGCGTGCACTTCCAACATGCCTCTTGAATCGTTCTGGTGAAATCTATTACTGCATTGTCAATATCATCAATACTTTTTAAAGCTACTTTGAGTTTGAGTGACGTATCAATGATGCTGCGGTACTCTGTCCAGTCTGTTCTGCTGTTGTAAAGTCTGGGACTTTTTTGGCGATTGAGAACCGTTGCGCCAATTGTTAGAATAACTGGTATATGATTAGACGACCCATCCAGACAAGATTGGATGTTATAGAAGAGTCTGCCGAGTCCCTTCATAATAAAGAAATCCAAAACCGTGATGTTTGATGGATTCCCTTATTATAACAGCTGTTCCACCGTATGCAGTTCTATCAGGATGATTTGTAGCGTAAATGTTGTAGTTTTTTATTTTGATTTGGCTGTTATAAGTGAAATGTGTTTCCGATATAAGTAGGACATCCAGATCATGGAAGTTAATCAGAGTCTCGACTTCACTTTTATTGGGAGATAGTCCGTTGATGTTCCAGGTGGCTATTTTGATCGTATTGATCATTTTGTCATTTTATTGACGAGTGTAGTTATGAGTCCTAAGAGGGTGCTCATCTGTTGTAAGATAACGTTGTAATAAATTTAAAAGTTAAGAACTTCTTTTTTGTCTTTATTATTGTCATCGTCCTCGTCGTTTCATGTGAAGTGTTGCCAACTATTTTGTCATTGTTTATTACCTATGTTTAAAAGTATATTCGTAATAAAGAAATAGTTAAAATGGTGCGATCGATATGTTCACTTAAGGATGATGCGCAGTGGTAGCCCGCGAAATGCAATTTTTTTTTGGGTTTTTGCAATTTGCAGGTCCGTGTCAGGTTGTATCTTGATCAATGTATGATACGCGGAAATAAAACATATGTATTTATATAACTTTAACCTTATAAATCATCAATACATCTCTCCAAATTAGATTTCGTTCGTTTGACGACTCTGCACGAAACTTTAACTGATATCGCCACAGCTTGCGTGTCTTGCTCCTCGTATTTACAGTGTTCGTAGTGACAGATATTTTCTCTAATAATAACCGCGCTACCTCCTCGCGCCGCCGCCGTGTTGTTAGGGTGCAGCGAGTGATATACCTTATAGCCTCTAAACTTTACAGAACAGTGTTTAGTGAAGTGCGTTTCAGAGATGAAACACACATAAATATTTTCGGTATCTAGGACTACTTGCAACTCGTATTGGTGTTGCAGCAATCCGTTGGAATTCCACGCCATTATTTTTAGTGTGTTATTCATGACGGATTTGTATGGTGCTTGATTCTAATTTTATTTATCTAGTCTCTTGTCAAATGAGGATATGCACTTCAAGATTTGGTTGAGCTTGTCCTCAAGACTTGATGGTTTTGTGCTTGGTTTTACTGCTTGTGCATATGAGACACTTTTAGATGTATGTGCATTTCTCGCGGTTGTCTGTGCAAACGGTGCACTTTGTTTTTTTGTCTGTTTCTCGGTGTTTCTAACAATTTGCTGAACGGCAGGATTGTTAGGTGGATTATTTTTTGAATTTTTGTTTTTAATCATTTGCATCTCCTTGGCAACTGAACACCCTCTGTAGTTGGCTGGGTGAGGTAAGCCACAGTGGACACACTTAGGTTTATCTTGCGCAGGTTTGCTGCAATCAGCTGTGAGGTGTTTACCTGTACATTTAACACACCTTGGCTCTTTTGAGCAATACTTTTGGGTATGGCCATAAGCCTGGCATCTCTTACACTGGGGTATTATTTTTGACGTTTTAAGCGGGTTTATTTCAACTTAACACCCTAGAATATGTTTAATGCCGTTTATTTTACTGACATCTTCGTCATTCTTGAACGATAATATAAACATGTTCAGCGGTTCTTTTGTTCTCCAGCTTAACTTGTTAATTGCATTTTCTACCTGAAATCCTTGCAACGTTAAGTCTTCTTTAATCCGATCCGGTAGGCAGGAAGAATGCAATTTTTTCGCCACTACTGTTATTGGCCTGGTCTGCTTACCCTCGTATGAGTGCCATAGACAATTATTTTCTGTTAAGCGTCGAGCAATCACTCTGTAGGATTCTTCAGTTTTGGCATTTACTTTCACACTATTACCGCTTAACATTTTGGCGGTAAATGTATCTACTGGCTGAGATTCAGTCAAAAAGTCGTAGAATGTCTGATAATTCTTAACACCGTCCACTACGATTGGAGGCGGTGCTAGAATTTTTTTAGTGGTTGGCTTTGCTTTATTGTTGAGTTGCTGTTGCTGAGCGCTAGTTGTAGCTTGTTGTAGTTGTGGTGGAGTAAGAGAGGTGTTCAACTTCCTTTTCTTCCTGTTTTTTACCCTAATCCACTCAGTCTCTTTGGCGAGCCTCATCCGTGCAGTACTCAACGTCACTTTTAGTAGGCTGAACAGGTGTTATGCTCCCACTGACCTGTTTATCTGTGGGTTCTTCTTTTTCTTGAGCTTTTAATTGTCCTTGAAGATCTTGTACTTGTTCCTGCAAGCTTTGTATGTGGCCGTTCAATTGACGTACCATTTGTTGCAGGTTTTCTCTATCCGTTTTCTCTTGGATGTAACAGTCATACAACTGCTTTTCCAGATCAGTTTTTATTTTGATAGTCTGTTGTTTAGCCATTATTTAGTTTTAAGGCAAGCGTAATACCTAAACAATTACAATTAACACTTCATGACGATTTCCGCACTTGTAACTGGGTCATCGTGGTGGCCCCGATAGATCGACGTACACCGCGACGACGGTGTTGTGATGCGTCTGCAAAATACTCTTAACTAGAGCACGCGCGCGCGATCGGTACGTCCGTTCACAGTAGCAGTTAAACACACGATATTCCTCTTGATAAGATCTATTAAACTGTAGCTACGCTATATTATCTGTATTTTTCGTTTATCACTGAACCAAATTTTGAAGTCCACGCAGACGAAGTCGCGGGCAGACGCTAGTATATGAAAAATGCAAAACTAACTCGTCGTGTCTGTCTGTTACCTTTACACGCCTTAATGGCTGAACGGATGTCGATGAAATTTGGCACACAGGTAGGTACCCTGGGTTAGTACATAGGATACGTATTATCCCGTTAGTACGTTCCTGTGGCATAATTTCTGACCTCCACGCGACTGAAGCCGGAGGCAAAACCTAGTTATTCATACTTGAAGTTGAAACTCTATAGCACCATTATCTATCGACATTCTTATCACATAAATCGTGATAAGATCGCAATTGCACTTCTAAACATAATTGTGTTGTATCAATGTACTTAACTCTTATAATTAATTCAAAGTGTATTTCATTATCCTTAGCATTTTATCCTCTGAACAAAAGTCATCGGAGTCGACTCCTCCAAAACGCGCTCGTTTAGACCTGACGGGGACTCCCAAAACTCCTAAGATGGGTAACTCGTTCCAAGTCAGTGAGAAGCTTAGCAGTCAGTTGTCAATACTGTTGGATATGCCGGATGTTCAGAGTCCGGATTGCAAGATGTTTACTGAGAGGCCTGGTACTCCACATAGTATTTTGAAGGTATGTTAACACTGTCAAAACCAACGCGTTTAATTTCAACACCAGCTAAAATGTTTTTTTTATGGAAATCGAGTTATTGATTTCCATAAAATTCAATAAAATTTAATCGCACCCCTTATGCACAACACAATTACAAGTCACCATTGGTCCGCCATACTATTCGTAAGGTCACTCGGTGCAAAACCAAGCGCTGTGATTGGTTGATTACGTTGTAGAGGAATTTGAATTGTAACCATGCCATTATAGTGGTTGGCGCAGTGGTTGAGCGATTGACTGCTGCGCAGCATGTCGCGGGTTTGATTCCCGCACGGAACAAATATTTGTACGACCTACAAGTATTTGTTTCGAGTCTGGGTGTTTTTCTATCTCTAATATGTAAGTATTTACAAAAAAAAAAATGTATATTAAGTAGTTTATCAGCCGTCTCGTTACCATAACACAAGCATTCGGTTGCTTAGCTTGGGACTAGATGGCGTTGTGTGAAATGTCCAAGGATATTTATTTATTTATTTATAGTGGATTTTGTTACCAAGGTTGGAGGATCAATTTAGTACTATTATAGAGGGATTTGCTTGGAAATGATTCCTGTCAAACAGAGTACCTGCCATCTAATCTCTTCACTACCCTTGGTTGACTGGTAGAGAATGCCTAAGGAATCAAAGTCCGCCTTTGTACTTTTTTTTAGTGCAGTGCAAAAAGATTAAAAAATCAATTGCTGTTCGTTTGTCTCGCTAAAACTCTAGAACGGCTGGCCCGATTTAGCTGATTTTGGTTTTGAAATGGTTGTCGTAGTAGTCCAGGGAAGGTTTAAACGGTGAGAAAACATGGAAAGGTTGCCGTTAAAATTGGAAAATTCGGGAAAACTGAAAGTGGATTTTCTATGGGAATTTTGAATTATTGAAATTGGGACAGGACAATGTCTGTAGGGTCAGCTAGTAATAAATAAAAATTATTTTAGCGGATTTTGAAATTAGACGCATTTTCATCCTACCAACCAACCAAACAACCATTCAACCTACTGCGGTTTGCGGTTAGTAATTTTTTTCAATAAATTAAAATGTCATTTTATTTAATTATGCTGAGAATCAGCGCTTTTAGAACATTTATTACTAAAGACAGCCCTATATCACTTTGAAAGTCACTAGCCACAGCACTAGAAGATATTGATAGCAAACATTTAGCTGAGCAAGTTGAATACAGGGTAAATTTTTCAACGTGTTTATAATACTCAATACTTTATTTGCATTCCACAATATGTATAAGATGGTAACTTAAAAATATGTGATCATTATGGACCCTGTCGGGCACAGCAAAGTAAGCAAGTAGTTTTTGGTTTGGATTGGTTTGAATTGGATGGTATTTCTGTATGGCGTTTTTTTTTTTTTTTTTGGTGGATCGAATAACCGATTTTCCCACCCATACGCAAAATACGCGCATTGTCGTGGAGTTGCGGATACCAGCCCGTATTACCTATTACCTATGGCGTTTATTTATTTAAAAGTTTCGCACTAAGCTAAGCTGTACAAAGGCGGACTTAATGCCTTAGGCATTCTCTACCAGTCCACCAAGGGTGGTGAAGAGATTTATGGCAGGTGCTCAGTTTGATGATTGATTTATTTATTAACCCTGTAACCAAGGTGTAACTTGAATAACGCACAACCTCTTAAGGGGTCACTGTACTCATCATTATGAACAATTTTTACTATGGGACCAAACCTGAAATCGCGAAAAAAATATCTCCTGTTACCTGCATTTTTACGAGTTATGCGAACATTTTTTTTCGTAACTTCTGTTTTGGTCCATGGTAAAAGTTGTTGATAGTGATGAGTACAATGACCCCTTAAGAGGTTGTACGTTATTTAAATTTCACCTTGTATATCGGCGAGACACAATAGTTTTTTAATTGTTTATGTAATTACCATAAAGGAAGTTATAGTATAGTTAAAATCTCGCTGCAGACTCGGTCATAAATCATTCGAGTGTTTCGCTCTCTTTCCCACTCACGGGCCTTATGGGCAGGCCACGCCCACACGTAGTCCTGTGCATTACTGCAGTCGATGAGTGATATCGATAGTTTTATATATTTATAAATGGGTGATAGAAATAAATACACATTTTTTTTTTATTTTATTACCAAATTTATTACAAAGCATATTAAATATATAAACAAAAGAACGTATATATAAAACTAAAAATAGAAAATTAAAATTCTTCGTCTGAGTCATCGTCATCATCTGTTATCGATAATGGCCTTGAGCGCGCACATCCCTACTTCGATTATGATTTATGACCAAGTCTGCAGCGAGATTTTACCTATACTATAGTCTCGATGACCACAGAAGCTGTTTTTGCAGGCAATCATTTTTTTAATACAATAAAAATATAATGATGTTCATTTACTTACTAATAAATTTGATAATACTTTACAGACTCGCAGAAACTCAGACATGGACAGAGAAGGTCCTTCTCCCGTAGACTCGCGGTACCTCGGAGACAGTGACGACGAACTTCTGGACACTTCCAGCAACCACACACATTACAGCGACGCTAACAAGTATGTTTTTTTATTTTCCCAAATAATACGTTAGCCATTCAGTAGTGGCACAGATTAATACAGATGGGACACTCCGCTGTGTAGGTATGAAGCTACAAGTACGCGGAGCCCGTCCACGGGACTAATTCAGTAGAAATGCCGGGCCCCGAAGGTAAGAGTTACGCGATAGAAAGAGAGGCAATATGTAGGCTAATATAACTGTAGGTAATTAGCGTTCTGCGAACTGAATTGCACTTTATTGTGTCGTAGCAAGAGTCGCTTTTTATTTAAATGATTTTGCAGAGTGTCCCATCTGTATAATCTGTGGTAGTGGCAAATAAGGCAAGGCAAGATTACAGTCAAGAGTAATAGTGGCCCAGTAGTAATGGCCTCGACTTACGAGTTATA
The DNA here is from genome assembly GCA_905163495.3 of Cosmia trapezina. Taxonomy (NCBI): domain Eukaryota; kingdom Metazoa; phylum Arthropoda; class Insecta; order Lepidoptera; family Noctuidae; genus Cosmia; species Cosmia trapezina. The sequence goes on from LR991034.1 coordinate 20,533,254, forward strand.
GGTCGTGGGTTCGAACCCAGGCAGGCGCATTACTTGTGTGTAAATTATTTCATCACCACTGCTCTCAAAACGGTGAAAGAAAACATCGTGAGGAAACCGGCATGTCCTAGAACCAAAAATTCGAAGACATGTGACATCTACTAACCCACTAGACCTGCGTGGTGGATTACAGCCCACTCCCTCTCACCGAGAGGAGGCCTTTGTCCCAGCAGTGGGAACAATAGAGGCTGATTATGCTAAGATTACAGTTAATGTTGATAGCATTAGTAGTTCTTGAGATATCCAGCTGTGACAGACAGACAGACAGACTGAGTCATACCATAAGGGTTCCTTTTTCACCATTTTGGTACGGAACCCTAAAAAAGATAAAAGACACATCAAGATTGTTTACCTTTATTTCACTACCTAAACCTTTCTAGTTTATGCTGCTCAATTAATTGTCGGTCAGCTCAAGGCATAAAGGTGTTGCAGTTTACCGGAACCTACTTCAAACATTTTCAGATTAATTTAATAGATTTTCTGACTTGTCTGAACGATCTTTTCTTTCTTATCTTGTACAAATTGAGGTGTAAATATTACCACCTTTCAGCCCTGCTTTAAAGGATGAAATTGAAAGAAAGAATAGTACATTTTGATACATGTGGAGAACGTTTGTTATTGCATTCGAGGCGGAATTAGCACCCGAGCCGTAGGCGAGGTTTTTTTGAGCCGAGAACTGCAGTATCAAATGTCCACGTGTATCAAACGACGTTTTTCAATACACTTTTGAAGAAATAAAATAAAATAACGGAAAATATTTTTGTCATGAATTATTAGGAAAGTATGATTTAAATTTTCTTTTTTTCCGCGCTTTGCTTTCGCCAGGTTGGAGGAGAAGCAAACGTATAAAGCCGATAAACAGCCTAATATGAAAAATAGAAAATTCTAATATTTTTGAGTTTAGAACACAAGTAAATGTTAATTTGTTCATAAACGTTTTTTTTATTGTAATAATCATAGTGTTTGATGATATTCTATATATAAACATTATTTAAATATTCAAAAAATATTAACGCCGTAAAGACGTATTCTCTTTGCCGAGATTAAAAAAAAACATTCACCTCTGAATAGAGAGTTGTGAATAGAGGCATTGAACCAATTTGGACTAAGTATAGGTATAAGTTATCTGTGGCAATTTTTATTCCCGCACACGTGCGGGAAAATAAAAAATCACACGCGTGTGAAATACATTGCATTGTGAACCTAATCTTAGTGCGATATGAACCAGTTTTCGAGGAAATGTATTGAAAAATACATTTATACCATTCCCCCTCTAAAAAGCTTATTTTATTCACTGAAAACAGTGAATAAAAAGCACTTTTACTCACTGTTTTGATGTTTGAAAATGGAACACACCAATGTATTCGACCACAGATTTAGTGTACCTAGGCTAGATACGGCATGCTATTAGATAGTATGAAAACCGAACGTGTTATCTTTTTTATACCTACGATAACTTCACCCCAGCCATTTAGTGATGTGCTCAACGTAAACAGAATTGCTTCAATCGCTAAGCGTCACTGAGCTAACAGACTTTTATTTTTAGTACGAACAGTCGAACATACAGGGCACGCTTGGTCGTGGCTTGCCGTATCTAGTGTAAGTGTAATCTTTGTATTCGACCTATATTGATTAAGATATTGATGTGTTCTGAATTCAATTTGATTGGTCGACATTTTCGACAAGGAGTTTAGCATTAGAATAAAAACTGTTTTGTGTTCTTTGCTGTCCTTAGTAAATTGGCGCTATTTTGAATACTGTAAGTTGTACGAACACAAAGTTTAGTGTTACTTTAATCTTTAATTTTGTGTTTGTTTAGTGTTGTTCTAATCGATTAAAAATGCATTCTAGTGATGAAGATGTGTTAACACCTGAGTTTATGAAAGAGAGGGCGGCCGATATAGTGGAAAACTTGCTACCCAAAAAATCACGGCTGGTTTACATCAAAGCCAATTTAACTTTCCTTTTTCTTCATTATATGTCTATTTTCACTTAAAGGCTCTTACAGACAGAGGTGATATCGCGGTCGCGACGCGATATTTCGATATTATATCCGTAGAAAAATATCGCGTCGCGACGCGATATCGCCTCTGTCTGTAAGAGCCTTAAATCTTTCTTTTTCTCGTAGTCATGGTATAAAGTATAGTATGCAACTCTTGAATAAAACGGATTTATATCGAGGGCCATGAATCACTCGCGTCGCTCAGGATTCTAACACTTGAATCACTCGCTACGCTCGTGATTCAACCATCACGAATCACTCCCTACGGTCGTGATTCAATCGTTAGAATACTTCACTAGCTCGTGATTCATCTATGGCCCTCGCTTTAAATCCGTCCTTTATTCACCAATTGCATAATATACTATTATTCAGCACAGTCTAAATTAAAGAGGCACACTAAATAATAAAAGCATGTTGAAATAGCAACAATAAAAAATAAATAAATAAAAATCAACATTTGCGATAGCAACAACTCATGGGCATCATTTTAAAGGGTCATTGTACTCATCATTATGAACAATTTTTACTATTGGACCAAACCTAAAATCGCGAAAAAAATCAGCTGTTCCCTACACTTATGTTTTTCGAATGGGCTTCAACTTTCTGACTAACTGACCGACTCTTTGACAGTTCGCATAACTCGTCAAAAAGTATCGAACAGCTGATTTTTTTTCGGGTTTGGTCTCATATTAAAAGTTTCATAATGATGTGTACAATGACCCCTTGATTGCCCGTAAATTCATTTTCATCCTGTATAAGAATCGTTATTAGCTTCTAATTTTTTTCTTTATTAGTAAGCCTATCAGTCTGATTTATTTTTCATTATTTCCAGACATCTCCGCTTCACAATCCCAACTGCCTCGGAATCCGGATCAACCCCATCTCCTCCACCCGCATCGAACGTGGACCCGCCACACGTACAACGTGCGAAAGAGATGGAGCGATCCGCATCCGCTTCGCAAGAGAGAGAAATGGATATATCTGTTGACAGCTTTGTCACTACCACGTCGCATGCTATGGTAAGGTGTAATGTATGCAAAGACTTGCAATTATTGCTAATGAAACAGGTTGTGTAGTAGCATCGTTCCTGCAGAGACGTAATGCTAATATTTCCGAGACTCGTCGACACGAACGTCCACGAAAAGGAACACGACTAAACGCCGATCACTCTATTCAAAAATTAACGGCGACCGAGATGTATAGTGTAAACAGGCTAAGCAAGTTCACTTATTGCAAGTTTGGTCAAATAAAAGCTTGTAATGAATCTGTCAACTTGCACAAAAAAACAAGCCAGTAGACGACGTGAATATTAATATTAAACCATTAAAATTAAATGAATATGACACGGTATTGATTTGACAACTAAAATTTTTCCAACAATTTATTTTACTTTAGCGTCCATGAACTATTGCATTTTTTCATCAATGTTTGCCTGTCAATAAATAAGGAACTTCATCGGTGTGCTTTTCCACTGACGTGTTCCGCCCCCGGCGCAAGTCCGGGTGAAATGACCCGGAACATTTTTTTCGGCGCGCGAGCCACTTATACACGGCTTGTAAACAAAAAATAAAACAGTACGCTGTCCACAAAAAAAAATCAGGATACATTTTCGGCACTGTACTTTTTAGATTTTTTATGTTCTGTTCATGTCAGTGGATAAGTAAAAAGTATAATAAATGATTGGAAAGGAGTATAAGCTATTATTTACAAAAAAAAAACACATTTATTTTTAGACCGAGACCAATCCATTGGAATCGCCACCTAAGAAGTTATCTACCGAAGAATCAGCCAAGTCTAGAAAATCCTTCAAAGATACAGTTCGCGCCAGGCGATCCTTCTCTATCTCGGTCAATAGCAGTTTATCCGACGATCCTAATACTTCAATAGAAAGCATAGCAGACATTCCCGTCACCCTTATAAACCCACGTTACTCGGGAGAAAAACGTCGCAAACAACCATCAGAAACAAGTGAACATCAATATGATATCGAACAAAGAGATTCAAGCGTCGAACGTTCGGTCATAGAGATGAATGTCAATGTAACTGTCACTGGTGTCAAAAAGACGGAGATAGCCGAAGAGAGGCGGGAATTGCCGAAGACGCCTAAAGGAAGGAGGGGGATTCGAGCGGCTAGTGAGAGTACGCCTTTGGTTAATAGGTGAGTTTACTTATGTTTTTTTTTACTATTTACATCGTTTTCCCAAGTTACTGGGTTGTGGAGGTCAGATAGGCAGTCGCTTTTTGTAAATTCAGCTGCATCCGTTTAGACTGGAAGCCGACCTCAACATAGTTGGGAAAAATACTACTTAGATGATGATGTTTCGCTTAGGATATTTGAGCAGTTTTTTCCCAGAACATAATAATTTTTTTTTTTAATTTGAGTTTTTCGTTGGGTTGATCTTGTTACTAAACCTTGATTATTCTCTTACAGAAGTAGAGCTACAACACCTGAACGAGTAGATTCGCCCGTAGTAACACTGCGCGGTAGCAGAGACACAAGGTAAGATAATAATGACAGTACAATACAACTCTATCATATTAAAGCAAAAACAGACCTTGACGTTTTATACGTTTTGTACGTTACCTGCGTCACGTTATTGTAACGTGTTTCTCGCTACTCGTCAAGATATTTTGTTTAGTTCCATACTCATGTGCTGCACCATGCAGGGACATCGACGCACAACCTGAGGGGTTAAGACCAATGTGACAAATGTCGCATTGGTCATAGCACTCATAGCTTTACAAGAATCTTTTGACGCGTGGCGAAAATCGGAACTAACGCCGCCATCTTGTTTTTTCAATACATTTTACAAAAGAATGTTAACAACAGCGCCCCCTGTCAACGTCATTCGAGCGCCAAAAGATGGTTGTAGCAGTGTAGCGAGAAACAAATTACCATAAAGTAACATAGATCTATAAACAGTGTCAAATTAAATTACCTAACGAAACTCCGCAGACGTGATGGGTACCGATATCTAACCAGGACAAAATACATTTTAAAAGATTTGTTGTTTTTTTTTTGGTTACCTTGACCGCTGGTAGTGTTGTTATGTTACTTGAAGTATGAGTTGATAAAATCTGTTTTATCGTGTTGAGATATCGATACCCATCGCGTCTGTGAAGTTTACACAAATAAACTGATATTTTAAATGACAACACTAAGGGCGGTTGATGACATCGAAAAAAAAACACCATCAATTATTAATTTAGCTTTTGTTTTATCATGTTAAGATATCGATACCCACCAGCATTATGTCTGCGGAATTTCGCTAACTAATTTAATTTGACCCTGTATTTGTGCAAGACAGAAGAGGAGCTCGTGGCTAAGTAATAACAGCCGCACGGGTCGATCCATCAGGTTAAGCTACGCTTGCCGGGGTTGGTCCGTGGATGGGTGACCATCTTTACATACCGTGCCTCGGAAAGCACGTTAAGCCGTCGGTCCCGGCTGTCATTCGTGGATCTTTGACAGTCGTTACGGGTCGTCAGAAGCCCGAAAATCTGACAGCCAGTCTTACCAAGGGGTATCGTATTACACAGTTACTGGGTTGTGGAGGTCAGATAGGCAGTCGCTCCATGTAGGTATTCAGCTGCATCCGGAGACTGGAAGCCGACCCCAACATAGTTGGGAAAAGGCTAGGCAGATTGATTTGTGCAAGATTCACATAAGACTTAAACCTCTGCTTTATCATAGGAGCAGGTCCCGAACACCAGAGATAAGTCCACGCACCTCGCCACTGGCTCCCATACCCGAGCAGCCTAGACAGGAAACTGAGAGCGAACCGCATGCGGAGAAGACTACACTCAGTGTGCCGAGACAACTCAGGTAAAATATGATTACAGTACGACAATGTTCAAAGGTACCATCGTTAAGAGGGGAGGTGGCCTACGAGGAATTTGAAAAATAAATATTTGAAGAAACTATTGCCGTCGCGCTGTGCCCGAACAGTGGTAAGACAGTTCGATAGGGACAGCTGCAGCTCAGACCGATTATATCACAAAAATTTTGACGAGATCGACGTTTCGTAATCCCCTTTTTTCTCCCCGAAAACTGAGCCGATTCAATTATTTTTTTCATTAAAATTTTATGAAAGAGTATGTTTAGGTTCCTATCATTTTCTTTTATGTTAAAAACTTTTAGAATTTGTCTGGTAGTCACCTAATCACGGGCGGCGGTAAAAATGGGGCATTTTTTGTAATTTTTGGAGGGTCATTTATTTTCTTTACTAATTAGTTCCTGAAAAAAAAAGGAAATGACAGCTAGGGACGTGTCTACAGCAGACTTAGATTTTATGAAAAAAAAAATTATGGCCCTAGAGGCATTATTCGGGAAGAAAAACGGGGAATACATTTGTATGGAGAATCTAAGGTCATCTCGTCTTAATCTTCGGGAAAAATTAAATATAGCGAATAAAATGTGACTATCGACCAATAGAAATTGATTTATATTCCCACCTATATTATTATAGATTGACGCAATAATTCCGTCACTCCCTGTCTGTCGTCTGTATGTCACTGAACTCCTCCTAGACGGCTGGACCGATTTGATGAAATTTTTGTGTGCGTTTGGGTGGATCCTGGATGGTTAAATTCACAATTGGACCTGGTAGGTGGCGCTGTTCAGGCAGGACAACGTGTCAAGTCTGCTAGTTTCATATGTGTCTACAGGATAAGTTTTTAAGCAGTGCCCAAATTTTCACGAGGTATTCTACCCATGAATATGAACAACTTTCATTATGGGACCAAATCGTGAAAAAAAACTCAGCTGCTCCATACATTTTGACGAGTTTGATATATTATGTAGATAAATGTAATGGTCAACTGATTTTTTTTTTCGCGATTTCAGGTTTGGTCCCATAGTAAAAGTTGTTCATAATTATGAGTACAATGACCCCTTAAGAGCTTGTGCGTTATTTATGTTACACCTTGTATATTACCCGCCAAACCCGATTTCAGGCCAAACAGGTTTATGCCACGCGTTATATGTCGCAGCCAACTAGCTTAGTTAGCTATTTAGTTAACAGCCTAGCCTTTGGAAGTAGCGCGCGTCACCGTTCGCTTCGCTCGCTCGGCTCGCGCGCTTTTGGTTACAGTTCTTACCTAACCTATCCCATTTGGTTGGTGTGTCTCAGTTTAGTTATAAACCGGTTTGGCCTGAAATTGGGTTTGGACAGTAACATGTATAAACTTCGAAGTTCTTATACTTTACGATCTCTTTTATTTATTTATTTTACTATTTATGTACACTTACACACAGAAAAGTATAAAGAGATACATCATATTTATAATTAGGAGTACTTATCTTTTACTATCAACAACCTTTGTTTCACAACAGGAGTAGATCTCGCACTCCCGAACGTCTAGACAAACGCGTGTTGGAGTCTCCTAAACTGGAATCTATCACCGAATCACCGACCAAGTCTTCTAACACCGGCTCGTCCGGGTCATCGTCATCGCCGTCGTCACGACGTAGTTTGAGGTAAAAAAAGTTACTCATGTCTTGATATCTTTTTTTTTAATATTAAAAAAAAAATACTAATAACTAGCGACTCGGTCATGCTTCGCATGGTTTTTACGACTTGACAAAACATGAAGGTTTCTATATTATATATAAGTTAAATATTAATGTATTATACATATAAAACTTCCGGAATAAATTCTCTAAATGATAGTGGAAACCGCATCAAAATCCGTTGCCTATTTTACAAGAACAACGCGGCCACACAGACAAACAAAAAAAGCGACTTGTTTTATAATATGTATAGATAATTTAAGTCAATGTCGTTGTAGATTGCATTAAGGCGGGGTGCAAGCAAGCGCCGTAGGTATTAAATGCTTACCGCAGCCCCCGCAAGGAGTAGCGATACGTAATAAATTACGATGCGCGGGAAACGCGCGCCAAGCGCACCGCTCATGAGTTCATGAACTCGAGTAGGTACTATGTTGCGTCACAGAATAGAGCAATGCAGTAGATAAACTTGAACTGATTAGTATACAAGTTTATTTTGTTTTATTTTTCTAGTAAGTATTTTTGAAAGTTTTAGACAGATTATTATTTCATTGTAAACTTGAACAGTTAAAATAAATAAAAATAACTACTTATACTTATTTATTTTTGTGAATAAGGTGGATTTAAAATCTGACTGACACGAAGACCTTTACCCGTACGATTCAAAACTAAGCGCCGCGCACCATTTTACTTTACGTTCATTCCCCACGACAGCGACACCACTGAAAACGATACCACTGGTGTGGTATCGTGGGGAATGACAGAAACTACTATTCCCCACGCCATGCGACACCACCGACTGTATTGTGCTGTTAGTGATGTCCAGCTACATAACAATGATGTGTTACATAACAATTTAGACCTTATTGACATTCATGTTTTCTTGTTAAATTTAGCTTCCAGACCATTTACCAAGTATCTTGGACCAAAAAAACAAATGGTTTGTAAAATGTCTATAAGGTCGAAATTAGCTTGACACCCTAGAAATGATGTGCATAATAATCTAGACACTTTCTGAGGTGGCAAGCGAATTTAGACCTTATTGACATTCATGTTTTTTTGTTAAATTCAGCTTCCAGATCATTTACCAAGTATCTTGGGCCAAAAAAACAAAGGGTTTGTAAAATATCAATAAGGTCGAAATTAGCTTGACACCCTAAAAATGATGTGCATAATAATCTAGACACTTTCTGAGGTGTCAAGCGAATTTAGACCTTATTGACATTCATGTTTTTGTGTTAAATTCAGCTTCCAGATCATTTACCGAGTATTCTGGACCAAAAAAACAAAGGGTTTGTAAAATGTCAATAAGCTCGAAATTAGCTTGAGACCTTTATCGTTTTCAGCGAACTTAAATACTACGAAATGACCGTTCATTCCCCACGACACCACTGGTGGTGTCGTCGGGAATGACAGAAACTAGTATTCCCCACGACACCAATGACTGCATTGTGAGTGATGTCCAGCTAATTTTTAAACGTAACAATGATGTGTTATTTTTAAACGACTTAAAAAACGGAGGAGAATATCAATTCAGTTGTATTTTTTTTTTTTTATGTTTGTTACTGCAGTACTCCGTCATTTAGAAGCCGATTTGGAAAGTTCTTTTTTTATTTTATTCGTTATGTCAACACAAAAAAAAAAACGGAGGGGCATAACTTCTTATGCTCTAGTTTTTTTTTCTTGAGAGGACGTGATTACGGTCAAAATGAAAATCCAAGATGGCGGCTGCAAAAATTTTCGAATTTTTCGACATGGGCGTCAATTTCGTGATATTTGAGGTCGCTGAAAACGATAATGGGGTCAAAATGAAAATCCAAGATGGCGGTTGCGAAAATTTTCTAATTTTTCGTCATGGGTGTCATTTTCGTGATATTTGGGGTCGCTGAAAACGATAGTGGGGTCAAAATGAAAATCCAAGATGGCAGCTACGAAAATTTCCAAATTTTTCGTCATGGGTGTCATTTTCGTGTTATTTTAGGTCGCTGAAAACGATAGTGGGGTAAAAATGAAAATCCAAGATGGCGGCTGCGAAAATTTCCTAACTTTTCGTCATGGGTGTCATTTTCGTGATATTTTAGGTCGCTGAAAACGATAGTCGGGTAAAAAGGAAAATCCAAGATGGCGGCTGCGAAAATTTCTAATTTTTCGTCATGGGTGTCATTTTCGTGATATTTTAGGTCGCTGAAAACGATAGTGGGGTCAAAATGAAAATCCAAGATGGCGGCTGCGAAAATTCCCTAACTTTTCGTCATGGGTGTCATTTTCGTGATATTTTAGGTCGCTGAAAACGATAGTAGGGTAAAAAGGAAAATCCAAGATGGCGGCTGCGAAAATTTCCTAATTTTTTCGTCATGGGTGTCATTTTCGTGATATTTTAGGTCGCTGAAAACGATAGTGGGGTAAAAAGGAAAATCCAAGATGGCGGCTGCGAAAATTTCCTAATTTTTCGTCATGGGTGTCATTTTCGTGATATTTTAGGTCGCTGAAAACGATAGTGGGGTCAAAATGAAAATCCAAGATGGCGGCTGCGAAAATTCCCTAACTTTTCGTCATGGGTGTCATTTTCGTGATATTTTAGGTCGCAGAAAACGATTGTGGGGTCAAAATGAAAATCCAAGATGGCGGCTGCGAAAATTTCCTAATTTTTCGTCATGGGTGTCATTTTCGTAATATTTTAGGTCGCTGAAAACGATAGTGGGGTCAAAATGAAAATCCAAGATGGCGGCTGCGAAAATTTTCAAATTTTTCGACATGGGTGTCATTTTCGTGATATTTGAGGTCGCTCAAACCGATAGTGGGGTCAAAATGAAAATCCAAGATGGCGGCTGCGAAAATTTCCAAATTTTTCGTCATGGGTGTCATTTTCGTGATATTTTAGGTCGCTGAAAACGATAGTGGGGTCAAAATGAAAATCCAAGATGGCGGCTGCAAAAATTTCCTAATTTTTCGTCATGGGTGTCATTTTCGTGTTATTTTAGGTCGCTGAAAACGATAGTGGGGTCAAAATGAAAATCCAAGATGGCGGCTGCGAAAATTCCCTAACTTTTCGTCATGGGTGTCATTTTCGTGATATTTTAGGTCGCTGAAAACGATAGTCGGGTCAAAATGAAAATCCAAGATGGCGGCTGCGAAAATTCCCTAACTTTTCGTCATGGGTGTCATTTTCGTGATATTTTAGGTCGCAGAAAACGATTGTGGGGTCAAAATGAAAATCCAAGATGGCGGCTGCGAAAATTTCCTAATTTTTCGTCATGGGTGTCATTTTCGTAATATTTTAGGTCGCTGAAAACGATAGTGGGGTCAAAATGAAAATCCAAGATGGCGGCTGCGAAAATTTTCAAATTTTTCGACATGGGTGTCATTTTTTGGGTGTATTTTTTTTGACGACACGGTTGGCGCAGTGGTTGAGCGATTGACTGCTGCGCAGCATGTCGCTGGTTCGATTCCCGCACGGAACAAATATTTGTACGACCTACAAGTATTTGTTTCGAGTCTGGGTGTTTTTCTATCTATAATATGTATGTATTTACAAAAAAAAAAAAAAATGTATATAAGTAGTTTATCAGCCATCTCGTTACCATAACACAAGCATTAGGTTGCTTAGCTTGGGACTAGATGGCGTTGTGTGAAATGTCCAAGGATATTTATTTATTTATTTATTTATTATTTATTTCGTGATATTTGAGGTCGCTGAAACCGATAGTGGGGTCAAAATGAAAATCCAAGATGGCGGCTGCGAAAATTTCCAAATTTTTCGTCATGGGTGTCATTTTCGTGATATTTTAGGTCGCTGAAAACGATAGTGGGGTCAAAATGAAAATCCAAGATGGCGGCTGCAAAAATTTCCTAATTTTTCGTCATGGGTGTCATTTTCGTGTTATTTTAGGTCGCTGAAAACGATAGTGGGGTCAAAATGAAAATCCAAGATGGCGGCTGCGAAAATTCCCTAACTTTTCGTCATGGGTGTCATTTTCGTGATATTTTAGGTCGCTGAAAACGATAGTCGGGTCAAAATGAAAATCCAAGATGGCGGCTGCGAAAATTCCCTAACTTTTCGTCATGGGTGTCATTTTCGTGATATTTTAGGTCGCAGAAAACGATTGTGGGGTCAAAATGAAAATCCAAGATAGCGGCTACGAAAATTTCCAAATTTTTGGTCATGGGTGTCATTTTCGTGTTATTTTAGGTCGCTGAAAACGATAGTGGGGTCAAAATGAAAATCCAAGATGGCGGCTATGAAAATTTCCTAACTTTTCGTCATGGGTGTCATTTTCGTGATATTTTAGGTCGCTGAAAACGATAGTCATTCATTTTGACCCCATTATCGTTTGCAGCGACCTCAAATATCACGAAAATGACACCCATGTCAAAAAATTTGAAAATTTTCGCAGCCGCCATCTTGGATTTTCATTTTGACCCCACTATCGTTTTCAGCGACCTCAAATATCACGAAAATGACACCCATGACGAAAAATTAGGAAATTTTCGCAGCCGCCATCTTGGATTTTCATTTTGAACCCACTATCGTTTTCAGCACCCTCTAAAACCATGGAAACGACACCCATGACGAAAAATTAGGAAATTTTCGCAGCCGCCATCTTGGATTTTCATTTTGATCCCACTATCGCTTTCAGTGACCTAAAATATCACGAAAATGACACCCATGACGAAAAATTAGGAAATTTTCGCAGCCACCATCTTGGATTCTCATTTTGACCCCACTATCGTTTTCAGCGACCTCAAATATCACGAAAATGATACCCATGACCGAAAATTAGGAAATTTTCGCAGCTGCCATCTTGGATTTTCATTTTGGCCCCACTATCGTTTTCAGCGACCTCAAATATCACGAAAATGACACCCATGTCGAAAAATTTTAAAATTTTCGCAGCCGCCATCTTGGATTTTCATTTTGACCCCACTATCGTTTTCAGCGACCTCAAATATCACGAAAATGACACCCATGACGAAAAATTTAGAAATTTTCACAGCCGCCATCTTGGATTTTCATTTTGACCCCGCAATCGTTTTCAGCGACCTAAAATATCACGAAAATGACACCCATGACGAAAAATTTGAAAATTTTCGCAGCCGCCATCTTGGATTTTCATTTTGACCCCACTATCGTTTTCAGCGACCTAAAATATCACGAAAACGACACCCACGACGAAAAATTAGGAAATTTTTGCAGCCGCCATCTTGGATTTTCATTTTGACCCCACTATCGTTTTCAGCGACCTAAAATATCACGAAAATGACACCCATGACGAAAAATTTGGAAATTTTCGCAGCCGCCATCTTGGATTTTCATTTTGACCCGACTATCGTTTTCAGCGACCTAAAATATCACGAAAACGACACCCATGACGAAAAATTAGGAAATTTTTGCAGCCGCCATCTTGGATTTTCATTTTGACCCCACTATCGTTTTCAGCGACCTAAAATATCACGAAAATGACACCCATGACGAAAAATTTGGAAATTTTCGCAGCCGCCATCTTGGATTTTCATTTTGACCCCACTATCGGTTTCAGCGACCTCAAATATCACGAAAATGACACCCATGTCGAAAAATTTGAAAATTTTCGCAGCCGCCATCTTGGATTTTCATTTTGACCCCACTATCGTTTTCAGCGACCTAAAATATTACCAAAATGACACCCATGACGAAAAATTAGGAAATTTTCGCAGCCGCCATCTTGGATTTTCATTTTGACCCCACTATCGTTTTCAGCGACCTAAAATATCACGAAAATGACACCCATGACGAAAAATTAGGAAATTTTCGCAGCCGCCATCTTGGATTTTCATTTTGACCCCACTATCGGTTTCAGCGACCTCAAATATCACGAAAATGACACCCATGTCGAAAAATTTGGAAATTTTCGCAGCCGCCATCTTGGATTTTCATTTTGACCCCACTATCGTTTTCAGCGACCTAAAATATCACGAAAATGACACCCATGACGAAAAATTAGGAAATTTTCGCAGCCGCCATCTTGGATTTTCATTTTGACCCCACTATCATTTTCAGCGACCTAAAATATCACGAAAACGACACCCATGACGAAAAATTGGAAATTTTTGCAGCCGCCATCTTGGATTTTCATTTTGACCTTGAAATACAAAAAAAATAAGAAGATACCTAATTAGAAAAAAAACTTAATTTAAAAAAAAAATCTTATTTATGTAGGTATACAGAAAAATACATTTGAGGGCCTACTTATTTTCTGAACATCCCTGCCCAACCCTTTGAAAGAATTCAGGCGTGATGTTATGAAGAAATCTCATTTCCTATCCGATATTCATTATAAAACCACCCGTACTAACTTTATTCTGTGGCACCTACCTATTTGAGATTTGAAAATAGTGAACCAAAAATTTGCGCGTCAGGCGGCTTTATAAGCTCCAGTGTAGGGTTCAAATTCAACTGTTTTACACACTTGATGCGATTGGTAAACATAGGCCGTGATAAAAATAAATACCAATAAAGCTTTTGCGCGCGTGACGTCTTTATTTACATAGGCATAGCGTTCAAATTCAACTGTTTTCAACACATGCTAATTTGTGCCGGTCGCAGCCGGTGACAGAAGTTAGCGGGGGTGGCGGGTTCGAAAAATTGGCACACGTCCGACCTCCGTCACGTTCCGCTCGGGACTAAACGGCTCAGGGCGAGCGTTTGCGAAGCTGAAAACACTTGACATTGGAATTAGTGATATAAATATTTTGATATTTCAAATTATGATAGCCGTTATAAATTACATTTTTTACGACCTTTATTATGGCATAAGTTTTATTGTTCAAAGCCTAATATAAATCAAATGAAATAAGATATAGATCATAATTTAGACTTGTCTTTGCGATTTAATTGGATGCAGTAAAGTGCAAGTAATCGTGTATCGGACGGCCGAAATTTCTAGATCGAAGTCTGAACTAAGTAATATATTTTTTTCAAAATTTAAATACGTGTTATCTACGAATAAAACACTAAACAAAACGACGTTTTTACGGCTCTCACCGCCTTAAAGACACTGTATTTAATACCCCAATTTAATTATGTTTGGTAAAATATTTCGCCCGACAGCATTCTCTTCTTTGCAGTATACTCTTTCCACATTCGTAATTTTTAAACATTATTACTATTTGTATTCGTAGGAGCCGTTCACATACACCAGAAATTGAGGTTGTTCAAGAACTTGGCTTGAAACAAACTCCTCGCAATCTGAGGTAAGTTTTACTAGTAAACGTATAAAAATATATATATAATTTACGCCCACTTCACTATATTTCATCTCTGTCATTTTCATATCTAGAAGCCACTCCAAAACACCAGAAAAACTAATGTCTCCAAGAGTAGAATCTTCAGCACGAGCCAAGAAATCTCTATCTCGCAAAGCTTTCGAAAATATCTTGATCGCTAAAGCAAAACAAGCAGATTTGGAAATGGAGACGGAATCTCCCGAAGAAAAACCCGAAGTCGCTATCGAATGCACTCCAATGAAAGCGTTCAAACAGGTCCGAAATTTAATGGACGTCACTCTATCGCCTATAGTCAACAAATCAGTATTACAAAGTTCTACAGACTCTACAATATCAGAAACTGCTGAAAAAGAACCCAAACCTGATAAAAGTACCTTCGAATTAGACCTTAAACCTCTACCAGCATTTACAACGCTACATGAAACTTGTGTAGAGAAATCAGTACTACATAGTTATGAAAGCAGTGTAGGTGATACATCAGTCAGCATTCGCGAAGAAAAAGTCGTTATACAAAAGAGTGAATCAGTCTTGAAACCGCTCCCGGCATTCACTTTGAACGAAACTGAGTTCGATAAATCAGTATTACGTAGTTATGAAAGCAGTGTAGCTGATGAATCAAGTACCCAGGAAGATAAAAACGTCACTGAAACTGACAAAAATCTTTCTAAACCCTTCGCAGCTTTCGTACAAATGATACAAACTGATTTCGAGCAATCTGTCTTACATAGTGCTCAAAGCAGTATTGGTGAAATTTCACAATTCAAAGACGATTCTAAAATATCTCAAGAACCGTCCAGTCTGATGACTAATGATAGCGATATAGAAATGGAAGAAAATGTGGCTCAGGAGAGAGCCGAACAGAAAGAGAAGAAGAAAATAGGAGAGATAGAGAGGGAGATAGATGAGATTCAGGATATGTCTGAAGAGGAGCCGGATATCAGTGATCTATCTGCGAGTGATGAAGAGAATGAGGCTGAAGAAGAGTCTGAGATCAGTTCTCCAAGTGAGGTAAGATTTACAACAAATAATAACAGAACCGCCTGTATTCTTCGCTGGGTTAGGCAGAGGCGTACCTCTTTAGGTGGTGGGTTAGGTAGAGGAATAACATAACTGACGAAATGAGTGTATACTATACCCATACTAGCTGTGCCCCGCGGTTTCTACCGCCTAGACCGAGATAAAAAGTAGCCTATGTGTTAATGCTATCTACATACCAAATGTCATCCAAATCGGTCTAGTCGTTTGAGCGTGAAGAAGTATCAAACATACAAACACGCACACTCACAAACTTACGCCTTCATAATATTAGTGTGATTTCGACAGTTATGTTTAAGTCCTACGTAATTAGAGGCGAGCCCTAAGCCGTCAACTGGGCACAAATCCAGACCCTGGGCTAGGACTGCGAAATAAAACAAACAACAAATATGCAATAGGGATGATGACAAATTTTTTTTAGTCGTCATCTAGATTACTAAATTAAAAAACCGGCCAAGTGCGTGTCGGACCACGCACAATGAAGGGTTCCGTAGTTGAAAAGAATTTATCCCAAAAACAAACTTAACATTAGATCCCAAAAAAAAGTCCGAAAATTGTGAATTTGTAATTTTTTGACATAAAAACTTTATGTCAAAAAATTACAAATTCACAGTTTTCGGACTTTTAGAAGCAAAAAGTATCAACACATTTTGATACTCGCAACTGTCGCAAGTAAATCAAAACCTATAGGGTGCTTCTCGTTGACCTAGAATAATGAAATTTGGCAAGAAGCAAGGTCTCTCAGCACAAATAGAGGAAAAACCTTGCTTCTTGCCAAATTTCATTATTCTAGGTCAACGAGAAGCACCCTATAGGTTTTGATTTACTTGCGACAGTTGCGAGTATCAAAATATGTCGCAAAATGGCCGTATTAGGGTTCCGTACCAAAATGGTAAAAAAGGAACCCTTATGGTGTGACTCAGTCTGTCTGTCTGTCACAGCTGGATATCTCAAGAACTACTAATGCTATCAACTTGAAATTTAGAATAGTTTTAGATGACGTTGACCCAACTATTTTGCAAATAAGAATGATATAAAAATAATTATATTTTTTTTGGCATGTGGGGTATCATATGAAAGAGCGCTGTTTGCACATTCTCAAACTATTTTTTTATTTTTTTTTAGGCCGCATAGTTTTCGACTTTTGATGTAAAATGTAAAAAAAAAAAATACCGTTCCCCCCCCCCCCCCCCCCCCCCCTTATCTCCGAAGTTTGCAAAGCGAAAAATCTGAAATTATTCTATATGATAGCAGTTTATGTAAAGATTACAGGAAAAATAAAACGATGTCTCTAAGTAGCACACTTTTTCAGATATCGGAACGGAACCCTCGGTGCGCGAGTCCGACTGGCTCTTGACCGGTTTTTTTGTTTATTGCGTTGACTTAGACACTTGATTTTTTTAGAACTCTAAGGGACTTACGTATATAATATTAATTTCAACTTGATATCTCCACGTGTCCTTGAGAAAAAGGGCCTTGACAGACTGACAGACTTCAACATTTTTTTATGTGATAGAATTACAAATTAACAATTTTCGGACTTTTTCCTATAATTGTGTTGTATGGACCTTGCTTCTTACCAAATTTAATGATTCTAGAACAACGGGAAGTACCCTATAGGTTTTGATTTACTTGCGAGTATTAAAATATGTCGCATAAATGGCCGTATGTTTTTGTTGCATTGACTTAGAAGCTTGAGTTTTTTAGGACTTCAAGAGACCACAGACCTCCGTATTTGATATTAATTTCAACTTGATACCTCCACGCGTTCCTAAGAAAAACGGTCTTGACAGACTGACAGACAGACAGACAGACGGACAAACAAGTGATCCTATAAGGGTTCCGTTTTTCCTTTTGAGGTACGGAACCCTAAAAATGTTGGATACGTATTTTTTTCATTCCATTCCATCATACAGTCTAATCAAGTTTTTTTTAATATATTTTTGTTAAGGATGATGCGCAGTGGTAGCCCGCGAAATTCATTTTTTTTTTCTGTTTTTTGCAATTTGCAGGTCCGTGTCAGGTTGCAGCTTGCATTTATATAATTTTAACCATAAAAATCATCAATAAGTCTAATCTCTCTAAGTTAGATTTCGTTCGTTTGACGAATCTGCACGAAATCTGCCTTAGAGGTGTGGCTGACACTGGCTTGGCCACCATCAGGGATTTTACTTTTGATAACACAAAGATTTAGTCGTTAATTAGTCGAAATTTGTCGCCAAATATCAGAATTTGTCGGTCACTGGTTCAAAAGTTACAAGGGGTCATTGGCATAGTATAAAGAGGGGAAGTAAGTTGTCTTCATACAAACGCACCGCGCGCGGCTTGTATGTGTGCGTCATAGTATCTATGCGTCGCCGCACGCACACTTAACAAAATCTCGACCCGTTTCTCAGTGCGCCAGTCGGGGCTAACACCGCATGTGCTTCGCGCGTCACGACTATTCGGCACCGCTAAATGAATGAAAATGTGTGATAATCGCAGGAGAACGTATTGTTGTGTGTTTGGGTCTTAATAATTTATCGATTCCAGAATTGTCTCTTAGACTATGATCAAATTTTTGTTCTGGTGTTATGATTCGAACTTTGCTCTATTTATCTGATTCACAATTCGTCAATTAGGTACCTACTTATTTTTAATTACGATTTTATAACTGTAAGTAGGTACTTAGGTAGTTACTATACCTACAATACTGAGAAATCGGCATGACTAAACGTAAACAAAGCAATAGCGGCAAATCAATTGGCAGATCAAAAGTACCTAATGCATTCTAGTAGGTCTACCTACTTCCACTGTCTGATATAAAACTAATACTTACAATAAAAACTAAGTACCTAAGTAGGTATCTCATCATCAAGTAAAAATTATATGCTAGAAATAAGTGACTTGCTTACCTTTCCTGTTCCCTGTGTGTTTGTGTAATCTGAACAGAGACAATTCTGGGTTCGATGAATTATTAAGACACCCAAACACAGCAATAAGTACACGTACGTGCGAATTTTTGTTAAGTGTGCGTGCGGCGATACAAGAGCGCGCGGTGCGTTTGTATGAAGACAACTTACTTCCCCTCTACTATGGTAAAACCGACCTCATAAACCCTGTACCCAGTAAATACAAGTATAAAATACAACTTCCCGACCCTTGCCAATTTATAGGCATTGAATTAAAATTTAGATAAAAGTGACAACCCTGAGACAGTAGGCAATTATATCGCGAATTGGGCCGGAGATAGCCTACTTCCCCTCTTTATACTATGTCATTGGTGGCCGATCTGGAGAGAGTCTCCCTAGCTTGGCCACCTTTATATCTCAAAAACTAGGGCACCTAGCGAAGATCTGTTTTCTCCCAGATTTAGTCGCTAATTAGTCGAAATTAGTCGCCAAGTCACAGATTTAGTCGGGTCTTAGTTTAGAAGATATAATTAGTTCAATTTTTAAGTATAGACCAAGAGCTAGATCAAAGATTTTATCGTAAACTCTTCAATCTAGCTCTTGGTCTATACTTAAAAATTGAACTCATTATATCTTCTAAACTAAGACCCGACTAAATCTGTGACTTGGCGACTAATTTCGACTAATTAGCGACTAAATCTGGGAGAAAACAGATCTTCGCTAGGTGCCCTAGTTTTTGAGATACAAAGGTGGCCAAGCTGGGGAGACTCTCTCCAGATCGGCCACCAATGACCCCTTGTAACTTTTGAACCAGTGACCGACAAATTCTGATATTTGGCGACAAATTTCGACTAATTAACGACTAAATATTTGTGTTATCAAAAGTAAAATCCCTGATGGTGGCCAAGCCAGTGTCAGCCTTAGAGAGATGTACTGATGATTTGTATGGTGAAAATTATATAAATGCATATGTTTTATTGCCGCGTATCATACTTTGATCATGCTACAACCTGACACGGACCTGCAAATTGCAAAAAACCCAAAAAAAAATTTGAATTTCGCGCGCTACACAGCGCAACCACCTTAAATCAATACGATTATTGACTTGCCAACAGATTAGCAAGCAAGATAAAAAGGAACGTTCCGCGACAAAATATTTAACAATTAGTGATGGTAAAAAATGTCCCAAAATCAACTCGGTAATTTACTACTTAGATATATTTTCGATTATTTTGTTGTAGTTTCCAAGATCCGTGGAAGTAAAAGTAGTTTAGCTGAAAGATTTATGTTATATCCATTTTCGTCCTAGGCATGAACTGTGAGAATTTCCATAGTATTTTTATTACTTTGATTTTAATTTAGTCAGAGATTTTGTTAGCTATTACATTTATGGAAAAATTAGAACTCAAGACACCTAGTTTAGAAATGTAAACACGTAATATCCATGAACCATATATGTATGTAGATACCAAAACATTTTTTTTCAGTCAAGTTCATCAAACGAAGAGGCCGACGAAGAAAACGAAGAAGTGATATCAATTAAAGACTCCGATGACTCTAGCGACAAACTACAAATAGACGAACAGTCCAAAGACAGTTCAGAAGAAAATAACATCGAAGTTGTAGAAATAGAAGAAAAAGAAACCGAAGTAAAAGATAAAGAAACTGACATAAAAGATGACGAAGCTGAAATAAAAGATAAATTTGACAGTGAGAACATAACTCAGATTGAAAGTTCCAATGATCCGCTGAATCAAGCTAACTTTTCACTAACGCTTATGACTGATGATAATTCTATGGCTGAATCGGATAAGTCTGATCTAAATCTTAATTATTCGGGTGAAAGCGATAAGGTTAATACTAGCGATGAAACTCCTGTTGAGAAAATGGAGACAGGTAAGACATAAGAAATTAATTACTATCTTCTTTCTTCTTTGCCCTCGCCTCTTCCCTTTAAGCGGGGTCGCCTTTGTTAATCTTTCGGTGCGATTCACTTCGTTGGTAAGCATCATCATCTGTAAGGCCAAGCTTTTGCATGTCTTTTCGGACATTTGTCTTCCAGGTAGTTTGCGGTCTACCTCTCCCTCTCTTTTTTATTGCCATTTATGGTCATCGGGTCTACGCATAACATGTCCGTACCTCCTTAGCCTGGACTCTATAATCTTCTCAGTAATAGGCGTTACTTTGAAACTCTCCCTGTGTGTGTTGCTATCCCTATGTGTTTTTACGCACTTTCTCTTTGAGAGAGAGTCCACCCTAGCAATGTAACATACTCATTTCAGTGGTATGCAGTTTTTGCCCATGGGTTTTTTCCGAAGCCAAGGTTTCGCTACCATAGAGTAAAATAGTCCTCACAGCTGTTTTGTACACCTTGCTTTGGCATTTTTGGATCGCAGATAACTCCTGTTATTTATTGTACGCTACTTATTCCACCCGGATATCGTTATGTGCTTAATTTCGGTTGTTATCAATCCGTCTTCTGACATAAAGTTATGATAATAATGGGATATTAATTATTGAGTGAAAAAGATACAGTGTAGGTAAATATCTTTTTTTTAACCTATTCTGTTCCATTGCTTACCGAAGCCAAGGTATCCTTAAAATTCCACATCTCTCTTTCTGCTCCTTTCAATAACCAGTCGTCTGAAAATGTATCTTATGCTTTATTTTCTATGGAATTAATACTCGTATAAACAAGTGGGAAATTACTTTCTATATATTCAAACAATTCCGTTGAAAGAATGCACTTCAATGTTATTAATTAAATGGATTTTTTTACAGTACCCGTTCCAGCAGCAGTTCAAATTGATATCTCAGCTCCAGTCGACAGTATAGATAGTCCAAGTCATATTGATATAGTTCCTACAGAAATAGATACTAAGATAACAGAACCTAAACAAAAAACCACAAGAGCTGAAGCTAAAGATATCAAACCAATTGAATCAATAAAGGAAGCAGAGAAAGTATCAGAGGTTACCGAAAAAGTGTCAGAGGTTGCTCATAAAGTGCCCGAGGTTGTCGAAAAAAAGCCCAAAGCTACTGAAGAAGTATCAATGGTTATTGAAAAAGCACCGAAGGTTGTAGAAAAGGTACCAGAGGATGCAGAAAAAGAAGTAAAGGTTACTGAAAAAACTGAGATGTCACAAAAGGTAACAGAAGTAGCAGTCTCAGAGCCTAAAGCTGTTATTGAAGAAGTACCAATGGTTGTTGAAGAAGAATTAAAGGTTACAGAAAAAGAGAAAGAAGTTATTGAAAAAGTACCAGAGGTAACTAAAAAGGCACCAGTGGTTATTGAAGAAGTTCCTATGGTTACTGAAGAAACACCAAAGTCTACTGATAAAGTTCTAAAAGATACAAAAAAAGGTACTGAAGTTTCACAAAAAGCTCCTGAAGTTACTGATATTATAGAAAAAGTAGAAGAAACAACCGAAAAAGAAGCAGAAAGACCAACACGCACACGAAAACGTGCCAATTCAACAACCTCAAACAAATCAACTACAGAACCCGAAATTGATACCGCAATTCGTACACCACCAGTAACAAGAAAACGAACCAAGTCAATCGCTTCAAACAAATCCATAGACACGGAATCAAAAACATCAGAAACATCAAAAACTGAACCAACGACACCATCTCGAAGGCGGGCAAAGACCCCAACTAGTGCCGAAGTTAGAAAAATAATCACAAGACGCGTATCCCGTGAAATGGCTGGAAAATCGGACGAATCGAACGTTCTAGACGAATCTGTAACCATCACCACGCCTAAACGTAGATCAACGCGTTCGCGAAGCAAGAATTTCGATGATAATGAAAGTGTTGCTTCAGAGAGTTCTTTCGTCAGTAAAGGTAGTGAAGATGCTGGAGATAGGGCCGTTAGGAAGGCCCGTAAACCTACGCTAGTGACCAAGCCTGAATTGCCTGTGATACCGGAAGGTATTTCCGAAGAGGGATCGAAGTTAGATCCTGAGAATGTTATCAATGAATATTCCAGTGCTAGAAGGTAAGACGTTTTTTCTTTTAGCATATTTTATTCACCTCTATAATTTGCATGTATGAAAAGTGACCAAAAATATAAAAGTTCTTGACTGTTTTATCTAACATAAATCTTTAGTTTCTAATAGTATCGTTGAAGCAATTTTTGGTTTCTAATGATTTGGCTTCAATTGGCTCTTTGATTTTACTTTCCATAACTAATAATAGGTAGGTAGGTAGACGTGACCCCTCACTCTTACAAATATTCGAAGCATTAAAGTAACTTATAACGTAAAATCTAGTCGCAATCTCATCTCAACGACAATCAATGCAAAAAAAAATGTGTGTGTGTGTCAAAAATGTAAGGAAATTATTGTAGAGCGACTTTATAATTAGTAGAAGTTATTAATTAGTTAGACTTTATAATTATGTAGATTGAAACTGAGATTAGAATGGGAACTTTCTTAAAAATACGAGAATTGCCCCTCAGTTTATTGATATTGGTATTATTACTTTTCGTTTTGTATTTGTTTTAATGGTTTGCAATTTGCAGGTCAGTGTAAGATTGTATCTCGAAAAATATGATTCGCGACAGCAAGAAATAATTATGTATTTACTTAGTCTTAACCATAAAAATCATCAATACATCTTAGATACTTAGATGTTCCGTAGTTTGGTCTGATTTCGGAAATCAGACCAAACCACGGCAAATCTAACTTAGAGAGATGTATTGATGATTCCTATAGTTGTAATTATTTAAATACATGTTTGTTATTGTCGAGAATCATATTTTGATTATAGATACAACCTGACACTCACCTGCAAATTGCAAAAAACGCAGGAAAATTTGAATTTCGAGGGCTACCACAGCGGATCCACCTTAATCATGTTCTTTCCGCCGTTCGCTTTTCACAGAATGACCCGCCACCAAAAAGCCGTGCTCGAATCCTGGCTGGAGCCCGCGGCCTCCCCTCGCCGGCGCACTAGCACGGCATCGCGCACTTCCGTCACGTCACGTTCCGTCGCCTCAGAAGTTGATGACGACGACGCGTCATCGACGCATTCCGCCGCTTTCGACGTACAGCCTATTGATAGGATCAGTCTACTGAATAAGACTGATTTTGAAGGTAACTTGTAGGTTTAGAAAGATGTTGTGAATGATGATAGTTTTTATTATTGAAGCACTTTTCGTATGTAGACTCCGGTCATCCGGTGCCTAGAAGTTATAACATACAACCTGTATAAAGCACATTTGCATTGTAGTAAAAAGCATACAATGGATATGATGAGTTTGATGTAAATAGAAGACCCTGCTTCTATAGCATGTTTATTTCTTCTTACTTTTATTATCTGTATAACCTGCCCAAAAGTTTCTACTATGTGATAGTAGTAGTTTATGAAACTGTTGCATGATGAGGGTCACTCGTGTGATACAATTAAAAACTCGTGTTTTAATACCTACAGTCTGATTTTTAATTCGACGGAATTCTGACAGCAGTAATTTTTTGACACTTCAGATATCCTAAACCTTTTATGACTACAATTTTTTGGGATATAAAATAACAAAATATGAAAGAGAATGGGATCAAGTAAATTATATGACAATGTAAATAGTGTTTGTTCTGTGCATTCAATGCACACTAATTAAAATATTAATTTTATAAGGCTAAATGGAAAAAAGCGTAAAAGAACATATTTTTTTTAAATTTAAATATTTATTTAGGTATCATTACCACTAATATCATCATCGTTGTCTGTCTGTAGTTACAAGAAGCGATGATTTTACAAGCAAAAAGATATTCCTAAAAAAGGTTTGTAACCTATGGATTATTAGACAGGGATTCCTGTGAAAGAACAATAATTACCTTACTAATTATCGTAACTTCAATAATATGATAGTAAAAAATCTGATTACCATATTAAAATTATCAGTCAATTTTTAAGTTTTAGTTTTTCTAATTGAAACCTTATATTCAAGAAAGGTTTTTTTTTTATTTCGCTTAAATGTGTTCCGTTTTTATTAGGACCGTTGTAGTATTGGCAACACTTCTGAAATGTCAGAATTCCGTGGAATTAAAAATCAGACTGTAGTTATGTGCAGTTTCATACACTACTTTATCTACTCTCATAATTTCGAGATTCAGTACAGTATAACAAAACGTATGAACGGTGCCAAAACCCAGCACATGCGCTAAAGTTTTGATTCCAGTTTTTACTTATCTCCACTATAGTCCACAGATAGTGAAAATTTAAATCAAAACTTTTTTATAACATATTGCCTAACATATTGCCATTTTGCCATATTGTAATTATTTTAACAATTATAATTATTTTTGGTTTTTTATTATTATTTTTTTTTTTTTTTTTGTAATTATTATTATTTTTTTTTGTTGTAATTATTTTTTTGTAATGGAACGCATATGCGTTCCATTACAAAAAAATAATTGATAAACGCCTTGGTGATATTAAATTCTTAGATTTGCCCTGTATCGTATTGGTAAAAAAATTGTTTGATAACATTATTTTATTAGAGAAAAAGTGATGATTATATTTTTCAATATCGGTATTGTGTTTTTAAAGTATGTCAATATAAACTCGTTTTGAAGTTTACGATATGAGAGTAGCTAAAATACATTTCTTCACAGGAATGAACAATTTCCTATTGCATAATAATATACTTAACACACTGAAGCCCAGGCCACACTAGAAGCTAAGTTCGTTTATGCTTCGCTCATGTAGTTACCGCGTGTTTGCATACACAACACACACACAAACTATGTTCACACCGCGAACTATAAACCGAAGTATGAAAAGACGAGGTAGTTACAAGAACGAAGCTAAACGAACTAACTTCGTTTCCAGTGTGACCTAGCTTAAAGCATGTTAATGCACTAAGAGAACAACTTATCTAGAATAGTATTAAAACTGCTTTACTATTCTCCTCTCGCTCTAAGCTCATACTTGTGAGCGAGAAGCAAATAACAACACAGAATACTGGCGTTTCCAATCCCTCACTAAATTAACGATTCCACTGTTCACCTCTCGCTCTTAACTCATACATGCGAGCGAGTGGGAAATAACAACACAGAATATTGGTGCCGAAACCCCTTTTTTTTCAACCCTCGCATGTTTTTCCTTTATAACTAGCATTTTCTAACGCTTGCTTAGGGATCCCGGATATTGACGAGCTTCAGTCGAACCTATCGCCCGAATCCCTTGCTTCGGACGCCAGCAAACAACGGAGATGTGAGTATGCTTCACGGAGCTTTATTAATTTGCGTTTTTATTTTAACTGCAAGTTTTGTAAGTAGTCTGCACTGTTGTAAATACGAGTCAATCTGCCTAGCCTTTTCTGAACTATGTTAGAGTCGGATTCCAGTCTAACCGGATGCAGCTGAATACCAGTATTTTACATGGCGACTGCCTATCTGAGCTCCACAACCCAGTAACTGGGTAATACGATTCCCCTTGGTAAGACTGGTTGTCAGACTTTCGGGCTTCTGATGACCCGTAACGACTGTCAAAGATCCACGAACAACAGCCGGGACCAACGGCTTAGCGTGCTTTCCGAGGCACGGAGGAGTCTCGGTATGTAAAGATGGTCACCCATTCACGGACCAACCCCAGCAAGCGTAGCTTAACCTGCAGGGCTAACATGCGCAAGTCGACAAAATTTTGTCGACACATTATCTCGTGCTGAGACGACATATGTCTGTTTGTCGATGGGAGCTAACAAGGCGACACTTATATGTCGTGTCGGTCTGTCATACCTGTTTTTGTCGTCAGGCTCTAACATGCGCGCTATACAGGGTGGCCGGAACATTGACGTCCAAAAATAAAATTTCGGTCCCTCGTATCGTGGGGTATTCGAATCACCCCCATGTATGTTCCGCGACTTTTCATAGTTTTCGAGTTATGAATTTTTTTCTGAATGTTTGAAAATTTTCGACCTGACCAACCTAAAAAAATTCTAAAAAAAAAAGTAGAGGGTTTTATCGAGTTTCTTTTTTTGCAACTGAATTTTCATAAGTAGTACTTTTATGCATAAAATAATCAGCTTCGTAACTGTGATGAAAGTTATGAAAATGTTGATCTAAAGTGAAAAATTTACGTTCGGTAAATTATGACTCAAATTTTCAACTTTAAATTAAAAATCTTAACAGGTGACTTCATAATTCCTAAGTAGGCTTCAAGAATGCGCCAGACTCTCAGCTTTCATAATCATAAAAAAATGAAGTACTTAATAGGGCTACTTTGTTTAAAATCGGCCTTCAAAGACAGCGAGGTGGAAAAATTCTTAAAATTACCCATCTGAGTAATTATTTTTTTTTGGCTATTTTCTCGTTCCTAAGGTTAATTAATGATAAGAATACTGAAAACTAACCAACAAATAGTTTCAGAGTTGGGTAAGAAAAGTTTTACGTAAAAAGTGGTTTTGAATAAAAAACAGATGATAATGTGAAAAAAGTACTTAATTTATTTTTAACATTTACAAAAGGTTTTCAAAGTGGCCACCACCAGCAGCAATACACATTCTACACCTACGTAAGAAATTGTCTGGCAATCGTCTAAAAGCGTCTCTGTTCTCTCTCACAACACGTTCAGCTTCTGCAATCAACTGCCTCAGCTCTTGTTCACTTGAACAGTCTCGGGCGTATGCTATTTCCTTCCAGCATCGATTTCCAGAAGCTGAACATGTTGTGAGAGAGAACAGAGACGCTTTTAGACGATTGCCAGACAATTTCTTACGTAGGTGTAGAATGTGTATTGCTGCTGGTGGTGGCCACTTTGAAAACCTTTTGTAAATGTTAAAAATAAATTAAGTACTTTTTTCACATTATCATCTGTGTTTTATTCAAAACCACTTTTTACGTAAAACTTTTCTTACCCAACTCTGAAACTATTTGTTGGTTAGTTTTCAGTATTCTTATCATTAATTAACCTTAGGAACGAGAAAATAGCCAAAAAAAAATAATTACTCAGATGGGTAATTTTAAGAATTTTTCCACCTCGCTGTCTTTGAAGGCCGATTTTAAACAAAGTAGCCCTATTAAGTACTTCATTTTTTTTATGATTATGAAAGCTGAGAGTCTGGCGCATTCTTGAAGCCTACTTAGGAATTATGAAGTCACCTGTTAAGATTTTTAATTTAAAGTTGAAAATTTGAGTCATAATTTACCGAACGTAAATTTTTCACTTTAGATCAACATTTTCATAACTTTCATCACAGTTACGAAGCTGATTATTTTATGCATAAAAGTACTACTTATGAAAATTCAGTTGCAAAAAAAGAAACTCGATAAAACCCTCTACTTTTTTTTTTAGAATTTTTTTAGGTTGGTCAGGTCGAAAATTTTCAAACATTCAGAAAAAAATTCATAACTCGAAAACTATGAAAAGTCGCGGAACATACATGGGGGTGATTCGAATACCCCACGATACGAGGGACCGAAATTTTATTTTTGGACGTCAATGTTCCGGCCACCCTGTATTTAGTCGAATTTTGAAATTTTCCTATGACAAGTTTCTCGTCGATGGTTTTCGAAGACGAGAAATCGCGACAAACAGTGACTAAAAACTGAAAAGGCGTAACAGTGTTCTGTGAACTTTTAAGTATAATGGCGGTGCCGTACTATAATTATCTTTTAACTGTGTATGAGGAGAAGGAAGCAAGAAAAATACAGAGGAAGGTGATTCGCGACGTCTGCAACCCATTCGACTTAAGGGATAACGAGTTCCAGTCCCGTTCACAAATATGGCAGCGTTCACGCAATTCCCACCAATAATTGACCGAATGAATGAATTAAACCGGCGTTACTAAATTACATTATGGTATGTTTTCATGAAATGGTAATATCGGTTATCTCGCGTCGAGAAGGCGAAGTCACGACGAGATATCTTCTCGAACGTGGTGCGCATGTTACGAAAAGTGACAAACGAATCGAGAACGACAAATTTTGCCATCTCGTTTATGAGATATGTCGACTTGCGCATGTTAGCCCTGCTGGTGGATATTACTTAGCCACGAGCTCCTCTGCACTGTAGTAAATATGAGTAATTTCCAATTTGCAGCGCGTCTTGGCAGAGCTGCATCCGAAACTAAAGCTTTGCCGCGGCCGGCAAAAATTAACAGAAGAGTATCTGTTGATGTTGGTAAGTAATGTAAACACCAGAGAGACAGAATGAATAAACCGACCCAGCGTGGTTTGACCAGACTCAATTACTCGAATGAACCCAAAAGATCCAGGTTTACTCATTGAAATGGCGCTGTAATGTCGCAGTGGGGTACCGCATTATGTAGATAGACAATCAAGTGAAGGGTCTAATAGTATATTATGCAATTAGTGAATAAAGGACGGATTTAAAGCGAGGGCCATAGATGAATCACGAGCTAGTGAAGGATTCTAACGATTGAATCACGACCGTAGGGAGTGATTCATGATGATTGAATCACGAGCGTAGCGAGTGATTCAAGTGTTAGAATCCTGAGCGACGCGAGCGATTCATGGCCCTCGATATAAATCCGTTTTATTCAAGAGTTGCATACTATACTTTATACCATGACTACGAGAAAAAGAAAGATTTAAGTGAAAATATACATATAATGAAGAAAAAGTAAAGTTAAATTGGCTTTGATGTAAACCAGCCGTGATTTTTTGGGTAGCAAGCTTTCCACTATATCGGCCGCCCTCTCTTTCACAAACTCAGGTGTTAACACATCTTCATCACTAGAATGCATTTTTAATCGATGAGAACAACACTAAACAAACACAAAATTAAAGATTAAAGTAACACTAAACTTTGTGTTCGTACAAAGTTTACAGTATTCAAAATAGCGCCAATTTACTAAGGACAGCAAAGAACACAAAACAGTTTTTATTCTAATGCTAAACTCCTTGTCGAAAATGTCGACCAATCAAATTGAATTTAGAACACACCAATATAGGTCGAATACACAGATTACACTTACACTAGATAGGGCAAGCCACGACCAAGCGTGCCCTGCATGTTCGACTGTTCGTACTAAAAAAAGTCTGTTAGCTCAGTGACGCTTAGTGATTGAAACAATTCTGTTTACTTTGAGCACATCACTAAATGGCTGGGGTGAAGTTATCGTAGGTATAAAAAAGATGACACGTTCGGTTTTCATACAATCTAATAACGTGCCGCATCTAGTATAGGTTCTTTAAATCTGTGGTCGAATACATTGGTGTGTTCCATTTTCAAACATCAAAACAGTGAGTAAAAGTGCTTTTTATTCACTGTTTTCAGTGAATAAAATAAGCTTTTTAGAGGGGGAATGGTATAAATTACTTTATCTACACCCATGCTATAAATTCTCTATAAAAGTTTCTGAAACAGTTAGCTTATTGCCAACATTAAAACAGCCAGTGTCATAGTAACCATGGTAACTATAATAGCATCCAAACGGGTGTTTTAATGTTGTACTGAATTTCATAATGCAACTCGTTTTCAAAAAAAGAACATTGTAATGCACGCGCGTTTCACTACAACAGCGCCGTAATTAAAAAAAGAACTTATTCGAATTCACGTCGGCCATGACGCCGGCCGCCATGTTCGATACGAGTATTGCAAAAAACTGTTTCAGAACCTTTTCTATAGAATTCATAACATGGATATAGATAAAGTCTTGTATGCAACTGTACATAATTAGGTATTAAAACACTCATGTGATACTATTTTCGTGTTTTAATACCCCTTATTATACGTCAGTTGCATAAATAACTATAAGCGGTACCCCGGCGTGACATTATAGCGCCATTTGAATGAGCAAACCTTATCGTGCCATCCGTCATTTTCTCTAATTAAAATAATTATACTGCGTGTCGTTTTGCGTCCTCGTCAAATTTCAGAGTGTGATACAGAACATCAAACCGAACAACTTTTTTCATATCATTTTCAACTACAGGCAAAACTCATATTTAGTGCGAGCGAGTAAAGACTTTAATGCCCTAAGCAAGCAGTTCTCTTTTGATTTGTTTTCAACCAAAGGCTCTAGCGTACGCAATAGGCTGAACCTGGAATTTTTCAAAATTAATTCTTAGTGTTAATAGTAAGCAGTTCTGTTTCTTATTTTATTTTATTTCATTGTAGTCTATTCCTTATGTTTGTTGGTACCGATTTGACGATTGGTGCTCATCTTTTTTTTTTTGATGTCTTGTCGAGTTTAAGATCTCTTATTATAATTAGTGTATAGCTAACCGTGAAAACCTGTAATGGCTTCATGTTTCTTATAGCAGTATATTTATTGTTTTTATGTAAAGCTGTTGGTTTTCCACATGATAAATAAATAAATATCACCAACAGCGTAATCGCGAAAAAATTTTCAACTGTCCCATAGAAAACTTCAATACCTATTGCGGCCTTACGTGACATTTGTTAAAGGTGCGACGGTACATATAAATATATGACAAGTTACAGGAACCTGCTGAGACCTACAAGCCTAACGGTCCCTACGACCCTAAGCCCTATAAGCCCTACAGCCCTAACCTATCATATACCTAATATGTGATAAATAAATATATAAATAAATTCAGGATGTCTGCACCATGCGACCTAAGGCGACAGACGGATAGTAGACAGGATTCCAGGTTCGAGAAGGGTACACTCACTGCCAGTCCCGCAGACTCACGAGACTGATCAGAGATGGCTAAAGGTGTCTTGGCCACAGTGAGGGGTAATGAGACAAGAATATAAAATTCAAATCTGATTTATTTACATTAAGTTACCGTTTATATACTACTTTTACCTACCACACACTATTTGTACAAAATCTTTGTGTTTCATGCGTGTTAGATGCAACCAAATTACTATATTTATCTGGGCCGCGTGCTGATTCAATGTCAAAGGTAGCATTGAACAATACCTACTCGACGCAAATGGACGGCTGATTATTTTTTCGCGATTACGATGTTGGTGCCGTGGAAAAAGTTGTTCGGTTTGATGGTCTATATCACACCCTTAAAAACGAGGATGCGAAACGACACATTGTTTATGTATTACTCAATCGAATTTGATGGCTCAACTACAGGTATTATTGTTTGACTTTTTAAAACTTCGCTTTTCTTTTTTATGTTGGGGGTTTTTTTAATTTAATTTTTTTTAGATAGATTATTATGACTCTGACATCCTATCACTATTACTTCCACAGTGAACAGTCCCGACCGCGGCTCGCCAACGGGTGCGGAGAGCCCGGCGCGCGGTCGACGCAAGTCCTTCAACCGCGCGTGCGAAGCTCTACACACTCCTAAAGGCAGGCGCACTTCTATTGATGTTACGGTATGTATTGCACCGCGTATCAATCTGCCTAGCCTTTTTCCCAACTATGTTGTCTATTTTATGTCTACTCATTCAATCAATCAATCAATCTGCCTAGCCTTTTTCCCAACTATGTTGTCTATTTTATGTCTACTCATTCAATCAATCAATCAATCTGCCTAGCCTTTTTCCCAACTATGTTGTCTATTTTATGTCTACTCAATCAATCAATCTGCCTAGCCTTTTTCTCAACTATGTTGTCTATTTTATGTCTACTCAATCAATCAATCAATCTGCCTAGCCTTTTTCCCAACTATGTTGTCTATTTTATGTCTACTCAATCAATCAATCAATCAATCTGCCCAGCCTTTTTCCCAACTATGTTGTCTATTTTACGTCTACTATACAGGGTCAAATTAAATTAGCTAGGGAAACTCCGCAGACGTCATGGGTATCGATATCTAAACACGACAAAATTTAAAAAAAGATTTGATGATTTTTTTTTAGGACCACTTGCAGTGTTGTTACTTGGATTATGAGTTGAGAAATCTGTTTTCTCTCTGGATTTTTTTAAAGTGATAATTCAACTGTACTGCGGTTGTTGACCACAAAAAAAACATCAAATTTATTTATTTTTTGCTTTTTAACATATTTAGATACCGATACACGTCATATCTGTGGAGTTTATTTAGTTAATTTAATTTGACCCTGTATTATAGTTAATCTATTACGAGACTATAATAGCCTCCATTAGTGGCCAGTACCTGGGCGACCGAGCTCTGCACGGGTGAAAATATAGAAAACTAATTTTCTCAGATATGAGACCTAGCTAGATCGATTTTTCGCTCCCGTAAACCCCTATATTGCAACTTTCATCGAAATCGCTAGAGCCGTTTTCGAGAAAGTGATTATAAATATATATACAAATATTGCTCATTTGTGTAGTAGTGTAGCTAAGATACTTAGATGTGCCCTTGGCAGTCAACCCGCTACCAGTCATTAACTTGACCACGGTTTCAGCTACTGAGTTCGTGCCATATCGAAGTTATCAAACCGGACCCAAAGTTGATAAGTATTTTTGTCAACTACATAGTTTTGAATTGTATACAACGTGTAACGCTAAATGCGCAAAACCTCTTAAGGGGTCATTGTACTCATCATTATGAACAACTTTTACTATGGGACCAAACCTGAAATCGCGAAAAAAAAATCAGCTGTTCAGTACATTTATGTTCGCATAATTCGTCAAAATGTACTGAACAGCTGATTTTTTTTCGCGATTTCAGGTTTGGTCCCATAGTAAAAGTTGTTCATAATGATGAGTACAATGACCCCTTAAGAGGTTTTGCGCATTTAACGTTACACGTTGTAGAAACAGTGCGACATTATTCCTCACATGGCTAGTATTCAACCAACTCTCAAAAGATACCTCATTATTATCTTCTATCTATACATCTATACTAATATTATAAAGAGGTAAAATTTGTATGTAAGTTTGTATGTTTGTAAGTTTGTAAGTTTGTATGTAGGGGGTAATCTCCGGAACTAATGATCCAATTCTAAAAATTTTTTCACTGGTAGAAAGCTACATTATTCCTGAGTGCTATAGGCTATAAATTATATTTATATCATGCATATTAGCTGAGCTATCACAATTTTTGTCTAACAAGTCGGAAAGAAATACCTCTTTAAACAGGCTTTTTTGCATGCGCTGCCTAAACGGTTGTTTAAAATTGAAAACAATGTATGGCAGTCTGGTCTGTCTTAAATAATTCTACAAAAAAGTCCGCGACACCATATTTCTATCTTTTACATTTTATCTTTTATACATCTTTTATTGCTTTAAAAAAGTATTTTTTAGACATACTTACGTTTGGATGATTATTTATACAACAAAACATTAATCCTCATCAAAATAAGTTATTTAATGATCATAAGGACATCATGGAGATAAGATTTGGCCTTTACAGTATGTCAATTGGTCATACAGTTTCGGAGATAATATAAAATTACTAAAACGCAAAATAACTTTAAATCATACCGGTCGCTCTTGAGCAAACATGTTTAGTGCGGACGTTTTATCAATTTTACGCATAGATGGCTTTGTACAAATAAGTGATTTTTCTGAATTGCGAGATTTTCCGCGGATTGACGACCCTCTCGATTTATTATTTCAATAATGTCGGTGGAATACAGCGAAAGAGTTTGTTTTTTTGTTAGTTTCTGTGAACGCGCTATCTCTGGAACTACCCCAGTCGGATTTTGAAAAAATCTTTTTGCATTTTATAACCCAGTTCTTGAGGAGGGCTATAGGCTATTTAACATAACGCTAGGGCCCTTAGGAGCCGAGCGCGAAGTAATAGCGCGGGCAGGCGATGCGGAAGGAGGCTATTTACCATCTGGATAGGTCCCTTAGGAGCCGAGCGCGAAGTAATAGCGCGGGCAGGCGATGCGGAAGGATATAGGCTATTTAACATCTTGCTAGGGCCCTTAGGAGCCGAGCGCGAAGTAATAGCGCGGGCAGGCGATGCGGAAGGATATAGGCTATTTAACATCTTGCTAGGGCCCTTAGGAGCCGAGCGCGAAGTAATAGCGCGGGCAGGCGATGCGGAAGGATATAGGCTATTTAATACATCACGCTAGGGACCTTCGGAGCCGAGCGCGAAGTAATAGCGCAGGCAGGCGATGCGGAAGGATATAGGCTATTTAATATCACGCTAGGGCCCTTAGGAGCCCAGCGCGAAGTAATATGGCGGGCAGTTGACGCGGAAGGATATAGGCTATTTAACATCACGCTAGGGACCTTATGAGCCGAGCAAAAAGAAAAAATGTCAAAAAGTATGCTATTAAGCGCAAACGAAGTAATAGCGCAGGCAGGCGTTGCGATGCGATGCGTCGGGGTTGGTGGGTGGGGGGGACAAGAAATTTCACGCGGACGAAGTCGCGGGCAGAAGCTAGTATTATAATAAAATCGTAGCGAAGTCAAAACTGTACATTGAATATTTTTGAAAAAAAAAAAGTAATTGCAACAAGGTGTGGGAACGATTCTAATGACGAACATTTATAATTTTTAGAATTTTTGTCTGTTTGTCTGAATTTATGTTCCAGCATCACGCAAATACTATCGGATAGATTCTGTTCATTTAATTCCCTATAATTGTATTCATTATATTCTCAAGGCTGGTCAGTCTTTAGGCTATAAATTATCTCGCTATTTGCTATGGAGGATGAGCAATATTGCATTGTTTGTATTCCTTTATAGTTTACCGCAAATTGTCAAACGGTTACGGTTATATAGTTAACCTTCAAAAGAATAATATTTCGCTATACCTTTATAGTCAGTCAGTAGACAGTCGTTACGGGTC
The DNA here is from genome assembly GCA_905163495.3 of Cosmia trapezina. Classification (NCBI taxonomy): domain Eukaryota; kingdom Metazoa; phylum Arthropoda; class Insecta; order Lepidoptera; family Noctuidae; genus Cosmia; species Cosmia trapezina. The sequence continues at coordinate 20,568,609 of LR991034.1, forward strand.
GTCAGAAGCCCGAAAGTCTGACAACCAGTCTTACCAAGGGGTATCGTATTACCCAGTAACTGGGTTGTGGAGGTCAGATAGGCAGTCGCTCCATGTAAAATACTGGTATTCAGCTGCATCCGGTTAGACTGGAAGCCGACCCCAACATAGTTGGGAAAAGGCTAGGCAGATTGATTGACCTTTATTAGCAGTTAAGCTAATCAGTCAATCATGACAAATTTATGAACCGCTATTTTAGTCAACTTTCAACAAAACTAATAGTTGGCGGTTCGACTACTGAACTGTCGTCGAGTCGCTAACTAAGTTGTAAGTTCAACTCCCAACTATTGATATTTTTTTGGTTTTTTTTTACATTTTGTCATACTATTTATTTATGATAGTTCGTAGAACGTACATGGGTCGCGGGCAGAAGCTAGATCTTATTGACTATTGTTAATTCATTACAGAAAGGCGACGGCGAGAGTCAAACAGAGTCCCCCCTGGCGTCGGAGAGCGAGGCGCCGGCCGCCGCGCCCGCTCGCCGCACGCGACGCGCCTCCTCCGCCATGTCCAACACTAGCCAAGCTAACTCCGAAACAGGGAAGAGGTGAGAGTATGAAGGAAATTACTTCATATATGATATGTTCCTGCAAAAGTATCTAATGAAAGTAACGTACTTAGTACTTATAATCTTTCGAACAATTTATTTTACTTTAGGGTCCACGAAGTATTGCCTTTTTTGTTAATGGTTGGGTTGCCTGTCAATAAATAAGGAACTTCATAGGCGTGCTTATGTCGAAAGTAAAATAGGTGGTTGGAAACAATATAGTGTTTAGACATTAACTTTTGTAGCTATCATCTTTTCTATTGTAATCATCCCAATTTGTTGTTGTTCCAAATGAAAAACTTACTTTATTTTAAAGTGTAAACAAACCTTGTTCAGGTTAAATTCTTACGTAATCACTCGCTAAAGAAGAAGAAGTGTATTAGGTTTCAACTTTATATCTCACCAGTTTTTCCATACAATTTAGCGCAGGCCACGCTGGGAACGAAGCTGTTCCACGCCTTTTCACGGTCATAGTTCACGGTGTGAACCGAAGTATACAAATTGCAAAAAAACGGTGGCTACGTGAGCGAAGCTAAACGAACTTACCTTCGTTGCCAATGTGGCCTGCGCTTTATTGTTTGAATAACATTATTAAATAGTAATTGAAAAATTAACGACGGAAATTGAGGTTATAAAATTAAGGCGAAAGCGCCAGGGTAGCCCGCGAAATTCAAAATTTCTTACGTTTTTTGCAATTTGTAGGTCAGTGTGAGCTTGTATGTTGATTAAAATATGATTCGCGGCCGTAGCTAATATGGCTTTATAGAATTATAATCATTAGAATCAGCAATACCAACTCCATAAGTTAGCATTTATCTCAAACCTCATGATTTCATGAAATCGCTAGATTTGAGGTAAATGCTAACTTATGGAGTTATATTGCTGATTCTAATGATTATAATTCTGTAAAGCCATATTAGCTACGGCCGCGAATCATATTTTAATCAACATACAAGCTCACACTGACCTACAAATTGCAAAAAACGTAAGAAATTTTGAATTTCGCACGCTACCCTGGCGCATCAACCTTAACTTCAATTGTCAAATGAAAAACATCTTTAGTGATTTAAAATTAGAATTTCGGGTTTAAGTATTCAAATAATCAAATCCAAGCACTCAATTTATAAGTAGCACTACAAATTGGCTTCCACTTGTACGATTTCTGATTTATTTGTTTACACTTTCATCAGAAACTTTTGGAACATAAAGGCCCATACAAATCCACTTTTTTGTGACCATTAATTTTTAGTTTGCCTACGATAGTACAGAGTCAGTACCTATATGCGTTTGTGATAAAATATTGTTTGTATATCTCTGTAACCATTTTCGTCAGGTTACTCCACAAATCCCCATTATGGCCAAGACGTCAATAAGATATAAGTTTTTAAACTGTCATGGTCACTAACATTATTATTAATGTCCCGTTTGTGTCAATAATAACATCAATAGGAATTTGTTGACAAAATTTCACGAATACCCACTGATGGGGATTGTCAATGGGGATTTGTGGAATAACCCTTTCCTCAGAAAGTACTGGGGTTATTCGACTAGGTTTTTTTGCATTACACAGGTGAATATGTAACTTCTCCTGATATTCTGGTAACCAGTTTTGTGATTGTTTTCTTACGTGGTATGTTAAAAATGTTTTTAAGGGCCTATTTATTTATCATCGAAGCCTGAAAGCTAATTCTTTTAAGGTGTTGTGGTCATGATTGTGGTCAACCTATCACAAACACCATCAAAAGATTTAGCATCAGATTCACCTAACTAAAGTTTTGTCAGACTTTCACAAAGCGGTAGAAATATTGTTGAATAAATAAATGAAAATTTTCATTTTACTTCCAGGTCAAGGAAAACTGCTGTAGATGAAAATAAGGAGACAAAGAAAAAATAATTTTAGAACTAATTAATTTTATATTTATCGTGAATTATAGGGTTACAATTTTTGTTTTTTGCATTTTTAAAATAATAAATCGAATACCATTAATATAGAATCTGACTTTTATTATGGAAACTGAAGTTTAGTTAAGGATGATGCGCCAGGGTAGCCCGCGAAATTCAAAATTTCTTACGTTTTTTGCAATTTGTAGGTCAGTGTGAGCTTGTATGTTGATTAAAATATGATTCGCGGCCGTAGCTAGTATGGCTTTACAGAATTATAATCATTAGAATCAGCAATACAACTCCATAAGTTAGCATTTACCTCAAATGTAGAGATTTCATGAAATCATGAGGTTTGAGGTAAATGCTAACTTATGGAGCTGTATTGCTGATTCTAATGTTTATAATTCTGTAAAGCCATATTAGCTACGGCCGCGAATCATATTTTAATCAACTTATAAGCTCACACTGGCCTACAAATTGCAAAAAACATAAGAAATTTTGAATTTCGCGGGCTACCCTGGCGCTTTCGCCTTAAAGACCTACCTTTTCATATTCTTATATACTAGCTTCTGCGCGCGACTTCAGCCGCGTGGATGTCAACTATATCACAAAACCATTAAACTCTTTCTAACTATTTATTTTACTTTTGACCTAAGCACGCCTATGAAGTTCCTTATTTATTGACAGTCAACCATAAACGAAAAAATTAAATACTTCATGGGCGCTATGAAGTTTCTTATTTATTGACAGGCAACCATTGACAAAAAAAATGCAATACTCCATGGGCGCTATGAAGTTCGTTATTAATTGACAGGCAACCATAGATAAAATGCAATACTTCATGTACGCTAAAGCAAAATAAATGGTTGGAAATATACCCGCCATGACTCTCGGCAATTGATCACAATTTTAGTTTAGAAAAGTCGACACAAAAAAAAATCTTGTAAGTTTTCAGGATAAAAGTGAAGGAATTTGTAATTGAAAACAGTAAATAATATTTAAAATATTTTTATTAAATACACAATCAGTCAAGGTTTCTTACTCATCGTTACATTTTTACTTTATGCGTTTTACAAAGAGAAAATTCGAAATCTCATAGTTTTTTTTAACAACGCCCGGCTTCCGATGTTATTAAACCGGGGATTATATATTTGATATTGCCATTGCTCTGATATCGCATTTATAAACACCCGCTTAAGGAAGAAATTCGTTTAAATTCGGCAATAAGAGAGAGGTCTTACTTTAATAAATTAAGCTTAGAGATCACATCTAAGACAGTTTAGTAATTCAAACAAAGTGATGTTCAATGATCATTGTGATCATTTATCAAAACTTGAATACATTTACATTATTTTATACTGCTTCATACGGCATTTTTTAAATACATTTTAAAACCCTAAAAGCATCTTACAGTTTTCGTAATTTTACAAATAAATTAATTTTAAGTATCTAGTATGGCAAAAATCTCAAAAATTTTGAATCTTGTCCAAAATATCCTTATTAAGAAACCCTTAAAGAACATAAAAGAGTTCTTATCAAGAATACTGTCGTTTACGAACGTATCAACACAATAAATGCATCATATTATTAATATTTAGTGCTCGCATAAATAACCCACTAAGCCGACGTTCGCAAGGGCGTAAAAAAATTGCGGCGATTTTTTTTCGCGCACTGCATGTTCAACGCTCTGCTTAGCGCCGGGAGTTGAAAATCCAACAGTGTGTTTTTCCTCGCGCTGGGATGCACTCTGTTTTTGTTAGGTTGGATTTTCGAAGCTCGGCTCAACACCGAGAGTTGAAAATCTAGTGCGCGATAAAATCCCGCGGCGATTTTTTTACGTACGTGCGAACGTCGGCTTATTCACAAACTTATTTTACCTCTCATCTTTATCAAAACTTTTAAGTTGTCTACTAATGTGATGTAAGATATTTACATCCATAGGCAAGTGTTTAGGTAACGCTACTTCGTTCATATCCACATTCTTTGGAAGTATTTCTTCAGAATCTTTCATGTTACCATCAAGCAAGTTGCTACAAATCTGTTTATCTTCAGGTTTTAACGATAATTTTTCTGTACAATCTACTACTTCCCTTTTATGTCTTGCATTAGTTACTGGTACAGAATTCCCATTTGTTTGTATATTAACACCATTATTTTGAACTTTAGGTGGCACATTCACTTGAATATCATCGCTGGATTTTTGAGCAGCCATTTTTTTGTCTATCTTCATTTGATTATTACCTAATTCGTTAACTATAGGTAGAGGCACATTTTGAACAACTTTGTTTTCTGGTTTGACTTGTGTATCTTCGCCTTGTTTATATGATTGTGGTTCGTCTGGGGAATGAGAATGTTGCTTCACTGCATCACTTTCTGAATTTAAAGGTTTGTTTACTACTTGTGGTGGGTTTTGTACGTTATTATTCAGTATTTGTGCATTGGCTTTTGGTATTTCATTTACGACTGGTTTGACTTCTTGTATTGGTTGTTGGTTCACGTTAGGTGCGACATTACTTTGAGCTACAACACCATTGTTTTGATTCACATCATTGTTTGCAACATTTTGAAGTACAGCTCCATTATTTTGATTATCAACATTATTAGCTTGTGGAACTATATTAGCTGGTACATTATTTGGGGCTTCATCTTTTGTTCTCGCCGCAGGAGGGTTAGCAACTTGTGCAACTTGAGGGTTGACTGGTATTTGCGGCTGTAGATTTTGATTGGGTTGTACATTCTGACTATTCAGTACATTTTGGTTAGCCTGTACATTTTGTGCGGGATTTGGTTGTACATTTTGAGCGGGATTTGCTGGAACATTAAGTGCAGGATTTGCTGGAACATTAAGTGCAGGATTTGCTTGAACGTGAAGTGCAGGATTTGCTTGAACATTAAGTGCAGGATTTGCTTGAACATTTAGTGCAGGATTTGCTTGTACTTTAGCTTGAGCATTCGGCAGACTATTTTGCACAGGTTGCGCTACATTTGCCTGTTCAGGTTTCTCTTTAATATCTTGAATAGCCTCTATAGTTTCCACAGCTTTCTTAGCTATCTCCTGTACAGCATCATTCGTTAACTTCTCCAAGCGTTCTTCAGTCTTCACATCATTTTTAACTAAGTCAGGTTTTTCTGACACGCCGCCTATACTTTTAATCGCCATGTCGGCAATTTGTTTTATACTCTCCACAGCTATTTTCTTTGCTTCACTAGCGTCTACTGCCTCGTTCTTATTCTGTTGTAGTTCTTTTTTGGTCTTCAATATTTCGTGTAGAATTTCTTTTTGTTCTTTTATCAACTCTTTCTGTTCTTCGCCATGTTGTTTGATTGTTTCAATAAGTTGTTGTTGCTTCATCATGTCTATTTTGTCTTCGTTGGATTGAAGTTTTTCTTCTTTAGGTTTTTGAGCTTCGCTGTTACTGAGACCATTGGCTAGTTTTGTTTCTAACTTAGTTTTAAGATTTCTGGGATGTGATTCAGACACTTTATCGATAGGTTCTTTGACGTCACTTTCTTGTAATATCTCTTTCTTTTCTATTTTTATTATGTTCTTTGTGAGAGCCATTTTCTCATTTGATTGTGATTCTGGTGGGACGGGGTTCGGTGGTTGTACTTCTGAATCTTTTCTTTCTTTGTTCACTGCCATACTTACGGGAGGTTCCTTTGGTAAGTCATTATTTTGTGGCGGTTTCAAATATACATCTGTAAAGAGAAAATTTTATCTATAAATAAAATGGTGAGTTCCTTTGGAAAAAGTTCCAACGCATAGCGTCGTGGTAGTAACATGCGAGTGCCTCATGTCACCAAATACAAACAAAAGCTAACAAGTCTAAAAGGCCTCTCGCACTGGGCGACCACAACCGTGACATTGGTCACAGCCGAGAAACTATTACGTTACGAAAGCAGATCTATGTGTTTAATGATCCTTATACAGGTAAGCTCAGGTATGAATGTGAACATATACGAGTAGGAGAAGACCAAAGAAACGATGGATGGACTGTGTGAAAGATGATATGACTAGAAAGGGAGTGACTAACCGAGATGACGACTAACAGAGAAGTATAGAAGAAAAAGACATGTTGCGCCGACCCCAAATAAATTGGGATAAGGGCAGGAGAATGATGATACAGATAAGTTCATGGTAACATTAAAATTGGGTTTTTACCACACACACACCAAAAGAAAACGGAATTAATAAACATTATATCCAAAAGACATACCATCCTTATCCCGTTTCTCGAAGAAGTCCTCAACGATTTTATCAATCCTCTCCTGGGTGTACTTGTCGTCGTAATGTTCGATGCTACTCTCGGCCACCTGCAGGTTGGCGTACGTTCCTAGTACCATTATGACTAGGCCGAGTACTAGAACACCCTGCAAAGTAACACCAGTTTGTTATAGAACTCGCGTTAAGAACCGAGTCGTCGGGCCATAACTGTCAGTAGCAATAAGAATGTGCAACGCCTCCCTAACGTATGCACATTATTATGGCGTGCGAGCGAGACACTAACAATGATTTATGGCCCGACGATTCAGTTCTTAATGCGGCGACTATAGTTGCAAGGTCTTATGCCTTACTTCACTGCTTTGTGTTTTGGCTGATTATAAAGAGCGCAACAAATTCCTCATTTCTAGGAAGTCTATATTTGTTATGAACGTTTCATTATCAGCTATTGAGGGGCTTGTGGCTAAGTAATAACAGCCACACTGGTCGATCGATCAGGTTAAGAAACGCTTACCGGAGTTGTCCGAGACTGATGCTCCGTGCCTCGGAAAGCACGTTAAGCTGTTGGTCTCGGCTATCATGTTGTTTAGGGGGCGAGCCTAGATAACTTTTACTGATTTTATAAAAGAATCAGATGGTCTGCCAGCATAAACAGTCGCTGAACGGAGCAATTTAAGAAACTGTGCTCTTCAGGTGGGTATTTTGAGAAGGACAGAGTGTAAATACTTTTATCTGTAAGGACGAAAATACACATGCCTCGGGGCCTAAAACGGCCACAGTAATTCCTCTAAAAGCGATTCTTTTCCTGAATTCCCAGCAATATAATATGATTGTGCTATTTGACATTAAACTTCATTATAGCAATTCATAATTTGTGGACCATTTTACGAATCTCCATACAAAACTGTCAAACAAATGAATTGCGTGTTATGAATTGCACGCAGAGAAATTATGAATTGTCAGTTTGTGACCGTTTTACGATTTCAAATATGATTCATAATACCTATTATGATTCTGCCAAAGTGGCCGCTTTAGGCCCCCTGTAAGCTGGTACAAAACTGCAAGTAACTGGCATATCGTATGCCATAACAACTTCTGATTATTTTTTCAGTGTCACAATGGCATCCCAGCTGTTTAGCATAGTTTTGTGCCAGATGCAAGCATGTGTATTTTCGCCCTAATTTTATGCAGGCGAGTTCTAAATTGCAACAAAAAACTCACCTTGGCCAAAACCCGTTCATTAGTATTCTTGAACGTCACATTAACGAAGCACGCAGCAGGAAACACGACGCAGATCAACACGCCTATCGTAGAGCCTACCAGGCCTAACACCAGTTCTATGTTAGGTATCAACAGACTGATGAATAACGCCACAGCCACTATAGCTACTGTGATGCAACGGAACGTGGTTTCTGGGATCGAGTGGTGGATTATGTGGTCGTGGTGGGAGGAGTGTACCTGTGGAAAATATAAAAATAATCGTGAAAAACTTTAAGATGTTGGTGACGATTTTGTATCGTGTTGATGTTTATTGTGTATCGCGAATGGTTTCAACGTCTAGAAAGACATTTTACCGACATACTTAATTTGTAATTAGGTACTGTTTCACCAGATTTTATTGAATAAATTTTAAGAATCTATTTTCATATAAGGCCCGCGGTATGGTACTTTTACGAGCAGTGAAATTAATACAAGCGTTAACTCAAAAGCGTTACGTTTTTCTGCGCAACGTATGTATACTTTTTTTGTTTATTTTCGGCCAGTCTTCATTGTTACGATCAATCTATCCATTATATTCAAGCAGAAAGAGGATGTACTGTACATGTACTTATGGAGTAAACTCCCGTCGTGCGTTGGAGCTGACAGACACACACTTTTTTTTATTGGATACATGAACACATTATGAATTGTAATTGTAGAAAAAAAATGTAAGTATATAAGTAGTTTATCAGCCATCTCGTTACCATAACACAAGCATTAGGTTGCTTAGCTTGGGACTAGATGGCGTTGCGTTGTGTGAAATGTCCAAGGATGTCTAGGGTTCCCACCTACCCAGGGGGATTTCTTAGAAATATTCTTCGACTCCACTTTACTTTAAAAAAAAAGGTTGTTAAAAACGGTTTGTGGAGTGGAGATCGAGAAATGTTTCAAGGAAATTACTTAGAATATAAATGAGTAACATTTTCCAGATTGATCCAAAATGTTGACTTTATGGGTTAGTTAAATTATTTCACTTTTTCTGGCGATATTTGGCGATGTCAGCCTTTTCCGCTACCACTTTATAATTCTGTACACCTAAGCTATTCAGATATTACGGAACACATCTAAGTAAATCAAAAATTACCTTCTTATACAAGAAGGAGTACAAGCTGGCTCTGCACGGGAAGATAATGAGCGGGAAGCTGAACGCGAGCGACATGACGAAGCCCAGCTTGATGACGTCACTCGCCATCGTCGGGCTTAGGCTCATTAGGATGTTGCCTGTAAGATAAGTTATTTCAAATTAAAATAACAAGTAGATGTTTGAAGTCAGTTAAGGTTGTTTATGGGTTAGTAAATAATTAGTTAAAAAAACCTTAAAAGAATGTGCGAGAACGTGCCTTTTAGCGCGGAAACGGGGAGCATACACCCCCGCCCGCACCCCCGCACTAGCCAGTGGACGAAAAACGCGGGAGCGTACGTCACACTCGTGCGTGATAGTTTTAAACTGTTTTTTCCCCTTTTTATCTGTTTGTGCACTTTTACTGGGTTTTACTATTATTATACCTTTTTACTGTTACGAGTAAACGTGCGTTCAATTTCATTTCAAATAGACCCAACACACACACTTTTTTTTTTTGTGGATGAGAAATCATCAAATGACTTCTCCCGCTCTGGGTGGAGCGAAAGGTCATGTCAGACTTTTACTGACTAAAAGCCACCCGTGTTCCTTCAGTTACCTGTGCCAGGGCCACGGTAACTCTTTCGAACAACCCGCGACCCCGGCGGCATCGGACCTCATCTTTTAGCTGACATTTCTTTGAGGCGCGCGTGGAACACAACGCGCTGTCGAACCCAACACATACTCTGAGAATAACTTCCCTACAGTTGTCAAAATAATAAGGTACTTAGGTATTTATTAAAATTACAGAATTTTTGTAAGTAGGTATACTTAGCAATATTAATTCAGTAGGTAATGTAACAAATTAATAAATAATCAAATATGAGATCAACAAAATCAAGTTACATTATGGTGTTATATTACATCGCTGAACACAGTTGGTTCTCGAATGACCGGCCTGACAAAGGTGGCTGAGTTCTGAGACCACCCAGCTGTCCTTTGTATTTGGCCTAATACTGATCACAGATCTTATAAATGAAAAAAAAAAAAACTCATTTTATGTGCCACCTTCTCTGTGTGTTTTTCACAGTTTATTCTTTGAACCAATTTTATGAATTTCAGTACAAATTAGCTGACATTTTGAAGTTTATCCCGTCGCACGCCAATTAGCAGATACAATGGAATTTATATTGTTATCTGAACACCTGGGTGTGCAATCGACGTTTAAAGAGTTAAGAATAATTTTAAGGGGTGCATTGCATACGTCATGGATATCAGCGGTACCATATTACTAAGCCTAAACCGTCCCGGGGTCGCGGGTTGTTCGAAAGAGATGCCGTGGCCCTGGCATAGGCAACTGAAGGAACACGGGTGGTTTTTAGTCGGTAAAAGTCTGACACGCCCTTCCACTCCAACCAGAGCAGGAGAAGTCATTTATTGATGATTTCTCATCCACAAAAAAAAACGGCACAGGGATGCATATTTTTTAAAGTAATATGTACCTACGCAGTTGCAATTTTGCACAGAATACGTGTGTGTAGTACCTACTTATCAATTATCATCTTGGAAAATAAAAAGCAACCCCGTTTGAAATGGTTGGTACCTATGGGAAAATAAGAAATCCAGGCGGACCTGAAATCTCTGGCCACTTTTAAAAATAATATAAGAATCTCACCTGATATTTCATGAGAAGAGAAGGCAATGTACCCGAACACTCCGAGAGTGAAGTACACCGCGGTACAGATGTTGATCGCGTTCTTAGTGACGATGTTCATTTTCTCGAGTGATAGCGTCGGTAGAGACTCGAATATCTCGAACAGTTGTCTGTAATATAAAGTGGAAGTTAATAGACCAATGATCATCACCTGCCTAGCTTTTTCCCAACTATATTGGAGTCGGCTTCCAGTCCAACCGAATGCAGCTGAATACCAGTATTTTACATGGAGCAACTGCCTATACGTAATACGATACACCTTGGTAAGACTGGTAGTCAGACTTTTGGGCTTCTTGACGACCACTGTCAAATATCCACGAATGACAGCCGAGACCAACGGCTTAACGTGCTTTCCGAGGCACGGAGGACTCTCGGTATGTAAAGATCCCATCCACGGACCAACCGTGGCAAGCGTAGCTTAAGCTGATCCTGGCACATCCCAGTCGTATAGCCTATTCCAATAACACATTTAAAACGCTTCTCCTACGGCTTTGAATTACTTATAATTATACTCACGTCTGACAGAACAGTGCCATAGAGAATATTGGCACGCATTGCAACAAGCCGGCCGGTCGCCACATCTCAACGCGCTGGTTCCAGTTGCTCGTTATCATAACAACACCAGCCTCGAATATTACCTGAAAGATTATTTGAGGGTTTTAATTTCAGTGGGAGTTTTAGTGTTTAGTTTGGTTTACAAACTTCATCACGAAATTAGGGAAATCTCTCTAAATAGCACAGTTTTCAGAAATCGGAACGGAACCCTTGGTGCGTGAGTCTGACTCGCTCTTGACCGGTATATTGTTTAGAAAACATTTAAACCTATTTATCTACAGATATACCTACCCTATGTAAAATTTCAACATTTATATCTGTAATTTTTATGGTGTGCATAATAAAGAGTATTCTATCTATCTTCTATCTAACTATAAAATACATGTGACTGGTTATGAGTGTTATGATAACAGGTTATTAGAGATCCATTGGCAGGTGGATACCGTTTCTCAATAGTACTCAATACAATAGCTAACAACGCTATTCTGTTTGTTTGTGTAATATGTCATTACTGTATATTGTGTTCAAGGCATTATAGTATCGATCAAATCACGGTCGATTAGAGAATGCGTCATACATACGTTAGTAAAATTTTATTGTATGATGGAATGAAACCAGATGTTAACTACTTAAAACTTGGCATTATCGCGCTTTTCAATTATAAACTTTAATCCCATCATACACAGTCGCGTTTCCGGTGCAACTTAAATTATTTTATGATCTTTTCAGTGCGTTTTATGGTTCTGAAATTAATTGAATGGTCTTAAAGTTGAAAATTGTTCAGCAACCTTGTAATATAATTTCCTTTTATCGTACTTCCTGGTCTTTTATCAGTATGGTACACATGGCTACATATCAAGCTATATATTTCCAGTATAAGCTGATCTCGCATTGTATAGGATTTGCGTACAATGAGACGTCAACTTATACTGGAAATGTATAGCAGTGTGTACCAGGAAAAATTAACATGATATAGGCTAGATTTATGTGACACATTGCTATTTGAGTAAGTACTAAATATTTTTGCTACATAATATGTATATTATCGCTAAGAATAGATAGGTAGATATTTCATATGATCGAGACGAATATTTCTAAATCTTATGTCAACAGCACACATTTGCAAGATCTATGCGCGTTTTTGAGCTGCTCTTCATTTAGTTTGAACCATATGTGAACATGTGTATCACGGTGTCTATTAACGGCAGAATGATGATGATACTCAATCTATATCTTTAACAAACTAATAATAAAGATGAAGTTTTTTTTTTATTGTTTGTATATTTGAACGAGCTAATCTCTGGAACTACCAGACGGATTTGAAAAATTCTTTTTGCATATGATAGCCCAATTCTTGAGGAAGGCTATAATTAGGCTATTTAACATCACGCTAGGACCCTCTTAGGAGCCGAGCAAAAAGAAAACAAAGTCAGAAAGAACGCTAATCGAAAACGAAGAAATAGCGCGCGTGCAGGTGATGCGATGCGACAGGGTGGGTCGGGGGGACAAGGAGTTTCACGCGGACGAAGTTGTAGACAGAAGCTAGTCTATACTTATTATAAAATAGTCACTTTTCGTTTCTATGTATGTGGCCGCGTTCGTGTTCTACACTAAGCAATGGATTTTGATGCGGTTTTCACCATCATTTAGACTTTTAGAGAATTTATTCCGGCAAGTTTGTATGTATAATACATTAATATTTAACGTATAAAATATATAAACCTTCATGTTTTGTCAAGTCGTAAAACCTTGCGAAGCAGGGCCGGGTAGCTATACAGTTCTTTATAAAATCGAGATGAATAAAAAACTTACTTTCATGACGAGACAGAAGTAGAAGGCTATGGTGGCGGCGCTGACGTTACTCAGACTGTCAACATTCCGCAACAGTCCCAGCGGGAGAACGCAGACCAGCGACACTATCACCATTATTGATGTTCTGAAGCGGAATATGGTTTAAATTGTTACTATTGTATTATTTATTACTTAGGTATCTCTCATCATATAGAACAGTGGTGCCCCAGGGGTAAAGGCCCCGACTTACGAGTCTGTTGTAGGTCGTGGGTTCGAACCATAGAAATATAAAAAACAGGAAAAGTGGCAAGGGGGCGAATATGTGTCCGCGCGACATGCTCAGTATGAGCCGTTCATAGTCAAATGGCCGTCTCCGCGAACTAGTACGCTTTCGACTGTGACCGTGACAATTTATGAGACTGCCGTGTTGTTCAGTGGTTTCTTGTAATAGCCGAAGCCAAAAAAACTATGTAAATCATGGAATCATTTTCCATATGTAAGTACAAGTTTTGGTCTTCCCTTCCCTTATAGCCATCGATATTCATACTCAAAACATTCCTCACGACATTTTCCTCATTCCTCCGCATCACATGCTCATACCATGATATCCGATTTCTGCAAAAGTTTTCAGTCAATTTTATTATGTGGATCATGTTCTATTGATCCACATAATAAAATTGACTTAAAGCTGTCAAAGGCGAGTATTACGCGACCGTTGCAAGATCGCGCGAACTTTCTCCATTAGAACGGACTGTTGATGATCTTGTACAGTTCGTGCGATTTTATGTACACACGGCTACACATCACATTTGTAAGGAAATCCTATACAATGCGAGATCAGCTTATACTGGAAATCTATAGCCGTGCGTACGCCTGAAGTAAAATTTGCTTTCAGTAAAAAGCTTTTTTACACAAGACAAAAATATAAGCTACAATTTTAGACATACTTCTGGATTTAGATTTTTATCATGAAACATTTAATAATAAAGTCTTCAATAAACCTAACTATTAAATACTTACAGTAGTTATGTAAAAGCGTAGAGTTACACTTGATTAAACTCTGTCCTTCATAGTTAATTAACCTTTACAATGAAGGCTTAATGGTTTGTAAACAATTATTCAATTAAATAATACTAACAACCAACACATTGAGAAATAATTAAGTACAAAAAAATGTGTCTGGTACATAAAATATTGGATCATACAAGCAATGTTATGTAGGTTGTACAGGTCCACTGTTTTGCAGTGGTAGGTACTACTAGGGAGGGAGTAGGTAACTACATTATCTTATTCAGCTCAATTCAGCTTTTCTCCTTAGAAAACACCAGTTTTGTATGGAGATGCAAATGCATCTGCGATCCATACACAAAACACTACAAATAAGTGTAAGTAGTTAGTCCTTTAGGCATACAATTTCTTGCACTGTATGATGTCATACTTTATATGTTTTTAAACAAAGATCAAGTATTTTCATTTGTACATCCCTATCTTTTTACCGTAATATAAGACATGTAAGGACCAAGTGTATTATTTTAAAAAAATACACTGTATCCATCTAGCAGGCATTCGATTTTCTGTTATTTTCCATTAGCAGGCACATTTACATTCCCTGTCAACAGATATCCTCTATTATAGGTAAAACAATAAGAGCCACTCATTGTCATTACTAGATGCCTCCTTTGTTTCAATAAATTACTTAACAATTTATGCATAATATTGATAAATATTACCTCAATATATCACTCTGGTTAATGTTGAACATCTTAGAAACTATTTGTGGTCCTAGATCACCAACCACAACAAAGTATGCTATACAAGTGCCCATCAGGAATCCAATGATACCAACTTCAACTGCAAACTTTCCAGCTTGGCCGAATACATGAAAAGCTAAAAAAAATAAACATTCTGCAGTTTGAATTTGGAATTTGTGATGATTATTTTTTAAGGTCTAAGCCCAAGTGGAGAGTTTTAGGCTTTGTTTGAAGAAGAAATACTTTACCTAAAAATTCAAAGTTTCTTCTCCGCGCGAGTAGAGCAGATTTTAAAAGGAAATGACAGCATAATCTTGAGATGAGGCCCATAACTAGTAAAATAAGAGTAGCTAGTAATACACCACACTGAAAAAAACATTTTAATTAGGTATGTATATGCATTTAGTAGGTGCTCGTGGCTAACTAATAACAGCCGCACTGGTCGATCCGTCAGGTTAAGCTACGCTTGCCGGGGTTGGTCAGTGGATGGGTGACCATCTTTACATACCGAGATTCCTCCGTGCCTCGGAAAGCACGTTAAGCCGTTGGTCCCGGCTGTTATTCGTAGATCTTTGACAGTCGTTACGGGTCGTCAGAAGCCCGAAAGTCTGACAACCAGTCTTACCAAGGGGTATCGTATTACCCAGTAACTGGGTTGTGGAGGTCAGATAGGCAGTCGCTCCATGTAAAATACTGGTATTCAGCTGCATCCGGTTAGACTGGAAGCCGACCCCAACATAGTTGGGAAAAGGCTAGGCAGATTGATTGATGCATTTAGTAGGGCAGAGGGTAGCTACAGATAAATATGATAAAATACTCTTTTAATAGGACTGGAATCATCAAGGCTAAGGTAACTTTTCACACAATTTAGAATGTAAATTCTTGAGCTTAATTTTAGTGGTATTAAAATAAAGGAATAACGAGCATTTAATAACAAAAAATAGGCTGTCTGTAGCCTGAACATAGCTACTGAAAGCTGAGCCGATAATTTATATTTTAAAAAACAAAAAACTTACCTGTTGAAAGCAGAAAGGCATAGCCAATATACCTACGCCTATAATACTGTTGGCTAGCGTGATAGACTGGCCTGTGGTACCCATTTTTATTGGTTTATTAATATTGTTTTCACTTCATAAACGCCCCTAAATACAGGAATAATTCTTTAAAACCACATACTGCATACTGCTAAGTGCTACGCGTATTGTTTTGCTTTTGATTTTTGAACTACTTTACTTTCTGTCAACTTTGACAGTTTGTTGACGTGACTTTGCTTGACTTTACTGACGTTGACGTTTTCTATTTGTCGAGTTGACTGTTACGTTCCGTTTCAATTTAGTTTGTTCCTCTGAAACCATTGACTTAGAATAGAATTCTAAGTCAATGTCTGAAACGTAATGTCCAATGTCTTGCATTCAAAAAAAGTTTTAACTGTCTTTATAACAAATCCGATTGATACTACTAATAGTGTGGAACCCCCGTAACGCTTTGACCGCTTGTCGCATTTATGCGACACACATATTTCCGTGCCTCTACCGCTCGTGTCGTATTTCTGCGACAGAGACATGAACGACTTTTTCGTTCTATTAACTGCGTGTGGTACAACTAAAACCATTATTAAATAGATATATTCCTCCTCCTCCGTATTGTAGTAACTATTTTATCATTTGATATTTAGCTAAACGGTCAAAAGGTTAACAAAATCTCTACTCTATGCCCTTCACCCGACCCGGAGTCGGGGATCGAACCCAAGCTCAGAAGTAGCGCTTGCGACTTTTACATTTATTTAACATAGGTAGATACTACTTAGTTAATTAAAATCAGCATTTACTATTATTTGCAGCAGCGCTTCCTGTTTTATTCCATAGTAGAGCGTACCTACATATTTAAAGTACCTACCTATAGTAAAATGAGCAACGCTTAGCATTTTCGCTCACATAGGGAGGTCAGGGTAGTTAACTAAGTCGTAAAACAAATAAAACTCATAAATTCAGTAAGTTACATTTTAATGTTAGTGATTTCACTATCAGTATTCTTTGGTACTTTCGGCCAGTATTCGAATACTTCCATGTAAATATTCACTTTCAATCGAATACTGCCCCAAGTTGCATGCACACATAAATATAAATAAAATAGGTACGATTGTTGACTAAGCATAATAATTCTAGATGGGCATTTCTTTGGCTAACAACCCACACAATTTTTATTACTTAAATAAAATACTTAGATACAGTTTATTTTCACATAAGTAGGTACAGTAGGCCGCACGTCAGTGGTAGCAAAACCAGTATAAGCTGCCCTCTTATTGAAATTCCATACTACGCTAGGCCAGCTCAAGGTGGTGGTGGTGGTGGTGGTGTTACCACAGACGTGCAGTCGACTGTACTTAACATACATAACAATAATAAATGATACATAGTAAATGACAAAAGTGGGTTCATCTTGAAGCCTCATAATTTTGGTGGAACATACTTAACAAAATCACGTTTGATATCCTCAAAGGCAGTGAGCAGAAGTGTATTGTGCCGAGTGTAATATTATTCTGCCAGTTTGGGAGAATCTATTATCATTTTGTAATGGAAAAACGCCATTACACTTTACTCGGGGAGCAAACTCTGAATAAACCTCACAACTGTGAAGTTGTGACCTACAGACCATCGAGAGATTGGTGGCAGTACACCTTTTAAAATGTACAGACGCCAGCACATCAAGCTACTACAATCTGTCAAATTTCTTCAATAGATTTTCATCTTTATCGCAAAAGCATTAGATTCAAGGTTGATTAGGAAAATTTGACAGTTTCGGGTGGCTTGACCTGCTGGCGTCTGCACCACAAATCCACAATTGAATTGATTTATTTACGCGTTATGGAAATAAGTGATATTAAAATTGTATTGTCTTGCTCATTGAACTATAATATCAGTCATGAAAATTATCAGACTACAAGAATGACCATTTATTAATGTAACAGTAAACAGTAATGAAGTGATGGTTTACATATTTTCATACATTTTCATTCTAATTAGGTATTTACTTCCACGCGTTTTTCAGTGCTACAACACAACCGTTTTCATCATTTAATTATCCAATAACAATAAAAAGAACACATAAATAAAATAATATTAACTTTAGTCTTTACCTACATACCTACCTAATTAGCTTTGTATAAATTACGTAAAACCTTTTGCACTATCAATCAGATTAATCATAAGCTGAGAGAAATATTATAGGTATGACTACGATAGTAACTTTTCTATTGTCTCTCCTCAGGAGTAGCCTTAATCCTCAGACCTCAGATCATCAGATCAGCTCCATGTCATCATATTTTTGCGTTGTCACCGAACTTATACTGGTTGATGTTTTAATCGTTTTTATGCCCTTTTTTAGGGGTCATTGTACTTATCATTACGAACAACTTTTAATGTGGGACCAAACCTGCAATCGCGAAAAAAATATCAGCTGATCAGTAGGTACAGATTTATCTGCTTACATCAAACTCGTCAATATGTAGGAAGCAGCTGATTTTTTTTCGCGATTTCAGGTTTGGTCCCATAGTAAAAAGTTGTTCATAATGATGAGTACAATGACCCCTTAAGAGGATAAAAACGTTTAAAATTTCACGTGTATAAGAGTATGTCAAGTTTTAGCTCAATCGGATGCCAGGAAGTGCTTAAAAAATTGATGACAAAGAGAGTAACCAGAAATGAACTAACGAAGCAATTTAATTATAAAGCTTGTAAAAACACGCTACCAGTTAAAATAATTAATGTCAACAATCATCGCAATAAATCTACATTTTGCACATCAGTTTTTCGCAGTGTATACAAAGCATTCTAATAAAATAGCTACAATTTGGTTCCAGTAAATATTTATGACACACATTCTAAATTAGATAAAATACGCTTTCAATACAGAAAATATCTCAACGATTTTTCTTTAAACACAAAAAGAATAACAACGAATGGCACTGACACAAAACGATATCTAACAAACAATAATTTGGTATAAAACATGTATTTTTTGTAACATTCGCTAGTATGTCTGATTAAACAGGCCTTAGTTTTATTCATCGTCTGAATAAAGTAATTGTCATTGATTAAAATTGGATAAATAAGTAGGTACCTACAGTACAACTACTTTTCGGCAAACTTCGTGTCTCGTCAGTTATAGGATTTCGAAACACGAAGTTTTCTGAGAAACATTATGAAAACTGTTGTACTGTAGCTACCCAGCAAGCTAAGTGCAAATCAAAGGGAGCAAGCTCACTCGCTGAAAATGCTGAAATAATGTACCAAACAGAAATACGTGTAAAGAAAATAAGCTGTGAAATAAGTACCTAACACTCGCAACGACCAACCACATTTCAATAGTTTCAGTAAAACCGTTGCAACGCGTTGCTATAATTTTCAATAAATTTTTTATAGCAAAATCGGCATACTTAAATGTATTATCAATCATAGCCCATTTTCCATACATTCGTTGACCGTGCCCTTGTTATTGTTGATTACAATCATGCTACCAACACAATATAGGCCCACAGCCAGCGTAGGTATGCCCAGCGAACCGTGACGTCACACGCGTCACAGATTTTACGCGCGCATTCAATGATCCGAACGGAGCTGTCCTTTTGTTCACGTGCAGACCAGACAGACTAGCTTGCTATGTACTCTTGTAAGTAATTAACTACTTAAATAGAACGAGTTAATACTTTAATACTACTGTCATCAGAACAAGTTAGACTCGTTCTGGACAAGTATCTAAGTACCTATGACGTTATCTTTCTTGTATGAAGGTCCGGTTTGAATGAAGTTTTTCTTTACCTTGTCTTGTAAAATATTCTTTGAAAAATAGGTGTTCGATATGTTTATTTTGACTAATATTGCATAAGAGAGCCAAGAAGACATGACAATTTTCACAGATAATGAGCCATATTATTGTATAGAATCAAGCTCGTGGCTAAGTAATAACAGCCGCACTGGTCGAACCATCACGTTAAGCTACGCTTGCCGGGATTGGTCCGTGGATGGGTAACTATCTTTACATACCGACACTCCTCCGTGCCTCAGTGAGCACGTTGTTGGTCCCGGCTGTCATTCGTCGATCTTTGACAGTCGTTACGGGTCGTCAGAAGCCCGAAAGTCTGAGAACCAGTCAAGCCAAGCGGTATCGTATTACCTAGTTACTGGGTTGTGAAGTTCAGATAGGCAGTCGGTAGATAGACAGTCGCTCCATATAAATTACTGGTATTCAGCTGCATCCGGTAAGTCTGGAAGCCGACCCCAACATAGTTAGGATAACGCTAGGAGATTGCAGATTGAGTATTGTATAGAATCAAGTTTCTTCCAACTGAACCGACAGCCGTGCTGCTGGGGAGTTTGTTGTGCCACTTCTTCCCAGCAGCTATAGCACTAGGAAGTGGTGAAAGGCGAGCATTTTGGGGGACGAATAAAGTACATTGCCGGCCGACTTTTTCACTTATTCAAAACAAACTGTTTTAGTGACTGTTTTTTGGCTTTATGAAAAGTTCATATTTTACTGCTTGACAGCTATAATTAAGGTACTTGAGATTCAATTTGTGTATCTGTTAATATAATATATTTGACCCACACGAACGAACGTTACAAAGAATACATTCCGGTTAAAACGTAATTAAATTCCAATTAAAAAACTTATTATGTAGGTTACACATAAGAATAAATAACGAATAATATGACTTAATCCGAATAAATATAGACGATCATAGTACTCTCAAACGATATCAAGCGGGTTTTAAAAAACAATAAAACTTCTATAAAAAGATATATACTTACGTTAATCAATTTTATAATAATTACCTAATCATAATCATTCACCCTTCGAAATTAAATGGCACGCTCATTCATCAGGAATGCTAAATATATATAAAATTATATTTTATGTAATATTAAAACTAAGATAAATAACATTTTAAAATGCAGTACAATTATTATCTTTGGGATAATCACTTTGATTTAATGGCAAGTCACTTTGCATGAAAATGTTGTTTTTCTAATGTTGTATGTTGAAAGGAAACTGCCCATTACGGATTATGTAAATTGTCACCATTCATTTACCGTAAGTGCGGGTAACTTTGACCTAGGACATAACTTTGGCCCAAATCGAGACAAAAGTTTAAACTGCCCGAAATGTAGCGACCACACAACCGAACGTCGTATGTCCTTCAGTAACTAATAAAATAAATAGCGATATAGACGCGTACTTGCGGAGCTTTAATTTAAATCGCGTTCACGTACTAGCGCCACAAAGTTCCGCATGTACGCGTCTGTATCGCCATTTATTAGTTACAGAAGGACATACGACGTTCGGTTGTGTGGTC
This sequence comes from Cosmia trapezina, assembly GCA_905163495.3. Lineage (NCBI taxonomy): Eukaryota > Metazoa > Arthropoda > Insecta > Lepidoptera > Noctuidae > Cosmia > Cosmia trapezina. The sequence continues at coordinate 20,589,784 of LR991034.1, forward strand.
GCGACACTCGCGACATATCGGGCACATTTGTCTCGATTTGGGTCAAAGTTATGCCCTAGGTCAAAGTAACCTGCCCTTACTGTATTTATTTTAGAAAACATATCATAATTTTGTTAGATCACTATTTCGAATGGACGTTTTATGAAACTTATTAATTTTAGTTATTTATTTCAACTAGACACAAAAATCTGTGTAGCCCTGACTCTTGTACTAGGAGTTCCTGTATCACAAGAACTAGGACCTCTCAATTCAGCGAATATGTTAAATAAGCTATCACTAGGTACTTAATTAATTAAATATTATTGATTGTCGTCTCTAGATATATTGTCTTATTATGAAGCACCTAAATAATCAATGGGCAGAATCCTTAATAATAAAAATATTTAAATTACCTATTACATTAAAGACTTACTTACATTTTACCTTAGAACTACGTGTTTTTATCTGCTAATAAAATACGTTCTAACTTTTAAATAAAGTGATGTGATCATAAGGGTCGTCACTCATTAATGTGGTCATCGCATTATTAATAGTCCTTTAATAGTAACGAGACATCACAACATCACTGGAACGCCTCGTAATAATTAATTTGCGCCTAGAAATAACTTTTAAGATTTGTAAAAATGTTACTTACTTCTACAATTTTCAATACAACATTTACTTACCTAACTTCGCTTTAGAAAACTACATTTTATGACGATTTTGACAATGCTTAGCGCGCTTATGGAGATCACATAAAGATTGAATTCATTTACTAATAAATGACAGATGTTTGAAAAGAGAATACTTGTGATTATTTAATAGAACCATGAACTTTTATCAATAAATTATTCATTCCTATTTTTCTGCAACTCAACATTCCGTATTCACATTATTGAGTGGAAAGTATATATAATCATACATTTTCAGCCTATAATGTTCCCACTGCTGGGACACAGTCCCCCTCTCGGTGAGAGGGATTGGGCCGTAATCCACCACGCGGGCCCAGTGCGGGTTGGTAATGTCACATGTCTCCGAATTTTTGGTTCTAGGACTTGCTGGTTTCCTCAGATGTTTTCCTTCACCGTTTTGAGAGCAGTGGTGGCACAAATAATTTACACAAAGTAAAGTGCCTGTCTGGGTTCGAACCTACGACCCACAACTCGTAAGCCGCGGCCGTTACCACTGGTCCACCACTACTCTCTGTGGAAAGTATGGCATTCCCAAAATAGCAATTGAATGAATACACAGTTTTTTTAGTAAACTTAAGGGAATCACAACAGATTACCGGTTTGCATTGTATACGATGATAGATCAATTACAAGACTAGAATACAGTTCAGACAGTTCTAGCACACTGACCATGAATGAATAATGATTTAACGCGACGAGCGAGGACGAAACTGCTACGTTACCTACTCTACACAATATACAATACAATAGGTACATTACGTTACGAATTACAGAACGAAAAAACAAATGAGTGACGACCTTAAAATTAAGCCAGCGTCAGACATAGCTTCAATTATCGAACACTTGTTTGAAGACTGCAAGACGAGTGTAAAACATCGCGATTTTGTGGGTATTTGGAGCTATCTCTAGCGCAAACATCAGAGTTTACTCATCACGTGAAACACCTCAAATAATGATGAATAAATAGTGAACATTATGATTTAATGATTAAAACATACATTGGGTGCTAAATACTGGTATAACACCTCTAAATGCACCTAATAGGGCTAGCACAATAGCGGGGCGGGTAACGTAACAATAATTATTGTATACTAATTATTTAAATACAACGATTAAACAGTAACAATTTCTTTAATAGTCTAGCTTTTCTAGCCCTTTATCTTTTATTATAGCTATAAGTCTTATCTTATCTTGTACTGTCTGTACTAATTTTATTTGCGATTAATCTTTTACCCAGCGCGGTTTTTGACGTGACCACTTTTTCAGTTCATGCGGAACTGAAAAAGTGGTGCCTGTTCAAAAAGTCTGCGTTACGGAAATTACCGAGGGAACTATAAGCGATACATGCAATATCGTTATATTTCTTAGCATAATGTTACAAAAAAAGTAAACTACTTGTATTGTCGGTTTGTCGACGACTCAGCCAGCCCATGTTTTAATATCCGCATCTGTTTTACTCAAATCCACTACGTAGATTAGAATAGGATTCATTGCATAATAATATTGTGTGTAGAATACCTACTCTTTTTCAATCAAGTTTGAATTTATTTTTATATCCAATTGCGCGTAGGTACTGTACAAAAACATCAGAATTTGTACGTCGTCTATATCGTATTTTTTACGTAATTTAATAAAATAATAACTGTTTCATAAATAAACCTCTGCCATACTTAGACTGCCTACATCATAAAGTGGGTGTGTTCGTTACAAAAAAGGTTGCACACATGACGATGAATCCATCGTCTGAACACGTGCACTCCCTCTTTATAGCATTTTTATGTCGTAAACGGGCGCCCGTCTTTTGTTAACGCGGTGTTTGTGACCCGCCCCAGCAGCAATGTGCGGTGACCCTTATCTCGCTTACCAAACAAACTTACTAAATATCCCTTTACTTATCTTTCTCAGTAGTTAACAGTTCCAGAATGTCCTCCGTCGACTTGTTCTCTTTCTTGAAGTTATCCATCTGAATTTTAGGTACTGTTCCAGTTATGAACATTTCAATATTTTTCCTTAGACGCTTGGCCGGCGGTAAAGTCTCGTCTTTGCAAGGAGTCTGGTCCATTGCCTCCAACGACTCGACTAGAATCTCGTCTACGAGACGTTTGTTGAAACCTGTCAGAGAAAAATATGTTAAGACTTGTATAATGTAGGTACATAAGGAGCTTATTTACAAAGCTTCATAGTTTGAAATAGATAAGAATCGAGACCAGCCACCACCATTACCAAACCGAAAGCCAACGAGAACGAATTCTTGCATAATTAAACATCAAACTCCGCTTCCCGATAACCTACATTCTCCGTCACCGACCAACACCAAAAATTAACAACACAATGGGAAACGAACTCACTCACGAAATTATTACTCATAAAGTATACCTCGTCGGTAACCCCCGTCAGTCGTGATACAACGACGAGTATGTTCGCTAGAATAAAAACCATGATGAATAAGCTATGCAATGGACAACGTGCCTACCAGTCTGCACTTCACATAAGCACACAACACTCTGTACGCAGCACACGATTTCGCAACCCAGTGAATAAATAAATACTATAATGCTTCGTAATGTAATATTCGTTCGTTCGATCGCACTTGCATTTTCAATGACGGCGCATTTGTTATTACGACCTTGTTAAGTAAATAAGTACATACAACGATTATACTCAATGACCTACCATGATACGAATGGAAACGCGTTGATGTCTTATGTACCAGACAATATTATCAAAAGTCAACATTAGATTTTTCAACATTTTGCCAATCTGAAAATGACTATGAACTGTGCAGTGTTTCCGATATGGACTCCCGTTATTGGCGGACACACACTAAGCAATGTACTCCACACTTAAAAAAAAAACAGTGCCATTATGAGTATAGTGTAAACAAACTCGTATGAAATAAAAGTTTACGCACCTAGGTATTTGAGTTTTTCTTTGGTAGCGATCATCGTGAGGAGAAGGGCCAACAGGAACCTCATGCGAGACAAAGACATCGCCGACTCCACTTCTATCTCTTCCTCCCCCTTCTTGGACCTTTTCCTTTTACCTTTGACTGGTTGATCAACCGTAGTTCCTGCTACGCAAGTCTTCTCATGCACATCAAGCTGAGCTTTGAGTTTGTAAAAGGAATCACAGTTAGCGCATTTGTATGGGTTTTCCTTACCATGAATTTTACGCATGTGCGTTTTCATGTGTGGCAATTGAGAGAAGGACATTGGACACATAGCACATGGGAACGGTTTCTCTCCTGTATGACGTCTGATATGCAACATTAGAGCGTTAGAATGCGAAAAAAATCGTTTGCATATGCGGCAAGGGTACGGTCTGACTCCGGTATGTGCGCGGCGGTGGACATTGAGCTGAGTGGACTGCGTGAACCGTTGTCCACATTCAGGACACACATGAGGACGCTTCTTCTCATGCGTGCGCATATGCTCAGTCAGATGACCCTTCAATTTCTTTTTGCAAATTGGACACACAATTCTGTGTTCACCATGGGTTACCTCAACGTGTCGCTTCAGGGAATTCGGCCTTAAAAACTCTTTCCCACAATATTGACAAATAAAATCTTTGATTTTCAAATGGCTTTTAACATGCAAGTACAGGAGGTTGCGACAGCGGTAAGACATACTGCACAGTGTGCACTGATGGCGACCCTTCACCATGTGTTTCTTCTCATGCTGCATCAACAAGATGTGGTATGCAAACACTTTATTACAGTAAATACATTTAAATGAACTCCCACTATCAAAGTGAGTTTCTAAATGTTTCTCCAAGTTTTCTTTTACAAGAGATGGTTGGTCACAGAAATTACAAAGAAAGATCTCTGAATCATCTTCACTTGTCTTGTGGTAACGTTCAACATGAAGCTGCATGTTGTAGATGCTCCTGAACTGCTGAGGGCAATGAGGACATTGAAAAGGCTTTATACCGAGATGCACATACATGTGTCTACGCAAGGAACACTTCCTGTTAAATGTTCTGTTACAATAGTCACACTCAAAGTAGTCTAATTTGATAACTACGCCATTTTTCAGTGTGATATGATTTGGTCTTGTCTTATATATATTTTTTTTCTTTTTTGAAGTTTTGCTCCCAGATTTTTCATTTGAGGAATCTGAGCAGTTTTCTTCATCAGTTAAGTCATCAGATTTTGTAGAGATAGTATCAGATAATTTACATACATCATCATCGGAGTTGTCTTGAGATGTGTTATTCTGGTCTGTTATTTCAATATCATTGTTATTGTCCACACCAACTCTTAAAGGTGTCACAGCCAGAGAAGATGCCTCTGCGGGAGGCATATCATCAGAGTGTACAGTATCACCAATCATCAGTTCATTCTTCAGAATACGATCAACAAGTTTCATATTGCACTGTTTCTTTTTTTTAAGGTGCCCATTTTTTGTCATAAGAGGCAGATTGCTATCCAGTGTTTTGCTGTAACATACTTGTCGCTTAGCCCTTGGCTCAGGATTAGACTCAACAGTTACCTCAAGAATTGGTTTCACATTCACAGGTGGTTTAGCAATAAATCTTTCCTTGAGCTTATGTCCATTTTTCAATAAGAATTTGATTTTTTGATCTGGTGTCATGACATTGCGGGTGCATGGTCGTTTCATGACAACATTGCTATCTGTATAATTTCTCTTCAAGGGTGATTTCTTGGGACCTGTTGATGATTTTTTTGTTTTATGTCCCTTTTTTTTCTTCTTCGTAGATGCACTTTTGGGTGCATTTAATCTACTCTTTACGTTAGCCATGATTTTATGTCTGATTAGTAAGCTGTACTATTACTGGTTACAGCATCAAGCGATAGAGACCCACCACCATCAAGAGGAGTTAGTAAATACACGTCTTTGCGTTGCGCATGTGAAGTTAATAAAAGAGCGCGATTCGGCTCGCCGTACTTACATGCAGTGTAACGTTATTAGCATTTCAATAATCACCTCTAACATTACGCGGCGTGTAGATAACAGCTTGTTTGCACAACGATGCTCTACTAATGTGTGAAGGACGAGCCTTTTGTCTTATAACAACGAGAACATCGCCCATTACCTTGTATTGAATAATCACCAATCCATTGTATTGCGTTGCACGACTCACATCACTGTTATTCACGTCATAACGATTGAAAACCTAAGTACTTAGTTTGTATTTTCGTTCACAAAACCCTGTGCAATGCAAGTAAATAAACGATACGAAATGATGAACAAAATATTTCCCGTCTCGTCGAGTTGAGTTGATGAATGATTTCAATATTTTATGTGCGATTGTGCGAATGAGACGGACAATGTAAATGTAAGGTCTGTCAAAGTTAATGCGATACTAGCGACATCTAGAATTTAAATAAATGTTTAACCGTGCATTACGTATTATTATCTACACTTTTTGTTTACTCACTACAGAATATGATTTATTTCTTAGGTTTTCCCAAAAGATATTTTAATATAGCATAAGAAGTTCAAATATTCCCATTATTTTTATGACAAAAGTAGCGCCATCTCTTGACAAACTCATGAAGATTAGAATTATGATTCCAGTAAAGCTATGAACACACTGGCAGAAAATGTAATGCCTGCTCTTCACAATCGGCAATCATAGACGATTACCTGAAAAACTAAGCTAAACCACTGAACGGATTTCGATAAAATTTGACATGGACATAGATGGCATCCTAGGGAAGGACATAGGCTACTCTTTGTCTCAAAAATAATCCTAAAAGGGGTGTTAAAGTAGGTGATGAAAGTTTATGATCGCCGTTTGTGTAGAGTCGCCGTACCTAAACATTATTGAAGTTATCTTTACAACACGCCCGCGCCGCACCCGGGCTCAAGCGTTCACAGTATTGAACAGAAATAATATTTTGTTTAATTTAGCGACCAATCACGAATCAGATTATTTATAGACGTGGACCGAGGCGAGTCGGACTTTGAGACTGCGCATTATTGAATCAAATAAGGAGCAGAGGATGATCGTGGACCTTGATTTGATTGAAAATATTTCCTTTACCACCATAACGGGGTGTAATAAATACGATTAATGGTGATAGATGTTAATAAGACTTACAAACTGGCACTATTAAAATTCGTTGCATGCTCGGCAACAGTCATTAAAATAGGTAGGTAGGTACCTACCTAGGTACTTAATTGTTATTAGTTACAAAAATTACATAAGTAATAATAATGTTCCTGGGTGGGTAAGGGAATTGGACAGGGATCTTATTAGACCTGACACTAGCCAGTAGGTAGGTATACTATACTTAGTAGGTAGTCTTTGACTGGCACGGTGTTACTTACCTACAGGTTTTAATAGAATTTTATTGAGATATACCAATGACCTAATTTTTTTAAATTATCCAGAGTAGGTCGACCTAATAGGTAACGTGTGGTTTATATATAGTTCATCTGCCTAGCCTGTTCCCAACTATGTTGGGGTCGGCTTCCTGTCTAACCGGTTGCAGCTGAATACCAGCGTATTTTACATGGAGCGACTACCTAGCTGACCTCCACTATCCAGTAGGTAGGTACCTAACTGGGTAATACAATAAGTACCCCTTGGTAATTAAGACTGGTTTTCAGACTTTCGGGCTTCTGACGACCCGTAACGACTGTCAAAGATCCACGAATGACAGCCGGGACCATCGGCTTATCAAGCAAAGTGAGTAGGTATCTTAAAAAATATGCGTTAGTTGATGTAGGGAAAAAGTTGCAAGTATCCCAAAGATTTCTATGTTAGGCGTAAAAAAATAAAATGTGTGATTTGCAGCATCTACCGAGAAAATGGCTGAGAAATCATATAAGGAATCACTTCAACGCCGTGCTTTCCGAGGCAAGGAGGAGTCTCGGTATGTAAAGATCACCCATCGACGGACCAACCCCGGCAAGCGTAGCTTAACCTGATAGATCGACCCGTGCGGCTGTTTAGTTTATAACTAGTTATTTCCAACTAATTATTTATATCCGTAAGCAGGCAGTATTTTCACATTTTTACGTGTAAATGCAATCCGAAGATTTTTATCAAATGCGTTGATGTCTTTCCTAAACCAAACTCAAACTACTCTTCGAAAGACATCAACGGCCTAATTGTCCGAGTTAGTCGGCGTTCAAACGAGCGTAATAAAATCGCGGCGGGATTTTATCACGCACATCCAGTGCGTGATAAAATCCCGCCAACTGAACGCCGCTGAGAAATCAACTCTCTGCTTAGCGCCGGTAGTTGAAAATCCAACAGTGTGTTTTTCGTCGCGCCGGGATGCACTCTGTTTTTGTTAGGTTGGATTCTCAACGCTCGGCTCAACAACGAGAGTTGAAAATCCAGTGCGCGATAAAATCCCGCCGCGATTGTATTACGCTCGTGCGAACGCCGACTTACTGTACCTATATAGGTAGGTACCTACTGTGCGTACCCACTTATGTAGCGATTAGGTACCTACTTACCTATTTTGTTAGTTTGAGATAAAATACTGTAGGCATAAGACCTACCTAGTTAATAGGTATTTTTGATAAGATAAGGGGGCTTGTAGCATTTTCGGAGGTGATAAACTTTAATTGGTTCTAGCTGTTTAAACTGTAGTTATATCTAAGTCTTAGATAATAATAATAAAATACCTACCTAATAATTATGCATCTGAATTATACAGGATGATTTTTTTATCATGCACCAAATCGAAATGGGAGATTGTACTTATCATTATGAACAACTTTTACTATGGGACCAAACCTGAAATCGCGAAAAAAAAATCAGCTGTTCAGTACATATTATCTACATCAAACTCGTCAAAATGTACCTACTGAAGAGCTGATTTTTTTTTTCGCGATGTCAGGTTTGGTGCCATAGTAAAAGTTGTTCATAATGATGAGTACAATCTCCCATTTTGATTTGGTGCATGCATGATAAAAAAATCATCCTGTATTAAGGTAGGCCTAGGCACGTCAAGCAAGACGAGGCAGTGTTACACCTACCTAGTCATGCTGCAGCTGTTGTTCGCTCAATAGTTAATTTTTCCTTATTTATTTATTTATTGAAACTTTATGCACAAGTAAAAAAAACCGGTCAAGAGCGAGTCGGACTCGCGCACCGAGGGTTCCGTTCCGATTTCTGAAAAAGTGTGCTACTTAAGGCGGTGAGAGCCGTAAAAACGTCGTTTTGTTTAGTGTTTTATTCGTAGATAACACGTATTTAAATTTTGAAAAAAATATATTACTTAGTTCAGACTTCGATCTAGAAATTTCGGCCGTCCGATACACGATTACTTGCACTTTACTGCATCCAATTAAATCGCAAAGACAAGTCTAAATTATGATCTATATCTTATTTCATTTGATTTATATTAGGCTTTGAACAATAAAACTTATGCCATAATAAAGGTCGTAAAAAATGTAATTTATAACGGCTATCATAATTTGAAATATCAAAATATTTATATCACTAATTCCAATGTCAAGTGTTTTCAGCTTCGCAAACGCTCGCCCTGAGCCGTTTAGTCCCGAGCGGAACGTGACGGAGGTCGGACGTATGCCAATTTTTCGAACCCGCCACCCCCGCTAACTTCTGTCACCGGCTGCGACCGGCACAAATTAGCATGTGTTGAAAACAGTTGAATTTGAACGCTATGCCTATGTAAATAAAGACGTCACGCGCGCAAAAGCTTTATTGGTATTTATTTTTATCACGGCCTATGTTTACCAATCGCATCAAGTGTGTAAAACAGTTGAATTTGAACCCTACACTGGAGCTTATAAAGCCGCCTGACGCGCAAATTTTTGGTTCACTATTTTCAAATCTCAAATAGGTAGGTGCCACAGAATAAAGTTAGTACGGGTGGTTTTATAATGCCTGGGCCGCACACATCGCGATGACATTCGGGCGATAAACTTCGTCTTCGGTCTACAGCGAAGCTGCGCGGCCACATAGTGCGTGTTGTCAAGTTTATCGCGATGTACGAGCGACGTACAAACGAATAAAACAAAATGGACGCCGCGGTTGCTCTGTATTTTATGGCAGCAAATAATTATTTTTTACATTTATGTCATGTAAAAAACAAATTAAAATCAAGAAAAAGGAGGAAGTGGATGATAACTATTCACAAATCAAGAAGGCTTTAGCTATATTATGCACTGTAGTTTAACTTAACACGTCCACTACGCACGAAGGGTGGGGGCCGACTGAAGTGTGGCCGCGCAAGCGAAGTTCATCGCGATAAAACGCTTTGATCTGCGAGAGTTTACCGACAGCGGAGCGAAGTCCTTGCGACTACGCACGAAGCTCCGAAGTATACGCGAATACTTGGCTACATACATCGCAATTACGCGAATCTTCGGGTTATCGCGATATGTGCGGCCCAGGCATTATGAATATCGGATAGGAAATGAGATTTCTTCATAACATCACGCCTGAATTCTTTCAAAGGGTTGGGCAGGGATGTTCAGAAAATAAGTAGGCCCTCAAATGTATTTTTCTGTATACCTACATAAATAAGATTTTTTTTTTAAATTAAGTTTTTTTTCTAATTAGGTATCTTCTTATTTTTTTTGTATTTCAAGGTCAAAATGAAAATCCAAGATGGCGGCTGCAAAAATTTCCAATTTTTCGTCATGGGTGTCGTTTTCGTGATATTTTAGGTCGCTGAAAATGATAGTGGGGTCAAAATGAAAATCCAAGATGGCGGCTGCGAAAATTTCCTAATTTTTCGTCATGGGTGTCATTTTCGTGATATTTTAGGTCGCTGAAAACGATAGTGGGGTCAAAATGAAAATCCAAGATGGCGGCTGCGAAAATTTCCTAATTTTTCGTCATGGGTGTCATTTTCGTGATATTTTAGGTCGCTGAAAACGATAGTGGGGTCAAAATGAAAATCCAAGATGGCGGCTGCGAAAATTTCCAAATTTTTAGACATGGGTGTCATTTTCGTGATATTTGAGGTCGCTGAAACCGATAGTGGGGTCAAAATGAAAATCCAAGATGGCGGCTGCGAAAATTTCCTAATTTTTCGTCATGGGTGTCATTTTCGTGATATTTTAGGTCGCTGAAAACGATAGTGGGGTCAAAATGAAAATCCAAGATGGCGGCTGCGAAAATTTCCTAATTTTTCGTCATGGGTGTCATTTTCGTGATATTTTAGGTCGCTGAAAACGATAGTGGGGTCAAAATGAAAATCCAAGATGGCGGCTGCGAAAATTTCCAAATTTTTCGACATGGGTGTCATTTTCGTGATATTTGAGGTCGCTGAAACCGATAGTAGGGTCAAAATGAAAATCCAAGATGGCGGCTGCGAAAATTTCCAAATTTTTCGTCATGGGTGTCATTTTCGTGATATTTTAGGTCGCTAAAAACGATAGTGGGGTCAAAATGAAAATCCAAGATGGCGGCTGCAAAAATTTCCTAATTTTTCGTCATGGGTGTCGTTTTCGTGATATTTTAGGTCGCTGAAAATGATAGTGGGGTCAAAATGAAAATCCAAGATGGCGGCTGCGAAAATTTCCTAATTTTTCGTCATGGGTGTCATTTTCGTGATATTTTAGGCCGCTGAAAACGATAGTGGGGTCAAAATGAAAATCCAAGATGGCGGCTGCAAAAATTTCCTAATTTTTCGTCATGGGTGTCGTTTTCGTGATATTTAAGGTCGCTGAAAACGATAGTGGGGTCAAAATGAAAATCCAAGATGGCGGCTGCGAAAATTTCCTAATTTTTCGTCATGGGTGTCATTTTCGTAATATTTTAGGTCGCTGAAAACGATAGTGGGGTCAAAATGAAAATCCAAGATGGCGGCTGCGAAAATTTTCAAATTTTTCGACATGGGTGTCATTTTCGTGATATTTGAGGTCGCTGAAACCGATAGTGGGGTCAAAATGAAAATCCAAGATGGCGGCTGCGAAAATTTCCAAATTTTTCGTCATGGGTGTCATTTTCGTGATATTTTAGGTCGCTGAAAACGATAGTGGGGTCAAAATGAAAATCCAAGATGGCGGCTGCAAAAATTTCCTAATTTTTCGTCATGGGTGTCGTTTTCGTGATATTTTAGGTCGCTGAAAACGATAGTGGGGTCAAAATGAAAATCCAAGATGGCGGCTGTGAAAATTTCCAAATTTTTCGTCATGGGTGTCATTTTCGTGATATTTGAGGTCGCTGAAAACGATAGTGGGGTCAAAATGAAAATCCAAGATGGCGGCTGCGAAAATTTTAAAATTTTTCGACATGGGTGTCATTTTCGTGATATTTGAGGTCGCTGAAAACGATAGTGGGGCCAAAATGAAAATCCAAGATGGCGGCTGCGAAAATTTCCTAATTTTCGGTCATGGGTATCATTTTCGTGATATTTGAGGTCGCTGAAAACGATAGTGGGGTCAAAATGAGAATCCAAGATGGTGGCTGCGAAAATTTCCTAATTTTTCGTCATGGGTGTCATTTTCGTGATATTTTAGGTCACTGAAAGCGATAGTGGGATCAAAATGAAAATCCAAGATGGCGGCTGCGAAAATTTCCTAATTTTTCGTCATGGGTGTCGTTTCCATGGTTTTAGAGGGTGCTGAAAACGATAGTGGGTTCAAAATGAAAATCCAAGATGGCGGCTGCGAAAATTTCCTAATTTTTCGTCATGGGTGTCATTTTCGTGATATTTGAGGTCGCTGAAAACGATAGTGGGGTCAAAATGAAAATACAAGATGGCGGCTGCGAAAATTTTCAAATTTTTTGACATGGGTGTCATTTTCGTGATATTTGAGGTCGCTGCAAACGATAATGGGGTCAAAATGAATGACTATCGTTTTCAGCGACCTAAAATATCACGAAAATGACACCCATGACGAAAAATTTGGAAATTTTCGTAGCCGCTATCTTGGATTTTCATTTTGACCCCACAATCGTTTTCTGCGACCTAAAATATCACGAAAATGACACCCATAACGAAAAGTTAGGGAATTTTCGCAGCCGCCATCTTGGATTTTCATTTTGACCCCACTATCGTTTTCAGCGACCTAAAATATCACGAAAATGACACCCATGACGAAAAATTAGGAAATTTTCGCAGCCGCCATCTTGGATTTTCCTTTTTACCCGACTATCGTTTTCAGCGACCTAAAATATCACGAAAATGACACCCATGACGAAAAATTTGGGAATTTTCGCAGCCGCCATCTTGGATTTTCATTTTGACCCCACTATCGTTTTCAGCGACCTAAAATATCACAAAAATGACACCCATGACGAAAAAAGGAAATTTTCACAGCCGCCATCTTGGATTTTCCTTTTTACCCGACTATCGTTTTCAGCGACCTAAAATATCACGAAAATGACACCCATGACGAAAAGTTAGGAAATTTTCGCAGCCGCCATCTTGGATTTTCATTTTGACCCCACTATCGTTTTCAGCGACCTAAAATAACACGAAAATGACACCCATGACGAAAAATTTGGAAATTTTCGTAGCTGCCATCTTGGATTTTCATTTTGACCCCACTATCGTTTTCAGCGACCCCAAATATCACGAAAATGACACCCATGACGAAAAATTAGAAAATTTTCGCAGCCGCCATCTTGGATTTTCATTTTGACCACATTATCGTTTTCAGCAACCTCAAATATCACGAAAATGACACCCATGACGAAAAGTTAGGAAATTTTCGCAGCCGCCATCTTGGATTTTCATTTTGACCCCACTATCGTTTTCAGCGACCTAAAATATCACGAAAATGACACCCATGACGAAAAATTAGGAAATTTTCGCAGCCGCCATCTTGGATTTTCATTTTGACCCCACTATCGTTTTCAGCGACCTAAAATGCCACGAAAATGACACCCATGACGAAAAATTAGGAAATTTTCGCAGCCGCCATCTTGGATTTTCATTTTGACCCCACTATCGTTTTCAGCGACCTAAAATATCACGAAAATGACACCCATGACGAAAAATTAGGTCGCAGCCGCCATCTTGGATTTTCATTTTGACCCCACTATCGTTTTCAGCGACCTAAAATATCACGAAAATGACACCCATGACGAACAGTTAGGGAATTTTCGCAGCCGCCATCTTGGATCTGTCTAAAATGTCTAAAATGTGTCTAAAATGTCTAAAATCTGTCTAAAATGTCTAATCTGTCTACAACTTTCAAAAATACTTACTAGAAAAATAAAACAAAATAAACTTGTATACTAATCAGTTCAAGTTTATCTACTGCATCGCTCTATTCTGTGACGCAACATAGTACCTACTCGAGTTCATGAACTCATGAGCGGTGCGCTTGGCGCGCGTTTCCCGCGCATCGTAATTTATTACGTATCGCTACTCCTTGCGGGGGCTGCGGTAAGCATTTAATACCTACGGCGCTTACTTTCACCCCGCCTTAAAGACATCGTTTTATTTTTCCTGTAATTTTTACATAAACTTCTATCACATAGAATAATTTCAGATTTTTCGCTTTGCAAACTTCGGAGATAGGGGGGGGGGAACGGTATTTTTTTTTACATTTTACATCAAAAGTCGAAAACTAAGCGGCCTAAAAAAAATTAAAAAATAGTTTGAGAATGTGCAAACAGCGCTCTTTCATATGATACCCCACATGCCATAGTAGCCCCACTTTAAATTTTTAAGACCCCCTTTCAGTCCCTGTTGCAAAAAAATATATAATTATTTTTATTTCATTCTTATTTGCAAAATAGTTGGGTCAACGTCATCTAAAACTGTTCCAAATTTCAAGTTGATAGCATCAGAAGTTCCTGAGATATCCAGCTGTGACAGACAGACAGACAGACTGAGTCACACCATAAGGGTTCCTTTTTTACCATTTTGGTACGGAACCCTAAAAATACCGTACAAAGGCGGACTTACCTAAATCCCTGAGGCATTTTCTACCAGTCAACCTTAGGTTACCTTATTCCTCTGATTCTTTGTTATAAGCTCACCCAAAGTATAGGTAGGTTGTAAAATTGGCCCTTTTCAGTCTTCAAAAATTGATGAACTTTAAAAAAGTTCCGCGCCAGTTTGATTTTGGCACAAGCTTGGCAAAATGTAACTGCCGCGAGACGGTTGTGAATAGAGGCATTGACCCAATTTGGACTAAGTATGGGTATAAGTTATCTGTGGTAATTTTTATTCCCGCACACGTGTTAGAAAATAAAAAATCGCACGCGTGTGAAATACATTGCATTGTGAACCTAATCTAGTGCGATAACCGGATGAAAAAACAGCCCGCATAGCATACTGTGGATACGTTGAATCAATATTAAGATACGGACTTATAATATGGGGAAATTCAACTGATAATGATAAAACATTTATTGCACAAAAGAAATGTGTAAGAGCTATATGCGGTGTCGGTCCACTTGAATCTTGTAGGCCTTTATTCAAAAAGATGAAATTATTAACTTTGACCGGCATGTATTTGTTTGAGGTATCAGTTTTTGTAAGGAAGCATAGAGAGTTCTTTAGATTCAAAGGTGACAATTATACCAAACAGAGACCCAGGGATGCAACAAAAATTCTTATTCCATTTTGTAATACAACACTAACTAAAAAGAATGTTTATCATATGTGCATCACTATTTTTAACAAATTACCAAAGTATTTAAGAGAACTCCCATTTAAATATTTTAGAGTAAAACTGCGCAGATGGTTAGTAGAAAATTGTTTTTATACACTGCAAGAATTTATGCAGCATAGGGAAAAAAACATTATTCTAAGATAAATATCAGGTAATTTAATCAAAATTGTTATGATAAGGTTGTTTTGTAATTTTATATTAGATCATAAATTCATAAGGTAGTGTGTATTAGATTATATTAAGGTTTTTATTAGATTATAAATTATGGATAAGTTAAGGTTATCTTGTAATATAAATTAGACTAGGTATATTTTATAGTTTTGTAGTGTGTGTTCCTACTGTAATTTAAATTAGTAGGTACCTACATGTTGTAAATCCTACTTATTTTAATAACCGATTTGCATGCCCTGAACAGGCAAAATATGGACTGTGCTTACACCACCAATTTTACATCTGGTAAAACCTGTATTTTGTGCAAATAAATTATTCTTATTCTTATTCTTATTCTTATTCTTATTCGAGGAAGTGTATTGAAAAAAACATAGCTTCGTTGTGTGTGTAACATAGTTATGTGGACCAATGAATATGATAACGTAGCACAGCACATATCTGGTGGGAAAGCACCCTTGTACCTACGCCCTGTGCCCTGTGGGCGTCAATGTCTGTCTCGATCAATAATTAATAGATACTTAGGTGTAGGTAGGGTAGGTAATGAGAAGAAGATTATTTAATTAATCTTCACAAAAAACACATTGTTTCAAAATCAACAAAAGTTGTCAATCCCGCCAATTATTGCACAACATTGGGATATCATTGTGAGCCAAATGCGCAATAAAAGCACTTTTATCCACCTACAAAGCATGTAACGATCGTTTTGAAGCAATCTGGGCGATGACATAATAATAATATTTCAATAATGTTGTTTACATTGGTTTACATACACGGGCGCAGTTTTTTTCAAAATGTTACGACAATGGAATGAACCTAATTCATAGAAATTGTTCTGCGCATGTCGGGTCATAAGGATAGCGTTTTAAATTCAAACAGTTATGAAGTAGATGACTTCATAACTGTTTGAATTTAAAACGCTACACTTACAGACGGTCTTTAAGTGTAACAAACTATGTCACTGGGGACACCTATCTAACGTGTGCCGTGGATTCGGCCGATTGCTCCCGAAAATGGTGGGTACTTTTATCACACTAGTATTATAAAGGCGAATGAGTGTGTGTGTTTGCATGTTTGATACTTCTTCACGCTCAAACGGCGGGACCGATTTGGATGAAATTTAGTATGTAGATAGCTTATACGTTGGATAACACATGGGCTTTTTATCCAGGTCTACACGGATAAAACCGCGGGGTGCAGCTAGTAAATCATAAAAATGTGCCCAGTGTTTCCACTCACCTTTTTGACCGATGAATGAGTTAATTAGTTCATGTTTCATCGGAGATCATGGTAGGTCTACCTACAGCCTAGGATACGCCCTATTCAAGGCATTGCTTATAGCAGCCATTACGCAAGAATGATTTGAAATGAGGTAAGTAGTATAGTAAGTAGCCCTCATTTCAAATTCTTCCTGCCTTTATCCCATGTTACTTGCGATCGGCGCAACACGTCTTCTTCTTCGATTCTCCCCTGTCAACCGTCACATTCTTCCTGCATATACGGGGTGTAATTTTAATCAGCGTTATCCTCTTAGAGCGAGCGCGCACTGCGGTGCGTTTCCGGTAGTTCTGCCGCACTGGGCGGGGCCTACGGTAACCAAACGCATGACCGCAGTGCGCGCACTTCAAAGACATTCCATACTTCACAGATTTTGCGGTGGAAAAACGCACCGCAATGCGCGCTCGCCCTTAAGGAGTCATTGTACTTATCATTATGAACAACTTTTATTATGGGACCAAACCTGAACTCGCGAAAAAAAATTGAGAAGAAAAAAATAGAGAACGTAGGGAACAGCTGATCAGCTGTTCCCTACATTTTTATGAGTTATGCGAACATAAATGTAGGGAACAGCAGATTTTTTTCGCGATTTCAGGTTTGGTCCCTTAATAAAAGTTTACAATGAATGACCCTTTATGAGGATAACGCTGATTAAAATTACACCCAGACCGTAGAGCATAGAGCAAGCGTTGGGTCGCTTGCTCTATAGCCACAATAAGTCATCACACAAGCTGGCCGCGGCTTTCCCTATTGTTCAGTGACAATGGCGCAGTTTGCAGCACTGCGGTCGTGGTACCCCGTACTGGCCCGACCGCCACGCTTGCACAATTTAGCAAACAATGACATTGTTGGGACCATTTATATTCGTCCATTCTGGAAGTCAGGATATTAGATAGTGTCCTATATAGACTTCGATATCGAAGTATAGATCAAAATTCATAACTATAATCGAGTCTTAGCCGACGTTCATGCACACTACTGTACAATGCGATTCAACTAAGAATAGGAACGTCAATGACCTCTAGCTGTCAACTGAAACTAGAAATCTAAGGCTTGCAAAGTTTTCTAGTGTTAGGGTAAGGAAGGCTATTGCCGGTCACTTAAGCAAAAGGAACTACAACTCAGTGAAAAATCGACATTTATTTAAAAAACTTTGATGAAACATAACTTAAGATACTATTCTAAGATAATCATAACCATTGATATCAATACTTATTTGAAATACGACACAATCAACTCTTTAAAAAAAAATGACATTGACCGGTATTGTCCGACATGGCAGACAATACCGGTCGGCAGGTTGGCAATACCGGTCTAGCTTTTAGCGGCACAAGTCGCGCACGTAGCCTTCGGGATACTCATAATCTGAGCACTCAGCATAAGCCCAAAGCCCACACTGTTCGCACCTGTACCAAAGCTCATTGTTCAGGGCCATAATCGTCACATAACATACATCTGTTCTCCAGATCTTCAACACCGGTGCCATCATCATCATCGCGTGCGTCAGACATTTCGACCCATAGCTGGTAATTCACTATTCTTGTTTTTCAGTCTTTCTTGTAGGGTTCAAAATGGGATGCCATTAGACCGAGCTGCCTCTCTTATCGGTTTTCCTTCTTCGACAAGTCTGAGTGCCCTACTCAAATCATTTTGGCTCCATTTCAGCTTCAATTGTTTGCTCCCACTTTGAGTCCCCAACATCCTAAAAAGGAAAATAATATAAGATTTAACGGAATAAAAGATCAAAAATATAATATACTTGCAAACATAACTTGCAGTTAATACCTTTCACCATGACCGGCATTAGCCGCCCCTATACTTTTCTGGTTAATAACAATTTTAACAAAAACCTATGGTAAAGTGCTTGAAATTTTATGATTACATGGGTAGATAGATAACTACACGGCAATAAATAACACTGAAAATAAAGGAAACATGGAAATTAAAACACTCACCTCTTATGTTCCTCGGCCACAAATTTACGAAAAAGTAGCGCGAATCAAACTGACATACGGTTCTCCCGGACGCGTGCTCGGATCTGAGCGGGGGCCGGTGCGTCGGCGCGGGGAACACTCACGCCACCCTTAATCAATGTGTGTGTGCACAAAAACGCTGTAATTTGCATGAAAGTGTGGTGACCGCCATTGTCACCTGACCGCGGATAGCCTCCTTTACCTATCCTTATCCATTTTAGTTCTGTTTTTGGAATTTGTTTTTGTTAAAATAATTATGTCACTAACTTTGCAAATGTGTAAACGAGGTGATGTTTTTGCTAAGTCTTCACAATATGGCGCAAGGTCATTCCTATTCTTAGTTGAAACGCATTGCATTCTTTGTCTGCAACTACCGTAAATACCTACTTACCAATGTTCTGAGATATACCTAATAAGCTCTACTCGAGTATCTGATATCATTGATTGATAGTTCCGGCGAGGTCAAGATCCTTTGTTTTGTGATTGGATTGGAGTCCCTCCGGATATGTTAACAATAGACACGTACCGATGCGGTTGAAAGGATGCATTGCATTCGTAGAGCGCATCACCTAGTTCTAGCCTACGTGATAGGTTATTGCCTATGGGTCAGCGCACACCAAGAGCAGAGCAGAGCATTTTCTGAGACTATTGAAAAATAAATCTTATGACAATTCCATACATTGCAAAATTAAATACACGCCAAGCATGCTCGAGCGTAGTGGAGCATCAAGTTTGGACGATTGAATTTTGCAATGTAAGGAATTGTAATAAGATAAATTTTTCAATAGTCTCAGAAAATGCTCTGCTCTGCTCTGATCTTGGTGTGCGCTGACCCTATAGCGTATATTTTGTTGGCAGGCCCATTCTGATAGCATACCTACACTAAGTACAGAATAATAAAGCTACAGTATCAGGGCAGTGACCTTGAATTAATCACCCACGGCCGCTCGGTAGATAAATAAATGTCCGTGCGTAACTGCCACGCACTCGAACTTTGCGTACTGGTACTGACTGAGATTTCGAAGTGAGTCGTTTTGGCCGTTTTCTATAAAGATTTAAAACTACTGTAACGTTATTATTATTATATTCTGACTATACAACACGCAGCAGGGCAGGCGCGGATACGGGGGGGGGGGGGGGGGAGGGGGCAACGAGTGCAGTTGGCAGTTGCCCTGGGCTTCGATTAGACGGAGTCTGAAATTCAAAATTAGAAATACCCAATCATAGTTTTATATCCTGTTTACTTTGTATACATACAGTATTTATGTTACTAAGCTATCTTGTGATTAGTCGTAGTCATCCGCGAAAAGGGGGGCTATTATTGAGTTTACAGGAAATAGGTGCGGAAGGTTTTTTTGACCCACCAGTGGGGCGTCTCGGTGGGGCAAGACGGAATGATTCAAAAATGTGCCCAGTGTACCCTTTCCGAGCGATGAATGAAGGTTCTGATTTCTATAGACCTTGTTTCATCGGAGATGGTAGGTCATACAGTCTAGGAAATGCCCTATTCAAGGCCTTGCTTAGCAGCCATTACGCAGGAATGATTTGAAACCGACCAGCAGGGCTGGTTCTCAGACCCCATATCAAATCTCTGCCCCTGCTCTTGAGACGATACAGAATTTTAAATCGCGAATTGCTTTCAACATTGTATCCAAGTATGTACCTACCTACCTCTACTCTCAACTTTTGGCGTCTTTTATGCTCGTCAAAATGCATAATGGTGATGATGACTTCACCATGGAGCTCCAGTTCTCCTGGTTCTTACTAGGAGAACTTCTCAACAATTAACGTCCCTGCATCGGGAAAAGCAATATTTTGTAAAAAGTGATGAGCAGTTGCCATTGGGCTATTGTAACTTAGATAAATTACAAACTGACCCACTAAAAAGTGAAAAATAAAAACTTTTACAAAAAAAAAACAACCGACTTCCAAAAAAAACACTACAAAGTGAAAAATAACTTTAATTTTGGAAGTCGGTGGTAAAATACAGATCCAAAGACACCGACTTCCAAACTTAAAGTTATTTTTCACTTTGTAGTGTTTTTTTTTGGAAGTCGGTTGTTTTTTTTGTAAAAAAGTTTTTTTTACAGTTGCTTCACTAACAACTTATAGTCAAATCATTATCTATTTGTTATTTCAAGCACCATAACGACACAATATTTTATTATTCACCACGTAGGTAGGTAAGTGATCAAACTGGGCAAACAACAACAACAAACAAGGCAAATCAACAAGGCAAATTAAATCTACAAAATTTCGAAACACCCCAAATCTGTGGTAACAAAACTTGCTTAAAATTCCCTAATTAAATGGCAACTTTTGGTTATTTCACGGAAGTTTCTTAAGAAAAACGTAATAATATAACAATGGGCATCGAGAGTGGTTACAAACATTACACATAGATAATATTTTGGGACAATAGCGGTAGAAACAATAGGCGAGACGAATGTTTGGTGTCTGGCGATTATATTCGGTGATAGTATCTTTATATGCTCGGTAAATAAGACGTGTACCTAGTTATTAACAATGCAACACATTAAGAAGTACCCAAGTACAAATTTCAACACACCACAGGACCAGTAGCAGCCGGAGTCTGGATTTGTACCCGGTTGATTTCAATAGGCTTACCTATTACATTGGGACTTCAACATAACTGGAAATGTGGGACGTGTTAATATCGGTACAACTCTGCCTAACCCTTTTGGGATTACAACCGTGATGGTATGTTATGTTATGACTTAGGACCAGTAATCATTTCCAACAAAAATAAACCCGACTCTAAATGAGGAAACGGTTACGCTCTATACCTGAGCGTAAGCTGCTCCAGTACTTTTCGCGATTCGACACATTCAGGTCAGGCAGGTAACTGTAAGCCAGGAGACCAAGATTAATTTTTCCTTTCATAAATAATTTCAAATCTCGGATTAAAATTAAAACTAGAAATCCTATCGTTCAAGAATCTCTCGCCTTTAAAACTACAGAGTGGAAAGGCTCAGGTAAACTCAAAGGCTATATTTACAAGACACCTATCTCTCTAGATAACGCCCCTGTTAAACATTCTAATACCACAGATAAGACTTCTAAGTAAAAGTATATAATCAAAATCAACCCATGGACCCACACAGCGAGGTCACTCAACTTTGTCAACAATTTTAAACGGTTTAACCCAATTTCTTTTCATAATAACTTCATGGTCTAATTGTGCTGCCGACTACCTCCGATGTCGTCTTCGATAAAAAGATAATAGGATGCTATACTTGGTAGTTGGTACTATCGCCCAAAGTGACTTGAATGTGGTTTTGCTCTGGTGCACATACATAAGGAAGGAATGCTTTTCGGTTGAAGGAGACGACTCATTTTATTACGGATCAATGGCTGGGGGATCCCTTATCTTATCCCATACAATAAATAACTACTCCACATCTACATCCCGGCGCTGGGCTATAGTCCTCCATCCTCCTTATCGATCTCGATAACGGCGACGTATAAAAAATACTGAACGATTGAATCATTGATTTTACCAACCATTTCTAATAGCCTGCAGTTTTGCTTTGGCAACATCTCTTAAGAAAATCGTCTTCTCTATTATTTTACTTGCATAACGTCAAACTTCCGTTTTATCGCAATTCTCATTATGATTATCATCTACTTTTTTATAATTTTTGTCCTTCGTAATAAGCTCATCACGGAGACATTGCATGCGTCTTCATTTTCGCTCTAATACCTCTCGCTGTTTACTCAGCATCCAGTAATTACCTAGGTAGACCAGGTACTATCTAGGCACCTAGTGGTTCGTTTAGTTGCCAATGTATACGTTTTTATAATAAACTACCTAGCCACATTCAAGAACTAAGCCTTAATAAATTCAAAAATTGTATAAAGCGGAAACTTTGTCAGAAAGCCTTTTATACTGTCAAAGACTATATTGAGGACAAAAAGGCTTGGGTTTGAGCTGCTCCAATAAATTTACACTATTAATGTTGATTTAAATACCTTTTTACATATTCTATACAATGACATGAATATTTTGTTTGTTATACTATTGTGAATGTGAAGACTACGTGGATCATTGTTTTTTATTTATTTTATCCTTTTCTCAGTTTTAGTTATAGTCTGACAGTTTGAGTAATTTATGCGGCCTACCCAAATGTCTTTTCTTTGGTATTGTTCGTCGAATCGTTAAGCTCCTTAAGTTTTGAGTTGAGCTGCACGATTACTGACAAATGCGTGCACTGACTGGACAGGTCCACTCAATCTGTGTGGTTCTTTCATCAAAAGACCATTTCTGACTGCAATCTACATGGTCTTCACATGATCTGACCAAGATTATGTCTGGACTTTAAAAGAGACTGTGAACTCTGAGTTTGTTTCGGCGTTTCTTCTCAGAGTAGTCAGATAGGAAACGTCGAACTCATCTAGTTTAAAAAAAATATGTTTGACGTGTAAAAGTGTTTGTACAAACCTACTTACAGAAAATAAATCATTTATCATTTATCATTTACCTGTCGCGAAATCGTCTAGAAGCACGACTACAATCGACTCAAGCGGGGATTATTTTCCAAAGACTGCACTTCTTATTGTCTTACCTTCTAAGCTTTATTTCACGTTACGGTTTCGCGGCGTGAGGAGGTATTCGCGGTATTTTTTGACAGCAGAATTGTTTTTTCGCGAGAAGGCGGATTTACGATCAGCCTAATTAAGATTGTGTTTGTTTATTATTGTGAGAAATGGTGAAGTTCTGGTGGATGTTTATATTATTTGCGAAAACTGCGTCGGCTAGTGATAACGAACTTCCATCTGCAGAAGCACAAAAAGGTGATTAGCTACTGTAATTCTAGAGTTTTTTACTATCCCCGGCAGTTTTGCAAGCCCTGCTCTGAAAATACCTAAGTTTCCTTCTTTGTTCGGATCGCACATGGGTATAATTTTATATTTTTTTCAAAGCTTAGTTTTCCGATATGCATCGTTACGTTTAAATTTACAGCCTGTACTGTTTACTGTTTCATCTTAAAATAGCAAACAACATTTTTGACAAAATGCTCGTAGATAATGAAGTCCCTTCCCCGTGCAAGCATGATTTTTGTTGGAAAATGAATCCTGAATATTCTCAGGAGGTACCTAGTAGGTGTGGAATAATAACCAAGAGGACGATGTCTAGGACGGTACCAAGTCGGTTTAGCCAAGAAGTGAGATCTCTCGGTAGCACTATTCTCAAATTATGTTATGTGAAAATTGTATCAGATTAATGCTATAACTAGACAAACATAGGTAGAGTAGTATATATCTAAGTAGTAGGTACAAATCGAGGTCATTTCAAACAAAGCCGCAGTCTTTGAATTTTTCTAATGAAAGTGAGAAATGCAAAAACAAAGATACAGGTAGACGAAACGTGAACTAGACCAAGAGAAATGAAAAGCGAAACGCAAACTATCACAAGCTCAAGATTATACGGTTCACTTTTAAAGAGAAAAAGCCCTCCATCATCGTAAATCCAGTTCCCACGCTTTCTCTGTAGGTAATATCACAACTCGTTTTTCAAAAACAATATTCCATTAAAAATCTGAATGGAACGCACTCGGAACGTGGATCTCGTTAATACTATACTTTTGACGTCACAACATAGCTTAGCTCACGATCTTTACGCCTCTGAACATCAAACAATAGAAGAGAAAACAGTAGGATCACTGTAGAATATAATTACACGTTAACTTTCAATTTTATGTTTGCTTGCACATCATTTTCCTTTTCTAATTGTTCCTTTCCGGCTTGATAGGTGTAATTTTCAAAAACAATAAGCTATTACGGTATCTTAGAAATTTGCACACTCAACGGACCCTTTTTAAGGACACGGACGAAAAAGCATTAGACAAAAATTGCCAGATTTGACTTTTCGATCTAGCAAACATTTTTGGGTGGCGATTAATCCCTGTGGGTACCTAGCATTAGCAATGGTGTACCAACGCCGAACGTCAGATTCTATGTCCAACACCCAAATGAATACAAAATACCCTATAGTCTACTTTTCCCACGACCGAAAATATTATTTATTTATTTAAATGCCTTAAAACTACCATTACAGGTCTTAAGAGTCATAAGTTCATAACCTAATGATAGCCAAGTCACACACCCAAAATTAAAATTAAAGTACTTGCAAAATACATTTAAAAATCATTGTTTTGTAACATAATCTAAACAATAGTACTTTTGCGAATTCACATCAGCATTATAAGAGAGCTAAGAACAATTGTGATGTTCCCCTCTTTCCAGAGTCACGTTTCCTTCCCCTGTTCGAAGCCAAGCGTTTTGACAATCGACCAGGCCCAGGTCTTGGACCTGGTGGTCTACCGCCGCTGACAACGGTGCCGATCGCCGGAGAACGCTGCTCGTCACGACTCGAATCTGCCTTAGACCAGATGAAGCGACGGAAAAGGACGCAGCCTAAGAATTTGGATACTCCTTTGGTAAGAACCTAACGAAACTTGGGACACAGCTTTGAGTTAGATCATTAATGTGCTAAGTTTCGGTTTGGAATGGAAGTTATAACCTACCCCATATTCATATGCCTCAGTTTTGTACCTTCTGTTGTCGTATGTTATTTCTGTGAAATCACCATTAGAGATCAGCATTCCGCACATTCATAGTGCCAATTCGGCGCATTTGGCAATTGGCCAATAACAGTTGGAAATTGGAATGTTCATTATTTACGTTTGTTAGTGACTAATGTTCTCGTTTGCAGAGTCAAAGCATCGACCTCAATGGGTACAGCTTGTACCAGCAAATGAGATCTGCACCCGTGGACATGTATGTTACACGAATGCGAGTACGCCTACCACAAAACAGCAACTGGGTGAGAGTTGAAAAATGCTACTTCGACCCAAGAAACGTATCCCTTGACACCATGCTCCTATTCCACGATATTACTATCAGCGGAAACGTAGATTTGTACGATGCAAATGACCTCGATAGGGGGCTACCACCAAGCCGAAGATTGCGAAGACATTACGCGGAATCCAGGTCCTTAGACGGTCCTTTCGTTGACGATTACTCCAGAAGCCGTGCCAGTAATGGCTGCAACATGATTCTAAGATTAAGAAAAGCCGGAATAGGTTTCCATACGAGACCTCTAAATCAACAGCCTGGGAAGTTCAACGTCAAAACCGACTCAGAATTCGTTGAACCTGGCTTCATAAGCGTCTACGCATACGGCTGCGAAAAATACATAAACAGGAACTCAGTCAGAAATAAGGACAGCTTGCCTTTAAAACGCAGAAAACGATCTGACGAATTCTCTTTCGATCCACAATTGCGGCAATTCTATAATGACGGTTTCGATAATAGGGCTGCTGACAATAACTGGGACACCGTTTACGAGCCGCGAAGCAGGACCAATTATGAACGAAGTAAACTATTTAGGCCCGACGATGAATTGGACGAGGCCGAAGACATTTCGAGAGAGATGGAGGACATATTCACGAAAGGTATACGGACTCTTTTGACCACGTATATGAAGAAAGAATTGCAGCCGGCAATCAAAGATACTTTGATGAGGAACATGGGATATGTAATATCGTATGGCTAATATATAGGAACTAAATTATTCAAAAATTTGGAGCTCATCACCTTCATCTGTAATATACCTAAAGCTGCGCTTGCACGGGTATCTAATAATGCGCGATTTTTGGCACTATACAATCCTGCAATTTCCACGGAAATTGCTTGGTGTTGCCGACGAGACGTCACATCCACATCACAGAATACTACTATAATACTGGTAGTCACATACGCAACTGAGTTGCACGTGTGAGCGCAACGAGTTGCAGGTGTGAGCGTAACATTAGTGTTACCCGAAAACACACATTAAGGGCGAGCGCGCACTGCAGTGCGTTTTTCTAACGCATAATCTGTGAAGTACGGAATGTCTTTGAAGTGCGCGCACTGCGGTCATGCGTTTTGTTACTGTAGGCCCCGCCCAGTGCGGCAGAACTAACGGAAACGCACCGCAGTGCGCGCTCGCCCTAATACAGATGGGACACTCCGCAGTTAAGGTATGAAGCTACAAGTACACGGGCCCCGTCCACGGGGCTAATTCGGTAGAAATGCCGCGCGCCGAAGGTATAAGAGTTACGCGATAGAAAGAGAGGCAATGTGTACGTGTAGGTCATGTAGGTGAATAAAACTGTAGGTAATTAGCGTTCTGCGAACTGATTTGCAATTTATTGTGTCGTGTGCCGAAAATTATAAAACGAGCCCATTTCATAAAATGTATAACGAATTGATATATAAATAACCTGTAATTTTAGTTAATGATTAGGATTTTGTATGTTTTATAGTCATTTATGTAATTAACATTAAAAAGTTTTATATCATTAAAAGTACCTAAAGTATTTTTAAAAGCTTTCATTACGCAAATTTCTTCATTCAAGTCATGGAATCAGAGGTACGGACAGCAAAAGTCGATTTGTAAGTTAAAAAAGTAGCCTAAGTGAGTGAATAGCTTAAAAGAAACGAAAGTATGACCTTTAGTATTTATTTTTTCAGTAAGCATTCAATCTAAGGCGCTGAGCAGATGGTGGACAATTTGACAGCGGCATTGACAGCAGTCAATTTGTCCGTAACGATAGAATGTACGAACCTATTGGTAATCTTTGCAATAACGCACACGTCGCACAATTAATATCCTCCCAGGATTTCCATAAGAATTCAAATTGTCTGCGGACAAATTGTCCACAGTCTGATCAGGGCTTAAAGGTTCCGTCTAAAATCTATCTAATAAATAGGTATCACAGAAATGTATTCAGGACTGTGTACAATGAAGCATTAGTATAATCATCCACAGGCCACAAACATAGTTTGATCAAGTATTCAAGTAAAATACAGAATTAAATAACTTTATTTTCTGTCGCATTCAAGATCTTACTTCGGTCGGCTTCGGTCGGGCCGAAGATTCGCCCACTTTTTGGCCGGTCACTACTTTGAAGTCATTCTGAAGCTAAATTTACAATTATTTGTGGCTGAATGTGGCTCTGTACTAGATACAATAATGCTTGATTATATTCATACATACATACATACAAAACTCAGACTTTTTCCCATGGGTCTGACAGAAACTACAGATTATATTACATGTTTCAATAAATTAATAAGCAACACCAACATAATTAACAAACAACATATTTATACTTAAAAAATAAATAAATAACACTTACAAATAAACTGATTGATTAAAAATAGTTTACAATAAAAAAAATGCTAAATAAATTCACATTTGGATAATATGTAACATGTGAATAAACAAATGGCAGTTTGGCAGTGAACGCAATGCACTTTGGATTAAACATTTATGTGGCTGCAGTTTGAAATTGCAGTTACGGTGGAATCTCCATTACAAGTTTGTTTTTGGGATACTTGTTCCGTATTTACTACATAATATTATAGGAACAAATCACTAATTAAAATATTTCAAATATTCTATTTCTCTTTTTAAAAGAAAACCAAATTATGTTTAAGTTTGAGATTGCTCTGTGGCCATAATAATTAATCTATGATTTGCAATGATAGGTTCCACTTCTTAAAACCTTATTAAATATTTTTTACTATCTTACCTTGGTAACACCGCAGTCTATACATCATACAGTCGTCCGACAGGAGTCCTTCCAAGTCTGAGTCACTTCGTATGCAGCTTGGGCTTCGACGGACAACTGTAAGGGGTCCAGGAAACGATCAATCAGCATCAATTTCTATTGAGTAATAATAAGTTGTCAATTGGTTCAATTGCACTTGGTAGACAAACAATGCGCAGCAATGTGTATCAATCACGTAAACATTGACAATTGCAATTGATTGTTTCGGGGAACCCTAAGATAGGTTATATAAAAGATTGACTACGTACATCACATTTTTAACTAGTTCTAGTTTTACAGAATCCACTATTCATCAACTCTTCATTTTTGAAAATATGTGTTTTATTTCATCATAAACTGCAAAGTGCATTGCAGACACTAAAACAGCCTTCAACATACTTGGGCCATACCCTTTATACAATGCTAGGAAGCCTTCCATTGTGATGGTCAACTTTACGCAGTCTAACAGACCATTGCAGTACATCTGCTTACCAAAGCTTTTTCTATATTGCTGAAAACCCTGAATCTGCAGTCTTTTCTTCACTAAATCAAATGGATAGATTGCAGTCTTGCCGACAAAACCAGCTATGGAACCAGCCAACAAGTTTGCCACCAATGAGGACTCCACTGCTGAGTGCAGTGTTGCTTTTCTTTGGAAGTATGGTATTTTATTGAATATAGTGTCTGTGAACAGTCTGTATACAGCAAATTGTATGCCAGCATGAGGTGCTATCTGACCAAGAGTAGGTGTTAAACCTTTGAACAAGGCTCCAACACCTTCATTCTTAACCATAGATGTGATTGCATTTGTAAATCCTTTGTAAGCCTTTTTCGTCTTCTGCTCAGCAATTAACCTAGTTCTGACTGTATCAAAAGGAAAAGACACGACAGTAGCGACGGCTGCGGCCACGCCGCCATTGGAGAAGTTTAACCAATGTCTATGGGTGTTGTAGAATTGTTGATCAGAACTCTGACACACTTGCGTTAGCTTTTCAAATACAGAAAACTGCAGGACACCGTATGTTATTGATAACAATTGCGCTGGCACGTGCCCGCTCCATAACGTAAAAAGCCCTTCTTCTTTAACTATAGAAGTGACTGCCTGTAGTATAGAACTGTATTTCGAACCACTTTTTATGGGTTCTAGTTGGAGTTGAAATCGTATTTTTAGAACGTCGAGGGGTTGCGCTACGGCTCTCGTGAAGGCTCCTGCTAGGCCACCAGCAATCGCAGCTTCATACAATGTTGTTTGCTTCGCAGGATTATCCACTGTTAGCACCATCACAAAGATTTATTCCACTATTTTATGAAACCCCAGCCGGCCCGGCCTTCAATATCACTCACTGACATATAAATCATAAGTATTCATAACGTCAGTGTTCAATATCCACAAATCCCGAAGACAGTCTCTCTGTCTACGACAAAAAATCCCCTCAACAATGTCAAATGTGTCATTGTCAAACTTCAAAGAGAATCACAGATAACTACAATATATATAAGAAGCTTAGAATATATACATCTAGATCAAGCCACCGCGTGGCCGGTCATGAGACAGCAATATTATACTTTTTCTAGGTTATGTGGTATGAGAAATGAGATTTAACGTAAGAAATCTTCCATATTTTGGACTGAAACCCATGTCAATAAATTCGCACAATGCAAAAACTGTCCAAAAATGTTAAATTAATCGACGCAAGATAAATTTTGTAACAGTGAAAGTACTTTGTTTGGCAACATTTTTAAATTTTGCCATGCAAAAATACGGCACGCCGTAAGGGACAGAAGATACGATGCTTTGTCTCAATTTTCCTAATTATATTTCGTCGCTTCATTCTTCAGATATTTTTAACCACGTAGTACCCTTCCCTTGCGCTAGCAACTACGCACGTCTATTTAGATTATTATTATTTTTTTTTTTTTTTTATAAGTTGGCAACACTGTGCTCCACCTCGCCGTGTTGGTCAGTTGTAGCCGTCATTCCTTTTTCGTGCGCAGCAACGAACGGACGTCTTCAACACTCAATAAGTAGTAGGTTAAAATTGTATTTAGGTCCAAGTATGCCGAAGCGAAACGCGGAAGAGAAGATTGAGCATTACAGGAATAAAATACGGAAGTTAGAAAAGAAGGCTCATCGTCGTCGAATAAGAAGTTTTTCGTCATCGGATTCGGAACAAAATCCAAGTAAGTACAATTTTTCATCGTTGGTGTTTTAAAAGTGATAATAAAACGTTAAAATATTACTACTGTGAAGAAAAAACGCCGGGAGGTTGCCCGAGATGGTAACACGATGGCAAAATACCTACCAGTTACTTTACTAAGTAACCCAATAATACCGGGAGGTTGTCCGCGATGGCAACACGAAGGTTAAATAAACCGGGAGGTTATCCGAGATGATAACACGATGGATTTAAATAGAACAAACATGGTTTCTATGAACTAGAATCACGTGTAATACTGTTCTTGGGAATTTTTTTCCGTGTAAAGTTATGACTACCCTCATAACTTATAAAAATTGTTACCAGGTCCAAGGGAAACGGGGGACCCCGAGACTGTGGACACCGTGGCAGACTCCGAGCCAGACATATCACCACCGGAACCACCACCGAACGACCTGATTACTGCCCCAGAAGTTGCGACCAATCCACCCTGCGTGGACATCGAAACAACGAATCCCGCTGATCCAGATTTGGATCCAAATATTTTGGCGGCATTAGGTGAAATCACAGACGAGACACCGGAGTTTGGCGAGAAAATTCATGAAAATCTCGCAAAAATATTGCTACCTTTGCTAAAAAAGGGTATGACAAAAGAAAATAGGGAGGTACTTTTGAGAAATTACCTCATACCCGAAAACTGTCCGTTACTTCAAGCGCCAACGCTTAACCTTGAGGTTTCTGCGGCCATACCAGAATCTGGTAGATTTCGGGACAAGAAATTGACCACTAGCCAACAACAACTGGGACTGGGCATTACTGCTGTCAATAGAGGTTTACACTTGCTGGTAAATAATGAAAGCAGAGTAGATGCAATTAAATTCATAAGTGACGGATGCCGAATCTTATCTGACTTGCATCACCAAAATACTGAAGCTAGAGTCAGATTTATACTTCCTGGGTTAGACAAGTCATTTTTACAATTTCTCGATCGTTCCGAACGTGACAACACACTGTTTGGTAACGACCTTTCGGAAAAAATTAAAGCCTCAAAGGCTATTGTAAAACAAGGTGTCGCGACGTGTAGGTCGCGAAGTAAAAAGGTAAACGAGTCAAATTAATATTAGTAGGGCGAAACGTGTAACAAACGAGTCTTAATAGCATAAGGTGATGCTGGCTGCTAACACCGAACACCGAACTCATAGAGAGATCACCATAGACAAAGCGCAAGGGCGCGTCTGTCAGTACATTTGAATACACCAAATTGTAACATAATTTAATTCAATATCTAGTGCAAAGTAAAAGTGATGAAGGCGTCCAGTTAGTGGCAGCTCATCTGAAAGATATAAAGCTAAGTGGTAGCACTAGAGAATAGTGTAGTGGTTCCCAGCCTAAATGCTTAGATTCTAGATTTCCTATAGAGGAGCAAATTAGTAAGCAATAATAAGATGTTTCTGATGCTCTTAGAAGTCGGTTACATTAAGAGGTATTTCGATACGGCAATGCGAAAACCTCGTGAGAGTTGGACAGGCGGAAGGCCATGATTAGTCCGTTTTAAAGTGGGGAGAGAGTCGGTGCTGTAATACGAAGTCTCCCCAAGACAATTGTTGTATGTACTAAGAGAGGGTATTATGTACATACAACTCAGGTATACCTAATAAAAGACGTGAAGACGTAAAGTTCTGTGTTGAACATAGCTAAAGCGAGAAGTTAATTGGCAGACGTGCGGTTGCTTCTATAATACCCGACAACTACGATGCGTCGTAGAGCATGTAACCGAATTAATCATAGGCAGATATGTGTGTATGTAACACTTCTGTGCTATGATATCAAACCTAAGACACCAGAAACGTTAATGTATGTATATCATGTATAGAACGGTGGGAATCAATTTAACTTAAACTACAGATGGCGAGCTGAACCATGGGGCGAGCCAGTAAGAACTAAAAACCGATTTATGCGAAGCAAACCTCCCAAAATATTGAAGATTCTTCTCGGAACAAAACCCAGGTACAGATATCATGAAACAACCACAAAATACACATATAAAATCTCGTCGCTACGTTGTCTGACTGGGCCGGGACGGGCGAGGCTGGCCAGCTCGTGCGTTCTGGTGCCGCGGATGACGTGGCGGCGACATGGTGGAGATGCTGGGATCCGAGAAGAAAAATCAATAACAATATTATTTATACAAGAATAGACTGATTAAAATAAAATTCAGTTCTTACTGGTGCTGCCATCTGTGAAAGCGTGTAAAACGTATCGTATCAAAGGTTGAAGAAGCTATGCTAAAAAGTTGAAGTTGAAAAGGTTTTGATACACGTTTCGCTGATATTGACTCTAATAAAATTAAATATTTCTCAATGTAATTATCTTCACATTAACTATCATAGGTAAATAAATAAGTATAAACGAATAACTTAATGGAACGCTATCTAGGATGGAGCGTTACTAGTTATTGAAATGAAATACATTCCTTGTTTTGTGAAATAAATTAAATGATGATGTTTTTTATTCATTTTAATATTTGTCTCAGGGTTTCGATCATTTGTATTCATTAATTTGCAAAGGTTAATAAATGAGGTTTATTACAAAATGAGTGCTGGCAGTTGAGATGTAAACCTGCAGTACAGAACCGGAAACAAAAATAATTATGACATTGGCAAAACTGTTTGCAGTTTTGTGCTCTATGACTGGTCTCTGACTTTCGGTGCGAAATTCAATTTCAATTTTATTGTTTTGAAAAAGTTTAATAGTGTTTGTGTTTGTGAGAACAAAATAACTACGGCCTTGATTTAGCCCACGTCGGGAATAAAATAAGTGTGCCTAAATGAACAAAAAGGTCAGTACCATTTATATGTGTGTTGATGTGTTGACTAAAAATTTTTCTAATTTATATTCACAGCTCTTAAGGTCTATGTGAAATTGTATTTATTCCCCAATATACCTAGTGATTACATGTAAATCTTCCTTCCTCTCGGCGATAGAGCGTGAGATTATCAGAAAACTATCAAAACAGTTCGTCCAATATAATATGGTCAACCATTAATAACAAATGAATATCGGTAGGTATAGCGTCCTACGAAAAACAAATCTATCTGCCTAGCCTTTTCCCAACTATGTTGTGGTCGGGTTCCAGTCTGACCGGATGCAGTTGAATACCAGTATTCTAAATGGAGCGACTGCCTATCTGACCTCCACAACCCCGTAATTAGGTAATGCGATACCCTTTGGTAAGACCAGACTTTCGGGCTTCTGACGTGCTTTCCGAGGCACGGAGGAGTCTCGGTATGTAAAGATGGTCACGCTACGTGATAAAAACCTGTACACTTATCCTTTCAACAGGATCAATATTGTTAGTCATTGGAGGCAGCTAATTAAGTCAGGTTACAACTGAAAACAACATCTGAAGCCATCATTATGGAGGAATCCATGCTCCTCATTCTTCGCGGCTTGAGTGATAAAATAAAAACTCTGTCCGAATGTGCTCGAAATACAACTAACAAACTCGCAAATGAAATAAATGACTTAACCTTGCATGAAGGAAGAGTAGTATCCTCTAAACTTCATACTTGTCTCCAACGATTGGAGAGGGAACTTAACAATTATTTTCGACTCGTTAACGAACCGCAAGTGGACGAGATTTCTACCATCTCGGCAATACAGCTAGAAGCTGAAGAAAACTGCTGCGAACTTAAAGTGAAAATTGAAGAATGTGAAAATTCAACGACAAACAGTAACAAGAACGAAGAACGTTTCTTATCCGGAAAGCTACCAAAATTAGAGTTACCACAGTTTGAAGGTAGCGTTCTTGAATGGTACCAATTTTGGGAGCAATTTAGTTCCAATGTTCACAATTGGAATTTGCCAGACGTTGACAAGTTATTATATCTAAAGAATTCTTTAAAAGGGGAAGCCAAGGGAGTGATAGACGGGTTAGAGATTACTAATAAAAATTATTCAATTGCCATCCAATCTTTGAAAGATAGATACGGGAAACAAACTCAAGTGGTTGATGCACATTATTCCTCACTCTACAAAATAAATCCAGCAAACAAAACCATATCAGATTGTCGAAGAGTTTTAACTGAAATTGAAAAGCATTTAAGAGTTTTGGATTCGATGGGTGAAAATATCAACCATAACCACTTGAGGTTTATGGTAATGGAGAAATTTCCAGAAGATATAATATATGAAATGAAATTGAAAATAAAACAAGAATAAATCGAGGAGATAAGAAAATATTTGGAAATTATCATTTCAGCACGTGAAGATGCAAATAGACTAACGCAGGAGAAAAATCTAAATGAGAAAGAATATTACACAGTAAAGACACTTCACTCCACTGGGAATAGTGATCACACAAATCTAAAGAGAAAAGGGTACCAAAGGAGACAAGAGAAAACTGACTACGAAATCAATAAGGAAAAATCTCGATACCACCCGACATATAACAAGGGATATATTTCCCAGAAGAACTATGGGATCAAACAAAAATACACAAGTTATCCTGGAAAAAACCAGGGAAAAGAAGGGCCACCTAGGAAGAAATCTAGATTTCATTGTATTTTCTGTAAAGAGTCGCACTATAGTGATGAATGTACTAAATTCAAGGAAATAAAAGAAAGAAAATCCCTATTAAAGAACAGATGCTACGGTTGCCTTGGAATAGGACATTCTTATGCAGAATGTAGAAATAAAATGGAATGCTTTCATTGCCAGAAAATAGGTCATAATCGTGCTTTATGCCCTGTTAAATTCTCAACTGAAAACAAGGATAATAATTAATAAATAATTCATTAAAATTAAAATTCAATAATTATTCTTTTTAATTTTATATAATTTACGAAGGTTGTTTTATTTTATGTGAATGTCGTGTGCACCTGTAACTGTTATCTACATAGAACCCATACCAGTTAACTTTTTAATGTATATACATTGTATACCTACATAACCGATTCTCCAAGCGAAGATAGAGAAGATGAGGCTGTAAAAAAGTTCAATGAAACTAGTGAATGTATAGATAACAGGTACTCCGTATCCTGGCCTGGGGGGCCGTACTATGATGTGAAAAAATATCATGGATCCGTTGAGAAAAACGATGGTGCTATAGGTCGTATATAGCTCCGTCTCTCTCTCTCACACCGTTCGTGGCCAGGAGAGTTGAAGAAATTAAAAATAATAAAAACCTAATAATACAACATGTTCCATCAGATCTAAATCCAGCGGACGTTGCCACAAGACCATTCAGCTCTAAAGAAGATAAAGTAAGATGGCTGACTGGTCCCCAATTTATATTACAACATCCAGATTCCTGCCCGTCAGGAATCACAGAAATTTCTTCTCTTTGTGCGGGGGAGGGTCTCCCGAAAGAGTCACAAGAATATACAATAGATACAGAAAATACACTTGATGTGGAAAACCAAGATATAGATAGTACAAGTAACCAAACTAAAATTAATGTGGACCTAAGTGAAGAAAAGGATGACAAAATTAAGCAGCTTAAGAAGCTACAAGCCGAACACTTTCCAAGAGAATTAGAAGGGAAAGAAACAAGCATAAAAAATAATCTTGTACTATTTCTGGACGTCTAAGGGGTTTTACGTTGCAAAGGACGTTTAAAGAACATGGATTGGTCGTAGGACCAACGTTATCCAATACTTATTCCAAAGGATTGTGATTACACTAACAAAATTATCACCCAGACTCATATCGACAATCATCATGTAGGTGTTAACCATACACTCGCTATAATTACGTCAAAACTTTTGGATTCCACATGGAAAACGCCAAGTCCAGAAAGTTATAACGAAATGTCCTAGATGTGAGAAACACGGAGGGGGACCGTTCAAGCTACCACCAACCCCTGCGTTACCCACTGAAAGAGTAAATTACACATCACCATTCACATTTACAGGCCTGGACTACATGGGCCCTGTATTAGTTAAACATAAAAATGAAACAAGTAAACGTTGGATAGCACTTTTCACTTGCCTAGCAGTCAGGGCGGTGCATTTAGAGGTTGTTCAAGATCTCACAGCAGAAGAAGGACTTCATGCTTTGAGGCGAATGATATCGACAAGAGGTGTGCCACAAATAATCACATCAGATAATGCTACAAATTTTAAGCTTATGTCAGAAATACTATCAAATTCTTGTTGTATTAAACACGAAATTCGTTGGAGGTTCATACCCCAACTAGCTCCCTGGTTCGGGGGGTTTTATGAACGATTAATTGGAATAGTGAAGAATTGTATGAGAAGAACATTAGAGAAGCACATGCTGACGGGTAGTCAATTGGTTACATTAGTAAAAGAAATTGAAGCAACTGTCAATACAAGACCATTAACTTGTGTTGATTCTGAATTGGTACATACATATTTTAAAACCTTCTGATTTCTTAACTATGGGAAAATGCATAACGATGGAAGGTTCAACCGAAGACTTTTTAGTACAAGGCACTAGGACGAAATCCGACCTTATCAAGGCTTGGAAAAGAGGTTTAGTTATACTTAATGAATTTAAGGATATGTTCACAAATCGATATTTACTAAGTCTGCGTGAACGATATGGACATTCTGTCAAAGAACCTAGAATCACGGCAAAATTAATACCGAAGGTAGGACAAATCGTGCAGATAAAGGAAGATAGTAAAAATCGAGAAGAATGGAAAGTTGTAAAAATTACTTCATCGGTCAAAAGTTCTGACGGACTTAGCTGAGTTGCGAAGGTCGAAGTTGGAAGTAAGGAGTTTGTAAGATCTTTAACTCATTTATATCCATTGGAAATGGAGGACAATGAAGAAATAGAATACGACGAGAACGCATTAGAAAGACAAAGTGAGGTATCACAGAATATAACTATACACGAATTTATACCAATGGAAGTGGAAGTCATAAATACAAAAGAAATATCAGATAGTTTAGAAAAGGAGAAAGAAAATAGAGAGTCGATAATAATACCAGCGGAAAACTGTATGTTGGAAGACTTTGATAATGTATCAGAGAGCACGGACAGAGAAAAAATATTGAGTCAGAAAGAGAATGAACCTGAGGAGTCAGTTCAGGTAAACAACGAGGTTAAACAAAGAAGAGGCGCGGCCACCAGAGCTCTGGAAAAAATTGCAGAGTGGACGCGTAACTTACTAACCCTGCTTTAAGTCTATTCGGGCGGGAGTGTCGCGACGTGTAGGTCGCGAAGTAAAAAGGTAAACGAGTCAAATTAATATTAGTAGGGCGAAACGTGTAACAAACGAGTCTTAATAGCATAAGGTGATGCTGGCTGCTAACACCGAACACCGAACTCATAGAGAGATCACCATAGACAAAGCGCAAGGGCGCGTCTGTCAGTACATTTGAATACACCAAATTGTAACATAATTTAATTCAATATCTAGTGCAAAGTAAAAGTGATGAAGGCGTCCAGTTAGTGGCAGCTCATCTGAAAGATATAAAGCTAAGTGGTAGCACTAGAGAATAGTGTAGTGGTTCCCAGCCTAAATGCTTAGATTCTAGATTTCCTATAGAGGAGCAAATTAGTAAGCAATAATAAGATGTTTCTGATGCTCTTAGAAGTCGGTTACATTAAGAGGTATTTCGATACGGCAATGCGAAAACCTCGTGAGAGTTGGACAGGCGGAAGGCCATGATTAGTCCGTTTTAAAGTGGGGAGAGAGTCGGTGCTGTAATACGAAGTCTCCCCAAGACAATTGTTGTATGTACTAAGAGAGGGTATTATGTACATACAACTCAGGTATACCTAATAAAAGACGTGAAGACGTAAAGTTCTGTGTTGAACATAGCTAAAGCGAGAAGTTAATTGGCAGACGTGCGGTTGCTTCTATAATACCCGACAACTACGATGCGTCGTAGAGCATGTAACCGAATTAATCATAGGCAGATATGTGTGTATGTAACACTTCTGTGCTATGATATCAAACCTAAGACACCAGAAACGTTAATGTATGTATATCATGTATAGAACGGTGGGAATCAATTTAACTTAAACTACAGATGGCGAGCTGAACCATGGGGCGAGCCAGTAAGAACTAAAAACCGATTTATGCGAAGCAAAC
Organism: Cosmia trapezina; assembly: GCA_905163495.3. Classification (NCBI taxonomy): domain Eukaryota; kingdom Metazoa; phylum Arthropoda; class Insecta; order Lepidoptera; family Noctuidae; genus Cosmia; species Cosmia trapezina. Next base: position 20,628,255 of record LR991034.1, read on the forward strand.
CTCCCAAAATATTGAAGATTCTTCTCGGAACAAAACCCAGGTACAGATATCATGAAACAACCACAAAATACACATATAAAATCTCGTCGCTACGTTGTCTGACTGGGCCGGGACGGGCGAGGCTGGCCAGCTCGTGCGTTCTGGTGCCGCGGATGACGTGGCGGCGACACAAGGGGAACAAATCAAGAAGACTTTGCCCGCATTAAAGCCTTCTAGTTCCAGCTCAAGAGCACAACCAGCAGCTAACCGGTCCAGCTACCAGGGAAACTGGTCGGGACCTTCTCGCTTCCAGCCAAACAGGGGAGGGGGGCGAGGGGGTCAGAAACGCACAAACTACCGAGCTCCCCCTGCATCCAGCCAGTCGAAGACCAACTACAAGCAACGTGCTCAAACACGACGCCAGTGACTCAGGTACATGCAGGCCGAATCAAATTTTATTATGATTGCTGGGCAAAAATCACTGATAATATGACAGTTCTTAGATGGATTAGTCATGGTGTAGATATCCCTTTATCAGAGGGAGTACTACAACCCCATAATATAACCAAAACATTTTGGTCTAAACAAGAGAAATGTGATATGGCGATCGCCATTAACAAGCTCATAGACCTAGGTGCGGTTAACGTTTGTGAACCCGTAAAAGACCAGTTTATATCTCGCATATTTTTATCACCTAAGCCAAACGGTGAAAAAAGATTCATCTTAAATCTAAAATCATTTAATCAGTTTGTCAAAAAATCCCACTTCAAAATGGAAGATCATAGGACTGCCTCTAAACTTATTCCAAAAAATGGTTACCTTGCAACGATAGATCTTAAAGAAGCCTATTTTTTAGTTCCAATTAAAAAATCATTTCGCAAATACCTGCGTTTTCAATTCGAAAATGATATATCCGAAACTTTAACGTATGAATTTAACGCCATGCCCTACGGTCTTTCCATTGCTCCTAGAGTGTTTACAAAAATTATGAAGGAGGTCATGACCTACCTTAGATACAAGGGACATAAATCAGTCATATATTTAGATGACATCTTATGTATTGGAAAAACATACACTGAGTGTCTCAGTAATGTTAATGAAACTTTACGGTTGTTAGCTTGTCTCGGTTTTGTGATAAATTATAAAAAGAGCTCATTAATACCCCAACAAGTGTGCAAATTTTTAGGTTTCATCTATAATACGACAAACCTTTCGGTTTCCTTACCCATTGAAAAACGTCGTATTAAACCACTTGACCGTTATTCGAAGCATAATTAAACTATTGAGATAGGCTGAACCTTGTTTCCTGTGCCTTTTTTCCTTACGTTTCTAGCGATATAGCTCTGTCTCGCTCTCATGACGTCACCAGGTCAGAGAGGGGAGCGCATTTTTGAGCGCGCGCGATCGGTCTTGTACATTGGCGTTCTTTTCCTTGCCGGTGACGGTTGCTGCTTAAGCAGGTGAGTTATCTAAATTTATTTTCCACAACCGTCTATATTTTTCCTTTCTATCGAAAGTTGGCATACCAATTTTCAATTTTTATTAAAACTGTTTCTAGTGAATCGTTATTGATATTACAGTGAATCAACGTTGATATTTTCAGAAATTAACGGTTTTCCGTTCGTGTGTTGTTTATTCTTTTTCTTTTCCAGTGTGTGTAAGTGTTCAATTGTTATAAGTATAATACCGAATACGTAATGGATAAAGAAATAACGTTGATTTCGCAAGATGAACCGGTCGCAGGACCTTCGAATACCGCTAATAATACAGTATCTAGTGCCAAACGGATGCGTTCACATCCCAGCATCAGTAGTAGTAGCTCTGATAGTAGCGATTCTAGTTCCAGTTCATCTAGTTCTTCTGACCATAAGTCTAAACATGCGCGTCGCCGCCGTCACAAAAAAAGGCGGGGCAAGTATAAGCATCGCCGCTCGGAGCGTAAAGTGAAACATAATATAAATAATAGCATACCGCTGGCCGACGACGCCCTTTCCCTCTTCACGGAGGATGATTTTGAAATGGAGGGTAGTAGTTTATTAAATAATTTAGATGTTGAAACTAAGCTTAAAGAACCGGCTGTTCCAAAGACAGACGAGCGTTACTTGAACATTTTAAAAGAAATTCAGTTTTTTAATAAACCGGATTGGAGTGAAGTACGTTACGCGGAAACACAAAAATCGTATAATCATAGCCCGGGTTTCGTCGAACTCGAGGCAAACGAGGAGATCAGACCCTATGACACACTAAAACACTTAAGTTACTCTGAGAGGGCTTATGCTTCGTTAACTTACGGTATTTTAAAACAAAAAGAGTCCTTAAAGAAGGAACTTTCTGCGTTTTTGACATGGGTCCGAGACCAGAAAGAAGAAGTTAGCTTCGAGGCTATAAACCAAAAGCTGAATGACATATTCACTTCTGGTGAGTTCAGCAAGGTTTCGGCAGACCTATTGCAAATGGTTTGTGGCCATAGGGCTGAAACTATACAGATGCGCAGAGATAGCATAACTAATGCAGTTCGCGACCCCTTAATAAAAGCGGCAATAAAGAAAATACCTCCATCTGAGGTTAGCTTATTCAATTCCGAGCAGTTAGTTGTTGCATTAGAAAAAGCCGGCGGTATCAAAAAAGCCTTCTGGCCTGCTTCTAGATCGGCTGGTACATCTACAAAATCGGGTTATGGTAATAACTCAACTTCGCAAGTTGGAAAATGGCTCATACGTCCCTCGCACGGACAATATTCAGCTCCACCCTCGCAGGGTAAGAACAACTCAAGCATGCCTTCACAAGGCTGTCAGAACTGTAACGTCCCCTCGCAGGGTGGCTTTTTGCAGCATAATATACAGTGTCCTTCGCAAGGACCGGTACATGCGTATTACAACTATCCTCAACAGGTTAGTGGCGCAGTGGATAGAGGTTCCTTTCGCTCCCGCGGGGCAAAACAAAACCAAAGATACCACGCTCATAAACGTGGCGGATATAAGCGAAGGTCATCACCTTCAGCCTTCAATGCCAAGAGAAGTAAATATTGACATGAAAATATTTCAAGCCGGTCAGTTATCGAGTTTCGTCGATCATTGGAAGGAAATGCAAGCACCAGATTTTCTTATTCAAATAATTCAAGGGTACCGTATACCTTTTCAACAAAAACCTCCCTTAATCATGCCCAAATTAGACAGCAAGGCGTTTCAAACACCTGTGTCACCAGAAATGACATTAATTATTCAAAAAATGTTGAATCAAGGAATTCTGGAAATTGCAAGCCCAACATCAAGTTTCTTATCTACCCTCTTTCTAGTACCAAAGAGCGATGGGTCAGCCCGTCCGATTTTCAATTTAAAGGCTTTAAACGAATTCGTACTGACCACCCCTTTCAGTCTGATAAATGTGTCCAGAGTCCCAGATTTCATTCAGCCCCAAGATTGGATGTGCAAGCTGGACATCTCACAGGCTTACTTTCACCTGACCATAGCAAAGCCTCACAGGCGCTTCTTACGTCTTATTTACAAAAACCAGCTTCTTCAAATGACCTGCCTACCTTTCGGTCTCAGCACGGCTCCAAAAACTTTTGCCAGTTTGACAAATTGGATTGCCCAAGTTATGAGAAGCCAAGGTGTGAGAATATTGGTCTTTCTCGACGATTTTCTTCTGGCTCACCAAGACCCAGTAGTTCTCGCAGGCCATGTAAGTCTTCTCGTAAAAACATTACAATATCTGGGTTGGCAAATAAATTTCGAAAAATCTATCCTAACACCAAAGAAATCCCTGGTTTACCTAGGAGTACTGTGGGATCCTTGGCTAAACCTCAAACATCTACCAAGGGAAAAAGTACCCTCATTACTAACGAAGATACGCGAAATCATAGATTTGGGGAAGACAGACCTAAAGAAATTGCAAAGCGTAATAGGAGCACTAAACTTTGCGAGTTTTGTTGTCCAAAGAGGGAGATTGCACTATCGAGCTCTATTGAAATTCCTAAACACACTGCAATTGGACAATTCTGTCAAGGTATACACTGTACCTGCAGATGCAATAGGCGATCTACAATGGTGGAGCCACAATTTGCAACATCCGTCAATTCTACACCACGCACCAGCGACACATTTTATCACAACGGACGCCTCCGACTTAGGCTGGGGTGCCCAGATGGACAACCAGTCACTATGGGGAACGTGGTCCCAGAACGAGAAGAATTGTCACTGCAACGTAAAAGAAATGTTGGCAATATTGAAGGTTTTTCAAAGTCATCCCGTGTATCTGAGTCAATCTATGGTCACCATACAATGCGACAATCGCACGGTAGTAGCGTATCTCCGTCACGAAGGGGGAACCAAATCCTCGCGATTGATGGACATAACATACGACCTGTTTTGTTTGATAGATCAGTACCAAATTCATATCAATGTGTACTACATTCCGGGGAGGTACAACAACCATGCCGACCACCTATCGCGGTTTCGCCAGGTCCCCGAATGGCATCTGATACCCGAGATTACCAAGCTAGTATTCTTAAAATGGGGAATTCCCCAAGTGGACCTGTTTGCCTCCAGCAACGCTCACGTAGTCCCTCATTACGTGTCGAAAGATCAGAACGACAAACAAGCTGTCGCCCACGATGCATTCTCGATTGCTTGGAAATTCGATCTGGCATGGGTGTTCCCGCCCCCGTTCCTGATACCCAGGGTTTTGAGCTACCTCAATCAGGCATCAGGAATTTACTTGATAGTAGCACCGAGATGGGAGAGAGTCTTTTGGCGCGGAGATCTCAAAGCCCGGGCTCTGGCCCCACCGTTCACAATACAGAACCTGAACAAAGTATTGATCGATGTGACAACGGGACTGCCACCTCCTCGCGTCCAGGATCTAGTGTTGGAAGTATGGAAATGTGGGGGTGGACACATCATTTAGGTAATTGGAATAATTCTCAGATAAATCTTTTAAAAAGTTCTTGGCGCGCTTCCACCCTAAGAACTTACAAACCTGCATGGAACCGCTGGGTTTCGTGGTGTAGAACTAGTCATATTAGCCCTAAGAATCCTTCAGGATCTGACCTAGCTCGTTTTCTGGCTGATCTGCATATAAAGCATAAACTGTCTTATAATACAATATTGTTACACAAGTCTGTGGTCTCCACGCTTTGTAATGTAAATGATTCAGGTGTTCTAAGTAATCATGTTTTGGTGAAACATATTTTGAAATCGATTTCAATCAAAGAACCAATTGTTTCTAAGTTACCCGTGTGGAATATTGATGATTTTGTATGTTTTCTTGGCGATAGAACGATAAATCATGACAATATTTTTGATGTATCGAGTCAAGCCGCTGCCCTCTTAGTACTCTGTTCTGGTAGGCGTATTCATGATTTGACACTCCTTATGACCGATAACGATAATTATATTAAATCACCAGACCATCATTTTATAACTTTGTGGCCAGCCTTTGGGTCTAAGACTGATTCATCTGACTATAGGCAATCAGGATGGAGATTATTTAAAAATAATGATAATAGGAACTTGGACACCGTATACTGGGTTGAACAAACCGTATCACTGCTTTCCAGTAGACGTCAGGAAGCTAAATGTCCTAACTTGTTTGTTACTACGAGAGGTACAGCTCGTGCGGCCTCACGAACTGTTATTGCAGGCTGGATTAAAACTCTGATGCGTCAGGCAGGTATTGTTGCTACTCCTGGAAGTGTCCGTTCCGCTGTTGCTTCCAAGAATTGGTTGGACAACTTCCCCATGGAAGATATTATGGCTCGGGGAAATTGGAGATCCTCAAACACTTTTAATCGATTTTATAAACGACAGGTTTTGGGCTCTTCTAGGAGTAACAGCATTACTGCTCTCTTTAAACCTGTCTTATAGTGAATTATGTTGATTTATTGATGTTTTCTTGAATATTTTAAAACAATTTCTCTTAAGTTCTGCAATAAAAAACAAATTGCAATTACTTTTCTATTTTTATTTTTTTCTTGATCTTTCCCTACACATTGGCGTTCGTCATGAGCGTCACCAGGCGATAACAGACATATCTCAATAGTTTAATTATGCTTCGAATAACGGTCAAGTGGTTTAATATCGGCGTTTTACCTGAAATAAAACGCTTATTAAACTACTTACCTTATTCGAAGCATAATATTAATTTCTGCCAGGTGACATATTCTAATCATCCAATGAACAAGACCGATCGCGCGCGCTCAAAAATGCGCTCCCCTCTCTGACCTGGTGACGTCATGAGAGCGAGACAGAGCTATATCGCTAGAAACGTAAGGAAAAAAGGCACAGGAAACAAGGTTCAGCCTATCTCAATAGTTTAATTATGCTTCGAATAAGGTAAGTAGTTTAATAAGCGTTTTATTTCAGGTAAAACGCCGATAATATCGCGCAGCTTGTTAAAAAGTTTATTGGTCTACCTCCCTGTACCATAAGAGAATTCGCTCAGTTAATAGGCGTTCTCACAGCAGCCTGTCCTGCCGTCAAATACGGGTGGTTATATACCAAAACACTAGAGCGTCAAAAATACCTTTTATTGAATAGATTTCATAACGATTATAGTTCTAAAATAAACCTAGAACGATACATACTCAATGATTTAAATTGGTGGTCAAAAAATATATTTACATGTGCAAACTTTGTCGACACCCCTAATTTCGAATTGGAAATATTTTCCGATGCTTCGAAAACGGGGTGGGGAGCATTTTGTGATAGTAATCGCGCTCATGGATCATGGAAGGAAACCGAAAGAGAATATCACATAAATTACGTAGAGTTATTGGCTTGTTTCTTAGCACTAAAAATCTTCGCGAAGGAACGATCAAATTGTTCCATATTGTTACGAGTTGATAATAACACAGCTTTGAGTTATATTAATAGAATGGGAGGAGTACAATATCCTCACTTAAACGATCTTGCTTATCAAATTTGGCAATGGTGCGAGAAGCGGAACATATGGATATTTGCATCCTATATTAATACCAAACAAAACATCGAAGCTGATATCGAATCAAGAAAAGTTAACCCCGATATAGAATGGAGCTTATCAGATCAAGCATTTAAAACTGTCATTTGTAAACTAGGTCAACCTGTAATTGATTTGTTCGCTTCTCGCATTAATGCAAAATGTCATTTATACGCATCCTGGTTTCCTGACCCAGACGCGTCTTTTGTCGATGCATTTACAATTAATTGGAAAAATCATTTTTTCTACGCTTTTCCCCCTTTCTCGTTGATACTTAAAAGTGTGTATAAGATAATAAACGATGAGGCGTGTGGTATACTCGTATTTCCATGGTGGCCATCACAGCCATGGTTCCCTATCGTTTCAGAATTAATCTCCTCAGAAATAATATTTTTTGAACCCAGTAAAAACTTGCTTCTATCCTCCTCCAGGGATCACCACCACCCGCTGCACAGTCATCTTACACTGGCTGCAGCGATACTCTCCGGGAAGCCTTCCTCCGACGTAACATCCCCGTAGAAGCAATAGATCTCATGTTAGCATCGCTTTCTGATAATACCAAAAAACAATATAGCGTCTCATACAAACTCTGGTGGCAGTTCTGTAATATTAATAAAATTGATACTTTTGAGAGCACGGTAGCAAAGGTCATCTCTTTTTTGACAACAGAATTTAATAAAGGTGCCTCGTATGGATCACTGAATTCCCACAGATCCGCGCTCTCGTTACTATTGGGCAATAACGTTGGTTCTGATGAATGCATCAAACGGTTGTTAAAAGGAGCCTATAAACTTAAACCTAGCAGGCCAAAATATACACACACCTGGGATCCCCAATTAGTACTTAATCTCGTTTCTAAATGGTACCCGAACCGTGATTTAGACCTAAGTAAATTGACAAAAAAATTAGTTATTTTACTGGCTTTATGTACGGCACAGCGAGTCCAAACTCTTTCCCTAATAAAACTAGAGAATATAAACATCTCGTCAAATGGAGTAAAAATAGTGATAACAGACACTATCAAGACTTCAGCTCCGGGAAGAGAACAACCTGTACTTTTTCTGCCCTACTTTGTAGAAAATAAAAATATTTGCCCTGCTACCGTACTAACAGATTACATATTTATTACAAAAAATCTTAGAGCTAAAAATATAAATAACTTAATAGTCACCATTAAAAAACCTAATAAGGCGGCCACAGCTCAAACCATAAGCCGATGGATAAAATTGGTGTTATCAGAAAGCGGTGTCAATACATCAATATTCAGTGCACACAGTACACGACACGCCTCAACTTCTTCTGCAAGCTCGGCAGGTGTGTGCATTGACACAATACGTAGAACTGCGGGATGGACCAGTCGTTCTCAAACGTTTGCCAAGTTTTATAAACTTAATATAATTAATGAAGCCGAATTTGCAGAATCAGTATGCCTATGATTGTAACTAGTTGTAAGGATTATAAATCAAACACATATTATTATCATAATATAGAAGAATATTCTTTATTTTTTTTCAATATGTACCTATTTAAAAAGTAATTAAATAATCATTTCAAAAATCCTTGTAATTTATTTAAATAAACCTGCAAATCTCATTATCTCTTAATATCTACGTGGTTAAAAATATCTGAAGAATGAAGCGACGAAATATAATATATGATCAAACGAACTTCCAAGTGAAGTTCGATCATTATTATATGAGTCGCTTCATTCGAAGATATAGTTTCCCAACCCGCCCTAAAAAACCCTGAAAGAGATTTGCAAAAATCATAACTTTAATCATCTCTAAAATAATGACGGCTACAACTGACCAACACGGCGAGGTGGAGCACAGTGTTGCCAACTTATAAAAAAAAAAAAAAAATAATAATAATCTAAATAGACGTGCGTAGTTGCTAGCGCAAGGGAAGGGTACTACGTGGTTAAAAATATCTTCGAATGAAGCGACTCATATAATAATGATCGAACTTCACTTGGAAGTTCGTTTGATCATATATTATTTCGTATATATGTGTCTCACTTCCACACTTCACACTGTAATCATGGCAACGTCTAGATGTATAATGTCATTGATAAGAAGAGAATCGCCAGTCGCCACAGCGAAACGTCAAAATAACAATCGGCGCGCTCTGTTTTATAAAATAATTCGATGATTAGACGAGGAACGGAGCGTACTGATTGGTTCTTGATCAAGCTATTCAAAGTAATTGATCAAACTATCTTACATCGCGTCGGCAAATGAGCGTAAACGTGATAATTAAACGCACCCCTGAGTCCTCATTGGTCATTTGTTGAATTGCGTTCAAAAACCTTTTTTTTTTTTTTTTGTATTTGTTCCGAGTCTGGGTGTTTTTCTATCTATGATATGTATGTATTTACAAAAAAAAAAATGTATATAAGTAGTTTATCAGCCATCTCGTTACCATAACACAAGCATTAGCACAGAGTACTTTTTTAGCATTAGGTTGCTTAGCTTGGGACTAGATGGCGTTGTGTGAAATTTCCAAGGATATTTATTTTATTTATTTATTTTATAGTCCGTTCGCATCGTGCTCATGCCGCGGCCACAACGGCCATAACGGGATATGCCGTTGATTATCGCGTTGAAGGGCGTTAGCCGTAGATGTAGCTACCACTTACCGCAATAATTTGACCGAATCTTGACCTAATTTAACTACCGCGATGTTTATGGCGTTTATGGGCATTGACGTTGACGTTAATTTGGCCCCCGTGCCACATCGGCAAACATCCAAACATCCTCACAAACTTTCACATTTATAATATTAGTAGGGTTATACGTTTAGGCCGTGCAAAAGTTTGACAACCAGCCCCTTCAGTATGAACCTTCCACGATGATAGTGCCTTGGAAAAGGAACCCTTGTCAGGACCTACACGACCTAAACGGATGAAGACTTAAATGGTATAATGCTACTAATGTTAAAATGTGGAAGTTTGTGAAGATGTTTGTTATTCAATCACGCAAAAACGGCTGAACGGATTTAGATGATATTTGGCACAAAGATGGTTTATAACCTGGATTAACTTTTTATACCGGTAGTAGGTTCTCGAGGGATAATATTCGACATCCACACGGACGATAAATTACATACTTAGATAAAAGTTTCGATAACTCAACGGCTGAACAGATAGATTACGACCTGGATTAACAATTATATGCTACTTTTTATTTCGAAATAACGCGAACGAAGAACAGGCAATGGCTAGTGTATGATAAAAGTCGTTTTTTCGACAATTTTCACTTTTCCGGAACTTATAGTTCGAAAATGGGTTGGAATTCGAAAAAGTATGAAAGGTAAAAGTTGTAACAAATTTTATGAGATTTCATTAAATACCAGATATTTTTCTCTACGACGACGCGCCATTATAAAGATATTAGCGAAAAACCCAAAAGTGGGAACTTTTATCCCGCCCCTCCACTCCGGTGCACCTGCTAGACGCGGGGACTTTTAGTATGTTTACTCTCTAAGCACCCTGAACAAGTTTCTGAAGAAAACGCTTACGTCCTAGCTCACGCACTCTACAACCCGTTTGTTGAGTGTACTACAACTCACTTCCCGAAGAAACGAGTAAACTAGTATCAATTATCGATATTTTTTAGTTTTGATTACTTACGTAATGATTTCTTGGGTTTCTCTCTGTCTACGATTTCTAAGGACAGCTGAAGCCTTTATCCCCTTTATTAAAGTAAAATAAATACTGTTGGAACTTGTGACGAATGTTTTATTTTACAATAGAATGACAAGTAACAAAATAACGAAAAACAGTTGCTATGGAGACTGAAGGTACAGTCCTCCTAACATCCACTCCTCTTTTAGGAACTGAGGCCAAGAGCTTTAGTTAGCTTTTCCAGCCTGGGTGCATATACGGGCTTTGTGAAACAATCAGCCAGTTGGTCCTCAGTTGTAACTTGCTTGACCTCAAGCATGCCAGCTGCCACACACTCTCTGACATAGTGATGCCTCCGTTGTATGTGCTTGGTACGACTATGTTGCTCGTATGGCGGATTGTACGCTAGCTTTATTGTTGGTTGACTCATTGTCAATGTAAAGAAGTGGTGGCTTTTCAGTTTTCGTGATTTCCTCCAACATTTGTTTTAGCCATATCATTTCCCGTGCTGTCTCCGAAGCTGCCACTAGCTCCGCCTCCGTTGACGATAAAGCTATCGTCTTTTGTTTATTACTCCGCCAGCTGATTGGTCCATAATACAAACAAAGTATGCCGGACGTTGAGTGCGCTGCTGAAAAATCCGCATCGCTGTAGCAGATTAATTTGTTATGGACATTATTTGACGAACCGAATACTAGGCTTTTATTCATTGTACCTTTTAGGTAGCGTAGTATTCTTTTTACTGCTAGAATGTCTGCTTTTGATGGATTGTCAAGGTTTCTCGAAGCGCAGCTGACGGCGAAATTTATGTCTGGCCTAGTCGCGACCATGAGGTATGCTAAGGAACCCACAGCCTGTCTATAAGGGAAGATTAAATTACTTTTTTTTTCATTTGATGAATTATCTATTTTGACTGCCTCTTTTGTAATTGGTGTCTTGACTAGTTTGCACTCAGACATCTTATACTTTTCTAGTACTTTCTTTGTATAAGCTTTTTGACTTAATGTTATGTTCCCATTATCAGATCTTTCGATTTCCAAACCAAGAAAATATGAAGCTGGTTTTATTACAATTTTGAAGCGATTTTGTAGTTCATTAATGAATTTCTTTCCATCATCCTCTGTAGTTGATGCAACTAACCCGTCATCAACGTAAAGTGCAATCAACACCTTAGATTTTCCATTCTCTCGAATATATAGGCATGGATCAGAAGTACTCTGTTTGAAGTTTGAGCTCACAAGAAATTCATGTATACTGGTGTTCCAACATCTTGGAGCCTGCTTGAGGCCATATAAGCTTCTTTTCAGGCGGCACACTCTGTTTGTTCCATCACTATAACCATCGGCCTGTTTCATATAGATTTCTTCTTCTACGTTACCGTTAAGAAATGCTGTCGACACATCAAACTGACAGAGAGATAATTTCTCTTTTACAGCTACTGCTAATAGGGCACGGACGGTAGTAAGGCGCACTACAGGGCTGAATGTCTTGTCATAGTCTACCCCTGGTTTCTGTGAGAATCCCTTTACTACCAATCTTGCTTTATGTCGTTCGACACTACCGTCTGGATTGGTCTTAACTTTAAATACCCACTTGCAAGGCAGTGCTTTTCTGTTCTTTGGTAAAGGAACAAGATCCCATGTTTGGTTCTCATTAAGGGAATGTATTTCACTCAGCATCGCTCCTAACCACTTCTCTTTGTCTGTGCTTTCTAGAGCTTCGCGATAGGTTGAGGGTTCTCTATAGCTGTTAAACTCTTCAGTAGCAGCGAGAACAAATTCATCAAACCTTTGTGGTTTTCTGAGAAGGTTTCGATCACGAAGTACTCGTTGTACCGGAGAAGCTTCATTATTGGTTACTTCATCAGTTGGATTTATCTCGATAATAGTGTCATTAACATCTGTATCTGGGATAGGTATTTGTTCATCATCATTATCTTGTACTGATTCTTGTTCATCACTTTCTTGCACTGACTCATACTCACTTTCAACATCATCGTCATCGTCAAAGAAGTTTATTTCGGCGTAATGTTTATAGTTATCCTTCAAAGATTTTGTAATTTCCGAGATTGAATTTTGTGTTTCGGTGTAGTAGAGTTTGTTAGTGAATCGAACATCTTTGGCAATCATGATTTTATGTTTTGAAGGTACCCAAATTCTATAAGCTTTGGAAGTATCTGAATAGCCTGCAAACATCCCAGGTAAAGCTTTCGATTTGAATTTATCACGTTCTTTGCCATCTTTCAAAAGTATGAAGGCTTTTATTCCAAACTGACGCAGATGGAAGATGCGAGGCTTTCTTTGTACCCATTTCTCATAAGGTGTAGTAACAGTACCAAAATGTGCAGATATAGTTTTGTTGACACTCCTATTGGAAAGGTAGTTTGCAGTTTGAATAGCTTCTCCCCAAAGGCTTTGAGGTGCTTTGGATTCGATCATCATGCTCCTAGCCTTTTCCAGTAAGGTACGATTTTTGCGTTCTGCAACACCATTCTGGTGTGGTGTATATGGTGCTGTTAATCGTCTTGTAATACCATGCTCTTTCAGATAGTTGTCAAAATTTTGATTGCAGTATTCCAAACCATTATCGGACTGGAGACTGATAATTTTGTCACCTGTGAAATTTTCCATTTCTGCCTTGTAAAGTTTGAATTTGTCCAATACATCACATTTTTGTTTTATACAATAGACTCGGCTGTATCTAGTATAGTCATCGATGAAGGTTATGAAGTATTTCTCTCCACCGAGGGTTTGAGTCATTGGACCACAGACGTCGCTGTGCACTATCTCGAGTCGTTTTGTCGTGCGTAGTGTGTCACTGGGTTTACTAGGCAGTCTTTTAATCTTTGCTTGAATGCATATTTCACAATCTCCAAGTATTTCATCTGGCTTGAAATCTAAACCGATAAGAGTCTCATTCTTCAATGCCAACTTCATATCACCTTCATTCATATGACCTAAACATTTATGCCATTTATGAATTTTCGTGTCTTCTGCGAAGTTACATTTATCGTTTTTGTTGTATTTACATGATGTAGGATTTAAGTAGTACAGCCCATCTTTGCCTTTTGGCGCATTGAGTATAATACCTTCTTCAGGATGTGTAATTGTGGCCTTTTTATTTGTAAATAGGACAGTCCATCCAGATTCTGTGGCTTTTCCAATGGATATTAAATTCGAGGATAGGGTTGGCACATAGAGAGTATTTTTCAAAATAACTTCTTGAATTTTACTTTTGCCTCCAACATTGACATCTAGCATAATATTGACTTGGCCTTTACCAGCAATATCAGCTGTCGCATCTTGGGAAGCTAGTTTTAGCAGTTGGAAGTTAGATTTGTCGAGATTTCCGAAATAGTTTCTGTTATGAGACATGTGCGATGTACAACCGCTATCAAGAATCCATGTATTATTTTCATAATCTGAACTCTTACTTTTGGAATGCATACATATAGCGTGGGAAGTTTTAGGAACTTCTTCGTTCGTTTCTTTCTTCTTCTTATTCTCCAGCTTTCTGCATTCATTGATAACATGTCCTTTCTTCTTGCAAAATTTACATGTTTTTATGAAATTCGACTCTTCTTCATGTTCATCTTTAGTATTGTTGTTGTTGTTGGAACCATTATTAATTTGTCTGGCTTCTGATTCTTCTAAAATTTTTACCTTAAGATCTTCAGGTTTCGGTAACGCGTCTCTGGATTCTATAGCTACACGAAAATTTTCGTAGTCAGGTGGTAAGCTGTATAGCATCATAACAGCGAGCAAATCCTCATGAATATGAATGTCCATATCCTGCAATTTGTCTACCACGTCCATGAACTTATTTAAATGCTCTCGAATATTGCCATGTTCCATTTTGGACAACATTAACTGCTTTAAAAGTGAAGCCTTTCTAGCCGGTCCCTTGCTAGCATATATGGAATCCAGCGTAGTCCAAATCTCATAAGCTGTTTTGCATTTTTTTATTTGCTTTAATTCGGAAGGTGAAATCAGAAGAACTAACTCAGATTGAGCCAAAAGATCCTTGTCTTTCTTCTCTTCATCAGCTTTTTCAAGATCCAGCGGCTTCTCAACAACACTCCATAGTTTATTTTTAATGAGTACGGCCCTTGCTTGAATTCGCCATGTATCGAAATTTTCTTTATTCAAAGTCTCAATTTTAGTACTTGAGCCCGACGCCATCGTGATCAACGTATTTATAGCTTTATTTTTGCTCTGCTACCATATTAAAGTAAAATAAATACTGTTGGAACTTGTGACGAATGTTTTATTTTACAATAGAATGACAAGTAACAAAATAACGAAAAACAGTTGCTATGGAGACTGAAGGTACAGTCCTCCTAACACCCTTTCCATGGCAATACTAGTTCCATGCCCCTATATCAATGTGTCAGGCTTACAAAAACTGACACTGACATTTGATTTGACAATTTGTATTTGAGTTTGACATTTGTGGTTTGACATTTTGTTTCGTTGGTCCGGGAAATAGGTTGTTGTCGATTTATGTGATTATTTTTATTTAATAACAAGACTAATCCACTCAAAATGTCGTCGCCGCTTGAAAATCTTGAAACCCAACTTGAAATGTTCATAGAGAACGTAAGGCAAATTCGAATCATCGTGAGTGATTTCCAACCACAAGGGCAAAGTGTTCTGAATCAGAAGATGTAAGTTATCTACTTTCTTTTTACGTTCAAAACAGTTCATAATACTTATTAGGCGTCTGTTGTTTTTCAAAAGATAACATGTAAACGTTTCAGACAATCGCTCGTAACCGGTCTGCAGGAGGTTGATAAGCTGAAGTCTCAGGTCCACGATATCCATGTTCCTACAGAGGTCTTTGAGTGAGTATTCATCAATACACAACCTTATCTTGTTGAATTTATTTATCCTATTGACTGCCAGGTTTTATATCAATTGCCATGCCCCAAGCGCCCAGCTCATAAATCGTCAAATAAATATCTACGACGTATATGGTCGTGCAATGAAATTTAAAAAAATATTAGTAGGCGCAGTTCAAGTCCGCGCCGTTTGTTTTTGTGAAAATAGAATGAAATTTTACTATAGACTTAGTAGGCTCATTATTATTATTATTATTCGTTTATTCATTTTTTATCTTATTTAGTTACATTTTTAAATATTTCTTAAACAAAAAGATGTAAAAAAAAAACATTTAAAAATATAAAAAAATAGAAGTCCGCCGGTGTCGGGAGCAGGGTCCAAGGCACCGGCGGTTAGGGCTGCAGAGATAGGAACCTCCTCACAATACGAGCCGTATCGAGGAGTACTGCCTTCTGAATCTGGCCCTTGATCCAACCGCCTAACGAGAGCCTCAAGAGATGTTGATCGAGGCTTTCGGCCATCAGGCCGTTGGCCGTTACGACAATCGGCACAATGATAGCCGAGCTCACATTCCACATGTCAACAACCTCGTGAGCTAAGTCGAGATATTTTATTTGTTTTTCTTTCTCAGCTTTCACGAGGTTCTCGTCATGTGGAATGGTAACATCGACAATCATTGGGCGGCGCGCTAATCGATCTATCACCACTATATCAGGCTTATTGGCTACAATAGTCCTGTCAGTAATGATAGACTGATCCCAGTACAACGTGACATGGTCATTTTCGAGAACTGGGTCGGGCACATACCTGTAATACGGTACCTCAGAGTCCACAAGCTTATATTTCAAAGCAAGTTGCTGGTGAATAATCCTGGCCACTTGGTTATGTCTGTGCAAGTACTCGCCGTTAGCCAGACGAGAACAACCAGAGACAATATGTTATTATTATTATTATTTTGGTTAAACACACTAGCAGCTAATTAGCTGATGCGTGTGTATCAAATAGCTTGGAGATATTTAATCTGTCCATTGCATCATTGCATTCCTTATAAAGTAAGCTTTCACCGATTATGATATTTTTCAGTTCTGATAAGATTTATGGCCAATATAAGACGACATCTTTTTTTGGCTACTTGCTGCAGATCTTCTTACAGTTTCTGACACTGACGTAACTATTGTATTTGCTTAGCTCTAAACTTTTTAGATGCAAACTTTCTTTGATTGGGGTTTTTTCATTTCTGAACTGATTTACGGCCACTATGAGTCGACATCTGACAGGTGGGTGTACAGGTACACCTCTGCCTAACCTTTCAGAGAATACAGGCATTATGATATGTGACATTATTTTGCTATTGTCAAATTCATATTAATTTTTAACCCTATTTTGGCCAATATTTATGTTGTTTCTCTTTAAGACCTGGTAGTGTGTTGTCAAATCTTGACAAAGACACCAGAATAACAGTAACTGATTGATCTAGCTATGCACATTTTTGCAGTATAAGAATTGATATTTCAAAACATAATGTAAAGTAGAGGGTTGCACGCATTTGCAGTGTGACATCATAGGCAAATTATATCCTGCCTTAAAATTGTTATAAATATGACCTATCTTTTGAATGCCCAACCAATAATCTAGCATTGAAAGTTTCGTAGTTATTAGTGGTTCAAATGTTACATGTTTTTGTCAATCAAAAATATTGAAGTTACCAGTACACCATTTTCACGTCAAACACAAAAGACAAACCCTATGTGTTTGTATGTTTGTTACTTCTTCACACTCAAACGGCTGGACTAATTTGAATGAAATTTGGTATGTAGATAGCCTATACCCTCGATTAACACATCGGCTACTTTTTATCCCAGTCTATGCAGATGAAACTGCGGGTTGCAGCTAGTAATAAAATAAATTACAGGTTCTCAGTTGTATGACTTAGGCGGCACGGGCGTGAAAACATTAATTTGTTGTATTAATCCAACTGGATTATTAATTATTAACCTATTGTCCGCCTACAATAGGTTAATAATATTAGTCCATACATTCACTTTGGCTTACAATAGTATTTAGGAAAGGTTAGAGCTGGGTGTGTTGTTTTCAGAGACTCGCCACCACCTTATTTACTATATGTTTGGTGTTTAAAAATCCAATTTCTGATAGCCAGACAAAAAGTGTTTGTTTTAGTTGTTTACAAAATAAATTCTAATAACCATAGACATTATTCATGATTTCATTTCTTTTTTTTCCAGCTATATTGACCAAGGTCGCAACCCCCAGCTGTATACTAAAGACTGCATAGACAAGGCCCTAGCCAAAAATGAAGAGGTCAAAGGAAAGATCGACTCATACAAGCGCTTCAAGAGCCACCTATTGTCGGAGCTTTCTAAAACATTCCCTAATGAAATTGCCAAATATAAAGCTGTTAGGGGTGGTGAATAGATAGTAAGACTAATTTAGTAATAGTATTTTAGTTTATTGTAATTTTTGGATCCATTTTTTATCAGATAATGGAAATGTCATGCTGATGACTATATTATTATAGTGTTAATTTAAGACTTATTATTGTAAATGTGTACAGTACAACAATTTTCTTAATGTCCCTCGGCAAACTTCGTGTTTCTTCAGTCGTCGGATTTCTATCAGTTGCCCTTTGGACTTGGTGGAGACTGGACACTCTCAATCGACTTGGAAGTATAAAGAGTTGTTAATACTCTTCTTGACCGCTTGGCTAAATATCAATTGCCGCGCCGCTAGGGCGTGGCTAGAAATCGATAAAATAATACCTACAATAAATCAGGAGGAGCGATCAAAATAAGGAGGAGCAATATATCTATTGAATAATGGTAGTAAAGTAAAGTATTCGGAAATGCGATGATTGCCGAGAGATGTTAAAAAAAATGTTGTACTGTACGGTATTTTTATCTCACGAAGCCTCGCCCCCTTTACTTATGGTAACCGAGTGTACAAACACGCTGTGAATGTGAGCAAGTAGTGTCAGCTCTCGGACGGTACCGAGAGCTCCTGTGTTTACACACATTCACAGCCTATTTGTACACTAGGTTACCACAAGTAAAGCGCGTTGATTCGTGAGATAAAAATACTGTAAGCACAAGTACTAGGTGTTTCTCTTGAGGCTACCGAGCGCGCAGTGGCGCCCTCATCGTTTGTTTGGTTATATCTTTTATTTTAGAATGAAGATGCAGAAAATAATTCGGAATAGTTGTGTTCCACAAGACTACGTTATTATAATAACGTATAGTATTGTGGAGCACAACTATTCCGACATACTTTAAAAAAAAAAAATATATAAGAAATAACTAAACAAACGATGAGGGCGCCACTGCGCGCTCGGTAGCTTCTTAGAACTCTTCTGTGTTTGTTAACATTTGCAAAAAAAAAATATCCAGGTCTAACATAATATCATGCACTACCTACCATGCTTTTGGGTGCACTCCTCTACATGTGAAAAGATCTTTTTCTAAATTAAAGACTTGATAAAAGTTTAGCTATTTTATTATTGCATGAACAATTTATTAGAATAAAAAAATGAAAAATATACATTGAAATGGGAATAAGCAATAAGATACACAATAAATTAAAGTAATTGAAAATTATAGAATATTTTAAATGAGGATCATTGGAAAATACAGGAAGAAGAAACACTTTTCTTCTAAAAAAGCAGTTTCAAAAAATATAATATTTAAAATATCAGGTTTAAGGCAGAAAAAATATGAATGAAACAGAAAAAATGAGAGCAAAAGCCAGCTCTGCCCTGTGATACCAGTTGCAAACGTTTCATCATAAAAATTGGATTAAATAGTTAGATTAAAATAAAATGGTCTAATTATTAAAATAAGATTACATTGATATTATACAGGGCATGTTTGGTATATAAAACATTTGTAAAATACGTATAATATGGGTTACATGTTGATTTAAAGGCTAGAACTACAATATAAAAACTTCAGGTGTCAATGTTGTTTCTCGCATTGTATTTGGCTCTAAATCCGCCTGAGTTTCAACATCAGTTATTTCCGTATTTATATTGTCTACGATTTCTTCGCCACTTTTGCATGGTGAAGTCCTGTTTAAAAGCCCTATATCGCTAGAAAATTCACCCCACATTTGATAAAATTCCCTTTTTACTGGTAGAACTAGTTGTGATTTGCTAGTGATGTACACGTAGTTCCAGTGGTCGGCAGAACGGTCGTTTCCCCAGTCTAAGGTGCCTGTCATGAGAACCTTGTCGTCGACTAAGCAGAATTTGTGCTGCATCTTATAAATTGGTTCATTTACTTTACACTTTATTTCTGCTCCTGAATAGAAACAAAAATAACATTCTGAAACATGATAATATTAGATCGTGGCTAAATAATAACGGCCGCATGGGTCAATAGAAGGTTAAGCTACGCTTGCCGCGGGCGGTTTGTGGATGGGTCCACATCCACATTACTCGAGACCCCTTCGTGCCTCGGAAGCACGTTAGGCTGGGTCCAACGGCCTAACGTCCGGCTGTCATTCGTAGATCTTTGACAGTCATTACGGGTAGTTAAGGGTCCAAAAGTCTTACCTAAGGGATAACCTAAGTCTTACTTAAGGGATACCTGTGATGTAACCCAGTAACTGGGTTGTGCAAGTCAGATAGGCATAGTCGCTCCATGTATAAAACTGGTATTCAGCTGCATCCGGTACCTAGGACTGGAAGCCGACCCCAAAATAATTGGGAAAAGGCTTGGCAGATAATTAAAAAATATATATTCACAAAAGTAGTCAAAGTAAACTCACCAGCCTCTATGAGCTCCTTTATAAAAAAATCGGTTGATTCGTTGTATCCAGTCCGGTCAATGATCATACGAACTTTGATGTTTTTTTTCTTTATCAATGTGACCAAGCGACCTTGTATAGCAGGGTTGTGAATGCTAGGCATGCAGACATTAACTGTTTTCTTGGCCGCATCTACATAGCTGATCAACTTATCGAAATAATTATAGGCATTGAATTGTAGTTTGCAGAACACCATTACTTCATTGATCTCAGCATTACGACTTTTGTAATAGTAAGCTGCTGCAGACACAGCAAAAGTAATCGCAACCGCTGCAGCCGACGAAAGTATGCGTGGATTTAATATCATTATACGTGATTCCAAACATAAATACTAATTACCTACTATATTGGAACGCAGATAGACCAATCTAATAATTTTATATTTCAAATAAAATTATGAGGTCAAACCGTACTGTCACAATTACTTTATTCGTTATAAAGAAATCTTACAACTACCCTCATCAACCCTCGTTCCGAATGTGACGAATAACCTTATTTTATAAAGATCGAGGGTAATAATAATCACGCATAAGTCGAGATTACCTAATCGAGTCATCGTAGCACATATTATTTAATCATTTCATCTAAAAAAATCATTGATAAAAGTTTTAAATCGGACTTGATAAACTCATAATCGACTAACATCATCTGTAGTTTGCAGTCGTCAGTAACATCATCACATTACATTACTTAGAGCATTTAACCTAGCTCTAAGGCCTCTAAGGCCAGTATTACAGAACGTCACTCAATACTCAAGCGTTACTTAAAACTAGTTTCAACCAATCAAATGGCTAGAATCTAGTTTTAAGTAATACTTGAGTATTGAGTGACGTTCTGTAAGTGTAATACGGACCTAAGTCACATTACGATTACCTACATCACTATTCAGTTTACTACTTGAAAAAATGGCGACGAGAATGGCGCGAATATTGACATTTCTGATTTTGTTGACATAGAAGTGTTGTTTTGCACAAGTTATTATTTTTGTATTTTCTAGTGGAGTTTCTAGAAATATGGTGTAAAGCTTATAGATAAGAATCATGGGCATCACGGGTTTATTACCGTTTTTAGAGAAAGCCTCTAGGCGGACTAATGTTAGTGAATTTAGTGGTTGTTCTGTGGCTATTGATTCATATTGCTGGCTTCATAAAGGAGCCTTTGCTTGTGCTGATAAACTGGTACGAGGTGAAGAGACTGATATGTAAGTTCTTTTTTTATGTATTCTATTACTCTAAGGCAGCATTTAATATAATTTTTTCGTATAACCCCATGCATGACTACTCGAGGCTAACCTATTGTAATGGGGAAGTATAGCGAAATTATATGAGAATAACTGGATAAAACAGCAGATTCACCATTCCTAGTAGTAAAGAAAAACGCGAATTTCGGTCTAGCTAGCTGGTGCTACTATTAAATTGCTATTTTTATACAACATTTTTCAAGCCAACCAATAATAATGACTGTGATTTCTTTTCTAGTCACATACGGTACTGCCTGAAATATGTGACAATGCTGCTATCAAAGAATATCAAACCTATATTAGTATTTGACGGGAGACACTTGCCTGCTAAAGCAATGACTGAATCCAAGAGGAGAGAGTAAGTATAGTAAGAATTTGTAAAAAAACCATGAACCAAACCAACCAAATTTAGTTTTGTTGACTGAAAAGTCTTGGCTATCTCAGGAAAAGCTTTTACCCAATAGTGGGATAATCTCTGCTTTATTCATCAAACCTAGGAAGCAACATTTTTTTTAATACTTACAATGATTTTTAATTTAATGGGCACCATACCGGTTCTATCTGCATAATAAAAACTTTTATTTCTACCTAATTTCAGATCCCGTGACATTTCTAAGAAAAGGGCAGCTGAGTTGTTAAGTCTTGGAAAGGTAAATTAACCTGTTCACAACACCAGTAGCACAAATTTTCTTTGATTTTTGACCTCTAAATGAATGTTAATAGATGCTTTAGTATAGGGTACCTTTTCAATACTGTGATATTAATGCTGTCTAGTGTCTTCTCATTTATTTTTTGTTTTATGTAGTCGCTTTTCATACATCATCATCATCATCTTCCTGCCCTTATCCCATGTATCCCACTTGGGGTTGGCACAACACGTTTTATTCTTCCAGTTCCCCTCACTCTTCATACATATCAACATAAAATAAAGTCTATGCTTACCTACCCTCACTTTGTACAGTATTTTTATCTGACGAAGCGACACGCGCTTTACTTATGTTTACCAAGTGTACAAACATGCTGTGAATGTGTGTGTAAGCGCAGGAGCTCTCAGTACCGTCCGCGGCAATGACAAAGTTGGAAATGGGGGTGTGTGTGTTATGTGCTGATGCTACTCATCTTCACGCACACATCCACAGCATGTTTGTACACTTAGTAAACACAAGTAAAGTGCGTGTCGCTTCGTGAGATAAAAATACTATACTACAATTGTGACTCCAATATACACTTTGTCTCCTCTACCACTCCAAAGAGGACTGGCAGTATACAAGGTGATTGGAAGATGGGTGCAAAGCTTTAAGGCGAAGATAGTACAGACAGTTTAGAACAATTTAAGCCATGGTTGTCTTAGACGAAGTCTTACCATTTTTTTTTTAACCTAATTTTTAAGATTTTTTTCGAAAATTGCCAAAATTTTAACTAAACTGGTTATTTATAACTAAATTGAATGATAAATGAATTCATTTTTATTTAATTTAATTAAAGTAATGTGTAAGCAATCTAGCAAAACATGTTTTAGGCCTCTGTGTCGTTAGACATTTTTTTTACAGACTTTTAAAGTTCATATAAATTAAAAAAAATCATAAATCATTTTTGAAAACGTTATTTAAAAAAAAAAACGAAGGGTGCTTTTTTTGTTCAAATATTTTTGAGAACATGCGTGATAATCGCTCTTTCCTTTGAGGTATCATTTACGAGGATATTTTACAAATTATTGAAATTAGGACCTACAAACCATTTTGAGCGAGAAATTTTAAATTTTAGACAGACTAATTAAAACAAAATTTTTGCTTAAAAAACTTACGCTAAGCTTACTTTATGTGTTCGAAATGATAATTACTTCAATTTTAAGAATTTTTTGCACATGCCAATTGAGGGGATTATCTAAACAATGGCCGCCGCGCGCAGTGCGGCACATGAAAGAACCGCATTTCAAGCAGATCCTACTACCAGTACCAGAGCCGTAGCTCAAAATCTAAACATTTCACAATGGAAGGTGTGGCATACAATGCACCAAAATGACAAATATCCGTTCCATGGTAGGGGTGTGCAAGGTCTGGAAGAGCAAGATCCCCAAAGAAGAATACAGTTCTGCCGTTTCCTCCTCAACAGAGACATCGAAGACAGACAGACAGAGACATCGGTTTCTGAAATCAATCTTGTGGACGGATGAAAGCAAATTTTCTAGGGAGGGCATTACAAACTTTCATAACCTCCATGAATGGGCCGACAGAGACAATAATCCACATTTTAAGAAGCGAGTGTCGTTTCAGGGAAAATTCTCTGTCAATGTATGGGCTGGAGTAATTGGCAGGACATTGATTGGGCCCCACTTCTTACCGGATAATTTAAGTGGTGAAAATTATTTGCACTTTCTACAATTCGATTTACCAGTTCTGATAGAGGAAACCGGTGTCCGAATATTCGAAAGAGACCGAACAGTCGTCTTTCAGCAAGACGGCTGTCCAGCGCATTGGACGTTAAATGTAAGGGAACACTTAAATAATTGCTTCCCTGACAGCTGGATTGGCAGAGATGGACCCATCCCTTGGCCCGCTCGCTCACCAGATCTGACCCCGCTGGACTTTTTCGTGTGGGGCCGGGCCAAAGAACTGGTGTATACGAATGTTGAAATAAACACGAGAGAAGAATTGATGGAGAGAATTAATTCAGCGTTTGAAACGATGAAACTGGAGATGATGTTTTTTTTTTTTTTTTTTTTTTTTTTTAATCTAATATTTAGAGGCTTCAGTACACTCTAGGTGACTATGCCAGCCTCATGGGATCATTCCTATAGTAGCATAATGGGCATCCTGCATGCTGCGATAGCAGACTGCAAGCCACCCATTACTCTACTCTATCCGTCACTCACATCTTCAAATATAGTTCCTGACCTATATTCTCTGCCCCTCTCTATCCTTTCTCTCTTTCATACACCGTTTTAAGAACTTGTAAATACTCTGGGCTTCTTCAGTCATTGGTTGGTTCAGAATCAAATTGATTCCACCATTGTGGAGATCAATATTTGGCAACAGGTTCCTCCTCAGTTCGCGATACTGGTCACATTCCACCATCACATGAATTATATCTTCGGGCACCTGACACGTATCGCACAGTGGCGATGATTTAACCCCCATTAGATTATAAAATTTGTTTAGTGGAACATGACCAGCCCGCAACCTGAGAGCCGCAACTAATGTCTCCCTGGAGAGGCTGGCACAATCGAACCAAGGCACTGACCCTGGTGTGTCCTGTATGGTATAGTACCAAGCACCCTTTGTTTGTGAGCACTCTCTAAACGACTTCTTCCATTTCTCTCTACACACTCTTTTAGCCTCTGGGATAATCTCCCAACCGTAGGGCTGATTCAGTACATCCACACCATCATCCACTGCATTCCCAGCCAACTGATCCACAATCTCATTCTCTAGCAATCCAACATGGGAGGGTATCCACTGAAACTCGACACAAATATTTTCTTGCTGCAATCTGTGCACTAGACCCAAGGCTTCATAGGCTATCGGAATACCTCGGATACCCGAGACGCACCGAGCCAAATGCTGTAGAGCGCTTCTGGAATCTGATAATATAACTATCTTTTGTTCCTCTACACTACTAGCATAAGATAATGCCTCTGTGATCGCCGTAAGCTCGGCTCTCATAACTGAGACATCCTCATGCAACCTAAGTTGCATATGTATATTCCTTTGTGGGTCTAGGAATGCTGCACCTACCCCCCTTGTGCCCCTTGATCCATCTGTGAATAATTTATAATATTCACTGTATTTGTCTCGAGTCTCAGCCAATACCCTGTGACGTAGCTCCATAACATTATACCTTTGTTTAGGTCTATCCATACTGTCACATGTACTATGGATGTAGGATCTGACATTGATATTTGAAATCCATGTGTCTAACATAAACATCTCCAATTGGTCACTCTTATAAATAACCTTATCAACTAATTGTTTATGTACCTCTATCAAAACTGGCTCATTTTTCCCTCTCCAGTGTCCCTTTAAGCTAGCAAGTTCACCTATTAAGTCGTTTGTACTATTAGAGAGTGAAGCTGTTCGCAACCAATATCTGCACCCAAGCCAAAATCTTCTAACATCGAGAGGTTGCAAACACATTTCACTCTCCATTACATGGATTGGTGTAGTTCTTATAAAATTACCACATATCCTGAGAGCTCTATTCTGTAAAATACTTAGTTTTCTTAAATGAGTTATAGCACTGCTACTATACAAAAATCCACCGTAATCAATTCGGGCTCTAATTAATGAAATATAAAGCCTGCAAAGATGTTTTGGGTGTACTCCCCATGACTTACCCGCGAGGGTCTTGAGGATATTTAAAAATTTGTATGCTTTTTCACATATTTCATTAATATGAGCACCCCAACACAACTTACTGTCCAACCATAGACCCAAATATTTAATTTTACTATGCACCTTAATTTGTATTGAGTTTATTTCTATCGAGATATTGTAATTTTTTCTTGTTTTATTAAAAATACATAAACTAGTCTTAGATTCTGATATAAATAAACCCATATCTCCAAGTAATTTTATCATAATAAGTAAGGAATCTTTCATGCATATTACCGCCTCCTCCACATTCTTATTATCTATAGACCTATACAAGACAAAATCATCTGCATATTGTGAAATACTGACATTTTCGATACTTTTACATAAGTTCATAGTGACAATATTGAATAGTAAAGGAGACATTGGGTCTCCCTGTGCTAAGCCTCTATTTGTATGTCTTGTTACCATACTATTGTTATCACCCAATATAACTTGACATTTTCTATCTGACAAAAAATTCCACAAATATTGATTAATTTTATGACTAACCCCTATGTTTTCCAAAACTTGAACTAACGATCTTATGTTTACATTATTATAGGCGCTATCTATGTCAACAAAACAGGCTAAGGTGGGCGTGTTTCTAGCAAATCCTACTTGTATTGTTGTTATCAAGCGCGTCAAATTATCTAAAGTAGAATGAGCTTTCCTAAAACCTACTGTAGATGTAGAGAGTAATTTCTTCTTCTCTACATACCATTCCAATCGTTTCCCTAGAATATGGTGGAATGTTTTACACATACATGACAAGAGCGAGATTGGACGAATAGACGACAATAAAGTAGGATCTTTTCCCGGTTTTGGGATTGGAACAATTCTAATATTTCGCCACTGGTGGGGGACTAACCCAGTTTGCAAGATTACGTTAAAAATGTGCAACAGAAATATTTTACCAGACTTAGAAAGATTAAAAATCATTGAATATGCTACATTATCGGTTCTCGGTGAGGTGTCTTTGCGTTTCAGAGAGTTTTCCAGTTCATAAAAAAATATTTTTTTTAATATTAATTTTAATAATATTAATTCAATTTATATATTTTAATAACATATCTTGAATAAATCTCTCGATAAATTCAGATATAATTAATTTTTATGATTTAATAATATTTTTTAATAATGAAAATAAAATTAATTTAAGAAAATTATATAATAATCAAACATTTTTAATTATAATAATATTAGTTATTTAGTTGAAAATAACAACAACAGAAGTGAGAAGACGTAGCCGTGCTTGTATTAGGAATCATGGCAGACATTTTGAACATGAACAATAAATAATTTAGATTCAAATGTTGTTTTAATTACTCCGCCTAAAATTTTAAAATTTGTCGCTCAAATTGGTTTGTAGTTCTTAATTTCAATAATTAGTAAAATATCCTCGTAAATGATACCTCAAAGGAAAGAGCGATTATCACGCATGTTTTCAAAAATATTTGAACAAAAAAGGCACCCTTCGTTTTTTTTTTAAATAAGGTTTTCAAAAATGATTTATGATTTTTTAAAATTTATATGAACTTTAAATGTCTGTAAAAAAAATGTCTAACGACACAGAGGCCTAAAACAGGTTTTGCTAGATTGCTTACACATTACTTTAATTAAATAAAATAAAAATGAATTTATTTATCATTCAATTTTGCTATAAATAACCAGTTTAGTTAAAATTTTGGCAATTTTCGAAAAAAATCTTAAAAATTAGGTTAAAAAAAAATGGTAAGACTTCGTCTAAGACAACCATGGCTTAAATTGTTCTAAACTGTCTGTACTATCTTCGCCTTAAAGCTTTGCATCCATCTTCCAATCACCTTGTATAATCTCTTTGTTTGTAAATCAAGCAGTTACATTTTATGTCACCCTAAAAAAACAAAATGTCTTATTTCAGATAGACGAAGCTCGTTCCTACATGAGGCGTAGTGTGGACATTACTCATTCAATGGCTCTCAGCCTCATCAAGGAGTGCAGGAAACGCAATGTAGACTGCATAGTGGCTCCGTATGAGGCTGATGCACAACTAGCATACTTGAATATAAAGAATATTGCACATTTAGTCATCACTGAAGACTCTGATTTAATTCTTTTTGGGTGTACAAAGGTACAACTTTTATTTGTCTAAGTATAACTTATTAATAGAATAGAATATGATTTATAGTTGCCAGAGGTATTAAAATTAAGTTGGGTATACAATAATAGTAAAACAAAAAGAATAATCTAACATAAAACTTATGGCAGTTTGTGAATATACTATACTATATATATTACTATACTATTATAAAGGGTGTGAGTGAGCGAAACGCTACAATGAAGACTGGAGGGTTGAGGACAAATAACTTTGAACAAAATTCACTGTATAAAGCTGCCTGTAAAAATGTATTACTGAATGGGTGCTTTTTCTACTACAACATAAAAATAGATGAATATTTATTTATTTATTCAAAATTACTAACTAACACCTTAACAGCTATTACGCCAATGCAATGTTGTTACCAAAAATACAATTTAAAAAAAACAATAAAAAATACAATTAAATTCAATCCAAAATACAATTCAAATACAATCAAAAATACAATTTAATTAAATTCAAATACAATTAAAATCACTAGTCAACATTTTCAATGCACTTCAGTGCTACTCCTGCGAATTTCGTCAGGCTGCAGTGAAATATATCTACCTCATTTGAAATATCATTTATCAGTGTTATGGCGCGTGGCAAGGGGGCAAACTTGTTCAGGTTAGTCCTAGAGGGTGGCTCCAGTAGCGTTGGCGTGAGGCGAATATTGCACAAGCTCCAATGCTTGGGCCATGCATTATGAATGAATGAAATGCACCAATTCCAGCGTGGTTTAACCAGACTCGATTTCTCGAATGAACCCAAAGATTCACACTAGCCCCTGTTGCCTCATGTTACATGATGCAACAGAGACCATTGTATATCAAGGAGTTGACCCGGGGGGCGCGGTAATGGTAGGGAAGACATGCCCTTAGGATATGGATAAGGATTATACAGCCTATCCTATATGCACCGTAAAATAAGCAATGGAATAGTGGAGAGACGGGTAATATAATTATGGATGGGTTTTTTTTTAAGACGACGCGACGCCGCCATGTTGCTTCAAGTTCAGCTTCCCCGGTGAATCTTTTGGCGTTTAAATTTCGTTTTCGACTCTTTTTCTGTCGCTGCTATGCTATAATATAGGTAATCTGCCTTCTCGAGTCTTTTCTGCTTCATTCTGATGAGTTGTCAGCAGCAGAATGTCCAGGACGCGGTCGGACCGCTCCTCGTTGTTTATTTCCAGCTCCGACTTCAAATAATGTAATTTTTGTTTTTATTCAAAGTTCGACCGACTCCCCGCTGTTCATTTCAGGTTGACGCGATTGCAGATATTACAGTTGTACAGTTCAAAGTAATGCACACAATTCAGCAAATAGGTAGTTAATTAAACTCGACCCCGACAAAAAGCGACAATGCGTCGCAAGCGCAGTACTTGAGTTTACTTCTCGAAACAACACACTTCACCACTTGAGCACTCCGATTTTGGGACACAGGAACACACTTAAAGTTTTTTGCCTTGGTTTGGGTTACGAGTAGGTACCTGAAAATGTCTAATAATTCGCGCTGCACCGAACATAACTTTACTAAAACTGTCACACACGTTCACTTGTTGAAAGTTAGATACAAGCACATATAGTACACGTAAAGCAGAAAATAACCTAATGACTTAAGATGAATGTAGAGGTGTGTGCTTTGCAGAGAGAAGCGTATCCCTGAAAGACATGAAAAGATCTCACCCAGCTTGTCGCTCGGGAAACGGGAATCTTCGGCAGGCAATTAGTCTCTCGTACTTGCAAGAAGACTGTTACAAACTCACTACCTATCATAGAAATAATCACTGACACTTAGTCACACAACACACACGGAATATACACTACACGACACGACCAGACGCTAAACAATAAAAAACTTTGAGGAGCACTCGAAGAACGACCACTCGATTCGGCGTCACCCGAGACCAATGCTTGGGCCATGCATTAGTGATTTTATTATATTAATAAATTCAAGCCTAGCATTATGCCACAACATCTCTTTGGCATTTTACCTTCAGTCCAAAATCAATTCATCAATATATATATATATCAATCTGCCTTGCCTATTCCCAATTATGTTGGGGTCGGCTTCCAGTCTAACTGGATGCAGATGAATACCAGTATTTTACATGGAGCGCTATCAGACCTCTACAACCCAGCAACTGTAATACGATTCCTCTTGGTAAGACTGGTTGTCAGACTTTCGGTCTTCCGACGACCCATCCCCACCAATAACTGTCAAAGATCCACGAAGACAGCCTGGACCAACGGCTTTACATGCTTATTATATTTACATGCTTTCCGAGGCACGCAGGAGTCTCGGTATGTAAAAATGGTCACCCATCCACGGACCAACCCCGGCAAGCGCAGCTTAACCTGATGGATCGACCCGCGCGGCTGTTATTACTTAGCCACAAGCTCCTCTCCAAAATCAATTCATCAATACAAAATGATTTAATAAATTTTTTTCTGTTTAAAATTCCAGGTTCTATTCAAAATGGACCTTGATGGAACAGGCACTTTAGTGGATACAACAAAACTACCTCTGGCAATGAAATGCCCTATAGAGCATTATACATTTGACAAATTCAGGCAAATGTGCATCATGTCTGGTTGTGACTATTTAGCCTCTTTGCCTGGCATCGGATTGGCGAAAGCGAGACAATTCGTTACAGCTACACAGGATTCTAATTTCGCTAATGTAAGTTTTATTTAAATTAATTAATTAATTTACTTCAGACACAGTGATCCATATTTTTGTTATTATGCTAAGAATTATGTTAGTAACCAAAGATTCAAATACGGTGTGTATTACTAATCTACCAGGCAACATATTGCATAGTACAGCCAACACCCGGGGCTCCCTCTCAATGTCCTCGTAGTCTGAGAGGTCATTTAAATTGGTAATTTTCGTTTGTTCTTACTGATATTGCTGCAATAAGAAAGTGGGCTATCAGTCCACTTTGCACTACGCACACACATTGCATTACGCAGCAAATACTGGTCTAACTATAAGCGATAAACAAGCAATGTCATGTAGGTACGCTTCCCTACTACGGACGTCATCTTTGCAGTCGCCTAGGTGCTGCGACGCCATTGCGACCCTTTTTCAATGTCGCGAAAAAACGCATATTATTAATGCTGCTAATTTTTTAAATCTTATGATATGACGCTCTGCCACTTGTTTCATCTCAGCATTATAGCATTATTCCCTTTATGTTATAGCCACTGGCCACAGGTTACAGCAGTTTTCCCTCATCCCCTCAAGTTAGATAGAATGTGCTTTATGTGACTACTGTAATGTAAGAAGTGTTTTATTATTTACTAGCTGCGCCCCGCGGTTTCACCCGTGTAGACCGGGATAAAAAGTAGCCTATGTGTATAAGCTATCTATGTACACACCAAATTTCATCTAAAACGGTCCAGCCGTTTGAGCGTGAAGAAGTAACAAATATACACACACCCCCACACACCCTCACACACACACACACACACACAAAACTTTCGCTTTTATAATATTAGTGTGAAGTGTGATGTACACACAGTAAAAAAAAACCGACTTCCAAAAAAAACACTACAAAGTTAAAAATAACTTTAATTTCGGAAGTCGGTGTCTTTGGATCTGTATTTTAGTTTTTTGCCACCGACTTCCGAAATTAAAGTTATTTTTCACTTTGTAGTGTTTTTTTTGGAAGTCGGTTTTTTTTTTTGTAAAAAAGTTTTTATTTTTCACTTTTTAGTAGTTCAGTTTGTAATTTATCTAAATTACAATGTCAACTGCTCATCACGTTTTACAAAATATTGCTTTTACCGATGCAGGGACGTTAATTGTTGAGGAGTTCTCCTAGTAAGAACCAGGAGAACTGTAGCTCATGGTGAAGTCACCATTACCATTATGCATTTTGACGAGCATAAACCATATTAAAGTAATCGAATCGCAACCTGGATATACCTACTTAGATTGAGTATTTCCGATGGCCCTCTGTGGTCTTCATCATCAGTTCCAGTTCACCGAATGGTACTTTCCGAGAGCAAATGCACTAGTTACTATAAAAAAATACCGAAATCGATATAGGTGTGCCCATAAAATTTTAGGGTTTCCCTCGATTTCCATGGGATCCCATCATCAGATCCTGACTTTATGATCATGGGACCACTTGGGAAGTATACCCTTTCGAACAAAAAAAGAAAAATCCAAATCGGTCCAGCCATTTTCGAGTAATCGGGGAACATACATAAAAAAAAATAAAAAAAAAGATTCCGACGAATTGAGAACCTCCTCCTTTTCGAAGTCGGTTAAAAATTCGTTGAGAAACGACATAATTACAACTTTTGAGTATGTGTCTCTTCGTTATCCTGTTAGTCCACAGTTACTGACTTTCGATTTCTTCAACAGGCACTCAAAAAACTACCGAGTTTTTTTAACAAATCGTCGTTAGTTGTGACTGATGAGTACAGGGAAAATTTCTTGAAAGCTGAAGCGACGTTCAAACATCAGTATGTCTACGATCCTTTGGAGAGGCAGATGGTGAGACTGACTGATCCAGAAGATG
This sequence comes from Cosmia trapezina, assembly GCA_905163495.3. Lineage (NCBI taxonomy): Eukaryota > Metazoa > Arthropoda > Insecta > Lepidoptera > Noctuidae > Cosmia > Cosmia trapezina. Next base: position 20,660,720 of record LR991034.1, read on the forward strand.
AAGGTAAATTTTAAAATAAATAATAATAAAAAATAATTCTAAATAAATATAATTATGTTGGCAAGTTTATAAATTAAATTTTCTGGCTTCTGAGCTAGTTTTAAACTGTATTAAAGAAGCTAGTGCATTTCCTTATCGAGTTACAATTATGGCTACCAAATTATTAAAGTTAAAGTGAAGACAAACTGTGGTATATTTACCAATTATGGCTTTAATGTTTGATTTGTGATAAATCTTAATTATAATATACAAGCTAACACTAAAATATGTATAATATATTATGTACAATTATATAATAAAAAAAAAATAAAAGGGGAAGAGCCAGAGACCCGACTCCCATTCACCCACAGCCAGCAGGCGGGCATGCTCAGCAGTATTGGTGGACGTATTACTAAGTTTATTCCGTACCAACTTGACCAACCTGCAGAGCCACTCAGCTCACTGTCTCTGGAAAGACAGGTTCTCGGGCTGAACTGTATAACAGAGTTAACTAGTGAACTGTATGTGAACCAGTATATTAATTTGTCACTAAACTTATTAATTAAAAAACTTAATAATATAAAATTTAATAACTTTAAATAACATTCTTATAATGCACCTTGTTCTGATTTGCATGTACCTAGCTTATTATTTAATATTTCTACATCAGCAATGGTAGTATGTGTGAAACAATGTATAATGTAAGATCTCAATGTACCATATACTGAGAAATAAATACCTTATACTTATACTTAAGAGATGTTTACGGGCGATGTTTAAACTTGAGAAGACCGATAGCTGCGTGCCTTATTTTAAAAATTACAAGATATTAACTTTAAGTAGAAGTAGCTGTGTTTGTTAAGTCGAATCCACATTACTATAAGCGTCTAGCCGACATATTCCCACGCAATAGACGTGACAATGGTCAAGTTTGTCTCCAATCTGCTAAGACATCCCTAATGCGCAAAAGTGTATACTGTATGGCTCCAGTCATTTATAACCAAGTACCATAAACTTGGAGAGAACTACCTCAATCTATGTTTAAAAATAAACGTCGAACTTTTTTGACCGCCAGAGCATATTATAGCGTAACTTATTATAGTTCCATAATAAAAAGGAATTTATTTTGACATAGGTAAATAGATTAATTTGGGGCTGGATCTACTTTATAACTTTAATAACCCATAATAATTTAAGTAGGTATGTATGTGTGTAGGTAGGTATATTTTGTAAATTTGTTTTTTTTTTTTTTTTTGTTTTCAAATTGTATAATTCCATTACTTTGCACGTCACGTAGTGGCAAACATGTTGGACTTCATTTAATTTATCATCTTGTATGCACTTTCGATGTATACACACACGTTTAAGCAAATAAAAAAATCTTATCTTATCTTAAGAGTTAGTTTGAAATCATACTATTCGACAATCGACACAGTAATCGTGAAAATCGGGAGCATATTCATTTTGTCAAAAGCACTGTCCAACGAGGCAAACGTGATGATATTAAATATTATCAATGAATAAAAATATATGTTATGTTTTGCTTTTATAACTCTGAAAACAGTTGTCAATCAATCTGCCCAGCCTTTTCCCAAACGGCGGCTTCCAGTCTAAGTGGACGCAGCTGAATACCAGTATTTTACATGGAGCGTCTAAAAATAGTCTATAATAAAGACATCAAATTTAACTTTTCATCATTTCTAAATGTTATGATTTCAGATGTTGAGCAAGCATTATGTGTTAATGCTGGTGAACTATTGGACCCTAAAACAGCGTTTCAATTAGCCCTAGGAAACCTTGACCCTTTCTCATTGAAGAAAATGGACGACTGGCATCCAGATTACTGTAGCAATAAGGTATTGATTTCATGAAATCATGAGATTTGAGGTCAATTCTAACTTATGGAGTTGTATTGCTGATTCTAATGATTATAATTCTGTAAAGCCATATTAGGGCGCGAATAATATTTTAATCAACATACAACCTGACACTGACCTGCAAATTGCAAAAAAACGTAAGAAAATTTGAATTTTGCGGGCTACCCTAAGGACCCTAACGCATCCCCATAATTATGTGAAAAATATTTCTTACAATATTTCCTTCGGAATTTGGCTATAAACAATCAATGTGCCCGGCTTTTCACAATTATGTAGGGGTCGGCTTCCAGTCTAACCGGATGCAGCTGAATTTTTACATGGAGTGACTACATATCTGACATCCACAACCCAGTATCTGGGTAATACCGTAATACAATACTCCTTGGTAAGGCTGGTTGTCAGACTTTCGACGATTTTGTCTGTAACCACTTTAATTAAAATAAGCCATTTAGAAATATCGATAATTTCGCCTATATTGTCAGATCAGTGCTATCACAAAAAAAAAACCGGCCCATGGTAAATTTTCGTCTATTTTCTTAAATAACTTTAAAACGATATATTTTAAAATGATAAAAAAAATATAATTGAGACCCTCATAGTAACAGACGGACGGACAGACAGACAGACACACAAGTGATCCTATAAGAGTTCCGTTTTTTTCTTTTGATGTACGGAACCCTAAAAACTGCTATTATCTTCAAAATAATATCATTCCTGCATGAGAAGGATTTTGATATACAAAAACACTTAAAATTAGAGTTTAGTCATTGATTCAATCAAATACTCAATACTAGAACCACTACTACTAAATTTCAGAATGAACCAGTAAGAACAAGCAATTGGAAAGACATAGGCGTGTCTCCGCACCCTAGCATATGGAGCAAAGAGTTCACACCTCACCTCAACGAGCCAAGTCCTTGGCAGAAAAAAGAAAAGAAGCCAGAGCCAATATTAGCAGTGCCTACCACTAGGCCGCGGAAGGTCGTCAATCTAGTCAGTAAATTCGTACCTGAAACACAGGACCAGGACGAGAGGTATGTATTTTTAACACGCTTTTATTAGCTTCACCTGAATGTATGTTTGTATGTAACTTGTAACGGAATCTTTGAACTCGATTTTAACCCACTTTAAATGGTCAGATTAATTCGAAATTTTGCACACTTATCAGGACCCGGTGACAATACAATAATTTAAAATAAAAATAATAAAATATACTTAATAAATTTTATTTCGGAAATTAGACTAAAAAATTGAAAAATAAATTATAGTTTAAAAAAACTAAAAATCACGCTTTTATATTATTAAACTGAACTGTTTTTAGTTTCGTTTAGTTCGATCTACTTTAAAAGCGTGTTTTTAGTTTTTTAAACTACAATTTTTCACATTATGTTTATGGCGGCATTAATTTCATGAAATATTTTTATTGTAAAAAGCGGAAAACTATATATTTCTACAAAAAAGTAAACAAAAAGTAAAAAGCCAACGTCACGTGGTGTTCCCAGGCGGTCACCCATCCAAGTACTGACCACGCCCGATGTTGCTTAACTTCGGTGATCGGACGAGAACCGGTGTATTCAACGTAGTATGGACGTTGGCGAGAGCTTGGACGAAATTATCAATCTGTATGGGATCACACAAGAATATTAGCAACTGTATAATCGTGCTTCCAAAATTCATGCTGTTTGATCAACAAAATGGAAGGCACTAATTACGGAGAAATAATAGGATTCATAATTTATTTATCATATTCATAACTCTAATTAAAAATAATCATTTTTTTTCCTGTAAATGCAAAAAAAAGCAAAAAGCCAACGTCACGTGGTGTTCCCAGGCGGTCACCCATCCAAGTACTGACCACGCCCGATGTTGCTTAACTTCGGTGATCGGACGAGAACCGGTGTATTCAACGTAGTATGGACGTTGGCGATAGCTGAGTCGAAATTATCTATCTAAATAATGACGTTATAAGACACATTGCCAGTCTGACTATCTGGGAAATTATATATTTTTTTGTATTTGAAGGAGGTAGTTAAACTAATAATATCGCCTCTTTGCGAGAAAAACGTGTCATTTCGGAAAAGGTGTTTTTAAATATTATTTGATAATTTAATATTTGATTGTAGAATCTTTTTGTGTAGGTACTTTTTAAAAGTTTATTAGAAAACCTATTTAACGTAAAACACATTAATTTACTTGTAATATTTTTTTATTTATTCTGCTTCCTACAAAATTGCATTTTTCGAGATAGCACGTTTTAATAATCTTTATAGTATTATAAACATATACTACTTAATCAAATAGTTCTTTCATGTTTTATAAAAAAATAAGACAATTTTCCAATTTTCTTTCTATTTTCCAGTTTATCAATAGAAACACTAAGCAGCATGTATTGTACAGAACCAGCCAATAAAAAAAAGAAGATCGACTGTGATGACGAAGTCAGCGAAACATTAACACAATACTCTGAAAACCAACATGACATGCCAATCACGGACGACGAAATTACCGACCAATTTAGTACTAAACAAAACAAATCTCCTATACTCGAAAATAAAGGAAGATCTTATAAAAAATACCTTAAAAGTGGCAGTTACTCAGTTCTAAAGAAACTCAGTAGATTCCCTAGAACAATCTTAGATAATAACTTAGTCGAAAGTAAGTTTTTCTCGAGTACTGAAGACATTGATAATGATAGCAATGTATCTAAAGAGATTATTACAATAGAAGAATCTCCTGAAAAAATAAGCAGAAATCCGTTTAAGAAACGAACGTCGTCGACTTCTGTGAAAATTGAGGAAGACGAAGTAGAATGTTTGGAGGGAGATTCTCAGAAGGAAAATTTTACAAACAATAGTTCGCCGAAACGACCTCATAGTCCTATAATAGAACCTAGTACAAAATTTAGGAGTGCCTTAAGGGCGGATATGGATGTACAGATAGTAGAAAATACGGAAAGCGAAGAGTCTGTGATAGAAAATACTTACCCTTTGGAGACTTTGATTACACCTACTGCGTCACAGGTTAGTATAAGAACCAGATGGTCGGAATAAGTACAGTATAAATACCTAAACTTCGAGGAAGGAAGTAACGAGTGGATAATACCTGCTATAAAATCCCAGAATCATAAACATGGTGATTAAATTGAATATCGGGATTTAAGAAAGAATTATTTATTATAAATATTTAATTTATTGCAAATGTATTCAAAGTGCAATAAATATGTACTTCGCAATTATTTAAATTCTGAGAATTTCCTGGGATTTAAGATTAATTAAGATGTATTTTTAGTTTTCTTTCTATAGTTATTCCTCTCTTACTGAGCACCTGCCATCAATCTCTGCATTAAGTCCGCCTTTGACAGTTATTAGTGCGAAAAGTTTAAATAAATAAATTGCGAATTATTCATTACAAATATTTAATGTATTGCAATGTATTCAAAGTGCAATAAATACTTCGCAATTTCTTAAATCCCGAGATTTAATCGTCATGTTTATGATTCCGGGATATTGTAGGAGGTATTATCCACTCTTGTTAGTTCTTTCCTCGAAGTTTAGGTGTTTATACTCTACCTATTCCGACCTCTGAGAAGAACAAATAGTTTAGCACTTTTAATATCAATGTATAATCGCCACGCTTGGAGTACGACCTTTTCATGGTAGCAGCTGCAATTTCTCTGTAGATATTCAGGGTGTCGCATAATGAATAAATAATTAATGGATAACCTCTTAAGGGTTCATTGTACTGATCATTATGAACAACTATTACCATGGGACCAAACCTGAAATCGCGAAAAAAAAATCAGCAGTTCATGTTCGCATACCCAACTCGTCAAAATGTGTATAAGGGACAACAATTTTTTTTTTTCACGATTTCAGGTTTGGTCTCGTAGTAAAAGTTGTTCATAATAATGAGTACTAAGCACAATTACCCCTTAAGAGGTTGTGCGTTATTTAAGGTACAGCTTGTCAGTCGTTGTCAGCGCTCACATTTTAAAAATAATTTTGCGAATAAAATCTTTCACCGCCAATAAGTTGCAGTGTATAGATAGTGCAATCCACGAAGACGCGCCCCACTACTCCACTAACCGTTGCACACATATACTATAAACGGTTAGGAGGAGTAGTGGGGCGCGTCTTCGTGGATTGCACTATCTATATGTTTTGTCATCATCATTTTTACTCATTCCCTTGATGATTTTTTACAGACATCTTTCGGCGCCTCTCCTACAAAATCGGTGTGGTCAAGCAGTCAGTCTCGGCCAATGTTTGGCAGTCAGACCAACAAACCGGGGACCAACATGAATGGTTCCAAGAAGTCTGCGCCCAGAGTGAATGGTGTTAAGAAATCGCCGCCTCTGCCTAGCAACCAACCGACTTTGCTTAGCAAGTTTGGATTTCAGAAAAAGTAAGGAGGCTGTATACAGTTTTTTTAAAATATATGATGAAATTCTTCATTCGTTTCGTTCATCATTCAGTCACGACTAAAGAAAATTTATGGCTTTGACACTTGACAGGTGCCCGGACCTGACGCCTCAGTGCTGCCACCTAGTGAACGTTATTTCAGACAACCCTCATTCTTTTAGCGCTAAACGTATTTATTGATCGTTTCTAAACTGTATTTTTGTTTTCAGGCCTGTCTTGAAAAGGTGATGATCTGCGAAAGAGATATTACAATGTTTAATTATGATGTGTTATTTTTGTTTTAAGTTGAGCATTATTTTGATATGTGCATTTAAGTTATTGATTATGACGTTAAGTTATAAATTGAGTACAATTTTGTATAATAATTGTGCGGCCGGAAATACGGCATTTATTGTTGACGTAATTATGTTTATAATTTGTGATATTATGTAAATGGAAATAAATACTTTAATGTAATGTTCTTTGTTTTTCTAGATTATACCTGTAAGTAGATATGATTTATACTGTGGAAACTTAAAATAACGTTTTTAAACCAACCAATCCAACAAGGAAATCATGTTATCAGTCAACATAATGCAGCTGAACTAGAAACCACTAAACTAAGGTAATAAAGCATAAAGTAAGGTAAAACTAACTGCAATAAACCCTAGATGGTAAAACAAGACTTTAATTTGTTTCACATCATCTGCTTAGCCTTTTCCCAACTATGTTGGGGTCGACTTCTAGTCTAGGATGCAGCTGAATACCAGTATTTTACATGGAGCAACATTTTTATTTGTTTCACAATAATTAGGTATATTATTATCATCTTCTATAATAAAATTAAATAGGATGTTGGTATGAGATTGATAAACTCATACACCGTTTGACCCATGGAAATCTACAGGCTACATAATTTGTATAATAATCAGGAAACTAAATAAAAAGAACTTTTTTTCCTATAAACGCAAATAAGCAAAAAGCCAACGTCACGTGGTGTTCCCAGGCGGTCACCCATCCAAGTACTGACCACGCCCGATGTTGCTTAACTTCGGTGATCGGACGAGAACCGGTGTATTCAACGTAGTATGGACGTTGGCAATAGCTACGGCGAAAAAATCCATGTGTATCGGATAATGACGTCACGTCACACAAGCGGATGATTTTTTCCGATGTTTTTTTTAAATACTTAACTGCAAATTCCATGTAAACCGTGCCCGGTGCCTCCAAAATTCATGGTTTGTTCGACCAATAAAAACCGGTCAAGTGCGAGTCAGACTCGCGCACGAAGGGTTCCGTACCATATTATGTGTTTAACAATCGCAAAGACAACTTTTTACTTATTTTATAATGATACTGTGTTGTGTCATTGTGTCACGCTATGTAAAATTTCAACATTTATATCTGTAATTTTTATGGTGTGCATAATAAAGAGTATTCTATCTATCTTCTATCTATACTGTGAATTACAAGGTTATTTTTTGCAGTTGCAGAAAATCACCCATGTTTAAACAAAATACCTTATGAATCGCCGTTTTCAGTATTGTTGATTAAATACAGTATTATTTGTTTTGTATCAATATCCGGAATCCATCTTGAGTCAAGCACCTGTCTTTCAGCCTGTTGTCAGCATTACCTTTGCCTCTCCGCTGGTGGCGCCCTCTATACTTACCGTTGGTACTAAGTATTATATGCGCGCATCGGGTGATGGCACGATTTACCGCCATTATAGCGTCGTTTTTCGCGCCGTTCAGTTGTTACCGTTATATAAACTTCGCGAAAAAATTCTACTTACTTACTTAAGTAATTCTTTTAAACGTTTGGTGAAACTATTTCAGTTTTAGATTCGTGAAATTTATTACCTCTCCGTTGTTATTATGGAAAATTCTAAAATTCTAATAACCATTTAGAGTCCGAGAGTGTTAATGGCGGCTCGTTATCGCGTAAAAGGGTTCGTTCTCCGACACCAAGTACAAAATATAGTGACAGGGATTCTTCTACGTGTAGTGGACCCAGCCCTGAGAAACGCAGATCGAGAAGGGACTCTCAAACCGTGAGTTATGCACAATTTGAGTTCTTATCACAACAAGTGGCCTATTTAACAAACCTTTTATCAAAAAATTCCGACCTTGAAAATATGAATTCTAGTGCTAAAAACAATACATCCGTTACCACAAACGAGTTAATAAACCTACGACTACCTGAAAATAACAATCTTCAGATATTGTCGGAAGTCAGTACAACGGGGTAAAAGATCCAAGAATGCTTTATCCGCCGGGTAACCGGCGGATAAAGCATTTCTTAACAAAATATCGGAACTACAGTTTAACTAGTACGTTTTAAGCATGATGATTGGTATGCCGTTCGGTTTTCGGATGCACAAAAGAAATATTCAGCTACCCCCGGTTTTGTTGAGTTAAATGTTAACAACGAATTAAAGCGTTTTGAATCGGATATGTTAAACGAATATTCACGCTCGTATTTATTTGAACGATCTTTCGAATGCTTTACTTTCTCAAAAAGCCGAATTGCATAAAACATTACAATAATTGGTGGATTGGTCGAATGAGTCTTGAGAAACGTTAACACCCAACACGTTACTCGAAAAAGTGGAGACATTATAGAATCCGCGTATATTAAGGTTACTGATAACTTGTTACAAATAGTGAGCGGTCGTAGAGCCGATTTAATAAATATACGTTGAGGGGCTATGTGGCACCAGATTTCTGATGGCTTTCATCGCGGTGTATTACATAAAATTCCTCCTAGTATGGAATCACTGTTTAATGTAGAGGCACTTCAAACATACCTTCAAAAAATTGGGGGCGGGGTGGATAAATTAACTGTATCATCAAAAGCAGTAACTCAAACGAATTCTAAAAAATAATAATGTCTCAAGCAAGCTGATGAGACATTTTTTCGTCGAGACAACTACAATACACTTTTCAACAAAACAAAAATCTAGCAAGCAACCAGCGAACTTTTTACTAAAAACAAGTGTCGCGCTCGCGTATGACTGTTGGACATTTCAAGGTGGTTGTCTAAAGCAATTTCAGTATGCTTGGAGCAATCTAGGTGCGCCAGACAAAATATGCCGGGTGTTGAACGGCACGCATACCCTTCATACTGAAACCGCCGCTAATATTTCCCACTTCCCACAGTTCTGAAATGTTATAGAACCAAAACATCTTCCAATATGACCATACAGATTCAAACCTTGTTAGAGTCAGGTGTACTAGAACCTGCAGAACGGACGGGCTACCTTTCTACGTTCTTTTTGGTACTGAAGAAGTCTGATCAGACTTTCCGTCCTATCTTCAATGTGAAGCAACTGAATTAGTTCGTAATAGCTAAACCATTTCAACTATTCAGTCACTTCCGTGTTCAAAAATTTTTTGCAACAACAAGATTGGTTGGCGAAACTAGATCTGAGTCAAGCATATTTTCACGTGGCCGTCGCACAGCAGCATCGCAGGTTCCTCGGATTAAATAATAATCATGATCCACATCAGCATCAGCTACTTCAAATGACTTGTTTACCATTCGGCCTTTCATCGGCACCCTGAATGTTTGCCTCGACAACCAACTGGGTGCGGACTGAGGAACGGTTACTGAGGAGAGACGGAGCTATATACGACCTATAGCACCATCCTTTTTTCTCAACGGATCCATGATCTTTTTTCAAGTACGGCCCCAGATGCGTCATATACTAGGACAATTTCTTCTAGCAAACCAGTCAAAATCGCAGTTGGAAGACGACATCGCATTCACGACAAAGATTTTGCATTTACTGGGCTGGACAATCAACTTCGAAAAGTCTGTACTGGCTCCGACACAATGCCTCGAGTTTCTCGGCATAACATGGGACACAAAACGCAACGCAAAGTCCCTGTCGGAGCCGAAGTGCCTATCGCTACGCAATGCACTTCACCAACAGCTCGCAGTTGGAAGACGACATCGCATTCACGACAAAAATTCTGCATTTACTGGGCTGGACAATCAACTTCGAAAAGTCTGTACTGGCTCCGACACAATGCCTCGAGTTTCTCGGCATAACTTGGGACACAAAACGCAACGCAAAGTCCCTGTCGGAGCCGAAGTGCCTATCGCTACGCAATGCACTTTACCAACAGCTCCAGAGAAGCAAGTGGTCCCTCAAACAGTACTAAACGCTAATGGGGAGACTATTTTGCAATGTTTGTGACTCCGAGAGGTCGCCTTCACTGTCGTACTCTGCAATACTACAGTCGACAGCTATCGGTGAAATACCCGTACCGGCTGATACCTGTCCCTCAACCAGCTTGGTCAGAGATGGAGTGGTGGTGTCAAGCTACAGGAAAATTGATGCCGATCCACTTGAGCTCGGTGACGCACCTATTGACTACAGACGCATCAGACATCGGATGGGGGCACAACTCAGCGACACAATAATTGTGGGAACCTGGACGAATTTACAAAAGACATGGCATGCCAACAGAAAAGATATTTTCGCTGTTTACGCAACTATACATCAGTACCAACAGCAACTCCAAAATGCACAGATACTGCTGCAAACCGAAAATCGGACAGTATCCTCGTACATAAACAAGGAGGGCGGCACAAAATCGAAGAAACTGCTGACGTTTGCAAACCAATAAATGATTTGGTTTGATTTGCTCCAACAAACCCAACAACTTCTTACTGTTCTAGACATACGGAACATTCATCAGGTGCCACTACAAACTAGCTTGGTTGTTTCCGCCACCAAATTTGATTCCCAGGGTTCTCAGACCCTTAAACCAACCCAGCGGAGACTACATATTGTTTGCCCCGAAGTGGAATAAGGTATTTTGGTAGGCAGATGTTCAACGGCGAGCACGACATCCTCCTTTGCTGATTCCAGATCTAGCCCGCACTCTGATAGACATCAGAACAGGGACGCATCCGCCAAAGGTGCAAGACCCACGCTTTGATGCATGGCTGATTTCGGGTGGCCAAATATTTTGACAGACTGGACAGATCAAGAACAAAAACTCATTATGTCAAGCTGGAGAGGCTCCACAATCAATACCTACAGAGTCGGACCAGCGCGCAGCGTGGCGAAGATGAAAGCGGTGGTGTGAGTCGCATTCAATTAATTACAAATACCAGGATGCGGATCAAGTAGCTCGATATTTAGCACAGTTACATTGTGATATAGGTCTTGCTTAAAGAACTATTTTGGTATGTATATAAATCAGTTATTTCAACTTTCACACACATCATAACATCAAATATTGATTTGTCGTCAAATTTCTTTTTATAACATATATATCGAAAGCTATTTCTATCACACGAGAGAAATCTGCTAAACCACCTATTTGGAACCCTAAAGTTTTATTGCAATACATGAGTAATAACAATTTTGGCGAAAATAATAAATATTTCATGTATCGAAACATGTGGCTACTTTTTTACTGCTAGCATCAGGCCGCAGGGTTCACGATCTTACATTGTTGCGAATTGATTTTAGTTGTTGAACATACTTCTATTGTATTGTGGCCAGCATTTGGTTAAGACAATTATTACATATTACTTTAAACCGTCGAGGAAATGTAAAACATTTATTTATTACAGTAAAAGGGGATATAAAACCTGCCTCTAGAACTGTTATTGCCGAATGTGGTTGTGGTATAACTCCAGAATCAGTGATCTGCAGTAGCTTCTCTCAATTTTGTAGAAAATTTTCCGATTTATCAAATTCTTGCAACTGATAACTGGAAAATGATTCAAACCTTCCAAAATTATTATCAAAGGGAATTGCAAAATGATTCGAATATTCCCAAATTTAATTCTGTATCTTTATCTAATTATTTAGATCCTGTTCTTTGAAAGATTACCATTATTTGTCGTTATTTATTTATTTTATTATTTAATGTGGCTGCAAGCAATAAGTCATACTTGTTTATTATTGTAATACATTTACATTATGAATTAATTTTTATTAACCCAATTTTTATTTTACATCCTTAAACACATTATAGCGTCTTTGGGTTAAGCGCACCAGGTGATAACAAACACATCACTCAAGATGGATTCCGGATATTGATACAAAACAAATAATAGAGAGTTTTACATAAAATAAAACTTACCTATTATTTTTTCATCAATATCCGGAATCCAGGTAAGGTCTACCTGGTGCATCATGAGTTCCATAATGGCGGTAAATCGTGCCATCACCCGATGCGCGCATATAATACTTAGTACCAACGGTAAGTATAGAGGGCGCCACCAGCGGAGAGGCAAAGGTAATGCTGACAACAGGCTGAAAGACAGGTGCTTGACTCAAGATGGATTCCGGATATTGATGAAAAAATAATAGGTAAGTTTTATTTTATGTAAAACTCTCTATTCATGGTACCTACATGGTATAAAGAAGTTTCAAATTCCTAATTTGTTGGATTGTTGCGCTAGAGCTCGTACAAAAATGGTCTAAAATTTACAACTTTTGCGGCCCCCTATTTCTTAATTTTGAAAGATTAAAAAAAATATGTTTTTACTCTACTCAATGAGTTCTAGACGATGACACACATGCTAGATTAAAATTTTTATTTTTTTTTCAAAATGAAAAGTTTATTGTATGGGGATCGACCCCTTACATTTTTAACTTTGCTTTATTTTTATTATTTGTTGTTATAGCCGTAATAGACAGCGGAGGCTTAGTAAGTTTGTACTGGACTGTACGTGGTTGTCTGATTTCATGGATTTTAATTTTCTTGCGCGGAACCCTAATTATTTTTCTAAAATAAAAATAGCCTAAGTTACTCCTTAAAACATCAGCCATATGTCGTCAAAATCGGTGAAAATTCGTTTGGCAAGTTTCCTAACTTGACTCAAAGTACCATTTTTTTAATCGGACTGCGCTTTAAAATACTTCTATACAAACTTTAACATCCCTAACCTCATTTGAGGCGTAGTTTTGAAAAACTAATAATGACAAACATTATTAATTACTTATGCAAGTATTTGTGCTAAGTTTCAAGTTCATTAACCAAATTAATAAGATTTTTCATATAAACTGTAGGTATCTCTGTTTTCACGAACACAAATAAAGAATTTCAAAAATCGTCTGGTATGTTTCCATAACTTGAGTCAAACATTATTTACACCAATTTTAGAGTTAATCAAGCCCGCAATAAAATCCTCCGCTATAAAATTAACTTTTCACCCCTTAGGGGTAGATTTCTGGAAAACCCTGATACACGTTAGTCTTAATTTTTAGTCTCAAGTATAAAAACTGAGTTTTGAGTTAATCGGACCGCGTGTTAAAGTTCTTCCATACAAACTTTGACACCTCCAATCCTTCCTTAGGGGGTAGTTTAGGAAAACTAAAAATGATAAACTTTATAATTTACTTAGATGAATATTCGTGCTAAGTTTCAAGTCTATTAACTCAAGGGATAGGATTTTTCATACAAACTTTCATCCCCTATTTTACCCCCTTAGGGATGGAATTTCCAAAAATCCTTCGTTAGTGGATGTTTACACTATAATAGGTATCTATGTGCAAAATTTCAAGTCTCTAGGTCTATTGGTTTGGGCTGTGCGTTGATATACTCGTATTAGTCAGTGACTCAGTCAGGACTTTGATTTTTTTATATATATAGATTTACCATGTTATTTTAAGACCACAGACTTCTTATAGGTTTTCCTGTAATCTACAGGCATAGAACTATTTTCTATATTTTTTTCAAAATTTTAGGCTCAGTAGTTTCGGAGATAAGGGGGGGGGGGGGGGGAATGGTCAATTTTCGTCAATCTTCTTAAATAACTTTAAAACAATATATTTTAAAATTATAAAAAAAATATATTTGAGACCCTCATAGTAAGCCCTTTCGTTTGATATGTCACACGGTACAGTTTACAAAACTTTTTTTTTTAATTTTCTTATTTTCCCCCTAAAAGTGACTCTCATATTCAAAATTCATATATTTACTTTATCTGTACGTGTTTGGGTCACAGAAATCCATATGTGTACCAAATTTTAACTTAATCGGTCCATTAGATTCGGAGCAAATTGGCTGTGACAGACGGACAGACGGACAGACAGACAGACAGACACACGAGTGATCCTATAAGGGTTCCGTTTTTTCCTTTTGAGGTACGGAACCCTAAAAATAAGGCATACACGAAGTACAAAAAACGGGAACTAATCACGGATTAATAATAAGCTACTTACTTATTTTTTTTTTGTTATATAAGTTTTTTTAAAAAAATAATTTAAAAGTAAACTAAACGAACTGTTTTTTCTTCTAAAATGCAAAAAAAAGCAAAAGCCAACGTCACGTGGTGTTCCCAGGCGGTCACCCATCCAAGTACTGACCACGCCCGATGTTGCTTAACTTCGGTGATCGGACGAGAACCGGTGTATTCAACGTAGTATGGACGTTGGCGATAACTGAGGCGAAATAATCCATGTGTATCGGATAATGACGTCACACAAGCGGATGATTTTTTCCGGTGTTTTTTTTTTAAAAACTGCAAATTCCATGTAAACCGTGCCCGGTGCCTCCAAAAGTCATAGTTTGTTCGACCAATAAAAAAGAATGCATACTCGAAGTACAAAAAACGGGAACTAATCAGAAATCCAGAATCACGGATAAATTGTTTTTGATAAACAAGTTTTATTTTTAAATAATTTAAAAGTAAACTAAACGAACTGTTTTTCTTCTAAAAGCAAAAGCCAACGTCACGTTGTGTTCCCAGGCGGTCACCCATCCAAGTACTGACCACGCCCGATGTTGCTTAACTTCGGTGATCGGACGGACGAGAACCGGTGTATTCAACGTAGTATGGACGTTGGCGATTAGCTGAGGCGAAATAATCCATTTGTATCGGATAATGACGTCACATAAGCGGATGATTTTTTCCGGTGTTTTTATTTATTATTTAACAAACCGCTCAAAATATCGTAATGAAAAATAAATTCTTAGCAGTATACGAGTGATCGGAAAATTTAGTTGATGATGTAAATAACGAAGGAAAAAAAAATAGTCCAGACTCGGAAAAAGTTCTGGAAGGGGGTGGGGGTGGTAATATATACGTTTTTAGGGGTTTGTACTAAAGTGGTAGATAATAAAACAATCTTTAACTTTCTTCTCATACATTATTGCTAATAACCTCAAAATTATAGAGAAAAACGCAAAAATCCGTTTTTTTGGTTTTTAATTTGTAACTATACTTAGCTAATATTATTATTTTTTCATGAAAATTGGTGAAAATTTGTGTTTCAAACAAGCCCAAATTTTTCAAAGCGAAATATTTATTTGTCGATGTTTTATGAAGAAAATACAAAAAAAATTACATTAAGTATTTTCAAACCAAAAATTTGGTTAGTAAATTAGAGGATAAGAGCCCTTTACCAGTGCTCATTTTTTTGGTTGAAATCTCAGCTTTCATATGGAATTAAAATATAATATTGTTTACGTACAAAAATATCGTTAAAAAAGCGAACAACCGAAAAAACTACTTTTCAAAAATTGATTTTTCGAAAATCGAATGTAAATGATAATAAACATTTACATTCTTATAAAGCGTTATTTCTTATGAAATACTATGTTATTCAAGTAATTTACATGTAGGTACTTAACTATTCTCGGCTTTCAGAATCCTGAAAATATTGTTTAAATCGCAATTAAATCGGTACCTAAAAACTCTAAAAACACCAAAGCTGTGAACTGAGATTAAAAAAAAAAAAAATAAGTAATGTTATTCGTAAGTATTTACAAATTATCACTTTTAAATACTTGTCTTGTACTTGATTATAAAATACAATACAAAAAAAAGATAAAGCTCGTTGAATCAGGAAAAATATCGAAAAAAAATGTTAACTCGAAAACTACAAAAAATCGTATAACATAGGTACATGGGGGTTAAATCGATAGGTATGGTACTCTGCTATCAGCTCGCACTGGCTTGACACCTTAAAAGAAACACCCTGTATACCTCCCTAAGTCAATGCAGATGATGGCTACACTTTTTGGCAAATTGTCACTTCATTAGGTACTTTCATAGACTAGTATTATATGGTACTTTGATCAATGTTGATCGAAGTTTCATTACGATTATAATCACTTCTGATCACAACAGGTAATTTTCTACAAATTACACACATTATTAAACCGATGTCATGCGTGATATTGTTCGATAAATGAGGTCATTTTAAATTTAATCTGATTTAAAATGGCGTAATGCGTTCGTAACAAGGGTCAAACGTTCTTAGGACAGCGAGCGGGGTAAAGATTGGTGATAACAATAATTTGATAGTCTTATCGGATTCGTTAGGTACCTACATCTTTCTTTCAAACAAGAGATAAGTATTTCATTTCTTAGTAAACAAGAAATGAAATAGGTACCTACTTATCTCTGAGAGTTCATCAGTCTCTTGCCCTTTTTTCCACTATACCTACATCGTGTCCTTTTGCATCCTCGTCAAATTTAAGGATATGGAATAGACCATCAACGATCCGGATGAAGAACGGGAACGCAGGGGGCTGGCGGTTCGGTGTAACATGCTGGCCCGCAGGTTTTATAGGTGTAGTAGGGAGGTAAAAAAGACGTTATTTAGGGCCTTATACTGTCAATCCTACTATACCTGTAGGCTGTGGGTCAGTTACACACAGCGGGTCGTCAGCGCCCTGCGGGTCCAGTACAGCGATGCTTTGGGGCTGCCTAGGTATTGCAGCGCATCGGCGATGTTTGCTGACGCACAAGTGGATGGCTTCCATGCCATAATCCGTAAGCGAGCGGCATCGCTGACGCGCAGGGTGAGGGACAGTTCCAACGGCTACCTGAAGGTCATTGCTGAGAGGGTAGAAAGTCCTCTATGGAGGCAGTAGATACACATCCACGTTAGATAACCCTCTCCTATCCTCGTCCTCTTGTATATTACTAACATTTATTTTTAAGTTCTTTTACATGTATTTACTAACACTATATGGACACATTTAGTCTGAATTAAAGAAATTTAATTGAATTGAATTCAATCAAACCGAACAACTTTTTCCATGGCACCAACATCGTAATCGCGAAAAATTATCTGCCGTCTCATACATTTGCGTCGACTAGTTAGGTATTGAAGTTTTCTATGGGACATTTGAAATTTTTTTCGCGATTAGGTACGATGTTGGTCCGATGGAGAAAGTTGTTTGGTTTGATGTTCTGTATCACACCCTGAAATTTGACGAGGATGCAAAACGACACGATGTATTTGTGGTTGGCACAACATGGTCTTTTTCTTCCATACCTACTTCTCTTTTAGGCAGTCTTCATCTCGGTAAGTAGTAGAAAGTAGAAAGGGGGTGCCCCATAGAAATATAAAAAATTAAAAACCGGTCAAGAGCGAGTCGGACTCGCGCACCGAGGGTTCCGTACCATCATTTATATGTAGTCGTTGTCGATGATTTCTGAAAAACTGTGCCATTTAAAGACATCATTTTATTTTTCCTGTAATCTTTACATAAACTTCTATCACATAGAATAATTTCAGATTTTTCGCTTTGCAAACTTCGGAGATAAGGGGGGGGGGGGGGGGAACGGTATTTTTTTTTACATTTTTCATCAAAAGTCGAAAACTATGCAGAATAAAAAAAAATAAAAAATAGTTTGAGAATGTGCAAACTGCGCTCTTTCATATGATACCCCACATGCCCTAGTAGCCCCACTTTAAATTTTTAAGACCACCTTTCAGTCCCTGTTGCAAAAAAAATAAAAATATTTTTATTTCTTTCTTATTTGCAAAATAGTTGGGTAAACGTCATCTAAAACTATTCTAAATTTCAAGTTGATAGCATCAGTAGTTCTTGAGATATCCAGCTGTGACACACAGACAGACAGACAGACTGAGTCACACCATAAGGGTTCCTTTTTTACCATTTTGGTACGGAACCCTAAAAACAGGAGAAGTGGCAACCGGTCGAATCTGTGTCCGCGCGACATGCACAGAGCATGTAACTTTGCGACATGCTCGCAGTATGAGCCTTTCATAGTGCAATTTCCGTCTCCGCGAACTAGTGCCTAGTGTGCTTTCGACCGTGACCGTGACATATAAAAATGTTGTTCAGTGGTTTTTTGTAAAAACCGAAGCCATGTAAATCATGGAATCACTTTCTATATGTAAGTACAAATATTTTACCATAATTGTTATAAAATCATGAAAGGGACAAAGTGGAGACAGGGTTCAGATATTTTTGGCACATCTCCTTCTTTCTTATATCTATCGGGTGCCCTTTCTAACCATAACATCATCTTTCACATAGTCCATCCATCGTTTCCTATTCTTCCTCTACTCTTAGAGCCATCCACATTCTGTGTGATACAAATTAATCACATTTTCTTCATTCCTCCGCGTCACATGGCGGCCGCTTCAAAATTCTCTGAGAGTTGAAGTAGATAAATAGGTAGGTACCTGAAAAGAAGTGATTTGTTTATTGCTTTTGTTGGTTATAAGATTAAAAAAGCAAAAGCCAATTATACCCAGGCGGTCACACATCCAAGTACTGACCGTGCCCAATGTTGCTTAACTTCGGCGATGAGACGAGAACCGGTGTATTCAACGTAGTATGGACGTTGGGAATGGTAGCAGGAAATTGTTCGATGTGTATTATCATGAAAATTACGTCATAAGTGTACCTATTTAATATCTTGTACTTAGGTAGGTAGGTACTTCCGTAAGTCGACGTTCGCACGGACGTAAAAATATCGCGGCGATTTTGTTTCTCGCCATAGATTTTCAACGCTCTGCTTCCGCGATATTTTTACGTCCGTGCGTACGTCGTCGCGGACTCGCGGCGAATAGTGCAGGAACCAAAATAGTTTAGTTGTGTTCGCCGCGAATTTTTCTGCAGCACTTAAAATCCTATCTGCTTTCACCGCTTTCTCCAGTGTTTAATATATCAAAGATTTCGACACTCATTCGGGTATAATTGAAAAAAAATCTGGATATAGTCTTTATTTGCCGTACCTACTTCTTGTGGAATTCTTCATCTATAACTATACCAATTCTTATTTAAATCATGTACTTCACAATCTCTTCCAAATAAAGTCTTGAACCAAAAAACGACTACTGTCCAAGCACTATCGAGATAATTTTGATAAAGACATTTCGATCTCGGTGTATCAGGTCGTGGCGGCGAACGCTACTGCCCGCGGCCTGCAAACTGTACCGCATGGATTGCCGCCCCGCCAGACGCACCACCGTTCGCGTCGCCCGTTCCCGCGGCCAGGCCGTAACACCAAATATGTACTTGAATAGCCCAATTTAACGGTGCGTAGAAATACTACGACTAGGTTGGCGTTGCCGCTACGAAAACGAATGTGAGTAAAATCATATTTTTAAAGTTTTCAACATTTTTAACCAGTAGGGTAGGTAGGCATGATTTTTGATCGGGTTTACTTAGCGTCCCGTTAACTCTTAAAGCTTATACATATATATAATTGTTAAGATAATTGTATTATTAACAAACTGCCCGCAGACGCAGTGTCCTGATGGTGTCCTGTCATTTCAATTTCTTTTTTTTCTTTCTTTTAAACCAACCCAGTAAAGAGTACAATAAGTAAAAGTACTCTGTGAGTACAATAGAAAAACAAAAGCCGGCCAAGTGCATGTCGGACCACGCAAAATGAAGCGTTCCGTAGTTGAAAAGAATTTATCCCAAAAACAAACTTTACATTGGATCCCAAAAAATTTTTTTTATGTCATAAAATTACAAATTAACAATTTTCGGACTTTTTTCTTTAATTGTGCTGCCTTGCTTCTTGCCAAATTTCATTATTCTAGGTCAATGCGAAGTATACCCTATAGGTTTTGATTTACTTGCGACAGTTAATTGCGAGTATCAAAATATGTCGCAAAATGGCCGTATTTTTATAATGCGTTGACTTAGAAGCTTGATTTTTTTAGAACACTAAGGGACGTGACTAAGGGACGTAAGACCTACGTATTTGATATTAATTTCAACTTGATATCTTCACGCGTTCCTTGGAAAAAGGGTCTTGGCAGACTTGATTTTTTTTATGTGATAGAATTAAGTACAAATTAACAATTTTCGGACTTTTCCCTTATTTGTGTTGTAAAACCTTGCTTCTTGCCAAATTTCATGATTCTAGGACAACGGGAAGTACCCTATAGGTTTTGATTTACTTGCGAGTATCAAAATATGTCGCATAAATGGCCGTATGTTTTTATGGCGTTGACTTGGAAGCTTGAGTTTTTTAGGACTCCAAGAGACCATAGACTTATGTATGTGATATTAATTTCAACTTGATACCTCCTCGCGTTCCTGAGAAAGACGGTCTTGACAGACAGACCGACAGACGAACAACGAAGTGATACTATAAGGGTTCCGTTTTTTCCCTATGAGGTACGGAACCCTAAAAAAGAAAAAAACCGGCCAAGTGCGTGTCGGACTACGCACATTGAAGGGTTCCGTAGTTGAGATGAAATTATCCCAAGAACAAACGTAACATTATAGTTGAAAAACATGTTCTCCCATACATTCCAACAGTAAATGTAAGTTGGCACTCACAATATTGAGAGATTTACCATGTTATTTTAAGACAAAAAACTTCTTATAGGTTTTCCTGTAATCTACAGGTATAGAACTATTTTCTGTATTTTTTTCAAAATTTTAGGCTTAGTAGTTTCGGAGGTAAGAGGGGGGGAATGGTAAATTTTCGTCTATTTTCTTAAATAACTTTAAAATTAGTTATTTTAAAATTATAAAAAAAATATGATTGAGACCCTAATAGTAAGCCTTTTATTTGATATGTCACACGGTACAGTTTGAAAAACTTGTTTTTTAAATTTTCTTATTAGCCCCCTAAAAGTGACCCCCATATTCAAAATTCATTTATTTTCTTTAGCCGTACGTGTTTGGGTCACAGAAATCCATATGTGTACCAAGTTTCAACTTAATCGTTCCATTAGATTCGGAGAAAATTGGCTGTGACAGACGGACAGACAGACAGACACACGAGTGGTCCTATAAGGGTTCCGTTTTTTCCTTTTGAGGTACGGAACACTAAAAAATATTCAAATCGGTCAAGTCGTTTTTGAGTTTTAGCGAAAATAACGGACAGCAATTGATTTTTATTTAGATCTATGAAGATAATACCCATTTTAATATTTCGTAATCGTAATATGGTTGCAAGTTGCAAGTAATGCAAACGTTACACCAATAATTAGGTTAATAGTTGCACCGTAGGTTTCACCTGTAAATCTGATACAGAGGTACAGAGTGCTTAAGGCTGCTTATCCACCAGAGATGTGCTATGCACATTGTTAAGGATGCGTTTGATATCCACCAATCAGGCAGGTCAGGTGCAGTGGCAGGTCGCCACACAAGTTATAATGTTAGTACCAAACCAATGCACCTTTCATAGGTAACAACATGTGTAAATTAAATTGAACTACTTTGTTTATAAGTATTTAAGCTAATCTGTTGAAGAACTTGGTACTACTAGGTATTTATAAGTTTGTAAATGTTTTACTTTGTAAAAGGACGTAATAAATTATTATTATTATATGTTTACATATCTCGGGACCCTGGTATACCGGACCTTTGGAAGGCATACGAGGGGCCGAAGCCAACTCGCAGAGGCCCCTTAGACAATTTTAAATTATGATGAGGCACCAGCCGACGATTATCCCTGTATGCAGTATGGAAGTGCACCCAAGGACAAGCCCCGGTTGGTGCAGGACTATTGCAGAACATGGAAACAAAACATATTGGGCTATGGGTTTGGGTGGTTGTGGACTGGTTATCTAGAACTATAGAAACACTATGGCCCCTGCCTGACTAATGTTTTGTATACAATACACAGATAAAATGGCAGGGGGTGACTTGCACACTCAATAATGGGCCCCCGAAAACGCTCGCTAGCACATAGTGTCGTAGCGGCAAAGGGGCAACATGTCCTGAGATGCTTGTGAGGAGTGGAGAGGTATCCCACGGTTCTCAGAACAATCCCAGAGCCCGGAAGATGGTCAAGATCCCTACAAACACTTACTGGAATACTTCCTTCCTCCGAGCACGTTTGCTCTTGCGAATCTCCACTCAAGCCAGCCAATAAAGGCAAGAATGAGGTGGGAGCTCTGTTCCCGTCAGTTTTCACTCCAGCCGGCCAATAAAGGCAAGCCAAAGATGAGGAACAAGACTACTCCCGGGAGATAGGGTCCGTGGGGTCGCTACTGCCCAACAGCTCGCCACATGCTGCCCTGATTATTATTAATCATATTCATTGGTCCACATAGCACAGCACGGGTTCAACTATGCTATGTTTCTTATACGAAAGGATGCGTGCTATGGATGGGAGCTATGAATGCGCGAGTGGTGTAGCTGCCCCTCCCCGTGCCTTCCCTACTGTCGATGCATCGCATAGCTCGAGCTGTGCGTCTTCATAGCAGCACATCTTACTCACTGCGCTACATAGCTTAGCATCAGTGGAAACGGTCACATAGTTTCGAAGCTTAGCTTTTATATCTCGCAGCATGGCTGCATCTATCTCTGGTGGAAAAGCACCCTTAGGTTTTAGAAAATTTGCCCGAATGTTTCCTAAACTCATAGTACGTAGCATCGTCACAAAGCCACGTCGTGATAACGCAACCCGAGATAGGTACCTACAGATAACAGATTTATTTTTATATTTCGGATGTTGTGGCTGTCCGGTAAATTGGAAGCAAGCTGAAATAACATGGCTGTGCCATGGCACCATGTTGGATTTAAAATAAATGTTTGGCTTTTGTTTGTGAATTTTGAATAAAGAATTATGCCTGCAGTGATGATCAATGAAAAAAAACGTCTGGCTAGGTCAAGAGTTTCACCAGCGAGTGCAAAAAAGCGGATTGATTTTAAACAATGTACCTACATAAATGATTCTCAAAAGAAAATTGCATATCACTAAAAACTTGCAAAATAAAGCACATCCGTATTTTGATAACTTTGGCAAATTTTGTTTATGGAAAAAAAAAGTTTATGAAAAAAAAAAATCATTGGTTTCACTGTTCTGTGTTGTCTTTATATTAATTAGGTGACTTTTTATCAACGCCAAAGTTAACAAAATACGGCAGTGCATTTTGAACGTTTTTAGTGGTAGGTATTAATTTTTTTTTCAACAATCATCTACAAGGTTTATCCTCAATCGATTTTTTCACTGGTGAAACTCTAGAGCTAGCCAGACAGGTTTTATCTGACTACTACTAATGACTACTAAACTTTAAGTTTTTTGTATAGACTTATCCAAAACCCATAACACGATTTCCTATATATCCGACCTAGGTTGAAACTGCAAAGGTCACGCTGCAGTATATTATGTATGCAATGTTGATAATGTTATAATAACTTCCTGTCACTGAGATTTACATAGCAAGTAATTTTAAACGAATTTGCGTGGGGTACCACAAGTAAAAAGTGAAAATTTTTTTTTTTTACAAAAACATCCTCTTCCAAAAAAACCCCTACGAAGTAAAAAAATACTTTAATTTCGGAAGTCAGTGGCAAAAAAAGAAAATACATAACCAAAGACTTCGACTTCCAAAATTAAAGTTTTTTTTTGTCTTAAGCTGAAAAACTACACACAGGTACAGACGAATTTTGAGAATCTCCTCCTTTTTTAAGAAGTCGGTTAAAACAAAACTTAAAATTAAGGAGGCTGTTGTGAGTTGTGTGGCCCACTGTGTGTAAGTCAAATCATTACTTTTTTACACACAAAAGTTATGATTTCGCTACCCATTTGTAACAGCTTCCTTAACAGAACTAGTTCTCAGGGAGTTTTTCAGCTTCTGGTCCAAAAACTGGACTTCCAGTAGGTCCGTCTCATTGCGTATGAGCTTCGCTTTATCACCGGGCTTACGTCGAGCAGCAAGAATACTTGCAACGCATTGTAAAATATTTTTCGTAAATATACGAAAAACACTTGTTTGAATAATAGTTTACAGCGCTCGTACGCCAAAACTATTGATTTTACAAAAAATTGTCATAAATTTATTGAAGGAAATTTTTGTTTTATCGTAAAATGAGTTTGAAAGGAGATATTGCCAAAAAACTGCTATTAGGCGCCATTTTTTTAATATGGCGGCGCGAGCTAGGGTTGCCAACTTTTTTAGAAGAAGTAGAGTATATTTGATTTTAGAGAGGGTCATTAAAGAGTACAGATGATTAAAAAGAGTACTTACCATTTATTGAACCCTAAGACGACCCACTGGCCAGTAAAATAAAAATGTATTTTTTAGCACTTTGCATAACAATTTTTTTTTACTTGTTTTTAAAAGAATTTTATGACTCCAAACATCCCAATTCTAAGTTAATATAGGATCAGGAGCTCATTTTTAATCAATTTTAATGAAGCCCTTGTTCAGCTCTTCTTGCCACTTCACTTTCATGGCTGGCATCAGTGAAGATTATGCCAAAAAGGTCAATTTATGTTAAAAGAGTATTTTAGCGTACTCTATTAGTGTTATAGATTCTAGAGTACACCTACAAGAAAAAGAGTACAATGCTCTATTTTAGAGTACGGTTGGCAACCCTAGCGCGAGCTGTACATAATACGAGGTGGCAAAGTGAAAATTCGAAGAAAGCACTTCCAGTCCTACTCAATAAAATCACCAATTTTCAAAACTCTTGGAAATTTTTCCAGGTAAAACTACCACATGGACTATGCACATAGTACGAAAATGAAAAAACTCGCCAATGCATAACCTCTTCCTTTTCTGAAGTCGATAAAAATATGGCAGCATACAGGAAAGGGTCACCGAGTCGAATATCAACTTAGTTACATATATTAACGGAAACTCTTATCAAGCAATTTCTTATCACCATGACAAAAATATCTATTTATGTTTATCCCAGAATTTGGCTTTAGAATTAAAAGAGTGATCACCAGCGGTGGACGTAGTAACATTTATCGTTGTTGATATAACTTTGCATTTCTGAAGTTTAAAATGTGTATAACGCAGTGTGTGCTGGCGTTGGCAGCTCTGTACGTGGGGCTGGCGCACTCCTGGGGTGAGTACGAGAGGCGTAGTTTATTTTTCACCGATTATTACGGCTTAAAGGCGGAGGTTTTTCATCTAGGTACGGCGGTATCATCATTCATCATTTCATCTGGGTGTCTCCAGTATTTCCATCCGCAGTCTTCCGGAACCGTCTTCTAGCAGTCTGTAAAGCTAAGCACACATTACAACCGCATCGAGCGGCACCGAATTGCATTCAAATTCAAAAAAGTGCGCCCGCCTGTAGTGTGCAAGATGGTGGAAAGTGATGTAGTAGGAGGGTTTTTGCGTTGCGTACCTCTAACATTATTTTGATATCTTTTTAATTTTATGGAATGCTTATAATAAGGGGTTTTTTACCAGCGTTACCGGGTCCACCGACGGAGATCCGTCCTTCAGAGGTCACAGCGACCACAGTACGACTCACGTGGACCTACAACGGACCTGAGGAACCGCAGTACTACGTCATTCAGTACAAGCCGAAACACGCCAATCAGGTGAGACGTCAAATATCAAAATGATACAGGTTTACAACGTCAAAATATGATAATGGAGCTGAGCTCCATTGATGAATAGTGATGGTCTTTAAAGGCCTAGACAGAGAAGTGGACGGAGAGTATAGGCCTTTTTTTCTGCTGTGGGGACGTATAGACAAGAATTTTAAAAAAGTCCGAAATTACAAATAAAATTAAATTTGGATACTCTTACCCCCTTCATAAAAAATCCAAAACGCTCTACAAACCTATTTTAGTTAAAATAGTGTATTGTCAATTTTTTCCTAATTATTATTTGAGTTTGAAAGAAAAAGACAAAACACTATTTTAACTAAAATAGGTTTGTAGAGCGTTTTAGTTTTTTTCATGAATAAGGGAGTTAATCTTTATTTTCAACCACTTAAATCCAACCAACCAAACACAGGCTTTCAGCGAGATCTCAGGTGTCATTACGCAGTACTATTCAGTGACGAACCTGTCACCATACACGGAATATGAGATGTACGTCATAGCTGTCAACAACATAGGAAGAGGTCCACCTTCAGCTCCAGCAGTCATCACCACCGCAGAAACTGGTATGTACAGGCATGTAGTAGCTGGTGAGTGCGTTTGACTTCGAATGAGGCAAGGTTAATGAAAGTGTGGTATCCATTTTTGGTTGTTAAAATATAGAAAAAAAAAAAAAAATCATTCAGATGTGGTTAACATTAATCAACTACAACGCTACGAGATTCTTTTGGCGCCAAAATCGGAACTAGCCGCCGCCATCTTGTTTTGTCAATACACAACGACAGTGACAATTTCAAAAGTTTACCAACAACGCCCCCTATCAATGTCATTCGGGCGCCAAATGATCCTTGTACACTGAGCTTGTACACTTGTAACGTGGGGTGGCAACCCAAAATAAATGTCACATCACTATCAAATTGTTTTTTTTTTTTCATAGAACCTGGTTCAGCACCAAGGAACGTTCAAGTTCGTCCTCTAAGCTCCAGCACAATGGTTATTCAGTGGGATGAGCCAGAGACGCCCAACGGACAAGTTACGGTAAGGGGATAACTAAATTCTAAATGTAGTTTCTGCTCAAATTAGATTGCAAGATTTGATCGCCTTAAACCGAAGTTTGGATAGAGGCACTTAGATCCCGTAAATTCGGCTTTGATGAAAGCGCAAGTGTTAAACGTAAGAGTATGAGAACTTTGAGAAATAGAGAGAAATCTGTACAGCAGTATTTGCCAGGCTTACTTCTTATCTTACCTTGAAGACTATGGAGGAAATATTTGGTTTGGAACTGATGATGATGTGATATTGTTTGCAGGGCTACAAAATCTACTACAATACGGACCCAGAGCAATATTTACCTACATGGCATTCACGAATGGTAAGTTCTACGCTAACTGATTAATACTGGTGTCTTAAATTATTGAAAAGGTGAAAAGACGTTATTTTAATCTAATGCATCCCGTGATCCCGTCCCGTCATAGCGTTGAAGCACAGTATAATAAGGATGAGATGAGCTATGATCACGCCATCTACAATTAGCTTTGCCCGACCTTCTCCATTGATACTCCAAACCAAAACAACCTCTTCGACCCACTAAACTGCAAAGTTACCATCGAACCTCCATTGCAGATGGATAACAGTCACCTAACCACGATCAGTGAACTGACCCCCCACACGGTGTACACTATACGCGTGCAAGCGTTCACGTCTGTGGGACCGGGGCCCATATCGGCGCCCGTGCAGGTGAAGACGCAGCAAGGTACGTGAACTGGTTTATTTATTGATTATTATAAGAGGTATTTTTTTATTTAATTAGCACCTCTAAGAATCTGACATTAATCTTAAATAATTGTTTGTGGGTGTGCTACAGGTATACCTCTCTCTTCGGAGATTAAAGCCGTGATTGTGATTTTGATGTTATGTTATCTTTTTTTTTTAACTAGGAGTACCATCTCAAGCCTTAAACCTGATGCCAGTAGAAGCAGGCGAGACGTCGGTGACGCCACATGCTGCGTTACATGGTTTACCTATCTCTCTTGGTCTGGCTCCTCACCATTGACCTATTTCAGCAAAGTAAAGTCTACTGGTTCGTGGGTTCGCTACTGCCCAGCAGCTCGCCACATGCTGCGTTACATGGTTTACCTATCTCTCTTGGTCTGGCTCCTCACCATTGACCTATTTCAGCAAAGTAAAGTCTACTGGTACAGACCTAGTTCAGGAGCGCGCAAGCCCCAATACGACGTAAATGTAGAAGACCAAGCGAGCGAGCGAGCCCCCCCCCGGCTCAGACGGAATCACCAATAGAGTGATTCCTGATGGGTAATGCTAATGGCCTGAGCAACAATATCTTTCCGCAAGTGTGGATAGAGGCCACCGTTATCGGTATACCCAAGCCTGGCAAGTGGCAAGCACAAGAGCGACCCCACTAGTTACTGCCTCATCAGCCTGCTCAAGTTCTCGGCAAAATCTATGAGAGGCTTATTTACAAGCGTCTCTGAGATTATGCAGTATCGAACCCAGCACTCTTGCTTGCGTACCTACAACAGGTCTACCGTATCATCGAACACATAAACGTCGGCTTCCAACGTGGCTTGATGACGGGAGGTGTATTCTTGGACATAGCGAAAGCACATGACAAAGTCTGGCACAAAGAAATAACTTATAGATGGCTCGTTCGCGCGCCACTTTCGCTCGCAGTAGACTCCACTCCGTTCTGAATGCACGTAGCAAATTGTCACTTAAGTGCAAATTACGCATTTATACAGAGGGCATTCGGCCAATCATTACCTATGCCTATGCAGTTTTCGCACACGCAAAGGCCCACCACATTCATAGGATGTAGACCCTCTAAAACCATTTCCTCCGAAAGGCTACGGGATCTCCTAGGTTCCTTAGGAACGAAAACCTCCACCTTGATCTAAAAATCCCCACTATACATTAATTCATGAAATGCAATTCCAAGCATTTCTTCGATACAGGCACAGCCGTCAAACATCGCAACCCTTTGGTTGTGAAGGCGGCCAGTTAGCCTCTAGAATCAGTCAAATCCGCCATCCAAGGCATGTTCTCCCTAACCCCGATGACCCCATAACCCTCCTCCAGGAGAGCCACCAGAACAGTATACAAATACAAAAAATCGACATTCTGACCTCACCGCCGAGGCTCCACGCGACGACCCCAACGTAATTGTCCTCAACGTCCATTGCTCGGTGAAAAAGTGTCAGCTGGTGGCGTAGCTGAGCCAGTATCTTTAAATTCCCGTGACAATAATATTTATCCAGCCTGTCCCACCTTGCTGTCCCCCCTCAGCGACGGTCTAAGCCGGGGTTCGTACTCCACAGGGAGTGCCCTTAGCGTGCAGTCGCTTTCTAAGTTTTATTTCCTGGTTGGAGGCTTTGAGTTCGCTTAAGGCAGCCACAGGATTGACCGGTTAAGTAGTCACGGCCTTTCAAGGTCAAAAAAGAGATACCAAAAAAAAAAAAAAATAGTCATGCGTCATTTCAGTTCCAAATGTGGCACGGATCCCCGGATCTGCTCGTTCTTACCGTTGAGTTTGTTTAGTTCCTGGAGCGCCCCCGATGAATGTAACGGCGGTCGCCGTATCGCCCACCGCCGTGCTCGTGTTTTGGCAACCGCCGCCCGCCGAGCGAGCCGACGGACGGATCGCTTACTACAAGCTGCTTTGTGTGGAGTCTGGGAGGGGCGATTCTGAGGCGACCGTCGTGAAACTGAATCAGACGACGTTTGTACTGGACGAGTTGCGGCGCTGGACTGAGTACCGCATCTGGGTGCTGGCGGGCACCAGCGTGGGCGACGGGCCCGCCTCGTACCCCGTCACCGTGCGCACGCATGAAGACGGTACGTGTCACTACCATCATTGGACATTCACTAACCTTCCAACTGTTCCATATCAGCTCAATCTTATGACTGCTTAATCTGCTTGAACCAAAAGAATTCCGAAACAAAAAAAACTGTTTTTCATATAATCTGAGGGAGCGTTGATTAATAAACATAAAATCATAAAATTGAGCGATTTGGCCAAATAATTAATTGCTAATAATTGATGAATAATTTAATTATCTTTCAAATTAACAAAGTTCTTTGGCTATGTAATATCAGAGGAGTTTTGGAAGTTTATTTACTTATAAAAATTATCGAATTAGCTATATGAATGTATAACGTTGTGTAACGTGTGTAGCGTTGTAATGTACCAATTTAGATTCTAGTGTAATAATACTGTGTGATACACCCTCTGTTATTTTGTTTTTACAGTCCGGCCGTCGAGATAATGCGTTCCTGATATCTGTCAGTTGGACAATTACTGGTAACTATAAGGATCAAATTCTCAAAACACATATTTGTTAGTATTAAACTTACAGGTGTTAAGAACGCATTCTCTCGATGGCCGGACTGTAGATTCAGACATGAATATTATCGTCTCTTCCCATTAAAAGATGTAGGTACAATCTAAAAAAAAATACGAAATTGAGTTAAGTAGGCACATTGACTTAAATATATTACTGCGTATTTTTTTTTATCAATGAGTATACAGAAATGTGTAGTATAGCAAATATTTTCTCTTATACAACGTGTAACGTTAAATGCGCAAAACCTCTTAAGGGGTCATTGTACTCATCATTATGAACAACTTTTACTATGGGACCAAACCTGAAATCGCAAAAAAAAAATCAGCTGTTCAGTACATCTATGTTCGCATAATTCGTCAAAATGTACTGAACAGCTGATTTTTTTTCGCGACTGCAGGTTTGGTCTCATAGTAAAAGTTGTTCATAATGATGAGTACAATGACCCCTTAAGTGGTTTTGCACATTTAACGTTACACGTTGTATAGTGACAAAAGAACGTAGTTATGTAAGTACTAAGTTTTATGAGATTGTAGGTACCTACACTTTTAATGCAAATATAATATGGAATGTCTATCTATAGAAAAAAATCATAAGCATGCAGATACAATACAACGATAAGATACAAATACATTATATACAATACAATACAATCAACCACAACGCTACAAGGTTATTTTGGGCCAAAATCGGAACTAACGCCGCCATCTTGTTTTGTCAATAAACAATGACAGTGACAATTTCACAAGTTTACCAACAATGCCTCCTGTCAATGTTATTCGGGCGCCAAAAAATCCTTGTAGCACTTCTAACGTGGGGTGGCAACCCAAACTAAATGTCACATCACTATGAAATAGTGTTTTTTCATAGAACCTGGTTCTGCACCAAGGAACGTTCAAGTTCGTCTTCTAAGCTCCAGCACAATGGTTATTCAGTGGGATGAGCCAGAGACGCCCAACGGACAAGTTACGGTAAGGGGATAACTAAATTCTAAATATAGTTTCCGCTCAAATTAAATTGCAAGATTTGATC
Organism: Cosmia trapezina; assembly: GCA_905163495.3. NCBI lineage: Eukaryota > Metazoa > Arthropoda > Insecta > Lepidoptera > Noctuidae > Cosmia > Cosmia trapezina. The sequence goes on from LR991034.1 coordinate 20,691,875, forward strand.
GCCTTACCCAGAAGTTTGGATAATGCACTTAGATCTCGTAAATTCGGCTTTGACGAAAGCGCAAGTGATAAACCAATGATAGGAGAAAACTTGTAGGACGTTAAATCAAAACTACAGAGTTTAGCTGGCTAAACTCAGATTTTTTGTTTTGGTGTTCTTGTTTATAGCCTGGGCTATAAACGAGAACACCAATTTGAAGACTCAATTGAAGAACATTTTGGATAAACATTTAATCTATTCTTTTGTTTGCAGGGCTACAAAATCTACTACACCACGGACCCTTCGCAACTGCTGCAGTCGTGGCACTCACAAATGGTAAGTGCTTGTGGATGCCACAAGCACTTACCATTTGTGAGTACACCCACATCCACATGCTAAATATTATTGCTATTATTCCTACTCTTTGTGTGCTCTAGCCGGTCATAGCAGTAAAGATATTTTATGTATTTATTTAGCTCTTAAATAATTACTTTATTACTTATAACATTGTAAGTATGTACCTACATTTATTTCTAACACAATTTTACCCACCCACACGCAATGATATATTACCGTCATTGCCCACACGCCCAGTAACAAAAAAACGAAAGTCACCAGTTCCGTAAACCGTAAAACGCCCCAACACACGAGAGTTACCAGATAAAAAAGGGTGGGGCAAACGCATTCGCGCCTTAGTTTTTTTGGAATTTTGTGTCTGGAACTGTGACCCACCCCTTGCGTTCTAGGTTCTTTGGAAAGGTTAGGTGTAGGTACACTGACAGCTCCTGAACGCGGTTTAAATGTACTGATCGCGTAAGTTTCATTGACCAAATACGAATTTGACAAAACATTAAATTCTGAACTATTTGAAAACCCCAAACCATAGAAATATATAAAATATCTATGCCCCAAACGTAAACAACCTCCTTGCTCCCTAAACTGCAAAGTTACGATCGAACTTCCATTGCAGATGGATAACAGTCACCTAACCACGATCAGCGAACTGACCCCCCACACGGTGTACACTATACGCGTGCAAGCGTTCACGTCTGTGGGACCGGGTCCCATATCGGCGCCCGTGCAGGTGAAGACGCAGCAAGGTACGTGAACTGGTTTATTTATTGATAAGAGGTATTTTTTTATTTTAGATTTAATTAGCACCCCTAGGAATATAACTTTAATTTTACTTTAAAAAAAAAATTGTGGCTGGTGACCTAACCCTTCAGGGATTAAAGGCGTGGTGTTTTTTTTTTAACTAGGAGTACCATCTCAACCCTCAAACCTGGTGGCGGTAGAAGCAGGCGAGACGTCGGTGACGCTGTCGTGGAGGAGACCAGCCCATGCTGGAGACAACATCGTGTCGTATGATTTGTACTGGAACGATACTTATGCCAAGGAACACCATAGGAAGTAAGGAGTTGTTAATGTGTTTCATTATCGAAATATTGGTCCTTGTGTTCGCACTTCGCACGTGGGTTTGCAATGATTTTGGCAATAAAATTTATGTTGAAATTATCGTATTTTACAGTGTTTTCTTACGAAGGACGTTGGTCTCGACGATTTTAGAAACAGTAGTGATCCTTTTTTGGAAGGGTTATTTCGGTGTAAACTTTTAACTTTTTACAAAATCTCGAGATGCTGCGTTAACAAAATAAAAGAAAGAAGAGGTTATTGACCTAGATCTATAATAACTAATCTAAAATAACTAGGTTATTTGACATATTATTTCATTGGAATCCTTTTATAATGTTTCCTACCTCTTTTGTGATTGAACAATATTATTTTTAGATAAACCCGTTTATCTAAAAATAATATTGTTCAATGCTAAAATTCTCCCAGACGGATACCAATAATAGAGAGCTACACACTGAACGGCCTCTACCCCAACACGCTGTACTACATCTGGCTGGCGGCGCGGTCGCAGCGCGGCGAGGGCGCCACCACGCCCCCTATCGCAGTGCGGACGAAACAATACGGTATGTCCTCACACCGCACACTTGGAGTGACGTCTCGTGAAGAGTGAGTGTAGATAGGATGGCGGGGAACGAGCCACAAGACCCCTGAAAATACCAAAAAACGGATCCCATTCTGAACTCAAACGGATCCCAAATTCGCACATTTCAATATGAAATAAGTTGCTTGATTCTTACTCGTTTTCTGCAATTCAAAACTTCGCTTTCCAAAACAAATTATGGAAAACGCTTTCAACCACTCGCTTTTAAGAATGCACGAACGTTTTGTTATTTGTGCAATTCACGAAATTAGAAATTTCTTAAGCCCCACCCCCACATGTTTTTTTTCGCCCCCTTTCTGCACAATGTCCTCGGCAAAATCTATGAGAGACTTATTTAAAGCGCCTCAGAGATTATACCTAATTCTTAACGACCAGTTTGGTTTTTGAACCCAATACTCTTGCGTACAACAGGTCCACCACATCAACGAACACATAAGCGTTGGTTTCCAACGCTATGACGAGTGCTGTTTTCTTCGATATAACGAAAGCGTTTGACAAAGTCTGGCATAGCGGTTTATTATAATTATAAGCTTTAAAAACTCGGTGTGCCAGACCGTCTCGTGCTCATCTTACGAGACTTGTTGTCCTACCGCACTTTTCGCTATAAAGGAGCGCTATCCTCTCCCCACCTCATTCGCGACGGTGTCCCTCAGGGCTCTGTACTTTCTCCGCTAATTTTCACGCTATTTACCAACTATAAAAAGGCACAGTTGGCTCTGTTCGCAGACGACACGGCCATTCACTATTCCGGCCAACGCCAAGACCCGATATTTCGCACTCTCCAAACCGCAGTCGATAAACTCGGCGCGTGATTTTGAAAGTGATGTCAATCCCGACAAAAGTCAAGCGGTTCTCTTTTTGAAACCGCGTCTCAATCGATCTCCCCCCCCACCGGTCATGTCTGGCAAGCCAATCCCTTGCGAGAAGTGAGACAAATATCTAGGTGTGACCCTCCATGAGCACCTCTGAGCACATAAAGCAGTCTCGTTCTGAATGCACGTAGCAAATTGTCACTTAAGTGCAAGTTGCGCATCCATACAGCGTGCATTCTTCCAAACATGACCTATGCGGGTTCAGTATTTGCACATGCAAAGTCCCGACACATCCACAGAATGCAGACCTTACAAAACCGTTTCCTTCGAACGGCTACGGAATGCAACGCAATTCCAAGCTTTTCGATAGCCCCGCGAAACTTTGCAACCTTCTGGTTGTCGAATCCGCTAGTTCCCCCTGGCCCCCCTGGGTACGCCCATGCATGTCTTCGTAGACGACATTTTTGATGATTTGAAAGACTTGGTGTGTACCTTTTTCTGTGATTTAATTTTGAATTTATTCCCCAAGTCTTGACGTCCCGGAGCATGATCCCTTGCAGTGTGTGAATTAAGGATTTTAGTTATAGAAATGCTGCTTTGGAAACTAATAGATGAATTGCTTACTAAATGTTGACTCTTTGTAAAAGCTTGACGATTTTAGTTGTTCTTTACGATGTGGATTGGAAGGTAATGGATTTTAATTGGTTATGGTGATATGAAAAAGCGTAAATGATAATGTCTCAGTGTGTGTTGGTATTCAAATGCCCGATCGAGATGCTGACCGGCGTGTGTAGATACTCGCCGCGACTGAAGTGCTCTATCATCATCACCGACGGGTATTACCGACCGCACTATAAAACTACGATTAACCAATACCAATACCAATCGCAGCGCTTACAAGCCTTTGACGCCGATGCTTGATTCCATTTCTAGGCCCTTGAGTCGCTTTAGGTAGATTTTTAGCACGCTCCCGTAGATACTGATAGGGCAGTATAGGTCGAACTCGAAATGCAAACAGGTACGGCTCAGATATCTCACATATTCGTTGTTTGCTCACAGTTCTTGGAGAGCCCCAAGACGTGAAGGTCATTGCCATCAACTCGACGTCCATCCATGTGACATGGAACCCGCCGCTTGAAAAGGAGGAAAACGGAATCATAAGAGGCTATCATGTGCATGTGCAAGAAGTGCGAGAAGAGGTTTGTACCTAATAATCACTTACTTTCTGTCGATGAATGTTGCACGAAAATGTAGGTACTTAAACAGTTGCTGTTAAGCATAATTGCATCTGTTTAGGTACATTTTCGTACAACGTTTACCGCAAAGCAATTCCCAGCAATGAAATTATATAGCAGTATAGTTTCATTGCTGGGCATTGCTCTTGCTCTCGTTCGGCTCGGCTCGCTGGCTCATGTCCCCTGTGTCCTCGGCCCCGATATTGTTGTTGCGATATCCGCGGTATTGCTGCGTCCCATTCGTAGATGTGAGACTTGTAGAATACAAGACATCTCACTAGAAATAAACGTTTAAAAGTTATGCATTGCTGAACCACGGCACTTTTTAACGTACCCAACGTGCCTTTTTTTTTTTTGGATGGGAAATCATCAAATGACTTCTCAAGGGGTGTCAGACTTTTACTGACTAAAACCCACCCGTGTTCTGTGTTCCGTGTTCCACGGTATCGCGACTACGGCGGCATCGGCCCTATCGGAGCCCATTATGGCTGACATCTCTTTGAAGCGCGCGTGGAACACAACGCGCCGTATACCCAATGTGCCTGACCTACTTGCACGCGAATGAGACGTGCGAAGTTGGTATGGCGCCATTTCATCCATCCTTCACCAAGATCTGCTAGTGGGCGAATCTTAGCGCAGTTTGTGATCGTGTCTCCCCCATAGAGAAGCATGACTGTAGAAAGGAAACAAAAAAAATAATGATGTGTATTTCACGTTATAAAGAATTCATGACGACTTTTTTTATAAATTATATTATTATCTGGTTAGGTTTCCTAATCAGGAATTTAGATTCAGAGACCCGAATGCACTGAATTCCGTTCGGAAAATATCAGCGTTTGCGTCATAGTCATATAGACAATTTTGTATGAAATGCGTGCATTCGGAATTCCGAATCTGAATTCCGATCAGGAAACTGCATGCGGCCAGCTTTATTTAGGTACATGTTACCGAAAGTCCATCATGCGTCTGTCTCATTAATTTATCGGTTTTTCTTGTTTTGTTTTGCAATTTTATTCAAAAGCACACTATGTATACACAGCAGCAGGCCAAGTTACTACAAACTGTCAAATTTCCTCATTCGATTTTGAACTTAACCCTCAACATTTTAAGGTTTAAAATCATTTGGAGAAATTTGACAGTTTGGCAGAACTTGATGTGCCTGTACATATTCGCTAATATTATTTTTATCTGACACAAATTTAATTTATTTAAGTATGAATAAATACACGTTGCAGTGTAAAACTGATTTACATCCGTCACCTCACACTTCAAGTCCAGTTGAAAACGTCGTAGCGTCAGGCACTGTAGTCTGCCATTTTTTGCTGAACTGGGCCTTTTTAGCGTAGCCGTGAGGCACACATTCCTGCTAATTTCTTACATCTCACTTTAAATTTTATTTGTTTTTGTATATTTTTTTATCTATTGTATTTGTATTTAACATAATATATTATGTGCCTTTTTAGTCTGTGTTTAATAAATGTATTTTCGTTCTTCTTTCTTTTACTTTTCGTAAAAAAATATATTTTGTTACCCAAATATTAAACAGGAAAATTATTTCTATAGGGCAAGGGCTTTCTTTACGACCCGATGCGGTTCAACGTAATGGACGACACGACTCTCGAATTGAACATATCGGGGCTTCAACCGGATACGCGGTACAACGTGCAAGTGGCGGCTCTCACGAGGAAGGGCGACGGAGACCGAAGTGCGCCGGTGTCTGTGAAGACGCCTGGCGGAGTGCCAAAGAGGCCTAACGTCAACCTGAAGTGAGTCCAAATTATTTATTAAACCATATTATATTCTGACGACATTTTGAACAGCAGTAACGAACCGCTATTTCCTTTGCAGGGTTTTGGAAAGGGAGCCCATTGTATCTATAAAATTAGAATGGAGCGAGCCATCGCAAACATACGGCGATTTACTTGGGTACAGACTCAGATATGGCATAAAAGATCACCGTCTCGAAGAAGTCAATTTCCCTGGTACTAAAATACACTCGTATAAAATAAACGATTTAGAAAGAGGCGTTATGTATGAATTTAGAGTAGCAGGTAAAAACCATATCGGAATAGGTAAAGAGACTGTCAAATATTGGCTCACGCCCGAAGGTGCTCCGAAAGGGCCTCCGACAAATGTCACGTACCACTTTCAAACGCCAGACATCATCAGCATCACATGGGAGGCTCCCATCCGTGCTGACCGAAGCGGGCAGATAAAGAAATATGATATTCAGTTTTTCAAGAGAGAAGATCAGTCCTCTGTTGTAGAGAAGACTACAGAAGTAACTAAAGCAGTATTTACTGGTTTAGAAGAAGATGCGCATTATGTGTTCAAAGTTAGAGCGTACACTGATCAAGGAGCTGGACCGTTCAGCAAAGATGTGACGGCTCATACTGAAAGGGACATTGGTAGAGCGCCCATGTCAGTTAAAGCCGTAGCGACTTCGGAATCAAGTGTAGAAGTTTGGTGGGAAACGTTCCGTTCAAGAAAGAAGATCATTGGCTACGTCATATTCTACACAATGACGCCAGTCGAGGATCTGGATGAATGGCAGCAAAAAAGTGTTCACGTAACGCACTCTGCTGATTTGGATAATTTGGAAAAGTTCACAGAATATGCTATCGCTGTTGCTGCAAGAACGGCAGATGGTCTTGGAAGGTTATCAGAAAAGGTTACTGTGAAGGTCAGACCAGAAGAAGTGCCTTTACATCTTAGGGGTCAAAATATGTCTACTCACTCTATGACGTTGTCATGGTCGCCTCCGTTACGCTTAAACCCCGTTAGCTATAAGATTTCCTACAATGCAATTAAAGAATTCGTCGACTCTCTTGGTATGACGCAAACGCAAGAAATACCAAGAAGGGAAATCATTGTGAAGCATGATAGAACGTCGTATTCGGTGAATGATCTGTCTCCGTTCACAACATACAATGTTAATGTAAGTGCCATACCTAATGACGATTCGTACCGACCGCCGACAAAGATCACCGTGACCACGCAGATGGCCGCGCCTAAACCGATGGTGAAGCCGGACTTTTATGGCGTTGTTGAAAACGAAATACTCGTCATACTACCTCAAGCCTCCGAAGAATATGGACCCATATCGCATTATTATCTAGTTGTAGTGCCTGATGATAAAGCTCATAATCATAAGAATCCGGATCAGTTCCTAACAGAAGATTTAATTAAAAATAACGCTCGAACAGATGATGAAAACGCACCATACATTGCGGCCAAATTCTTACAACGAGTTATTTTATATACGTTCTATCTCGGGAATGATGAAATGTATGAAGGTTTTCTGAACAGGAAGTTGAATCCTAGCAAAAAGTATCGAGTGTTCGTCCGTGCGGTTGTAGATACTTCTCAAAGGCATCTTTATACGTCCAGCCCATTTTCTGAATATTTGTCGCTAGATGCATCTAGTCTGGAGCGGACACACCATGAATGCCACCAGGAATACCCGAGACGTAACTCATCTATCATTACACCTGAAGATGACGATGAAAAGGACGATACACTGGTCCAAATAAATGCAAACAGTTTAGTATCCAACATCACAAAAGAAGTTGAAGAAGCCATTAAAAGCAAAATGGAGCAACTAAGCGATTCCTTGCAGTCCCATAGCAACAAACTTGATGAAGCAATGAAGTCTATGGAAGCTTTCAAGCAGACTATTAAGGTTCTCGAACGTCAGAATGCGGAACTAATTAATAAAACTAACAACATGGAAACCCGTGTAGGTGTCTTAGAACAACGTCTGTATGAGATAGAACAAGATGGATCGACCAGTGCGGCTGTTTTTACTTAGCCACTAGCCCCTCAGCCAACGCAAAACATTACATTTAATTTATTTGACCAACAAAAAACATCGAAAACTATACTCAAGCAAAAATAAAAACGTAAACGATGCCACCCTGTATTAAAAAACAAACTCGCCCCCGCCGCGTCTGTCTATCTGTCTCTTTGAACGCAATACAAAAACTACCGAATAAATTTTCATACGGTTTTCACCAATGGACAGAGTGATTGATTTGAAAGATTTAGATGTGTAATTCATTAAGGTTTTGTGTAAATTGCTTGAAATATGACGATGATTGTTGAAGATATCGGAAAAAATCATGCCGACTGGCGTGCGCTGCGTAAACCAATAGAGTTATATGAAAATAATATATTACGGAATTAATACATTGTTTACCTGGATTAACATAATAACGGGCGAAGCCGCGGGCAATAGTTCAATCAATAATCAATTCAGCCTATCGCAGTCCACTGCTGGACATAGGCCTGTCCCAGTCTGCACCAACACCCTGTCCTCCGCCTTCCGCATCCAGTCTGTCCCAGCCACTTTCTTCAGGTCGTCGGTCCATCTGGCTGGGGGGCGTCCCACACTACGCTTACCGATACGCGGTCTCCACTCCAGGACCCGTCTGCTCCACCGGCCATCGGTCCTTCGACAAACATGGCCAGCCCACTGCCACTTCAGTTTGCTTATTCTGCTAGCTATGTCGGTTACTCCGGTTCTTTTCCGGATAACTACAATAGTTAGTTCTCTATAAGTCAGCTATTGACAGCTTATTTTCAAAACCATTGCGTAGGTACACCTATAACTTACCAACTTCAGTATTTCGCCAGTTAGGTCCTACGGGTTTTGATAAATTAGTTCTACGCGTGCGAAACCGCTCCTGAGTTTAGCATAACACTAAACTTGCTGCTTGCTTGATTTAGTGGCTGTAATTATAGCATGTTCAGAGCTATTATGACTACTGAAGGCGACGATAACCGACTTTTAATGATTTTAAACTAAAGATCACGTCTAAACGAGTATAGTGTTAAAAGTAATGAAAATAGAGCTAACTTAATAAGTAAATATTTTAGATTATGTTTTTATTACATATTGTAATTATTTTGTAAAGTTATGTCTAACGCGGATAAAAAACTGAGAATCACGTAAAAACTATTGAGCATATTTTTAATTATTTATCTTTTATTATAATGTGTTTTATTAAAATACTTTTTGTTTTATTTATTAAATAATAATGCGTCGAGTTTGGGAAAAAAAATCTGCAAAGTGAAAAATAATTTCACTTTGCAGTGTTTTGTTTTCCACTTTGCAGTGTTTTTTTTAGTGTTTAAGTGACTTCCTGAAGTCGGTGTCTTTGGATTTGTATTTTAGTTTTTGCCACCGACTTCCAAAATTAAAGTTAAATATATTTTTCACTTTGTACTGTTATAAAAATTCTTTAAACCGAAGTTCGGTTTAAGGATTTTTTATTCTCATTATTCTTGGATTAATAACGAAAAATTAAACAATAGGTTAGCATTTTTAAAATGCTTAGGTACCTACCTATTGTTTTATTAAAAAAAATAAAACAATAGGAATGTTACATAGTTGGATGTACCTATAGAATGTGTAGATGAAGGCTTTTGACCAATAAAGTCAAGTAAGAACCACCATCCCGTGAAGACTCATACAGCTACGAACCTAAAATTGACATGCTAAATGCAACTTCAGCGCAGACATTTCGGAAGTGGCATTACTTGACTTCTTACGGCCGAACCCAATAACCTATCTGTCACCAGTTTTGGCATACTGGAGATAGAAAAACCTATCTATCTATGGTTTAACGTCCCAATAATCGAAGGCAGATAAAACAAAACAACACGAACGAAAGAAACGTAAGAACAGCCGGTCGATTCTGTAAAAATGTCACCGTGAAAACTTAGGTGAAGTGAGTTTGTTTTTGCTAGGAATTGACACAATTGACAGCTCACTCCACGCTCACTTCACCTAAGTTTTCACGGTGAGATGGTTACAGAATCGCACTGCAGGTAGAATGTTTACCATCAGTAGCGATCTGTCTTTTACTGACAATAGGTTATTGGGTTCGGCCGTTAATGGGAAACGTAAAAAGTACTGGCTGTTAATTTATATTTTTCTATATCAGAGAGCTTACAATAAAAAAGTTACGCCAGTATTCCTCCGGCACCGGCTCAAGAAGCCGTTTTTTCATCGTTCAAAAATTTTCCTCCGTTCAGAAGTACATAATAAATCATAATCAGCCTGAAAAGTTGTTCGCTAGTGACTTATTTCTCAATTGCAGCCGATACCGGCCTACGGCCGTTAATAATTGATAAATTGGGGCCAAAAAAATAAACTTGATGGGTTATATATGATATATTCCCTTAGGGGTGGCGTGGCACCAAATTGTTGGTGCGGCTATCGAGTCGTTTTCAATTATTCACCGCTCATGTTAGGCGCGAATTTTGTCACATTTTTGACATTAAAATTTTTTTTTACGTTTTCGTGTAATGGAAGCGTTTCAGTAGAGCTGAACGGGAATTTATCCCAATAACAAATATATGTTGTATAATTACAAATTAACAATTTTTGGACTTTTCCCTTTACTTGTGTTGTCTTTTACCTTACTTCTTGCCAAATATCATGATTCTTGGTCAACGGGAAGTACTCTGTAGGTTTTGATTTACTTGCGAGTATCAAAATATGTCGCATAAATGGCCGTATTTTTTTATTACGTTAACTTAGAAGCTTTATGTCCACGCGTTCCTGAGAAAAAGGGTCTTGACAGACTGACTGACAGACAGACAGACAGACAGACAGACAGACGGACAACGAAGTGATATGTAAGGGTTCCGTTTTTCCTTTTGAGGTACGGAACCCTAAAAAAACCGGCCAAGTGCGTGTCGCACCACGCACAATGAAGGGTTCCGTAGTTGAAAATCGTAGTTTATCCCAAAAATTTTAACATTGTCACCGAAAAAAATTTTTTTTTATGTGATAAAAATACAAATTAATAATTTTCGGACTTTTTCCTTCACTTGTGCTGTAAGACCTTGCTTCATGCCAAATTTAATGATTCTAGCACAACGGGAAGTACCCCATAGGTTTTGGTTTACTTGCTAGTATCAAAATATGGCGCATAAATGGCCATATTTTTTTATTGCGTTGACTTAGAAGCTTGATTTTTTCAGAGCTCCAAGGTACCATAGACCTACGTATTTGATATTAATTTCAACTTAATACCTCGACGCGTTCCTGAGAAAAAGGGTCTTGACAGACTGACAGACAGACAGACAGACAGACGGACAACGAAATGATCCTATAAGGGTTCCGTTTTTTCCTTTTGAGGTACGGAACCCTAAAAAAGCCAAAAGAATCCAACATCCACAGAACTATTCCATCAAAACATTCGGCAGCTCAGCCTAATTTCAATATCGCATCCCCTATGCCTCATGCATAATAAAAAGAAAAAAAAAAAAAACCCGTCAAGAGCGAGTCGGACTCGCGCACGATTTCTGAAAAAGTGTGCTATTTAGAGATATCGTTTTATTTTTCCTGTAATCTTTACATAAACTTCTATCACATAGAATAATTTCAGATTTTTCTCTATGCAAACTTCGGAGATATGGGGGGAACGGTATTTTTTTAAACATTTTTCCTCAAAAGTCGAAAACTGTGCGGACAAAAAAAAGAAAAAAAATGTTTGAGAATGCGCAAACAGCGCTCTTTCATGTAATACACCACATGCCCTAGTAAGTAACCCCACTTCGAATTTTTAAGACCCCCTTTCAGCCTCTGTTGCAAAAAAAGCATATTATGTATTTTTGTTCCTTTCTTATTTGTAAAATAGTTGGGCAAACGTCATCTAAAACTGTTCCAAATTTCAAGTTGATAGCATTAGTAGTTCTTGAGATATCCAGCTGTGACAGACAGACAGACAGACTGACTGAGTTACACCATAAGGGTTCCTTTTTTACTATTTTGATACGGAACCCTAAAAAAGACTCCTTACGTCGATTCCCACCTCGGCTTGGAAGTTCAAACATCGTCAAATATCGGGGCCTGTTGCCCCCTCCCCTTTGTACCCCTTCAATAAAATAACGCCCGGTTCAATTTCATTTACATCTGGTATTGGGGGAGGCCTAAATTAATTTTGCACATGAGATCGTCTTACGTTAGGTACTTTTAAAGCTTGTTTCTTGAAACCTTACTCTTGTACCCCTACGGAGGTGAAATCAGATAAATCAGATTTATTTCCATTGTGTTTTTTGCACTTTAGTGTACCTATATAGGTGTGTTTTGATAACGGTGTTTGGTAACCTAATTTGTTGAGGTACAAATACTCGTACACATTGATCGTTTGTTAATAAAAAAACCGGTCAAGTGCGAGTCGGAGTCGCGCACGAAGGGTTCCGTACCATATTATAATATATGTTTAACAATCGCAAAGATAACTTTTTACTTATTTTATAATGATACTGTGAATTACAAGGTTATTTTTTGCAGTTGCAGAAAATCACCCATGTTTAAACAAAATACCTTATGAATCGCCGTTTTCAGTATTGTTGATTAAATACAGTATTCGTGGTACTTACATGGTATAAAGAAGTTTCATTCCTAATTTGTTGAATTGTTGCGCTAGAGCTCGTACAAAAATGGTCTAAAATTTACAACTTTTACGGCCCCCTATTTCTTAATTTTAAAAGATAAAAAAAATATGTTTGTACTCTACTCAATGAGTTCTATACGATGACACCCCACATAACACATAATCAGCCTATAATGTTCCCACTGCTGCGATACAGGCCTCCTCTCGGTGAGAGGGAGTAATCCCCCACGCGGGCCCAGTGCGGGTTGGTAGATGTCACATGTCTTCGAATTTTTGGTTGTAGGACATGCCGGTTTCCTCACGATGTTTTCCTTCACCGTTTTGAGAGCAGCGCGCAGCGGTGATGAAATAATGACATGACACCCCACATGCTAGATTAAAATTTTTTTTTTTTTTTTCAAAAAGAAAAGTTTTTGTATGGGGACCGACCCCTTAAATTTTTAACTTTGCTTTATTTTTATTATTTGTTGTTATAGCCGTAATAGACAGCGGAGGCTTAGTAAGTTTGTACTGGGCTGTACGTGGTTGTCTGATTTCATGGATTTTAATTTTCTTGCGCGGAACCCTAATTATTTTTCTAAAATAAAAATAGCCTAAGTTACTCCTTAAAACATCAGCTATATGCCGTCAAAATCGGTGAAAATTCGTTTGGCAAGTTTCCTAACTTGACTCAAAGTACCATTTTTTTTAATCGGACTGCGCTTTAAAATGCTTCTATACAAACTTTAACATCCCTAAACCTCATTTGAGGCGTAGTTTTGAAAACTAATAATGACAAACATTATTACTTACTTATGCAAGAACTTGTGTTAAGTTTCAAGTTCATTAACCAAATTAATAAGATTTTTCATATAAACTGTATCTCTGTTTTCACGAACACAGTTACCTAAAGAATTTCAAAAATCGTCTGGTATGTTTCCATAACTTGACTCAAACATTAGTTACACCAATTTTAGAGTTAATCAAGCCCCCAATAAAATCCTCCGCTATAAAATTGACTTTTCACCCCCTAGGGGTAGATTTTTGGAAAACCCTAATACACGTTAGTCTTAATTTTTGGTCTCAAGTATAAAAACTGAGTTTTGAGTTAATCGGACCGCGTGTTAAAGTTCCTCCATACAAACTTTGACACCCCCAATCCCCCTCCTTAGGGGGTAGTTTATGAAAACTAAAAATGATAAATTTTATAATTTACTTAGATGAATATTCGTGCTAAGTTTCAAGTCTATTAACTCAAGGGATAGGATTTTTCATACAAACTTTCATCCTCTGTTTTACCCCCTTAGGGATGAAATTTCCAAAAATCCTTCCTTAGTGGATGTTTACACTATATAAGGTATCTATGTGCAAAATTTCAAGTCTCTAGGTCTATTGGTTTGGGCTGTGCGTTGGTATATTAGTCAGTGACTCAGTCAGGACTTTGATTTTTTTATATATATAGATTTACCATGTTATTTTGAGACCACAGACTTCTTATAGGTTTTCCTGTAATCTACAGGTATAGAACTAATTTCTATATTTTTTTCAAAATTTTAGGCTCAGTAGTTTCGGAGATAAGGGGGGGGGGGGAATGGTCAATTTTCGTCTATTTTCTTAAATAACTTTAAAACAACAAACTTTAAAATTATAAAAAAAATAAATTTGAGACCCTCATAGTAAGCCCTTTCATTTGATATGTCACTCGGTACAGTTTACAATTTTTTTTTTTATATTTTCTTATTTTCCCCCTAAAAGTGACTCTCATATTCAAAATTCATATATCGTACCCTTATTGCAAAAACCGATTATCTGCACCAAAATTTGACTGAAATAATTTTGAGATTTAAGTACTTGAAAGTTTGAAGACACAAAATAATAATTATAATAGTGTAAATTTTAAACACTTGTAGTTTTTAAAAACAAGAAACTATTCAAGCACTATTTAGTAGGTTAATAGTTGAAGAAAACTTACTAGATTTTCAACAAAAATAAGAAATTAACCGGTAAGGAGCTAATTTAGTTGGTTTTTCCTGAATGTACCAAAAACTACCAAATTTTCAAAATTACCCTTTTGACAGCTCTACTGGCAACTTTTATTTAATCACTTATTTTTATTAGTCATAATCATCAAGACAAAATTCGCTTTAGTACAACTATAGCTAGTACAGGTATAAAATAGATATCTTTAGTTGCTTTTGGCTGAATATATAGATGATTTTATTTTACTTATTAGGTACTACCTAATTTAATCAAAACAAAATGATTTGACAAAATCTTTATTTCAATTAAAAATAAACAGAGAAGATTAAACATTGTCTTGTGAGCTTGAATGAGAGACTTGCAGTTGGCAATCGGTCATTTCTGATACCTACAGCTGGATCGGAATTTTTGTTTTTGCATTCTTCTGTATAGAAAGATGTTCATACATTTTGCTTAATGTCCCGTAATTTAATTATTTTCGTTTCAACTTCTTTCGCACATAGTGGCTTTCCATGCTAGGAAATGATGCTATGTGCTTTTTAACAGCATCCACCACCTCAGGCGACGTTTCATTTGGATGGCGTCCGCGCGGGTCCTGTTCTTTTGAATATTGTCCAAAACTGTCGCGGTGCTTTACAGCATTTGCTGTCACATGCGGTGAAATGTTTAAAGTTCCGCAAAAAAAATCTTGGCAAACATTTTTTTTCTCTCCTTCGATGATAAAGAAACATTGTTTAGCATATTGCGCTGTGTAGATCGTTTTCTCGTTTTCTCTTCGTCGGTTTGACATCAATAAGACTCAATATAAACTGCTTTTTCCATATGTAGTCTAGGTTTCAATATTTCCTGCACAATTCCGTCCGAATGTTTTCGGTAACGTGATTGTTGCACTCAAATTTGCATTTAAAACAGTTTATAGGAGGAGTTTTGGATCTCGACATTTCGTTTTAGTTACGTATGGAAGGCCATCAGCTCTACGCCTTTCCGCTAGATTATTTTTCCATGTAGCTGGATCTCGTTGACTCCATCGAGCGCGTGGTTGTATAATTTACCAAGTAAGTTTAAATATATCTGCCGTTATTGCTTGGGCTACATACTTGGATTCAACAGGGAGTTGTTTTGGTTTGCCAAACAACGATGCAATAGCTTTACGTCGCATGTTTTTAATTTTGTCTTCTTTAGTTAAACATGTGTCCAGATTTAACAACTCATCCAATTGTATTAGTTCTGAATCCTCAGATTCAGGTGTAGTAGGACGATCTAGATCAGCAGGTATTACAAAGGGTCTTGATCAGAAAAGTCGCCATCAAAGAGTGATTCATTTTCGCTTTCTTCAATTATTCGTTCTGATTCGACATCGTGATTTTTCGTGCTTTGTTTTGAAGAAGTGTCAATTGTAATTGAAAAGTAAATCTGGTGTAATAAGAAAGTTAAATTTCAAATTAAACGGTCCATTAGATTCGGTGCAAATTGGCTGTGACAGGCGGACAGACAGACAGACATTCATTTATTTATTTATTTATGATTTATTTATATCCTATAAGGATACCGTTTTTTCCTTTTGAGGTACGAAACCCTAAAAATTACCTGAAAGCCAGTTTGAATAACTTCTGACGTAACTAACTGAATAAGCTGACATTCTGTCAGTTTGTTATGAACTTCTCTTGAAGGCTAAAAGACGTCAGTATGTCTGGTCATTAGCCACTCGAAAATAAAAATAGCGACATCAACACCACAAGCCATTTAAACAAAAACTGATTGTTCTTCTTCTGGGGTTTTAATTGTAAATAATTAAGTAAGTTATAGGTAAGGTGAGCAGAACCAAAGATGATTGACTTCTAGATTCTGACTCTCCAGGAGAGGTAGGTCCTGTTGGCGATAATCCTGGAGCTGATTCCTTTTAGTAGGTACCAGCACTATTTCTTTTCCTTTTATTCTCGACGTGACTCGAGCAAGCAGCATCTGTATGCAGATAATTATGTTGAAAAAGAATGGATAACTACGTATGTACGGTCAAGGAAGGAAGGGCTAGAAAACCTCCTCGTGTGCCCAATGGCTGCTAGATAAGTCTGTGAGGAAGAGCAGTGTGCACCGGTACTCTTTATTACACTGTTTTTTCGAGAAATCAGGTGTTTTTTCTTTGTCACCTCTAGAGACACTTATTTTACTATATTTCACAAAAATAACGAGTTAAACTTTGTTTTTTATTCAATAAACACGAGACAATTACTACACCCGGCCGGCGCACGATTTTTTCGACAACAAGTACAAGAACCGCGTATTGGCGCGTATGATGCCTGCGCGTTGTATGCTGCTTGCGAAAGAGAAGGCTATACATGGATAGGTGATTTTAGCTGAAGCTAATTTAAAAACTGTCTCGCGTGACTCGTGAGCCTGTGATTGAAAGAAAACAGTAAACACAGATAATTGATATTAGCTGAAGAAATTCGGAAAGCGTCGAGCCCAGTTATACAGCAAAAGTAAACTTTATTTATGTAAGTTCTTTTACCTGTAATAATCTTAAACAAATACGGTGTTCATTTTTCTGCAAAAAGCAACTAATGTTGTTTAGTTTGTTTTACTTGTATATACATCAGTCATTTCTAAAAAAATAATAAAAGCTAGAACCAGCTACCGCAGTTTAATATGTATTAACAGAATAATGTTGGCACATTTTAAATCAAGCAATTGCACCTGAAATGTGTTATAATACGAAACATGGTTTTCGTGGTATACATTTATAAATCTAAAGGAATTAAATGAGTTTAGTTGTTTTTTTAAGAAGATCATTCAAGCATCCTTGCAGGTAGTTGCTTTTTACTATAGGTATCTCCGTAAAAAAGCGTCGTAGCAGATAATGGGTTTTACATGTAGCTTCATCGTGACTGCATGGGAGAGTCGATTTTTAAATTTAACTTAATTTTGGTAAAAAAATGCAGATAATCGGTTTTTGCAATAAGGGTACGATATTTACTTTAGCTGTACGTGTTTGGGTCACAGAAATCCATATGTGTACCAAATTTTAACTTAATCGGTCCATTACATTCGGAGCAAATTGCCTGTGACAGACGGACAGACGGACAGACAGACAGACACACGAGTGATCCTATAAGGGTTCCGTTTTTTCCTTTTGAGGTACGGAACCCTAAAAAACCGGTCAAGAGCGAGTCGGACTCGCGCACCGAGGGTTCCGTACCATCATTTATATTTAACTTTTGTTAATGATTTCTGAAAAAGTGTGCTATTTAGAGACATCGTTTTATTTTTCCTGTAATTAAATAAACTTCTATCACATAGAATAATTTCAGATTTTTATCTTTGCGAACTTCGGAGATAAGGGGGGGAACGGTATTTTGTTTTACATTTTTCATCAAAAGTCGAAAAATATGCGGCCTAAAAAAAAATAAAAAAATGTTTGAGAATTTGCAAGCAGCGCTCTTTCATATGATACCCCACATGCCTTAGTAGCCCCACTTTGAATTTTTAAGACCCCCTTTCAGTCGCTGTTACAAAAAAAATATATGAATATTTTTACTTATTTCTTATTTGCAAACTAGTTGGGTAAACGTCATCTAAAACTGTTCCAAATTTCAAGTTGATAGCATTATTAGTTCTTGAGATATCCAGCTGTGAGAGACAGACAGACAGACAGACAGACAGACTGAGTCACACCATAAGGGTTCCTTTTTTACCATTTTGGTACGGAACCCTAACAAGTTACAATTACAAACTGTGGTAAATGTTGTGGTGGAAATGGCTAGGTTAGTGCGATATTTGAGGATCTAATTTTTTTTGTTTGCTGTTCTCGATGGATTTAAGTATTCCTTTTCCATTAATAGGTCGTAAGTCTATAGTCGTAAATCCACCATATGAAGTTTGTAAAAGTGTCTTTGATTCTCACTTTTGGAGAAGCTTGCGAAGGAGCTGAATTTAAAAGTCTATTAATTTTTTTGGGTAATTTAGATTATTTTGAAAGGAAGTAATTTTCTTATAAACGTCTTTACAGACGTCCAACTCAAATTAACTTCTTTACAATGTAAAGAAGGTAAGGTCAATAATTAAAAAGTAATTCCATTAAACAGGACCGCCATTAAAAATTTAAAAATTTTAACAAGAAACATGTACCAAATTTCCTTTTACCATGAAAAAAAAAAGAAAACATCACAATATTAATTACGAAATGTATAAGAGACCGTAATTGTTGAATATTTGAGGCAGACACATTAAGGAGAGCTTAATGAAAAGCAGCACTTGATCACCATTATAAAGCCTGAAAAGAATCGCACAAATTGTTGGAGCAGTAATAAAATATAGACTACTATTCCCTTTTTAATTCTTAAGTAAGAAAGGCAAACGATGTCACGCAAAATAAGACTTAATTTAGCTAAAGTAATGGATATTACCTCTCTTGTCGACCTCCATTTTGTAAAATGCGAGATAAAAATTCTTGTATTAAGTAGGCGAGTGCCTGAAGCGGCCAATATAATTTTACTCGGTTAATAATAAGGTTTTAAGGGGCATTTCTTGGTTGTTAGTCTCGATAAGGTTTGGGTTAGTATGTCTTGTTAAATCTTGATATAATTTTATGTAAATGCAAATGTACTGGTATTCAGTTGCATTCGTTTAGACTGGAAGCCGACCCCAACATAGTTAGGAAAAGGCTAGGCAGATTTAATGTTAAATCTTGATATCAATTTACTAAGATTACAGGATATTAGAGAAGAGCTCGTGGCTAAGTTTAGCAGCCGCACGGGTCGATCCATGAGTTTAAGCTACGCTTGCCGAGACTCCTCCGTGCCTCGGAAAGTCGTTGGTCCCGGCTGTCATTCATGAATCTTTGACAGTCGTTACGGGTCGTCAGAAGCTCGAAAGTCTGACAAAAATCTTACCAAGGGGTTACTGTGTTGTGGAGGTCAGACAGGTGTCGCTCCATATAAAAATACTCGTATTCAGCTACATCAGGTTAGACTGGAAGCCGACCCCAAAAATAATTGGGAAAAGACTAGGCAGATTGATTTGATTGACAGCATTTTATTTCATACTAGCAGAAGACGTTGTCCTGTCAAATTTTCAATTACTTTTTTCCTAATTTCTTTTTTTTTAAACCACCCAGGTAAAGAGGGAAACAAAACAAAAAAAAAAAAATCAAATCGGTCGAGCCATTTGCGAGTTTTTGCAATTGATTTTTATATGAAGATAGAATAGAACATTTTAGTTACCTAAAAAACTGCATAAACGTGATGAAAAATTAATAAATAAAAACATAATTTATTTTGGACCCACACTTACACATTTTTTGGGTCAAAAATTAGCCAAACTCAGACTCAGACTGGAGGGGTTAAGATGTTGTGTGTTATTTAAGTTACACCATTAATACTCTAGGCTGTTATCAAAATATAAGTATTTCTCGGTAAAGCCGGGGAGAATTCCAACATAACGGGATTATGTAGGTGAATCCGTGTCAGGCATACGCGACGGATTAAATTTTAATAAAGTTGTGCCCCATTTTGACAGTTTGCCAGCCCATCAATCTGTATCCAAGAATCCTTTTTCTAAGAAAAAAGGTTTTTTAATATGTAAGAGAAATATAATTGCTTGAGGCAATTTAATCTATGAAGATTATAATCCAATTTCTAATAATAAATATGCCTCACACTAGGATTATCTCATATTATTTACAAACACAAATCTATTCACAAATACTACCTAAACGAAGAACCGTCTTTAGTCAAAATTTTTCTAATATTTTGTTCCTTGCAGGAATCGCCGCCAAAAGCGCAGCAGAAAAATCTCTAATATTTAAGTTATTACTACACTCCCAGACTCCTAAATCGAGCCACCGCGCAATTCCATGTAAGATATAAAAACCTAAACCATAAAAAATTTCAAGTATCTAAGGTTTATTGGGGTAATTACGATAATGGGGTAATTCCGATTGATGATAATTTCTACCAAACGCAGTGGTATTTTGCATGTATTGGCAACGTAATGATTAGACGCTATTTTATCAGCCACCGTTTTTCGCTGTCACTCTATAAAATGCACCCAGTCATTCATTTTGGTGTCATCATTGTTCCAATTAAGAATTCACGACCATTTAAAAAGACTATGCAAAAAATGCAGGTTGGCTTGATTTGGGAGTTTGGGAATATTATGAGTCTGGGAGTGGGGGTATTATGTCAAGAGATCTTTTTGCTACGTTATCACAGGTTCAGAAACTAAAGCCAATTTTATTTTAAAGACCCGATGTAAACAGAAAGTCTCTCTCGCTAGGTACATAATCTTTGTTAAAACATCAAGCTGAAGAATTTTAATAGGTACCTATGCTCTTAAGAATTTTCGTCACTAAATCACATGTAGGTACACTAAAAAGCAAGCACTTAATCTCCGAAAGTAGTTTAGGACTAAACTCTAGCAACACTAAGGTAAAATTTACCCCTTTTTGGATTTAATCTCTTCATGCTTCGTCAGCATTTGTCAAGAATATTTATTGTTAATTACGAAAAAGCCATTTATCTCCTTTTTCCACTAAATTAATTGTGTCAATTAGTAAAGATCTGACAATCTGAGAGTCTAATAAATAGGTAATGTCTATAGTGAATCGAGTTCATCAGTCTCGAGAGTGATGCATTTCCGACATTCTACTGTTTTTATGATTGGTTATTCAAGGGCTTCTCAGATCAAACATTCTCGAATAGCCATAAAGAGTTAACGGCCCGTTCACGAAATCGACTGATTTTGATTAATTTTGTTTATTTTTTGTGAGAAAGGGAAACATAATTTGAACAAAATTGTTTGTGATTTCAAATAATGTAAGTAATAATGGAAAATCACTAATATCCGCAACTAGTTTTCCGAAAAATGACGCGAAACGTTTGATCATCGTTTTACAAGAAACTACTTGAACATGAAAAAATATCATCAACATCATTACATATAGGTGTATAATCTACATGAACGTGGCTCGACTACTTTTTTCAACTTCGATACAAAATAAACTTAGCAGATAAATCATTTTGAAAAAACTTTTTATTTAAAGAAACGTTTTCAATAATGTATTTTTTCCATTGATATATATACACTAGATTAGCAATTGCCGCGCCAAGGCGTTGCCACTGGACATACGGCCACGGCCGTATGCATAGCTAACGTCAGTTCAGTGCTCTGTATGACGGCAGCCGAAGTGAACCGAGTGACACGCGACAAAAAATATCGCCAAAACGGGTAAATGCGTAATGAAAGAATGCGATTCAAGATCACAAAAACTACCGGAATTACTTTTCACACGTAAGTTTATTGTTTCTGTGTTTATATCATCGTAAAAACGCAGTAAAATAAATAAAATGTAGATTTTTTTTTAATCATGATCAGTGTTACAACTAAAAACTATGTTTTAGTTTCAAAAACAAACAAACTATGTTTTAGTTGTTTGTTGTTTGAGTTTTTAATTTATGGAATAAGCGATTTTAAATATTTTTTAATAATAATGAACAATGTTCCAGAGTACCTAAAGATGCAATCAATTTTCTCAATCAATAATCCGATTGCTGAGAAAAGAGACTGACTGGCTACCTACTAAATCGACTGTCATTTGTTTGAAGCACTTCCGTGATCAAGATAAAATAGACCCAAAAAGCGAATGTGGCCGTGTTTATTTGTCCAATCAAGCAATTGTAATGCTTATTGTAAGTAATGATTTTATGCGGCAATTAATATTATTAAATTATAGGTAATGCCAACAAAAAATGCCTTCTCATTGAACTCCCACCGCAACAAATTAGTTTATATCGACTCAAACTACTGGTACGACTGGTCTCGTCTGGCTAACGGAGACTACTTGCATAGGCACAAACTTGTAGCCAGGATTATCCACCAGCAACTTGCTCTGAAATACAGTCTTGTGGAATTGGAAGTACCGTACTGTAGGTACGTGCCCGACCCAGTTCTCGAAAATGGCAATATTACTTTGTATTGGGATCGATCTATCATCACTGACAGGACTATTGTTGCCAATAAGACAGACATAGTGGTGATAGATCGATTAGAGCGTCGCACAATGATTATTGATATAGCGGTCCCGCATGACGAGAACCTCGTGAAAGCTGAAAAATGTAAGCAGATTAAGTATCTTGACCTGGCTCGCGAGGTTGTCGACATGTGGGATGTGATACAGCAATCGTTGTGCCGATAGTCGTGACGGCCAATGGCATAATAGTCTAGAGCCTCGATCCACACCTGAAGAGGCTCTCGTTAGGCAGCTGGATTAAGGAAGATTGCTCCAGAAAGTGATACTTCTGGACACCGCGCGTATCGTTAGGAGGTTCCTCTCTAAGCAGCCCTAACCACCGGTACCTTGGACCCTGTTCCCGATACCGGTGGGCTACTATTTTTAATATTTTTTAATGTTTTTATATTTTAATATTTAAAAATGTAAATTATATGTATGAAAATTAACTAAAGGAAATAAAAAATGTTCAAAAAGAAAATGCCTTGATTATTTTTATTACATATAACCTTCTAATACACATCTAATAAGAAATACATAATTCACATACTTAAAAAATAATTTAACGTTTACCGTTTAAACGTTACGTTTTTTTTAACGTTTAAAAAGTTGGGTAAAATTTCGCATGGGTAGGCAACCCCATCCCGCCATTGCATGTTTATATTGCGGTCTTTGTCTAATCTAAGCGACAGTATTGTTCTTGCGACTTGTGTAAGTGAGACAGAAATATGTTTACTTTTAAATGTTTAGTGGTTTCAAAGCTACGTCGTCGCATTTAAATAGTGGTTATACTTTTTTTACACATTTTAATGAGGTTTGCTTCTCTAGTTATATAACTCAATGATTTTTCCCATTATTTAGCAAAACTCAATAACTTTAAAAATAACACTTTTGTCTTCAGCTATCTTTGAAATAAAATAAAAAAATACCTTAATTAAGTAAAACAAAGGCGAAATTAACTATTTTTTTAGAGTGATGAAACTATTAACAGTTGCTGTAACCTTTGACTGACAAGAACGGTTTTGCGTCATGAAAATTGTACTTCAGACCTTATTTTTCAATAATAAGCTTGTTAACAATTAATTAGATAAGA
Organism: Cosmia trapezina; assembly: GCA_905163495.3. Lineage (NCBI taxonomy): Eukaryota > Metazoa > Arthropoda > Insecta > Lepidoptera > Noctuidae > Cosmia > Cosmia trapezina. The sequence goes on from LR991034.1 coordinate 20,715,383, forward strand.
AATTGACAATTGAGCGTTTTTGCGTGCACGGAGCCTTAACTCAAAAGTTGACATTATATTCCGAAACTAATATTTAGTAATTAGTAGTAGAACTAACAAACTACTAAGGCTTATTTTTGATAACGTCATATAATTTTACCGATTGGATTAGCAACAGTGCCTTCTCAATGCTCAAGACATTATAAGAAATCCATCACTTCTTTAAACCCATACAAATTAATAATCTAAAAGTAACCCCACCATTCATTGTAAAAATTATCTATAGAAATTGTAAATGAATAAGGTGATTAATAAAAAAAAACCCTTTAAAGCGTCAGTCAGTTATTTATGGCAGGATTAAAAGCGGGAACGGCCAACCAATATGGCTACCGACGAACGCTAAGCCGATGATTTAAATACAACCCATCGATTCGCTAAAACGCGAAACGTAATTAATCATATTTTAGCCGCCTTTACAAATACTAGAGGTTTGAAAGGACCTATTAAAAGATTGTAAAGAAGTAAAAAGCTTTTGAATATGGAACATTTTGTATAGATTTTATCTTGTTGGAACGTATGACTTGTTCCAAAATTATTTGATGAAAATGTAAACAAATAGATCAGAAAACGACATTCTAATTTTAAATCACCTTATACAACGTTATACATCATTATGAACAACTTTTACTATGGGAGCAAACCTGAAATCGCGAAAAAAAAATCAGCTGTTCAGTACATTTTGACGAGCTATGCGAACATAAATGTACTGAACAGCTGATTTTTTTTTTCGCGATTTCAGGTTTGGTCCCATAGTAAAAGTTGTTCATAATGATGAGTACAATGACCCCTTAAGAGGTTTTGCGCATTTAACGTTACACGTTGTATAAGTTTTTTTACTCGATCCCAGCTGTGCCCGCGACTTTGGAAAACAACTTCCCTATTTGAATCGGATTTTGTTCACAATTTCATGAGTTTTAATTTAATTTTTTTGCGCGGAACCCTAATTCTTTTTCTACAAAAGAAGTAGCCTAAAAACTCCTATAATATTAGCTATCTGCCAGTAAAAGTCCCGTCAAACTCAGTCCAGCTGTTTCAAAGATTAGCAGGAACAAACAAACAAAAATTTAAAATATTGTTTATTTTGACATTACAAACAGACACTTCAAACTTATTAATTTGTATGTATGCTGGTCGAAGTAGCGGTGCTTGGAGTAGGCCTATGTCCAACAGTGGACGTCTTTTGGGCTGAAATGATTATGATAATGATGATGATGTATAGATATAAAACAATCATTGTATAACGTAAATATTGATAAAAAAAGTGGTGAGAATAATGTATAGACAGATAGAATAGACCCCCGAAATAGTCTAACCCGGGTCTAAAATCTTCATTTCTTGACCTACGATAGCAAAATGTACTCTTTATTATGCACACCATAAAAATTACAGATGTATGAATGTTGAAATTTTACATAATGAGGTGACTCAATGGGCCACTTCACCTGATTGTGTCACTTCATTATGTAAAATTTCAACATGTACATCTGTAATATGTATAATGTGTGGTATGGAATGTGTTACTAATTCCCTTTAGTATGTGATTGCGTAAGAATTTACCTGAAGAGGAGGAGGATTTACACTTTTATCAGACACTTTAGGAACAGGCTATATATAGACTTGGACGTGCCGTGTGTCGGCCTAGTTTCGAGCTCTGTGCAATGTCTATGCTTGTTACGTTTATGTGATTGACGCAGCGGATAGTCGACGCATAGACTACTATTATATATACTGAGATAGACTGGCAACTTAGGCTTTTCTTAGGCAACGCCATCTAGTTACGCGGACATACACTATTCAATGTCACGTGGTTCGTTACCATAGCTACATAAATAATATTGTACCAAGTAGAATTAGCTTTACCGAGTTGTATAATGGAGAATGGTTGAAAATTCTACAAACTGGATTTTAAATTTTTAGGTTTAGTTTTACTACAACAGAATTTTCAACCATTCTACATTATTCAACTCGGTAACGCTAATTCGACACTAAACTTGTTGTTTCGAGGATAATAAAATAAATACCAATTTTGCATGTTTATATTTATTATGTAAAACAAAACATTACACTCAAACTCAAACCAGCAATACATTGTGTAGATAGAAAAAGAACATCATATTTACCGTCATCTTTGATGACTTGGCAGCCAGGTAGGCAATAGGTACACAACATTGTTTCGAGACATGGTTATTCAAGTATAAACACAAAACACTTGGTCAGTGGGTCGTCTGGGCGGAGTTAAACACTTAAATAATACGGTCCAAACTCCTATTTACGGTGGGCCCACAGAGCACTTGGAGGGCCTAAGCATTTAAATCACCGAGGAGCACGGGGGGCTCAAGTCGTGGTGATTTAGAAAGTAGACATTCGATGGGAACGTTTATCTTCCAAGATTTTTACTAAATACGGAGCAACGAACTAAACTTGACGTAAATTACACTGAAAATTGGCAAGCTAACGAAATATTTACAAAAATATTCGCAACGCAACCGCAGAATTTTTTTGCAATGAAATGTCAACATCAGCCTGTCACCCTGTGGCTGTATAGTCATTTCATATTTATAAATTCTACTAATAGTTTCTTTTTTGATCAATAAGAGCAAAACATTAATACAATACTATGATCGGAGACCTTTCACAAATGCAAAAAAAAATACGAAAAATAATAACTAACTCAAAAATATCAAAATCAAAGATTATACGCGTACACTTCTACTTTATTGTACTAAAAATTGCTTCATGGATGTACGCTGGCAACACTGTTCATTTTTAGTTTATGTTCTCGTAGATAGACGGCGCTGAATAGGAAGAAATTAAAATGTATAGCATTTGCCACCCTGTGAGTCGACGTACGCAGACTCATGGTGCGGGAAATGTAAAAATGGATTTTCATGTCCTATTTTCAGGTTACATGTGAAATATTTTGTTACATTTTTGTTGTATGTTGGGGTACAGAGTTTTGGAGTTTTGGTATTAGATAAAATGTCCTACCCAGGTACGTCTTATTGGTAACTATATTTTCGAGCTGTTTGGAGGTGAAATCCTCGGGCCGTGGGGTCCGGCTCATGGTCTCTTTAGTTAGTCGTCAGTTGGGACTGGTCGTCTCTTAGCTGCCACGGCTTAGTTTTAATTTAGTTGTTTTTACTTTTTATCTTTTTCATTACGGACGCTTTTAACGTGCACGTCTTTCTACATTGTTCTCACATCTATATTTTCAATATGAACGATGTAACCAATATTATATAAAATATTATTAAAAGAGTGTCCGTGGAGTTTCTTGCCCGTTCTTCTCCAGGATCTACGCTTTGGAATGGGCAACTAGCTTCATTTTTCTGACTGACCGACCCAAGACCGACCCTTTGACAATTCAAAAGTGCCTGTAATTGGTTTATTTGAAATAAATGCTTTGAGTTTGAGTTTTCTCGAAACGGCTGGTTAACACTTCCCATGACCCAAGGGCTGGATGGGAAATCATCAAATCACTTCTCACGCTCTGGGTGGAGCGGAAGGGCGTGTCAGACTTTTACTGACTAAAACACACCCGTGTTCCTTCAGTTGCCTATGCCAGGGCCGCGGTATCTTTTTCAAACAACTCGCGACAACTGCTGCTTTTACCTTGGAAGCTAAGCATTGCCATACAACGTGGCAATGCCGCCAGTCTCTTGTACATTACCAGTCGACAGCGATGCGGATGAATTTTTCAACGCCATGTTTTAGTTTGTGAATAGTTTTAGTTATGTTAGGATAAAATTTTGTTATTTTTTGTTATATTAGTGTTTCTTGGACATTAATTACAAGTACGCCTAAAATTATAAGGATTACAATTATTGGTACGGCGTAGCTGGAGTAATGATGTAATTGACTACGCTAAGTACTACGCCAACAATGGCGAATATTACTACTACGGACGGATTCGACGAATCGCTATTTTTGATTAGATTCTGTTGCTCTGTTGTTCCTGTTTTTTCGTAAAAGGAGAATTCTGCAGTAAAATGTTTCAAACATTTAACTTTAAATTTTCATTATAGTTTAAATTTTCATTATAAGTAGGTACTCAATTAGCTTTTGCCCGCGGATTTGCTCGCGTGGACGTCGCGTTACTGGAAGCGCTATGTAAATGTATGCTTTTACGTTAGATAAGTTATATAACAAACTTTTAAGAAATATACAAAAAGATTCTACAATCGAATATTAAATTGTCGAATAATAGCAAAAAACACCTTTTCCGAAATGTCACGTTTTTCTTGCAAAGAGGCGATATAAAAAAGGATTTCCGAATTCAAGACAACTAGGTACTTACGAACGCAATGAACTTCGAGTACCTAGCTCACTAATCGCCAACACTTATCCTCACAATTCGAGTAGTTACAAACGAACAATACCGATTCATATGCACATTCTGAATCGACTTAAGCTATCGAGTATCGAGGCAAGTTGCATATCTTGCATATTGTAAGGACTCAAAGGCTCTAGATGTCTCAGTCCAATATGCTTAACAATAGACTGACGGAGATATCTGTGGTCTGGCTGGATGAGCCTCGTCATGGAAGACCACAGTATTGCGGTATCGAGGTCATTTGTAGCTAGGGTATTCTTAATGAAGTATATTGTAGGCGCTTATTTTCTAACACAAACCTTCTATTTTCTATCTATCTAAAGTCAGGCGAGATAAATACATAAAATTGCAACTTATACAAATATCAACTTTAAATTTAAAATCAAGTAATCTAAGCTGATTTTTGAATGAAAAAACTATCGATAAACGTCTTAAAATAATTTTAGTTGCAATGAAAATTGAATCATATACAACAAAGTTAAAGTTTTTAATCCCAAAGCATGAGGTTTATCTCGTCTCGTTGACTTTTCAGTATACGTACTTAATAATTAAATAAATAAATAAATATCTTTGGACATTTCACACAACGCCATCTAGTCCCAAGCTAAGCAACCTAATACTTGTGTTATGGTAGCGAGATGGCTGATAAATTACTTATATACATTTTTTTTTTTGTAAATACATACATATTATAGATAGAAAAACACCCAGACTCGGAACAAATACTTGTAGGTCGTACAAATATTTGTTCCGTGCGGTAATCGAACCCGCGACATGCTGCGCAGCAGTCAATCGCTCAACCACTGCGCCAAGGAGCTAAGGAGTGGGCTAAGGAGTGTCCGTGGAGTTTCTTGACCATTCTTCTCCATAGGTACCTAGTGCCTACTACGCTTTGGGATGGGCAACTAGCTTCATCTTTCTGACTGCCCGACCCCTTGACAATTCAAAAGTGCCTGTAATTGGTTTATTTGAAATAAATGCTTTGAGTTTGAGTTTAATATTTTTTAATAATAATTTTTGTAGTGCACTACACTCCACACTAGGATTCCCAGTATAACTTGTGTTCTAAACAATATTATTTGATTAAAAGCAAAGTAACGGCCACTTAGAGAAAGATCACGAAAATATTCTGAAGGCGACTAGAGACTACAAGATCGTAGCACAGCGCTCACTACGCCGTAGTATGGCGCGTAGCACTCGCTACGTCGTAGCATGTCTTGTATCACTCGGTACGCAACGTAGGCCTTGGGCCTACGTTGCGTAGCGAGTGATACAAGACACACATAATGTTATTTAATTTTATTTCTTATTAACCACTTGAGAATGGGTTATTTTTTTATATGTAATGTTTATGTTATTTAGGGGAGTGATATGTAGGTTCGAATGACGTTTTTGCGAAGGTCGCCATTTCGAAAAATTTTGCCAGTTCGAAAACTGATTAAATCGAAAACCGCTATATCGAATGACATTATCGCGAAGGTCGCCATTTTGAAAAATTTTGCGAACATTACGTACGCCAGTTCGAAGACAAAGGTTTGTTTTTCTTTTTTTTTTCCCAAACCAAATAGAAAGACCATGCTCTCTGTGTCATTCGATATAGCGGTTTTCAATTTAATGAGTTTTCGAACTGGCGTACCACTCGAAAAATTTTTCGAAATGGCGACCTTCCTAAAAACGTCATTCGAACCTACATATCACTCCCGTCATTCAGAATACTCACCCCTTATGCCAAAATTACATCCCGTCCGTGTAGTAATTCCAGCATCTTCCATCCGCCTTTAATTCCGCGTCTCTAACAGCGCTCGACAATGGGCAGCAATCTCACGGGGCACGTCCATCTAATATTATAATCATAACGTTCACCAATACGTGGTCATTGTACCCATTTGTCTACGGTATACTGTTTTAGTAATTAGATTACGGAAAGTTTAGTTATCACTACATAGTAGGTATACAACAAAGTATACTCTCTGTCCCAATGTATGCTTAGATCTTTAAAACTACGCAACGGATTTTGATGCGGTTTTTTTTAATAGATAGAGTGATTCAAGAGAAAGGTTTATAATAATATGTGTAATAAACACGGGCGAAGCCGCGGGCAAAAGCTAGTAAAACATAATTATATGAAAACTGAATGAACTGAACTTCAGTTCGACGGTCTAATAAAGTACCTACTGCTTAAAGTTTTTAGAGTAAATTTTTTAACACCTTATATTTATTCCGTCTGTATGTCACTGAACTTTCCTAAATAGCTGGACCGATTTTGATGTTTTTTTTGTGTGTGTGAGTAGGTCCCTGGATGGTTTATATTCACAATCGGACTCGGTTGGTTTCGCTGCGATCGAGTTCCAGGATTTTTTTTCATGAAAATCACCCGTACGAAGCCAGACTTTTTTTTTCTATCGAGAATATTTTATGGAATCGTGTTTTCGTCTAACATAGTGCCTAACATTAATCCTCAACTTTACCATATATTTATTTCAAAATTAATGCTGCAGTAAGGCTGTAGTATTTTCGACATAACGGAAGATCATGCTAAGCCATTTGAGGTAGTATATGGTACCTTAAAGGTGCTCTATATATATTAATGTTTTAAGGAGATGTTAAAGAGCAATTCCATGACATATACGTATTATGTACTTTTGTTTTTAATTCTATAAAAAAATAAATGAGTTTTAAAATAAAATTAAAGCAATTAAAGAATAACTTTCATCACAATGTAATCTGAAATCAGCATGAACTCGTGTTTTTTAAACTTTTTCAGGACTTTTATTGAGTGGCATTAATTTAAAACCGTTCAATTTATAACAGCCTTCAGATTTACAGCTTACTGTATATTTTTGGGCTTGAGTTACTTTTATTTTAATTCAACATGTCGTTGAATTAATGGGGAAGGCCTTTCTGATACGCTCATGAAATTGCGAGAGACGCGTGACCCGATCAAACCCCGCGCACCCCCCTACTTTCCGCGTACGGCGATCTATTTGCCAAGGAAAAGTGAACTTTATTCTGGCCCACCCTGAACATTGGACATTTCACACAACGCCATCTAGTCCCAAGCTAAGCAACCTAATGCTTGTGCAAAGGTAACGAAATGGCTGATAAACTACTTAAAAATCTACCTAAAAACCTACCTACCTATATTTTTTTTCATGAATGACGTTTTAAAATGTATTCAGAAGTAAATTCTTCATCGTCACTTTATTTTAAAGTCGTGCTTGAACCTATACAGATTCAAATTAAAATCTCCGCATACATGATGAGTATGGATATCTAAACACTACAAAATAAAAATTAAAAAGAATTGATGTTTTTTTTTTAGGGTCCATGACCGCTGGTAGTTTTGTTACTTGAAGTATGAGTTCACAGATTTTGTCAAACAAAAGAAAACAAATTTTGTTTTCTTTTGTACAAGCAAGACCCAGAAATGAGCACAAATAAAACAAAATGTAGGTATTATGAAGCTGAAGCTATAGCTAATAGTGTTTCCTAGCCATGTATATTTTTGTTCGTCGCAAAACTTGGTGAAGGGACGTAAGACCCTTTCTAAATCTGATGACTGCAAAAAATAAATTCAAACCTATCGATCCCGGAGTAATTCACTGTCTTCCAACACATTGAATTTCACTCAAATCTACACAATGTATCCCAAATGATTCATTTGCTGTGCCCCAATTTATAGAACGTGGGATCTTCGTTGGAAACCAGGCAAAATTGGAGTGGTCCAAGATGTGACTAGATATTGTTACTGTAGCCGAGGTAAACTCTCCATGGTCCAAGAAAGGCGAAGTCACTCAGAAATGCAAAAAGATAACCAGCAACACAGCCAATGATATTTTTGAACAATTTACGAGAAATCACAACAAAAACATTCATGATGCTGTCACACACAGCAACATAGAGTTATTAATAAAATATAAATCTTCAAAGACAGACAAGAAGGCTTTTGTTTTCGGCGCATATATTTGTATGGTAAAGATAAACCATTCTAAAAATGAACGCCCCTCCACAAAACGTGATCGTTTCAATGTGTGAGAGAAAATACTAATAAGTATTTTCTTGTCTTTTAACCCGTCGCACGCCAATTAGCAGACACAACAGATTTTCTATTGTTATCAACACCTGGGTGTGCAATCGACGTTTAAAGAGTTAATATGACTTTACTGTCGTCATGGACTTTCAACACACAGGATGTTTCGTATAGAAAAAAGCAAAATAAAATATTGCGTTGCATTGTATATCTTTTAATGCCTCCTAGTGCCTGTAATTGGTTTATTTGAAATAAATGCTTTGAGTTTGAGTTTAATATTTTTTAATAATAATTTTTGTAGTGCACTACACTCCACACTAGGATTCCCAGTATAACTTGTGGTCTAAACAATATTATTTGATTAAAAGCAAAGTAACGGCCACTTAGAGAAAGATCACGAAAATATTCTGAAGGCGACTAGAGACTACAAGATCGTAGCACAGCGCTCACTACGCCGTAGTATGGCGCGTAGCACTCGCTACGTCGTAGCATGTCTTGTATCACTCGGTACGCAACGTAGGCCTTGGGCCTACGTTGCGTAGCGAGTGATACAAGACACACATAATGTTATTTAATTTTATTTCTTATTAACCACTTGAGAATGGGTTATTTTTTTATATGTAATGTTTATGTTATTTAGGGGAGTGATATGTAGGTTCGAATGACGTTTTTGCGAAGGTCGCCATTTCGAAAAATTTTGCCAGTTCGAAAACTGATTAAATCGAAAACCGCTATATCGAATGACATTATCGCGAAGGTCGCCATTTTGAAAAATTTTGCGAGCATTAGGTACGTACGCCAGTTCGAAGACAAAGGTTTGTTTTTCTTTTTTTTTTTCCCAAACCAAATAGAAAGACCATGCTCTCTGTGTCATTCGATATAGCGGTTTTCAATTTAATGAGTTTTCGAACTGGCGTACCACTCGAAAAATTTTTCGAAATGGCGACCTTCCTAAAAACGTCATTCGAACCTACATATCACTCCCGTCATTCAGAATACTCACCCCTTATGCCAAAATTACATCCCGTCCGTGTAGTAATTCCAGCATCTTCCATCCGCCTTTAATTCCGCATCTCTAAGGCAACAGCGCTCGACAATGGGCAGCAATCTCACGGGGCACGTCCATCTAATATTATAATCATAACGTTCACCAATACGTGGTCATTGTACCCATTTGTCTACGGTATACTGTTTTAGTAATTAGATTACGGAAAGTTTAGTTATCACTACATAGTAGGTATACAACAAAGTATACTCTCTGTCCCAATGTATGCTTAGATCTTTAAAACTACGCAACGGATTTTGATGCGGTTTTTTTTTAATAGATAGAGTGATTCAAGAGAAAGGTTTATAATAATATGTGTAATAAACACGGGCGAAGCCGCGGGCAAAAGCTAGTAAACATAATTATATGAAAACTGAATGAACTGAACTTCAGTTCGACGGTCTAATAAAGTACCTACTGCTTAAAGTTTTTAGAGTAAATTTTTTAACACCTTATATTTATTCCGTCTGTATGTCACTGAACTTTCCTAAATAGCTGGACCGATTTTGATGTTTTTTTTGTGTGTGTGAGTAGGTCCCTGGATGGTTTATATTCACAATCGGACTCGGTTGGTTTCGCTGCGATCGAGTTCCAGGATTTTTTTTCATGAAAATCACCCGTACGAAGCCAGACTTGTTTTTTCTATCGAGAATATTTTATGGAATCGTGTTTTCGTCTAACATAGTGCCTAACATTAATCCTCAACTTTACCATATATTTATTTCAAAATTAATGCTGCAGTAAGGCTGTAGTATTTTCGACATAACGGAAGATCATGCTAAGCCATTTGAGGTAGTATATGGTACCTTAAAGGTGCTCTATATATATTAATGTTTTAAGGAGATGTTAAAGAGCAATTCCATGACATATACGTATTATGTACTTTTGTTTTTAATTCTATAAAAAAATAAATGAGTTTTAAAATAAAATTAAAGCAATTAAAGAATAACTTTCATCACAATGTAATCTGAAATCAGCATGAACTCGTGTTTTTTAAACTTTTTCAGGACTTTTATTGAGTGGCATTAATTTAAAACCGTTCAATTTATAACAGCCTTCAGATTTACAGCTTACTGTATATTTTTGGGCTTGAGTTACTTTTATTTTAATTCAACTTGTCGTTGAATTAATGGGGAAGGCCTTTCTGATACGCTCATGAAATTGCGAGAGACGCGTGACCCGATCACACCCCGCGCACCCCCCTACTTTCCGCGTACGGCGATCTATTTGCCAAGGAAAAGTGAACTTTATTCTGGCCCACCCTGTATAATATCCTTGGACATTTCACACAACGCCATCTAGTCCCAAGCTAAGCAACCTAATGCTTGTGCAAAGGTAACGAAATGGCTGATAAACTACTTAAAAACCTACCTAAAAACCTACCTACCTATATTTTTTTTCATGAATGACGTTTTAAAATGTATTCAGAAGTAAATTCTTCATCGTCACTTTATTTTAAAGTCGTGCTTGAAATATCTACCTATACAGATTCAAATTAAAATCTCCGCATACATGATGAGTATGGATATCTAAACACTACAAAATAAAAATTAAAAAGAATTGATGTTTTTTTTTTAGGGTCCATGACCGCTGGTAGTTTTGTTACTTGAAGTATGAGTTCACAGATTTTGTCAAACAAAAGAAAACAAATTTTGTTTTCTTTTGTACAAGCAAGACCCAGAAATGAGCACAAATAAAACAAAATGTAGGTATTATGAAGCTGAAGCTATAGCTAATAGTGTTTCCTAGCCATGTATATTTTTGTTCGTCGCAAAACTTGGTGAAGGGACGTAAGACCCTTTCTAAATCTGATGACTGCAAAAAATAAATTCAAACCTATCGATCCCGGAGTAATTCACTGTCTTCCAACAGATTGAATTTCACTCAAATCTACACAATGTATCCCAAATGATTCATTTGCTGTGCCCCAATTTATAGAACGTGGGATCTTCGTTGGAAACCAGGCAATATTGGAGTGGTCCAAGATGTGACTAGGTAGATATTGTTACTGTAGCCGAGGTAAACTCTCCATGGTCCAAGAAAGGCGAAGTCACTCAGAAATGCAAAAAGATAACCAGCAACACAGCCAATGATATTTTTGAACAATTTACGAGAAATCACAACAAAAACATTCATGATGCTGTCACACACAGCAACATAGAGTTATTAATAAAATATAAATCTTCAAAGACAGACAAGAAGGCTTTTGTTTTCGGCGCATATATTTGTATGGTAAAGATAAACCATTCTAAAAATGAACGCCCCTCCACAAAACGTGATCGTTTCAATGTGTGAGAGAAAATACTAATAAGTATTTTCTTGTCTTTTAACCCGTCGCACGCCAATTAGCAGACACAACAGATTTTCTATTGTTATCAACACCTGGGTGTGCAATCGACGTTTAAAGAGTTAATATGACTTTACTGTCGTCATGGACTTTCAACACACAGGATGTTTCGTATAGAAAAAAGCAAAATAAAATATTGCGTTGCATTGTATATCTTTTAATGCCTCCTATGTTAGTTATAGGTCTGTGCAAAGCATAAATTATATAATGGCAATGACGGGCAGTGACAATGATAAGGTGCTGCCATTACATACTTTAAGCTGGACTAATCTATTGATGTAAAAATTAAATTGATACTTTAACCAATATTATAGAATGTCATATTCATTACAGTCTAGCGTATTGAATAATAAATTCAATACGCTATAAATACAGATTTAATATTTAATATTCTAAAAATAGTCTTGTAATCATATCAATTCTTACAAAATTACCATTTTATTTCCAAAACTGGCAACATATTCTCGAATTCTTGGATCAAAATAATAATCTTTTAAATTGAAATACTTCCTGCAAAGTTTTACCAAGTAACGAAAGCTGTGTGGATTTCAACTATCATCAGTTATTTTTTAGTATAATTATTTCTTTTTCGCTTGCTGGGGCAAACTTTATCCATGTCCTTTTACGGTAACGGACTGCCTCGTTGGTATAAGTGGTCGCAAGCGCTACTGCCGAGTCCTGGGTTCGATTCCCGGGTCGGGCAGTGTTATTGTATTTTTTCATCTGGAATTTCTCAGTCCCGGAGTCCCGGAGTCTAGATTTGTGCCCGGTTGATAGCAATATAGGCTCGCCCCTTGATAGCAATATAGGCTCGCCCCTTATTACATTGGACTTAAAAATAACTGGCGAAATGTGAGTGTACTTAGGTGCTCATCTGCCCAATCCTTCGGGGAAACAAGGCGTGATGTAGTGTTGTATTTTTTAACACGTACCATGCGCCATGTGTGTCCTTCGGGAAACTCGGCTGTGAGTGAGGCAGTGCTTTATTCGGAGGCCAGTGTGTCCGCCAGCGAAAACATTTTCATACATTTTACTATATGAGTTCTAATACTTCTGGCCTCCAGGGCTGTTCGGTATATGTGGGTTTTTTGTACGACTTTTTGATCAAAACTTATGTCTGAAAATAAAACACCAAAGTGCACGGTTTTTGGGCTTAGCGCTCATATATCTGTGCTTGTCTGCCCAGCACTGCTGGACCAAACTTTATCCATGTCCTTTTACGGTCACGTTCCTCCTAATTAAAAGATGTTATTGTTGGTTTACATAAGTAAAGAAAACACTCAGTTATGGGTCTCACATAAATTTATTTCTCCATATACATATGTATAATTTTGCGAATCCACTGTGTCCCGAGACGCAGCGCGGGAATTTTTACAAAATAATTGTCGTCTACTAAGGTCTACATTACATTCACACATCGCCCCGCCAGCCATATTGCGTCCGCCATTTTAATTGCACTAAAATAATTATCATTAAAGCTAGGGCGTTAGATAATTGATTTGTTCTTTGCAAAAAATACGAAACGCTGATTGGCGAGCCGTCACAATTTTTTTGTACTCGATATATGCAAGAAAAATAAGCAATTCATCATTATATCCAGGGCACTGTTGATCGGAGAAAAAAATATTTCAACGCGAACACTTTGCGACGAAAATTTTATATATTTTGGAGATCGAGTTAATTAAAAAAGTTCGTAATTGAGTGACGGATCCATTAGGCACATTATATTTCCTCCACTTCATTTTTTATAAATGTCACATCGGAAATATTTAAGTACTTTGGTCTAATGACCATTTTAATATTTAACAAGACCTTCCAAGCAACAATACCCTGACTGGCAAGTGAACAATGTTAATTAAAAACATAGAATTACAATTAATCGGCATTCATGTACAAAAACAATTAACAATAAAGAATTTTATGGTGTAAACTACATTAGAGGAGATACACAAATAAAAATTAAGAACACATAAAAATTAGTTGGTAAAATCAGTCTTAACATACCGAACATAGGTATCAATGATGATTTTATTAATGACATGCGCGCGTGTAAAAACAACCGTTTTGTACTACATAATGGAATAAACAGCACCTTAATATGGCATAATATATTTAATCATTGAACACAATACCGCGCAACTGTAAAATAGTTAAATATTTAATTAAAAACTGCACTGGTTGCAATTTAATAAAATAAAACTGCCGACACAATTTAATTTCAGTCAAGCAAAATTGATTTTATTACTTCTTGCTTTTATGGTAAATAAAAATAAAAAAAGGTAGTTACGCGGTATTGTAGTATCCCAGCGATAGGCTATTTGACATAAAATATTCCCTAATGGCAGAATGATACATTACCTAAGCCTAAGAATGCAACACGAAAAACTGTACAAGAGATCGTAATGTGCGTTCGGATACGTTTACAAAATGAATGATACGACGCTGTCGACGCGGCGAGAAAACAAAGACACTATACAAAAATAAGAAAAATAAAAGGAATGATAGTAAATAAAGCCTAAAATCACTGATTAATGTTACAAAAAAGTTTGTTCAATTTCAATTACGTAGCCTCCTAATAATTAAAGCAGGTTGAAAGCCGGCCATGCTCACTAGCGTGTAAATGTTTCGAACCTCGCTATACATGATTCATCAACGAGTATTAAATTTTCACTATAACCTCAATTTAACAATTATTCTCATTAACTCTACGTACGTTTCGTATTTTATTGTATTCAATATTTTACTTTCATTATAGCTAAGTGAAACGATTGGCAGTTACGAATGTCAGCGGCCGACTATCCGACCGAATCAAAACGTACATAGTTTAACTTTAATTCCTTTAGATATGAGCCACTCTTCAAATTGTTCGCATATCTACGTGTAACGTTTGAAAATTGCGTCAACTTTTTTATATTCCTAAGTTTCATACAAGCTCAAATTTAACTTATACGTAGGTAGATCGATACAAGTAGGTATATCGTATAAAACGAGTGAAAAACGTAAAAATCTTATACATTTACTATGCAAGGGGATTACGGTAAAAGATTAAATAACATACTACACTTAAAGATAGCTTAAAATAGTGTCAGAGTCGTGGCAGTCACGTTATGTCACTCGAAGTGTCTCTCCTGTCGTCCGTTATTATTCCACGTTTTAATGAGAAGCATAAATTAACGGAAGAATAACGCTCAAGGAAAGAAAATTCTTGACATTATTTTTTCGCAAAAGAGAAATGTAAAAAATTTCCCCTCCTGTTGTAGCTTTTTGAAACTCTTCATGCATTTTATCAGTGTTCATACTTTATAACATCACGCCGTACATAGTTTTACGATCCAAATATAATTAAATCGTCATTTCCTTACTTCTATATCATTACCACACCGAAACATATTTATCTAACTACATATAGATATGTCATCGAATCACGATCATCCTCTAAAAGCAAGCAGTGATTGTTCAAAGTAATTAATAAAAATGAGAACTAATATTCGAAGTCAAAAAGCTGAATATACTATTGACTGTTTCATTCGCAAATTAAAGAAATTAAAAAGTTTGGTCCGCTAACATTTTTAACACAACGTTAGATTGACTTAGGTATAATAAATGATAGTTTATTTATGTTTACTATTATATTTTACACGATAAATCGAAATGGTTTTACTAAATGTAGCTAAATTATTGGGTAATTTAGTAACGTAATGCTAAATATGTTACCGGCCATGTTAATATCCGTCACGTCAACATGATTGGCTGGTTTAATTGGGCAAGTTTAAAATTAGAACATAAGCAACACAAAATTATGTTTGACATTACAAATATTTACATAAGATTATGCACTACGCACAGGACAGATACAAAAAATCACACGACACAGCCGATTCGTCTAAGAGTTCTCATATAATATTGCAATAATGAAACGTGTTATATTACCACAATTTACACTACTTAAACATATTTTAACACCCGATATGAAAAATAAACATCTAATTATAGCTGCAATAACTATTTATACATTTTACAATATTTATGTTTGTATATAATGTGTGACGATCAGAATTGAATATCATATATCGCATAAAGTTATTATTTAAGTCTCTAAGCGCACTGTTCATTCACTAAAGTTACGTTTATATGTTGATCGCAAATCATATTTTCACGGCGTAAACATTACACTGATCATTAAATACTTCTCAAAACTCTTTTCGTAATATAAATGCATCTAAGTATAATTCAACTGTTTATATGGACTTTAACATTTAAACTGTTCCGATTTAGAGACAAAAATAGCACGAACAGCTGCGAAAGTTGGAGACATATTCAGTGACGATAAGATATATCCACAATCCGTAACATCGCATCGCATCGTAAACACTTTATACAACCGAACTAACATCCCGTATAAGATTTTACGAGTTCATCATGAACATAGAGAAGTTTTATACTGTACACAGTCGTGTTAACGTCGTAAATAATTGTGGTATCTTAGAGCGTACATTAAATATGTTTCCAGCTTATATTCTATCATAAGTTAGATAATAGGATAATAATTAATTATATTTATTACCCTTCCGACTCACAATCATGATTTTTAGTGGTCACAATCGTAAAATACATCATAAGTAGCGTTCCTAGGCACTCATACATGTTTTAGCCTCTTATACGAAGTTGAAAATGACAGTCAGTCGATGTCGCGGGTACATCACTACTTTAGGGTCATATTCAGCGCGGGACTCTGTCGATAGATATTTATTATCTGTGGCGAAGGCAGAACAAAGAAGCGTTGGACATTTTTATCAGTAATGGCGGGGAACTGTGAAAAATGATGACAACTATTTTTGACTATTATTATAGTTTTAAGGTGGGGTTGAATTTAGATGTAAGTTCTATGTTATTTAATATTATTATTGTCTTCATTTTATGGCGATGTAGATTAAAGCATGTCTAAGGATTTTTAAACTATATTAAATACAAATAATTGGTACCCTGGTTTGATATATCCCTTACGTAACATAAATGTACTTAAAGTTACTAACTAAATGTAACTTGGATCTCTGTCCATTTAGAACAAAATTTTACGTTGTTTGAAAAATATTTCTGAAATAGGAATAAATTGAAAATAATTTGTTAACAAGTTTTAAGTACTTTGATTAGATGCATTGCTGTTGGTATACAATCCTTTACCTTCTGGTTGGGTCCTACAATCGCTAGTATCTGTTACTGCCACATGTCACTGGCGAACGACGCCATCTTTCTTTTCCTGTCATCGAATAACCGTTAAGTTTAAAATTATTTCTGCATGAATTGTTCCCAATACTTCTTTGTTCCGAGTATATCTTAAGTACATACGTCGTATAATTCGCGCGACAGAGTCCCTTGGAGCGCGTTTAGACGAGTATGTCTCATCGTCAGTTAGCGTAGTGGTCGAAAGAGCCGAGGTACTCCAGAGCCGCGCGGTAGCAGAACTCGTACTGATCCTGTTGAAAATAACGTATTTAGTACCGCCGTCATAATGTCTACTGTCTAGAAAAAACAACCGTGACGTAAAATGAAAAAATAACCGAGAAAAAAGATCCCACGATGCCAACTGTATACAGGGTGTATCAGAAAGTTGTGGTCAAAAGGGTGCTGTTAAGACCATCAAACTGAACAACTTTCTCCATGGGACCAACATAATAGTCGAGAAAAAATTATCAGCGGTCCCGTACAAAGCTTCTAAACCTACTCGACCCAAAGGGGCTGAGACTGTTGAAAATATTTTCTAGATTATTCCTCAATCGATTTGATGTCCGTAAGGATTGAGTCGCCACATTTCGTATCTTAATGAAATTTAATACTTATTTAGTAGTAAGTTTAAAAATTTTGTAGGTTCGATCCTCGATTTTGTAGGTATAATACTTCAAAAGATATATGAACATAAAGGTGGCACCTCAATCTAAATATTTGGATTGAGTCGCCTCGTCAGAACTAGGTACGTCATGGATGAATGTTTATCATTATTTGGTATGATTTAGTAGTAGTTGTGTATAGTACCTACTAAAAATCTGAGTCCTGTACTGTTGATATTGAAGAATATACAATACTTTTAATGTGGCTCCTCAATCCATCAATCAATCAATCATAAGAACGTGAATTTCCATGAAAGTAATTAGTCAATTTATATTCCACTCCAAAGAACATTTAGTAGTAAGTGTGTTCGAATTTGTAGCATATAGAGAAAGTAGTAAAACTGAGTGAATTTAGTAAATAAACGCATTTTATTTGGCTCCTCAGTCCTGACGTTCTGCAAATAAATAATTGATTGTATCTACCTGAGATCACAACGGAATCAATAACCAGAGACACTAACATTTTGTATAAATGTCTACAAAATACTTATGTACAAATCAACATTGTATATATTCGGTATCTGAAAAAAAAAATACTTTTCGATATTCATTAAGAATTCGCTATTGAGGGTGACCATGTTGTTTGTGTACCTGGGACAAACGGTCAAACTAGGTAAGTCCAGGTTCGTTAAGTTAGGGAAGCTACGGAAGATCTTCTTGTCCAAAATATCGCAGTGTCTCGAAACAAAAGTCTTTGACCAGTGTGTGTTGCCAGTTATGATTTACGGCCCTAAGACGTAGCGTTTTACAATGGGCCTCATAAGAAAGCTCAAGGTCACCCAAAAGCCAAAGAAGAGGGTTATGCTCGGTGTTTTTCTGCGAGATCGAGTTAAGAATGAGGTCCCTTTTGGGGGGAGCAGTGGACGTCTTTCGGCTGAAATGATGATGATGATGATGTTAAATGAAACCAGGATGACTAGTTTTTGAAATTTATTTTTTTAATAAAATCCCTACTTATTTCTAACAGAATTGTATTATTCACTTCGTAAAGGAGAAAAATAATAAAGTGTTCTTCCTATACGTTCTAAATAATTGCCATTTAAATACTAAGTTACCTAATAAATAAACACATTAATACTAATTGTAAAAAACTATTCAAACTGCCCATTGATACCTCTGATGTTATGGTAAGCGTTTATAACTACGATTTTGTATCGAAGCGCTTTTGTGTTTTAAAACAAATCACAATTGAAATCAAGATGTGCCAACAAAGATAATTATGCAAATTACATATAATAACAATGTTACAAAACCGGTCAAGAGCGAGTCGGACTCGCGCACCGAGGGTTCCGTTCCGATTTCTGAAAAAGTGTGCTATTTAGAGACATCGTTTTATTTTTCCTGTAATCTTTACATAAACTTCTATCATACAGAATATTTGCAGATTTTTCGCTTTGCAAACTTCGGAGATAAGGGGGGGAACGGTATTTTTTTTTACATTTTTCATCAAAAGTCGAAAACTATGCGGCCTATAAAAAAGAAAAAAAATGTTTGAGAATGTGCAAATAGCGTTCTTTCATATCATACCCCATATGCCATAGTAAACCCACTTTGAATTTTTAAGACCCCCTTTCAATCAATGTTGCAAAAAAAGTATAAATATTTCTATTTCTTTCTTATTTGCAAAATAGTTGGGTAAACATCATCTAAAACTGTTCCATATTTCAAGTTGATAGCATTAGTAGTTCTTGAGATATCCAGCTGTGACAGACAGACAGACTGAGTCACACCATAAGGGTTCCTTTTTTACCATTTTGGTACGGAACCCTAAAAAGGAACTATCCCTATACTATATGTTTTAAAAAACAGCACATAATAAGTGGCAGGTCCACTAATCGAATCGCAACCCGCGAAATACAATAATTGAGTAGTCCCGATGCCCATCTGTGGTCTCCGAGAGCAAATGCGCGAGTTAGAGTCAGCTCACACCGAGACGCGACGCGACGCGATGTTGCGCGCACATTTTAAAAGAGCGACTCAAAATATAACTTTATTTTCTACACGAAAATATACACATTTCATTGTGAGAATTTAGAATACGTTGCACCATGCAGCGCTGCGCCTCGTGATGCCTCGCAGCGTATAGCGATGCATCGCGACGCAGCGGTGCTTCGCCGGTACGCGCGTTGTGCAAGAGCGGTGCTGCACCTCACGAAGCCGTGCGACTACTCTACTACAGTCTCTACTATTTCCGTCCAGACTTCGTGTAGAATTGATGCAGTTTGGTCGAGTGCTCGAGTGAAATTATAATGATAGACTGGGATCTTGTTATAATCGGACTTCTTGCAGAAGAGGAAGAGGAAGAAGAATACAAAAATAAAATTAAAAACACGCAGTGCGGGGCGGGAGCACGTGGCGAATGTAGACACGTTCCGCTGCGCCGCGCGGCGTCGGCTTGAAATGGCGGCTGCGAAAATTTTTGCAGCCGTCATCTTGGATATCCATTTTGACCTCATGAACGTTTTAGGTGTTTAATCCAAAAAAAATAGGCTTGGTAGTGTCGTTAATTGGAAACGACACTACTGGTAGTGCGGCTGGTAGTGTCGTTGCCAATAAACGAAAATTCTCAAGGATCTCTTCATCAGATTCTGACTTGGTGACAATGGGTGGTCCCATTGTTCCCTCGAGAGCATAACCTTTCAAACAAAAAAATAATTGTGCAAATCCGACTATACAGGCTGACTTTGAAAACATGCGACAAAATAGATTTTGTTTCTATAAGCCACGAAACGTACATTTTCTTTTTAAATCACGTATTCATGGTCACCCCACAAAAAAATTTCATAAGAAATTAAAGAATAGCTAATAACTTTGTAAATATGTACTTTTTTTTGTATTTTTTTATACGTGCATTTAGTAGAAATTTATACAAAATATTGGCGTTTTTTGTTCCAAATTTCGTCACATGATTATGTAGATTAGAGGCAAATCTATTTACCGAAGCATCTGAATTGAGGAGCCACATTAAATATGCTATATCTCCCATTTCTTTCTTTTGTGATTGCCGACTCTTATCCTACAAATCTAATATTTTTACTACTAAATGATGTTGAAATTGCACATTAATTGAACTACTGCTTCTTTGAAAAATGACCAGTCGTATGTGTATGGTCTGAGGAGCCACACATAATGTATTGTAACTTTTTTAATTTTAACACTACCGAGCTCAGATTTTGTCTACTAAATACTCTCAAATACTACTAAATCATACCAAATTATGATAAACATTCATCCATGATGTTCTTAGTTCTGACGTGGCGACTCAATCCAAATATTTAGATTGAGGTGCCACCTTTATGTTCATATATCTTTTGAAGTATTATACCTACAAAATCGAGGATCGAACCTACAAAATTTTTAAACTTACTACTAAATAAGTATTAAATTTCATTAAGATACGAAATTTGGCGACTCAATCCTTACGGACATATCGATTTGTGTAATAACCCACGTTGACCCATGTTGAAATTAGTCATTGGTCATGACTAATTTCAACATGGGCCTATAAATCAGAGACTATAAAAGATCTATCAAAAAATAAGCGTTAGGAAACTCATATATAAATGAAGAAATATTCTTTAATATGTTTTTCTATCGATCTTCACAACTGAGCCAATACTAAGACTAGCTTTTTCCCGCGGCTTCGCACGCGTGGATGTCGGAAAATATCCTATGGGAACGTGCTACCGGGAAATCATTCCTTATTCCTTGTCTACATTACAAAGGGAACCTCTGTGCAAAATTTCAGATTTCTAGGTTCAAGGGTTTGGGCTGGGCGTTGATGAGTCAGTCAGTCAGTCCGTCAATCAGTCAGTCAGGACCAATGATATATTGGTCAGGACTTCTCTTTTTATTTATACAACAAGGGTTATTTTTCAATAACCAGCCAAATTTTCACAGGGTGTTCTACCCATGAATATGAACAACTTTCACTATGGGACCAACTTTGAAATCGCAAAAAAAAATATCAGCTGTTTCATACATTTTGATCGAGTAGGTATTATTTATTTATTTATTTATTTATTTATTTATTTCAATTGGTCTTACGAGCTAACAGACATACCATCCAAAACGCTCATATGATTAATTTCCTTTATTGACCTTTTGTAGGAAACCGCTGGTTTTTTTTCGTGATTTCAAAGTTGGTCCCATAGTGAAAGTTGTTCATATTCATGGGTAGAACACCCAGTGAAAATTTGCCTGGTCATTAAAAAATAACCCTGTATACAACGTGTAATGCTAAATGCGCAAAACCTCTTAAGGGGTCATTGTACTCATCATTATGAACAACTTTTACTATGGGACCAAACCTGAAATCGCGAAAAAAAAATCAGCTGTTCAGTACATTTATGTTCGCAAATTTCGTCAAAATGTACTGAACAGCTGATTTTTTTTTCGCGATTTCAGGTTTGGCCCCATAGTAAAAGTTGTTCATAATGATGAGTACAATGACCCCTTAAGAGGTTTTGCGCATTTAGCATTACACGTTGTAGATAGATAGATAAAGACATTTCGTTTCCTAACAGAAGAAGTTTCACAAAAAAATAGAACGAAGTCTAAACGTAGGAAAACGTATGCAGTAGCAGCCCTGTTTTACGTTAAACTACATAAAATGCATGCAAGCTCCGCTGTCAACACCTCTGTGACCTATTTCTGTCCGGCGAGTCTTACAGTAAACATAAATCACTGTGTACGCTGCGTTGAAGTAAAACACTAATTATACAATTATAATTATGCTAGAATTTATAGCCCTCCTAATTACTGTGTGTACAGTTTATAATGGACCCACTTTACATATTCCTAGAGTCGTTATTAGGGTGTTAAGGAATGTACATAACTTCTAATAACACATGCATATACTTAAGTTTTAAGACCATAAGCCAATGTCGTATAATGCTTTCTTCGGTAAAGAAAAATTTATTGTGCGGTAACTGAACTTATTGATTGAGCAAGCAAGATCATAAATGCACGTGTCTTTTTGTCAGAGAGAACATGGCATAGCATAACGTGTATAGCGTGTACACTGCCTGAAATAAAGCAACGAAGCATTCGAGATGCTTGCAATCTAGTCATCAGGTTTAATTGATAGGTTCAAACACGTCTTACCTCAGTCTGAACCATGGCTGGGCGTTGCGTGCGTAGCGTGCGCACTGTCTGGAACACGTCAACGACTCCTTCGTACTGCATACGCTCCAGGACCGTCGATAGTGTGATGAATACGCCAGTGCGGCCAACTCCCGCGCTACATAAACAAAAGACAATCGAATTTTATTTTTGATCGCTCAAAAACAATCTAAACATGTCAAAATTATTAAAATTAGATACTCGAGTAAGCATCCTGTTTTCATTATAATGTAAAAAAAATTAAAAAGTTTATTGTTGTTGTTTTTTTTTTCTTACGATAATTACCTGCAATGCACAGTGATAGGTCCGTCTTGTCCAAATTGCTCTTTAGTCTTATGTACTTGACCTAGGAAGTCGATGAAGCCTTCACCACTCTTGGGCACTCCCTGTTCTGGCCAATCAGTGAACTGGAATTGACGTACCGTCCTCGATGACCCATCGCGTGCGTCCGTGACCTGTGTACATGGAATTAGGAAGAACTAAAATATATTGTCTGTGCAACATTCAAGTTAAAATTTCGAATTTTTTATTCTATTTTCCAGAAGAAGAACAAATGACATCGACCCTAAGTCCTTAAAGAACTATATTGCCCGTGCAACATTCAAGTTTAAATTTCGAATTTTTTATTCTATTTTCCTGAAGAAGAGCAATTATTGACATCGACAAAGAACTACATTGCCTGTGCAACATTCAAGTTTAAATTTCGAATTTTTTATTCTATTTTCCAGAAGAAGAGCAAATGACATCGACCCTAAGTCCTTAAAGAACTATATTGCCCGTGCAATATTCAAGTTTAAATTTCGAATTTTTTATTCTATTTTCTCGAAGAAGAGCAAATGACATCGACACTAAGTCCACAATGTTCAAAGTTTAGTAACAAAGTAACAAGGTATTGGAAAACTGGAAGTTAGATCAATAAAGTTTTATCAGTTATTCAAGAATTTCAATTTGTTTGTGAGGACGTACCTTGAATTCCCTCAAGATGTACTGTGGCATGTTATACTCAGCAATGGGGTCAACCACGAAGCATTGGTAGCGTACAGAACGGTCTGATGGCCAGTATTGGTGACATTTTTCCTAGAAAAAATACAGGCGTTACACATTTATGTGTTACAGATAAAAGTTATTTTATCTCTAATTACAATAATAATACAAAAATAGATGTAGGAATACTTACTCGGCCCATCTCCTTTAATTTAGTTAACATAACAATGATTGTAGAATTGTGTTCCCACAGCATCCGCCAGAAGTCATCAGTAGTATCTGGCAGAGGCCCTTGAGTGGCAATGTAGGCTGCTCTGTATCTATACCCATCGACAAACGACGCGTTGATATAGTCAGAGCCATCGCGAGGAGTTAAACACACGCGAGTAGATTCGTACGGCAAGATGTGGACCAGTCTGTTCTTATGTTTGTTGCAAGGCAGGCTAGCAGAAACAAACCGACTAGAATCAGCTTTCATGTTAGCCAATTTCTTAAATTCCAATTCCATTCCAGTGATATTTTCAATAGGATCTACACGCATTAGCTTTTGAATGTGTGCGTGCAAATTGCGAGCGGGAACTTCCGTATCCCCGCAGATCACAGCTTCGAGTAAAGCGTCGTGGATGAATATGTATTGGTCTTCAGTCTGTACCATGTAGTTACGCTGAGCTCGCAAACAGGTCACATGGCCGTAGATGTCAACGGTGCGTTCATGTCGAGCCCTCTCCAGCATTGAGTCTATAACGATAAAGCAGCCGGTGCGACCAACACCAGCAGAGCAATGGACCACTAATGGACCAGAATCAGGAGGATTCAAAGCTCTCACACGTCTCAAGAATTGAAGGAATGGCGCAGGATGATCAGGAACTCCGTGATCAGGCCAGGCGGTAAACTGCAATTGCTTAATCTCACGACGTTCGCTACTATTCCCATTCCGTTCCACTTGGAAGGTTCGGATGCAATAGGTAGCGAGCTCTTGGACTTCTGCAATCGTAACGGTCATCATGCCATACGTTTCCGTTCCCCTGCTGGGCCAGTATTGGTCACATTTGATTCTTGTTCTTTCTTCTAGTTTAGTCATCATTACGATTGTAGAAGTGCGGAGTTCCCAACACATCCTCCAGAAATCTGCTAACGTTTCTTGAAGTGGGCCTTGAGTAGCCACATAAGCGTTATGTTTACGATAGCCATCGCAATAGTTGGCGTTGATGTAGTCACTTCCAAGTATTCCGTCAATTGGCTGCAGGATAACACGACTGTGATCATAAGCAATGACGTTAGCATAGCGGTTCTTGGGTTTGTTCACTTCCATGTTTGAGTGATCCCACGTAAACTGTTGGCCGGGTTCGATACTTTCGTATTCTTGCGAGAACTTGAGGTTATCGTTGGTTTTAAGTCTTTCTATATGTTCCGAAAGTTCCAAAATAGGAATAGGAGGATGGGAAATCATAGCCGGAGTTTGGAAGTTCAACCGCCTCATTTCTACGGGATCAGACGGGGCTCCGAAACCAACATCTGCCGACATTAACGGTCTCGTCACCGCTGCCTGGTCAGGAGCCTTGCAGGGTTGACGTCTTCTCTTAAATATGAACAAAACTACCAAACATAGTGAGAGCATCAAAGCCGCGATAATTGGACCAATAACCCACACCATGCCAGCTTCTTTCCTATTCTCTTCTATTCTAATTTCAGGGTCTCCGTGGATGTCTTTAGGATCAGGTCTACTGGGCTCTTCACCAGGAGGCGCTTCACGCATATCTAGCGACAAATATTCAGAAAATGGGCTGGACGTATAAAGATGCTTTTGAGGAGTATCTACAACCGCACGGACGAACACTCGATACTTTTTGCTAGGATTCAACTTCCTGTTCAGAAAACCTTCATACATTTCATCATTCCCGAGATGGAACGTATATAAAATATTTCGTTGTAAGAATTTGGCCGCAATGTATGGTGCGTTTTCATCATCTGTTCGAGCGTTATTTTTAATTAAATCTTCTGTTAGGAACTGATCCGGATTCTTATGATTATGAGCTTTATCATCAGGCACTACAACTAGATAATAATGCGATATGGGTCCATATTCTTCGGAGGCTTGAGGTAGTATAACGAGTATTTCGTTTTCAACAACGCCATAGAAGTCCGGCTTCACCATCGGTTTAGGCGCGGCCATCTGCGTGGTCACGGTGATCTTCGTCGGCGGTCGGTACGAATCGTCATTAGGTATGGCACTTACATTAACATTATACGTTGTGAACGGAGACAGATCATTTATCGAATACGACGTTCTATCATGCTTCACAATGATTTCCCTTCTTGGTATTTCTTGCGTTTGCGTCATACCAAGAGAGTCGACGAATTCTTTAATTGCATTGTAGGAAATCTTATAGCTAACGGGGTTTAAGCGTAACGGAGGCGACCATGACAACGTCATGGAGTGAGTGGACACATCTTGAGCCCTAAGATGTAAAGGCACTTCTTCTGGTCTGACCTTCACAGTAACCTTTTCTGATAACCTTCCAAGACCATCTGCCGTTCTTGCAGCAACAGCGATAGCATATTCTGCGAACTTTTCCAAATTATCCAAATCAGCAGAGTGCGTTACGTGAACACTTTTTTGCTGCCATTCATCCAGATCCTCGACTGGCGTCATTGTGTAGAATATGACGTAGCCAATGATCTTCTTTCTTGAACGGAACGTTTCCCACCAAACTTCTACACTTGATTCCGAAGTCGCGACGGCTTTAACTGACATGGGCGCTCTACCGATGTTACTTTCAGTATGAGCCGTCACATCTTTGCTGAACGGTCCAGCTCCTTGATCAGTGTACGCTCTAACTTTGAACACATAATGCGCATCTTCTTCTAAACCAGTAAATACTGCTTTAGTTACTTCTGTAGTCTTCTCTGTAACAGAGGATTGATCTCCTCTCTTGAAAAACTGGACATCGTATTTCTTGATCTGACCACTTCGGTCAGCACGGATGGGAGCCTCCCAAGTGATACTGATAATATCAGGCGTTTGAAAGTGGTATGTGACATTCGTCGGAGGCCCTTTCGGAGCACCTTCGGGAGTGAGCCAATATTTGATAGTCTCTTGACCTATTCCGATATGGTTTTTACCTGCTACTCTATATTCATACTGGACGCCTCTTTCTAAATCATTTATTTTATACGAGTGTATTTTAGTACCGGGAAAATTGACTTCTTCGAGAGGTTGATCTTTTATACCATATCGGAGTCTGTACCCAAGTAAATCGCCGTATGTTTGCGATGGCTTGCTCCATTCTAATTCTATAGATACAACGGGCTCCCTTTCCAAAACCCTGCAAAGGAAATAGCGGTTCGTTACTGCTGTTCAAAATGTCGTCAGAATGTAATATGATTCGATAAATAATTTGGACTCACTTCAGGTTGACGGTAGCCCTGTTTGGCACTCCGCCAGGCGTCTTCACAGACACCGGCGCACTTCGGTCTCCGTCGCCCTTCCTCGTGAGAGCCGCCACTTGCACGTTGTACCGCGTATCCGGTTGCAGCCCCGATATGTTCAATTCGAGAGTCGTGTCGTCCATTACGTTGAACCGCATCGGGTCGTTAAGAAGTCCCTTGCCCTATAGAAATAATTTTCCGGTTTAGTATTTGGGTAGCAAAATTCATTTTTTTTATGAAAAGTAAGTGATTATTAGTACAAACCTCTTCTCGCACTTCTTGCACATGTACATGATAGCCTCTTATGATTCCATTTTTCTCCTTCTCTTGCGGTGGCTTCCATGTCACATGGATGGAAGTCGAGTTGATGGCAATGACCTTCACGTCTTGGGGCTCTCCAGGAACTGTGAGCACACAACAAATATGTGAGATATCTGAGCCGTACCTGTTTGCATTTCGACCTAAACTGCCCTATCAGCATCTACGGGAGCGTGCTAAAATCTACCTAAAGCGACTCTCAAGGGCCTAGAAATGGAATCAAGCATTGGCGTCAAAGGCTTGTCAGTTAAGCGCTGCGATTGGTAATTAATCGTAGTTTTATAGTGCGGTCGGTAATCCCCGTCGGTGATGCTGATAGAGCACTTCAGTCGCGGCGAGTGTCTACACACGCCGGTCAGCATCTCGATCGGGCATTTGAATACCAACACACACTGAGACATTATCATTTACGCCCTTTCACATCACCATAACCAATTAAAATCCATTACCTTCCAATCCACATCGTAAAGAACAACTAAAATCGTCAAGCTTTTACAAAGAGTCAACATTTAGTAAGTAATTCATCTATTAGTTTCCAAAGCAGCATTTCTATAACTAAAATCCTTAATTCACACACTGCAAGGGATCATGCTCCGGGACGTCAAGACTTGGGGAATAAATTCAAAATTAAATCACAGAAAAAGGTACACACCAAGTCTTTCAAATCATCAAAAATGTCGTCTACGAAGACATGCTTTCAGAGGTTACCGCTTGCAGTTTGTTTCAAAATGGTCGTTAGATTAAGGAGCTAGGAAGATTATCTACACAAAGCATTAAGGCACAAGCACAAACGCACATCGAAACAAGCACTATAGTAATTGGTACTCACTCCTTATAGCTGTACGGGGTTACCAGCGGCCCATACAAAGTCAGTGACGAGAGAAAAAGAGAAAAACGCATTCAAATACATTTAAGACAAATTGTGCGAACATTGCAGGGCGAACGGAACTACTAAGTGAGAGATTACGAGTAGAACGCTTGTCGGCGAAATGGGGGGCACTCTTATTTTATTTCCTCGTGTATTTTGAGCTCTTTAGGAGGCGCATTCGGTTTAAGCCGCTTGGGACGGTCTAGGTTTGCGTGCGTTGCCTTTTTCTGTTCGCCCGCCGCGCGGAACAAACGGGAATGGGAATTTTTATTTCTTGAATAGAGTGAAAATGTGTGGAATTTGTTTGTCACGAAGGATCTTTTTCGTGCAACTGAGCTTACACGAGCGTTTAACGTCATTTACAAAATGTTGAAGTGGGACAGAAAAAGGCAACGTGCACACGTCAGTAGCCGTTCGTCGTCCGTCGGTGCAGAGAAGTCACTCACACGCACATGTATTGATTAACGCGACGGCGCCAGTCTATGTGTGTGTGTGCTTCTATGTGTTCTGTCAATGTGCGCCTTCGTACCTTCTGTGTGTGTGATGCCTCGAACCTCGTGTATCCTCTGTGATGTTTGTGACAGTGTCAGAGTGTCCGTTGGCTGTGCTCTTCAATGAACTCGTCTGTACTTGATATAAATTCGGCCTTGTACTTTACTGGAGTGATTGATGTCTGGTATATCACGCAGCGTTCTTTGAGCCCCGCCCGTTCGTTGTTTACGGCAATAGCGAACGTCAGGCATAATAGTATTCTGTTTATGTCACAATATCTAGTGTGCATGCACGACGATAGTCTGATAGAGTATACAGAAGAAAGAAGAGAGGCGAGAGTGAAACTGCTACTGCCAAGAAGATGTAGCACAAGAGCAAGTGAGATAGACAGAGAGATAGAGATAGGAAGAGAAGTAGCGCGTAGTCTAGTAACCGAGCTGAGCAGTCGGGGAGTACAGGCGAAGAGTGTCGCGGACCTATCCCTGGGATCCGTCGCGAGAGTTACCAATAGGTGTACAGTTGGTACAAGATAGGAATTTAGACGGAGGATCCGGGGGACGCGGCTTCGACCCGCAGCCTTCCCGCTAATAGTAGATAGTAGTCAGGACAGTACAGTGAGTAAAGAAGTAGTAATTGTGAGTAGTTCAGTAGCATGCGCGCGTGTCGTGTGGGGACGGTATTGGTATTCAAATGCGGCGCTCGGGCCGTGGTGCGTGTTGAGCGATCCGTATAGCCGGGTGCTCGCTCAGCTCGCTCACTGCGAGCTCCGCGGTAAGCGCCGATGGTCTGTGACACATCAGCGCTTACAGCGAAGTGCAGCGCTTGCAAGCTGGGCTGCGCAAGCGGCTATACCATGTGTGACGCACTCGCTCTCTCACCTCGTGTCGTCGCTAGTGGTGCTGAGTGATTCCTAAAAGTGCAGTATTTACCTCACGCAATCAATACACATTACAACCGTAACGAATTGCGTGCAGCAAAACGTGAAACCTATCTGGTGCCCAGTGAAAACTTAATTGAACGAAAAACGGTGCGGTGTCGGTAAAGAAAGCATGCAAAATTGTGTCCATTGCTAAATACTCAACAACTGTGCGCCAAAATCAATAATATAACGGTGCCGTCGACACTATACCAGGTGCATTATAAACTTTGCATTTCAGTGAGTGCCATCTTAACGTGTGATGACGAATCATATGACGCGTCATCAAAATAAATCATTACATGTGACAAGTGAGTGGAAATGTCAACTCTATGCCGCTGTGCACAGCGACTATAATTCAGTGAAACCAAAATGATCATCTGTGACATGATTATAGATAGGTATACATGGAAATATTATCGGCAAGCATAGTATTACTTTTTACGAGAACTGAACCTCCTTGCTTAGAATCCTGCTATGTGCTCACAAAAAAGAAACAAAAGAAAAATGACATTAGTATTTTGGTAGTAGTTGTAGCGCAACGAGATTTCTAATGTGATATGAATTATTCCGTTATGGTATCAATGGTTTATTTGATAATAGCCCACCACCAATGTAAGACCAATAAACATTTGCACAAAATTAGGTTCACTCACAGTCAAAATGGAACTTCTCCCGTTGCTTACTATTTTAAATCGTTCTTTACAGGCAGTTCGATTTTCACTGTGGTTAAATTAAATTTAATGTTAAAATTATTCATATGCCTTTTAAAAAAAATCATATATTAACATTTTTTATTTCAGTACAAAAAAAATTCGCAGATATGAATAATTTTATACAACACTTTATACCAACTTTGTAGAATCCCATGGTTTTGTTAGTAAATATAGATCATTGTATCATTAGAAATCATTTTCATCGAATATATTATACGGGAAAGATAATCAGATGTAACAACAGAGGAACAAAGTATTGTTACACTAGAATGTAGGTTGGTATTATAACGCATTAATACATTCATAGCTAATTCGAAAATATTTTAAAAGTAAATGAATTCCCAAAACTCCTCTGATATTACATAGCCAAAGAACTTTGTTAATTTGAAAGATAATTAAATTATTCATCAATTATTAGCAATTAATTCTTTGGCCCGGCATCGCTCAATTTTATGATTTTATGTTTATTAACGCTCCCTCAGATTATATTAAAAAGTTCATCTATCCAGAGTTTTTTGTTTCGAAATTCTTTCGCTTCAAGGAGAGCGAGGGAAGTCATAAGATTGAGCCGATATGGAACTGTTTGAAGGTTAGTGAATGTCCAATGATGGTAGTGACACGTACCGTCTTCATGCGTGCGCACGGTGACGGGGTACGACGCGGGCCCGTCGCCCACGCTGGTGCCCGCCAGCACCCAGATGCGGTACTCAGTCCAGCGCCGCAACTCGTCCAGTACAAACGTCGTCTGATTCAGTTTCACGACGGTCGCCTCAGAATCCCCCCTCCCAGACTCCACACAAAGCAGCTTGTAGTAAGCGATCCGTCCGTTGGCTCGCTCGGCGGGCGGCGGTTGCCAAGACACGCGCACGGCGGTGGGCGACACGGCCACCGCCGTCACATTCATCGGGGGCGCTCCAGGAACTAAACAAGCTCAACGGTAAGAACGAGCCGGCACAGATCCGGGGATCCGTGCCGCACCTGCAACTGAAATGACGCGCGACTACGCGCCGCGCGCCGCTTTATACCCAACACACAGCCGACCTAACCGATGCAATCACTGAATGCGATTGAAACAAAAAATAAAATGTGCCCAAAACAAAATAAAAAAACGACATCAGTCGCCAAAATAAACGAGCATGCACTTTTTGTTAGTGTGGTGTGATTGTAGGATCCGCTCGCCCATACATCTCTAAGTCTCATCCGTCACACTTTCCCCTGTTGGAAGAAAATTGTGATGATTATGTTCTAGCTTACGACGCGGAGAACACTGTTTATCCCAGTGATAGATGACGTGGCAGTCGGCAGATCGAGACATGTGATTGATGGAGCCCGATGAACTTATTGACAGATGAGCCAAGATTTCCAAATGTCGTCCGCGTCGTCGGCGTTTGAATAAAAAAATGTCATTGGAGGCGTAAACCCCGTATTTAAAAGTCTGACCTACGAACAACATAAAGCTACTACTAAGGTACGGTGCACGCTTTCAATGAAGCTAATTGTGAACAAGTTCGGCAGTTCCGTTGAGTCGCGCAATCAAGTGACGGCGTACACTTTACCGTTTCGACAAATTTACGATTACAAAACACATATTGTGATATAAAACTTGGTGCTTGTGCTGTATTACTGGCAGCGTGCCGGGCAGGTGCTCTTATGTGAAATATTACATTAGGAGTTACCTGGTACACCCACAATAGGTTCACTCTCTCATATTCTCAAACGATGATTGGAAAAGAGCCACTTCGTGAATTGCACAAATAACAAAACGTTCGTGAATTCTTAAAAGGGAGCATTTGAAAGCATTTTCCATAAATTGTTTTGGAAAGCGAAGTTTTATTGCGGAAAGCGAGTAAGAAGTATGCAACTTATATCATATTGAAATGTGCGAATTTGGGATCCGTTTGAGTTCAGAATGGGATCCGTTTGAGTTCAGAATGGGATCCGTTTTTTGGTATTTTCAGGGGTCTTGTGGCTCGTTCCCCCTCATCCTATCTACACTCACTCTTCACGAGACGTCACTCCAAGTGTGCGGTGTGAGGACATACCGTATTGTTTCGTCCGCACTGCAATAGGGGGCGTGGTGGCGCCCTCGCCGCGCTGCGACCGCGCCGCCAGCCAGATGTAGTACAGCGTGTTGGGGTAGAGACCGTTCAGTGTGTAGCTCTCTGTTATTGGTATCCGTCTGGGAGAATTTTAGCATTGAACAATATTATTTTTAGATAAATTGTTTCTTACCGATCACAAAAGAGGTAGGAAACATTATAAAAGGATTCCAATGAAATTAATTGTCAAAGAATCTAGATAAGAGATCTAGATGCATAACACCTTTCTTTTATTTTGTTAACGCAGCATCTGAGATTTTGTAAAAAGTTAAAAGTTTACACCGAAATAACCCTTCCAAAAAAGGATCACTAGTGTTTCTAAAATCGTCGAGACAAACGTCCTTCGTAACAAAACACTGTAAAATAAGATAATTTCAACATAAATTGCCACTAACAAAATCACTGCAAACCCATGTACGAACACAAGGACCAATATTTCGATAATGAAACACATTAACAACTCCTTACTTCCTATGGTGTTCCTTGGCATAAGTATCGTTCCAGTACAACTCATACGACACGATGTTGTCTCCAGCATGGGCTGGTCTCCTCCACGACAGCGTCACCGACGTCTCGCCTGCTTCTACCGCCACCAGGTTTGAGGGTTGAGATGGTACTCCTAGTTAAAAAAAATACAACATCACATCTTTAATCTTGAAGGGTTAGGTCACCAGCCACAAAGAATTATTTAAATTAAGATTAATGTCATATTCCGAGGGCTGCTAATTAAATCTAAAAATACCTTTTATCAATAAATAAACCAGTTCACGTACCTTGCTGCGTCTTCACCTGCACGGGCGCCGATATGGGCCCCGGCCCCACAGACGTGAACGCTTGCACGCGTATAGTGTACACCGTGTGGGGGGTCAGTTCGCTGATCGTGGTTAGGTGACTGTTATCCATCTGCAATGGAGGTTCGGTCGTAACTTGCAGTTTAGGGAGCAAGGAGGTTAGTTTGGTTTGGGGTAATTAATTGTTGGTGATACAAAGATCTTTTAGCGCCGGAATGACATTAACTGGGGGGTCGTTGTCAGTTTTTTTTTTTGGGAAAATGAATTGAAAAACAAGATGGCGGCGTTTAGTTCCTACTTTGGCCACGCGCCAAAAGATCCTTGTACAACTTTAGAGTTAATATGTGTCAAAATTGGTGTTTGGATAATTTTGTGATTTAGGTTTAGTGGACAGTTGATGCTAATATTTTTTTAAAGTCAGGTGGTAGCGCAGACTTTATGATAAACAGTAAAAAGTTTTCAGTCGAACATCATTGTTTTGTCATAAAATATTCAGTAGTTTCAAAAAAATTAGACATTTGGAAGTGGAAGAAAAATGTTTTGTAAAGTTGTACGCAGTTGTAAAATTATACGTGAAGTTAATAAAATTGTGTTAGAAAGAAATGTATACTAACAATTTTTTAAGTAATAATGTACTGAGAGCCATTATTTGGCTCTAAAATAAAATGTTTTTAAAGCTAAGGTACTATCAACGATTTTTGTGCTGCACCCCCATAAGGTCGCTTTTCGCCTGCACGGCCAGGGGCAGGCGGGTCCTGATTGATGATGATGATTGATGGCATTGTTTTCGTCAACCAATAGCGGTTCGGCGCATATTACAAAAGGAAGGGTCGTTCTACCCAAGTTAACAAAAAAAAGAAAAGGTTCTTTTTTTTGTTAACTTGGGTAGCCAAGTTAACAAAAAAAATCTGTAAACAATGAGCTAGTAAGAATGTTATTTTTGCCTTCCGTAGCTTTCAAAACGGAACTTTATTTGATTGCTTTGAATGAAATAAGTAGGTATTTTATGAGCCTTGTTTGGTAATTTGAATAACCTGATTGATTTTAAGTATCCTAAACATTTTGAGATGACTTTAACTGAAATGCTTGGAACCATAAGGTAGGAAATAAAAAGTTTTAGACTTGTGCTGAAACTATACTAAAGTAAGTTTAGAAATTACGGAGAAGAAAAACCTTTTTGTATTTTCATAATATTTAAATATGAATATAGGTAAGTATAGTTATCTACAAAATAAACTATCGCGGAATGTTACATCGATATGTTACCGCTAATGTGCGTAAATCAGTTAGGGCCGTGAGATCAATTGTAGTTTAAACCTCGGAAGAGAGTTTAATCACTGGGTATCGATTATTGAGTAAGATCAAGCAGGTAGTTGATCGATTATTGGCAGTTTAAACCATCGATTCGTTTAAACTAAGCCAAAGGGACAGTTAAACTCCTTTGGATGGATTAAACTGACCGTGTGCGTACCAGATGGCATAAATAGACGCGACGACCTTTCAAAAAAATTGCTACAAACAAAACATTTCTACCTGACTGCTTTAAATTCTAAGTAGTATCTATTCATTGAAGCTTTGTTTTTGGTTACATGAAAGTGACTCGGATTCAGATATCGAAATAATACAAAAGTTGAACGATCTAAATACATAGTTATTATAGTAGACCGTATGTCGTTAGATCAAGATACAATCATTGAAATCAATGGAATGACATAGAATTCATACGTCGTTTTCGTGTTTCCGGTTTCAGCAAGAGCTATTTCAAGCGAAATCGGAAGCGAAATATGTCATCCGGATAAGGTAAATTTTATTTAAATTAAGTAAGTACTCCTAATTAGTATCTAAAGAGTTTTTTCTAGAGATACGACCTACTGATACCTACTTGTTATTACTGTTGTTGTCAACGGGGTCTTTTTGCTGCCATTATTTTAGGAATGGATGAACTAACTTCGAGTAAACTAGAGAATGTTGCCATGTGTAAAAGACTAATCGAAGTTTAACTAATCTGTTCATATTTTCCATTGGATCATATCACCATCGATTATATTGAATCGTAGATTCCGATATCCATAGTTTAAACTGCTTTTGATCTTTAATAGTCATGTTGTATTGTTGTGTTGTAAGGGCCGTGACTGAAATGCTTGGAACCCTAAGATAAGAAATAAAGTTTTAGACTTGTTGTTGACTTGTTTTTAGGGTTCCGTACCTCAACAGGTAAAAACGGAACCCTTATAGGATCACTTGTTTGTCCGTCTGTCTGTCTGTCAGTCAGTCTGTCAAGATCGTTTTTCTCAGGAACGCGTAGAGGTATCAAGAAATTAATATCAAATACGTAGGTCTGTGGTCTCTTGAAGTCCTAAAAAACTCAAGCATCTAAGTCAATGCAATAAAAACATACGGCCATTATGCGACATATTTTGATACTCGCAAGTAAATCAAAACCTATAGGGTACTTCCCGTTGTTCTAGAATCATGAAATTTGGTAAGAAGCAAGGTCATACAACACAAATAAAGGAAACAGTCCGAAAATGGTTAATTTGCAATTCTATCACATAAAAAAAATGTTCAAGTCTGTCAGTCTGTCAAGACTAGACTCTTTTTCTCAAGGACACGTGGAGATATCAAGTTGAAATTAATATTAAATGCGTAGGTAAATCTATTGTCCCTTAGAGTTTTAAAAAATCAAGCGTCTAAGCCAACGCAATAAAAAAATACGGCCTTTTGATAATACCCTATGATTATTTCCCCTCCTTTTTTTTATATATTTTTACGACTTAGATTTTAAATTATGTAAATTACTTAAATAAATACTGTTTAAACTTAATTACGATTTGTGTTTTCCTATCATAAATGTTTAAATACCAATTTCTAAGAGACTTATGGGGCCGATGCACATCTGGCGAGGCGCAGCACAGCGTGGTTTGTCAATGCCAAACCAAAATCAACATTGCGAGCCTTAAAATAAGGTCGAAAATAAATAACCTGAGACGCGCACCTTTTTCCGCTTAGATACAATCTCATTATTATTTAAAAAAAAAAATCGAATTTCGTTTGATGATAATTTCTACCAAACGCAGTGGCATTTATACGTACGGTATGGAACTGGAAGATGTGTAATAATAATAATGTAATCAAACTATAAGTAATACTGGTCCACAAAATTAAATATTAAATTAAAAATCATGAATTAAAAAAGTATTTTTTTCTAACAAAATAAATTCAGTAAAAGAAATCACTATATTTAGAGGCCACCTGCGGTGCACCACAGTGTCCAATCCATTGTCCGCCGAACATGGTTTTTTTTTGTTTGCACACATGTTCAAGGATTCAAGTTCATTCACTCATTGACCTAGTGGTCCAATTCTACAGTGTTTAAATTTACTCAAAATGAAAACTCTCCTTTTTGACCTAAATACTGCACCATCATCAAATGGAATATTATACCCACATTACCCACCATCGTACTAGAGGAGCTCTTGGCTAAGTAATAACAGCCGTATGGGTCGATCCATCGGGTTAAGCTACGATTGCCGAGGTTGGTCCGTGTATGGGTGACCATCTTTACATACCGAGACTCCTCCGTGCATCGGAAAGCACGTTAAGCCGTTGGTCCCGGCTGTCATTCGTGGATCTTTGACAGTCGTTAAGGGTCGTCAATAGCACGAAAGTCGGACAATCAGTCTTACCAAGGGGTATCGTATTACCCAGTAATTGGATTGTGGAGGTCAGATAGGTAGTTGCTCCTCGTAAAATAATGGTATTCAGCTGCATCTGATTAGACTGGAAGCCGACCCCAAAATAGTTGGGAAAAGGCTAGGCCGATTGATTACCCACTCTCGCAGGTAAATAAACCCCAATAAACTCTAGTACAATTGTCAAGTTTGAAAAGAAAAAAAATGATTTCAATTTAAACTAAATAGAATCTACGTAACATTGAGATAATTAAATAAAACTTAAGGCTGCAGTCTTGAAAAATTCAGTCGCGGCGAATTATTTGCGCAACTTTGTATTTTTTTTTAAACTAAAGTAATGAAATAACATGAAATATTATTGCACATAAATAACCATAATATAAGTAAGTAATAGCTAGTTGTTTCCTAAGCTCATCCAGGTGGATTATCTTAGGTAAATCAAGCATCAAATACAGCTCTCTCGCGCCAGCAACATTCTGAGCCATGCCTAGGTATCTCACTTTATGGAAATAAAGACTTAATTTACAAAATCTGTTCAGCTCATAATTAAATCAACACTCCCGTCTGCAAAATGCGCTGATTAGCCCTTTCCAATTATCTTTCATTTTCTTCATTCGGATCATCAAAATGATATGGTTTTATCTCTCAACAAACGGTTCGTTTCATAATAACAATGCATCGGATGCATGTAATAATTAGATTATTTTAATGCTAAGAGTTCAAGAAAGCAAATACTTAAAAAAAATGCACCTAAATCACCCTACTCTAACAACAATAATAATCAAAAAATACATACTTACAAAACTCTTTTTCTTAGCTTTTTTGAAATTATTTTTATTTTTATTCATAGAGCAAGGAGATATAGGTGCAATTTTTGTTTAGTATTTGCTTTATTGAACTCCTGTCATTTGTCATTAAAATAATTAAACTACCACATATAGGCACGATGCAATGTTATTATGAAACAGACCGTCTATTAAGAGATAAAAACAGAGAACTTTGAGGAGATTGTGATCTCCGATTTATGAAAATTAAAGAATAGAAAAAACTAATCAGCTCATTTTGAAGAATAGAATATTGAGCTAATTATGCTCTGAACAGACCTTGCAAAAGAATTCTTTATTGCCATAAAGTGAGCATATAAACACAACTCGAAATGTCGCTGGCGCGAGAGAGCCGCATTCAACGCTTGATCCACCCGACATAGTCGACCTAGATGAACTTAAAAAAAATAACTAGCTATTACGTATATTATGATTATTTATGTGCCATAATAATATTTCATGTTATTTAACTACTTTTGTTTAAAAAAATCTTTCTAAGTTAGATTTCCTGCCGATTCGTCTAAATTCCGAAATCAGACCAATGCGGAGGAAATCTAACTAAGAGATGAGTATTGATGATTTTTATGGTTAAAATTAAGTAAATACATAGTTCT
Organism: Cosmia trapezina; assembly: GCA_905163495.3. Classification (NCBI taxonomy): domain Eukaryota; kingdom Metazoa; phylum Arthropoda; class Insecta; order Lepidoptera; family Noctuidae; genus Cosmia; species Cosmia trapezina. Next base: position 20,753,929 of record LR991034.1, read on the forward strand.
TATTGTCGCGAATCATATTTTGATTAAGATACAACCTTAAACTGCACCGAAAATTGCAAAAAACGCAAGAACATTTGAATTTCGCGCTCTACCACAGCGCAATCATTTTAAGTTGATTTTTGTGTTACCATTCGCTATTAAATCATCCTAAATACATTTTGGCTGCAATGGGATTTGAACTTAGTCACATAATTATATGACATACAGTTTGTGTATCAAAAGCCGTGTCTCCTGCGCGTCTTTTTGCGAAACATTACACAAAAACATTACTTACACATTTTTTTAAATATTAACTTATTTAATAGTACAATCGGAAAGCTGGTCTGTGAAGCTAATTTATATTCCATCTAATAAAGGTCCACCAGTAATGTTTTCTGAGACACTCTTTTATATCATTATTTTCGTAAAAGTGTTACATCTGGTGCCTGTGTTTGCGCATTGTGTTACAATGGCTTCAAACCCTTGAAGGCGTGCGGGAAGTCCGTCAGCCCCTTGGTTTTTTATTTAACAAAAGACACATGCATGCAAAAGCATGAGATTATTAGGGTATAGAAAGAATAAGTGGCGCAGTTAAGAATGACCAAACCAGTTCCTAAAACCGTAAAAGAACATTGTTTTGGTTTCACATAGCGAAAATATTATCGTTTCTGAACCATCTCGTCTCTGAAAATTTGAGTGGTCATTAAAACAAACGCCGAAAAGAGCTCGTGGCTAAGTAATAACAGCCGCACGGGTCGGTCCATCAAGCCAAGCTACGCCTGCCGGGGCTGGTCCGTGGATGGGTGACCATATCCACATACCGAGACTCAACCGTGCCTCCGAAAAGACGTTAAGCCGTTGGTCTTTTTTTAGGGTTCCGTACCAAAATGGTAAAAAGGAACCCTTATGACTCAGTCTGTCTGTCAAAGCTGGATATCTCAAGAACTACTAATGCTATCTACTTGAAATTTGGAAAAGTTTTAGATGACGTTTACCCAACTATTTTGCAAAGAAGAAATAAAAATATTTATATTTTTTTTGCAACAGGGACTGAAAGGGAGTCTTAAAAATTCAAAGTGGGGCTACTAAGGCATGTGGGGTATCATATGAAAGAGCGCTGTTTGCACATTCTCAAACATTTTTTAATTTTATTTAAAAAAAATACCGTCCCCCCACCCCCGTTATCTCCGAAGTTTGCATAGAAATCTGAAATTATTTTATGTGATAGAAGTTTATGTAACGATTACAGGAAAAACAAAACGATCTCTAAATAGCACACTTTTTCAGAAATCATCAACAAAAAATAAATATAAATGAGTACGGAATCCTTGGTGTGCGAGTCCGACTCGCGCTTGACCGGTTTTTTATACCTCTACCTAATTTTTTTGTTGCTGAGCAGCCCAGCTCTTTGTTTTTTTTTTTTACTGAAAAAAGGGCGCAAAAAATCTTTAGAAGTGCAAGTTGCAACTGAATACCTATACCAATTAAGGGGGATGCGCTGTGGTAGTCTGCAAAATTTTGCAATTTACAGGTCCGTATCGGGTTGTATCTTGATCAAAATATGATACGCGGAAATAGAACATATGTATTTACATAATTTTAACCATAAAAATCATCAACTCATCTCTCTATCAAAATTATCTATTAAAATTATGTAATTATATATGTTTTATTTCAGCGATGCGCTGGGTAGCCCACGAAATTCAATTTTTTTTGCTTTTTATGCAATTTGCAGGTCCGAAACCCGCAAATTCCATAAAACGCAAGAAAATTTGAATTTCGTGGGCTACCCAGCGCATCCTCCTTAACGTTTAGTAAAAAAAAGGCCATTGTTCATTTTAGGGTCATCCTACTTAGGCGATATTCTTCGCTCATTGGTCAAACAAAAACAATTAAGTTTACAACAATTGCCTCATCCTTCATTCATTGGTCAAACTGAATAAGGGTGTTGCAATCTACTATTTCAACGTTCAAACGAAAAAGTTTTGAAAGTGATAATGCACAGCGCCACGTGATTGTACCTTTACTGCTATGACCTAGAGCACACAAAGAGTAGGAAGAATAGCAATAATATTTAGGTAGCACTTACCATTTGTGAGTGCCACGACTGTAGCAGTTGCGAAGGGTCCGTGGTGTAGTAGATTTTGTAGCCCTGCAAAGGAAAGAATAGATTCAATCTTTATCCAAAATGTTCCTCAATTGAGTCTTCAAACTGGTACTCTCGTTAGTTTAATATATTAAATAGGTCCTTTTGAAATCATTGATTAGGTCCTTTTCATATTCCCGTTTTATATACAAAAAAAGTCATTGATTGTCGATGCATTTTTGCCATTTTAATGGAAGTTGGTTGATGCCTCTGCATTAAAAATCCTGGGAACGGCAATCGCTGAACTCTTTGAAAGTGTTTTTCATCGCCTCGTTGGATTTGAAATTTTTCCCCAGGGCTCATTGTTGAGATCAAAATTGCCAGAACGGAAGCGATCAAACCAAAAACGCACCGTTCACTTGCGGAACCTTGTCCATACACGTCTTTAATATTGCGTGCAGTCTGTTCTGTGTTGACGCCACGACGGAACTCGTACTCGAAAATAGAGTGCAATTTTGATTTTTCCATGGTTACAAAAACATCGATATCAAAGAAAAATCGTACGGCGGGAAAACGAATGAACAAATGATTTTCAAACAAAAATAATAATTTGAATTTGGAATTCTAAATAGAATGAAAGATGTTGATCTTCACACTAGCCGAGTCAAAAATCGGCGATTTCATAGGTAAGGTTACCAAATAAATAGCCTGGCCTGGTTCTGCAGTTTTGATTTCACGTCCTACTTCTCATACTCATTAGTTTAACACTTGCGCTTTCATCAAAGCCGAATTTACGAGATCTAAGTGCCTCTATCCAAACTTCGGGGTAAGGCGATCAAATCTTGCAATCTAATTTGAGCAGAAACTACATTTAGAATTTAGTTATCCCCTTACCGTAACTTGTCCGTTGGGCGTCTCTGGCTCATCCCACTGAATAACCATTGTGCTGGAGCTTAGAGGACGAACTTGAACGTTCCTTGGTGCTGAACCAGGTTCTATGAAAAAAAAAAACAATTTGATAGTGATGTGACATTTAGTTTGGGTTACCACCCCACGTTAGAAGTGCTACAAGGATCTTTTGGCGCCCGAATGACATTGACAGGGGTTATTTTTGAAATTTTGAACTTTTGTGAAATTGTCACTGTCATTGTGAGTCAAAAAATAAGATGGCGGCGTTAGGTCCGATTTTGGCGCCAAAAGATCCTCGTAGCGTTGTAGTTGATTTAATTGTTAACCACATCTGCATGCTTATGTTTTTTTTCTATATAGGTAATCATTCCATTTATATTCCTGTCTGAATGTAGTAAAAAATATGAAGAACATCTGACATTAAAAAAGTAAAAGCGAGCCAAATATTTTGTTGAATTACGAGTACATAAAGATACTCGTGTCTACTTCTAAATTCAGACAATAAATAATCTTAGAAATATTATGAGTCTTTTCATAAATATAAGTAATCCAATTTCAAGTTTGATAAACATGTATAAAATCCATCTCTTGAAAGACTAAGTACCCATTCAAAAACTTGCACTACATTTGGGTTTTCATTGAAAACTAGAATTTAAAAGTTATTACCAACATTTAAAAACACATAACAGTTGTTAAATTACAATTCATAAAAATTAACACCAATAATAAGCCAATAAGATCAAAACATACAGAACACAAAGATTTAAGAACAAATGTAAATCTACAACGTCTTTTATACTAAACGTTAATAACATTAATGAGAAAAAGGATGGTACTCTTGTTTCATGAGCCGTAAAACATAATGCCGGTCTGACTCCTACAGAATTGTTTGGCACAAATACTATCAGACACCCTACCGCTGTTATCTCAGACACAATAACACGTAAACATCCCGATGTTAAATTAAGAAGCGACTTGACTCATCTCAATTATATACAAAATGAAAATAAAAATAACAGGACAATAACCGTCGGGGGCACAATGCCTGTCTTAATAGGATTTGTAATCGCAGCCTCTAACACGAACAACGCGGCGTCACTCAATGAAAAATTCTCTTTTCTGTTTATAATATTCGCGAAGGGCGAAACAATAAAAGTTTGGGGACTGTGCAATATTAAAACGCTATAATCTTGTTTGGGTCCAGAATCCGGGTCGGCGACGTCAGACCAAACTTTTCCTTTATTAGAAATGTAAAGAATATCAAAAGACCTGTTGGTAATTTTATATACCAACGTTTTCATTAGCAATTCATCCAAGTTTTTATTTTGTCTGTTTTGTGACATCGCGCTATGGGGACGTAGGCGACGCTCCACGAGTCAAATTTAATATATTTTGCTGAGTGAAATTAGATATGATGGTTTAACATTCACGAAGCGAGAAACGTTTGGGGCGTGGATAAAGAAATTAAATTCCACCACAGGGTAATGTACGGTAAATATTTAATATGTAATTGAGGTGAACGAGCAGAGTCACACCAATTTGTCACGTATCGCAGACAAATACAATAAACATGCAAATTATTAACAGATAAACCCTTTTGTACAAGCGAAATATTAGCTACACCCAGTCGACTGATTAAATGTATTAAATACGAAACAACCTAACTAACATGCTATCAATGCCCAGATTTTAGAAGTTTAGGAAGTAGACCCACAAACAACGCCGTTAAGTAATGATTTACCAAAATTCATAATAGTATACTTACTGGCACCTCCATACAAGGAATCCACTGCAAGAGAGCAAGGAAACAAATAACAGTATTAGTATGTAGAAGTCACGTGAACAGTAACACACAAATCACACAAACGGTGCCGCAGAGGAAACTTTAAAACGTGTGACACAGAACTGACCGCGTAACTGATCCTAACATCGATAAAAACGAAATGGTGCATGATTAAACGAACAAAAAGGATTACGCTCTACGTCTACATACTAAGAACAAAAGTAAATGTGCAAATGAAATAAAAGTCTATGATAATTCAGAAGCGAACTTACATGAAGCATCGGCGAATGTCGTACGTCGGTTATACGCGTAGGCATGAAAAGACGATCAAAGAAAACCTTAAAACTGAGAATTGAGCGCAAGAAACGTAAAATAAATCTATTTACCCAATTCAAAGCAAGTAAAATTAACTGTATACTTGACAAAATTGAAAGCGAGACCAGAGTAAATGAAATTATAACAAGCGTATGGGTAAATGCGTAGAAATGATAATTTTTCATCGTCTATTATAAATTGGGATTATTAAGAAGATGGCATTATTAAGATGATTTATAATCTCGTTCGTCATAAGTAAGTGGAGAAGAGATAATAATCTTGAGAGGGGCCGATAGAACATGATATTGATGCCGTTTATTATATTAACGGGGTTCTAAATTATCGTGAAACTTTACACTCTTAATTTTAACAGGAGAAAGCTATTCGTTCGTTTTCTATAAATTAGGTGAAATACAGATTTGTAAAGTAAGAAATGAAATAAGAATGGCAGCAATCAGTAGCCATTTGAACACAAAGACGCAATGCTTCTTCTTTTTTTTCCCACGTCTCTTCTCTTGCCATATAGCTAATGACTATGATGATTGAATTACCCTCCAATAAATCATACCGAAAATGGATACGTCACTTACAATGAACAGTGCCCCACTCGAAGTCAAACGCACTCTCCAGTTACTAAATACCTCTACATACCAGTTTCTCCTGTGGTGATCACTGCTGGAGCTGAAGGTGGACCCCTTCCTATGTTGTTGACAGCTATGACGTACATCTCGTATTCCGTGTATGGTGATAGGTTCGTCACTGAATAGTACTGGGTGATGACTCCTGAGATCTCGCTGAAAGCCTGTGGTTGGAAGGTTGGGAGATTTAAGTGGTTGAAAAAAAAAGATTATCCAAATTATATTTAAATTTGTAGAGTATACCAGATATTTTCGCCGGCCGCGGCCATTGAAAAGTTGTGTGGAAATCAGTTGTGTTGTTGTATGGATGCGGAAAATGCATCAGGAATGTTTTGAGTATGAATGTGGATGGCTATAAATGTAGGGAAGACCAAAGAAGCGGTGGATAGACTATGTGAAAAATGACATGGCAAGAAAGGTAGTGACTACGTGAACTCATGATGCGCCGACCCTAGGCCCCAATAATTGGGATAAGGGCAGGATAATGATGATGATACCCAACACCAGGGAAAAGTCCTCTCTCTCAGTCTTTTATCAAAGGAGCCTAGCTCATCCCGCCATCTCCGTCGGGGCCTGCCGTAATGTCGCTTGCCAAGCGGGAAAATATTATGTACCTAATTGTACAAAAAGGACGTTTACAGATTACTTTTTTAATACAAATAAAAAGTCAGTTATGAATTGGATAACATTAGCACATTCATTACATACGGAATAAATTATTTTATATGTATGTATGTGAGTAAAATAAATAATATTCACAGAAATAAAATATTCATACTTATGTGTACTACTTATTCCATTGTTTTCTATGAAATCAAGCTGACGTGGTCTCGATTTACAGCAATTGAATTAAAACTGCTTGCATATCGAATATTATTTTAATGAAATAAACCATGGAAATGCGAGATGTTTTTGAGCATATACTTACCATGACCACGAAATATTAATACCTACTACTTAGATACTTACCTACTACACATTTTCAACCCTAAAAAACCCTGAAAAATTTTGACGTTGTAAAACTTGTGTCATATTTGATATTTGACGTCTCACCTGATTGGCGTATTTCGGCTTGTACTGAATGACGTAGTACTGCGGTTCCTCAGGTCCGTTGTAGGTCCACGTGAGTCGTACTGTGGTCGCTGTGACCTCTGAAGGACGGATCTCCGTCGGTGGGCCCGGTAACGCTGGTAAAACAGTCATTATTAGAAACATTCCATATTCAAATAAAAGAAGATATGAAATAGGTAGTTATATAAAGGCTGATGCAGATGTGGGCGGGCCGCAAAGCAACGCAAAAATCCTCCTACATCACTTTCCACCATCTTGCACACTACAGGCGGGCGCACTTTTTTGTATTGGAATGCAATTCGGTGCCGCTCGATGCGGTTGTAATGTGAAAATACTAGAGATCAAAAACTGCTTGCCCAATCAGGAGTTGTTCATGACTTCGAACAGCGGTTTAGGCTGATTTCCTGATAGAAAGCCTTGGTACTCCCTGCATTGTAGTCTGAGCTGTTATTGTCACATTCCATCGGATACTAGGGCTTTACACTATTGGCAGCTCTCTTCAAGCACACTTCTCCTCAGTTTTCAAGGCGAGATTTCTTCAGAAAGGACCGGTAGCTCACCAGAGAACTTTCAGGCTTCTATATCAGCCCTTGAGATTTTTACTGATTCGATCGGCTTTTGTTTAAAACAATAGACGATCAAGTGTGTTTTTTAGAGTTTCGTACCCGAAGGGTGCCAAACGGAACCCTATTACAGCTAGTGCTATCTACGAAACCGCGCCCCACTATTATATTATATTACTAGCTTTTGCCCGCGGCTTCGCCCGCGTGGATGTCGGAAAATACCCCACGGGAACATACTACCGGGAATTCCTTCCTTATTCCTTGTCTACATTACAAAGGGAACCTCTGTGCAAAATTTCAGCTTTCTAGGTCCAAGGGTTTGGACTAGGCGTTGATGAGTCAGTCAATCAGTCAGTCAGTCAGTCAGTCAGGATTTCTTTTTTTATTATTATACTAGCTTTTGCCCGCGGCTTCGCCCGCGTGGATGTCGGAAAATATCCCAAGGGAACCTGCTACCGGGAATTCCTTCCTTATTCCTTGTCTACATTATAAAGGGAACCTCTGTGCAAAATTTCAGCTTTCTAGGTCCAAGGGTTTGGGCTGGGCGTTGATGAGTCAGTCAATCAGTCCGTCAGGACTTCTCTTTTTATTTATATAGATTATATTCCTCAATATACAAAGCCGTTGTACATAACACACAATAATAATTATGTTTAACGTTTAAACATTCATAAACTGTTTGACACATTAACAGCGGTTACGAATTAATTGATGTTTAATTGTTTCCCTATAATACGCTTTAATGTTAATGCATTGCGGTACATTGACTATCTGGATCTATAATTGTGACAATATACGTCGTCACACGAATAGGATACCCTATTTAATATTAAGCTATTGTTTAACGTTAATCTGTCTTAATTACAATTTACCATAGTAATTAGAAACGTCTGGCAGCCATGATAGTTGGCTGTGACTAATTTTTATAAGCTTTTATTTAGTTTCACCTGTCCCGGTGTCTGTCTGTCTGTCTGTCTATCTGTAATCTTGCAAGGTAAATTTGACCCACTTCCCGGTGTGCGATTGAGCTGAAATTTTACATGTGTGTGTAAATCGGATGACAATGCAATATTATTATGACATGGAGCTGATCTGATGATGGAGTCTGAAGGTGGCCAATGGAACTCAGTAATAAAATGACGCAACCATATCGAGTTTGGGCTCATTTGATTCGTCCTGACAAGGGCTCAGTGGCCTTAAACTTCAATTTGTACTGAAACTGAATAAGCGCCGTCTGGTGACTATAATGGGAAACACAATTATTCCCTACAATTTGGCGTAAGTTAACGTTAACGTAAACGCGATCGAGTAAGTATAAAAACTCACACTAAGGCCGCTGGTGGATGATATCCAGAATAAAAAAACTTGATAAAAAAAGGTATCATGGAGATTTTGACAGAATAAATCAGCTGATCCACGAATAAAAATAAACGTTTAAAGCGTCCATCAACCGAAAGTTAACGAGCACAAACGCATCAAACAACCTAATCCTTCGAAAATTAAATTGAGAAAACGTTGCTTCGAGTTACAATAATTAATCATTAATCAAGCTGACATTCGTTTGTCTCCCGGGCCCTCGCAACTTTCCAACCCTTTCAATTATGAATTATAACACTAATTCATAATGGATGTCTTCTCGCCTTGCCGCAATTTATCAAATTGATTTTCGTAAATCCCTCTTTCCACCGGCGAAGTTGTTACCATAAATTTGCAACAGTTATCCCAAGAAATTATGAGTGTAATTTGATTCAGTCACTCATCTACTCGACTCGTAGTTGGGAGAAATTGCTCAGATTAATTGGAGTATACTGGAGCAGTGCGGGTTAAGTTGTGTTCGAATTTTAAAAAGTTATTGGAGAAATAGAGCGATAGGATTGGTCGGTGTATCGAATGTTTATTTGAATGTTAAAAAAATAGAACGCAATGTTTTATTTGGATTTTGTTTTGCGTTTTGTGAATTAACATAAATGTTAATAATAGCATGTGGTTTGTTTTGTTGTAGTAGGTATGATCTGTAGGTACTTAATTCCAGGTATTTCTGTTATTGGTTTAACAATCAATTACGTTTTGGAATGGGCAACTAGCTTCAACTTTCTGACTTACCTACTGACCGACTCTTTGACAATTCAAAAGTGCCTGTAATTGGTTTAATTGAAATAAATGCTTTGAGTTTGAGTTTGAGTTTATTTGATTTTAATGTTCACAATGTACAGTCAGAGTTATTAATTGATAAGCAGATTGACACATACGTCAATTAGCCCTTTGATACGACTGTCAAAGAATGTCAGTTGTGATTTGAGTTCAAAGAAAATTTAGGTTGATGCAATGATTTTCACTGATTTTACCTAGCCATCCAGGAAAATATACATAAAATAAATAAAAATGATCGGTTTTAGCGATAAGACCGCCCATTGTGTCACGGTATGTCATTTTTCTACATTTATATCAGTGTTATATATGGTATCTACTATCTATACATAATTTATATAATTTAATAAAATCGTAAACCTACTGTGTCTGTACCTTAAAGATTTTTTCAAAAAAAGTACTGGAAGACGCGAAATAAGTAACAAGAACGTAAAAAATATATTTTTGAAATTTTTGTGTTTTTGTCGGTTAGTATTGCTTGTTTGTTTGTACCCGCATCACGTAAAAGCCACTCGTTGGATTTAAAATCGAATTAGGTACTGAAAGACAAGAAGCTTTATTGTGAGTAACATTTAGCGTTTATTTCATCAAAATCGACATACAGAACCACAACATATTATTTTTTGAATTTTTTTTTTTATTATTTTTACCTGACAGCTATATTTTTTTTTACTATCCTGAACAAATATTTTTGAAATTAGACAGGTATGTAGCCTGGGACCTTGAGAAGGACGTAGGCTACTTTTCAACCTGAACATTTGTGTATAAAAAAGCGTACTAAGTCGCGGGCAACAGCTAGTACATGTCATATCGTAATGTATACCATAAAGAATTATCTACATATCGTGTAATTAATGTGATCGTATTATTAAGTAGTACTTACATTGCACTTTGACCTCTGCAATAGCTTCGATAACACCAAGAACACTAGCCGCCTCACACGTGTAGTTTGCAGACTCCCTTATATCTTCCAACTTGAGGGTATTCAGGCCTAGAGGCGGGTTGTCTTCCGGCGTCAGCCATTTTGTCAAACCTGCGTGAAAAATAATGTTAGAATGTTTTTATTTTGGTCATTATTAAGGGTAGCAGAAACTCGTGGCCGTGGTCGATCAGTCACGTTAAGCTACGCTTGCCGGGGTTGGTCCGTGGATGGGTGACCACCTTTACATACCGAGACTCCTCCGTGCCTCGGAAAGCACGTTAAGCCGTTTTGGTCCCAGGCAGTCATTCGTGGATCTTTGACAGTCGTTACGGGTCGTCAGAAGGCCGAAAGTCTGACAACGAGTCTTACCAAGCAGTATCGTATTATCCAGTTACTGGGTTGTGGAGGTCAGATAGGCAGTCGCTCCATCTAAAATACTGGTATTCACCTGCATCCGGTTAGACTGGAAGTCGACCCTAATACAGTTGGGAAAAGGCTAGGCAGATTAACGGCAGTTGTCTATACATTTATAATACATATAAAATTGAAGTGTCTGTTTTTAATGTCAAAATAACAGTAAATGCATTTGAGAGTATACACGGTACATAAAACAAAAAACAATTTTTAAAAGTTTTGTCTGGCTGTTTGTTTCGGCTAATCTCCGAAACGGCTGGACCGATTCTGACAGCATTTTCATCATTTTTTTTATATTTTTTTTATATGATGTTATGAGGAGTAACTTAGGCTACTTTTATTAAAAAAAATAATAAGGTTCCGCGCAAAAAAATTAATACCCATGAAATTGTGAACAAAATGCGATTCAAATAGGGAAGTATTGACATCCATTCGCCCGCGGAGCAATAGGTATAGTTAATTTATTATTTTATAAACGTGGTAATGCAAAAATCCGAGGTAGCATATACGATGTTTCAGCGCATACTTTTCTTGGGATATCTGTAGGAACTTATACCTAAATTTATTTTAATATTGTTTGTAAACATTCCTTCAAAGGTTTTCTGTTATTACCTTAAAATTATATTAAAAAAACACATTTACGGTTCACTAAAACAATTTTCCAAGAATTTTTTTTCATATCTGGTATATTAATAAATATCTCTTACCTTTCCTCCATTTAACAGTGGGCATGGGCGAACCGAAAGCTACACACTTGAGGGTCAGGTTCCCGCCCAGCATCACCTCTGACTTCGGGGGCGGCGGTATCGAGAACTGTGGGGCTACTCGTCTCACTGTGGACAAGAAAACATTGGTTAAGACGACGATAAACGACTTTTAATGATTTTAAACTGATGATCACGAATAAACGCCTAGTGTTAATGATTTGAAAAAAATGTATGCTAAATTAGAGCATTTTCTTAATAAATTAATATGTGAATATTTTAGTTTATGTTTATATTACATAGAGTAATTAATTTGTCTTATTGCGATATTCCTTTTTCGCGATAAGACCAGTTCTCGATGTTGTTTTGTAAAGTTATGTTTAGACGCGGATAAAAAACTGAGTCACGCAAAAACTATAAAGCGTATTTTTATGAAACCTTCCCCATTTTAAAGATAATTGAATGATTTATATTTAGTACACGTGTTTTAATATAATACCTTTTCTTTTAATAAATTAATAATGCGTCTAATTTGGGACAGCGCTCCTTGATGAGCGAGTACTATTACTGGCTGGACTTACGACGCGTTGCGTGAGCTCAACACAGAACACGCAAGCTAACCACTCAAGGCCGTTGTCATATATCTGCGTCTTAATCGTCTGACATAGTTAGCTAAGATTTGTTGTAGGAAAAGTAATAGCCGGTGACACAGATTTTAGCAAAATTACTGTTCACTGAAAATTGCTCATATTTTAAATCAAAACTGTAATTTATTAAACTTTTGAAACTTTCGATATATGTACACATTATAAAACAACATCGAGAACGGGTCTTATCGTGATATTCATTTTTATAATTTTTTTTTTTTAATTTCGATGTTGTTTTACGTAACTCTAATTCTATAACAAGGCTCCTTCAGACAGGCACGACACGCGACGCGAATCGCACGCGTCACAAAGGCACCGCCGCGCAACACGCGGTGCCTTTACGCGCGTGTTTGCAGGAGCCTTCAGGCGTACAAAACGGCTATAACACTGCAAATTTACGAAGTGTGTCAATTTGTTGAACACTACCTTTTCCCTGACTGTACATTGTAGTACGGTCGGTTTAAACAGACACAGATAATAAAATCTCTTGCTTAGTTTACATTTGCTTTTTCACTTTTCTGCCAGTTATACTCACAGGTAACATCCCATGGCAGTGACTCATAGCTAACCTCCTTTGTTATCCACTAAGCTCTCACAATACACGTCAGAATATCCTAACTACATGGATTTACATCCCTAATACACGTACGTTATCTAAACAACCTCGTGAACCCGTCACTCCGCCATTACCACTCCATAATAAGTCAGGAGTGAGTGGGAGTTATGTGCGAAATAATTGCACTACTTCACACAACCAATGGGCGTCACTAACGTTGCTCATTAACATTAAGTATTATGGTAGAAGGGGTAAGTGGGGTGTGTGTGGGAGGGGGGACGTGAGGTGCGTTTACATTGCTGGCAAATTTTTGGTTAGAACATGAATTTTAGTTAAACTTCTTAAACTTTCGCGATTTTTACACATTATAATACAACATCGAGACCGACGGCTCTTATCGCGATACTCCTTTTACCTTTTTTTTTTCCTTTTAACGTCGGGGTCGGGAAACAAGTAGGCTGTTTACCTCGTAAAAAGGAATATCGCGATAAGACCCGTTCTCATTGTTGTTTTATGAATTGTTCTATTGCAATCATGCTAGTAGGCTCCTCTACTCTGCTTGATGATGCACATGGCTTAATCAGCACTGCTGGGACACAGGACACAGGCCTCCTCTCTATGAGAGGGAGTGGGCCGTAATTCACCACGCCGGCCCTGTGTGGGTTGGTGGATGTTTTCCTTCACCGTTTTGAGAGCAGTGGTGATGAAATAATTTACGCAAGTAAAGCGCCTGTCCAAAATCGTTAATTTGAAAACTTAAATTAGCAGTTGGAGAATTGACCGTAACATACGTTACGTATGGGAGATATTAATGTATGGGAGAACATGTTTTTCAACCACAATGTTAATTTTGTTTTTGGCATAAATTGTTTTCAACTACGAAACCCTTCTTTGAGCGTGGTCCGACACGCACTTGGCTGGTTTTTATTTTGTAAAAAAGTTTTTTTGTGAACATATTTCAGATCAGCATTCAACCCAAACCAAACAGAAGTTAAAAACCTCCCATTACCATTACTGTACAAATAACAAAAACGATTTAACCAAACATTTGCACGTTGACTCTGTATAAAACCTAATAAAACCTAGCAGAGTGAATCAGGTTAACGATACGATCGTATGCGTTGACTAGCCAGTATTAGTAAGGTATTGCGCCTCCCGACCCGAATCATTACTCCCGACGCAGATTACAGCCCGCAATGTAAAGGTAATTGACTGTAATTGTCGCTAAGAGAGGTCGTTGAAGAGTTTTGGTTGTTTGTTAATAGGTAAATAGTTCACATTTCGGTCTCACTTTAGGGAAGTTTGTAAAACATCGTGAGGAAATGGACATGTAGAACCAAAAATTCGAAGACTTGTGACAACCACGAATGCCACGTGGTGGATTTCGGCCCACAAAGAGGAGGCTTGTGTCCCAGCAGTGGGATCATTATAGGCTGATTATGCTTTAGTGATAGAAGGAAAGAGACACACTATGAAAGAATCAAACTAAACGGGGTTGCAATGTCGCAGCATAATAAAGTGCTTATACAGGGCGGAAGCGACATCGACGCGAAAACTGTTACCACGTTTTCAGTACATCATTCTGAAGCCCATAGAAAATTTTCATCGGTTATTAAAACAAAAATCTGCAGTTTCCTACAATAGTGCAATACTTACCTACACGGTCAAAATGTATGGAACAGCAGATTTTTTTTTCAATAACCGATCAAAAATTTCTTTATAAGGGGGCTCAGAATGATGTACTGAAAACGTGGTAACCGTTTTCGCGTCGATGTCCCTTCCACCCTGTATACAGGGTGTACCAGAAAGGGGTGGTCTTTAAGGGTGTGGTACAGACCATCGCGATTACGATGATGGTCGCATGGAGAAAGTTGTTCAGTTTTATGGTCTGTACCATACCCTTAAAAACCACATCTTTCTGGTACCTAGGATACGTATTCTTCGGATAAAAGTTATCTGACTATTGAAAAATCTGCCCGCAACAGCACAAGAAAGAAAAATTAAAATAGAAAAAAGATGAGCCGAGTTACTGAGTACCTACCTATTATGCTAATAACGTCAAAGGGGTCTCTCATTGTTCGCCATTGCAATTGTACGGGAATGGTCGATACGGGGCAGGTTCCATTCAGTTCGCATTTACAGATTTAATTACGTTTTGTTTTCATATAATTATTTCATATTATATTTTGTTCTAGGAATTGTGTTAAAGCTGTTTAATTTGCTGTTTAGCTATGCGTAAATAAATAGTAATTTATAATGTGGTCGCCATTTTTAAATTAACAATGCCCACATTCCGAATGTATATTTCCTAAAAAATGCAGAGTCGTTTGGCTATTACTACTTTATTCTTAATTTAAAAGAATAAAAAGTTTAAAAACTAAAACAATACTACTGAAAAATCATGCTCTAAAGAAAATATTCTCATCTGAAATTAGAAAAAGACAGACAAATTAAAAATCCGGAGTCACACGTAGGTAATCTATTCGATTTATGCCATAACATGACGTGTGAATCCGGATTTTATAATTTCGTGTTATAGCATTTACGGAGCCACTTCACATTTTTAAAGAAGAATAATTGTTATTTATGTATTTTGGGTAAAATCATAACCCTCCTTTTTGCTTCGCCGTAGTGGGGTAATAATTTAAAAGAAAAAAGCTTTTACTTCACCCATATCAACCACTATGAAAACCTAGTTCACCTAAGCAAGTCAACAGCTCGAGATGGGCTCAGCTCTACACGATGGCCGTTTTCATCAGGCCAATTTGTGGCGAACGGCTATCAATTATATCGACTATCTCTTACTCAGACCTGTTACCTTGGTACATAGACAAACGAAACGGTTCGTCATTTTGAGCATAAAACAAGCACCGAATTTATACCACAAAGACTAATTCTGGGAATAGGCGGGCAATTGCGTAGCACACTATCAATCGGAATCGGTTTCATTTTGACAGTTAAAAAACATTCATTGCGTTATTTACGTTGTTGAGCAGACAAATTTTTCGAACATATGAAGCAATGGCTTAGCAATTTGCTTCAAAATGATTCTGATTCCTATGGATAGTGTGTGATAGGCAGGTCACACTATGTGAATAATATTATAGTATAAATTATAGTAACAATACCCTTAACAGGCATGATGACAGTAACCAAGAATCACTAAAATAATGTGTTTATCTAATGAGATAGGATTAAAAGATTTTGAAAAATGTATTTTTTAAAATTATTTATTACTAGCTTTTACCAGCGGCTTCGCCCGCGTGGATGTGTTCCCGTGAATATCCCACGGGAACATGCTACCGGGAATTCCTTTCTTATTCCTTGTCTACATTATAAAGGGAACCTCTGTGCAAAATTTCAGCTTTCTAGGTACAAGGGTTTGGGCGGGGCGTTGATGAGTCAGTCAATCAGTCAGTCAGGACTTCTATTTTTATTTATATAGATTTATTTTTTAAATAATTTTTTCTGGTATTCAAAATACTGGTATTCAGCTGCTTCAAGTTAGACAGGAAGCCAACCCCCAAAATAGTTGGGAAAAGGCGAGGCAGATAGTGTAGCAGAGAAAAACAGCTGGCCACACTCAGAAATATTTCCGATAACTTGCTAAGTAAATGGCGCAAAACCTTTACTGTTGGACTCAGCTTATAATGTCCAAGTTGTCAAGGGGCATTAACTTAAACTCGGACGAAATTCCAAGTGGCTCAGGTGTATAATTAAGTGCTTATAATTTTCTTGTCCTGGTTGTAAATTGGTTTAGCAGAACTCGAAATCTTATTAAGTGATTTTGTAGATATAACAGCACCTGTTTGGTTCGCGTAGCCACTATGTTCACTACATACTTAAACATACAAATGAATAAAATTGAAGTGTCTGTTTGTAATGTCAAAATAACAGCTTTTCTCTAAATGCATATGAAAGTATATACGGTACTGAAAACAAAAAAAAAAACAGTTTTTTAAATTTTTGTCTGTCTGTTTGTTCCGGCTGAACTCCGAAACGGCTGGACCGATTTTGACGGGACTTTCACTGGCAGGTAGCTAGTGTCTTAAGGAGTAACTTAAGCAACTTTTAAATTTGGAAAAATAATTAGGGTTCCGCGCAAAAAAAAGAAAACCCATGAAATTGTGAACAAAAAGTCGGGTTTGAAAAATTCTTTTTGCATTTGGTAGCCCAATTCTCGAGGATCGTTATAGGCTATTTAACATCACGCTACGACCTTTAGGAGCCGAGCAAAAAGAAAAAAAAGTCTGAAAGAACGCTAAGCGAAAACGAAGTAATAGCGCGGGCGGGCGATGCAACGCAACCACGCGAACAAGTTGCGGGGCTACAGGTAGTAAATAATAAAATTGAAGAAAAAAGTGTGATCTCTAGATTCTTGACGTTTTATCTAAAATATAACTTAGATTTCTTAGAGCTGTTCAACCTGTCTGACTGCCACTTGTACTATCATGTTTAGTGTTATGTGTTCTATGTGTTTCTCTTTGTACAATAAACTTATTATTTATTTTATTTATTTATTTATTATTTATCTTTATTCACATACATATCGTCGCTAATGTAACTAACGTATCTGACATTTTGAACTAAGCCGACCTAACTATAGTACTCGTAATTTCATACATTTTCCAAGTCCAATCGATCTGTCTAATCGGCGTATCTGTACGCCTCTCTATGCCTTACCGTTCCCATGATAATGCAAAAATCTTGACCGATGCATCTAGCTTTCAAGAAAAAAAAAAATAGCTCGCCTTGTAAATATGCTTCGAATCAGTTACGTCACTTAGTTAGATTAGCGACGATATGTAAACACACGACTTTTCCCCATGGGAGTAGGCAGAAATTACGGAACACCACCTGCTAACTAGAATTTATATAAAAGACCTTTTCTTAATAAAGGACTTATTACACAAACAAAACTCAAACACCACCGTACTATTCTATCCTAATTAAAAAGACAACACAGGTTAAATGCTACCAATTTTCTTATCCTCAAGCAAAATGAAGAAAAAACATCTTCATTACTACGTGTAAGGAGTGTGTAGGACAAAAAAGGACTAACTTGGACTAAGAATAGTCTGTGGTACTTGGCTTGGTTTAATTAAGGTGAGACGAGGGGGTAAGGGGGGACAGCTGGGCTTTTACACGATCTGTGGTGGCCATTCCTCACTGACAACAATGTTTGAGAATGGAACGAGTATGGAGTTGTAAGCGGCCAGTAACTTGGGTGTACAAAGTGGTAGATGTGTGGAAGTGATTTCGAATTTGGAACAAAAGAGCTAATCTCATTCCGTCTCATTACAAAACCAGAGGCCAGTTACTGTATTTTAAACTTAATTTCAATAACCGTAACGTTCTTAATACAAAATTAACAACTTAGACTCGTGTCTAACGTCAGTTTTTGTACTTAATTAGAACTTTGACATTGTCGGACTAAAGTTCGAAATTCAAAAAAGATTATATGCTTTCAACCTGTCTCCAAAGCTAAACGTTGTTAGGGTTACGTACCAAAATGGTAAAAAAGGAACCCTTATGGTGTCACTCAGTCTGTCTGTCTGTCTGTCTGTCTGTCACAGCTGGATATCTCAAGAACTACTAATGCTATCAACTTGAAATTTGGAACAGTTTTAGATGACGTTTACCCAACTTTTTGCAAATAAGAAAGAAATAAAAATATTTATATTTTTTTTTGTAACAGGTGCTGAAAGAGGGTGTTAAAAAATTCAAAGTGGAGCTGCTAGGGCATGTGGGGTATATGAAAGAGCGCTGTTTGCACATTCTTAAACATTTTTTTTTTTAAGCCGCTTAGTTTTCGACTTTTGATGAAAAATGTAAAAAAAAATACCGTGTATAAATTGCACTAAAAATAAGTCATGAACTTTTACACATCAAAGGAATATGACCTGAACTGAAATTGCCAGTATGCTGGATGTCTTTATATTAAAGGCAGTGCTTTACAATGCAACAAAAAAAGGCAATAAAAAACCACAACTAAAACGTACAACGTAGTGGAAAACTACAATTTTCCAGTACGTTTAATGAATACCCGCTATTTCCCACCACTTAGGCCGCGCACCCTCATTCCTGCTAGGGAAATTATTATTCTTTTATTCAAAACGCTTCCGGAAAGCGCTTCGCTACTTTGTTTCCACGATTAATTAAAATTAGTTGGAGCGAGCAGAGACGCCGTCCTTTGCTTTTTTAGGACGAGCATGAAATAATGTTGTGAGAGCATTTCACATCACTTATCTGGTTCACGTTAATTTGAGAATTTTTGAGGGTACTAATGTTAGTTTTGGCTTTTAGTTTTGAATATAGAGTACTTGGTACGAATTTCAGTCAAGAAAATTGGCTATGTAAAAGCGTATCTATGAGGAAAAGCGTAGTACTTAAGGTTGGGTTGAGGCCATGATAATATACGAATTAAAAAAAAACATAGCTTACAGACTGATACCTTCACAATCACAACGCACAGTGAAAAAAAAACCTACAAACACTAAACACGTCCACTCTCATCAAAATATCATGTCCGTTTGCCCCGCACGGCCCCCCAGAATTTGCGTTTTGGGTGTGCACCAATGCAATGTACTCGCCTCTAGGAGTATATGTACCGGTTTCTTTTTCAATGAACCTCTCTGTACTTTTGAAGAAATATGCAAAACAAGGGGGTCGTGCCAGCCAAACGTTTTCAGCTCGGCCCCCGTGTAACTTGAAAAATATATAGCGTTTTAAAAAGTTTCTTAAACTCAAGGAATGTACTCTATTAACACGTTATATGTGCCGCTACAGATATTGTGAATTCGTAATAATAAATAATTTATAGATGTGGATAGGGGGTCGTGGTGGAAAAAACAATTATAAGAAAATATCTAAAAAAAGACAAAACACCCTTATCCAAAAACTATTAGAAAATAATTGATGTGCGGCAAGTAACATATGTACCGCTTTGGTTTCTCATACAACTTGCTAAATTTGACAAATAAACCAATTTTAGTTTATTCAGCACGGCCCTCTATAGTTGCCTATATCTTTTTAAATATGACATATTTGTTTACAAAATTCGACTTCCTGAATTACGTATAGGAGTACATTCATTCCAAATGAATTGCGATTCTGCTGTATTAGTACTTTAAACGATAAATTGAATTTAAAATATCATACATTACAACTTATGGGGTGACCATGATACAGTATTTTGACGTCAGTGTGATACGTAGTTTGCATGTTGCGATGTAGATGGCGCCACATAACTTATAACTTAAAACTTACCTGTTTATTACAAGGGGATCCTCTCGGGCCAGTCATTTTCAGTTTAGCTATCCATCCCATAATACAAAAACTAAATTCAAAATTTAATGTGTGGTATTTAGATGATGGAACACTAGGAGGTGACGTAGACACCGTTCTAAAAGATTTTCAGTTCCTAAAGCAGCAGTTCCAATCTATCGGCCTTGAGCTTAACAACTCCAAATGCGAAATTTACCTTTGTGACAATACCGACAGACAATCACCTGTTTATTTAAACAATCCATTTCCGTGCTTGAAATAGAATTCACTGCACAACCACACGTAGAAAATGCGTGAATACTGAAATTATTGAAGTCAGTGAACTAATAGGGACCGCACACGAGTCTTAACGGTTATAATTCCTTTATAAGATGTCATCGCTAATATTAAACGAAGAAGAAAAAAACAAATTATAAAAAGTAATGTTTATTTCAATGTAGTCACATAATTTAAGAATTAATATAGGTAAGTATAGAATATTATGTACAGTAGGCTGCATCAATTGGGTACCCCAGTTGTATTAAAATTAACTTTGCTACAACTTTGCAATTCAAACAATACATCCTTAAGAATAATACAAAAAGTGTTTCTTATGACCGGACGAGATTCGAACCATCGAATCATCGAATCATTGGTTATATATACAACGATAACCGCGAGCTCTTACCAACTAAGCCAGTTAGGTAGTTAATAACTCAATGAATTATCAATCTACTTGGCGTTATAACTCTGTCTCTGTCTATGAAATCGTAGTGAATGAATAGTTTGTTATTAGAGGGTAGTTATGCATTATATTTTACTAACCTATAATGAAGTTACTGTCTGACGAGTCTAGTTTTGATTCACCTTTCGCATTTGTCTAGGAACCCGTTTGTCTCAGTTGGCAAAATATGTCTAAGGTAACTGTAAATTATCAAAACAAATTATTGTAAAATATAAATCTTTGTAGTTTTGTTACATAATATCAATATTAAATATTATTAAATGATTGTTAACCCGTCGCACGCCAATTAGCAGACGCAATAGATTTTTTATTGTTATCTGCACACCTGGGTGTCAATCGACGTTTAAAGAGTTACAGTGTTTTTTATTTTTCTTGTTTTAAAATTAAATAAAAAAAAAATTGGGACTTAAAATACAAAAGACTTTATGGTAAAAAAAATACATAATGTATGATAAAAAACACAATTCGTGCCTAAGATTTGAACCTCCAATCTTATACACGGCGAGCGGTCTTGAAACCTCTGATCTATTTAGACGTTGAATAACTCTTCGTAAATGTCAACCCTGTCGTAAATGTCAAATATTAGAAGTATTAACGTTTTATTGAATAAGACAATAATAAAAACAGATTTAGTTAAAAATAAATACTAGCATAAACTTATTTATTCACAAAAACAATACATTAATTTATAATAAAATGTTTTTGAAAATACAAAAACCAACTTCGGCCTATCACGGATTTGAACCCACATGTCTTTTGAGGGGTACCAATTGATGCAGCCCACTCTACCTAATATATGGAATCATGGTCACCCCATCAGATAAAATGTATGATATTTTAGATTCAATTTATGTTTTAAAGTACTAATACAGCAGAATCGCAATTCATTTGGAATGAATGTACTCCTATACGTAATTCAGGAAGTCGAATTTTGTAAACAAATATGTCATATTTAAAAAGATATAGGCAACTATAGAGGGCCGTGCTGAATAAACTAAAATTGGTTTATTTTTCAAATTTAGCAAGTTGTATGAGAAACCAAAGCGGTACATATGTTACTTGCCGCACATCAATTATTTTCTAATAGTTTTTGGATAAGGGTGTTTTGTCTTTTTTAGATATTTTCTTATAATTGTTTTTTCCAGCACGACCCCCTATCCACATCTATAAATTATTTATTATTACGAATTCACAATGTCTGTTGCGGCACATTTAACGTGTTAATAGAGTACATTCCTTGAGTTTAAGAAACTTTTTAATACGCTATATATTTTTCAAGTTACACGGGGGCCGAGCTGAAAACGTTTGGCTGGCACGACCCCCTTTTTTTGCATATTTCTTCAAAAGTACAGAGGTACATTGAAAAAGAAACCGGTACATAAACTCCTAGAGGCGAGTACATTGCATTGGTGCACACCCAAAACGCAAATTCTGGGGGGCCGTGCGGGGCAAACGGACATAAAATATCGAATGTAAATGACAACACTACTCGATAACCCCCTCCACCATTCACAAACGTCGTACCAACCTACCCACACTTTCTTATTTAATACCTGTGACAGCTGGGCTACTTCTTAAACTCACAGATGACAGCTAAGCCATGAATAAGTTCTGTTTTACGCCTACAACCTTATTAGTGCGGCCAGATTGGAGGTAAGGCTGGGACAGGCCGGTAGTAATATGTCTGTCTTTATGCCTTTCATTTTGACCTCAGATTTCGGTGTAGTCTTGGCCTTATTACAACGGATTTGGTAGTGTGTTTAAGTTATTTTTTTTTTGTAAGTTGAGGAGTGAAATGTGTGTAAGTATATTTTTATTAAAACACCAATAACACTTGTGTTATTGGGTTTTTCCAACAGGTATTTCTCGGTGGCAGTCCGGAGTCTGGATTTGTGCCCGATTGAAGGCTCGCCCCCTATTACTTGGCACTTAAATATAACTGGTAAAATGTGGCTGTAGGTACTATGGTCACCTCTGCATAACCTTTCATGTAAAACAGGCGTGATGTTACGTTATGTTTTTATTTAAACATATTGCACGGTTTACTACTACCACAGTATAATAAAGAAAGCAGTATTACATCTTCATAGAAAACAGCCGAAACGGCGCGCAAAATATCAGTATACAGGGTTATTGGTAAAACACCAGCAACCTCTTAAGGGGTCATTGTACTCATCATTATGAACAACTTTTACTATGGGACCAAACATTAAATCGCGAAAAATAAATCTACTGTTCAATACATTTCTCTGCATCTAACTCGTCAAAATGTAGGGAGCAGCAGATTTCAGATTTGGTCCCATAGTAAAAGTTGTTCATAATGATGAGTACAATGACCCCTTAAGAGGTTGCTGGTGTTTTACCAATAACCCTGTATACCAGTACGCAACCCCGGACGCGTATTTATCTACCGGGCGGCCGTAGGTGATCAATTCAAGGTCACTGCCCAGATAAGCTTTATTATTTTAGGCGTGTTATTAAAAAGTAAGCTAAAGCTTGAGGAAGTGATGCTGATGACGTCACGCTGAAGAAGTTGCACGAAGGCTGCGCTGACGTTCATACTCGGGGTCACCAGTATAGAGGCATGAAGAACAGGGTGTAAAGTTCACTCATCCTCCATAGAAAAGGTAGGATCCTCCGACCACTGGGTGTCGTGTCTGGTGGGCAACTGCCCGACCGGCGGTTGATGTCGGGACGTTGTATACATATATGCTATAGTCGCGTGGTAAAATCTAATTGCACGATGCAGGATTGCGTGACATCATGTCATTGTGATACGTAGTCCGTATGTGGCGATGTAGATGCCGCCACATATGCATGCACAGTAAAATAAAAATTTGGAACCAGCGGGTGTACGTACTACGTACTTATATTCCATTCACAGTAAGATGAGACATTGAAACAAACCTTTTTACAGTCCGTTCAACCGAATTTGACTTCTATTCAGTAATCTTAAGGATGGCATTAAAGGCAAAAAAGTGGTTACAATACCAACTGTTTATTGCAGTTGCCATTCGTCATGCCATCAACGCAATAGAAGTCAAAATCGGTTGAACGGACTTTTATGGTTTGTTTACCTTTTATCTCACGGCCTTTTATCATACGGTATAGTTACGTTTTCGTTACAGATGGAAATAAATTGAGAACTTCTTGGAAGGCACTACTTTCTCATTGCAGTCTTTACTTCACAACTTAGTTGCTAGCGGTTTAAATTCTAGTTACTTTGTAGAATTTACGAATTTTACCTGAACGTACATAAAGTAATAGGCCTCTTAAACCTTGTTTAAGAGGCCTATTACATTTAGACGGTGATTTTTGCGTTAAATGACCAACTTTGGCGTTCTTATTCTGAGAAACTGAAATACTTCGACAATTTTGACTTATTGAGTGGCGGAGAATAGATATTAGTATAGTTCATAGTGACTTCGCTTTTCGCAATTTTTTCTTATCTATTTATACAAGGTGTAAAATAAATAACCCAAAACCTCTTAAGGTGTCATTGTACTCATCATTATGAACAACTTTTACTATGGGACCAAACCTGGAATCGCGAAAAAAAAATCAGCTGCTCCCTACATTTTGACGAGTTTGATGTAGATAAATGTACTGGTCAGCTGATTTTTTTTCGCGATTTCAGATTTGGTCCCATAGTAAAAGTTGTTCATAATGATGAGTACAATGACCCCTTAAGAGGTTTTGGGTTATTTCATTAACACGTTTTATAAAGCCAAAATTCCGAAGCAAGTTTATCATAAAATGCGCGAATGCATTTTTACGAGATCGTAGATTATACAGTAGCTCTACTGTACATAAGCAAATGAAATGTAAAATATATAACAATATCACTTATAGTGGTTTAGTTCATAGCGACCTCAGAATTTTGAAATAGGCATGGAATATCTATTTAAAACATAAAACTACTAAAAACGCTCAGAAATAACTGTAAATTTCTCCTAACTACATAACAAAAAAGTATATACTCAAAATAAACGTAATAACAACTGCCAAATTGCTACATAATGCGATGCGTGGCCCCGTGCTTCAATATACCTAATCTGTGAGAACGCATTTCTTTTTGCCCCTCAAGACTGTTTCAAAACTCAATACTTAATTTTAATTGCACATCATTTGTTTCGTATAGATCAATAACCATCATTTGCCTAGCCTTTTCCCAACAATGTTGGAATTGTTTTCCAGTCTGTGAAATACCAGTATTTCACATGGAGCGACTGCCTATCTGACTTCCACAGCCGTTACTGGGTAAAGGCTCTTACAGACAGAGGCGATATCGCGTCGCGACGCGATATTTTTCTACGGATATAATATCGAAATATCGCGTCGCGACCGCGATATCGCCTCTGTCTGTAAGAGCCTTAATACGATACCCCTTGGTAAGACTGGTTGTCAGACTTTCAGCCTACTCGTAACGAGTGTCAAGGATCTACGAATGGCAGCCGGGACCAACGACTTTACATGTTTTCCGAGGCACCGAGTAGTCTCAATATGTAAATATATCCAACCATACCCATACACCAATAAACACCCATACCAATAAACACTGTGTGATATTATGATAGTATGCGAAAAATATCAGTCCAATTTAAACTGGTTTCTTGTTTTTGTTAGGTATTCAGTATGATATTTATAATATCAGTCTGAAATGCATTCAGTTTGGGTTTTATTCCCTCTCCAAAAGTCACCATAGCTAGAACAATGACCGAACGTCAGTCAAATCAATGTTTTTTTAGCGTACAAAAAACAGATTTGTACGCAAATAAACGGGACGGGATAAAACGGAACGGAAATGGAAAATAAAAATGTAATTGAGTGACAGGGGATTGAGTGGCCGCAAAAACAAGGAGTTTGCGTGAAAAGGAGCGTTATACCTCTTTGTACAGACAGCAAATATACGATAATAAACCTTTTTGATTGAGCCCTTTTTCAATTAAGTTCAATGTTACTTAGTATCAGTTTTCAGTACAGTTTTTTTGGGGTGCTTTAAAAAAGCTCCACGGGCCGCGGACCAAAATAAATTGGGGGCTTTTTCGTAACCATTTATTTCACTATTGCAGTATGTACGGATTTAAGTTTTGGATATATGTTTGTTGACTATTTCATTTAATACTCTGACTGAAGGAAAACACAATTAGGTTAAAACTTGATAGTCTGCTCCGCGGAAAAAACCTTAACCTTTTCCTTCCCCGAATGTGCAAAACAGGTGGCCAATTCTCGTACCTAAAAACGTTCACAATCTCATACCAGCGTCAATCAAATGTCAAAAATGTAGGTAAACGCTATACAATTTTTGACAGATTGAGACTGAGATGAGATTGCGAACGTTGTTAAAAATACGAGAATTGCCCCTCAGGTTGATGATCATCGGTAGGTTAGCGTTGAATTCAACGTCCGCAGGCATACGCGCGATAATATAAAAGTAGACCTATTGTCTACAATTTGTGTGGCGTATTTTGACCTATTTCGGGCACATAATGCGAAGGGGAGATATCTGCCCTGAAAAGCTGATTGTTGTTAGCAATACCGAAGGATAGAGAGCACGAGGCCGGTCGCCAACACGATGGTCCGACCTAGTAAATAAAGCTATGTCCTCAAGCTAATATTTCAACAGGTGGTGACGTCAACTTTAGACCGGAGTAGATGGAAGCAGATTGTCCGCTTAAAGTGTCCCAGTGACCACGATCCTCAGTAATAAGGGACCAATTGAAGAAGGAAAAGTAGAACGTTTGCAGATAGAGGAACAAGGTGTGAAGTCCCATCATTTTGAGAAGGAAGGATCCTCCAACCAGAAAGGGCGTTATTTTCTGGCGGGCCACTTCCCCACGGCTGTCGACACTAACGAGTGATAGCATTCAAAATTTAACACAAGCCCATAATTCCCACTTTTCCTGTCTCTACCGGTTGACATTGACAGAGGTTGTGTACCAATCACGTTAAAAATAACGCCTTTTTGTCTCAAAGAGCTTCCCACATGGATAATTTCGTTGGTAATCTGTTCGTCTGAACGGGTAATCTCTTTCGAAAGACCTACTTATAAATTGTGTATTAGTGTCTAAACTGAAAGGCGAGAAACTGAGGGAGACTCATTGAATACTGGGAGAAGACGCAAAATAATGAAATCTCTCATTTAACAGAAGGTCGAAATCTATCACTGTGAGATAAATGTCTATACTAGAAAGGTTTAGGTAGTAAAATAAAGGTTTTTGCTCTTGATTTGTTTTTTTTTTTATTCAATTGATTTAGTAATCATTATTATCGTATTTACATTGGTTTTTAGTTGCATTTTATTTTTAAACTGAGGTTTTTAAATAAAAAACCGGTCAAGAGCGAGTCGACTCGCGCACCGAGGGTTCCGTTCCGATTTCTCAAAAGTGTGCTACATAGAGACATCGTTTTATTTTTCCTGTAATCTTTACATAAATTTCTATCACATAGAATAATTTCAGATTTTTCGCTTTGCAAACTTCGGAGATAAGGGGGGGGGGGGGGGGGGGAACGGTATGTTTTTTTACATTTTTCATCAAAAGTCGAAAAATATGCGGCCTAAAAAAAAGAAAAAAAATGTTTGAGAATGTGCAAACAGCGTTCTTTCATATGATACCCCACATGCTCTAGTAGCCCCACTTTGAATTTTTAAGACCACCTTTCAGCCCATGTTGCAAAAAAAAATACATATATTTTTATTTCTTTCTTATTTGCAAAATAGTTGGGTAAATATTATCTAAAACTGTTCCAAATTTCAAGTTGATAGCATTAGTAGTTCTTGAGATATCCAGCTGTGACAGACAGACAGACAGACAGACTGAGTCACACCATAAGGGTTCCTTTTTTACCATTTTGGTACGGAACCCTAAAAAGATAGAAGACACATCAAGATTGTTTACCTTTATTTCACTATCTAAACCTTACTAGAATAAGTGCCTCTACGACGCGCGACGCGTTGCGTGAGCTCAGCACAGACCACGCAAGCTAAACACTCAAGGCCATTGGCATATTATCTGCGTCTTATTATCTTTATTAATGTAAAATCAATGGTGAAGCTCATCAGCGTTCCAGATGACGGTTGATAGTTAAGCGAAGGTAGTTGATCACCCATCGTAAGCTTGTCTGAAATTTTGAAGATAGTTCCAGTCAACTGCTGAATCGATAGTGGAAAGATTGATCGGCGTTTAAGGCTGCGATTTATTTGATAAGCGGTAGCGGAACGAAAACGTAAGTTTTAAATGTGACCGTATGATGGTTATTGGGGCAGGCCTAATAAAAGATGGAAGACTCTATGAAATATGAGTTAGGGACTTATAGATGGCTGATAAAGAAAAAGTGCATAGGTACACTGCAATGCCAGTAAAATGATGATTTTTCAATAACTAGAACGGCATAGTGTTTTTGTGAAAGTGCAAAAAATATATAAAAATATTTTCTTACAATCTTGTTCATATTACGTAGATTGTTTGTTAAGGTAAACAAAATAAATAAATCGCATCTAATAACTGATATTCTAACTAACTAACTATACAAATAAATACAAACCAATGTTTAAACGAAACCAATAAATGTGGTCATAGAATTAAAAGTCATGGTTTTTTATTCGTTTTGATAAATGTAAGAAAATTGCCCAAACATGGCGGTCTTGTCAGTGTGTAGCTATTAAGGCGCTATGATCCGCGTACTGAACTGAAGTAGGCTCGCGAGTGGTTGCTTCGCGCATTTGGTGGGTATTTATACATAGTAATTATTTTAATCATTTTATCAAGACAAACTCGGCGAATTGTGCTAAACAATTTTACTACCTTTTCATTTATATAAAAAATAAAAACAAAAAAACGTCTGTTTTGTAGCCATGAGATTGATTAAATATTACGAAAAGGTGTAACTTTGGGTTTTTTCTTCCAATCCAGCAAAGTTAATCTAATCGTGTTACTAAAAGCGATTGCATGTCCGCACGATCCTTAAATAAGATATATCTTTTTTTTAGAATCTTGTAACATTATTTTTTATGTTTCCTATGGATTATAAAAAATAGTAACCGCGGTCTCTGTCGGGTCATAGCGCCTTAAATACCGACCCGCTAATCTCCTCCACAATAACCTCACCTCAACAAATAACAACACCAAGAGCAAACTCAAACGAAATAATCGGTTATCATCGCAAACCACATTCAGTCAGCGATAGTTTGACTGTTTATTAAACAGTCAAACTATCGCTGACTGAATGCCGAAGCGATAGTTAAACAGTATTTAACTATCAGTTCGGCTGACTGAACATATGTAAACACTCCTTAACTGTGTACTAAGTTGAGGGTAGCTACTTTAGTTTCTGTGTGTTCTTCCTTTGAATAATCGGCGATTTAAGAGGGCTGTTGCGTTTTGTCATCTCTCTCGGTCACACGGAACCAAATTTTTAAGATTTTTAAGTGAAAAGATGCTTTTTTATTTAAAAATGTAATCAATTAGCGGATTAGTAAACAATCTTAATTTAATAGGTAATTATTAAAAACACATTTTTATTGTGGCATTTATTTGACTCATCTCAAAAACAGATTGTAGGTAATACTTTTTATCTGAGTTTATTATGTAACACAATAGAAATGTGTTTTTAATAATTATCTATAAAATTAAGATTATTTACTAGTACGCTAATTGATGAATAGAGCACCTTTTCATTTAAAAATCTTAAAAATTTGGTTCCGTGTGAGCGAGAGAGGTGATAAAATGCGACAGCCCTCTTAAAGGTCATCGATCATTTATTTAAATAGCAAGTAATAATAAATAGAAAGTATATTTAGTTTATTAGTTCTGTCAACAATTAGTATAGCTTTTTGCTGGCTAGGGGCCTCCTTCGTAATTCCAAATATGAATTATTTATTGGCATAGATTTTTCTTGATAGTTTGGAGGCATGAGGAACAGGGTGTAAAGTTCACTCATCCTCCATAGAAAAGGGAGGATCCTCCGACCAGACGGGTGTTGTGTCTGGTGGGCCACTGCCCCACGGTTGATGTCGGGACGTTGTATATATGCTAATCGCGTGGTAAACTCTAATTGCGCGATGCAGGTTTTGCGTGACGTCATGTCATTGATGCGTAGTTCATATGTGGCGATGTAGATGCCGCCACATCACTCCCCTCCGGAGACCGGAGGTCGATAGTGGGCTGAGTCGTGTATCTTGCGATGCTTGCCAGTGCCAGTTGTGGTTCCAGTGAGTCGGAACCGGGTGCCGCATAGTTCACGGTGAGTCGGAACTGTCTGCGGTGATACCCCAGTGAGTCGGGGTGGCGCTGCGTTATGCTCCAGTGAGTCGGAGTGTACAGCGGTGGGTTGAGGCTGAAGGTGATGACCAGGAATGCGCGTCCGCTGCATGCTGGTGGTCACGATAACTGTTGAAGCCGTGGATGCTGGCTGGCTGTGTGACTCGCCGCTCGAAAGCTTGAGGAGGTGATGCTGATGACGTCACGCTGATGTAGTTGCACGAAGGCTGCGCTGACGTTCATGCTCGGGGTCACCAGTTTGGAGGCATGAGGAACAGGGTGTAAAGTTCACTCATCCTCCATAGAAAAGGGAGGATCCTCCGACCAGACGGGTGTTGTGTCTGGTGGGCCACTGCCCGACGGTTGATGTCGGGACGTTGTATATATGCTAATCGCGTGGTAAACTCTAATTGCGCGATGCAGGTTTGCGTGACGTCATGTCATTGATGCGTAGTTCATATGTGGCGATGTAGATGCCGGCCACATCACTCCCCTCCGGATACCGGAGGTCGATAGTGGGCTGAGTCGTGTATCTTGCGATGCTTGCCAGTGCCAGTTGTGGTTCCAGTGAGTCGGAACCGGGTGCCGCATAGTTCACGGTGAGTCGGAACTGTCTGCGGTGATACCCCAGTGAGTCGGGGTGGCGCTGCGTTATGCTGCAGTGAGTCGGAGTGTACAGCGCTGGGTTGAGGCTGAAGGTGATGACCAGGAATGCGCGTCCGCTGCATGCTGGTGGTCAGGATACCTGTTGAAGCCGTGGATGCTGGCTGGCTGTGTGACTCGCCGCTCGAAAGCTTGAGGAAGTGATGCTTGGTGACGTCACGCTGAAGGAGTTGCACGAAGGCTGCGCTGACGTTCATGCTCGGGGTCACCAATTTAGAGGCATATTAATTTAGTATTTAAACGAAATGAAGGTAGAACTGTAAGGCCAACACCAAAGTTTACAACAAGCAGAAGTATACAAAATAGTGGGGGATGAATAAAACAAACTTCATGCACTTGATTTTACCAGTAACTTCACCGAGGATAGAAAAGTAATCCAGCGTGGAATGATATTTTTTTTTAAAGGAAATAATACTTTTTTTCTTCTTTTTTTTCTTTTTTTTTACTTTTTCGTAAACCGTAAACGAAGCAAACCGTATGTAAAGATCGTAGCAGGTGTGTGGCGTTCTGTAGTTTCTGCCTACCCCCATGGGAAGGAACCGTGAGTATGATTATATCAAAAAGTTTTATTTAGGTACATATTATGTAAATGAAACTTTTTGATAAAATTATCTAAATAATAAAGATGCCTAATAGACCTTAATAATAAATAAACCAGTAGAAGATATTCAAAAACAAAATGTGAATAACAAAGACAAAGTTTAATAAAAATAAAAGAGCTGAAACAGAGGAATCGTTTCAAGATGAAAATAATCCAGTCCCTTTCGTCAAGTTGGAAACTAATTCAATAAGACTCGGTTACTACTGCGAGTTCTCTTATATTGACGTGTGGTTTAAGTCGCCGAAATTCTTTGGTTTTCCTTTGAAAGTAATGAAGAAATTCTGTAAATTCTTTATGTAGGTGTTCTTACACACGAGCGACATGCGTTAACGGCAGAGACAACTGCACACCTGAAAGGCGCGCGGCGCGGCGGTCGTCGACGCGCCGACGACCTCCGCCGACCTGGGGGTCTACTCCTTATGCACAAAGCCCTTAATTTCGGCCTCCGTTACGGTCGTTTCCTACTCCGTATCACCTACGGTTGGATGATTAGTTCGGGGACCGAACGAAGTAGTAGAGGTAGAGGAAGGAGAATGAAGAAGGAAGGAAGGAAGGAGGAAGGAGGAGGGAAGGAGGGGAGAGGAAGTAGTAGTAGTAGAGGTTTTTGGATGAACAACAAGGCAAAGCAATCTGCGATTCCAGAGTCATCACAATGGACGTTGGTAATGGATGTGTTGTTCTTGTTTTTCCATGAAGAATGTTCACCGCTTCTGCTTATGACTCGCACTAGTCATTCAAGCGGAATGATTACATAGAGGTTTCGACGACTGTACGCTTTGTTTTAAACTCACAATGCATTTGTTGGAAATCCACTTGAGTAGCGTTTCAGATTTGTAGTTTTAAAGAATTGTAAAGATTACTTTGTTGTTTGAGTTCCAATAAAAATGGAGTCTGAAAAATATATAGGTTTGTGTGAAATGAAAAATAATCTGCCTAGCCTTTGCCAACTGGGGTCGGTTTCCAGTCTAACCGAATGCAGCTGAATACCAGTATTTTACATGGAGCGACTGCCTATCTGACCTCCACAACCCAGTTACAGGGTAATACGATACCCCTTGGTAAGACTGGTTGTCAGACTTTCGGGCTTCTGACGACCCGTAACGACTGTCAAAGATCCACAGATCACCGCCGGGACCAACGGCTTAACGTGCTTTCCGAGGCACGGAGGGGTCTTGGTATGTAAAGATGGTCACCCATCTGACTTCATCTATTATTTAAAATATTACTGGAAGTTTGGAAATGATTGTCTAAACCGACTTTCAAAATCAAATATAATTTATCGGTTTTATTTTAAACTAGCTGTGCCCCGCGGTTTCACCCGCGTAGACCGGGATAAAAAGTAGCCTATGTATTAATCCAGGTCATAAGCTATCAATATACCAAATCTCATCGAAATCGGTCCAACCGTTTGATCGTGAAGAAGTAACAAACACACTCACTCACAAACTTTTGCCTTTATAATATTCGTGTGATTATCAAGATTATTGCAGCTATATTGGTGGCACTACCCAAAATTAAATTTAATACACTTATACATTTGTGACAAGACAAATGTCAATTAGAAAAGTTTCGTTAGCACCTCAATAAATGGGGCCGATAAGAGTATTCACATATGCAAGTCTATATGAATTGGGCACTTCGTTTTATCACCAAAACTTACCTAACTTAAGTGGCTAACTTGCACTGGTATGCTCTTTGAACTGGTGCAAGTCACGCGAATGACAGACATACAATTTTCAAAGACCGCAAGTATTCGATTTGGAATAATGGTCACCGATTAACAAGTTCGTCATTATCATAACATTACTGAGATGGATGTTGTCATCTCCTCCTTATTTTGTTGATTTTTTTTAATATAAAAAATTCAACCTCATCTGACTAAAAATGTGTGCATAGGAAATTTCAAAATGTTCCATATCTCCAGACTTATTGATTTTTTTCGCAATGGCGCTCTACTCGCCTTAAAAAAATAAAAAAAAATAATTCAGACATATTTGGCCCATACTAGTAAGACTTAAAAACTATGTCCCTTAGGCCGAGCGCGCACTGCGGTGCGTTTTTCTGACGCATAATCTGTGAAGTATGGAATGTCTTTGAAGTGCGCGCACTGCGGTCATGCGTTTTGTTACTGTAGGCCCCGTCTAGTGCGGCAGAACTAACGGAAACGCACCGCAGTGCGCGCTCGCCTTTAAGCCGACAGCGCCACGGTAGCCCGTAATATTAATTTTTTCCTTTCTTGCAATGTGCATGTCAGTATTAGGTTGTATGTTGATTAAAATATGATTCGCGACCGTAACAATCATGTATTTACAAAATTATAATCATCAATACAACTTTCTAAGTTCAAATGCATAATTATGTTATAACCATGGAATAATTTTATCTTCTATATATAAAAGAAAGTCGTGTTAGTTACACTACTTATAACTCAAGAACAGCTGAACCGATTTGGCTGAAAATTGGTGAGGAGGTAGCTTAGAACCAGGAGACGGACATAGGATACTTTAAAAAAAAATGTGGTACAACAACGGCTCGACCGATTTAGATGAAATTTTGTTTATATTTGAATGGGTTCCTGGATGGTTTGAAAACACAAATGGACCCGGTAGGTTGCGCTGCAGTTGGGTTCTAGGATCGTTCAGATACCTAGGACAACGTCTGTCGGGTCCGCTAGTATTTAATGAAAACATAACATTTGAGACCAATTCTTAGAGAGTTGTTATTCAAATGATTATAATGCAAAAACAAATGCAAATTGCAAAAACCGTAAGAAAATTCGAATTTCGCGTGTAACTGCTGCTTATTGTGGTAACTTGCAAGGGTATTGTTTATTTATTGCTGAAAAACACAGGAATAGGCATTCAAGACGTAGGTATCGAAACTATCAAGCATGCATGACTCCCATCAAGAACCAATCAATACTTAATCATCAATCATTCATAATTCATTTTTGACTATTCTTAATCATGTTGATGGTTGAAATAGCAACCCTGCATTTACATACTAACTTGGAGACATCTACTTGGAGTCCACCCGCAATTCTGGCAACCTTAGGCCACGTAAAAGTTCTCCCAGACAGATTAACCATCCACAAAATTACGCTCTCAAAGTGTAGAACTACGCAGTCTGAAGTACCTTTACAACTATTTAACAATGCAATCAGTCCCGCTCTATCTAAATGTGTATGAAAGTTAGAGCAGCCGACGTCGTGCAGACGCCACGGGGCCGCGACGGGGACGCGACGGCGAGGCGACGTTATCTCGCTAATATATTGTGAATATTATTACGTCTGTGTCCTTAATATGTGGTCTACTTTCTTGTTGTTGGACCTATTTCAGTGTTGCCGTTGTGTAATGTTAGGGGAGAAAATGTGTGTCGTAAGTGGTAATGTGTATTGGGTAGTTTTGCTCTTTTTGTACTATGCGTGCCAAATAAGAATAGGATCGCGCTTGCTTCAACTTCACACGAAGGCAAATTAGTACGCATTGGTAATGAAGTTCGCGAGTATTGCCATACTATTGCGGAACAAAATGGCGTCTTGACAGTAGGTACTATTCTTATTTGGCATGCAGTTTCACTAAAAACTTTTTGAATTTTATTTTGTTCTTTTAATGTATAAAAGAACAAAATAAAATACAAAAACTTTATATATGTCGTCACGAACGATAGTTTAGCGATAGTACGTCACTCAGTTGATTTCTTAGTACAAGTCAAGCTTAGCTCTGATTGGTTGTTCGTTTAGTACGTACGGTGAACGCCGTGTGGCGCCAGAATAGTTTGGTCGCCGCACGTGGACGGGGTCGTGGGAGCGGTGCGAGCATACTCTGTGGAGAGACTGGATCGAGAGCTCGAAAGAGGCACACGCTACCATCGAACCTATCAAGTTCACAGTACCTATACCTAGTCATTACTTCTGTATACTCTTCAGTAATAGTCCTGCCACAGCATCATATTGGTTTGCCTGAGTAACCCACGCAATGGAACCCTTACCACAGGGTCGGAGAGATGAACCACCTACCTCTGTGCCCACGTTCCCGCCGTCATCAGAAGTGGGATCAGCTCAGGCACCATCTACGTCTGATACATATTGGCGTAAGCTACTGGAACAACAGAACCAGAACATGGAACGACTGATTCAGGCTATGCAAGTACCGTCAAAAATAAGTGCTGCAATTACGTTGCCTGAATTCAATCCGGATTTAACCGATGACGATGAACTGTTATCATAACGTGCTAATGAGATTACACGCGGTGATAGTGACAATAAAATCAGTGGCGGTTACTTTTTTTTTACAAACTAAGTAGTTACAATAAACCCGATTCCGATGCGCGATCATGATGGTCAGATTCGTGTGCGTCGAAAATTTTGCGGCTACCCTCATTAAGGAAATAGTGTATCGCAACCAGCCAAGGACAGTAGGTTGGAGAAAGCATCGACGCCGGTGACCTGTTTCTTCTGTGGCGAATCTGGTGAGCCGTTTTCAATTTGTTTGGACTCAGGTACTGAGTGCCTTCTGATCATGGGAAGTATAGCTAGTAAGTTACCTGGTAAATAACAGCAAAAACGGTTACAGGTATAGCCTAACCTCGTTTACAATGCAATTTTTAAATTCTGTCTACAGCTCTCTGATGCAAGGGTCTCCGTTGCAAGTTATTACTGCGTGTCGTCCCTGACTATTGAATTTCTACTACAGTTAGATTAAACGAGACTCAGTTCATTGGGATTCTGTTGTTTCTGAAACATGTTTTTATTTTAAGATTAAAATGGTCTTCGGTGGTATTGATAGTCAGTAGATTGTGGGGTTCCTTTTTCTTCACATTTTTATTGTGTCCATATGTAGTTGCGCCGGAGCATGTAAGATGTACATGTGGGCTGCTTTTTATGTGCAGCATGCCCTTTGCGAGGGGTAGTACTTACGCAGCTGAGATGGTTATAGCCTCTGCGTATGGGTCACTCTGCCGACGGACTGCTATTGGTCAAACACGTGTATTCAGTACAGAACAAATCTTATTTAGCGTAATGATAGTGCCAGTAGGTCATGTACCAGTCCAAGTAGATACCTAGTGATTACAGTGGTGATGTAGCAAGCTTAAGTTGTGGTAGAAAATCGAGTACGGGTTTCTTTCGGCCGTAGTGTGTGCGACCGTACCAGTAGCTCTGGCGGAGGTCGAGGTCTGGAGAGACCATAGTGTGTAGTCAGTGGGTGATGCACACGGGCGATCCACTTGATGGATATACATACAGAAGTTTTTATCCATGCGCTGGATGTGTGAGAGCAATGCGATTGCTAGTCGGCTGGAGAGCCGTGGCGTTAGAGGTTTTACTCGAGGTTTCTGTAAGCTTGGCAGTTTTGGTTGCAGTAGAGTTTTAAAGGTTGATTCAAACGACTATGGTACATGGCACACTGTAGTGATTGTTGTATTTTCGATTATTCTCAATTTTACCACTTGATACAAGACGTGACCTTGTATACATCTTAGAATAATTATAGTCTTGACTTTTTGATTAACGGTTTTCCTATAACGTGTGTTAACACTGGTGAGTTGGAGATAAGATTGATCGACCCTAATCATACAGTGCAAATACATCCTTACAAACTGTCTCCGTACGAACGTCGAATCATGCGCGACACGGTTAACGAATTGTTGCAAGCTAAGATAATTAAACCCTGTAGTTCGCCTTTTCTTAGTCCGGCCCTTTTAGGTATGATGGATCAGATCGTATGTGCATAGATTATAGAGAGCTTAATAATAATAATACAGTGCCAGATCGTTATCCGTTACCGCTGAGTCCATTAGAACTGTTGTTAGGTAAGGTAGCACATCCACTTCATTTAAAAACAATGACGACACGACACACACCACCTTTTCACGACACCTTTTTTTTAATCAAACTGTACAGTCTGGTCGTAGTTGTAACTGCGATTCTATGAGTCGTTCAGGGTGCAATGCGCGGCTAGATGTATGGTGGCTGGGTCTCTGTGAGACTACTGTTCGGGTCTGTAAGACTATTGTTTGGGTCTGAATAAGACTACTAATGGCCGCCCATTGTATGTTTTGTAGTGTAATAAATAATAAATAATGGGTCTCTGTGAGACTACTGTTCGGGTCTGTAACACTATTGTTTGGGTCTGAATAAGACTACTAATGGGTCTCTGTGAGACTACTGTTTGGGTCTGTAAGACTATTGTTTGGGTCTGAATAAGACTACTAATGGGTCTCTGTGAGACTACTGTTTGGGTCTGTAAGACTATTATTTGGGTCTGAATAAGACTACTAATGGGTCTCTGTGAGACTACTGTTGGTGTCTGTAAGACTATTGTTTGGGTCTGAATAAGACTACTAATGGGTCTCTGTGAGACTACTGTTTGGGTCTGTAAGACTATTGTTCGGGTCTGAATAAGACTACCAATGGGTTTCTGTGAGACTTCTGTTCGGGTCTGTAAGTCTATTGTTTGGGTCTGAATAAGACTACTGTTTGGGTCTCAATGAGACTACGCTGCCGAGCAGCCGGGTCATATTAGTGTTGTTTGTAAGGCCATTTCAAATTTTTGAAGTGTTAGATGGCGATCGTTATGTTTTGAAATCTCTAGTTAATAAGCGTACTATAAATACGCTCATGATCGAATTGGGGGGATGTCTCAAAGCAAAGTACCATCTGACCTATTTGTGACCGAGTCTGATGTAGAAAGCGCTGGTGAAGGCACGCTAGACACACACGCCATGGCTACGTATTCGGCCGCACTGCACGCTTCAGTCGTATTCGTAACTGCGATTCACTGGTGGGTCGTTCAGGGCGCGATGCGCGGCTGAAGGTGTAGGGTTGAGGCCTGGGTCTCGTGGAGACTACTTTTGTTTGGTTGGTCTGTAGTGACCTGGACGCGTAAGCCATTGTTACAATGCAATGCTGCAATTAATGTTTAATACGCTGCCGAGCAGCTGGGCCATGTTGTGCGTGTGTGTGAAGTTAATTGTGTTTACTATACTATGGTCTGGTTATCTTGACTTTGAGGCATCTGTTCTAATCCTGTCTGTAATTAACCTGGCTATAGTCAGGAGAGGCCAAGCTTGTAGTATACAGTAGACTTATTTTGTTACAAGTACACACGAGGACTTGTGACTGTCAGTTCTGGCCGTGTCGTCACGAACGATAGTTTAGCGATAGTACGTCACTCAGTTGATTTCTTAGTACAAGTCAAGCTTAGCTCTGATTGGTTGTTCGTTTAGTACGTACGGTGAACGCCGTGTGGCGCCAAAATCGTTTGGTCGCCGCACGTGGACGGGGTCGTGGGAGCGGTGCGAGCATACTCTGTGGAAAGACTGGATCGAGAGCTCGAAAGAGGCACACGCTACCATCGAACCTATCAAGTTCACAGTACCTATACCTAGTCATTACTTCTGTATACTCTTCAGTAATAGTCCTGCCACAGCATCATATTGGTTTGCCTGAGTAACCCACGCAATGGAACCCTAACCACAGGGTCGGAGAGATGAACCACCTCCTCTGTGCCCACGTTCCCGCCGTCATATACATTATTGGAACGAAGTTCTAACGTTGCTTGCGGTAGGAGTTGACTGGTAGAAATAGAAATCGTCACGTGACGTAAAAGCGTTGCCCTAAAAAGTCAGTTTCAAGTGTAAAAATAGCAGTTGTGGTCTAGTGATAACGGTACCGACTTTCGGTTCGAACCCAGACAGGCGCTTTACTTTGTGTAAATTATTTCATCACCACTGCTTTCAAAACGGTAAAGGAAAACATCGTTAGGAAACCGACATGTCCTAGAACCAAAAATTCGAAGACATGTGACATCTACCAACCCGCACTGGGGCCGCGTGGTGGATTACAACCCACTCCCTCTCACTGAAAGAAGGCCTGTATCCCAGCAGTGGGAACATTATAGGCTGGTTATGTAAGTGTCAAAAGCTATCTATTATAAGTTTTTAGCAAGCTATAATCTTATTCTACTAAATGGCTCTGTATTAATAGGTACACCCAGCAGCAGGTCAAGTTACCACAAACTGTCAAATTTTCTCATTCGATTTTGAACTTAATCAACAACATTTTAAGTTTTAAAATCATTTGGAGAAATTTGACAGTTTGGTATAACTTGATGTGCTGTTTTCTGTACATAATATACAGCGACTTTGTTCCAACCGAGTGTCCCACGATACCTCCCGCCGTTTTTTTGTAGCCATGTCATGGCAGTCCCTTTAGGCAAATAGCCCTTCAGTCTTCTTGATATAATAAAGTGGTCCCAGATAGGTATAAACCTTGCAAAACCAAGGGTAATGACTTCATTAACTGTGGCGTAGCTGAACTTAGAGGCAAAGTTGATAAGACTCATGTGTCTCGAATTTTGCCTACTGTTCTTATTATTAGCAAAGTTGTTATCTATTTAATTAATAGACTTGGAATCAACTTGGAATGGTTTTAGTGCATTACTAATTCAAGTCTTCATTAGTACTTTCGCATTTTCAATTAAAACTTATATAAGTTAGCTTAATCTGCCTAGCCTTTTCCCAACTATGTTGAGGTTGGCTTCCAGTCTAACCGGATGCAGCTGATACCAGTATTTTATTTGGAGCGACTGCCTATCTGACCTCCACAACCCAATTACTGGGTAATACGATACCCGTTGGTAAGACTGGTTGTCAGACTTTCGGGCTTCTGACGACCCGTGACGACTGTCAAAGATCCACGAATGACAGTTGGTACCAATTCCGAGGCACGGAGGAGTCTCGGTATGTAAAGACGGTCACCCATCCAGGGACCAACCCCGGCAAGCGTAGCTTAACCTGATCCGTACGGCTGTTATTACTTCGCCACGAGCTCCTCATTATATCAAGTTAGCTAAGCAATAAAAATCTGTATAACTTTAGTTACCAAACTTCCAAACCGAGCGATAACTGGAACATTAATTCAAGCTTCCAATTTAAGGTACAATTTATTATTCACTACAAAATTCGACCTCATTTCGTTTAAAATATTTCCGGTCGAACTCCCCCTTAACTTACATGCTTGGTTTATAGACAAATGACTTCGGACCTTCCGCTCTTACGTACAAAAGCTTCTATCTCTGTCTCTTTCTGTCGTAATGATGGTCGCGTGAGGACATTAATGGGTGATCATTAGGTAATTTGACCGCACGGGTCCGACTTTGAAGGGACTGGACTTCATAGGGTCTTTGATGCGGTCTGACCTCGCATTTGTAATGATATCTTAGATTTGTTAATGTCTCTATAAGCGGTTTTGCGGTTATGTAAATTAGAGAGAGAATTATTTATGGGTGTAAGTTGAAGTTTAAAGGTCTTGGGGTTTGTGACGTTTAAATCCGCGCTATGGTGGGGGTTGCGCGGTAGAGGGAGTGCGGGCCGATGTGCCACACTCAATCTGGCACGAGCAGCCGCAGCGATAGCACGCCTAAAGCTCTAATATTGGAAACAGTGTTTTATTGTACACTAGCTTTTTCCTGCGGCTTCGCCCGCGTTTATTATACATATAAACCTTCCTCTTGAATCACTAAAGGTATTAAAAAAAACCGCATCAAAATCCGTTACGTAGTTTAAAGATCTAAGCATATAAGGGACAGACAGACAGCGGGAAGCGACTTTGTTTTATACTATGTAGTGATATCTAACCTAACCTAAACCAAGACACCACAGGGTAAAAAGGAAAAGGAAAGGACAGTAAGGAAGGAAGGGGAGGGGAGGGAAAGGGATAGGGAGTATTAATGATATTGATTTCTTAAGTGACTGACGATGCTTGGTAGGTAAGTGAGGCAGTTGGAGTTCAGGGCTGAACTACGTGAGAACAGGTCATGTCCTGGTAAGACTATTAGCCAGTCAGTCAGGCCATATAAGTGGGGGCTATTTTAATATACTTTTTAAGGTTTCTTTGATAAAATTTCCGAGTTAATGAAAATGATAATGGAGACATAATACTACTTATCTGGTTCATATACGACATTAGTTTTTGTTTACACTAAACCTCTTAAAAGGTCATTGTTATCATCATTTTGAACAAGTTTTACTATGGGACCAAACCTGAAATCGCGAAAAAAAAAATCTGCTGTTCAGTACATTTTGACGAGTTTGATGTAAGTAGATAAATGTACTGAGCAGCTGATTTTTTTTCGCGATTTCAGGTTTGGTCTCATAGTAAAAGTTGTTCAAAATGATGAGTACAGTGACCCCTTAAGAGGTTTAGTATAAACAAAAAATAATGTTGTATACTATGTCCATGTCAATGATATCATTCGATTAATTAAAAACTAATCTTTCTTAGTAAGTACTTTAACATAAATTCCCAAGGTTTTTGTTGGCGAAATCTGCTTTTTTTTCATTCAGTTGAAAGTTAGAAGGTTGATGTTCACTTACCTTTGACATACAGCACCGTAGGTTTCGAGAACTCAGTCCCGATGGAGTTCTCAGCGACGCACTCGAACTTGCCGTGGTCTTCCTCTTCACTCTTCACTATTTGTAATGTACCTGAAAGAGAAAGAAAATTTGTTAATAGTTGAGTACTAATTTGTAGCTTAAAAATAGTAGGTACCGATTTTTTTTTGTTCATCCAAGAACCGAAATTGCAATGGCACCCGAAGTCCCGATGTGTACCGATGTGTCCCGATGTGTCCCGATGTGTAGGTAATAATCAGAGACTAAAATGTTTATATAAATGAATAGCGCGTTTACTAATTGTTGGACAAGGATACGCTGAATTCTGATGACTGACGAAAAAAACCGGCCAAGTGCGAGTCGGACCACGCACAATGAAGGGTTCCGTAGTTGGCATGAATTTATCCCAAAAACAAACTCAACACTGTAGTTGAAAAACATGTTCTCCCATACATCGATATACGTCACGGTCAAATCTCCAACTGCAAAATGTAAAGTAACCGCAATTTTTTTTTGTGATAAAACTAAAAATTTACGATTTTTGGACTTTTTACTTTAATTGTGCTATGAGACCTTGCTTCTTACCAAATTTCATGATTCTAGGTCAACGGGAAGTACCCTATAGGTTTTGATTTACTTGCGAGTATCAAAATATGTCGCTTATTTATAGTTGCTGTAGTTTCTTAATTCAATGACTTAAAAGTTTGATTTTTTTGGAACTCCAAGACCTACGTGATTTTAATTTCAACTTGATACCTCCTCGCTTTGCCGAGAAAAAAGGTCTTGAGAGACTGTCAGACAGACAGACAGAACAACGAAATTATCCTATAAGGGTTCCATTTTTTCTTTTTGAGGTACGGAACCCTAAAAATACCTAGAACTCTATCCTACAAAATCTATCCCCGTACATACATTAACATTGTAAATATTCTAACTGTAAGCTAGGGAAACCCTCGGGGCCTCAGCTGGTCGTACGAGTACTTGCATGAGTTGTTTAGGCTTTTCTCTCGAGCATAGAGGTCGTCTGACAAAAATAGGCCTCCTAATGTGCCTTTTTAGAGTAATGTCGGCTCTAGTTTGTTAGAACAAAAATCTCTTCTAGTAGGTTATTTTTGTTGGAGCTAGGTTTTGAGATGTAACGTGTTTTACTTTATTGATGGTTATTTGTACTTTTTAACCGACTTCTAAAAAAGGAGGAGGTTCTCAATTCGGATGTTTGTTTTTTTTTTTTTTTTTTTTTTTTTTTTTATGTTTGTTCGCGCATAACTCCGTCGCTTGCCAGCCGATTTGAAAAATTATTTTTTTGTTGGAAAGGGTATACTTCCCAAATGGTCCCATTTTTGTCAAAATCCAGTTCTGATGATGGGATCCTGGAGAAATCGAAGGAACTCTTCAAATATTATAGGCACACCTATAGCGTTTTGGGTATTTTTTATAGTAGCTCGTGCATTTGCTCTCGGAAAGCACCACTTGGTGAAGTGGAACTGATGATGAAGACCACAGATGGCTACCGGAACTACTCAATGATAAATATTTCACGGGTTGCGATTCGATTACTTTAATATGATTGTTAAGCAATTTCCGCTCGTCACACAATGGTGAGTGGTTGTTGAGGAGTTCTCCTGGTTCTTACCAGCAGAACTTCTCAACAATTAACGTCCCAGCATCGGGAAAAGCAATATTTTGTAACATGTGATGAGCAATTGACATTAGACTATTGTAACTTATACAAATTATAAACAGACCCACTAAAAAGCGAGAAATAAAAACTTTTTAACAAAAAAAAAAAACCGACTTCCGAAAATCACTACAAAGTGAAAAATAACTTTGATTTCGGAAGTCGGTGGCAAAAAAAAAGAAAGTAAATAAAAAACGAGACACCGACTTCCGAAATCAAAGTTATTTTTCACTTTGTAGTGA
The DNA here is from genome assembly GCA_905163495.3 of Cosmia trapezina. Lineage (NCBI taxonomy): Eukaryota > Metazoa > Arthropoda > Insecta > Lepidoptera > Noctuidae > Cosmia > Cosmia trapezina. The sequence continues at coordinate 20,797,514 of LR991034.1, forward strand.
TTTTTGGAAGTCGGTTTTTTTTTTTGTTAAAAAGTTTTTATTAAGGTTCCGTAGTTAACAAGGATAGTTTCGCTATGTCCGTCCGTCTGTCCGTCTGCAGCTTAGCTCAGAGACTCTTAGTACTAGAAAGCTATAATTTGGCAAGGATATACATAAAAAAAAAATTCACGATTTCATTTTACCACTCGTGATTTTTTTTTTTTTAAAGTTACACGTAAAGTGGAGATGTTTTTTTGTCGTCTACCCCATGGTGTGGCGTGTTGTTGAATGGGTCTTTCAAAAATATTGTATGCTACAACAATTTTTCGATCTAGAGATCCATTTCTGAAAAAAAAAAAAATTGTTTATTGTCACAAATCAGCAAATAGTTACTTTGTATTCGAAGTCTCCTAGGCAGATAATGCCCGTGTTAGAAGGCTCCGCTCTTCCATAACAATGGTATAGGTATTTAATTTAAGCGTGACTTCTGAAATATTAAGCTTTAAAGTGCTAATTTTTGTTTAGAGTCAAGTCCTTGGAAAGGCCTAGCCTAGTTGTGGACGACGTTTCAGCTGAATCATGATGATGACTAATACTGTCAACTTCATAGCTGAACGATCATTTTTCTTCCTAAACATCAGTGTAAGTGTAAGTAGGTAGTGTGAGGAACTTCTTCCGTCATACTCAAAACTCATAATATTCAGAAATTTGCTCCTAAAACACAGAACCGTGAAATATATTCAAAACACCCAAAAAATCACAACAACAAGAAAACACCCAACTACCCTCACCCGCTCAAAATTATTACAAAAACGCTTACAACCAAATTACTCGCCAGACACGGAGGGCGTCTTAAAAGGTATTTTATTCACGCCAAGCTAAACATATACAGTGATTTATAGCCTAATAACAGCAGTAGAGAGGGAAGCCATTAGGGACTGGCCAGAGGTCCCGGCACTCTTGGGGGCCTTTATAGTGTTTCATAGAGGTTATTAAGTTGAATTCCGATGCGAAACACCTGTTTGCGGTGCTAACTCAGTTCATTAAAATTTTGGAGTAAATTATTTTGGAGTGGGCTGGATGCTTTAGTATTTAGTAGTAAGTTTGTGTGAATTGCTGTATTGGTTAATGATGCTTATACACAAGTATTGTGTTAAATTACCTCTTAGAGGTAATTCCGTCTATCAACATACATATAGGCAGGAGTTGTAATCACAAAACAGCGACCTCAAAAATTCTAGAGCAGCCCATATTTTGTATCACTATTGGGCAAAGGCCTCCCCTTTTTCCTTCCAAACCTCCGAACCTTGAGCGATCTCTGACCTTATCAGATCGTCACAACACCTTTTCTGTGGTCTGCCTCGACGGCGATGTCCAGTGAGTGACGATCTTTGCCCATCTCTCCGGGTGCATCCGTGCGACATGTCCGGCCCACTCCCACTCAGCCTGGCAGTTTTTTCTCCATCATCCGCTACTTGACTTATACTAGCTTTACACTTTTTTTATAACTACGAGACGCTTGTACGCTTAGCGTTAAATTAAATAACAATTCCGGTATTCCATTTGTTCTAATCGAATTATGAAAATCCCTTTCACCTTTCCATAGAAATATTGATCTAGCTGCCGAGATTAGACCTCTATACAAGCATAAGTTAACCTTTCTTCTAATACAATAGAAGAATAATATAAGGCAATCTATCTACTTGGCTGGTCTTTGCAATACAGCAAGGAAACACCAACCTTAAACACCAAGACGTAAGGTAGGATTTGAGCCAACAACAGACGTAGATCTAATGGAATACAAAACGAACTCTCTTTGATGTCAGTATGTCAAAACTTTGAACCCGGACGAGTGAAGCCAGGCATGAAGTTAGTCAGACGTATTTTTATCCGACTATACGGTAGAGGCAAAGGATGAAGTTGTATGTAATTATAGTATTTTACTTTAGATATTTCACAAAGCTTAGTTTTATAAATTACAAAAAGCATAAAATTAAGAGACCTTTCAGTATGTCTGCTGTTTGGATTACAAAAGTAATTGATAATGAATGGGTAGTGTAGTAAGTATATGAATATGAATTAAAATTCTATTATCTGCATTTCTTTTTCATTTCTCCTTTCGCAGGTCTGCTGGAAGAAAGTTCTTAAGAAATAAGCAGTACCTACTTTTGTACTCTAACCTATGTTTAATGTTATCTATTTTACTGTGTGTATATAAATAATAAAGTAAATAAATAAATGAAGAATGCCAGAAACAAACAACATTCCTCTTAAGCCTGTACTTCATCCTACACTTTGTTGATTAATTAGTAATTACCCATTACTTAAATTGTCAATTAAACTAATGAGCTGACTGTAGATTCCCATAAGTAATACATAATTACTGCCGTCAGCGCACAGGTTTATAAATGAGTTTTCGATTAAAGTTAGTCCAAAGACCAACAAATGGTAATATTCTATACGATTCGGCATAACTATTTTAATTCCAGTATTAGGAGCGTTCAGCTTCATTTCCTTTCCATTCATAAATACGTCTAAAACAAAAATTCATATCCCGACATCTCCCTGCAGACGAACATTTTTGCGTCACAAAATGCAACCTCCTTTTTTCGTGCATACACTGGACTAAAACAGGGCAACACAGAACTTCCGAAAAACTGTTAGGGCATGAAAAAAAGAAATGTAAACGAACGGTCTCTCTCAAAGAAAATGTAATTACGATGAAACATGTTGTAACAAGGCCGTACGTGTTGGTGTTGTGGACGCCATAGTTTCGACAAATGCTGTATGAAAGAACGTGAGATACCCTCGCCATTATATCAAGGGTTGTGCTTTGAACTTTTTTGGTACGTGTTTTTGGTTTTGTTGTATTATCGGGGCGAATAAAGCTGCAATTGAGAAAGTTGACTCGACACCTACAAAGTAAATTCTTGGGGGCTATTGGACAAGCTAACGGTTTGAAATAAAAGTAATAGGATCTAACCTAGACTAATTGCCTAATTGTGTGGAATGTGGAGTTGTGAAAGACTTACATCACTTAAGAAAATGGACTGTATTCGATATGAGTCTGATAAAAATGATCTATTTAGGGTCTTGAAGTTGAACTGACTTGATTTAGGTACCTATTCCATAAAATTCTGTCCCAACCAAATGGTAGGTAATGGTAGGTAGAGTCTGTTCAGGTTCAAAGCCCAAATATAGTCAGTAGCAGTATGTATTTAGAGTGATGGGACTAGAAATACTGACATACGCATGGCGATTATAAAAGTATTTAAATAAAGAAAAAAAAACAAAAAAAAATTTGCACATTCGAATTAAAAGAAACAACGACATCTTTAGACGCGAAAATGAAAATCATAACCAAACCTGTCAGTCCCGTGTCGGGCGCCAAAATCCTGGGGAATCCCTGGGCGTTTTGCCCGTAATGAAATAAAACTAGCCGCCGCCGCCGGTTCCCTACGTGGCGGGATTTGGGGATTTCGTGACAGCCGACGATTGCTCGGGCAGTAACTGACGAAGGTTGTTCGTTTCTTGAATTTGAGACAATTGTGCTTATTGGTCGCTATTTGCGGCGGCCATTTTGGTGTCAATTGTTATGAGCCTTTGTTATTAGTTGCGAGATGTTTCTAAGTGTGATAACGTAGGCGTTTTCTAGAACAATCATTCGGATATGATCAAGAAGGAATCGTGAAAAAGTATTGATATTGTTGTTCACGGATGATCTTCTTTTATGGTTTCTGTATTATTTGATAAAAAAATAATCCAGATTCTAGATTATTCTACTAATATCCCTTTTTTTGAAGCAATGTACTATGAAAAAAATAGTTTCTTTAGAATATGATCAAGTAATTGTAAAAAAGTATTGATAGTGTCTTTTATGGATTTTGCGCTTCTTTCATAAAAAAAAAACTAGATTCTAGATTATTCTGCTAATATCACTTTGTTTTGAAGCAATGTACAATAAAAAAAAATTGTTTCGAAAGACGAGTGGAAATTCCAGAAAATCAACATTGGAATTGGTTTAAAAAAAAAACAAGTGTAAATAATACAACGAAAGGGGTAAGAATATATGGTGCGGTTCACACGTTCATAACAAGGTTTAAGAGCGTAGACGGGCTGCATTTTTCCATACAAATGTATTCCCCTATTCTCTTCCTGGATAATGCCTCTAGAGTAATCGTTTTTATTTATAAAAATCCAGGTCTATTGAAGGCATGCCCCTGTCATTTTTTTTTTTCAAAAAATTTATTACAAAAATAAATATGACTTACCAAAAACCTAAAAAAATACCCCGTTTTTACCTACGTAATCAGACGACTACCAAAGAAAATTGAAAAGTTTTTAAAATAAAAACAAGTAATAGGGGCATAGATCTATTCTTCCTTTAAATTTTGATACCAAATATAATTTAATTGGTTAAGGTTTCGAGGAGAAAACAGGAGAATACGAAACGTCGATCGGTCAAGGTTTTTTATAGGTAAAATCGTTCTGAGCAGCAGTTGTCTCTATCGCACTCTACGGGGGGAGACGAGAGGTGAGGGAGGGTTAGACTAATACGTACACAATTAGGGAAGTGACTAGTGTCGAAGTTTTTATCGAAATCATAGTGATGTCAGTCGATATCGACGTTTATCCTATACTGATTTACTGAATAGTGTTTGATGCTCATTTTGTTTTTTTTTAAGAGACAACGAAGTAACAATTCAATGACATTTTTAGGGTTTATAATTAACTAATAATTGAAATGAACTTTAGCGAAGTGTCTCTTACAAAAAATACAAACCGTAAGCATTAGGTATAATACGTAACTAAAGTTTGCACTATACTGCTTGGTGTGATAATTCTGCTTTTGACTTGACATAAATATTTACAGGGGAGTTTATAAAATAATGACTGCTCTTATCAAGTAAATCTATATAATAGGTCTTTACCTATGAAATTGCCGTTTTGTATGAAAAAATTTAAACGAATTTTTTTCATGTATTTTTTATTTGTATTAATCGAAGTAATCACCCATGCAATCAATGCATCTTTGCCAACGCAGTGGCAGTTTATTGATGCCCTTCTTAAAGAAATCAGCTGGTCGGGAGGCAACAAATTCTTCAAAGGCATTTTGTACTGCCTCTCGGGTATTGAATTTTTTTCCCGCCAAGAAGTTATCCAAATTCTGGAAAAAGTAGTAGTCTGTAGGCGCAAGGTCTGGTGAGTAGGGCGGATGACGGAGAGCTTCCAACCCCAGTTCTTGCAACTTGGAGACCGTCTGCTGTGCAGTATGAGGTCGCGCGTTGTCGTGCAGGAGCAGCGGAGACGAGCGATTGACCAATGCTGGTTGGAGATGTGCCAGCTTCTCCATCATTGTGTTCAGTTCTTCACAGTACACAGCTGCAGTAATGCTCACCCCGTTTGGAAGAAGCTGTGATGAATCACACCGGCGCTAGACCACCAAACAGTGACCATCACTTTTCTAGGAGTAAGTTTTCGTTTAGGGCATTGTTTAGGTGCTGAACCAGGATCCAACCAACTTGGTGAGCGCTTGCGGTTATCGAACAGAATCCATTTTTCATCGCAGGTAACAATGCGGTTCAAAATTCCTTCATTTCTGTGTCTGTTGAGCAGTGCAAGGCACGTCTCGACGCGTACTTCGCGCTGGCGATCATTGAGTTCGTGGGGCACCCATTTGTCAAGCTTTTTTACCTTGCCAATTTGACGCAAATGGACCAAGATTGTTTTGACGCTAACGTCGAAAGCTACTGCTAATTCAGACGTAGATTGTGTATCATCAGCTTCCACAATCGCCTTTAATTCGTAATTGTCGACCAAAGTCTTCGGACGACCGCGAGGTTCATTTTTCAGGTCGAAATTTCCAGAACGGAAGCGAGCAAACCAATAACAGGTGGTGCGTTGGTTTGTAGTGTTAGCTCCGTAAACGTCGTTGATGTTGCGTGCCGCTTGTGCCGCGTTGCTGCCACGACGGTACTCATATTCCATAATTACTCGAATTTTTAACGTATCCATGATGACGAAAAAGATTGAAATGCGATGAAAATGTAACACTAATCAATAAAGACCTAATATTAGGTCTTTACCTATGAAATTGCCGTTCTGCAGTACTGGCCATTTCAAATCAAAATAATTTTTGTTTGGCTAAGAATTCTAATTTCAAATTAATTTTATTTAAAAAACATGGATTTTTTTTTCCAAAAGTAGTCATTTGTTTATTGATATAAAAGGAAGTCGACAATCGTGTTAATTACACCGATTTTTATATTTTTTGCGTTTTTGGATTAGCCGACGCCGTCGTCCGAAATAGGATAATAAGTTTTTTAAATTATTTTTTTAAGTAAGTAGGGTAGTAGTCAGTTGTCGGGAGCGAAGCCGTGGGCAAAAGCTAGTTCTTAATATTTATGCAGAAGACGCAGAAAAGGTGCTTGTGGGTATTTTAAATAATACAAAAGTTATATAATAATATGTACATTTATTCTGTCGTCATTTCCATCCTTTCTCTTACAGGTAAATTTCTTGGTATCCGACCGTCAATTATTTCAGGGAGAAGGCATTCATGGAAAAATTTAGTATAAATAGCACGATCACACGAAACACTGCGCACGCCGATATTTTCAATCCGACTGAGACAGAAACGAACGCAACGTAGGTAGTTTGGTTGGCGCGAGCGGGCGGGAGATGCGCGCTACTGAGCTACGCACACAAATACAGACTTCACTCACATATTGATACCGCCCGGTTGCTAGAGCGCAGCGCGACGGCAATAGTTTCTTCAAATACCTATTTTTTAATTCCCGCGCAGCCCGTCTACGCTCTTAATGAACACAGTTATGAGAAAAGCAATGTTGATTTTAAGGATTTATATTTTTATTTACCTTACACATAATGCGCATGTGTACTTTGTAGTATATTTAATTCCCAACAACAATTAGCTAAAGATTCTGTATTATGAAGCCCACTATGAAACAAAATGACGATAATTGTTGCTTGAAAAATTGCTAACTTCACAAATAATTTCAAAGAAGATCTAATCTATCTTCTATCTATCTATATAAATAAAAAGAGAAGTCCTGACTGACTGACTCATCAACGCCCAGCCCAAACCATTGAACCTAGAAAGTTGAAATTTTGCACATAGGTTCCCTTTATAATGTAGATGAGGAATAAGGAAGGATATCCCGGTAGCATGTTCCCGTGGGATATATTCCGACATCTACGCGGACGAAGCCGCGCGGGAAGTGCTAGTATTTTATAAATGTTAGTCGTAGAGAATGTGATCGATATTGTTGATAAAGCGAAAGTCGACCATCGGCATCGCGACCCGGAAGCTTTCTGGTTTATATGTTAGCGTGTGGTGTAAAATTAATAAAAATAGGTCTCAAAATTCGAATAAATAATAGCCAATTAATAATTCAAAAATAAGCCAAGAAAACCTAAATGTATTCCAAGTCATGGAGAAACAAATTATTTGGGAATTTTATTTAAAACTAGCTGACCTGACAGTCGTTGTCCTGTCCAAATTTCAATAACTTATACAAAATTCCCATAGAAAATGCACTTTCAGTTTCTCGAATTTACCAATTTTTCACGCACATTTTCCAATTTTTCTCTTCATTAGAACCTTCCTCGGACTTAACGATTATTGTAAAAAAAATATTAGCCGTATTGGTCCAGCCGTTTTCAAGTTTTGCTCTTAGCAACACATTTAGCCATTCATTTTTATTTATATAGATTGAAAATGGATTTCTTTATACAGATTAACGGCCACACTATTGAACAGGTCATAGATGTAACCTAATAGAACTTCTAACAAAATTCATCAACACATGCATAATTCAAGAAACCAATCAGAATATCGGTAGTCAACTCTTTAAATCAGAATTAAAATCTCTACAGCCCTACCTACATAGGTAGGAAGCAAATATTTGGCTACAGATATTTTTTATTGACGAACAGGAACATTCCTGGTTGTAGTGTGTCATTGTAATAGCACCCACGACAAAGGGAATCCTAGTGCGGCCAAATGGAATCCGAGTGGTGACCGTATGGTATCTATCTTTATTTTCCGTCACCCCGAATTCATGGAATGTTGAGTGGACCTTTCTTTGTTTTGGTCATAGCACTCGGGTTTCAACAGGTAGTAGTGTAGGTACATTAATTAAGACTGTGCCTGGCAAGTTTTTATTTTCGGCGGAGTGATGTCCAAATGGAGCATTAAACAAAGAAAACAAGGTCATACAGTACCACAGTGAGTTTTGTCGCCAGGAAAACTTTTAAATGAAACGTGAGTTTAGGGACATATATAGATCATTTCGTTGTAACGCATTCGATGCAGTGAACGAAGTTTTGTGTTAGTCTATCTGGAATCATCATCATCTGCCTATAACCTTTTCCCAACTATTTTGGGGTCTAACCGAATGCAGCTGAATAACAGTATTTTACATGGAGCGACTGCCTATCTGACCTCCACAACCCAGTTACTGGATAATTCGATACGACAACAATACGATACGACATGGTTACGATACGGGGCTGGATAAGACTGGTTGTCAGTTTTGTGTTAGTCTAAACTGGAATTATTAAATAATTAAGTCGTGGATAGATTATAAAAAGTTTTTACATTTTCAGCAATGTTTGTTTTTGACATAGACATTAAATTTCATAATACTTGGATGGAACCCAGTTAGAAACACCGCCATGCGCTCCATAACTCAAGTAGAAGAGAGCAGAAAAAACAGCTAGGCTGAAGTGGGAGTGGGCCGGACACGTCGCACGAATGCACCCGGAGAGATGGGCAAAGATCGTCACTCACTGGACGCCTGAAGGAGGACATCGCCGTCGAGGCAGGCCACGGCGAAGGTGGTGTGACGATCTGATAAGGTTTGCAGGGCCAACATGGCCAGAGATCGCACAAGACAGGGAGGTTTGGAAGGAAAAAGGGGAGGGCTTTCCCCAGCAGTGGGACACAATGTAGGCTAACAAAAAAAAAAATACTTGGATTGATTGACTGTTGGCGATTTCTAAAGTGAAAACTTCTTTAGGCGCGTTGAGCGATTTTAGGTAGAGGGAAATCTTACGGGTTCACGTCACAGCGTTTAAGTTTTCAGTTTTGTCGGCAGTCCCCATGACTGCTAATTTTTTTTCCATTGAATAATATTCGTAACACGCCTCGCTTCTAACATTAGACCACACATGCAGGTGTCGGAAGCTCAAAGGCGTTTCGTAGAGCCGAGAAGCCCTTCAGCCCCTTGTTTCCTAGCTCTTTGATACGGCAGCCACGGCCGGCCCGGATCCATGCCGGCTCACTTTCGATTTGCCGGATTGCCATAACATTCGTCCATCTTGTTATTTGTTAATTGGATTTTGATATTTAATGGACGTCAGATGATATGGGTCAGTTTTGATTGTTTGATTGGAGCCCGTATTGGTTAGGGTAGTAATAAATACATTCACTTGGATGGATGGCTCGATTTGGGAATCGTTGGAAGTGAGTTTGTTTGTGAATGTTTTGATGCGCTGCTGTAAGTTTTTTTACATTATTATTAACTAGCTTTTGCCCGCGGCTTCGCCCGCGTTTGTATATATATAATCCTTCCTCTTGAAACACTCTACCTATTAAAAAAAACCACATCAAAATCCAATGCGTAGGTTAAAGATCTAAGGATACATGCGGACAGACAGACAGCGGGAAGCGACTTTGTTCTATACGATGTAGTGATTACGAGTATTTATTATACTTAATTTATTTACGATTAATAGAGATTAACCCAAATATATTGGGATAAGGGCAGGAGAATGATGATGATGATGATGATACTTAATTTATTTATAAAGCTACTACTACTACTAATAGCTACTTTTACTAGCTTTTATGTTTCTTTTCTAAATGGTCATAGTTATATAGGTAACAAAATAAAAAAAAATGAGTATGTAAAGATTATCGCAGGTGGCGTTCTGTAGTTTCTGCCTGTCCCCATGGAAAGAAGGCGTGAGTAAACGTATAGTACCTAAAATCTAAACATTTTTTTTAGATAAGTATTGATTTCAATGCCTATAATTTAATATCTCGAAAGAGTTTAGCAGTATCACAAACTTTTCCAACAAAATCATATAAGATTTTCACTCAGACACATTTAAAAAGATTTTCTATTTCCTTGCAAAGTATTGCACCAGTTTCCCCTTTTCTGCGCGGTGAACCAATCTCAATACGGTTGCACACATCCTATACAAACATACATACACTCCGCTCCGCCACGTCAATTAGCCATTCCTATACACTACACCCTCTCTTATTAGAATCATTCATACCTCTTATAGTTCCCACTCTATTTATTCATCCCATAAAGTCGGTGAAGCCATGAATAAATACAGTAAATTCACGAATAAATCACAAGGATTTAGATCGCTTGAAATTCTATAGGCAGCGTCGGTTTGACAACTATGCCGTTTACCCTTATCATTACAGTATCTGTAATAACAGCCGTCTAGACGAACTTAGGTGGGCTATAGCCCGGTGACGTGACCAAATTGTGTAAAGATGTTACCTTAACAGGAACCCTAATAAAAGTGTTTTGTTATTTATAAGGATATTTAGGCCTTTCCACGGGTTATTTTGGGCCTAAACTCGACAACATATTGTTTTTGGCGATGATTATTTTAAGTGTTTAGCGTCAAGCCCTATCTAAGCTTGATGCAAATATATAAATATTATGTGTGTAACGCTGGCTGCAATACAATTTGTTTGGTAGGACCAGAAGAGAGCGAGCATTTTAATCGTTTTATAGACTTAGCAAGAAGCTTTATGCATCTCTCTTAAAAGTTTCTTATGACTTTTTTACATTAACTAGAGGCATAACCCAAAATAAATGGGATTTAAAAATCACCCTACACTACCCTACTTCTTTCATCTCAATCTCTTCTGTAGGTCATCATCTGCCTAGCCTTTTCCCAACTATGTTGGGATCGGCTTCCCGTCTAACCGGATGCAGCTGAATACCAGTATTTTACATGGAGCCACTGCCTATCTGACCTCCACAACCCAGTTACTGGCCAATACGATACCGACCCGTGCGGCTATTATTACAGCCACAAGCCCCTCAATCTATTTTGTAGGTATGTAAAAAAAAAAACATTCTGTTCTCCCAATTGCAGCATCAACAAAACACGGGTATACAGAAATATCACGTCACAGGTGAGGTGACGTGTGGTGAATGTATTTCCGTCACCAGCGAATCTAATGATAAACTTCTACGGTTGGCTCGCAAAGTGACGACAAAATACGTCAACAGGCAGCGGGGGGGCGTAATTAAAAGAAAAATAAGCGCTATTCATAAACGTCCAACGGAATAGCGGGGTCGTTGCGGGTTTATATGGCCACCAGCTTGCGATGACCTCCCTCACCCTTTGCACTGTTGCAAAAGTACGGAGATAAAGGGATGTGGTCACTCTCTCTGATGGCTCAAGTTATTATAGCCATCGCAGTTTATCACACAGGCCCGTTTAATCTAGCTCTTAGGACGGGAGAACAGCAGAAAGGTTTACGTTACGCCCCACAGAGGTTGATTAAGCGATATAAGGTGATCTTATTTCCTTGAGACACTTATGAGACCATCTTTCGCTGTCTTAATGAATGTCACATAAAATATAATTGTGGTGAGTGATTTATTTTCGTATATTATTGGTGTGAGGAAGCTCGGGGATTATGTGGGGGCCTTTAAGTTAGTTCCTTAACTGTCGGAAGTAAGGCCCGGAGCAATAATGAATAAGCGGATTTGGAATCTATAGCCAAAGTTGTTAGGAATCGTGTGAGAATAATTACGGTTTGTTTTGGTTAAATGTGAGGGAAATGATTTAGTGTTTACATAGGATAAACTACAGAGGTTTTTATTTGATAAACTACATCATTACGGTTTAAAGTATGGACTATGAATAACTTCCCATGATTTGTATTATTTGTTTGTGAATTAGTGTTGAGTTGGTAGCTACCTGTATCTATAATTTGTTTATGTTTTTAACCACTAATGATTCATAATCTCAAATAAATTACACCAGAGGGGCAATTCTCGTATTTTTAACAACGTTCGCAATCTCATCTCAATCTCAATCTGTCAAAAATTGTATAGCGTTTACCTACATTTTTGACATTTGATTGACGCTGGCATGAGATTGCGAACGTTTTTAGGTACGAGAATTGACCATCAGATAACTTCTAAAAAAATCTCAAGAATTCAAATATTTTTTTGTCAATTGCGAGTGGAAAAATGTAACAATACGATAAAAATGTATACATTGGATAAACTTCTTAAACTAAATTGACTATCAATCAATCTGCCTAGCCTTTTCCCAACTATGTTGGAGTCGGCTTCCAATCTAACCGGATGCAGCTGAATACCAGTATTTTACATGGAGCGATAGCCTAACTTACCTCCACAACCAAGTCACTGGGTAATACGATACCCCTTGGTAGGACTGGTTGTCAGACTTTCGGGCTTCTGACAGCCTTACGGGCTGTCAAAGATCCACAAGTGACAGCCGGGACCAACGGCTTAACGTGCTTTTTGAAGCGCGGATCGACGAATTAACTAACAAACTATTGAAATTTTAAAGAAAATAATTACAATCCCAATTAACTTCAAACATTTTATCAAAACCCTTTATTTTATTTTTATTTATTTTTTTTTATTTTTTTTTTACTTCGCGACGACTAACACCTCTGCTAACCCCGGTTTTGGCTGCAAAGTGAGCGATACATGTTCCGTGGAAGTTGTTACGATAAACTACAATTTCAGCGTGTTCCTACCGTACCAACTTCGACGAAATATTGCTTCAATAAACCCGAGAATATTTTTACCTTTTTCCAAAAAGATAAACACGTGAACGTTTTTGGTATCGAGCTGTGAACTCTGATTTTATAGTTCGTTTCACGTTGAAGGTTTTAATATGGTTTCGAGAAAATCTAAGGCTGTTCCCTACATTTTGAAGAATTATGCGAACATAAATGTACTGAACAGCTGATTTTTTTTCGCGGTTTCAGGTTTTGTCCCATAGTGAAAGTTGTTCATAATGATGAGTACAATGACCCCTTAAAAGATTGCCACTGTTTACAGTTACACCTTGTATATGTTCGAGATACAGAAAGAAAAAAAACGAGGATCTTAAGTATCGCCAATATCAAAAATATGTAACCAGATGGCCAGCTAACATTCGATTAGCGATGACGCTAGTAGAAAAGCCAAAAAATGTATGGAGTTGACATAAGCTAGCGAAATGTCACGTGATCATGTCAATGTCACTGAAGCTGTAGTGATTGTAGATAAAGAAGCGCTCCGAAGCGAATGCCTCGTTCACAAGCGAAGCAAATACGACATACTACCGTCCGGCCATGGAGAGAATGCTTTCTTGACACCTGTTAGTTTTCATACTAACGAATATTTGTTTTCGGTTTATAGAAACTTTATTCCCAATAAAGACACAAGTCATTTACTTGAGAACAATATTAAAAAACCGGTCAAGAGCGAGTCGGAGTCGCGCACCGAGGGTTCCGTTCCCATTTCTAAAAAGTGTGCTATTTAGAGACATGGTTCTATTTTTCCTGTAAATCTGTAATCTTTACATAAACTTCTATCACATAGAATAATTTTTCTCTTTGCAAACTTCGGAGATAGGGGGGGGGGAAAGGTATTTTTTTTTACATTTTTCATCAGAAGTCGAAAACTATGCGGCCTAAAAAAAAGAAAGAAAATGTTTGATAATGTGCAAACAGCGCTCTTTCATATGATACGGGACATGCCCTAGTAGCCCCACTTTGATTTTTTAAGACCCCCTTTCAGTATCTGTTGCAAAAAAAAAAAAAAATTTAATTTCTCTCTTATCTGCAAAATAGTTGGGTAAACGTTATCTAAAACTATTCTAAATTTCAAGTTGATAGCATTAGTAATTCTTGAGATATCCAGCTGTGACAGACAGACAGACAGACTGAGTGACACCATAATGGTTCCTTTTTTACCATTTTGGTACGGAACCCTAAAAACATACAGTAAAGATAACAAAAAGTTCGTCATCATACAGTTAATAGTTACCCAATACCCATCCAATGCATTAATTTCTCCAGAAGTGATCGATCCGGAATTATGTGCTGGCTAAGTTGAGTTTTGAATGCATTGAAACAGTGTAGATTTCTTATACAGGACAATAATTTATTATAGAGTTGTGCTCCTTCAAAAGTTTTTTGCCATAGCTAGTTCTTGTTTTAGGTAAAACTAGAAAGCTTGCTCGCCGTGTGTTGCGTTGACTAACTTGTTTATATTGGGTGAGTGTTAAGTTTGAGTGAACGCTTCTGTTAAGAATATTTGTGATGAAAATACATGTGTTGTAAATATATAGTTGTTTTATATTCATTATTTTTGTGTTTTGATAAATTTTACTGGTTGATGTTAAATAAGTATAGTCGAATAGTATTTTAACGAGTTTATTTTGGGTAACTGACAGAATAATTTTGCGAATTAGATCCTTAAAGTTACTAGAAATTGTCCAACTGACTGGTATCAGAACGTATTCTTTCTTTCGAATATGTTCATGAAAAAGCTAGGCAGATGATCATCATAAAATGCCTAGTCTTTTCCCAAATATGTTGGGGTCGGCTACCAGTCTAACCGGATGCAGCTGAATACCAGTATTTTACATGAAGCGACTGTCTATCTGCCCTCCACAACCCAGTTATTGAGTAATACGATACCCCTTGATAAGACTGGTTGTCACTTTTGAGTTATATTAGATATAAAAAACTTAATGAAAGTTCAAGAGTAACATTTATGACTGCATGCAAGACATTTACGCGACGATGCTACCACATATCCCAACCATCGCCGTAGACGTAGAAAAATGATCCGGACTGGATGTGACAAGGGGCGGGCGCACCTAGCAAAAGGACAACTGACCTTAATCAAGCCGGGGTACGCCCAACCGCTGTTATTGTTGGTCAAATAAGGCCCGGCTTTTTGCTAGAACAACAGTGCTCCATACCGTACCATTCGAAGTTGAGGGTTCCGGCATTTGTATGTAAATGATTCGTAATCTCTGTACGTCGCTATCATGGTGTTCCTGCGACCCTTGCGTTGACCACGGAAATAATTGTACTGGAAGAGGTAACAGGTGTTGGTGGTGGTGGTGTTGTTGGTTTGCTGTTGCTCTTCCAAAGTCTGTTCAGCGCTAGAAGGTGCGGTCTGGCGGAATTTTATTTAAAACTTGGCTAGACCAAAGAAGAATCTGAATTTAACAGATTTTCTGTAGTCTAGAGAAGTTTTTTTATTCCTTTGAAGTCCTGAAGTAGGCTGTTTTTTAAACAAGAAAATGTACAGATTTTTGTAACTTTAAAGGTCTGCCCGACGCTACTTTCAAAGATAATAACCAAAAATGTCTAAAGTTGGTTGAAGTTAGGCTAAGTTATATACAGAATTGAAATTTTAGTCATATTGCGCAGCTTTTCATTTAATATCGCTCATTTTCTCGGTATCACAAAACATTTCCATATTTTGTAAATTATAATAATTTTCACATTTAGGTACTGTATCTTTTTGAAGAAGTCTGGCTAGTAATACAGATAGCTTTCGGTACAATCGCTCCATGTTCTGCCAAATTGAGAAAGTAACAAAAACGAAATTATTCATGAGTTCTTTGGTAATAAATTACAAAATATTGTTTGTCAGTCTTTTGATGTACGGCTGTTTTAGCTGTTTGTAGTTTATTAATAAATATTTATGTAAATCTAGATCAAAAGATGAAAAATTGGTCTTAATAAGCGACATGTTACTATAATCGAAGTCATTATCTGAATTTTTTTATAAAGAATTTTATATGAAAACCAAACATCGCACTAAATTACTTGGTTAATATAGGCGGTGTCATAAATAAACGGATTCCACTGTATCTATAATAATGATGGCTCAAATAAAGACAGAACAAAACACATCGTTCAGAAAAACTAACAATCAAATTTAATTTAACTCTCTGTCCTTTTTATGACCTCATGCAGTAAGATTACAGCACTAAAAATTTTACATGGATCATCAAAATGAACCCCATCTAGCATCAGTAACGCCGCATAACCCCCATTATTGTCAACAGCTAAGTTTTACTGGTTCATTAACCAATGGGAAAGGCCGTAAACCACTGTCTTTGCGACGTTTATAATTACGGGCGTAATATAAAAATATTATTTCCAATATAGGTAGGGTTTGCTCGTAAAGCTAAACAATCTGCGGTCTTTTATATAAGAGCTAGGTAAGCGAATTTTGTTTGTAAGGGTGTTGTCACACTGACGATTTGCAAGCGGATTTCTGAGGAGCAATTCTCGTATTTTTAAGAACGGATTAGGCGCACAATGCCACATTCGCAAAATGACATAGTGACGCAAAATGACACATTCGCAAAATGTCTTTTCCCATTAAGCCACACTAGCAAAATGCCACACTAGCAAAACGACACATCCGCAAAATGCCTTTTCTCAAAATGCCACACTTTAAAAAATTTTGAGAATGTGTCATACATTCTCAAAATTTTCGTTTTGACATAATGCGAAAATCTTAGTCTCAATCTGTCAAAAACCTATAGTTTACATACGTTTTTTCTACATGTTACATATATTGATTGAACTATTACATTTTTTTTCAGTACCTCAAAAGCGACCATTTATTCGACTTATTTTGATACTCGCAAACAAATCAAAACTTATAGGGTACTTACTTCCCGTTGTCCTAGATTCATGAAATTTGGCAAGAAGCAAATTCTCACAGCACAAGTAAAGGAAAAAGTCCGAAAATAGTTGTTGAAAATTGTCGTTTTTTTGCGATTGCAAACTTACATTTGCAGTCGGAGAATTGAATTTGTTTTTTGGGCAAATTCATCCCAACTACGGAAGCCTTCATTGTGCATGGTTCGACATGCACTTGGCCGGTTTTTAAGTACGAGAGGCGTTCTTCTGGCGATCAGTCACTGCATCACCAGAAGTTTGCTGCGCGTGCGCAACGTATTCGCCGTGTGTGTGTAACATAGTGTTGACTGACAAGAGGGAGCGAGACGAGCGAGGTTACTGCAAGCACGTACTCAAACCGCCTCGATGAAAACACGCACGCAAAGCTGTAGAGTGATAACGCTCTAAGACAGTCTAAGCCTTTATCTTAGGTGACGACGCGTTGTGAAGCCACCACCGTGGAGGCAAAATAAACAATAGCTGTTTCCACAAGGAAGGCGGACTTTTATCACGCTACGTCGCAAGCTACTGGAAATATCTTTTGCCCGCGGTTCCGCCCGCGTGGAGGTCGCAAGTTATCCCGCGGAAACGTATCCTTTACTAGCTGAGCCCCGCGGTTTCACCGGCGTAGACCGGTATAAAAAGTAGCATATGTTAATACAGGGTATAAGCTATCTACATACCAAATTTTATACAAATCGGTCCAGCCGTTTGAGCGTGAAGAAGTAACAAACATACAAACACACACACATACACACACACCCCCACAAACTTTCGCCTTCATAATATTAGTGTGAAGTGTGATATCCCAACCAAGGTCATGGTTTCGTCCAAATCCGTTCAGTCGATGAAAGGTGACAAACAGGAGTTAATTTCGCATTTATAATATTAAGTATGAATATAAGAAGTACGAATTTTCGTATTATACTCGCGACCTATACTTTGCAAGCCTACATAGGACGATGCCTTAGCCAGCTTAAATATGGTTTATAGCCTCAACATTCTAGATGGTATCGTATTCGGCTCGAATACTCGTGAATTCTAAACGAGTAGGTCTTATAGTTGATTACCTTCGATTTTCCTCGGAAGGCATATTTTTGAATGCCTTTAAAATTGTTATAACCCATTGGTTATTTTTTGGATCAAAATACATTCATTCTGATTTTGTTGATAGGTAAATGATAATGATAAATGCATAAGCATAATCAGCCTATAATGTTCCCACTGCTGGGACACATGCCTCCTCTCTTCGAGAAGTGGGCTGCATTTTAAAAAAAATATTTTTTTGATTTCTTCACGGTGTTTTCCTTCACCGTTTTGAGAGCAGTAGTGATGAAATAATTTACTCAAAGCAAAGCGCCTGGCTGGGTTCGGACCAACGACCTACAACTCGTAAGACGGGACCGTTACCACTTTGCCACTGCTCTCAATGATAAATGATAAAACAAATTAACTTGGTCAGATCAAGATAACTACTAGACCTACCAGCTGAAGGACGGAAGGTTGGTTACCTTGCAGATTAGTGGCTGCGATAGTTTTTAGGGTTCCGTACCAAAATGGTCAAAAAGGAACCCTTATGGTGTCACTCAGTCTGTCTGTCTGTCACAGCTGGATATCTCAAGAACTACTAATGCTATCAACTTGAAATTTGGAACAGTTTAATATGACGTTTACCCAACTATTTTGCAAATAAGAAAGAAATAAAAATATTTATGTTTTTTTGTAACAGGTGCTGAAAGAGGGTCTTAAAAATTGAAAGTGGGGCTACTAAGGCGTGTGGGGTATCATATGAAAGAGCGCTGTTTGCACATTCTTAAACATTTTTTTATTTTTTTTTAGGCCGCATAGTTTTCGACTTTTGATGAAAAATGTAAAAAAAAAATACCGCCCCCCCCATCTCCGAAGTTTGCAAAGGGAAAATCTGAAATTATTCTATGTGATAGAAGTTTATGTAAAGATTACAGGAAAAATAAAACGATGTCTCTAAATAGCACACTTTTTCAGAAATCGGAACGGAACCCTCGGTGCGCGAGTCCGACTCGCTCTTCACCGGTTTTTTTGAAGAAAGAACCACTGGTTTACCTAGAGCGCGTTCCGCATGCTCCCAACTCGTAATAGAAGGATAATCACCGCGTGGGGTTCTAGTAACTGGATTCTGTCATAACCGTCCGATCTCCCCAAACTGAGGGCTTAGAAAAAGATTACCCCAGAAATAAATATACAGCGTGTTATCAGAAATGCGTGGCCATGTTTAAAAGTGTAGTACAGACCATCAAACTAAACACCTTTCTCTATGGGACCAACATAGTAATCATCATCTGCCTAGCCTTTTCCCAACTATCTTGGGGTCGGCATCCAGTCTAACGGGATGCCGCTGAATACCAGTATTTTACATAGAGCGACTGCCTATCTGACCTCCACAACCCAGTTACTGGGTAATACGATACCCTTTGGTAAGACTGGTTGTCAGACTTTCCGGCTTCTGACGACCCGTAACGACTGTCAAAAATCCATGAATGACAGCCGGGACCAACGGCTTAACGTGCTTTCCGAAGCACGGAGGGCTCTTGATATGTGAAGATGGTCACCCATCCACGGACCAACCGCGGCAAGCGTAGCTTACTAAGCCATAAGCCCCAAGACCAACAGTAATCGCGAAGAAATAATCAGCTGTCCCATACATTTGGGTCGAGTAGGTTTGAAGTCGGACTCTTGAGCGATGTGTAGCCACACATTTCTAATACTTACACGCTGTAAAACCGATTTTGATGTGTATGGCCAGCAACAGAAGTTGGTTAACACTGTTACTTTTTGACATCATCTAAATTAACACAAAATGATACGATAACCTGCTTTTTAGTATTTCTTAATTTTCTTAAAAATTTACATCTGTTCCGATTTTAATAAAGTATTTTTCTCAATAATAAAGATTTAAAAAACACAACTGTTAATCGACTTTTTTGCTGACTGTACCAAAATAATAACATACCTGCTCTAATATTAGTTCAACTAATACCTTATTACCTAATCACACATAACTTACCGCAAAACCAACCAAATATTAATCATTCACAAGTGCCAATGCTCAACGCCATCCATAATCCGGTAACGACATTGCGATGGACTAAAACTCGATACGAACAGAATCTCGATATTATATCGATATAGTTAATCTATTTATATTAGGGATTCCTTTTGTAAATTTTATAGGAATCGATTCAATTCAATTTCCTTCTTTCTTTCTGTCATTCAACACGTAGGTCTACAGTCCCTTGGAGTTTTAAACAAAATCAAGCTTCTAAGTTAGCGCAATAAAAATACGGCCATATAAGCGACATATTTTGATACTCGCAAATAAATCAAAAACTACAGGGTACTTCCCGTTGAGCTAGAATCATGAAATTTGACAAGAAGCAAGGTAATATTTGACAAGAAGCAAGGTAATATTTGACAAGAAGCAAGGTAATATTTGACAAGAAGCGAGGTAATATTTGACAAGAAGCAAGGTAATATTTGCGGATGAGTAGTCACCTAAGTCGTCTCACAATTAACGAATTTCGGATTTTTTCCTTTACTTGAAAATCTGTAGTTTTATCACAACAAAAAAATTACTGAACTTATATTTGCAGTTGGAGAATTGACCGTGACGTATATCAATGTATGGAAGAACATGTTTTTCAACTACAATGATAAGTATATTTTTAGGCTAAATTTATTCTAACTACGGAACCCTTAATTGTGCGTGGTCCGATCCGACACGCACATAGCCGGTTTTGTTTCGATTTTCTCTTTCTTTTTAGGGTTCCGTACCAAAATGGTAAAAAAGGAACCCTTATGGTGTCACTCAGTCTGTCTGTCTGTCACAGCTGGTTATCACAAGAACTACTAATGCTATCAACTCTTGAAATTTGGAATAGATGACGATTACCCAACTATTTTGCAAATAAGAAAGAAATAAAAATATTTATATTTTTTTTGTAACAGGTGCTGAAAGGGGGTCTTAAAAATTCAAAGTGGGGCTACTAACGGCATGTGGGGTGTCATATGAAAGAACGCTGTTTGCCCATTCTCATACATTTTTTTTTTTAGGTCACACAGTTTTTGTCTTTTGATGAAAAATGTAAAAAAAAATACCGTTCCCTCCATTAACTCCGAAGTTTGCAAAGAGAAAAATCTAAAATTATTCTATGTGATAGAAGTTTATGTAAAGATTACAGGAAAAATAAAACGATGTCTCTAAATACCATACTATTTTAGAAATCGGAACGGAACCCTCGGTGCGCGAGTCCGACTCGCTCTTTACCGGTTTTTTTTTTCGATGATAACCGATTATGGAAGAATCGATGGAATTAAGTTTGTCATTAAAGTTGCCTTACAAAACAATTTTATCTTACTTCTTACCACTATTATATATCCGAAAGTTTGGATGGTTGGATGGATGTATGGATGGATGGATGGATGGATGGATGGATGGATGGATGGATGTATGGATGGATATATCCTCAATCACGCCCCAACGGCTGAACGGATCTGGATGAGAGCTAGACTATAGTCTGGAATAGCACACAGACTACTTTTTATACCGGAAAAATGTACGGCTCCCGTGGGATAATTTCCGACATTCACGCGGCCGAAGCCGTGGGCAAAAGCTAATTTCACATGGACACTTCTTATGGAACGTCAAAAAGTTCCAATTATATTAGTAGTAAGTAGTCTATGGAGAAGAGACGGCAAGAAACTCCACGATTACTCTTCATACTCGGAGTCACCAGTATAGAGGCATGAGGAACTTGTTGTAAAGTTCACTCATCCTCCATAGATAAGGGAAGGGTCCTCCGACCAGACGGGTGTTGTGTCTGGTGGGCAACTGCCCGACGATTGATGTCGGGACGTTGTATATGCTAGTTGCGCGGTAAACTCTGATTGCGCGATGCAGGATTTTGCGTGACGTCAGTGTGATGCGTAGTTCGCATGTGGCGATGTAGATGTCGCCACACAGGTAATATATCGGCGTGTTCTTTGTAAGCGTCAGGCTAGTGACCTCGTATATTGTTGCTCTTTGTAAGCTATAGGCTAGTGACTTCGTATATTGTTGCTCTTGCTGAATTTTACAGACTGTTCACACGACAACCTATATTTTCACATGAAACACTAACTTTAAATGAGGTATTTTTAAAAATGAAGCAGTTTCTAGAAATTACTGGTAACTTAACCTGCATAACTTGTACCTGTTCAACATCAGCTTAAATAATTTAGGTAAATTACAGGTTTTAAGACTGATTGCAATTGGATTGCGAACGTTGCATTTTATTTATTGGAACGTTTGATATCTTTGTTAAAACTTTGAATATATTGTAACTATCTACGAGAAGGTCCTAATTCAGCAGAACATAATATATAACCAGTCTATAATGTTCCCACTGCTGGGACACCGGCCTCCTCTCTGTGAGAGACAGTGCCGTAATCCACCACCCGGGCCCAGTGCAGGTTGCCAGATGTCACATGTCTTCGAATTTTGGGTTCTATGTAGGACATACCGCTTTCCTCACGATGTTTCCCTTCACCGTTTTGAGAGCAGTGGTGATGAAATAATTTACACAAAGTAAAGTGCCTGCTTGGGATCGAACCCACGACCTACAACTAGTAAGTCGCGGCCTTTACCACTGAGCCACCACTGCTCTCAATTCAGCAGTATAAAATCATAAACTTAAATGTAGTATGTGTTGAATTTAGAATTATTGACAGCCAACTTATAAGTACCTAACAAGTATAATCTTCTTTATATATAAAAATCAATTGCTGTTCGTTTGTCTGGCTAAAAGTCGAGAACGGCTGGGCCGATTTAGCTGATTTTGGTTTTGAAGTCTGTCGTAGTTCAGGGAAGGTTTAAACGGTGAGAAAAATTGGAAAAGTTATTGAAATTGGGACAGGACAACGTCTGTCGGGTCAGCTAGTAAGTAATAAAAATGTATGTCGTCTTAAACTACCTTCAAAACCTAAAAAAACCAATAACAAAAACCACTAACAAAATCTATAGAATCCCAGCTAAATTGCTCCTTTAAGCCCCTAACATCCGAAGCCTTTGCACCGTTCTGAAACATTCGGTATTTCAGGTCTAGCTTAGGAACGGACGGAGCAATGTTACACTCACACTATTCGCTCGGAATTCCACACTCCTCTATAATTCCGCATCAAGTTTCCGCACTGATTAATAATGCGGAATTGGAATTGATAACGGGTGTGATTCCCTGGATGGAGTGCTTTAGTATTCTGATTGTTCGATAAACATTAGGTAGGTAGTTGGAGTGTGGCTTGGGATGTCGGTTGTACCTATTTCATTCAAGTTACGATTATGGCGATTTCTGGAATAGTGACTGGATATTTCCCGACTTTGTTTGGATGTGCCGAAAAGTAGTCACTTTAATTAATACTTGAAATAACATTACGTAATTGCCAATCAGTCTTCCCTGTTATTGAAATCATTGAGCTACACGATTGTTGACAAATGCTTGCACTGACTGGACAGGTCCACTCTTTGTAGATATGGTTCTTTCCTCAAAATACCTTTTCAGACATGGATCTACATGGTTCTCACGTGATCTGACCAAGATTATGTCTGGACTTTAAAAGAGACTTTGGTACCCCTGAGTTTGTTTCGCCATTTCTTCTCAGGGTAGTCAGATAGAAAATGTCGACTTCATCTAGCTTATTCTTTTTTTTTTAATGTGACGTGTAAAAGTGATTCCGGTATTATTATTTACAGAATAAACAATTTCATTTCATTTCACTGCGTTTGGAATACCAATCACAAGGGAACATCATTTTTGTTGCATGAAATATTATGACTAATATTATACATTTTCGGTGTGCTTTTTAACTTCCCATTGAACTTGAAATTTGGTCATAAAACTTTTCTTTTATTAAACGTAAATTTGTTAAATTAAATACAAAACTAAAACTAAACCGTAATGTTTAATGTTTTTTTTTCCGTTCATAATGTTTATTATTACGTATATTTTACTAACAAATTCCAATATATTGATAAATCAGATATGGTACGTACTGTAAATGTGCGAAGTCCGACTCGCACTTGGCCGGTTTTTATATAGTTTTTTTGCTCCAATGCCAATAACCGCATTTCTTTTTCTTTCTTTGTTTGTCTGCTTTGGAGCACCCAAATGAATATTTTTTTATTGCAATTTATTTTATTACTGCACACGGAACTTATCCTTTTAATATTACATTTCTTTAGTCATAAAAATCTACTCACTTCAGAGTGTGACATAAATAGAAGTTCTCAGTAACCCACGAACGTGATCTCTTTTGCTGCCAAACACGATATCCCATCTCCTAGCCAGTTAGCCTCCATCCATTAGTAATTCCACTAAACTGTGGATCGATCAAGAGACTGCAGTGAGCGAGTACCTACGCCCTCATGTATCTAATAAGCTATGGCAGGCACCTGTGTATAATAATGTTACTAAGTTATCTTACGTTGGCGACACTAACCCGCTGGGTACTCATTGGACGGATCTCCGGATCTGCAAGATATGGGTAGTATAGTAAAGGTATATTTTGTATTTATTTGCTATTAATCTAAGAGGGACTTAGAGCAACTTTAAAGATTCTCTAAATAAAAATACACAAATACAGACTGTCTGAATTATAATTCAGACAGTCTGAGTGTCTTTATCAATCAACCTGCCTAGCCTTTTCCCAACTATGTTGGGTCGGCTTCCAGTCTAACTGGATGCAGCTGAATACCTGTATTTTACATGGAGCGACTGCCTATCTGACCTCCACAACCCAGTAACGGCGTAATACGATACCCCTTGGTAAGACTGATTGTCAGCCTTTCGGGCTTCTGACGACCCGTAATGAATGTCAAAGATCCACGAATAACAGCCGGCACCAACTGCTTAACGTGCTTTCCGAGGCACGGAGAAGACCCGGTTTGTAAAGATGGTCACCCATCCACGGGCCAAGCCCGGCAAACGTAGCTTAACCTGATGGATCGACCCGTGCAGCTGTTATTACTTGGCCACGAGCTCCTCTAGTGTCTTTATATTGACATCAAATCCTAGTTAGGCTTATAGAATACCACCTTCAGTATGGAACATTATAAAATGTAATTAAAATGAAGTCGGTTAATAAATTCAAAGATATTGCTTAATATTAGTTTTCGTTTAGCTCAAAATTAAAGGCTACCGCCGGAATTATCCGCAAAGGCGATTGCAGCGAGCGCTGAAAAATCTAGCTGCAGGCCGATATCTTTTTACGGCTATCAATATTTACGTCCATTACCCGAGCTACGAAATATTCGACCGAGGAGAAATAATCTACTCGAATAAATTAAAATTAATGAGATTAAAAGAGCCCACAGTGAGTTGCCCGAGGCTTGCTCTAACTGAATTTAAATTACTTTCTCACCTCTTGTGGAGTGCATAATGGCATTAAAATTGAAATTATTAACATTTCAGAATACAGATGGACGATTTAATTGTTGCTGAATTTTTAATGCGGATTTACTTTGTAGAAGTTGAAGTGTATTTAGTGATAATTGTTTTGCTACGGGTGTTGAACATAACGGGAAATGGGGAAGCTCGTGGCTAAGTAATAACAGCCGCGCAGGTCGCTCCGTCACGTTAAGCTATGCTTGCCGGGAATGCCAGGGTTAGTCCGTGGATAGGTAACCATCTTTACATACCGAGACTCCTCCGTGCCTCGGAATGGTCCCGCCTGTTATTCGTGGATCTTTTGACAATCATTACGGGTCGTTAGAAGCCCGAAAGTCCTATCACCAGTCGTACCAAAGGGTATCGTATTACCCAGTAACTGGGTTGTGGAGGTCAGATGGGCAGTCGCTCCATGTAAAAAATACTGGTATTTAGCTGCATCTGGTTAGACTGGAAGCCGACCCCAACACAGTTAATTGATTGTTGAACATAACGGGAAAAGTTAACCCTTCTTTGCAGTTGCTATGCAGATTTAGGTCTGTACAAATACGCAGTTTTGGAAATGCGGATATGAAGAATGTATTTTAATAAAATATTATCCGACATGAAATTATCCTAGTTATAGGTACCTTTCACTCCAGTATTTGTAAGTACACTTTACATAAAACATGACGCCTGTATGCGTTCTCCAGTGGGTAAGGTAGAGATGCACTTAAGTACACTTTGGCCGACAATATTTGGCAAGCATATGAAATGAAATCCAAATCTCTATAACATTTTCATGATTATGATTAAAAATAAACAAAAATATATATTCCAAGCCAGACTCCCGTCTGTATCCGCACATCAAGGCGTTTTTCGAGGTACTTAAAACTTGATATAATTAACATTTCGTCGGGACGCTCCTTATCATATTGTGGCTCCCAACCTCGAGCATACGACGAACTTTCATTAAGATTTGCAAATTAAATTCGTCTCTACGGCGTGTTTTAATCGCGCCCATCTTTTCTTAATTAAACTTAATTATAGGTGACACTAAGTGATGCAAGAGGTCGCTAAAACAATTTCATGTCGAGAACGGTCGCAATGATTTATAGTACTGTGTGACCGCAGCTTTATTTCAAATTCTTGAATTGTATTTCAATGTGATATTTTAAGGACATTACTTTATTTCTAACGGGCTGTTTCCCGCGCCTTTGTCTGCGATCCATCAGGATGAAAAGTAGCCTATGTCCTTCTTCAGGTCTATCCATGTGCCAAATTTCATCCAAATCCGTTTAGCCGTTTTAGCGTGAAAGTGTAACAAACAAAAACCAACTACATGTTAGTTAGGATTTTAAACTGGATATTTTGGTATAGTAACAATGTTTTTTTGGTTTTTAATCTTGTTTTTAATATTTTGTTATTCTGTTTTTATTTCTTTTCAATATTTTACTTATCGATAGTTACAGAGCATCAAATTTTCAAATATAGTTTTACTTTATGTCCAAAATCACTAAATTACCAATATGTGTCGTCACCGTGGGCCGTGGCAGCCATTTTGATATGAATCGTGAAGATTTTTTTAAACAAACTGTCCATTAACCAAAGTCGCCTGATAGTTTTTGTATGGGAAAACTGTCAAAAAAAAAAAATCGCTGGATGCATAAAACTTGGTATAAAAATTTGGTCGAATTCGCCCTAAGGAAGAATCCATACTAGCTGCAGCAAGTTCCTATACACCACTAATGCCCAGTCTCTGAGGTATATAAACGGAGTTTAACCATTCGATAGTGATTATTGGTTCGATATTATGTTTCTGAACTAGACGGAGCAATTTACCTTAAAAGTCGAGTGAATTACTATCGAGGGTTTATCTCAGAAACTCAAAAAAGACTCAAAAACCGAACATAAGGAAGGAATTCGCTTAAATAGATAATTTTGTCGAATCAATAGCTACTGAGAGTTTAAACTCCGTTTAAGAATTCTTCAGAAACCTATAAAAAATATAAACATACCATTAATGAAAACACAGTCCCAACTCCATCGAAAGATCTAAACAGACTTTTTTATACTTACATTTCGGAATCCAACATTTTTATTTCCTCAATATCCTCGGGTGAATCGTCAGAAACGTTAACGCAACACATTATTGAAAATGAAAAGAAACTTAGTTCTGTATCAAAGGACGTTAGGAGCGGTGCAGACTATCGCGAGAATAGGAAGCAGTTCCGAGATACAGGGCGATTGGACATGCAAATTTTCTACTTACATTGTGTTCCATACTTATGGTATAGTGAGACAGTATATAAAGGTGTAATGCAGATTCTTTGACGATAAAATGCATATGCTAATGTGTTCTAAGCCTTGAGTTGGTGTATGTTTATTTTGTTTTATATTTATACTAGATATCCCGGTGTACTTCGTACCTACCACGTGAAGCTGGGCACTCACGGTCAGTCCATCTCGCCAAATGTACATCCAAAATTTGATCGTGAGTGTCGATTCTTCAATCAACTAGCGGCCTGGCCTGATTCAGCCATTCAATCAAACAGCTAGGCAAATTACTTGGATCGATAACATTTAACTACGTGTACCTAGTATTTAAACGCACATCAAAAATTATCAATTTTTTCCTACATACATCAAAAATACTGAAAGCTGACCCCAACACAGTTGGGAAAAGGCTAGGCTACACGCACATCAAAAATTACCAATTTTTCCTAACAGAATACACACATCAAAAATACTGGAAGCTGACCCCAACACAGTTGGGAAAAGTCTAGGCTAAACGCACATCAAAAGTGACCAATTTTTTCTAACAGAATACGTACATCAAAAATACTGAAAGCTGACCCCAACACAGTTGGGAAAAGGCTAGGCTAAACGCACATCAAAAATTACCAATTTTTCCTAACAGAATACGTACATCAAAAATAGTGGAAGCTGACCCTAACACAGTTGGGAAAAGGCTAGGCTACACGCACATCAAAAATTACCAATTTTTTCTAACAGAATACGCACATCAAAAATACTGGAAGCTGACCCCAACACATTTGGGAAAAGGCTAGGCTAAACGCACATCAAAAATTACCAATTTTTTCTAACAGAATACGTACATCAAAAATACTGAAAGCTGACCCCAACACAGTTGGGAAAAGGCTAGGCTAAACGCACATCAAAAATCACCAATTTTTTCTAACAGAATACGTACATCAAAAATACTGAAAGCTGACCCCAACACAGTTGGGAAAAGGCTAGGCTAAACGCACATCAAAAATTACCAATTTTTCCTAACAGAATACGTACATCAAAAATACTGAAAGCTGACCCCAACACAGTTGGGAAAAGGCTAGGCTAAACGCACATCAAAAATTACCAATTTTTCCTAACAGAATACGTACATCAAAAATACTGGAAGCTCACCCCAACACAGTTGGGAAAAGGCTAGGCTAAACGCACATCAAAAATTACCAATTTTTCCCAAACGTACATCAAAAATACTGGAAGCTGACCCCAAGGCTAGGCAGATGATGATTTAACATCAATCAGCAGGAACCCGATTGCTTTCTGGTTTACCTCTTACAAGTTAACGTCTGTGTACAGCTGTAAACTATTGAGTGAACCGAGTTTGTAAGCCCACAGGACTAGCTTTCTAAACTTGTGTGGACATGATGTTCTTCTTAGAGAGTTTCTTTCAGTTCCAGGCTAGAGGACGGACTATTTTTCAAAGTGCGCTGAACTGTGTTTCTACAACGA
This sequence comes from Cosmia trapezina, assembly GCA_905163495.3. Classification (NCBI taxonomy): domain Eukaryota; kingdom Metazoa; phylum Arthropoda; class Insecta; order Lepidoptera; family Noctuidae; genus Cosmia; species Cosmia trapezina. Next base: position 20,826,437 of record LR991034.1, read on the forward strand.
ATTGAATAATCGATTACTTCTCAGTTACGGCTTATTCCAAAGTTTCAGTAACTTTTCCTGCTTCTAGTGTGGTGTGACGTAACTCGCGTGGCGGTATGTACCGCCACATGCCAACTACGCATCACACTGACGTCACGCAAAATACTGCATCGCGCAATCAGAGTTTACTGCGCGACTAGCATATATACAACGTCCCAACATCAACCGTTCGGCAGTAGCCCATCAGGCACGACACACGGCTGGTCGGAGGATCCTCCCTCTTCAATAGAGGATGAGTGAACTTCACTCCCTGTTCCTCATACCTTTATACTGGCACTACTATGTATAAATAGCGACCCGCCCCTGCTTCGCACAGGTGCAATGGCGGCTATTTCTTTTGCTATATCCAAGTAAATATTAATCCTTCCGAAATAAATTCTCTAAGGGATGCTAAAAACCGCATCAAAATCCGTTGCGTAGCTACGCAACGGATTGTTCTTCTAAACTACGCGTAGTTTAGAAGAACAACCAGGTCAGGTCACACTGACGAAAAGCGATTTTAGTTTATAATATGTATAAAATTAAATGGATGAAATCGCCAACCCGTCTTGAGCAAGCGTGAGATGATCAACGCTCGTGCCTTCTCTGTATGAGAAGAGGCTTTTGCACTGCAGTAGGACAATAACAGGCTGGTATTATATTATAGACTAGCGACCCGCCCCTGCTTCGCATGGTTTTTACGGCTTTACAAAACATCAAGATTTCTTTAATAAATGTAAGTTTGATATTGATGTTTTATAAACATAAACCTTCCGGAATAAATTTTCTAAATAATAGTGAAAACTGCATCAAAATCTGTTGCGTAGTTCAGAAGAACAACGCGGCCACACATACAGACACGATATGTAGATAGATAGATGTATTACTTACCATGCATCTTGTCATTCAACAGCGCGTATCTCGGGTTGGAGGCGACGTCCAGCGGCAGCGAGTTCCAGAGCCATCGGACCTTCGGTGAGGGGTTACCGGTAGCCTGGCACGGGAGAGTGGCGGTATGGCCCACTTCGACCACCATCGTGGTCGGTGGTGGCGCGATGTTGGGGAAGCCGGGAGGGGCTTTGTCGGCTGTAAAGAAAGAAATAGGTACGTTAATTCAAATTCATTTATACAGTTCGTAAACATAAATGGTATGACATTGTTAGAATGTGTTAGCCGAAGAATTTTTGACAGATTTAGCAGCGGGTTTAAAACTAAGCACAGCCTACATCTTGGAGACCCAAACACTACACAAAGTTAATAATTTAACGTGTTAACACGAACTGAACAGAAGTAGAACTGGTTGAGTAGATAAATAGAGGCAGCAATTTGTATTGATTGAAGACACAGTGTTTGAGATTGACCGAAACACTACACAAGGTTAATGATTTAACTTGTTCTGCTGATAAGTTAGTTCACTTTGAAGAAGAACTGGTTGAGTAAATACATAGAGGCAGCAATTTGTATTGATTGAAGACACAATGTTTGAGATTGACCGAAACACTACACAAGGATGATGATTTAACTTGTACTGCTGATAAGTTACTTCACTTTGAAGAAGAACTGGTTGAGTAAATACATAGAGGCAGCAATTTGTATTGATTGAAGACACAATGTTTGAGATTGACCGAAACACTACACAAGGTTAATGATGCTGATAAGTTAGTTTACTTTGAAGAAGAACTAGTTGAGTAGATAAATAGAGGCCATAGAGGCTGCAATTTGTATTGATTGAGGACACAATAGTTATGTTTGGGATTGACCCAAACACTACACAAAGTTAATGATTTAAAGTGTTCTGCTGATAAGGTAGTTCACTTTAAAGAAGAACTGGTAGAAGCAATTTGTATTGATCGAGGACACAATAGTTATACTGTGGATAATTTTATCACAATTTTTGGGCTGTAATTCTACTCTTTGTGCGGTGACAAATTGCTTTCGAGGTCTATCTAGTCTTCTCATTCGTGGAATCAAGTACCTTTGTAATGTAATAATAGAAAACAAAAAAGAACCTTAATCTCGGTCGATTTCTTTAATTCGATAATAAATAAACTGTTGTCCAAATCCCCAGAGATGATACTTTTCTTTAGTTCAAATGAACTAATTAAACGAAATCAACATGCTTAGTCGTAATAGTGGATTAGCAATTTGCATTTAATTTGCAGCTCAAACAACCATTGTTGTACAAAGTGGACGGCGCTGCGGACAAAATGAATGCAAATACTGTGTATGTATATCTTTCTAATATCGTTTGAGAGCTGACAAAGGGTGGAGCAGTTTTATACAATGATGGTTTAGTTTTTGAAGCGTTTTATGTTATTTTTAATGTTCTATAAACTTTGCATTAAAGAGTTTCCAGAAATGACGACACTAAGGCAGGTACTACAGCAACACCCTGGTCAGTTACTATCAATTTTGCTGAATGACTTATTCTTTAACCACGGTAAGAGCTATTATCGCATAACATATGCTGACACGATGATATACTTTGATAACAGAATTACATAAATATCCCCCAACCCCCCCGCCCCCCAAACCCCAAATATTTCTGCAAAAGCACACAAAACCATTAGATCTGATGAACTAAGCATTTCAGTAATCAAACTCGAAGCTTTTATACCTCAATAAATTATCCAATTAAACAACTTATCCATAGACAAAACACAAACTACAGGAGAACTTCTAATTTTAAACAAAGCGACTCCATTAGCTGAGTCAGAATTATCAGGCAGTTTGCGCAACGAGTTGGAAATACACAAGTTTTTGACATCAACCGCTTGGAAAAAGTTTGCTATGAATTTTTATAGTTAGGTTAACAGGATTTTTTTTCTAGGAAGAAGAAATTGATTTTGTAGTGGTCTTGGGAACTCCTATTAGTAATTGACATTTCAAAGTCGACGGCGGTCGTCGTCGGCGTCTATCCTCGTTTGACGGTCGATTTGGGTAGTCAGAAGCCCGAAAGTCTGACAGCCAGTCTTACCAAGGTGTATCGTATTACCCAGTAACTGGGTTGTAGAGATCAGATAAGGCATATGCTCCATGTTACTGGTATTCAGTTGCATCCGGTTAGACTGGAAGCCGACACCAACATAGTAAGGAAAAGGCTAGGCAGATGATGGTAATTGACATTTCAATGATATATTTTACTTTTGCTTTGTTATAAAAGCGGTTTAGCAAAATTTCTGACGTAACTAATTCCTATGTCTTCGTTTTGTGAGTACTTATATCTTAATAACGTGAATGCTGCTATGCCAATACTCAGACCAAATAAAAAACCGAAACAGCGCTGCGAACAATACAGTGAAGCATGCGCCAAACTACACCTCGCTCTGTGCATACACACTCACACGCACACATTTACACCACACGACACCTCACTAAGTGCACACATGTTTACGAAACCGATCTCACGTCACTATTGACATCGCTATGTCTTGGTTTTTATATTTAGTCTGACTGCCAATAAATAATTTATTATTTTCATGTTAGCAGCCCTTTAAAAAGAAACCAATCTCCCGATTCAGGTTCAGTTACCAGCAAACTTAACATTCCTGTCTAATTCGAGGCTCACGAATTGAAACGGAATGAAACTCGCGAAAATCTTAAAACAGTACTGTTAAATTCCAAATAGTGAAATGTTAATTCACTAAATGAAATTCCGTCTCGTCTGGCGGCCAAACTGAACAAAATTTGATTAAGTTACAAGGCTGACATTATTTCTCCTAGGTTGTAAGCTTCATCAGCTACAGAAAGTGTGAAAGAGATGGATATATTCTCAGTAGGTTCAAGAGGGAAGATTACTTTAAGATCCGAATGAAATTCATTGTCTGGTAAAATTCCTCGCGATTAATTGGTTAAACAGAAGTGTTTGGTCGGATCTCAAGTTATCCAATACAATTTAACGTGTATTGTAGTTAAATTGTAATCTTGTATTACTTGCTCAGTGGCGTTTTTTATCTTATAGGAATCCGATTTTTATGTTCTTTGTTTTATGTTGAAAGTGAAGATTAGATATTAATTATACATAGTTTATCTAGTGAGAATATTAAACTATGATATATAGAACCTTGCCCGGGTGTTAATAATTTTAATATTATTCTAAGTACTTAGTTATAATCTCCAGGGGAATTAATTTTAATCTCATTTGGCGTAATCCAACAGTTATGAACTTATGATATTCTAACGCAAAAACTTTACTATTCCCAAGTTGTAAACTTAAGCCGTAAATACAGATCAGGAATCACTTCTCGAAATACTCTCCAAACGGAACCAAGTCGTATCCCTCTTTACAACATTAATTTAGTATAATATCCTTGGTAGGATGCCGAAGTGTGCTCCTATGATACCTTACGAGGTCTAATACGAACCTTCCGCTGACTGGACCAATCCCCAGCGGTCGTCGGTTTCCTTGGGCATTAATAATAATAAACCTATGTTAAACCGGCAGACCTTAGTCTACTACATGATTTGTACCCCGACATAACCCAAGGTAATTATTATTTAAGTATGGCCCTTAGTTATACGTTTGAGGGTATATAATTTACATAATGTTTCTCGGACTGGAAATCATTTCATGTTCTTCACTCTTTAATTATTAAGCTACGGTTGGTGTAAAATTTGAATAAGTTGTTTTTGCGTTTTATTGAGGCCGAGTGTCTGGTGTTTTTATATTCTCATACAAATTTTATGGTGACCCTTTTTTATGACATTATTTTTGATGACGGAAGATAGAAGTAGTAAACACGTTCATATGAATAATGAGCTTTGAGCAGGGTTTCATTTTACCAAAGTGCAAAAGCGCATAAAATTACCCCAAGAAACCCAAGTGAATCGAAACAGTTTACCCACAAATCGCACTATACACTTAGCTGAGCCAATATAAACAAATCCGCGTGTAACTTAGAGAAAGGATCTCCCGCAATATTTTTTTTTTCTTTACAAATTGTATCCACCACTCTTTCCTGAAAACGAAAAGTCAAGTAAAGATTATGTCTCTCGTATATTTGCAATGGGGGAAGTGCTAAGCAGTTGCCATGGCTACGGAGAATATACGCAGAGTCACCATGCACACACGATTGTATGGCGGTACAATCCGATTACCGTAGATTGTTTTTGCTGGAAGGCTGTGTGAGATTCTAAGGATATCGGTGACCCAAGTTCTGGGAATCGAGCGGGAGTAATATGGTAAGTGCTGATGTCATGGCGCTTGTTTTATTGGAGACAGATAATTCCCTTGTTTGGCTCAATATACAACCATAAATTTTATTGGTTGTTTTCTTTTTCATTGTACTCATCATTATGAACAACTTTTACTATGGGACCAAAACCTATAATCGTGAAAAAAAAATCAGCTGCTCCCTACATTTTGACGAGTTTGATGTAGATAAATGTATTGATGATTTTTTTTCGCAATTTCAGGTTTGGTCCCATACCTAAAGTTGTTCATAATGATGAGTACTATGATCTTTTAATAGGAAAACAACCATTAAAATTTCACCCTGTATACCCCTTATTCATAAAAAAACTGAAACGCTTTATTACCTTATTGTAGTTAAAAACTGTTTTGTCAATTTCTTTCCAATTATGATTTGAGTTTGAAAGAAGAAGACAAAACACTTTTTAACTGAAATATGTTTACAAAGCGTTTTAGTTTTTTATGTATCTTTATAATTATGTTTATGAAGTTATTGAACTTCTGTCGGTGTATTTTACAAGACACGGAGTCCTTTTTGTTTCACTAACATGACAATTACCATATTTTGATTAAAAAATATCTTAATTTATGTGGTTCTATTCGCTGACACTTAAAATTCAAATCCCGATATTTCTACCATCTCAGATCTTAATCAACATAAGGAACAGTTACGCGACGTGAGCTGCATGTATGCTCACACTAAAAGCTTCAGGTTCCAACTTAGTTCCTTTGTTTGTAAGTTCGCAGTATCTTGCACCACACCATAACTCGATTACGAAAGTTTAAAGACAATGTTGCGTTGATATCGTCTGACAGTATGTGGTTCAGGTGATATTGCATTGCTGATATTATGCTAAAGCTCTTCCTGATAACGACTAAACATTGCTTTCAAATCCACACGTAGGATTAAAATAGATTACGCATTGATAACTGCCATAACTTAGAAGTAATCTACACTTTTAATTAAAAGTTGACTTTTGGATATAACCGAGGCGTATCATCAGATATAATATTAGTTATTTGCATATGATGATACGCCTCTGCTATTGAATCGAGAAATTGTTAAAAGATATAATTAGATCTTCGTTATGCACAAGTAATTTAGGATCATCATTGTTTAGGATAACTAGATTTATGGAAGAATTAAAATATTGTAAATTGTCTATGTTGTTGGCGCGTTTATATAACTAGGTGATTTTATAATTTTCGTTATTTATTTTGTGATTCTAAGTATATAAGAAGGATATTAACGTTTGAAGGAGGTAGGAATGTTCTACAATGCAGCATGCATAAAGGTTTCTAATCAGATTATACCGCAGTTAACATGGTTTGAATTAAATTTTTCTCCAATTTTATTAATAATTTTATTATCGATAAAGAAAAACAAAAAAAAAAACAAAAGAATACTGAATCAACAATCAAAAACATAAAATGGCTATAAAAGTCACTGCTTCCGGAATAAAAAATTCTCTCACCTTTGCATTAGAGGTTTACAAAGGCAATATTTCTCTTTTACATCCTATTGAAAAAGCACTTTGGTGCATTAACAATAAGGTTTAAAATCACTATGATAAAAGTAGCCGGCTGTGCGCCATCATAAATTTATCGCAAACTTGATATTAATTACGCCGTTCGCTCCCAGACTACCCACAAATTCTAATATATTGCAACGCTAGTTATATTACATTTTCTCACTGTTTGAAGCCGTACCATAGATTCTTCTTGTTTATTTTAACTTCTTAGAAACTCTTCCAATGAATATTCAATGAAGAATTCATAACATTCCATTTTTAGAAAGGGGCCGGTTAATTTTTTGGTGGAGTGTAAAAAACTTGTTTTTTTTATTTTTGCAACTTTTTTTACGTGTCAACTTTTTCTATTAATATTAGATGAACTTAGTAAAGAATGCAAAAAAAAAATGTTTCACATTATTAGAATTCTTAATAAAAAACGTTTGAATACGTAACACGTATGAAAAATAACTCGGTTGAACCGTGATCCATTTCAAAGAATTCGATTGACTTTGATTACACATCGTATATAGAGGAGGGAGGGCTTTCAATCCCCTGCCGTCAAATAAAAGGCCTCTTTGACATTAAGAGGAATGAATTCAATAATCCTTCATGGCGATGGTCGCTTATCGGATGTGTGGAGGGTCTTGAAGGCTGTCGACACATAAAGCGATGAGGTTGATAAATATAGCGGAGAGATTGTTTATGAAAAATGGTGTTGCGTTTGAATGGGGATGTTGGATTTGTGTCTTTGTTGTGCATTATATGGGGAATGGAGATATGATATTATTCTCTCTTATGTTTTTAAGTACCTATTTCAATCTTTAGTTGGTGTAGATATAACATTTGTTCTCCAGTTGATGTCTTTTGTCTTATGAGGTGATACTGTGATTTTTGTTTTTGAAATATTTATGTTTAGCAATATCATTGCAAAATTATTGTAAGTTTTTCATTTGTTTAAATTTATTTTCATAAGGGGCCTTAATTTCTTAAGTTCTTACTCGTTTGTTACTCTACGGGTCACAGCAATGAGGAATAATACCCTACTGTAATACAGTATAAACTAGTACGGGGGGTATTGTGACTGTTACTGGCGGCCTTATATATTGTCAACAAATAAATAAATAAATTTTACAATGTTATTATAGTAATGTAATTGGAAGAAATTTCCATCTCTTTACCTGTTTAAATCAATTGCCCGGATTCGAAACTAAGGGCAAATTTCATCAACGAAACGGAGCTCGACTAGTGTCCTCATTGTGATGGCACTGACAGCTGCTGAACTCAGTTTAGATGTGCTGGTCGTATTCAGTTCATTAGTGAAATTCGCCCTTAGTCGTAGCTAAGTAACTATCTACTAAAAATAAAAGTAGCCCAGTCTATCTGTCAGCCTCGCATCCCCGGTGTAGTCGTTACTCAATAAACTCGGAATCAACTTATCTTCATTCCGTCCTTTGATACAGATGCCCCATCTAACCTACCTCGCTTTCTGAACGTTCTAACTTTTCTTGTGTTCCCCTATTCGTATAATTGCATTTTTATTTTTTTTAGACGAATATCTTTTTCCTTATATTCTTTATTTACTTTTGGGGTCACCTGGTGTCGTATTCTGTGGTGTACCCGTGACATAGATTCTTTTTTACGGTGTTATAAATATGGCGTTAGAAGAGGGTATATTTAAATATTATTAACGCTTCGATAAATATCATTTGATTCGTGGAATTATGAGCCAGAATTACAGTTATATAAGGATAAATATATTTTTTATAATAAGATGAGCAATAAAGACGCTACTGAGTACAAATGTCCCTTTAAAAACAAAATTAGATTAACTGTCTTAATTTTGAGCAATACATATAATGTTCGCAATTTTTGTTTGCAATATTGTTAACTTTGTTTTAGGATATAATTTAGCTTAGATTTTGCTTGTCAATTAATTTTAACAAAAATTATATTAAATTGTAATAAAATTTCGTATTTGATCATTTGTACGTCGTTAACGGCAAAACCTGTTTTATTTATAAGACCTATTTTCACACCTATGATTAGCAAATAAAACCTTTGTCTATGAATTTTCTTTCCTAATTTACACTCCAACATATGTGAGTAACAACATTTTGTAACAAGATAGTTGAAAATAAGGAAGAATTTAAACCAGCAACAGTGTGGACATACTGAAAGGTTATACAGAGTGGATGCTATAAAACTGAGACGTTATTGCTGTACGATATTGTAAGTGGCGCGTGCACATGGGACCAATACCGTTTAAACTTCCATTTATCTAATAAGGAAAAAGAAACAGGAGCATTTTGTTTCTTACACTTTTTCTTTTAGTGAGTCAACTTCTCTAGCATCAGACATGTGGACATGTGTCACTTTTATTGATTAAGTGAATACGAAGATTTGGAAAAGAAGTGATGTCCTCATTAAGATGTCCTCGAACAATCATTATTTTTAAAAATAATACTAGATTTTAAAACATTATACTAAGCTTCTGGTTCAACATTCTTACTTCCTTAAAACTTTGATAAGGTTTAAAAAAACATAATCTGGCGTGGTGGCGTAGTCAATACATATTAAGTGCCTCTTATTTACATGATATAGTTCCTTCGTTACCTCTTTCAATCAAAACGTTTCTACGGAAGCCATAGGTATCTTATACTCAACTGCTAAAACATAAATATTTCCTTTTCAAATTAAACGATGCTTTTGATGTTCATACGGTAAAGATTTAATAACAGCACATAAAGGCGCACGTATCTCTAATTAAAATTTTCAAAGCTTTCGACTTCCGATAACAACGCCTCCATTATTTATGTATAAAAATTGCTTTTACTTCACACAGTTAATTAATTCAATTAATTGAATACAACAAAAGGATATTGTGGTTGTTTTAGTACAAAATAATGGTTGATTTGTTTCCGAAAATCGATTCAGCGAAACGACCTTTTATAGCTTCTGTAATTAAATGGTTTTTGTTTCGAATGAATTGGGGTCGATATGGAATTTAATAACAGCCGCACGGGTCGAACGATCAGGTTAAGCTCCGCTTGCCGCGGTCAGTCCGTGGATGGATGATCATCTTTACATACAGAGACCGGAAAGCACATTCTTGGATCTTTGATGGTCGTTACGGGTCGTCAGAAGCCCGAAAGTCTGACAACCAGTCTTACCAGGGGGTATGGTATTACCCAGTAACTGGGTTGTAGAGGTCAGATAGGCAGTCGCTCTATATAAAATACTGGTAGTCAGCTGCAGATGATGATCATGGAATTTATTATTCGAATTTGTTTTTTTTTTTTTTTTTTTTTTTTTTTAAATGTTATCTGTTTTCAGTTACTTCAAGGTAGGCCGGTACAGAGATGGCACGACAAGCTGGATAGATTTGATAAGGACTGGACGTCTTTAGCAGATCGTGCAATTTAGAAATCAAGTGGAGCTTAATTGTAGTGAGATTTTACAAACTAGAATAGAATAGCAAAAAATACTTAACTAAAAAGAATAAATAACATTAAAAAAGACGTATTAAAAAAAAAGTAATAATACAAAGTTTAAACCCAAATTGAAGTATGCGAAAAGTCTTATAAGCAAAAAACGAAGGATCCTTTTTTTAATATCGACGAAGGCTTAAATTTGATCACGTTATCACACGAGGATATTAAATTCGGAGTTAATAAAATCCGATGACACTCAAATATTGAAGTAGATTCTATAATAAAGATGGGTTCATACGTAGCAGTCATTCTATCGGCCTGACTGTACCTGCCGGTCGATGAAAAAGAAAAGAATGTGATTTCTTTTGTTTTAAATAAAAAACTATTTAGTACGTTTTGAACTTTGAACTCGATCAAGAAGTAAACCTAAGTAAGAAAGACTTGGAAGACGGTGGACAGCGCCATGCAATGCAGTGGATAGTCAATAGGCTCTGTCACTGTAGCCATGTCACAGTAGGCCGTGCTCGCCGGGCAGCCCGGCGAGCACGGCCTACTGTGACATGGCTTGAGTCACACATTTTATCATAGTTTGGGCGATAAAACTGTTTTGTCTTAAATGCTAGCACAGCGGCGTGAGATAATTTCTTGAATGTGACATAACTTCTTGGCGTTTAGTTGGGACTCATTATGTCTTATTTGCTAATATGGGTGCACCAATTATATCACAAATGTCACATTTTGACGGTGACTAAGAAAAATTTTATCACGTTCGTTCGGAGGTGGTGATAAGATTTGAAAATTGAAAAAAATAATGTTTTCCTGCTAATTACTCTGCACCAAATGGCAATAAATTATTTTCTTGCATTGTGTGGTGGTGGTTTATTTGTGCGTGATAAGGATAACAAAAAAAAAAATATTGTAATAAATAAATAAATAATTTACTATTTTTTTATATTTTTAAACGGTTTTTTTTTTAATTTTTAAAAATACATATTTAGACATGTAAATAATGCGCCTTAAAACCAACAAAAAAAATTAAAATAAATAAATAATTTAAGTAAATACAGAGGTACTTAAATACTACTATTTTTTTTGTTACCTACATGTTAAGAATAATCGGTGTAAGGGTTTCATAAAGGGGGGCCAAATTTTCATTATTTTTGCGATAGGACACACCGTTTTCGAGTTATAAGACCTGAGCACTAAAGTGTTAAAAATATGTGCAAAGAGTTTAGTGTCTCCATTAACCTACATTATAAACCTATCTCTATCAGAAGGAGTATTCCCAACACGTCTGAAAAGGTCAATTGTCAAACCTCTTTATAAGAAAGGTGTAAAAACTGACATGAGCAATTATCGCCCAATAACTTTGGTACCAATACTATCTAAAATCTTTGAGAAAGTTATGTCCATTAAAATAGAGAACTTTTTATTATCATGTGATATTCTTAAAAAAGAACAATTCGGTTTTAGGAAGGGCAGTTCCACTGCTTTGGCATGTTTTGCGCTAGTAAAATACATAACTGAAAGTTTAAATAAAAAATCTAAGGTAAGTTGCGTGTTCCTAGACATGACAAAAGCCTTTGATTTTGTTTGCCATAAAACACTACTCTCAAAGCTTGAGCATTATGGAATCCGGGGTAAGGCCAACGACTGGGTCAAAAGTTATCTTTCTGAAAGAGTACAATGCGTGGAAATAACAAAAACGTGTCAAAATGAACAAAAAACCTATAGGTCAGAATACAAAAAAAATAATTATGGCACGCCACAGGGAGGAATCGTATCCCCACTACTCTTTCTAGTTTACATCAACGACATTCCAGAGGCTATAGGTAAAGATTGCATACTGTTCGCGGATGACACTACAATAATGATTAAGAGTGACAGTAACAAAAATTTAGAAAAAGAAATCGTCCAAGCTCTGGATAATGCAATCGATTGGCTAGAAAAAAATAATTTAAAAATAAATATGACTAAAACAAACATAATACAATTTCAGACATACAATGCAAACATAAATAAACTAGACATTAATTATAAAGATTCTCAATTGACTACTATCGATAATTGTGTATTCTTAGGTATAACGATCGATAAAAATTGCAACTGGAAAACACACATAGATAAAATTCTGGTAAAAATAGATCGTTTTATTTATGTGTTGAAACGAATTAGGCAAACAGTAAACCGTGACACTGCAACGCTGGCTTACCATGGTTATGTATCGTCCGTACTTAGATACGGCATTATAATATGGGGTAACTCAGTAGATTTTGACAGAGTTTTTAAAGCTCAAAAAAAATGTATTCGAGCCATTTGTGGAGCTCACTTTTTAGACACCTGTAAGCCCCTATTTCAAAAACTTAATATTCTACCTTTGCCGTGTTTATATATTTTTGAAATTTGTATTTTTGTTAAAAGAAATTACAATTTATTTGAAATTAGTACTGAAAGGCCAAACAGCCGAACAAGGCATAAAGACAGACTTCGGCTGCCACAAATAAAACTAAAATTATTTAAGAAAAATGTATACTGCATGTCGATTATTATTTACAATCATTTACCAAATACTATTCAAGATTTACCGCTGACAATGTTTAAAAAAGTGCTTTTCAAATTTTTACTATTTAAAAGATATTACACCATTATGGAATATTTAGAAGACAAGTCAATAGACTCTGTAATTTGTAACATAGATTAATTTTGACATCGCATGATTTTTTTTAATACATTTGCACGCCATGTTATGGCAGGATATGCTGAACTAAACAAATTAACACCTTATGTACCATATTCTAGCAAATAAATATTTTGATTTGATTTTGATTTGATTTGATTTGATTTAAGCAAAAGAAGAGAAAAAAAAGATTTTATTTGGCCGCATATTCAGATAGTCTTAAACATTTTAATTTTTTCAATTTACTATGTCGCGGCTCTAGATTATGTCACATGGTTGACCCGTGCTAGCATTTGAGACAAATTCTAAGACATGACATAATTTATCATGTCTTGTCACAAACGTCTTGGGTACGCCCGTGCTCGCCCCGCTGGTAACCTTTTGGAGAGATTATTTAAACCGAATGTGACGTCTGACGTTCCGGTGAGGGCGTGCGTTAGACACGAAGCCATAGTAAATGTAATGTATCGCTACTTCGGCGCCGTCATCTTGTTCTCGTTGACGTTCCGTTGACGTGATGGTGGACAAACGGCCTCAGGTAGGAAGGGGCCATTAGAATCAATTATTTTTTTTTTGTATATTTCTGGCGTTCAAAAGTGCTTTTTAGTGCCTTCGAGATACAGGACTCGTCCTAGTTCGGCTACAGATGCTCCCATGTTAATACTCCTAAATACTAGCTTAATCCGTTGACTGCTGCGCAGCATGTCGCGGGTTCGATTACCGCACGGAACAAATATTTGTACGACCTACAAGTATTTGTTCCGGGTCTGGGTGTTTTTCTATCTGTATTTACAAAAAAAAATGTATATAAGTAGCTTATCAGCCATCTCGTTACCATAACACATTATTATTATTATTTTTGGTGAAATAAATAAAAATAAAGTAAATTATTTTAAGTGCCATAAATGATTTGAAGTCTAAAACAAGTTAAAATATCAAGGATAACTGATAAAATCTATAGTTACGTGTAAGTCTTATACTCATACGTCTGACACTCACATATGCAAGTCACTCAGGAAAATTGATAAAATTAAAATACCATTTTGAGCCTAATCCCAACAAAAATAGAAATAAAAACATTGACAGGACAACCACAGACACGACTCTTTGGCGAGTACAACACTTAAACTAATGAATAAATATATTTTTATTCGATCTCCTTACCTCAAAAACGGACCATAAAAAACTAAGTCGAGAAAATTAATTGTTTACCAAATTGACTACCAACTTATATTGTTCGTTTATTTCAATCATACAATTTTCGATTGTATTTTTTTTGTTCCCGTATATTTTATCATATTCTTTGACAACAATTGCCTAAAATGGCTATAACACGGCCAATTGACGAAGTGTGTCAATCAATTTGATAAACAATTAAATTCCCTGGCCGAATTCAAAACATCGTTCTGTTGCAGTCAATTGTTTGAAGATGATGGAGATAAAATTATATTTTAAATATTTGCGGCCTTATTACAAAACGAGGTTTTGCTTCTGTCATGGTTTAAACCATCGAGCCAGTTTTTGTAATAAGAACCTAGCTGTGATAGAAATACAGTTCTTAATACAAAACTGACAACTTAGTCCGGTACTAAGTTGACAGTTTTATAAAAATGACAACTGAACGTGTCAGAATAAAGTTCAAAATTCCAAAAAGGATCCATGGTTTAAACCTTGGTTTGAAGATGAACCTTGTTTTGTAATAAGATGGATTATGTTTAAGAGTTAAACGAATTTTTATTGATTTATGGTGCAAGAGAGGTTTAGTGTAACAATCAATCTGTTTGAGCCTTTTCCAAACTATCTTGGGTCATCAGTATTTTACATGGAGCGACCGCCTATATGGGTTTAAAGATTCTTTATTTATTCTAAAAAGAACATACATTGTTCACTTAACGAATAAATACATAACTAGGTTAAGAGTAGTCCAGTAGATAGATCTAACCTCCACAACCCAGTAACTGGGTAACGCCTTGATAAAACTGGTTGTAAGACTTTCGGGCTTCTGATGACCCGTAACGATTGTCAAAGATCCACGAATGACAGCCGGGACCAACAGCTTAACGTGCTTTCCGAGGCAAGGAGGAATCACCCATCCACGAACCAACGTAGCTTAACCTGATAGATCGACCAGTGCGGCTGTTATTACTTAGCCACGAGCTCCTCTGCTTTAGTGTAACACACAACACCTTATTACAAAACAAGGTTTTTCTACTGTCATGGTTTAAATCATCGAGCCAGCTTTTGTAATAAGAACCTAGCTGTGATAGAAATACGGTTCTTTATACAAAACTGACATCTTAATGTGTCGGACTCGGAATATAGTTCAAAATTCAAAAAAGGACAAAACAAGTTTCATCTTCAAACCCAGGTTTACACCCTGGACTGGTTTAAACCTAGGTTTGAAGATGAACCTTGTTTTGTAATGAGACGGCCATAGTTTAATTCCAAAGTGATTTAACCAACCACGAAGCAGCATCTCCTTCTAAATAAAGCCTTCCTCCAATAACATTGGAGTTTGCGAGTCACAAAAGGCTTCGTATTACTTGATCAACGTCGGTAATTCTTCTCAAGGATTTAGCAGTCTGGGTTTCGTCTTCCCCGGT
Source organism: Cosmia trapezina (assembly GCA_905163495.3). Taxonomy (NCBI): domain Eukaryota; kingdom Metazoa; phylum Arthropoda; class Insecta; order Lepidoptera; family Noctuidae; genus Cosmia; species Cosmia trapezina. The sequence goes on from LR991034.1 coordinate 20,841,871, forward strand.
ACATTTGACACCATGTTATACGCTCAACGAAACTCGACTAGGCTTAAAGGCTTATCGCAGACTTGATTAAATATTTCTTCAGGTTTATTAAGACTCTGTGAGATTTGGAATCCAAATCTTTTAGAGTGTAAATATTTGATTGGATTTTTGGATAGATGTGAAATGTTGTATGATTTTTGTGAAGGGAAAACACGAAATATTAGCTTCTGCCCGCGACTTACCTTCGCGCAAGTGCAAGCAATAAGTTGAAAAACTTTTATCGCTATCAGTATAACGGTATGGCAGCGCATAAAATACGAACAAACAAACATTGTTGTAATTTTGTTTGTAGTGTTATTTTTGCGTGTTACTTGTTGATTTGCACTGAACACAAGAAGTTATAGGAAAATACTTAAAAGCAGGCAGGCAGGGGGGGCTTAGCTCTCCCAGGCTTTTCAACCTGTATGTCAACCGGCTGATAGGTGAGCTCAGTAACACCAAAGTCGGTTGCTCCAATGACGGACAATGTATCAATAACATTAGTTACGCGGATGACATGGTGTTGCTGAGCCCATCGATCAGTGCGTTAAGACAGCTCCTCCGAATCTGTGAAGACTGCGGTGACTCATGGTCTCAGGTACAACTCAACCAAAAGCGAGCTCTTAGTGTTTAGGGCGCAAAATAAAGTGTACGACTTTGTTCCACCGGTTACTTTGGGCAGCGTTCCGCTCAAAAGAGTTACTAGTTTTAAATACCTGGGGCACTGGGTCACCGATAGGCTGTCGGATGACGATGATTTAGAGAGGGAACGTAGAGCATTGGCTATTAGGTGTAACATGCTGGCCCGCAGGTTCGCACGGTGTACGCGAGAGGTGAAGATAACACTGTTCGGGGCCTATTGCCAGTCGCTGTATGCGTGCGCCCTGTGGGTCAGTTATACACAGGGCTCGTACAATGCTCTACGGGTCCAATATAATAATGCGTTCCGGGTAATGCTGGGGCTGCCGCGCTTCTGTAGCGCGTCGGGGATGTTTGCGGATGCACGCGTTCCGGATTTCGGCTCGCTGCTGCGTCTGCGAATCGCATCACTGATGCGTCGGGTGCGCGACAGCCCCAACAGCCTCGTAGCTACTGTGGCAGGCAGAGTGGATCATGTGTCACTGGATAGCGGCTCACAGGCCGTCATTCAGATATGACCGGTGATTTTTAGTGATAAGTTTTGATTGTATAATTATAGTGTTTTAGAATAAGTGCCAAATTGTTGCTCGCATAGTATGGATCTCCTGGTCTGAAAATAAAGATTTACTTATTTATTTATTTAATTTTTAAAAGGAAAGACATTGTGTAGTCCACCCACAAAAACCAAGCACGCATACGGAGTAGATGGCTCGCTGGATTCACGCTCTTCCTGCTAATGTTACCTACAACTTATCCGCTAAAAACTTTTTTACAAAAACAAAAACCGACTTCCAAAAAAAACACTACAAAGTGAAAAATAACTTTAATTTCGGAAGTCGGTGTCTTTGGATCTGTATTTTAGTTTTTTGCCACCGACTTCCGAAATTAAAGTTATTTTTCACTTTGTAGTGTTTTTTTTGGAAGTCGGTTTTTGTTTTTGTAAAAAAGTTTTTATTTTTCACTTTTTAGTGGTTCAGTTTGTAATTTATCTAAGTTACAATAACCCAATGTCAACTGCTCATCACGTTTTACAAAATGTTGCTTTTCCCGATGCAGGGACGTTAATTGTTGAGGAGTTCTCTTAGTAAGAACCAGGAGAAATGGAGCTCATGGTGAAGTCACCATTACCATTATTTTGACGAGCATAAACCATATTAAAGTAATCGAATCGCAACCTAACCTGTTATATACTTAGATATAATTGAGTATTTCCGATGGCCGTATGTGGTCTTCATCATCAGTTCCAGTTCACCGAATGGTACTTTCCGAGAGCAAATGCACGAGTTACTATAAAACATACCGAAATCGATATAGGTGTGCCCATAAAATTTGAGGGTTTCCCTCGATTTCCATGGGATCCCATCATCAGATCCTGACTTGATGATCATGGGACCACTTGGGACGTATACCCTTTCGAACAAAAAAAGAAAAATCCAAATCGGTCTAGCCATTTTCGAGTAATCGGGGAACATACATAAAAAAATAAATAAAAAAAAAAAGGTTCCGACGAATTGAGAACCTCCTCCTTTTGGAAGTCGGTTAAAAAGGACAAGTAACTGATCGCGGATTAAAAATAACTTGTTGATTTTATGCACATTAATCATGCATTATGTGATTGTTAAGGAATGTTATTTTATACATAAGAACAAGATGTGAATTTGTGAAATTTTAAAATATTATTAACAATTGCGATTTTTTTAATAGATATTATTTATGTTAACGTGACAACTTGAATAGATAGATAGAATACTCTTTATTATGCACACCATAAAAAAATACAGATATCATAATAAATAATTAATAATATAATTATGAATAATAAATAATAGGGGTTAAAGTATGAAATTGCCGTTTTATTGTATTAGGTACTTCGAATTGACATAGAACCTTCATGGTTTGAGATTTTTGAGTAAAACTTTTTTCACATGGTACCTATGAAGTTCTTCTTTTAAAAAATGTGCAACATTCGATTATCGACTTTCAGTTGTTTTTTTTATTCAGCTTAGACAAGAAAGATGGATACTTCGAAAATTCGAGTTATTTTGAATACGAGTTCCGACGCGGAACTAACGCGGCAGAAACAGCTGGAAATATCAATGTTGCGTTTGGAGAGGGGACTGCTAATGACCGCACCGTGCGATTTTGGTGTAAACGCTTTCGTGATGGAAACTTTGATTTGAAGAACGAACCACGTAGAAGACAGCCCACACCGGTGAATAACAATGAATTGAAAGAGATGGTGGAAACTCTACAGGAACTGCAATTAGAAACCATTCGTCGCCCTCCGTATTCGCCAGACCTTGCTCCAACGGGCTACCATTTTTTTCGTGATTTGGACAATTTTCTACGTGATAAAAAGTTTTCTTCTCAGGAGGCAGTACAAAATGCTTTCACACAGTTTGTCGAATTTGGATCACGAGAGTTCTATCGCAAAGGCATAAATGACCTTCCTATTAGATGGCAGCAATGTATAGATAATAATGGCAATTATTTTGATGAAATAAATATGTTAAATTAAAAAAAAGAACTAATTTCAATTTTTCAGTACAAATCGGCAATTTCATACTTTAGCCCCTAAATATATGCATTTTGGCAGCATAATATAGTTATAGGGTGTGTAAACAGTGGCAATCTTTTAAGGGATCATTGTACTCATCATTATGAACAACTTTTACTATGGAACCAAACCTGAAATCACGTAAAAAATCTGCTGTTCCCTACATTTTGACGAATTATGCGTACATTTAAAATGTACTGAACAGCAGATTTTTTTTTCGCGATTGCAGGTTTGGTCATAACGATGTTCATAACGATGAGTACAATGACCCCTTAAAATATTGCCACTGTTTACACTCACATCTGTAATTATAACAATACCAACATACTCTTGCATGAAGCGGAAAATAAAAAACAAATCCGTAAAATTGATCTCTATAAACTTATCTATACTAATATTATAAAGAGGTAAAATTTGTTTGTAAGTTTGTATGTAGGGGGTAATCTCCGGAACTAATGATCCAATTCTAAAAATTTTTTCACTGGTAGAAAGCTACATTATTCCTGAGTGCTATAGGTTATAAATTATATTTATATCATGCATATTAGCCGAGCTATCACAATTTTTGTCTAACAAGGCGGAAAGAAATACGTCTTTAAACAGACTTTTTTGCATGCGCAAAAAACACACATTTTACACGGACATTTAAAACGGTTGTTTAAAATTGAGAACAAAGTATGGCAGTCTGGTCCGTCTTAAAAAATTCTACAAAAAAGTCCGCATTACCATATTTCTATCTTTTATATTTTACCTTATATACATCTTTTATTGTTTTAAAAAAGTATTTTTTAGACATACTTACGTTTGGATGATTATTTAAACAACAACACATTAATCCTTATCAAAATAAGTTATTTTATGATCACAAGGACATCATGGAGATAAGATGTAGCCTTTACAGTATGGCAATTGGTCGTACAGTTTCGGAAATAATATAAAATTACTAAAACGCAAAATAACTTTAATTCATACCGCTCGCTCTTGGGCATACATGTTTAGTGCGGACGTTTAATCAATTTAACCATAGATGGCGTTGTGCAAATAAGTAATTTTTCTGAATTGCGAGATTTATTATTTCAATAATGTTGGTGGAATACAGCGGAAGAGTTTGTTTTTTTGTTAGTTTGTTTGAACGCGCTATCTCTGGAACTACCCCAGTCGGATTTCAAAAAAATCTTTTGCATTTTATAACCCAGTTCTTGAGGAGGGCTATAGGCTATTTCACATCACGCTAGGGCCCTTAGGAACCGAGCGCGAAGTAATAGCGCGGGTAGGCGATGCGGAAGGATATATGCTATTTAACATCACGCTAGGGCCCTTAGAAGCCGAGCGCGAAGTAATAGCGCGGGCTGGCGATGCGGAAGGATATAGGCTATTTAACATCACGCTAGGGCCCCTAGAAGCCGAGCGCGAAGTAATAGCGCGGGCAGGCGATGCGGAAGGATATAGGTTATTTAACATCACGCTAGGGCCCTTAGGAGTCGAGCAAAAATAAAAAATGTCAGAAAGGATGCTAAGCGCAAACGAAGTAATAGCGCGGGCAGTCGTTGCGATGCGATGCGTGGGGGTTAGTGGATGGGGGGGACAAGAAATTTTACGCGGACGAAGTCGCGGGCAGAAGCTAGTTTCCAATAAAACCAACATTATTGTACTCGCAACATGTGTTTCAAAACCATGTTTTAGTTCATACGTTGCAACTTACTGGCAAAACTTAGCGCTCGTCAAATAGAAACACGTCGAAACTTAAAATTAATGCCAAGTCGGGTTTGTATTCGTGTAGTTTGAGGGTGGCAGGAATTAATACGTCATACATAATGCCAATTTTAAAAATAAACTAATGTGGTCATGGTTTGCTTTTAATATTAGTCTAAGATTTATGGAAAGAATAAATAAATAAATAAAAATAGTTTATTGGTAAAACATGTTTAGATATAAACAAAATTCTTGATTGGACCCTCCTTTTAGGCAAATAGAGCCTGTATTAGGAGAGTCCGCTCTTCCATAGCAAGACGTGTTATTACAAAAATCAAAACTATAATTTATAATTTAAAACTACATAAATTAAAATTTAACTTAAAATAAATTAAATATGTATTATGTGTGGGTATAAGCCGACTCCAACGTAGTTGGGAAAAGGCTACGCAGATTGATTGTATGTATGTGAGTATAAGTGAGTGAAAGCGATACTTTTAGTAAACTCTGTTGTTAAAATGTAGATGCAAAGAAACGTACCCATTGTAAGTCATCATCGGCTGCCGAGTCTTGTGCCAACTATGTTGGGTACGGGGTCTACTTCCAGTCTAACCGCATGCAGCTAAATACCAGTATTTTACATTGAGCGACTGCTTGACTGACCTCCACAATATAGCTAAGTATCTGCGTCTTAATATACACTGGCCTTCAAAAAAATCAAGCCACATTATCAATTGCGTTTACAAAGTTGTTATTTTAAATATGCAATGAACTGTTGTTTATTTTTTATAACTAGGGTAGTAATAATAGCTTAACCCTCTTACAAATAAAACACGGAATAAAGTTATATCAGGGATAACAAAGGAATAACCATACATTTTCATAGGTTTAAATTTGGAATAACTTTATTCTGTGTTTATTTGTAAGAGGGTAAGTGTCGGGGTTCTGACAACTGCTAAGTGGGTACTTTTTATTAATTAGGGTTCCGTACCTCAAAAGGAAAAAACGGAACCCGTAGGTATAGGATCACTTCGTTGTCCGTCTGTTTGTCTGTTTGTCTGTCTGTCAGTCTGTCAAGACCCTTTTTCTCAGGAGGTGGAGACCAGCACGCTAATTGCGTAACACATTATCAATCGGAGTTTGAATCATTTTGAAACAAATTGCTAATCCATTACTTCATATGTTCGAAAAATTTGTCTGCTCAACAACGTGAATAACGCAATGAATGTTGTTGAACTGTCAAAATGAAACCACTAAGGCCCCATTCACATAGGAAGCGCGGGCGCGGCGGCGGGTGCGGGCGCGGTGACTTTAGCTTAGCTTAGCTTGCCCGCTACGTGCGTTTCGTATGTGAACACTTGGATATTACGCCATATGTTTGATATTTCGCGACCGCGCCCGCCACCGCGCCCGCGCTTCCTATGTGAATGGGGCCTAACGCGACCGAATTCTCGCTTTTCGTTCGGGTACAGTTTGGTGCATTTGTCGCACGAGTGGTTACGCAATTAGGGTACTGGTTCTGGTCGAGGGCTTGTAACAAATTCACGAGATGACCACTTCATTGTATTTTTCCTTTACTTGTGCTGTAAGACCTTGCTTCTTGCCAAATTTCAAGATTCTAGGTCAACGGGAAGAACCGTATAGGTTTTGATTTACTTGCGAGCATAAAAATGTCGCATAAAGGACCGTATTTTTTTATTGCATTGACTTAGAAGCTCGATTTTTTTGGAGCTCAACGGGATCATATACCTACGTATATGATGAGTACAATGACCTTAAAAGATTGCCACTGTTTACACAAGACTTACACCCTGTATAGGCTGCTCTAGTCACCTGGACGTTTACGTTTTGGGCTGTTCGAGTCGCCAGGACGCGCGAGTGGAGTTTTCACGGTAAAATACAGCTCAGGTAACACACTTCTGGCATGTTATTTTTTTTCCTAGCTTGAAGTTCAGAATAAGATGCAAAACTCTTCTCAAGAACTACTCCACCAAGTACGCAGTCTTCATCATACTTATATAACAACTTAAACTCCAAGTGCGGAAGTATAAATAGTTTTGAATAGTCAAGAACAACGAACTGTTTGCAATGTTGATTCTTCTGTGAAGAAGTACAAGAAAGTCATTAGTTCTCCTTTCAGTCGGTGAAGAGTTTGTTTTGAATGTTTAATTATTAAAAGAATGTCTGTTTGATAACTCAGACGAATGTAAAAAGTACTCGTTGGTCTAGTGGTTGCAGGTGAAACTTGTCTTTAGGTGTTTGACAATGTTGAAGATAACTGAAGTGAAAAGTCTCAAGGGACTATAACTCTACTCTTTAACCCGAAACTTATGTATTAATAGTACTTGGTAGATACGACGATACAACTTTACATAATATATTTTAAAGTGCAAAATGTCGAAACAATTTCAACATATTAACATTAACATTTTTTCAAATTCAAACAAACATTAACATTTTTTTTTTTTCTTTTTTTTTAACATTTTTTCTTTCTTTCTTTATATTTCCGACACTTCACTGCAATTTTATGTAAGCTACGAGTCAACTGTCTTTGTACACACAGCAGCAGGTCATGTTACTACAAACTGTCAAATTTTCTTATTCTATTTTGAACTTAACCGTCAACTTTTTAAGGTTTAAAATCAATTGAATAAATTTGACAGTTTTGTGTAACCTGATGTTCTGTTGGCTGTACTTGACTGCTACATTCATAGTCGTCATAATTGAAAATTAATGGAATCTTATTGTGTCTGACGAACTGACGACATTGAAAAAACAAATGACGGTCGGATTGTAACAAGAATCAAACTGACGAATTATGACTGAAGAATTATGAATAGAAAAAATATATATACTATATATATTTTTTTCTATTCATAATTTAATTATACACATTTAAGTTTTCTGTTCAGTAGGTACCATTTATATCACCCTTTCGTTTTTATTGTCAAAATGACGTTTACACTTTGACAGCTTTTAAAGCTATGCTCAGACTCAGACAGCACTTTATAAATAAAAACATACATCATTATGCTATTATATGAATTAACGCTTTTCAACTCGCTTTCCTGTCGTTCATACTTCACATTCTCTTCAATTTAAATAACAAAACTAACACGTTAGGAACGGAGTCTATCAACGAAGGGGATCTTGTGACAAAATGTGACACCCATTAGAGGGAAGCCGCTAAAAAGTGAAGCTACACGTGTTACGTGCTCCAAATCCCACGATTTGAGGTGTTACATACCTCGTGGAGCGTTTAGATAGGGGAGTTAACTTGATCATAAGGTAGGATCACCTGGAAGCTGGTCGTGGAACTAAAGTTTGTGCCATATATTTTTTAACGTGTAGTTACGAAAAAATATTTGATTCTGACCCACTTCTCCTGTCCAGATTTTTTTCTTCCGAATCTTACGATACTTACATTAAATTATCCTTACATGAAACAGCGTCGACAAGCATTACAAATTGTACAATTTTACTTATTTTATGGACAATTTGAATTACACCAAAAAATAATGACATAAGAGCTAATACTTGGTTCCTAAGACAGTTTCCCCATATCTCTTAAGGCTTCGGATTTCCCCCTATACAGTACAAAAAAACACTGTATATTTTTTGTAACTCAATTGAGTTTCTGCGTAAAATACATATTTTCTTTCTGGTCATCATAAGGCATTAAATTGTATATCTTTCACTGTTTCGTAACGCCAACCCTAATAAAACAACCAACTTGCCTTACCAACGATCCCAGTTCAAACGCAGCACAATAGTAAGTCGGAACTTCGGAAGGGTCATTTCGCACAATGGTAGTTCAAATCTCGACAATAACACGGCGACGTGTCGAGCAATTTTCGGTCTTTTGACAACTGGGATTACGCGTACAAGTGACGAATACACGTGCTTAGGGTGACTCGCTCCGTGTGGACTGGATCTTATTTAATGACGTCATATTTTTCATTTTTGTAGAAGTGGGTTTTGTTTGGGATGAGGTGACAATGTTAGTTGAGGGGATTTTCAAGAGGTTATTCGGTAGAAATGGTACGCTGAGAGTGATGATGAGATGTTGTTTAGGTGGAGAATTTACGGAATTAACGGATTTTGGTCCTATTTTCTCTTCAGAACTTTATTTACCTTGTCAGATTTTGTTTAGTGTTTCATTTTATTGGACGTTCTTTATGACCAATCAATCAATATGCCTAGCCTTTTCCTAACTATGTTGGGGTCGGCTTCCAGTCTAACCGGATGCAGCTGAATACCAGTATTTTACATGGAGCGACTGGCTATCTGACCTCCACAACCCAGTTACTGGGTAATACGATACCCCTTGGTAAGACTGGTCGTCAGACTTTCGGGCTTCTGACGACCCGTAACGACTGTCAAAGATCCACGAATGACAGCCGGAACCAACGGTTTAACGAGCTTTCCGAGGCACGGAGGAATCTCGGTATGTAAAGATGGTCACCCATCCACTGACCAATCCCGGTAAGCGTAGCTTAACCTGACGGATCGACCCATGCGGCTGTTATTACTTAGCCACGAGCTCCTCTTTCGTTATGTTCACGTATTTTAATTAATGGCGCCATTACGTTTACTTTTTCCATGACTTGACCAGATTTAGGATCTTAAACGAGGTAAAAGCAGTATGTAAAGATCCTAGCAGGTGGCAGGTAGGTTGTTTCTGCCTACCCCCGGGAAAAAGGCGTGAGTTTATTTATTTATGTATAGCTACAGAGGAGAGTAACAAAATTAACATCACGCCAGTATTCCCAAAAGGGCCAAGCAGAGGTGGATGGGTAGTAGGGGACGAGCTACAAGCTTATTGCCATCAATGGGGCACATATCCAGACTCCGCAATACTTTACCCATACAATAATAGTATACATGTAGTATACTAGCGGACCCAACAGACGTTTTCCTATCTGAACCCGACTTCAGCGCCACCTACCGGGTGCAATTGTGTTTTCAAACCATCCAGGAACCCATTGAAATATATACGCCGTAATACAAAACGTCTAGCCGAAATACATAATGGTTTTTAAATTTTTATATTTATTCATGTGAATTGTAATAATTTAATTGTACTTTTGTGTGTTGTGCTGTCTTTTGTGTGCATCGAATAAATGTTTTATCTATCTATCTATCTATAATGGCGCTGTTTTCTATTATGATTGACGTTCAGCCAAAATGTATTATGGCTAAATAAACGTACTCCGCATTGTGTTAGCGCATCGCGTACTACAATGCGGATGATCAACGTTCCGCCATAATACAATGCGGCCGCTCCGCCATAATACAATGCGGCTGATCAACGCCGCGCCATAATACAATGCGGCTGATCAACGCTTCGCCATAATACAATGCGGCTGATCAACGCTCCGCCATAATACAATGCGGCTGATCAACGCTTCGCCATAATACAATGCGGCTGATCAACGCTCCGCCATAATACAATGCGCGTCGCCGTCACTTTGTAGTTTTTAGTTCTAAAGTGGTTAGGTTAGGTCTGTGACCAATCACGCGCGAGCCAAGCGAGCGCTACTTCCAAGTTGGTCGCAGTTATTTGGCTTGGCTACCCTATATTTTGACCTGTTTGCAATAGGAGTTAAGGTTGGACGCCGTTTTCGCGAACGCATCATTACGACATTTTGGCTGAACGTCAATCAGCCGTAATAGAAAATAGCCCCTATTTGTATTTTGTATTATACCGTATTTTACAATTTCGCTGCGACATATAATTATATAAGTATACATATACCTGTTACTCTCCCGTAGTGGGAACTACAAATAAACTACAAAAATGCTCTGAAGTAAACACTCATTGCAATAATCAAAATCTTCCACTAACCCTTAGGGTAAAAAAGTAGTTCTTTTGTCATATATGTATGTCTCTAAATATATCTAACATACCCTTGTAGATTATTGTACTGGCAGCGTCAAAAATATCACGACGAAACAGACTGTTCAAAATGATTTGAACAATTAAAGAAAATTCAACTTTTATTTAAATTGGATACAATGCGCAATGTTAGGTTTCATGTACCGTATTCATTCTGAAACTTTTTTAATTGGATTTTTGATTACTTATATTTTTGTGGAAAAGTTTAAATAAGAATTCGTAAGCCTGCGTCTATTTTATTTATGCTGATTCTGAATGAACAACCTCTTATTACAGTTTGCTCAGATAATTTTGAACCGTTAGTTCGTTTCGATATTTTTGATGCTAACTGTACAACGAACTCGAAGAGAAATGTTTTTTTTTTGTCTGTATGTCAAAGGACTTGGATTTCTTTTGTAATGTAATGTTAAAGTTGGAAGCTTTTTATCAAGGCGTCGCGTCGCTAAGATATCTTTTCGTTTTAAGGAATATGTTAGTTTTGTTATTTTTTTGGTTATTTTTAGGGTTGTGTTGCTAGGGAACTTGTTGTAAAGCTTTCGCTTCCCTATTTTAATATTAGAAAGTTGTGACGGACAAAATGTTTAGGGGCTGTTTTTTTTATATTCGAAAGTTTTTAGTCTATTTTGAATAAATTTATTTTGGATTTTTATTATTAGATAATTGTTATTGCAATTGTGTTGTTTAAGACCCGGGGGGCTAAAACGGCCACTTTTGGCAGAATCATAATAGAAAAATAGGTATGAATCATATTTTAAGTTTTGCATGGAGATTCGTAAAATGGTTCACAAATTATGAATTGCTTTAATGAAGTTTGATGTCAAATAGCACAATCATAATAAACTGCTGGAAATTCAGGAAATGAATCGCTTTTAGAGGAATTGCTTCATGTGGCCATTTTAGGCCCCCTGATGAATGAACGTAAACGGGGCAATAGGAGTATGTAAGGATCGTAGCAGGTGGCGTTATTTTGTTTCTGCCTACCCCCTTGGGAAGAAGGCCAGAGTATATGTATACAGGGTGTAAGGGACAGCCCTCCGCAAACTAACAGGGTGCATTCAGCTCCTCATTTTGAATCATATTCCACGGGAAATTTTCTCAGGAAAATTTTCATTTTTTCAAAAAAATTTTCAGTTACATTTTCATTATTTCAATGTAAAATTGCATTGTGTGTTCGTAGCACTCCATTTATGTAAAAAAAAACTGCAGAAAAAAACAGCAAAAAAAAAAACCAGCAATGGATGTTGAAATACTCTAACCAACGACGCGTGAAATCAGCTGTTCACTTTCTGTGTAGCTACAGAGTTCATCGAACTCACCGCATACCTATTACCTACCCCTCCCAACCAGTAATAGACGCTCCGATTTGTGCACAAAAACACAAACAAATCAGGTTTATTGGATTCCCTTAACATTCCTGAAAAAAATTCATGTACCGGTCATCTTAGTATGACATACTGAATTCACCCTATCAGTTTGCTGAGGGCTGTCCCTTACACCCTGTATATGTGTAAATTAACACTAATTTTTATAACACTCTTTTGAATAATACATCCAGTATACACTACGGCCAAACCTAAAGACCATACAAAAAAACAAAATAAATAAAAAATGTTTTATAATTACAATGTTATGGTTTAATGTCTAACCGAATGCAGCTGAGTACCAGTATTTTACATGGAGCGACTGCCTAACTGACCTCCACAACCCAGTTACTAGGCAACACACCCCTCCCCCTTGCATGGTAAGACTGATGGTTGTCAGACTTTTGTCGGCACGGTAACGACTGTCAAAGATCCACGAATGACAGCCGGGACCAACGGCTTAGCGTGCTTTCCGAGACACAGAGGGTTCTCAGTATGTAAAGAATGGTCATCCATCCACGGACTAACCATGGCAAGCGTAGCTTAACCTGACCGATCGACCTGTGCGGCTGTTATTAAATAGCCGCACTAGATCCTTCGTGCCTCGGAAAACACGTTAAGCCGTTGGTCCCGGCTGTTATTCGTGAATCTTTGACAGTCGTTACGGGTCGTCAGAAGCCCGAAAGTCTGACAACCAGTCTTACCAAGGAGTATCGTATTACCCAGTAACTGGGTTGTGGAGGACAGATAGGCAGTCGCTCCATGTAAAATACTGGTATTCAGCTGCATCCGGTTAGACTGGAAGCCGACCCCAACATAGTTGGGAAAAGGCTAGGCAGATTGACTAGATAAAATAAATAAAAAATGTTTCACTAATACGATATAACAAGAAACGCAACCAATTTCCAATCCCAACAAAAAACGCTTAATAAATTACGTCAAATAATTCCCTGCTTTATCAAATATTCCAATCCTATCAGGCTTTGTATCCCGTGTACCGCAATATTGGCAACACAGTTAATAATCACATAGTGTGCAACGACAAAACTTAACTCCAATCAGAAGTAAGCTGATTAAAACCAAAATTTAATTAAAGGAATAACAACACCATGTCAGTATGTAAATCTTCTTATAGATGGTGTGTTAAGTCCCCTCTCCACAGAAATTAATATTTCTCAGATTGTGAGAGTTTTGATCATAATGATAGTATCAATGGAAGGCCTATGTCTACAATTTACTTTTATAGGATACTAGCTTTTGCTCGCTCGCGTGGAAGACGGAAATTATCCCACAGGAAAGTGCTATCGAAATAAATAACTAAAAAGTATCCTATATCCTAATCCAGGTCAAGGTTTACCCATGTGCCAAATTTCATCACAATCCGTTCAGCCGTTTTAGCGTGAAAGCGTAACAAACAAACAAGCAAATTCACTTTCGCATTTATAATATTAGTAAAGTTAGGACTATGGTATATTTTTTTTAATATTCCCCAAAATCAAGATCTTATCGCTTTGGTGTAGTGGTCGTAAGCGCTACAGCTGAGCATGAGGTGCGGTATCAACTCCCGGGTCGGGCAAAGTGTTATTGAGTTTTTCTTACTTACACGTCGTCGCTAATTTAACTAACTGACGTATCTGACATTTTGGACTAAGCCGATAGCCGACCTAACAATAGTAATTTGATACATTTTTCAAGTCGAATCGATCTGTCTAATCGGCGTATCTGTACGTATGCCTTACGGTCCCCATGATAATGCAAAAATCGAAACCGATATATCTGCAGTTTCCAAAAAAAAAAAAGAAAAAAAACTTGGCGTGTAAAATTTTCTTCGAATCAGTTACGTCACTTAGTTAGATTAGCGACGACATAACTGGCGATAAGTGAGTATGCTATAGGTATACCTCTGCTTAACCCTTCGCGGACTACAGGCGTAATGTTATGTTATGTTAAGATTAACAAAACATTAATTAAACAGAAGAAAACGAATATACACCTTAACATTAACAGTCTCACTTTGAATTTATAAATCCCGTTCAAAATAACGCAATCTCCGGGATATTGTAGATACCGGAGCTTATTTCACGCACACGAAATGCATAATTACCTTTATTAACATAGACACCCATGTGGAGGCTTTAACCAGAGATTCCTTCGCGAGATTAGATGGGATTCTGCGATGGTTTTTGTGTTACGTATTCCTAAATATGGCAGTCTTCGCTTTAATTTTGTTGGTGGCCAATGTTTGGGTAAAATGATTGTGTGCCAATGTTTGGATTTTGGTTTTGAATATACCTAGTGTTGGTTAGGAGATGTGCATTTGTTTTTAGTAACCTACATGATCAAAGATATTGAACCTCTAGACGTTGCCATGATTACATTGTGAAGTGTGGAAGTGAGACACAAATACGAAATTAATAGGAAAATTGAGACAAAGCATCGTATCTTCTGTCTCTTACGGCGTGCCGTATTTTTGCTTGGCGAACTTTTGAATGTTTGCCAAACAAAGTACTTTCACTGTTACAAAATTTATCTTGCGTCGAATAATTTAAGTTTTTTGGACAGTTTTTGCATTGTGCGTATGTATTGACATGGGTTTCAGTTCAAAATAAGGAAGATTTCTTACGTTAAACTTCATTTCTCATACTACACCACCTAGAAAAAGTATTATATTGCTGTCTCATGACCGGCCACGCGGTGGCTCGATCTAGATGTATATTAATTAAATATCTAAGTACATGACACTATTTGTATTGTTGAACTCTTCGTTGTTTGTAAATACGTTTGATTGTAAGTAAAACTATTCATTGTTGAACATACACAGTAACTTAAACTTTTAGAAAGGAAGAGACATAAAAATTTTATGTCCAGAAAATCACTGTCCATTCCAAGAATGCCTGGAAGAGATCGCAGTAAGCGATAAGACCGCCCACTGTATATTTTGCAGTGTATCTTTTCTAATGTGTAATCTGGTAGGTATACAGACGCCAGCAGGTCAAGCCACCCGAAACTGTCAAATTTTCCCAATCAACCTTGAACCTAATACTTTTGCGATAAAGATGAAAATCTATAAAATAAATTTGACAGATTGTAGTAGCTTGATGTGCTGGAGTCTGCACAATAAAGTACTTATATAAATCAATCAATCTGCCTAGTCTTTTCCCGACTGTGTTGGGGTCGGCTTCCAGTCTAACCGGATGCAGCTGAATACCAGTATTTTACAAGGAGCGACTGCCTATCTGACCTCCACAACCCAGTAACTGGGTAATACGATACTCCTTGGTAAGACTGGTTGTCAGACTTTCTGACGACCCGTAACGACTGTCAAAGATCCACGAATGACAGCCGGGACCAACGGCATAACGTGCTTTCCAAGGCACGGAGGAGTCTCGGTATGTAAAGATGATCACCCATCCACTGACCAACCCTGGCAAGCGTAGCTTAACCTGATAGATCGACCTGTGCGGCTGTTATTACTTAGCCACGAGGTCCTCAAGAGTACCTATACAGGGTGGCCGGAACATTGACGTCCAAAAATAAAATTTCGGTCCCTCGTATCGTGGGGTATTCGAATCACCCCCATGTATGTTCCGCGACTTTTCATAGTTTTCGAGTTATGAATTTTTTTCTGAATGTTTGAAAATTTTCGACCTGACCAACCTAAAAAAATTCTAAAAAAAAAAGTGGAGGGTTTTATCGAGTTTCTTTTTTTGCAACTGAATTTTCATAAGTAGTACTTTTATGCATAAAATAATCAGCTTCGTAACTGTGATGAAAGTTATGAAAATGTTGATCTAAAGTGAAAAATTTACGTTCGGTAAATTATGACTCAAATTTTCAACTTTAAATTAAAAATCTTAACAGGTGACTTCATAATTCCTAAGTAGGCTTCAAGAATGCGCCAGACTCTCAGCTTTCATAATCATAAAAAAAATTAAGTACTTAATAGGGCTACTTTGTTTAAAATCGGCCTTCAAAGACAGCGAGGCCACCCTGTATAAAAATAAGAAATTCATATATACGTTTATTTCACAAAATAATCACTTTCATGGTCGCCTTCTCAGATTTTTACGGAAAGCGCAATAGGGATTTTTATAAAAAAATCTAACGTCCAAAGTAAACCCAAGCACACACTTAACTTGAACGCGAACGTTTGCGTTAAACGAAGCCAACAGTAGCCTCCAATATAAACGAAAGCGATTCAAGTTATTACGTAAGATTGTCCTTGTAGCGTAATTTGAAAATCTTCCTGGCGAACATTTTCATACACACGCGGTTCCGCAAACGAAGCTCGAACGGTATGCGTTAATTCCGAGACTTGTGTTGAAAGTTAAGTACAGCTTTACAGGTACTCAACGTATATATTACACCACAGACTAAGAATTTGTAGAGGAGGACGTCCATTTTTGAAAGCATTCTAGAATTCATAGAGTGTCAAGGCGTTTAAAACGTCCAGCACGCTCAGGGCAAAACAACGCCAAGGGGCTTATCATGCACTCACTATTATTATTTCTATTATATCTTAAAATAATGTATTTTTGGTAAAACAAGCTAACCTTCTAACCCTTAAAAGAAAATATATAAATACACAACGTTGACTTTCGGTAAGTCTGCAGTGTTATTAATCGCTACACCATTATGGGGTAAATAATATCCACGGGGTTAAGTCCCCGCGGGTCACTATAAATAATAAACACGCTCCATTCATGAAATATTTGCATAATAATAGAAAATTGTAACGGGTAAACAGAAATAGGTATACAAACATTGGTACGAGTAAGTAATGAAAAATAAATACAAATTTTTGTAAAAGTTTTTTTATACAATGTGTCGTTTTGCATTATCTTAAAATTTCAGGGTGTGGTACAGAACATCAAACCGAACAACTTTCTCCATGGGACCAACATTGTAATCGCGAAAAAATTTTCAACTGTCCCCTAGAAAACTTCAATAAATACCTACCTACTCGACGCAAATGTATGGGACGCCTGATTATTACTTAAATCGCTTTACTTAAAATAGAAACTAAAAGTTCCAACAGTAAATTAATTACATCTCCAAACTGTTCACCACCGAAATATTTTACGTTAAGAGCGTCGGTGTGGTAGCTTACTATCCGGTTCTGGAAGGTTTGACCCGGTCAAATAATCCCGGGGATGTCCTGACAAGGCCCGGGTACCCGGGTAGTCCTGACAAGAACCGGGTCGGACAGCCAACATGCAGGGCTTGCTCAGCTGCGTTAGTAGGTTTATTTGAATATAAATAACATTTTCGGCAGTATTAAATTATACAGAACGGATTTTTAAGACGGAGCAATAAGGGTAGATACTTTAACCACGTTGTAGTACAGGAAAACATTCATAAGGGACTGTCGATAACATAGATAAAAGAAAGAAGGAGATGTGACCAGTATGTTAAAATGTATCGGAACCCTGTGTTTCCACTTTTTCCCTTTGTCACTTTCATGATTTTAAAGACAAATACGGTAAAATACTTGCGCTTACATATCAAAAGTGATTCCATGATTTACATGGCTTCGGTTTTTACAAGAAACCACTGAACAACACGGCATTCTTATAAATTGTCACGGTCACCTGTTGAAAGCGCAATAGTTCGCGGAGACGGAATTTGTACTATGAACGGCTCATGCTGAGCATGTCGCGCGGACACGGATTCGCCCGCTTGCCACTTCTCCTGTTTTTTATCTTTCTATGGTCGATAACTTTTGAGTAATTGCTAACTGCATTCACAGATTTTGGAAAGTTATACTAACAGTCAGTTAAGAAAACGTAAATTAAAAAAAAATCTTCACATTAGAAGATATTTATTTTATTTTTATTTTCTTCAATCCCCACAATAAAGTGAGTGAATTTAAGACGCCAGTCGATGCAATTTTGTGTAAGGATTACAAGACTCTTTGGGACTACCAGTGGTAAGAGTAATAGAAAAGTCACAAATCGCATAAAAGTTATTGCTAAGGTTGCGCACGCTCCTTTAAGGCTACTCTTTCGAAAAAAGCTTAAAAACAGCGTGCAGATGAAGCAGTTTTCCGCCGGAACCTACAGAGAAATTACATCTGAAAAAAATTGTTAGTAATCTACATGATATGAATCGTAATTTGGTTTAGTCATAATTTTTCTATCGGTATCACATAATAAGAAAAAAAAAACCCCAAATCACCTCCAAATCGTTAAGATGAAACCATTTTACTCCTTCATTTTTTATCAAAAGAATATAAAAAATATATCTAATACTTTGCAATACAAACGAAAATGATTTGGTTTTGTTACTTTTTAAAAACATGTATATTTTTTATTATAATAAATTAAAAATGCGTCTAATTTGGGACAGCGCTCCTTGATGGGCGAGTCCTATTACTGGCTGGACGTACGACGCGTTGCGTGAGCTCAGGCCAGAATGCGCAAGCTAACCACTCAAGGTCATTGGCGTATAGTTCGGCCTTAAAACATCCTGTAGGTTGAAGATGCAAGTGAACAGTTAGTTTCTTCACAATAATTTATTATTAGCTGGTCAAATTGACAACCACCTTTTGAACTCAATTGTTCATGTTTAGAATCGACAAGAAATATCGAAGGAGATATTGGGTCTGCAACAGCAGAACAGAATAAATACATGCAGACGAAGTCGTGGGCAAACTTCGTCTGCATGTATTTTGTATTTCACAATTTTTAGAGTTCCGTTTCCGAAGGGTGCTAACGGAACCCTATTACTAACCCTCCACTGTCCGTCTGTCTGTGAGCGGGCTGTATCTCATGAGCTTAGCAGGTAGACAGTTGAAATATTCACAGATTGGGTTTCTATTGCCGCAATAAAAACAAAATAAAGTTACAAATTAAAGGGTTTACGGTCAAGAGCGAGTAGGACTCGCGCACCGAGGGTTCCGTTCCGATTTCTGAAAAAGTATGGTATTTAGAGACATCGTTTTATTTTTCCTGTAATTTTTACATAAACTTCTATTACATAGAATAATGTCAGATTTTTCTCTTTGTAAACTTCTGAGATAAGGGGGGGGGGGGTAACGGTATTTTTTTTTAAATTTTTCATCAAAAGTCGAAAAGTATGCGGCCTAAAAAAAATTAAAAAAAATATTTGAGATTGTGCAAACAGCGCTCTTTCATATGATACCCCACATGCCCTAGTAGCCGCACTTTGAATTTTTAAGATCCCCTTTCAGTCCCTGTTGCTATAAAATTATAAATATTTTTATTTCTTTCTTATTTGCAAAATAGTTGGGTAAACGTCATCTAAAACTGTTCCAAATTTCAAGTTGATAGCATTAGTAGTTCTTGAGATATCCAGCTGTGACAGACAGACAGACTGAGTCACACCATAAGGGTTCCTTTTTTAACATTTTGGTACGGAACCCTAAAAACACGTTTTTTGCATCATCGCATCATGCAAAAAACGTGTTTTTATTAAACGTAGCACCTATTTAAAAAAAAAATGCAATGTTAAATTTAATATTGTACGGAACCCTTCGTGTGCGAGTTCGACTCACACTTAGCCGATTTTTTAATACTTAACTTGAAAAGTAGCCTATTCTCCAGGTCCCTGGCTACTTATTTGTCAAATTTCATAATGAACGGTTCTGTGGTTTAGGCGTGAAAAGGTAAAAGACAAGTTACTTTCTTATTTAAAGCATCGTTTTTTATCCACTAGACTAGTGTTCAAATGTCAGCTACAAATCATAGGAGCCACACAGAGACTTATAAAAACATTTTCGTCTAGCGAAAACCCGATAATGCCAAAACAACAGCAGCTAACGAAATTGTAAGTCAAAAGATTGACGACAAACTTATTTTCGTTTGCTCATAGGAGGAAATATATTTATGCGTGAAGGCTCCGAATGTTTTGTTAGGCCCCGATCACACGTACGGTCAGCAACAGAAGCCGGTTAACACTGCTACGTTTTGACATCATCTAAATTAACACAAAATGATTCGATAAACTGCTTTTTATTCGTTTAACTGTTAATAGTTATGTTCTTAAAATTTTAAGTACTTCTGTTCCGATTTGAATTAAACATTTTGCTTGATAATTAAGATTTATCTACTTGATTAACTGCAAATGTTAATCGACTTTTGTTGCTGACTGTACCACAACCACACCACAACGACACCACAAGGTCGGCCGATAATTTGTATGAAAACCAGCTTTTGACAGCGGCTTCGCCCGCGTGGATGTCGGAAAATATCCCACGGGAACGTATTACCGGGAATTTCTTCCTTATTCCTTGTCTAAATTATAAAGGGAACCTCTGTGCAAAATTTCAGCTTTCTAGGTACAAGGGCTGGGCTGGGCGTTGATGAGTCAGTCAATCAGTCAGTCAGGACTTCTCTTTTTATTTATATAGATAGATAGATAGATAGATAGATGAATAGTCTATATTCACACGGACCATATTTGGCCGTCAAAATCAACCGTGTGGGTGATATCGCCCACATCAAGGCGACGTCGCAGCCACAACGCAACCACAACGTTGTGTCAACGCGACGAAACTGGCAGGAGTCGATGAGCCTGTAAACACTAGCCACAACGTAACCACATCGCAACTACTAGCGACAACGCACCCACAACGCAACTGCAAGAAGTTGAAGAGACATGTCACACGTTGCCACTGCTTGCCCGCATTTTGTCGCTACGATGTGGTGTGGCTGTGGTACGTGTGTACAGGGCCTTACGAGAATATAACTCGATTGCCGGCTTACCGATACACTGGCTCATTGCTTCTGTACCCTCTGATGGAACAAATTGGATAATGTAGCTCTTTGTTATGTATGTGACAGTATTATTTTATTAGAGTAACGTGTGTCAAAGGTAAGGTTTGGGCTTTTTGTCTCCCCCGAATTAGGTTTCGAGACATTGATGGGGAAAAGGTTATTGTGGACTGGGATTATGTCTTTTTTTTGGGTTACTCTTTTTTATAGGTACCTACTATGGCCAAGCTTAGTACTGTCGACAAAAATTATTTCAAATTCGAAAAAATTTGGCTTACAAGCAGCAATTGTAGAACAAACAAAGGACTATAGGGGCAGGGTGAATAAGTGTTACATACAAAACGCAACTTTAAGTGAAAAGGAATCCGTTTTGTCGACAGTACCGAAACAAGCTATAGGTTGTGTATTCAGGATTGGATAGGCGTAGTTGCGTTATGTAGGTGCTTGCGGACGAGTGGCGTGTCATCGAGTTCTTGAACTAGGTATACTTTAGCCACCTTTGCCGATATTGTGCAGTGACTGAGCAATCGGCTTCTGCGCTACAAGCCGCAGGATCGATTCCCGCCTGATACACAATTAAATAAATAAATAAAGATTTATTGAACAAAAATGGTTGAACAATCAAACACAAACAACACCACGAGTATACAATAATAGCGTATTACAATTATATAACCACTAGTGTTATAAGCAGTCTGTATGAACTCTGGTATCCAAAGAAAGATTTAACTTGTGTTATGGATACCAGCATTCTCACATAAATGACATACAAAGGTTACATTGGTATACAAGAGAAAATAACACTAATATTATAAAGGTGAAAATTTGTGTGGGGGTGTGTATGTGTGTGTGTGGGGGTGTGTATGTGTGTGTGTGTATTTATGTTTGTACCTGGTAGGGACACAGGCCTCGAGAGGGAGTGGGCCGTAATCCACCACGCGGGCCCAGTGCGTGTTGGTTGGTTGATATCACATGTCTTCGAATTTTTGTATCTAGGACATGCCGCTTTCCTCACGATATTTTCCTGCATGAGAGCAGTGGTGATGAAATAATTTACACAAAGTAAAGCGCCTGTCTGGGTTCGAACCTACGACCTACAACTCGTAAGTCACGGTAGTTACAATTGGGCCACCACTGCTCACCTTTTTAGGGTTCCGTACCAAAATGGTAAAAAAGGAACCCTTATGGTGTGACTCAGTCTGTCTGTCTGTCTGTCTGTCTGTCACAGCTGGATATCTCGAGAACTACTAATGCTATCAACTTGAAATTTAGAATAGTTTTAGATAACGTTTACCCAACTATTTGCAAAATAAGAAAGAAATAAAAATATTTATATTTTTTTTGCAACAGGGACTGAAAGGGGGTCTTAAAAATTCAAAGTGGGGCTACTAGGGCATGTGGGGTATCATATGAAAGAACGCTGTTTGCACATTCTCAAACATATTTTTTCTTTTTTTTAGCCCGCATAGTTTTCAACTTTTGATGAAAAATGTAAAAAAAAATACCGTTCCCCCCCCTCTTATCTCCGAAGTTTGCAAAGCGAAAAATCTGAAATTATTCTATGTAATAGAAGTTTATGTAAAGATTACAGGAAAAATAAAATGATGTCTTTAAATAGCACAGTTTTTCAGAAATCATCAACAACAATTACATATAAATGATGGTACGGAACCCTCGGTGCGCGAGTCCGACTCGCTCTTCACCGGTTTTTTGTACTTAGTATACCCAAGAAGTTCATAGCAACCAGGCAACATTTTTTCTTAAATGGACCGGTCTCTTCTTTCCGAATAATCACACAGCCTCCCGTACTGTATCATTACATACACATCAAACAATAAGTGACAGTTTCCCGCGACATTTCCTTCTCTACCCACCCAAACATGACACGGGAAAGAAAACCCGGACTTCGTAATACCCTCATTGTTGTTATTAGATTACTTTGAAGGTACAGTCGGCTGAGAGCATACGTGTGTTGGAAAATGAGCTTAGAATACCGCATTGGTACAGTGCGGCAAGAATAACAGACGATCTTACAATATTAGGTGAAATTGGATGACGGGCATTTTGTCTGGTAAAGACGATCAATTGGATTTTGTTTATCGGTTTTTTTTTGCGGAAGTGAATAAGATATTTGAAGTCAAAGTCAAATTATTTATTTAAAGTAGGCACAAAAAGGCACTTTTGAACGTTAAAATTTACAAGAAAACAAAATAAAGTGGCCCCTTCCAGAAGATAGTTTCGTATGGAGAAGAATGGGCAAGAAAATTCACTGGAACTCACTGTTTTACAATATTTTGTATAGATTAATTATACAGGGTTACTTGTAATTCGACGTATTCCTTGCAGGTCGTTATAGTAGGGTTAAAATGCAACAAATTAAGCCACCAAATGTTCTACCGAAAATCAATAGTTTTTGAGTTAGTTAGATTTTTAGTTTTTTTATGAAAAATACAATTCAAAAATGATTTACGGCGCGACATTACTAGAATTTAAGTTATTATCACAGCTGATGCCGTAGCAGATCTTTGTTAAAAAATAAAAGTTTAAAAATGCCTAAAACTTTGGAAAATATCACTAATTTAACATTTTATTTTTCGTAAAAAAATACTGAATTTCGGTAGAACATTTGGTGGCTTAATTTGTTGCAAACCTACTATGATGTCGAATTACAAGTAACCCTGTATTATTAATGAGTAATATTAAGACAAGTATTCAAAAAATAGAATAATAATAGTGCTCCGTGTAAAAGTATCGGTACCTACTCGATCGCACATGTCTGGCCGAAAACAACACACACAAAACCGGAAAAAGATTAGGTAAATGAAAATGACGAAAATTATAATGTTGATAGAAATTAATTTAAAAAACCAGATACAATCCTAACAAACAAAACGAAAACAATGAAAATCACATACATAAAGGTCAGAAAAAGCTTAGGCAGGGGTCCTACGGCTTAGGTCCAAGATTTCCCGAACGTGTTTAATTTTCTTTTTGCTTTTTTTAAGCGAACTAAAGCGGTAATATAAGCTTCTGTTATATATAAAGGACACTTCTTTTCATTACCCCCGAGACGCGTTGCCTGCGCCGTAGATACGTACAATCAGGCTCACAAGTGTTATATGAAAAGATCTTTTATTTCCTTTGTGAAATGGTGTTTTGTACGCCGAGTACTGTAATGGGAATTCGACTTGAATACCTTTATAACTAGCAGGAGATTTTATCTTGGAATAATAATTGACGGCTGCGTAAACAAAAATGAAATTGATATACAGTTGTCGAGCTTCATTTCATCAAATATTTAGGAGAGATCCCGTTGTTTTGCTGTCAATAACCACTTTAAGATTTTTATTTCAACATTTATATTTTTCAGTGAAAATAAATGAGTATTAGGTATGTACCTACCATTAGTCATTTGTCGGATTGCCAATATAAATCTATGAAATAATGTGTTTTTATTGTTTAATTTATCATAAGTGAATGATGTTTTACGATATTTTGCGAACATAATGTGTTTAAATTAAATCAACTTCACGGGAGATTTCGCTTGTATTGTTTAAAATACTCTTTTTATGGACGTTTAATGTTTTTATGAGATTTGTCTGCGCCATCAAAGTAAATAGTTGGTGTTTTATTTATTCATTGTACTTGTTTTATGCTGAAAGATATGGGGAATTGTTAGTCATAATTATTTTCAATTAATAACTGTTGAAAAGGCTGCGTGTTTAATTTTTATAAAGTGAATTGAACTCACGTCCCATCATTCCGCACTCGTGTCACCTGGTTCACCAATTTTTAGTTAAAAAAAAAATGACTTTGAATATTTACCTAGGTATCTATGTGGGCAGATACACGTGTAAGATATTTAAGCAACTAAATTGGTTCAGTTATGAACCCACATGAACGAGTAAGTACGTAATTTATTCATAATCTAAAGCTCCAATTAATAGTGATTTAATATTATCATAATAGCTGTATTGGCCCTAGGTTCATGTTTAAGGCTCCTACAAACAGGCGCGACACGCGAAATAATCGCGCGCGACACAACGCCACCGCGTCTCGCGCGACGTGCTCCTTGGTACCTTTGTGTCTAGCGTGATTTTATAACGTATCGCGCCTGTTTGTCCTTTAACATAGGAGCCTTTAACATGATTTTAATTAAAGTGGCACGTATCTGAAAAAGTTTCGGAAGGTTGATAAAATTTTACTTATCAATAAGTAACACTCAAAGTTATATGAATCATATTGTGACATTTATCAAAATACCTACAATTTAAGGGCAAAACTTTTTCTAATTTGACGTTATTTAATAAAAATAATAACATAATTTATGGTTCATTTTTTAATCCCAGATACTTATTTGATATTTCATCTCCGAGATTAAAAAACACTAGCGCTTGAATGACATTGACAGGAGGACGGTGTTGGTAAACATTTGTGCAATTGTTTTAGGAAATGTCAATTGAAATTTATTCAAAAAAGCAAGATGGGTGCGTTAGTTCCGATTGTGGCCAACAACCAAGATCCTTGTAAAACTTTAGATAGGTATTGGCCATAAACAGAACTATATACGAGTACCTAGATATTATAATATGAATAAAATTATTATAATAGGTTTGTTTAGTTTAAACTAGCAAGGTTTTAGTCGAAAAGTTAAAACTATTGTTGTTTCTGACTCAGAATACGTTAGGAATACTAATTATTATCTTAGCTCGCATAATATCCCTTCCGTAAAATGTAAATGATAAGGACTCATAAATATATTGTAACTAAAATTTTGTCCGCGCAATAAAGAAAAGGTATGTTTTCTGATCATTTTAAACTAGTAGGTACTAAGTCTCAATAATTATTAAAAATATACTACCTATAATAAATAAATATGGGTCGATCCATCAGGTTACCTAAGCTACCGCTTGCCGGAGTTGGTCCGTGGATGGGTGATCATCTTTACATACCGAGACTCCTCCGTGCCTCGGAAAGCACGTTAAACCGTTAGTGCCGGCTGTCATTCGTGGATCTTTTACAGTCGTTACGGGTCGCCAGAAGCCCCAAAATCTGACAGACAACCAGTCTTACCAAGGGGTATCGTATTACACAGTTACTGGGTTGAGGAGGCAGTCGCACCATGTAAAATACTGGTACTCAGCTGCATCCGGTTAGACTGGAAGCCGACCACAACATAGTTGGGAAAAGGCTAGGCAGATTGAAGCGAATGACGCAATATTCAAAGAGAAAACGTATACATACCTATATGCCTACATAGTTACGAACATACTCCCCGTATACGTTAAACCAATTACTTTACAGTTTAATTTAAAAATATTCCCCATTCAGAAATAGAGCTGTTCCGATTCCTGGAACTCTGAAAATAATTCCCACATTGGAACAGTAAACATTTTTATAAAAATCTCAATACGATTTTTCGAAGTCCGTGTGTGCCTGACAGTACGAACGTGCGCTGTACAACTCGAGAAGAAATCGCAATTCTACGCGACTGTACCACGTCTGGTCTCTGAGATAGTGTTAACTAGCCCGTCGGAAGACAGCTTTACAACAAAAAAGGCGATTGCACTCGACTGTACCTTCGAGACGGACGTCGAATTAATTTAAAACGTTGTGTTAATTTTTAGCTGTTGTTGTTTAATTTAAAGTTTAAACAGAAATATCCATTTTAACTTTAGCGGAACGAAGGTACTGTTCACAATAGCGTTTTATTTTATTCGTCTCCGCTTTTGTTGTCTGACGATTTTCTTTAACTGTTCTGGAATTATTGTGCGACTTGTAATCTTAGTTTTTCTCATGAATATATTTTTTTCGTTTCATCTTGGTTTTACGTTTTAGGTTATTCAGGACGTTCTTGCTGGTTTTACAGTTTTTTCTTAAGTCTGTCTCATTAGTGTTCGTCAGATAGATTTTTTCTGCGGTTAGCTTTTTAAAAGTGACACAATGCTTTTTTTCTACGAGGGATAAGTAAAATGCTGAGAACAAAAACCTTTTACTTTATTCTAGAATTTTCTCGACACAAAGCAAGTGTTTGCTTAGAGATTTCAAGTTCTTTTATCCATAATATAGTAAATGTTCGTGTTGGTGCGTCATCCAACTGTTATTTGGCGCCCACACTACCTCAGCTTTCTATCTCGCTCGCACGATACTGAGTGCGGTGCTGGGCGCCGATAGTTTAGGTAATTGCTTTTTACGATGAAAATAATGGTAATTTGAAAAAATAAAACCTGCTATATAGTTAGTTGAGTTTAGTATGCCAAGTTTCATGATCTAGTTTGAAGCATTTTTTGAATACCAGCGGTTTATTGTTCGATTTTTTTTCTATGGAAACATTTTATGAAATCGTGTTTTCGTCAAACATTAATACTCAACTTTACCAAACTTATATTTATTATAAAATTAAAGGCTCTTACAGACAGAGGCGATATCGCGGTCGCGACGCGATATTTCAATATTATATCCTTAGCAAAATATCGCGTCGCGACGCGATATCGCCTCTGTCTGTAAGAGCCTTAATGCTGCAGTATTTTCGATATAACTGAGGATCATGCTAAGCCATTTGACGTAGTATAGGCTCTTAAAACTCAACAGTAGGCATGATACCAGGGACTGAAAGCGGTTACAATTAGAGATTAAGATACCTCAAAAACATATCAGTACCGGTTTAAAATAAAGGTCGAGCTATACCTTTATAAATAAGGGTTGGGCTAAACCGTTATTTAACTTTTATACGATTTCGGTACCGAAAAACATGCGAGACTTGGCGGCAATGGTCCGCAGAGTCGATGCGGGGGGTTGAAGACGTTAGAGAACTTGTGTATTTTGTTTGTTACAAAATTCCACTACTAAAAAAAAATACTGAAATATACCGGTATGCATTTCCAACCTCGAAATTCCGGTATTAAATAACCCTTATATTATATAACGGTATGACGTCATACTGAAATTTAAAGGTACCTTCATTTTTGGATAATTCAGTGCCTGCATAATACATTCAATGATCATTGAAATCCAAACTTACCTACGTACCTAAATAATATTCACAGCAATATAAGAAAAATATAACGAAGGAAAGTTATCATAAAAACTTCAACAAGTAAAAAGTACTTAACTAACCAGCTGATAATACAGAACATCGCAAACTTTTCTTACTTGAAAACAAGTAATAACTCGCGGTACGTGTACCTATATACCGGTACAAGTACTTGTAACTGACACAGAACATAATATTAAAGAAACCCCTCATCTTGTTACTTGCCTGACCCAAATACATACATACTTGAAACAAAGTTTCAACATCTCATACAACTTACTTCAAGTACGGGTCTAACGGAAAACATCGAATAAAGATCGGGACAGAAAAATCGACCGCTTGTTTTTTTCTGTGCATCAAAGCGCTGCTTCATCGATATTGGGTTGATGTATGCTAAGTTACCATAAACCCCGTATGGTAAAACTTTGCATAATATTGCTTTTACAAAATCCTTAGGAGGTGGTTTGAAAGTAAAAACCTTATTACCTATATGGAGATGGCTTTACAAAGTGACAAACAAAATCCACGTTTTTAGGGTTCCGTACCCGAACGGTTCCAAACGGAACCGTATTACTAAGCCTCCGCTGTCCGTCTGTCTGTCTGTCAGCCGGCTATCTCATGTACCGTAATGGGTAGACACTTAGAAATTTTCACAAATTGTATATTTCTATTGCCACTATAACAACAAATAAAAAACCGGCCAAGTGCGTGTCGGACCACGCACAATGAAGGGTTCCGTAGTTGAAAAGAATTTCTGAAACAAACTTAACATTGTAATCCCAAAAACATATTTTGTTATGTGATAAGTTAAGAAGTTACAAATTAATAATTTTCTGAGTTTTTTCGCTGTGAGACATTACTTCTTGCAAAATTTCACGATTCTAGGTCAACGGGAAGTACCCCATAGGTTTTGATTTACTTGCGAGTATCAAAATATGTCGCATAAATGGGCGTATTTTTTTTATTGCGTTGACTTAGAAGCTCGATTTTTTAAGAACTTCAAGGGGCTATAGACTTACGCATTGGACATTAATTTCAACTTGATACCTCCACGTATCCCCGAGAAAAATGGTCTTGACAGATAGACAGACGGACAACGAAGTGATCCTGTAAGGGTTCCGTTGTTTCCTTTTGAGGTACGGGGTACTTTTTTTTAGGGTTAAAAAAAAGTTAATAACTAAAGGTGGTCCCCATAAAAGAAACGTGTTTTTTTTATAGTAAAGTATTTTTTTTTTAATATGTAGTGTTAAATATTGTAAGGTGGTACGGAACCCTTCGTGTGCAAGTCTGACTCGTACTTAGTCGGTTTATTTTGTTATTAAATAATACTGGAACTAAGTAAAGTCAACTGTTGAAGATCAAATAAATGTTTTGTACATTATTATTTAGGTAAGATTTTGAGACACTAAAGTATTTCACTCCGCTGTAGACACAATGTTAATTTATATTGTAAAGTTGACATAAACTTCTTAAAGAGCCACTGCTAAAATTAATTACGTAAACCGAAATTGTGTCTTTGTTTGAATGTCGTAAAAAATAATAATGACTTTACAAACTACTTCTGAGTTGGTATAAAATTTTACTTTAACAAAACAAAACAAAACCAAAATTTTGATTAAATATCAACTTTTATGAATGTCCGACAAACGTGATTTTGTCATAATTATGGTTTAGATAACATTTTGCATATTTTATTATAGTAGGAATTCACAATTTTATTCTCTAGAAATGATTAAATATTTCTCGTAAAGGTGAGTTATCTTTCTGTGCACTGACGTGTAACATAGGAAACGACAAGAAGCAGAAAAGTATTTTGCTTGAAACTCTAAGTGAATTGGATTTGAAGCGAGATGAAAGTCAGATAAGTTATGTACAATAAGAATAGAAAGGACAATCAGGCGCTTATCATCTTTTTATTTACCTACTTGAATTTATTAATAATTTTTTTTTCGCATGTGGCCCGGGATGCTAAATATACAGCAACGAATTCATAAAAAATATTTCACGACACCCGCGCCGAAAATGCGCGAACTAATTAAAACTGAACATCGTATCTCATAATCCCGAGTGTCACGAGTCTCGACACTACATACTAGTGTCTCCTTGCAGATGGTGACTCGAGAGCACTCTACGACACCAAACGAGCACACAGCCGACCCGCGGAGAGCGCTTTAATTTGGATCAAAATATGCTTGATTTTTTAATGAATACCTCGCTAGGGATTCGCTTTTTTTTCTTCTCCCAAATTGAATTTATTCAGTGACGCGTTCCACCGTTCCTTTGAGTCAATAAAAAGGGAAATTTTACATGTGCCCCGAAGATTAATAATGAGATTGGAGACATAAGAGTCTTATTAGGTAGGCTCCTCGAAGGAATTGATGAAATATTTCCTTTTTCCAATCTTTAGAGATTTTTAAAGATACTTTAGTTCTTTCGTAAATGAAATTACACAAGAGAAACCTAGCTACTTTATTACCCTTAGGGGCTTTGTATTGACATGAATAGAGATCCTACGGTAATCAGTAATTACGTTTGAAATAAACATAGTCTTTATAATAAACTTGTACAAACATCCACGTAGAATGTGTTTTGAATAAGGAATCACATCTTCTGATGTTGCTCGTTCCATCATAGAACTCATCCATCGTTTCCACCAAGCCGACATGGAGGTCAAGAGCTGGACCATTTCGCAAAAGATAAAGATGAGAAATTAACCTACACATTCATATTGCTGTCATGTTTTACCAAGCAAAGCATAAGTCATATCTCCAAATAACCTCAAATGACGCAATATATTGTTCCTTTATTTTCAAATCTTTATCTTTATTTATAGAAATCGGCACGGGTTTCGCAAGGACGTCAAGCCCTTTATCAGATTTGAAACTTGTTCTCAACTTCCAAAACAATATTTTTTGTTCCGCAGCGAGGACGAAATTTAATAATTCACAAAGTCTCGACCAATTCGGACGGACTTTATTCCGTTTTTCAAGGCTCTACGCCTGTCGGATGATACAATTAAGTAAACCCTGTAAACTTTCAGTTTCAGCGTAGAAATTTTGACGAATAACAATTTCTATAAGTCAAAATTTGTTAAGTTCGCAAATTGTGTTCGTTGTATTGCAGCTAAAGGATTTTGATATATTTTATTAATAAATATGAAGTATTGTGAAAGTTTTTCTATTGAAAATAACCCACATACCTTCTATAGCTTTTGTGTAACCTTTAGACACTATCTTTAAACTAATATTTACCACTACCTGTTGCCCGCGACTTCGTCTGCGATCCAGGATGAAAAGTAGTCTATGTCCTTCTCCAGCACGCTTAGCATGACCGCCAGTGACCAGTACTAGTTAAGAATCAGTAAAATTCATCAGCTTTTTTGAAAAAGTTCAGCTTTTTAGATAGACTGTCTGTGTCACACATAGATGTGTGACAGTTGTTTTCTAAAACTAGATACATACACATAAATAAAATCATGCCTTCTTCCCATGGGGGTAGGCAGAAACTACAGAACGCCACCTACTACGATCCTTACATACCCCTTTTGCATCGTTTACGTTCATACATCTGCACGCTTAGCATGACCGTCATAGAAACGGGTTGTGTCGACAGAAGAATAGACAAAATGGCAGATAGTAGAAATTAATATTGTTCGCATTCTACGCGTATAAGCATGGCAATGTGTAGTTTTGTCTATTCTCCCGTCGAAAAAACGTCGTCATGCTACGTGTGCTGGTCATAGTTTGCTCATGTGCCAAATTTCATCCAAATTCATTCAGCCGTATTAGCGTGAAAGAGTTATAAACAAACAAACTCTCTTTCGCATTTAAAATATTAGTTAGGATGTTATAATTTGATAAAACTTTCTAAATGTACTTAGATAAATCCTTATTATAATAGGATACTAATTTGCGTCAGCTACGTCAAATTACAGAACATTCTCAACCTTTATAACCACCATTTATCTTCCAACATAGCCATAATTCAACAGCCTGAAATACATATATACATAGCAGGCACAATAAGAGCTTCATTATTAATCCATATATAACCGTGATGCGTGTCAGGGCAGACGTGGATTGACAAACATCTCCCGCGGCGATGCACGTCGGTGCACCGGACAGATGGCGCCACTGGGAGAATGCGGTACCAACTGGACTTTTTGTACAGGATATATGGTGCAGCTTTGAAACTGGAGTACTATCATTTGTAGTGTTAGCTAGAGTAAAATAGTGCTAGTTTTGGTCTACGGTCGACAAAGGCAAAATAATATCATCTATGTATACAAAACTTTTACTTGTTTTTACTGGAGAGTCTTATTTCAAACGAGGTAGAAAGAATTTCAAGTTTACAGGTGTCTTTTAATTGATAGTAATTCTGAGAAATAATACTAGTTGACTTGAGATTAAGATTTAAGCTCAGTTATGCGGTATAAAAGTATTTGATGAAACGCTATTCCTGAATCTACATAAACGAAAATAAGAAAAAAAAAATACCGCAAACTTCAAATCCTTTAGAACTACACTTCACTGGGTTCACATAGGAAAACCACCAAATCAATTGGCAGAAAACTCGAACAGGAAATCAAGCATGAATGATTGCACCAAGTTCGGATGAAATTGTGTGAACCGATGTTAGCAACACCAGAGGCGTTTTTAATATAAAACAAACGTAACAAGCCGACGATACTGATAGGAAGCGAAATTACACCTCGTCTCAACACAAACTGCTGTAATCACAAACAATTTCAAAGCGAAGTAGATTGCTGCGATTCGCAATATTGTAAGGGAGATGTGCAAGGATTAGGCGTCAGCGGATTTTGGGACTAACATGTTAAAGCATTACCGTATTATTTTATTCTGTATGAAATTTTGTAAAAATGATTTTCTCGCAGCTTCTATTTTCAACCAAGCACTACGTAGTGAATGTGATAGTAAGGATTTTTATTGACAACCGATTTCCGCACAACTTTTCAGTCACCGGTGCCACTTTCAAACTTCCTCTTATGTACTCATTTTTTATTCTATCCATTCGTGTAACACCACACATTCCTCTTTGCATTCTCATCTCAGCTGCAAGCAGTTGCTTTTCATTCATAGCTTTTGTGGCCCACCATTCTGGTCCATACAAGACAAAGAATTAATATTTCTATAAAGAAGCAACATACATACAAAGACTGATTTTCTCATTGAACCGCTACAGTCAGCCGCTTGAACGTCCCCCACCTAATGGCTTATAAGGAAAAGGAGAGAGAGATCTCTTAAAGTGAAAATACAGATTGCGACTTTACAAAATGTGAGTACGTAGTTATTTTCTCGTGAAATAAACTTAGCGCGTTGATGGTACGCCCTCGGGCCACTCGGTTCCCGCCAAATTTTATTGTAATAAGGGTTAATCAGGAACTTTGTTAATTAGGCCAGGCGAAACACGGCGCGAACTTTGACTCGTAAAAATGTGCAGTTTAGCGTACGCTGTTGTGATTTTAATTTGTTTCACGTGTAGGCCTTATTAGTGAATCGTATTTATTTAAGAACCTGAAGTTTGAAAATACGTTACGTTATATTTCACATGAACTCGCTTACGTTAATATGGCATTCAGACTAGCTCACCGTCCATGGCATCGTTTTCATCGTGTTGAGTTGGTTACGTGTTTGTTATTACTAGTCAAGAATCAGTAAAATTCATCAGTTTTTTTTTAAAGTTCAGCTTTCTAGATTGACTGTCTCTGTCACTCATAGATGTGTGACAGTCGCTTTCTAAAACTGGATACATACACATAAATAAAATCATGCCTTCTTCCCATGTGGGTAGGTAGAAACTACAGAACGCCACCTGCTACGACCCTTACATACCCCTTTTGCATCGTTTACGTTCATACATCTGCACGCTTAGCATGACCGTCATAGAAACGCGTTATGTCGACAGAAGAATAGACAAAATGGCACATTGCCATACTTAGACGCGTAGAATGCGTGGAAGTTTTTCTACTATCTGCTATTTTGTCTATTCTTCCGTCGACAAAACCCGTTTCTATGACGGTCATGCTAAGCGTGCTAATACGACGCACCTTACCTTTCTGAAGAACATAACTAATAAAGTCACTATATGTCTTCCTAGGGCGTCTACCCCCGACGTTTCCACTCACATCTGCCTTGTACACAAATAACTTTTGTTAGTCGCCTATCATTCATCCTTTCAACATGACCAAACCATCTAAGCATAGTCTTTTCAATTGTTGTCACTACATCTTCTTTAAAACTGCACCGGCTTATCACATAATTCCTCAGCCCATCATTCATAGTCACACCACATATGCTTCGTAAGGAAAGCATTTCCACAGCATTAATTCTACTTTCATACTTCTTTTGCCACAAGCAACATTCACTTCCATACAAAAGCGTAGGTACCAGCACACCATTGTGAAAAGCCAGTCGAGCCTTTTTGGACATCAACTGGTTGGTAACAATCAAATGTATAGCACCAATCACTTTAAAACTAAAACTAGATATGCTTTATTAACTCCCGGATAATGTACAGTCAACCCCACATTAGTGGTAATACTTGAACTAAGAAAATGCACTTCCTGCTACGATATAAAGGCGGGGTTAGTGTCAAATTGTTACCACTGGTGTGCAGTTGACTACCTACTGGAAGAGTTTAATACTCGTATAAATTTTTAAGAAAATACATCACCACTGTGTGCAATTTCATAGCAGCAAGCTTGAATATCCTAGTAGCCCTTACCAGCAAGGTAACCTACTTGTTACTGCCTCAACTCCCATAAAGCACATAATTATTCATACCTTCAAAAACAAGAAATTATAGAACACGTTCACAGAAAATTTACTTTAAAGTGGCATTACACTCAATTTAAATTCTTCTATTGAATATGTTCGTGTAATATGCGAGTACTCGCGAAAAGCCATTTCATTCAAGTTTACATTCGTTGTGACGCAAATTCGATTTGTTGCATGGAATAGAGTACTTACCTACTACATTCTATTTATTATGACTATATTTTGTTGCGTTTTGAGTAGAAATATTTGAAAGTGGGATGACAGTTTTCAGAGTATTTCCTGGTGGTGTGGTGCTGTGGAATTTGTTCGATAGAGTTTGATAGGCAAATAGTTTACAGTGTATGAGTTATTAGGTTTATGTACATGCATAGTATATTCCTTTATTTTGTATTTCTTTATTTTATTGTTGCTTAGGTCCAATGTATGATTACTTACTACGTCATAGGGTGTTTCCAAACAAGACACCTAAGATCTAAGTACTCTTACACACGAGCGACACGCGTCATTTTGTCAGTGGACTGCAAATAGTTCAGGTCGACGTCGATGCGTGCAGTTGCCTCTGCCATTGACGCGTGTGGCTCGTGTGTAAGAACACTAAGCTTATAACAAAATCAAAGTCAAATAATTTATTTTAAATAGGCACATAACAGACACTTTTGAACGTCTCAATTTACAAAAAACATCACGTCTTAAAAAAAACTTCCTCTGATTTTAAATCCATAAGTTCCTCACGCTTATATTCTCCAATGACAATTTCTAATATAAAATAACTGTCAAATATCTGCAATGGACATTATTTAGCCTAAGGCCGTTCGGCAGCCAATCGTAGTAAAGCTTATTTTAGCCAATTTTCTAGTTAAATGATTTATTGTTCACTGTGTAATGAGAAATTATGGTTCGTTGTTGATTTATTACTGGTTTAATACCGTTGCGGGCTTAATAAAGGGTGGATAGAGTACTCAATCATATATTTTAATATTTCATCAGAACGCTGTTTTTCATTTTAATTTGACTCATTGTGACTGGTACGCTCAAATTCGCGCCACATAATTTATCTTTAAAGTTTTCAATATTTTGCCTGATTATACATGATATTAATGAGTAATAATCAAATATTAATAAATTGAGTTTTATATTGATTCTGCTCTTTGATTTCACATCTTTCATTTTATTATGAAGCACAATTATCTTCGTTTGAGTTGGTAGTAACTTTAGATATCGAATTATTTCCATTATAAGATAAAAACTTTTTGGAGTAAACCATCCATGCCTGAAATATGCCCGTGTTAAAAGTATTCCTTATAATATGTAGGTGTCGCAGTAAGATGGTTGTAGCCGTGATATAGTTAAATCCCTAGGGCTATCTACCGGTCCATAATACAGTTATATGAAAACTGTTGAAGCTAATTTTGTTGCTACGACCAATTTCGACGTAGCGTTCTCCGGTCGCTGCCGCGGCACCACTCGCTTCGCTCGCTTGACTCGCGCGTAGTTGGTCACAGTTCTAACTTAACCTATTTGGTAAGAGTGCCATAATATAGTTAGTATTATAGTAATTTATATTCCTAGCAAGATAGTTATGAATCGCTTTCATCTATCTATATTACGGTAGATATCTATATCCCTAGGTATATAACTACGTATATATCACGGCTACAACCATCTTACTGTAACATAGGCACCACTTGTCACTTGGCATGATTATACCAAAGTAAACAAAATCAATAAACGTTCAAGTTGCTTAAACTTATTTTGCTTTAATAGAACGAGATACTACGAACTGTTTATAATTCAAATAAGACTGCCATTTTTGGGGTTTTCCATTAAGAATTTCTCAGTACTTGGAGACTGTATTTCTGCCCGATTAGTGACAAGTAGATTTAGCCTTCTTTTACATGGGCTTAAACATAATATCACGTTATTTTCCATAAATAAAATGTCATGTGTACACATGATTTAAGTCATAAAATCTCCAGCCTAACAATAAACGGACACATACTTCAAACAAACCCCCGATGGAGCCGTTAGAATTTTTACTATCAATATTCTGTTCGAATAAGAACTCTGAAAGGGTTGTGTGTCACAAAATATGTTAAGAGGTCCAAGTTCTAAACAAAGTTTGTCCGGAGCGCCGCGCCGGCGCCGATCGATACGTTTACTCTGTCCAAACTGTGGGCCTAACACGAACGCGCGGCGTAAACTTAACTTAACTTAAGGCGAGTATAGCTGCTTAACCGGCAGCGTCACCATTGACAAATTAATAAGTCAGTAGATATGGAACATTTTGAGTCACACACACACACATTGTTAGTCAGATGAGGTAGATTTTTTTGTATTAAAAAAATTAACACTAAATCTCCTATAGGTTCGAAATTATAGCAGTTTTAACTCCAAAAGCGGAAAACGCCAAATGCAGGGTGTCTCAGAAAAGTGTGGTCAAATTGAAGGGTGTGGTACTGACCATCAAACTGAACAACTTTCTCCATGTAACCAACATCGTAATCGAGAAGAAATAATTAGCCGACCCTTACACTTGAGTCTAATAGGTATTGAAGTTTTTTAAGGGACAGCTCATAGTTTTTATTTATAGTTCTACTATATTAGATTAGTATATGAATAAAGTGAACATGTATAATGAGGGGCTCGTGGCTATATAATAACACCCGTACGTGTTGATCTTTATGGTTAAGCAACGCTGGCTAAGGTCGGTCCGTGGATGGAAGGTGACCATTCATTACATGTAACGAGATCCCGAAAAGCACGTTAAGCAGTTGGTGTCAGCTGTTATTCGTAGATCTTTGACAGTTGTTACGGGTAGTCACTAGTCCGAAAGTCTAACAACCGGTCTTACCAAGAAACTGACTAACTGGATTGTTAAAGTCAGATAGGAAGTTGCACGCTACTATTCAGCAGCATCCGGTTAGACTGGAAGCCGACCTAACACAGTTGGGAAAAGACTAGGCAGATTATGATTGATATGAATAAAGTATTAACACTAAGGGTTAATGTTTCAATAGTCAGGTAACTTTTATCTGAAGAATAAATAAGACAGTTTGACATATTTTCTATACAAAAGCTGTCAAACCGCCATATTTATTTATCTATATAAATAAAATGAGAAGTCCTGACTGACTGATTGACTGACTCATCAACGCTCAGCCCAAACCCTTGGACCTAGAAAGCTGAAATTTTGCACAGAGGTTCCCTTTATAATGTAGACAAGGGATAGGGAAGGATTTCCCAGTAGGACGTTCTCGTGGGATACTTTCCGTCTTACACGTGGGCGCAGCCGCGGGCAGAAGCTAGTTCCATATTAAAAGTTATCTGAAATTTTAAAATCGTTCGAATTTGCTTGACCTACCTTTATGTCGTACGTTCGTGTTAGGCCCACAGTTCAATGCATAGTTTGCTAGCATTGTGAACGTTCGTAAAAGGGCTGAAGTATACTTATTCTGCAGTGTTAAGTTGATCGTGTACTTTCATACAAAGTTCACTCGTTTGAGAATGTTAATTTTCTAGGAATTTTATCTCGATATTATTGGAAATGTTTTCATAACATTCTTTGAAAGATTTTGTTGGATGTTTGTAGCTGTTTTTTTTTTCATTTATGTATAAACAAATACGACAAGTTTAACTTACGCAAATCTTACGAAAAATTAAAATTGATTGTTAAATGCGTATTTTTAACCGACTTTCAAAAAAGGAGGTTTTGTATTCGACCCGTATGTATGTATGTGTGTGTGTATATTAATTATGTATGTATGTTTATATATCCGCGATTTTCTCAAAAACTAATGAACCAATTTTGATGATTCTTTCACTAACGTGATCTAAATACTTTCAGGAAGGTTTTCGTATAAAATACATTAAGTAATTATTCTTATGTACAAAGTTACATGCATAAATGTACTGTGTATCTCCTGCATTTCCAAGCGGATTTTGATGTTTCTTCTTTTCGTTCGTCTTGGGCTTATGTACGAGTAATTGTATATTCAACTAAAAAATGGAAAAATAAATTTTCACACCACCTGCTCGAAAATGTCAAATTATATGTCAAGCAACCTTAACCTAAAGTGAGTCATTAGTGGCCGGGGGCACAGCCGGTCAATAATGTTGTACTGGATTTCATTATGACCCGCTGGTCAATAATGTGATTTGAATTTGGAATCTCACATGCTCAGCTAAGTTGGCAGTATAGTACTAACAAACACCCTTTGGTGCCAGAAAGAGGAAAACTATTCTCGAAACCCTTACTACGCGTGGATGATATTCTCGATTTCCTACAAAATCATAACGACTGCTTCTTCATATCGTTGCCATGTTTTCGAAGACATAATATTGTAAGAATAATTAGATAACTACGAATAATTTTTTTTTTTTTTTTTAATTCCACATCAACATCTATAAACGTACCAAATAAAAACTTAACTTTATCTTTGCACAACTGGACTAATGTCTCAATTGTTACCGTTAACTTCAA
This sequence comes from Cosmia trapezina, assembly GCA_905163495.3. Lineage (NCBI taxonomy): Eukaryota > Metazoa > Arthropoda > Insecta > Lepidoptera > Noctuidae > Cosmia > Cosmia trapezina. Next base: position 20,881,082 of record LR991034.1, read on the forward strand.
TTAATATGTAATTGCATATAACTAACTAGTTCTAAACATGTTATTCTTACTGTTTGTTTATTTAATAAATACTTTGTTTTTCGTACTATGGCTATTATTTTCTCACAGTAGGTGTAAAAAGTAGAGTATCCTCCTCTGGGCTAAAGGTGTCTTTGCCTTGGGCTAGCTTGAATCCCTCACTGCATTCAGGATTCTTGTATTAACTCCCTCGCTTCGCTCGTGAGTTAAACTCTTAACTCCCTCACTACGCTCGGGAGTTAAATCCCGAATCCTTCATTGCGCTCGAGATTCAATATGACGCCCGTGACATAAGACACAACTTTAGCCCCTCGGTGCATAATCTACTATTACTTTATAAAAAAGCAAAAACCGACTTCAAAAACTTAAAACGAATTAAAATAACTTTCATAAAAAACTTAACAGCTTCTGAGGTTGGTGTGTTCAATTCTCCAATGCACCTTAGCTTGGCACCGACTTCAGAAGCTGTTAAGTTTTTTATGAAAGTTATTTTATTACTAAGTTTATTCATTTAAAATGCTGAAATCTTCCTTTTGGATCTTCCTGAATCTTTATTACTTGGTATATGCATTGCCATTCCCATAAAAGCACACTATCTAAAAGTCGTTCTAATGCGACATATACCTACCGCTAAATTTAGTACCATTACCCACAAAAGCTCCGGGAAAAAATATGGCGCCGTTTGAGCTCGAATTACAAGGGCTCAGCGAGATATGATTGGTGCATGTCACAAGCGGAAACTCTCGCTGATTACGTAACGATAATTTTGAATGCAGTTTTACCGTCTAGAATCCGATAGTCCAATAATTTTAGAGTACAGGACTATCTTACTTCATATATTTGAGTGGAAATATTTCACTTGCATTAAAACACGTGAAACATGTAAAATTATAATTTTGAAACTGCAGCCGTTGCATTGTTACAGATAATTTAATTTGAATCTTTTGTGGAGCCGTTGCCTGTACCACAAAAGAGTCATATTATTTTTCAATACATTTCCTCGAAAACTGGTTCATATCGCACTACGATTAGGTTCACAATGCAATGTATAAAAAAGAGATGATGCATGTATGTCGCACGCGTGCGATTTTTCATTTTCCCACCCGTGTTTGGGAATAAAAATTTCCACAGATAACTTGTACCTATACTTAGTCCAAATTGGTTCAATGCCTCTATTCACAACTCTCTATTCGGAAGTGAATGTTTTTTTTAATCTCGGCAAAGAGATATTTATGCGTCTTTAAGGCGTTAATATTTTTTGAATATTTAAATAATGTTTCTTTAAAGAATATTATCAAAAACCGTGATTATTACAATAAAAAAAAACGTTTATGAACAAATCAACATTTATTTGTGTTTTAAACTCAAAAATACTTGAATTTTCTATTTTTCATATTAGGCTGTTTATCGGCTTTATACCTTTGCTTCTCTTTGGCGAAAGCAAAGCGCGGAAAAAAAAAAGAAAATTTAAATCATAGTTTCCTATTAATTCATTACAAAAATATTTCCGTTATTTTATTTTATTTCTTCAAAAGTGTATTAAAAAACGTCGTTTGATAAAATACATTGATAAAATCGTGGACATTTGTTATTGCAGTTCTCGGCTCAAAAACAACCTTGCCTACGGCTCGGGTGTTTTAATACCGTCTCGAATGCAATAACAAACGTTCTCCACTTGTATCAAAATGTACTATTTTCTGTTAGACATAGACTAATACTGAGTTGTAATCTGCTTTCCGTAACGTTCTCAGCTTTATTTACTCATCTCATTTAGGAGCGGGCGTAAAGATAGAAAAATTTTGCACCCCCTTGTCTACCCCTTTTTTTTTTTTGAGGGTGGGAAATCATCATATAACTTCTCCCGCTCTGGGTGGAGCGGAAGGGCGTGTCAGACTTTTACTGACTAAAACCCACCCGTGTTCCTTCAGTTGCCTATGCCAGGGCCGCGGTATCTTCTTAAAACTACCCGCGACCCCAGCGGCCCCTTGTCTACCCCTGATTTATGATATTGCTCATTTGGTGCAACAATGACGTAGGTACACTTTTTTTTTAAGTAGGTTAAATATTATTTAGCTTGTTTAAAAAAAGTGTAATTAAATAATATTTAACTAGTTAAAAAAAAGTGTAACTACGTCATTGTTGCACCAAATGAGCGATATAAGAATATGCTTGTTGTGGTTCCCGCAACATGCGACAAAACATGACCTTTTCCTCGGTAATGTCGAACCTAAAATACACATTTCCCGGCCGCCATTCTTCCGTAACTTGCACCACACCCCAAGGCTTTGTTTCAAGTGGTCGCATTTATTCCCCGCATGTCCGAGTCCACTTTAATTACGGACAATTTATATTCAGATTAACGCAGACGGCAGGTGCTGTCGTGGTCTTATGCTCTCTATTATGCACCATACCGGATTTTAATGGCGGAGTATCGAACTTCGAAATATCATAGATAATATTTGAAATTGTACTCGAAATTACTGGTAGGAAGCTCTGGCTCGATGAAGGACAGGAAAAACATACATGGTACATGGTAAAGATGGAGAGTTGTGTAACTCTTGGGTAATTAATAGAATTATTTTTTAGAGTAGGTATCTATTCCTAAGATAAAAAAAACATGGCTCCCTTTGCACGTAAGAGGTTTTTACTTAATAAAAAAGATGAATTTGAAAATATTCGGAAATAATTGTTTTGTTTCCTTGAAGTATCTCCGTGCAAGAAAGAAAGTTTTAATAAGTAATGAAGAGAAAATTCAGTTCTAAGAAGGTTGAGTACAATGAGAACCTGGTATTATTACACCTGGAATTTAATTAGTACTTAGTTAAATAACCCTCCTTTTTGCTTCGCCGTAGTCGGGTAAAAATAGAGTGCACATGCTCTTAGGAGTTTTCTAAGAAACACTTAAGCACTATTATTTAATTTTCAGGTCGAGTCTATCAAAGTCCCGGTTGATGGCAATAGCCTCGCCCCTTTTACGTAGGATTTAATTGGGCGGTGCGTTTTCGCCGCATGCCGTTCCGTTCGGCTTCATAGGGAATATTTATTTTTAGTAACGAAAATATAAATATTAAAAAAAACACAGATATAATTTTTCTAAACATAATAAAATAGTCTGTTCATACAAATAAACCGGCCAAGTGCGTGTCGTTCTTCGCACATTTAGGGTTCCGTACCAAATCTGATTTGGTATATATTATTTGTTACTAATAAGATATACGTAATTATAACAGTTATCATTAAATTTCAAGTTCATAGGTCAATGGGAAGTCAAAAAATTCTTTGGAACAATATTTTGTAATAAAGCTGACTTTGGTGGCTTCTCATTCCTTTGTTTTCCAATATCCCATATTTTTTAAAACAAGAAATACAATATTTATTTACTCAACGAGATTTATACAACCTCGCCTCACTCGATGGGGTAGGTCAAAATATTTTTTTCACGGTTTACCCTGTAGCTGTATATTTTTTGACAATTTGTATGGCTTTGGGTCAACAAGATGCTTATAGGTAAGTACTGTGAAAATTTGAATACTGTAGCTCCAACCATTTCGCTGTAAAACCTGTGTGACAAACGACGGACAAACGGACACGTGAGTGACAGCAATAGGCCTCCGCTTGGACCCTTCGGGTGCGGAACCCTAAAAAATCATACAAATATCCTAAGCAGTTTGAAACTTCTTGAATCTATTTCATAAATAATTTTACTACTATTATTCACATTCAGATTTTTTTTGCGTAATAACAGAAGGCGGAATAACTGATTTAAAAGTTTCGAAAGTAAAATCTGTCAGATTGAATAGAGATTCGTCCTTTAAAATCGTTCTAAAATACAGTTCTTGCGCTTTAAATTGATGATGTCACTTTCTTTTTGACACAAAATACAAAATGATACAAAAGTCTCCGTTTAACTAATGTTGGTTTCATGCAACTCAACGTAAGCCACAAATCTTCCAAACACCACCCTGTAGAGCTAATTTTGTCGACATAAACCAGATGGCAATCAGCGTACTATCTGACTTATAGCGATGGCGGCTGTGATTTACAATAATAGGCGTTAACATCGGGCTTCAGTTCGATATAATCCTGATACACTGTCATAGTTTGTGTGGAGAAAGCTTCACATTGAAAGCCGAGAGGGTACGGGTAGTGATCGGAGCGGGCGCGGGAACCGGAGTAATGTTTTGTCTGGCTATTTACAATCACACTTATATTATAAAGGCGAAAGTTTGTTAGTGTGTGTGTTTGTATGATTGTCACTTCTTCACGGTTAAACGGCTGGACCGATTTGGATGAAATTTGGTATGTAGATAGCTTATACCTTGGATTATCATATAGGCTACTTTTTATCCCGGTCTACGCGGGTAAAACCGCGGAGCGCAGCTATTAATGGGTATAAAGGAATGCCGAGAGTCACTTGTTTTTTCCATCATTGTACTAGACCATACTTGAGACCTATGTAAAGGCCAGTTCTCGACTCCTAAAAACGTTCAAATTCAAGTCGCAATGTCATGCCAGCGATAATCGAATGTCAAAAATGTAAGTAAAGGCTATATTCAATTTTTGACAGATAGAGACTGAGATGAGATTGCGAACGTTGTTTATAATACGGGATATGCCGCTCTGGTTGCTGATAAGTTCAAAGTTCAATTTTTTTTTGACGTTTTTTACGAAAAAAAGTGTTGATTTATTTGATTTAATTATTTACAAAAATCAATCTTTAGTCGATTCTGTAATAATCGATATGTCGTAGGTACCTACTTATTATATAAATACTACCCACCATTATTATTACTTTACTTCATGTTTGAGCCTTGATAAAGACGGACGTATAACCTTCCTAGTGACTTATAATTGGCTAATAATAATCTTTATATTTTAAAAAGCCAGTAACTCGTTTTATTGAAGTGTTAGAACCTAGATTTCCAACAGGTTATGGGACCAGGTTACGTTTTTACTGCAATATAAGTGGTTAAAATTTAAATAAAAAATACAGGCATTGTTAAGTGAAATGGACGTATAAAAAAAATCCAAAAAGTGTTATCGTCGAGTAGGTGACGTCATACTCATAAAACATTTAACAATTTTTGATGATTTGATCATCGAATTGTTAGCCACCACGCCGCCGCCAAACCACGCCACGCGAGGTAGCACATTTGTTGCTCAACCTACCCCCATCTAATGATGGCGTGATAATTGCGATTGCAAATTTAACAGATGATAAGTTAATGCTAGCAGTCGTTAAACCAAGGCTTTTGGATCATGAAGTCAAGTTTAAAAATGAGTCCAGTGATACCAGTGTCAAAAGTTTTTCAATTTGAGCGGAAAATGGACAGGAATTTCGAAAAACAAAATTCGATAATTCTCAAAATAATAAAGGGCAAAATAATAAATAATAAATAGCTTCAACTAGGAAGTTAACAAGCAGAAGAATAAGTCTCAGTTCATGAAGTGTTATCACTGTGGCCGCAAGAAGCATGTGAAATGCAACTGCTTCTACTTCAAAAGAGCAGCAGCAACAGCAGCAGAAAATATGGAGAGGACAAGGACGGTCCAGGCAGTTGGAATCAGTGAACCATCCACGTCGAGCTATTTTTCTGGCTTTGCTTTTATGATGACAGACTATCAAGCGGATCATGATGGAAGATACTTTTCTGTTGGTTTCTGGAACATCGGACCATATTATAAACAGGGAAGATCTTTTCATTAGTCACACCGTCTTGCAAACGCCATTAAAATTTCTATTGCTTAAAATGGTGAATTTATTTCAGGGAACGATGTATGTGACCAGCAACATGGGCGTTCAAGAAGTTTTTGAGAACGTGTTCTCCTATGTTACGGTGCGGTGCGGTGCGGTGCGGTTCTTAACGAAAATGCAACGTGCTGGGTTGACAGTCATTTTCGACCAGCAAGGAGCACAATACGTAAGGTTAATAAAACTATCATGCAAGGTATGTTGAAAAAATAATTTAATTGCTGTAGACTTAAGGCCCAGATTTCCGGAAAACGATCAAAAAGGTGGTTTTTTAAAGCAGTGTATCTCATAAACCGTAAATAATTTTGACATGTAAAAAAAATATGATATTTTCAAGTCTTTTTCGCATACAGTGATGGAAGCCAAAACATAATTATACATATTTTAATGCACCAAAAAAATCTTTAAACATACCTCCTAATAATCTTTAAAAGCAGTTTATCCCTTCATTAACAATTATAATTATAATTAAAATTCCACGACAGATAAAGGATCTTAATATTAATATGTTTAAAAAGAAACTGAAACAATGTTTAATTCTTAAATGTTATTACTCCACAACTGAATTTATGGAGGACACCACTGACATTTAGATAAATATATTATATTATTTTGAAATTGGTAATTTATTATTATTTGACATTGATAATTGTGTGTTAGTACGTAAGGAATTGTGTGTTATTATGTAATTGAGTTTATTATTTTATTATTTCTTTTTAAATGTGTGTCTGCTGTTTCGACACAACGAACTAAGTAGTATTTGTATGCTTTCGAGCAAAATGTAGCGAACAGACATCATATTGTAACATCATATTGTATTGAAACCTACATTTACGAATAAATTTGATTTGATTTTGATTTGATTTGATTAAAAATATACCATGAAATGTCAAATTCCAAACTGCATCCAGTGATGGATTACTTTTTATTAAATAGTTAATTTCTAATTTTATACAATTTTATTTGCATTTTTACGACATAATTCCGGTGCGCGTGAGAATCTTCTATCTCGTGCGTCAAACTAGACAGCCATAACGCCATTTCACTTACACACCGAGCTAAACCACGCTTGGAACCTGGGCCTTAATGGCATCTGTAAATAAGTGTCAATCTGTTTCTCAAGTGTGCAGTATGTACAAATTATGGCTTTGGTCACAATTAGTAAAAATTAATTCATCGAAATTAAAAAATAATAATAAAATGGTTGATGACACCAGCCAAATTGAAACTGTTATGCGAGCCTGGATGATAAATTATGTGAGGCCCACGGAGGTGAGGCCTGTATAAATAGGAAACAAAGTCGATTTCCGTTCATATCAGGTCAAAAATAATAGTCATGTTAAACAGCTATTTTATTTATTGTGCACTCAGATATTTGTGGACTATTGTTACTGTTTATACCCCCAACTAACGACAAATAAAAACTACTTTGTACTTTTTGTTGATGAGTATACGCATTAGGTACTTTGTTACGTACTGTTTAACCCACCTATAAATCAGAAGTGTTTTCTGTTTTTAAAGATTTCGTGGCTAAAAGCGAGGCTAAGTTTAATTTAAAATTAGTCAACTTATGCTGCGATAATGGTGGCGAATATCTATCGACTGAAATGAAAGGTTATTGTGTAGAGAGAGGGATATCATAACATTTAAAAATTTCGAGAATACCACAATTGAATGGCGTTTCTGAACGTATGGTCGGAACCATTACTTAATGGAAAAGCTCGTTTAAGCGGTGCTAAATTAGACAAAGTGTTTTGGGGCGATAGGTAGTACCAACTGCTGTTTATTTGATTAATTTGACCCCAATTAAAACTTTGAAAGTTTTCAAAAACACCATTCGAAATGTGGCATGATACAAAACCTCGAATAAAAAAAAAAAAATATATTTGAAGGTAGTTGGTTCAACTGTTTACGTTCATAATAAAAGCAGTAAGGCCAAGTTTAATGAAAAATCATGGAAAGGGATACTTGTGGGTTATGAACCAAACGCTATAAAGTTTGGAACCCAGAGTGCGAAGAATGACATAGTAGTCAGGGATGTTATTGTTGATGAGACTGGTTTTCTTCAATCCAGGTCAGACCTCAAGTCTGAAGGGAATATTAAAAAAATTCTCACGGCAAAGCTGATGATGTAATATCCAAGTCAGTGCCGGTCAAGTCTCATAACTCTGACAGTTCTATATCAGATACGTCTATGGTCTAAATCTGATGAGCACGAGTGTCCTAGTAAAGTTCGCAAATTAAACCATGATAATATAAAATTGAATCGGAGCAAATAAATGATATACTTTTTGATACCCCATCTTCACCAAAAGAAAACACAAATAAAATCCTGACGTTAGATGATGCAATAGGTTCAAAAGTCGTCCACCTATGTCGTTTAGTGAAGACGATGATAATGATCGCAATTTTGTGTGCTCAGTCTATTCTATGTAAAATACCAAATTCATTAGAAGAGATCAAAACAGATCTCAGTGGGAAAGTGCAGATTCTCTAAAGCTAAATAATACTTAGACTTTAATACCAACACCTGAAAATAAAAATATTGTCAATTTATTGTAAATGGATGTTTTCTGTAAAACATGATGAATTTAGAAAACCTTTAAGATAAAAAAAAAAACAACTTGTGCAAGGGGTTTCGGTCAAGAATACCTCACGGACTATAATGAAACTTTCGCACCAGTATTAGCATGAATAGCTAGTTTTAGATGTATCTTACTTTTGCGAATCAATTTAGTTTGCTAGTTCATCTTAGGGATGTCAAAACTGCCTTCCTAAATGACGAATTAAAGGAAGGTATTATATGAAAGTCCCTGAGGGTATCTTAGATAATTATGTGTTAAATTAAATAAACTTTACGGGCTGAAAAATCCAGGCAGCTAAATGTTGGTTTGAAGTTTTCGATCTATCTCATAAAGAAGAAGGTTTACAAAATTCTTCGGTCGAATAGGTGTCAATATATGCTAGACAATGGAGATGTACATAAAAATATTTGTCATTTTATATATAGGTGATTTAGTTGTAGTATGCGCTGATATTGAAATAATTAAAAAAAGGTATTTAATGAGTAAATTTAAAATGACGATGAATGAAATGAATGATGATGATGAAATAATTTTAATTTTATGAAATAGCATTAAATCAAAGTGCATAAATATAAACGGTATTAAATAAATTTAATATGCACGATTGTAAGCATGTCAATACACCAATGGAAAATAAACTTAATTATGACGCATTAAACTCTAAAGAAAAATATAATGATCCATGTTGAAACGTTATAGAATGTTTAATGTATGTCATGTTATGCACTCGTCCGGATTTAATTACTTACAAGCGTTAATATACTGAGTAGGTATACGAACAAAAATAGTAAAGAACTCTGGCAGTGTCTAAAGAGAGTGCTTCGGTACTTGAAAGGTACTGTTGATTTAAAATTAAGTCATAGGTAAAAGATGTGCCTACACTAACATTATATGTGGCTACTACGTAGATTCAGATTGGGGTGGCAGTGATACTAATGACAGGAAAAGTACAACTGGGTATTTCAAGCTGCAAGCAAACCTGGAGTACAAAGAAACAAATGTCAGTTGCTGCCTCTTCAACTGAGGCAGATTGTATGGCATTGTATGAAACTGTCATGGGAGGCTTTAGGGCTTAAATCACTAGCAGTTAGTATTAAGATAGATATAATTAAATCTATCATATTCTATGAGGATAAAAATGGCTGCATAAGCATTGCAAATAATCCAACCAATCACAAACGTACAAAACACATAGATATAAAGTATCATTTTTCTAAGGAACAGATTGAGAAAAATGTAATAAAATAAAATTACATTCCAACAGTTCAGCAGTTGGCAGATGTTCTGACCAAGGCATTACCCGCTATTACTTTTCAAGAGATGAGAAGTAAAATGGGCTTAGATTAAGATACTGATTGAATGTTTAGGTATTGATTCTACATAATAATTTGATTTATGATTAATTTAATTATTATTAAGAATAATTTAATGAAATGGTTTGATTAAGGTTTTCTGGGTTTTCCTTAATCCTTGGCAGCAAATGTTGGACCATGATGTATTCCCAGCAAACACTAGGAAGTGAATATGTTCCGGTCAATTAGGTAGTATGTACTATGACTTATTTTGTTTGTATAATTGGTAGATTAATTTTTGAGGGGGCGTGTTGATTTATTTGATTTAATTATTTACAAAAATCAATCTTTAGTCGATTCTGTAATAATCGATATGTCGTAGGTACCTACTTATTATATAAATACTACCCACCATTATTATTACTTTACTTCATGTTTGAGCCTTGATAAAGACGGACGTATAACCTTCCTAGTGACTTATAATTGGCTAATAATAATCTTTATATTTTAAAAAGCCAGTAACTCGTTTTATTGAAGTGTTAGAACCTAGATTTCCAACAAAAAGTTTTAAATGTTACCTATATCTAGGCCTCCTCTCGTTGAGAGGGAGTGGGTTATAATCTAGCACGCGGACCCGGTGCGGGTTGGTATATGTCACAAATGTCTTTGAATTTTTAGTTCTACGACATGCCTGTTTCCTCAAGATGTTTTCCTTCACCGTTTTGAGAGCAGCGGTGCACTCACGACCTAACAACTCATAAGTCGAGGCCGTTAACACTGTGCCACCACGGTCCTTTCACACAGGTAAGTATTTGGCACTATTTGCGTCGTTGTGAACTTTCAGAATACGCAGCCTTAAGTGACCGCTTTCAATCTAACCCAAGCTCACACGACGAGTTCGTGCATACCACGAATGATACGATTTCAGTAATAAAACATCAGATTATAGACGTTTAAGGGCTTACAGTCTTATCGACTACTGCTTAGTTCGTAAGTTGCTTGAGAGCCGTAATTCTTAGAGATTGAAGTTCTATAGTTTAAGGAATATTTGGCTGTTTTTATTTGTAAGTGGTTAAAAGAAAATACTTTTATTTGCGCACACATGCAAAGTAGAGGTATTACAAAATTTTAATTGTGGGTATTGTGGTTTTAATTATGGTATTTAAGTTATGTCGTAATTATTTTACAGATAGTTTAGAGAATATTCTTAAACATCACTTCGAAATTCGAATGGAAACGATTTACTTTAAAAACAAGTCCGTTCGCTTTCGAATTTTGAATGCAATAAATGATGTAGACACCTGTTGTAGCAGATTCTATTTGTTTAAATAAACCTTAAAAACCTTAAAATTCTTTATGTATAGATCTCTCCCCATATTAACACGTTAATTCTCTCTATCATCTCTCTCTCTCATATGTATTCATAAAGAATTTTAAGCAAAAAACTTCAGCAAAAAAGAAAATTCCCCTTCAAAACTGCACCAAGTTATTTGGAGATCGTAAAACAAACTGTCGCCTACCATTGGTTGGGAAGCCCCATTGTCATTATAACTTCGCCGATAATCGGATCAGGAGCAGCGATCGACCAATCAAAACTTGTAGATATATTGCACTCGCGTATTATAATTCACAGACATTTGTCTTGATTTAAAAGGTTAGCGGATTTTAAATATGGACAAAAAATGTTACTCTCTGATTTCTGGTCCCACAATTAGATAATTTCTTTTGGAAATCTATATACATTATAATAAAATAGTAATGAAATAAAAATTGATACGAGGTGTGGGAACGAGTTTTATGCCGAAAATATAGTTTTTAGAATTTTTGCCCATTTGGCTGTTTGTCTATTCCCGTGGGATATTTTCCGACATTCACGCGGTCGAAGCCGCGGGCAAAAGCTAGTGGCTTTGTAAATAAAAAAAAAACCTTCTATTTAAGGGATAGCAGTAGTCTGTAACCTGCGTCGGATAACAAAGGTTTATTTAAAAGAGGTACCTATCGCATAAACCTTTCTATGAATATGTTGTAAATAATTACCCATAGGCAGGTGTTAAACGTACTTTAAGGCGAGTAGTAACTAGCGTTGCAAAACTTCGCAAGTATTCGGAATAATTGGGAAATATTCAAAGGAATACTTCGATTTGAAGGAATACTACTAGTAAGAATGTAGTAGGTAACCTACTTTTTATTACCTATTAAGAATTAAATTATTGCCAGTAGGTACCTAGTTACGAATGTATGCGTACTTGTGTAGGTCGCTTGATGAGACTCGACTCGCCGAATATATTACGCCGTGCCGTTACTTGAATTAACGCCATCTAGCGGGCAATGGTAGAATTGTAAATGGACACCTGCTCTCGTTAGTCGCTCGGCGACGCCAGCGCCCGCCTGGCATTGGCTTGATAGTAAAGTGGCACACCACCGAGCTTCGCAGCCATTCATTCATGAGTCAACGAAGTATTAGCGCTCCTGTACACGTTTTTATGGCGAATCCAGTGCCGGACAAGTGGGGGTTCAAGGACAAAAATGCAGTGCGCCGACTATTCTATTGTTATCGCAAGAATCCGCAAGATGGTGCCACAGAAGCGTAGCATTAACTAGCGTGATTAGTCGTGTTAATGCGACGCTTTCTGCTGCTGCAGTGACCAAGGTTTGCTGATTAGCTTATGAATGGTGGAAGATTGATTCGTGGGTATTAATGAATGCATTATCACCAATGCGGGACATAATATATGTAATTTGCAATGAGAACTGCGCCCCCATCTAGCAGTCAATAGTCGCATTTAAAAGATAATCCAATAAGTACCCGAAGTTGGTCGGCGCGCGGTGCCAGCAGCGAGCCGGCGTTCACTTGCACTTGCACACGTGATTTAGGAAGCTCGAGCCCGTTCATTCATAAAATCAACGAGTATTATTCGATGCCTACGTACTAGCGCGAATATTTCCGCGTAAGTAGTTATCTACTAGCGGGAATAATTCCCTGTCAGTAGTTATCTACCAGTGACTCGGTACTTATTGTTTTATTTTTGTATGGTTGAATTTAAAATGTCTATTTTGTGCGGATATTAGTGCCGATTCTCTTGTACATGGAGAGGCGCTAGAAGGGGGCAGCTTCAACGTGTTCTTTATTTATTTTTTATTTTTTTGGTACCTACATGTAGAGGTTTAGGGGTTTATGAGTTTCATAAAGGGGGGCCAAATTTTCATTATTTTTGCGATAGGACACACCGTTTTCGAGATATAAGCAAAAGAAAAAAAAATGTACTGTATTTTATATCTCGAAAACGGTATGTTTTTGCACTTGAAGTCAAACCTTGACTTCTTTCTTGATACTTACTTTAAACTATTTTATAAACTCAGTAATCTACCTATGTATTTACCTCTCTACCACTTTCACACCTAAACCGCATACAAAAACTTATTACGTAAGTACTTATCTAAGTATATGTAAAGAAATATTCGGAAGTATTGCGAAGTTTTCAAATCGAATATTACTCGGAGTCATGAATGAACGCAACATACTCGTACGACAACAACACACACGACGTAATGTTAGCTTGACTATTGACCGCTAGATGATATAAACACTACAGTTCGTAAAGTTCCTAATAGGAAGCAAATACTTAAGTCATGGATTACGCCCGGTTTACTCAGATGTATCACCCACCGTGACGCCCTACACAAAAAACTGAAGGCTTCTCCTTCAGATGAAGTTCTAAAGATCTCCTATCATAGGTACAGGAACTTCTGTAATGATGTTCTAAACAAGGTTAAAGAGAAACATGAAACCTCGACGATTGAAAACTGTAAGAATCCAAAACAAACTTGGGAAATGATACGGAAAATCACCAACACTACTAAAAACAAAAATCCAGCGGAAGAATTAATAAATACTAAGCCACACGAAGCCCAGCAATCCGTAGACAAGATAAATCAGTACTTTGTAAGTACTGGTCAAACACTTGTAGACAATATTACTAAGTCCTTCGATATATCTAAAATAAATTGTAGGTATTAAAACCCATCGTAGATTAAAATCCATCGTACTACTGGAAACAGATAATACCGAAGTTGAATCTTTAATTCAAAATCTTAAAAATGACTCCGCTACTGGATATGATGGCATACCCACCACATTCCTAAAACGCATAAAAAATGTAATAAGCCCCTCACTGACTCATATTTTCAACCTATGTATAAACAAAGGTATTTTTCCAAACTGCTTCAAACATTCACTAATTCATCCTATTCATAAAAGTGGGTCTAGAGGCAGTGTCGAGAACTATCGTCCGATTTCGGTCTTGCCTGCGATGTCCAAGATATTTGAAAAGCTTATCAACAAACGCCTAATGAGTTTTCTAAAACAAGAACATATTATATCAGATTCTCAATATGGTTTCCAATCTGATAAATCTGCAGAAGATGCGGCGATACAGCTTACAAATTTTATAGCAAGTAATTTGGACCAGGGTCAGAAATGTGTCGGAGTTTTTCTAGATCTAGCCAAGGCCTTCGATACTATTTCAATTGACCTACTTCCGTATTGTATTCCGGCATGGGGGGGGACCTGCAAGACAAAAATCATAAAAGTTGAACGCGCACAAAGGTCATTACTCAAAGTAATGCTCAGAAAACCCTTTCGTTATCCCACAATGAGTCTATATAAGGACTGCAATGTCTTGACAGTGAGGCAACTATTCATCCTTCACACAACACTTCGCAAGCATAAAGAACTAACTTACGATGCTAAGTTAATATATCCTGCACGAAGAAATAACAGAATATGCAAGGCAACTAAACACAAAACTGGTTTCCTCAGAAGACACTCATGTTTCCTTGCTCCTTATTTATATAATAACCTTAACTCTCTTTTAAATATATTCCCAAAAATCTCGCATGAATGTAAATCTATTATCCAAAAATATCTTCTAAATTTAAATTACAATGACACGGAATCCTTACTTATAATTCCTAAATAACTTCTCCGTTCTGTCTGCAGTGAATCAAGAGCAGTCAAAGCTCACTCATCCATACCACGCATACATATATATTTACATACTCCCACAAACACAGTTGCGCGCAACCTTACTCTCACTCACTACAAACACAACACACGCACACACACACACACACCCTAACACACTCACAACACACACACGCACTCACACATACACACACATTCTATATAAGTATATTAATAAATAAATTGTACCAACTTACTCGCCGCGGGAGGAAGACCTGGAGTCCTGAAATACAGGGCTGCCCTAGTTTAGGCTCCAGTCCACTCCTACTTTAATAATGTCTGTACTGTTTTGATTAGTGTGGAAAATAAATGCATTTTTACTTTACTTTTTTTTTTACTTTTTTTAGATGGCGTTAATTAACGGCATCTAGCGGTCAATAGTAAAACTTTAATAGATAGACTTGCGTGACCGCACATGTACTTAGCTCGGGGAATAATTGCGAATACTACTCAAAACTTGCGAATACTTCCGAATACTTCCGAAGGGAATACTTCGGAATATTACTCTCCGGCAACGCTAGTAGTAACCAATCAATCTGACTAGCCTTTTCCCAACTATGTTGGGGTCGGCTTCCAGTCTAACCGGATGCAGCTGAATACCAGTATTTTACATGGCGCGACTGTCTATCTGACCTTCACAACCCACTTACTGGGTAATACGATACCCCTTGGTAAGACTGGTTGTCAGACTTTCGAGCTTCTGACGACCCGTAACGACTGTCAAAGAGCCACGAATAACAACCGGGATCAACGGCTTAACGTGCTTTCCGAGGCACGGAGGAATCTCGGTATGTAAATATGGTCACCCATCCACTGACTAACCCCGGCAAGCGTAGCTTAACCTGACAGATCGACCCGTGCGGCTGTTATTACTTAGCCACGAGCTCCTCACGAGTAGTAACCATTGAGAAAAAATCATAAGTTTGGAGATATGGCACATTTTGATGCTCACATTTAATACACGTGGACATTTGTTAATGCAGTTCTCGGCTCTAAAACAACCTCGCCTACTGCTCGAGTGTTTTAATTCCGCCTCGAATGCAATAACAAACGTTCTCCATTTGTATCAAAATGTACTATTATTTCTTTCTTATTTGCAAAATAATTGGGCAAATTTCAAGTTGATAGCATTAGTATTATTATTAGTAGCTCTTGAGATATCCAGCTGTGATAGACGGACAGACAGACTGAGTCACACCATAGGGTTCCTTTTTACCATAGTGGTACTGAAAACTGAACCATAAAAAGCAAAGCGATTAAGCTGATGTTAGCCCTGCAAAATATATGACAAATCATATTTACTAGTACCTACCTACCTTATATCGCGAGAAGCCGCTCGACCTCATAATTTACCGAGACATGTAGGTACCTAAATAGAACCTATCGACTAATATACACGGCAAGTTTCTAGGAACTCGATTATAACGGCTTCATCCGAGCAGGCGAAAATCGATTACTCGTTTATTATTATCGGAAATTCGAGATAGCTATGAAAAGGTTTAAGGAATCCGGCTACGGGTTGATTTTTTCTTAGATTGGAATATTTTAGTTGAATGTGTGGATCTAGTTTAGATTTTTAAGAAAATTGGAAATAGTAACCAGAACAAATTAGTAAAAAATTATGTTGCACGATTCATATTCCATTATTTCCTCTCAGAAAATGTTTATTTATTTCTAGACACATCATTTAATAAAGACTATAATTGGCTGTTTTATTCTAAAAAGTTCATACTAAAGAACCGGCCACAAAAAAACTACATAGATTAATTTTCATTCAAATAGAACATTTGCATAAAGGCTGTGTTTCGAATCCACTCATCGACAAAACAACTACAAAACTGAACAGATAGAAAATTAATGAATGGAAAAAATACGATATTTCCTATGAAAATTGAGCATAATTGTATGGCTTTATGTGGTGTATTGTTAGTAAAAATATGTAGGTAGCGTTTGTGTAGAAGTATTAATGCAATCAACATAGGTTTTTGTTTGGTTTTGGTTTTTTTAAATTACGGCGCTGTTGTAGTGAAACGCGCGTGCATTACAATATTCTTTTTTTGAAAACGAGTTGCATTATGAAATTCAGTACAACATTAAAACACCCGTTTAAACTTTTATAGAGAATTTATAGCATGGGTGTAGATAAATATTTTTATCTACACCCATGCTATAAATTCTCTATAAAAGTTTCTGAAACAGTTAGCTTATTGCCAACATTAAAACAGCCAGTGTCATAGTAACCATGGTAACCATAATAGCATCCAAACGGGTGCTTTAATGTTGTACTGAATTTCATAATGCAACTCGTTTTCAAAAAAAGAACATTGTAATGCACGCGCGTTTGACTACAACAGCGCCGTAATTTAAAAAAAGAACTTATTCGAATTCACGTCATATACTATGACGCCGGCCGCCATGTTCGATACGAGTATTAGTATTGCAAAAAACTGTTTCAGAACCTTTTATACAGGATTGATAACATGGATGTAGATAAAGTCTTGTATGCAACTGTACATAATTATTAGGTATTAAAACACTCATGTGATACTATTATCCCACTCAGCTTCGCCTCGTGTGATAAACCCACATTCGTGTTTTAATACCCCTTATTATACGTCAGTTGCATAAATAACTATTAAACAACGAACAGGAATAATAATATATTCCTATTCGTTTTTTAAATACATACTTTATTTTTCGATTCTTTTGTCTTCGCATATTTTTTATTGTCGTGTCAGCTTCAATTAACGTGATTGTTATATCATTCAAAATAAATTCTCATTTCAATGACTCACTCACTCAATTTAAATTACTATTAATTTACATATTGTAATCCATTCAATAAAGCTACTTTAAAAGTTGAAGTAAAAGCTAGAAATCATAAATATATTTCAAAATCTTCCAAACAATTTAATACGAAATGGAATTCAAATCATATAAATAAGGCTACTATTCTACATTCTCAGAATTACGGTAAATATGGCATACATGGGTTTATATGGGTTACTGGGGTCTGTAATACCCCACTCTGTGAAACGTCAATCATTCCCGTGTTACACGCATGACGTGGAGACGTCATGTGTCTACTTGTGGCAAATGGATTTGATTGTAAGACCTTTATGAGAAATATTTAGGGTTGATACGTGAAAGTGCAAGAGGAGCTCGTGGCTAAGTAATAACAGCCGCACGGGTCGATCCGTCAGGTTAAGCTACGCTTGCCAGGGTTGGTCAGTGGATGGGTGACCATCTTTACATATCGAGATTCCTCCGTGCCTCGGAAAGCACGTTAAGCCGTTGGTCCCGGCTGTTATTCGTGGATCTTTGACAGTCGTTACGGGTCGTCAGAAGCCCGAAAGTCTGACAACCAGTCTTACCAAGGGGTATCGTATTACCCAGTTACTGGGTTGTGGAGGTCAGATAGGCAGTCGCTCCATGTAAAATACTGGTATTCAGCTGCATCCGGTTAGACTGGAAGCCGACCCCAACATAGTTGGGAAAAGGCTAGGCAGATTGATTGACGTGAAAGTGCAAGACGTTTGCTTGAATTAATTTAGACAGACCAAGAAAATATTAGGTCTTTACCTATGAAATTGCCGTTCTGCAGTACTGGCCATTTCAAATCAAAATAATTTTTGTTTGGCTAAGAATTCTAATTTCAAATTAATTTTATTTTAAAAACATGGATTTTTTTTTCCAAAAGTAGTCATTTGTTTATTGATTAGTGTTACATTTTCATCGCATTTCAATCTTTTTCGTCATCATGGATACGTTAAAAATTCGAGTAATTATGGAATATGAGTACCGTCGTGGCAGCAACGCGGCACAAGCGGCACGCAACATCAACGACGTTTACGGAGCTAACACTACAAACCAACGCACCACCTGTTATTGGTTTGCTCGCTTCCGTTCTGGAAATTTCGACCTGAAAAATGAACCTCGCGGTCGTCCGAAGACTTCGGTCGACAATTACAAATTAAAGGCGATTGTGGAAGCTGATGATACACAATCTACGGCTGAATTAGCAGCAGCTTTCGACGTTAGCGTCAAAACAATATTGGTCCATTTGCGTCAAATTGGCAAGGTAAAAAAGCTTGACAAATGGGTGCCCCACGAACTCAATGATCGCCAGCGCGAAGTACGCGTCGAGACGTGCCTTGCACTGCTCAACAGACACACAAATGAAGGAATTTTGAACCGCATTGTTACCTGCGATGAAAAATGGATTCTGTTTGATAACCGCAAGTGCTCAGCAAGTTGGTTGGATCCTGGTTCAGCACCTAAACAATGCCCTAAACGAAAACTTACCCCTAGAAAAGTGATGGTCACTGTTTGGTGGTCTAGCGCCGGTGTGATTCATCACAGCTTCTTACCAAACGGGGTGAGCATTACTGCAGATGTGTACTGCGAAGAACTGAACACAATGATGGAGAAGCTGGCACATCTCCAACCAGCATTGGTCAATCGCTCGTCTCCGCTGCTCCTGCACAACGCGCGACCTCATACTGCACAGCAGACGGTCTCCAAGTTGCAAGAACTGGGGTTGGAAGCTCTCCGTCATCCACCCTACTCACCAGACCTTGCGCCTACAGACTACTACTTTTTCCAGAATTTGGATAACTTCTTGGCGGGAAAAAAATTCAATACCCGAGAGGCAGTACAAAATGCCTTTGAAGAATTTGTTGCCTCCCGACCAGCTGATTTCTTTAAGAAGGGCATCAATAAACTGCCACTGCGTTGGCAAAGATGCATTGATTGCATGGGTGATTACTTCGATTAATACAAATAAAAAATACATGAAAAAAATTCGTTTAAATTTTTCATACAAAACGGCAATTTCATAGGTAAAGACCTATTATAATTTACTGCTTACTTTTCGAGGAGCAGTGAGGTAACAGCCCCCACATATCTCACACTTAGATCTAAACTGAGACAACTCAAAAAAGGTAATTTTTCAGGAGACGATAAAAACGTAGGTCTATCTGCATTTTTTTTTAGGGAAGTTATACAAATTAATTTGATTCTAGATAATAAGTAGCTTGTAAAATGTGTCTGTACACAAACGGGGGCCAAAATTCAATAATTTTTATCGGTAATCACTGTTTTTCAAACATAACTAAAAATGTACGATTTTTGAGTTGTCTCAGTTTAGATCTAGGTGTGCGATATGAGATGTATGTAGGTCGTGGGTTCGAACCCAGATAGACAATTTACTTTGTGTAATTTATTCCATCACGACTGCTCTCAAAACGGTGAGGGAAAACGTGAGGAAACCAGCATGTCGGAAAACAAAAATTCGGAGAAATGAGATATCCACGTATCCGCACTGGACTTGCGTGGTGGATTACGGCCCAGGGCCAGGACTCCGGGTTTCACAGGAAGGCCTGTGTCCCAGCAGTGGGAACTTTATAGGCTATGCTTACTTTCCAATGTAATTCATATCTATATGGTAAAATTTAAAGTTTTGTCATCGGTAAACCTACGAGAACAGGTAATGTGATAACCTAATCGCCACTCTGTATGTAAAAAAAAAACATGAACTGTTTTCTATTCATAAGTCGCAGAGGAATAAATTGAAGAGACATAAATAAAACTTTATTTTAGGTACTTTATATTTGTATCTACCGGGTGTACACTTGCCGAAGCCGAAAGCCACATATTCCACTCATTATTTGGATCATTTTTTTCCACTACAACATACCGGTGAATCCACTAGTTCTGGGGATATTGAAGGTCAAAATCGCATTTTTTTTTACTAAAACTTATTCCAAGTGTTATTATAAATTTAAAGAGTCGTTCATCCACAAAGCTAGGAACAGTCTCTAGACTCTAGAGACTGTTCCTAGGGTATCGGAAATTATTATTATGAATTCATTAAGTAAGCTTTCCCTTATCTTAGCAGTTTTTACGTTTGTCAGATTATGCTTTGTGTAAATGTGGGATTACCTACTATTATACAGCTAAATAGTTTGTTTTTGTTCTGTTTGTATGTTTGAACGCGCTAATCTCTGAAACTACCAGTCGGATTTGAAATATTATTCTTTAGGAAGGCTGTAGGTACCTACTTAACATTATGCTGTGACCCTTAGGAGCCGAGTAAAAAGAAAATAAGTCAGAAACAACGCTAATCGAAATCGAAGTAATAGCGCGGGCAGGCGATACCATGCGACGGGATTTACATTTTTTTTGGTATTTCGTTTGTATGAATTACGCATGCTCTGGGGGCATCTTAAGTTCTAATACCTACCCTCAAGTTTCTCTTTCCTTCATTTTACCATTGAGAGACACGTACACCACAGTAATACATTAAGATTAGTTGACTTTTACAACAAGGACGGAGTGAAAAGAAGCGAGAGTAGAAGGATAACTTTAAGAGGCAATATATCATTATAACATTTATGAGGAAATGTAAGTAGTTTACCTATATAATATTGGAGAGGGTCTTGTGGCTAAGTATTTACGGCGAGTCTTTCCGCTAGCCGTGTTTTGAACAAATGAACATCGAAATTCCTCCGTGTGTTGGAGAGAGGCAACGACAAACGACTTTTAATGATTTTAAACTGAAGGTAATGATTTGAAAAAAAAAAAAAATTAAATTAGAGCATTATCTTAATGACTTAATATGTAAATATTTTAGATTAAGTTTATATTACATAATGTAATTAATTTGTAAAGTTATGTCTAACGCGGATAAAAAACGGAAAATCACGCAAAAACTATTAAGCGTTGTACATTATGTATGTTTATTTTATGAAACCTTCACCATTTTAAAGACAATTTAATTATTTATCTTTTAGTATACCTATTTTAATATAATACCTTTTGTTTTATGTATAATAAATTAATGATACGTCTAATTTACAGACAGAGCTCCTTGATGGGCGAGTCCTATTACGGGCTGGACGGTACGACAAAGAAAACGCAAGGTAACCACTCAAAATACACGCATAATAGTTAAACTGTCCGGTGTAGGTCTCGGTTGTCATGCGTACCTATGACATTCATGATAGTCATTTGAGGAGCCTTAAACTGGTATTCAGCTGCATCCGGTTAGACTGGAAGCCGACCCCAACATAGTTGGGAAAAGGCTAGGCAGATTGATTGATTGATTTGAGGAGCCTTAAATGCGGAACTGGTCTATCAAAAGAGTATGGATGGATATCTCCTAGTAGGAGTTGCTCAGGTGAGAAGACAGTCGCTATGCATAAATAATTTCGATTTTACAAATTTTATTATAATTTTTATTTTTTATTTTCGTAATTTTTTCAAACTTATTTTGACCCACTACAAGATAGGTTTGGCAGACGCATTGGGTATGACTCGAAGTTGATAAAATAACGAGAAAGTGTCAATAAAAACATAAAATAAATACACAGAGAATTACGAATTTAATTCTGTTTGCATCCATCTTGGGGAAGTCATCAGTGTTCATTGTTAAATTTAAAATTGCTCGAAATGATTCGATGCCCGTATTACTGTAAATTATGCAGCGGCCGCCAATCCATTGTGCAGTGCAAGTTATTATTATTATTTCATTAATTTTAAATAGGTTTTTATTAAATTAAAAGCGTCTTTTTATTGTTCGGGCACTGGAGGGTTACTAAGTCATTAGTGAAAGAGAAACAAACTGAATTATAAATTGAATTGTTGATGAAAGTTTTTTATACGTATTTTATTAATGTTGTTTCTGGCTATCAAATTAAGTGTTTAATATTTTGTATATAGGTAGATTTCGCTAGTCCATTCATGACTAACTAACTAGGGTTTTAAACTTCTGGATGCGATACCGTTGTCTGACAAACGTCGATCTACTGTAGTAGGTAAGAGTACCAGAAAAACTAGAAGTTTATGAGTAAATTGAGAGAGATCGTTCGTCGGGAGGTTGGAAGCCACGCTAGGGCGACAGCGGGGAGCGATAGCGACTTGCGGAGGCAGACACTTCGGTCGCCGTCACTCGAATAGTACACAGTTATAGTTATAATGTGGTATCCTTTGTGTGTGTGGACTACCTACAGTATTCTCTCCTTTCTCTCCATAATCCATCCAAAGGATGTCTGTAAAAGATCGCTCTTAGCGATAAGACCGCCCATTGTGTCACCCTATGTAAAATTTCAACATTTATATCTGTAATTTTTATGGTGTGCATAATAAAGAGTATTCTATCTATCTATACTTTATCTATAAAGTGAGTTTGTTTATTGTTTGTTACGCTTTCACGCTAAAACGGCTGAACGGATTTGCATGAAATTTGGCACATGGGTAGACCATGACCTGGATTAGGACATAGGATACTTTTTATACCGGTAGTACGTTCCCTTAGGATAATTTCCGACCTTCACGCGGGCAAAGGCGCGGGCAAAAGGTAGTTATTGTAATATAATTATTAATATTATATCTATCTTGAGCGGTAAAAGTTTACAGCTCAATATAATAAATTAACAAAACATAACAATAACAAATTTCCAGACAGTTAATAAAATTCAAAAAACAAGTAACAAAATTACAATTTACTATCAAACATTTACCACAATAACTCTGATTTTATTTAGCATGTGCCCCGAACGGGGTCACGCTAATGTCCCAACGCAATTTTACGTTGTACCCTTTGGGACAAGCCCTGTGATCGTGCGATCTACGTGAGGGCACGATATATATGTACATGGGCATTGCCTGTACAGGATGGTCCAAATAGTGACGTCAAAAAGAAAAATCTGAATTCCTCATACCCAGGGGTATTCGTATTCGAAAATACACCATGTATGTTCCGCGATTTTTTGTAGTTTTCGAGTTATTTTTGTTTTTGTAATTGTTTACAGTTTTCTGCCGGTGATGGAGTTTCAAAAATTCACATCGTTTTTTGTAGTGTGTATTTTTCGTTTTTTTTTGTGGTATGAAAGTAACATTCAAGAAGACAATGTCACAAAAAATATCTGTACCACCCTCTATATGTATATATGTACTCGTATGTATGTAGATAGATAGCCAGATGTGACTCTCAAAGGTCAGATCAGAAATCGATTAGATATCGGACTAGTCTAAAATAATCTCGGATG
The DNA here is from genome assembly GCA_905163495.3 of Cosmia trapezina. Taxonomy (NCBI): domain Eukaryota; kingdom Metazoa; phylum Arthropoda; class Insecta; order Lepidoptera; family Noctuidae; genus Cosmia; species Cosmia trapezina. Next base: position 20,904,802 of record LR991034.1, read on the forward strand.
AACAGTTTCTTGCGGAGCCCGAGGCTCACAGTACAAAGGTCAATCTTTAAACAAAGCAACGTTTTCGAAAAAAACGTAGGAATTCTCCGGACTCGTGAGTATGTTATCTTAAAGGTTTATTTATTTGGATCTCCAACAAAGGTTAAACATCAACAACTAACAAAACTTTACAGAATATACAAAATACTAAAACTAAACTTATAAATTACTTATCATAACTCTATGAAACCGCTACCAGTTGGCAACGTACCTAAAATGTGTATGTTTAGCTACTTACAAATCACAAATATCGTCGCTAATCGCTCGTCGTCGTGTGTGTTGTTTTGTTAAGTCTGTTTTTATTTTGTTGTGAGTTAAGGCGGCCACGCCAATGACCTTGAGTGGTTAGCTTGCGCGTTCTGTGCTGAGCTCACGCAACGCGTCGTACGTTCAGCCAGTAATAGGACTCGCCCATCAAGGAGCGCTGCCCCAAATTAGACGCATTATTAATTTATTATACATAAAACAAAAGGCATTTTAATAAAACACGTATACTAAAAGATAAATAATTAAATTAAGTACCTTTAAAATGGTGAAGGTTTCATAAAAATACGCCTGACAGTTTTTGCGTGATTCTCAGTTTTTTATCTGCGTTAGACATAACTTTACAAACTAATTACACTATTTAATATAAACATAATCTAAAATATTCACATACTAAGTTATTAAGAAAATGCTCTAATTTAACATATATTTTTTCCAAAACATTAACACTACTTGTTTAGACGTGATCTTCAGTTTAAAATCATCAAAAGTCAGATAGCGTCGCCTTAATGTGTGTGTTGAAATATGGATAGGTAATGTCTGAAATAAAATGTTAAAATAAATGAAATTAATCTAACTAAGTGACGTAACTGATTTGAAGAAAATTTTACAGAGCAAGCTATTTTTCTTTTTTTCTTGTAAACTATGGATATATCGGTCTCGATTTTTACATTATCATGGAGACCGTAAGGCATAGGTACAGTAGTGCTATTCTGTAAACATCTCACCGTGATAACTTAAGTGAAGTGAGCGTGAAGTGAGCCATCATTCCACCTGAAGCTCTAGGGGTTGACATTATTGACAGCTCACTTTGAGATCACTTCACCTAAGTTTATACGCTGAGATATTTACAGAATAGCACTACAGATTCGCCGATTAGACAGATCGATTCGACTTGGAAAATGTATCAAATTACTATAGTCAGGTCGGCTATCGGCTTAGTCCAAAATGTCAGATACGTCAGTTAGTTAAATTAGCGACGATATAACCTACACAAAAATCCTGACTCGCAATAAATGTCTGTTAGTCAGAGAAATATTTACGTAATAGACGGTAATCGAACTACTTCGAACTACGGACTGATGGGGTGAATTCAATATAACATACTAAGATGACCGGTACATGAAATTATTTCAGAAACGATAATATGGGAATCCTATAAACGTGATTTGTTTGTTTTTGTGCAAAAATCGGAGCGTCTGTTACTAGTTGGGAGGGGTAGGTAATAAGTATGCGGTGACTTCAATGAACTCTGTAGCTAGGCAGAAAGTGAGCAGCTGATTTCAGGCGTCGTTCGTGAGAGTATTTCAACATCCATTGCTGGTTTTTTGATTTTAGCTGTTTTATAAATGGAGTGCTGCGTACAGTTAAAAGTCATTGTAGAAATACGAAATGCTTTGAACGGGGAAAAAAAAAAACAACAACTTTGTTGTCTTCTGTTCAGGTTTAGTTTTTGAATTAAGAACCTGTTATAGAAATGCAAGTTCTTACAAAACTGACAATTTAGTGCGGTGCTCTGAGGGCCAATTCTCGTACCTAATGAGATTGCGACTAGAATTTGAACGTTTTTACGTTCAAATTCTTGTCGCAATCTCATGCCAGCGACAATCAACTGTCAAAAATGTAGGTAAACGCTATACAATTTTTGACATATTGAGACTTAAATGAGATTGCGAACGTTCTTAAAAATACGGGAATTGCCCCTCAGTTGTCATTTTTATATTAAGAACTTCACCTTTGTCGAAATAAAATTCGAACTTCAAAAACTGACTCAAAGGTTTAGGCTAGAACTAAAGTTAGATCTATTTTCGTAAGAAGACGGATAGCGTTAAAGTCAATCATCTACTGCGACAACCGGGCCTAAAGAAAATAAGAAAATAGCTAAGTACTTTAAAGCCGTACATTCCACACGGTAATGCTCTTTACATATTGCAGTACCCACTACCCAGCACAGCAATATGTATCGAGTTCTGTCACTAGAACTTCGCTGCTACAGACCATTCTTCTCTGTCAGTTCTTACTTCTTTAGAACTGCATATAACTCACTATACATATACGTCTTGTTTGCCCGAGTCTTGAGCGATTTTCAGACATGAATCTCGTTTTTAAAATAAGATTTATCTACACTTATATTGTAAAGTTCTGATTATGAATTCTAAAATAGCACCCTAATGACAGACATAGAGTCTGTCTGCATGAACAACTGAAATAAAATTAAAAAGATTTATTATGATACAGATTTCATAACACTATAAAATATTTTTTTTCTATTAAAGTACACTTCGGATCGATCAAGGAGTTACAACTAAAAACTAGTTGGCGAGAAACGAGAAGCGAGTGATTATTCACTCGTCTGGTATACTCTACTCGTCTGGTACTCTCTTTGATAGCTCTTGAGTACTCGCCGACGCGACGGTGTGAACAGTCCGCTATTAATTAACTATTAATATAACATTATGTCTTTTATCACAGGCTAACCTGACCCTTAAAAAAATTTGATTTTGATTATTTGAATTTGTTTTTATTTGTTATTTTTATTTATTTTTTTTTACGCGGTTGTGTGTTGAATTCGCGACCGTAACAAATCGACGCCCCCCACGTAAAGTATTGAAACTGCAAAACCTCTACTTTACAGGAGAGCGATTTTAAGGTCGATGTTTTAGTATGTTCATTTTATGTATTTTCGATTTTGTTCGATTGAAAAATAGTTGAGGGTATAAAAATTGGTACATAATTTTTATATAGAATTGTACATCTTTATCTCTACTTGCTATTAGTGCAATAAAACGAAAATGGCTTTTTTGCAATTTCGATAGTATACGTGGGGGCCGTCGAAATATTATTTACAGAATAATAATCATTACAATCAGTAATACAACTCCTTAAGTTACTATAATCCTCAAATGTCAAGATTTCATGAAATAGTCACTCAATAGGATTAAAGATAAAGATAAAGATATTTTTATTTTGTAAAAACATGAGTAAGTACAATAGGTAGGTACATTGATCTAACTACATCATTAATACTTACAGCTGTTTAGAAACAGCTAAATTATCTACCCTACAACAGTTTAAGAAAAGAAACTAAAAATAGAAAACACAAAAAAAACAAGAAAGAACAAATGAACAATTACTAACTAGGAGAAATGTCGTGATAATGTGTCTATATGTACTTAATTTCGCTCATTTAGAACTCTGTTAAGATGTAGTAGCATTTGGCTATAAGTTTTTTTTTTTAAATGCAACTTAAACAACCTTGTGGGCAGCTGTTTCAGAGATGTTGGATTACCTGGTCTTAAAGAGTTGTAGATAACATTAATGATTATAATTCTGTAAATTCGAATTTTGATCAACATACAACTTATTACTGACTTGCAAATTGCAAAAAAACGTAAGAAATTTTGAATTTCACGGGCTACCTGGCGCCTTTGTTTAAGTACTTTTGTAAGATTCTTGAACGAGAAAATCGTTGATAGCAAGCCACTTCCTCGTCTGCGGTGGGAGGTGCTTTACGAAACACCACAGCCTAACAAAACGCGAACACAATTACCAGAGTACCCTTTATTTTATCCCAACATCAAAGTATCAATTAACATCTTTAACACGTGACGTCACTTCTCAGCAAACGGAAAACAACTCCGACTAATTCCCCACAAATGTATGCAAAGGGGCTAAATGTGCCTCCCGACGGATCTGAATTATGACGTAATTATCGCGATTTAGTCGTCAATTACACCGCGACGTGGCACCGCAGTAAATCGGGAACTTAACTTATCACGATAATAATTCCACAACTCTCATTTACAACGGGAATTGTCATTGTATTTTGTCGGTCGTCGACAAATTTTCGTTGTGACACAGAGTGGCGATTTGCAGTTTGATAATCCAGGTAGATTTGTTTAATGTCTGTAGGTTTAAATTATCTGCGTTTACATAATTTATGAACTTTGAGAAAGTGTTTATATCTTTGGATATCTCTACGAAGCAGAATATTTTATATACATAACTAACTAGCTTTTGACAGCAACTTCGCACGTAATTTCTTGTTCCTCCGACTCACCCCGGCGCATCGCATCGCCAACCCGCGCTAAGCGAAAACGAAGTTCTTTTTGCGCGACTCCTAAGGGTCCTAGCGTGATGTTAAATAGCTTATAACCCTCCTCAAGAATTGGGCTATCAAATGCAAAAATATTTTTTCAAATCCGACTAGTTCCAGAGATTACGCGTTCAAACAAACAAACTCCTAAGCTTTAGTATATTAGTATACAGGGTTATTGATAAAACAACAGCAACCTCTCAAGGGGTCATTGTACTCATCATTATGAACAACTTTTACTATGGGACTAAGCCAGAGGGGCAATTCTCGTACCTAAAAACGTTCACAATCTCATGCCAGCGTCAATCAAATGTCAAAAATTTAGGTAAACGCTATACAATTTTTGACAGATTGAGTCTTGAGATGATATTGCGAACGTTGTTAAAAATACGAGAATTGACCCTCTGAAATCGCGAAAAGAAATCAGCCCTACATTTTGACGAGTTCGATGTAGTAGATAAATGTACTGAACAGCGGATTTTTTTTCGCGATTTCAGGTTTGGTCCCTTAGTAAAAGTTGTCCATAATGATGAGTACAATGACCCGTTAAGAGGTTGCTGGTGTTTTATAAATAACATAGATATCTCGGGCAACAAATGTCAAGCGGAGCTAGACTTACGAAAGTTTCCTTTACAAATCAATTTTAAATCTTTCAACGTCACCCTATTACAGTGACCATTACATTATACTTAAAACGACACAGCACAAAAACGTACTATCAACAAATCAGTACACCAATTACGACGCACAATCTCGAAACCATACGAACCAATTAGCAGCATTGGCCTACCGTATATCTCAGTCTGTGGCTCGTTATCGCCCGAACGTCGGCCTCCGCTTTTTAATGCTTATTTATTGAAAGCCCTGAGTCTTGGGACGGAGTTATATTCCGGAAGGATCATTGTGTCCTCGCCGGCCGTGTTTTATGTTCCAGTCGGCAGTTACTGTGAGCCACAATAGAAAAGGAGTCACTGAGGTGGTGAAGAATGCAAGGTACCCGCTTTATGTAGAGGGTTATTAGGAGTTCAGAGTTTGTATGGCAATGGAGTTATGTGACAGAGTTTTTTTTGTAGGAAAGGTTGGTTCTCGATTATGGGGTGTTGAATAGAGATAATGAAAGTCATCTGCCTAACCTTTTCCCAACTATGTTGGGGTCGGCTCCAGTCTAACCGGACGCAGCTAAATACCAATATTTTACATGGAGCGACTGCCTATCTGACCTCCACAAACGTTACTGGGTAATACGTAAGTCTGGTTGTCAGACTTTTGCCCTTCTGACGACCCGTAACGATTGTCAAAGAACCATAAATGACAGCCGGGACCAACGGCTTAACGTGCTTTCCGAGACACGGAAGGGTCTTAGTATGTAAACATTCACGGACCAACCGCTTCAAGCGTAGCTTAACCTGATTGATTGACCCGAGCGCCTATTATTACTAAGGCCCCTCGATAGAGATACTTACTGGAAGTAATGGTGTGATATGTGACAATAAAAGATGAGGTGCTGATTGAGATTCTTATACGGTTTGAATTTTTGTGAGTGTTGTGAGCTATCCAACCCAAATGTTACATTCTGGACTGACCTCCTGGAGTTTTGTAAAAGACACGAACGCGACAGCAATACATTTGTGCGATAGAGATAAGTAATGAGGGGTCAGTGTACGAAATTCTTTCTGCTTGGCGACCGGACTTTAAGGGGGATGCTAAGATAGCCCGCGGAATTTAAATTTTCTTGCGTCTTTTGCAATTCGCAGGTCAGTGTCAGGTTGTATCTTAGGTAATCAAAATAAGATTCGCGACAGTAAAAATTATGTATTTACATAATTTATTTATTTAAATTTTTCGCACTATAAACCGTACAAAGGCGGACTTAATGCCTTAGGCATTCTCTACCAGTCAACCAATTAGAAACCATCAAGACATCTCTCTAAGTTAGATTTCCTCCAGATTGGTCTGCCTGTACTAGGTACCGCTTAATCTTGAACCAATCTCTCTCTATACTCACTCTATTATTATCTCGTGCTTAGTATTTTCTGATTTAACGTCCCATAACGTTCGTCCACACTTTTATTAAAGCCTTTATTTCTAAATCCTTACAGCCAGTTAGAAACACCGATAAAACTATACCGTACAGTTTATCCCCCCATCCTTTTCACAAGCCAGGATGGGATAGCGCCTAGTATATGAAGGATAGATAGGATAAAGCTGAACGTCCTAGGACGTAGTAGATCGTAAACATTCCACTGGATTTTCGTCTACAGCAGCTGAATGTGGGTAGTTACACTTAGATCTAGTCGATCGTTTTAGTGCTCTCGACGTATTGGGAAGAATTGCGGTTTCCGTGAGCATTTAAAGTGTGTTTTCATGGTGTTTTAATGTGTTTTTAGGGATAAAAAGTACCATATGTGTAAATCCGGGGTGTCAGCTACCTCCATACCAATTTTTATCAAAATTGGTTCAGCCGTTTGAGCTTGAAGAAGTATTAAACATACCAACTTACACATTCAAAAACTTTCGTCTTTATAATAATAGTGTGATTATATGGAAATAGGCAATTTAGCAGCAGCATATGGAGCAGTGGTGGCCCAGTGGTAACGGCCGTGACTTACGAGTTGTAGGTCGTAGATTCGAACCCAGGCAGGCACTTTGTGTAAATAATTTCATCACCACTACTCTCAAAACGGTGAAGGAAAACATCGTGACGAAACCAGCATGTCCTAGAACCAAAAATTCGAAGACGTGTCGTCTACCAACCCAGACTGGGCCCGCGTGATAGATTACAGCCCAATCCGGAACGGAAGAAGAACGGATATGAACGAAATTTGGTAGGTAGATAGATTAGGACCTGGATTAACAATTATATGCTACTTTTTATCCCGAAATAACGCGAACGAAGAACAGGCAACGGCTAGTGTTTGATAAATGTCGTTTTTTCAACAATTTTCACTTTTCCGGAACGTGTAGTACAAAAATGGGTAGGAATTCGAAAAAGTTGTAAAAAAAATTATGAGCTTTCATTACATAGAAGATATTTTTTCTCTACGACGCACCGTTTTAAAGATATTAGCGAAAAACTCAAAAGTGGGAACTTTTATCCTCCCCCCCACTCCGGCGCACCTCCTAGACGCGGGGAATTTTAGTATGTTACTCCCTAAGCACCCTGAACAACCTTCTGGAGAACTCGCTTACGTCCCTGCTTACGCACTCTACACACCGTTTTTGGTTATTTGTTGAGTGGACTAGTTATTTTTTTAACCTTTTCCAAAACTGATCTTACTCGCATTATTATTGTACTGACCTCAATACACTGCGGCAACTCAAGTGTTATTTATCTTCCAAAAATATCTTAGTGTAAAAGCCTTATATCTAAAACTTACCTTCAAAAACAGTCAACGTAGCCACAGCAGTCACAGCGTCCCCCACTCCGTTCTCCGCCACACACTCGTAGGTCGCGTCATCTCGCTGCGCACGCACCGGTTCGATGCGTAGCACCGCGCCATTGGCTGCTGGGCCGGCCGCTGCGTCCATTGGTGACACTTGATAACGGGATTGCATGCCTGTGGGGAGAACATGGTGGAATTAGTGGTGTGTCAAAGTTAAGTCCGGTTTCCACCGCGAGCGGAGCGGACCCATTAGGGCTCTGCCTCGAATTTCGCGGGCAGCGGGGCGGCGGCGGCAGCGGCGCGTCTCGCATTGTCCCGCCCCGCTCCCGCGCCGCTGTTTTCGAGGACCGGTCCATTTAAATGTACGCATAAGATCCTGCCGCTCTCCCGCCGCCGGCGCCGCCGCCCCGCTGCCCGCAAGATTCGAGACAGAGGCCTTAAGGACTCCGTTTAACTCGCAAGAGTAAACTAGTATAGTTGTTTTTTCTCACGAAAGCGGGCGAGCCATACTTGTATGTGTAAATGTTACACGCACATTGTCTTTGTGTGCGTAAGCTTGGGAGCGCGCTACCTGCAGGTACACACACAAGAGCGCGTGTCGAGCGCGTGTCTATACGCATTATATTTACAAGTATGGCTCACCCGCTTTCGTGAGATAAAACAACTAGACTAGTGGACTATTTGTTGGTGCAAATACAAGTATGCAGTGTACTCTTGCGAGTTAAACGGAGTCCTTAATGAGTCATAATGCTCCGCTCGCGGTGGAAACCGGGCTTAAGGTTTGAAAAGAGAGTTCCAGAAATATTTAAGCGTCGAGTTTTGATGATCAAAAATATTTGTAACCTTATAGGGGAATAAGGCTCGCGAAATTCATTTTTTTTACTATTTAGTGATTTCGTTAGTTCCAATTAAAGCCACCGGGTCAGATAAGTTTGTGGTACTTTAACAGACGAATAAACAAACAGAAAAACAGACATCGTAGATAGCAGAACCTCGTTGATACTTTGAATAAGAAGACCTAAAAAGATTATCAAGCTCAAAATAGCCGAGACAATACTCCATAGAGTATTGTATAAGAATATATCGAGCTTCAGCAAAATAAATGTCTATTTTATTTCGAATCCTTCGGTCGGAGAATAAATGTTGCTAAGCTTATTAAGTGGGATAAGTAGGGCTTCAGGTATTAGATACGTGTTTCGGTATCTTTGATTTGTTAGTAATTTTGTTTGGGTTAGGATTAGACGTCAGAATGGGCAGGGGTTTGTTTTATTCAGCAATAAATGTTATTCCACCATGTTGCAGGCTTAAGAGCCTATATACTACCTCAAATGGCTTAGCATGATTCTCCGATATGTTCAAAATACTGCAGCATTAATTTTGAAATAATATTATGGTAAAGTTGGTCCCGACGGCCGATATGGCCCACGCACAATGGTCCAAAGAAAGGACTAAGTGCGGAAACCATACCCTCTAACATAGAACATAGAACATGCTTTCACCATGTTCTATGTTCTATGTTATGAGGATTAATATTTGACGAAAACACGATTCCATAAAATTTTCTCGATTGAAAAAAATCCAAACTTACCTCCAAACCGAACAATAAACCGCTGGTATGCAAAAAATACTTCAAATTAGATCATGAAACTTTGCATACTAACTATAAAGCAGGTATTATGTTTTTTTATTTTATTCAAATATTTGTACGCAATCTACGCGTCTAAGCATGGCAATGTGTAGTTTTTGTCCATTCTTCCGTCAACAAAACGTTATCATGCTACGCTAGAACAAACAAAACAAAACAAAAAATATTTAAATATAGCGAGACTAAGGTCCGTATTACAGAAGGAAACTCAAGCACTGATCTTTGTTTAAATTTAGTTTAAAAAGTAGTTTCAACCAATGAAATGGCTTGAATCTAGTTTTAAGTAATGCTTGAGTATTGAGTGACGTTCTGTAATACGGACCTAACAAACATCATTTGATTTTGTTTAGAAAGAAAAAAGATAGATATATTGACGTACTAATTCCGTCACTACCTTATTGGACTAGTCACATTTTTTCCGCTATATTTCGGTTTTTTCCGAAGATATACGATGGAGCCTTTGAACGTTGTCGTATTGTATTCCTGGACGATAACCGTACCCTCCGACTGAACAATCACGTTATTATTTCATAGCATTTTACAGCACTGTTTTAATTGTGCTTTTAACTTAAAAGCAGTATCAAAATAAACTTAGTGACTGTTATTCAACTAGCGGGATAATAACACCGGCACTGAAAAATATTCCTTTGCCCAACTAAAAGCAAACTTTAGAAAAAATCACATTTACTTTCAATGAAAAACTTTGAAAACGTCTCGGATTAATGTCCCACTTCTTCTGTGCATCCTTGCACTTTGCATTTCCCGAGATTGTTGTACCAACAACAGCTTACATACTTTGCAGTCGTTCTGAATCGTAATCTTTAGGGAATAAAGTTTAAATTGCATCGCACCAGATGTCGAGAGTTAGCGGGAAAGTTGGCCGGGCGTAGGGATGTTCGTTACAGTGCGGACTGATACGTTTTCGCGATTATTCGACTAATTTCAGACATTTGATTTGACCGTGTTCGTGGAATTTAGTCCCAATATTCCGTTTAGAATTCTGGTGAGAATAGCTTTAGAATTGTAGATTTTGAGATTTTGGGTCATGGACCGAATATTTACTTGGTTGTTCACTTCATGTGTTGTTACAATGACTCAAAACAAACACGGGCAATGGCGATTAAACACTATTTACTCTACTCTCTCTCTACGTCCTTAGAAAAGTGGTCAACCACCATTTTTCAATGTGTACATGATCACAATTTGATATTAACAACACCTTTATTTCCTATCAGGACGGTTTCCGTAGTTCAAGTATTCCCACTGACCTGCGGTTGGCTAATATAAGTATTGAATTTTTTAGTATTTTATTCCAAACTTATTTGTTAACAACTAAGAAAAAATATTATAAATGTGAAAGTTTGTATGTTTGGATGTTTGTTACTCAATCACGCAAAAACGGCTGAACGGATTTGTATGAAATTTGGTATACAGATAGTTTATAACCTGGATTAAGACATAGGATACTTTTCATCCCGGTAGAAGGTTCCCGTGGGATAATTTCCGACATACACGCGGGCGAAACCGCTGGCAACGGCTAGTACTCAATATGCTCTGTATGCTCCAGGTATTTCAATTTAATTTTACGGACACCATCTATCTCATAATCCCAAAGATTATACAATACTCATTTAAAATGAAAGTCTACACATTCCCAACGTTATTTTGCACATCCCTAGTAGTATATAAGGCAAGCCGGGACGACAGAGCTAAATCGCCACCAGTGGTAAGCGCCAAGAAAATATACAGGGTGTCCCGTAAATAATGGATAATCTCTTAAGGGGTCATCGTACTCATCATTATGAACAACTTTTACTATGGGACCAAACCTGGAATCGCGAAAAAAAAATCAGCTGCTCCCTACATTTTGACGAGTTTGATGTAGATAAATGTACTGGTCAGCTGATTTTTTTTCGCGATTTCAGGTTTGGTCCCATAGTAAAAGTTGTTCATAATGATGAGTACAATGACCCCTTAAGAGATTATCCATTATTTACGGGACACCCTGTATTTCACAACAAGTGAGAATAATACTTGTCTTGCGGACGTGCGATTTTTAACACGTTTTTGTACATCAGTTGGGCTGCCGGAATAGTGTAAAAAGTTATGAGAATTTGTGTAGTGAACTCGGGATTTGGTAGTTAAATAAGTCCATGGGGAAGTCAAAGTCATTATGCTTGCTAAGAAATGTCGGTAATAAAATGAAAAGTTATTCTCGAGAATCGGGTCTCAGTTTTCAATTTCAAATCGCGTAGTTTTAAAAACACTGAATGGACCTAAAATTTTAACGAATGATACAACCATAGAAAAATAAAAAACAGGAGAAGTGGCAAGCAGGCGAATCTGTGTCCGCGCGACATGCTCAGTATGAGCCGTTCATAGTACAAATTCCGTCTCCGTGAACTAGTGCGCTTTCGACTGTGACCGTGACAATTTATATTATAAGAATGCCGTGTTGTTCAGTGGTTTCTTGTAAAAGCCGAAGCCATGTAAATCATGGAATCACTTTCCATATGTGTACAAGAATTTTACCGTATTTGTCTTTAAAATCATGAAAGTGACAAAGGGAAAAAGTGGAGACACGGGGTTCCGATACATTTTAACATACTGGACACATCTCCTTCTTTCTTATATCTATGGATACAACTAATAAGTTCACGTGTGTGTTTGGGAACTTCAAAACACTTCCCAATCCCATTTAGGTATCTTTCAAGTCAATTTAACTACCGTTTAAAAACTCACAAATACTGTAAACTGACATCACATTCGGTGTCAGTGTCCTGAAGCAAACAATAGTGCATCAGAAAACACGTGAAACGGAACGCAATCAAACAATCAAGCTATTATCATCTCGTTCCCGGAATTATTTATGAGTAAGAGAATACCCGTTAGTGACATACCTATCATGAAAAAAAATACGTATACAATCATATTTGCGGGATCCTGGGAAAGTCCGGGATTTCACTGGCGCAGCACTAATTTGTAAAAGCGTTGACAAATTGTTTTTAGTACGTTACATTCGGTGACTAAGGACTGATTTATAGCTTCATGCTTTATGTGGATAGATGTTTTTTGTGCAACGGGAAATATTTGAATTGAAACTACAATCAATTTTAATAATGGTTCAATCTACTCGCTGCGTTGGTATAATATTGTTGACTTTATGGTTGATGATTTAAAAGTTTATGATCAAGAATTGCTGTCAAAGTATCAAAATTGCCAGGAATTAAATTAACAAGTGCTGACATCAATATAAAAAAACCGGCCATGTGCGTGTCGGACCACGCAAATGAAAGGTTCCGTGGTTAAAAAGAATTTATCACAAAAACAAACTTAACATTGTAATCCCAAAAAAAATTATAGCTGTACAAGGATCTTTTGGCGCGTGGTCAAAGTTGGAACAAACGCCGCCATATTGTTTTTCAATATATTTTATGAAAAAATTGCACAAATGTTTACCAAAATCGCCTCTCTGTCAACATCATTCGAACGCCTAAAGATCTATGTGGCATTGTACTTACAAACCCACTCGATAGAAACGGAGTGATTGATACCAAAGCGGTTCCTGAAGTTGCGCGTCCACCGGGTCGGAATCGGTCCGTCCGCACCGCACGGATTTGTTGCTTTGTATTGATTTCTATGGTACTGCGTGCAATGGATCGGCAAATCTGAGCCAGAGACCGGTATTTCTGCCGATGACGTCATCCGCAGCGAACGCGCCCAGTGTTACCAGGTTTAAAGTTCCGCGAAACGATCAATTAAAATAGCCTATTTTTAACTATTGGTTGAGTTAGCTACGGATCAAGAAACCGGCCCTAATAAAACACTTAAAAATATTTTATCGCTATTATTCTGCGACCTTTCGTAATGCAGACAACTCTAGGTACGTATAAGTCCCTGTCAAAATAAAATAACCCATGCATAATATTGGTAATTTTACTGTAAAAAAGGGAGAAATCCCTAAAAGTGGAAACACTGCTGATATTGCCGATGCAAAATCCGAATGCAGTGGACGCACCCTATAGGCATTTTGTAAATCCAGACGCTCCGTACGGTGCCTACACCGATTCCGACCCAACTAAAGTGCTCATCACACGAGCGGCACGCGTCAATGGTAAAGCGGGTAAAGCCAACTGCAGCCGTCGACGAGGTCTCTGCCGCCTCCCGTGTGAGCACGATAAAGAAAGAATGTTACATCACTATTTTATTAAGTAATATAGAATTTCATTTACTCGATTTAACTTGTAATGAATAACTGCAAACAGATATTCAAGATAAAAAGCAATTTATTCTTATAATCCTGCAAAGAATCTTCTTTTAATAAAAAGCTAGTGAAGTAGCTCGGTTTACTTAAAGAGTAAGACGTGGAATTATTATATGAGAGAGTATAAAATCTCTTGAATTAGCATCTATGCTGCATAAAATAGAGCAGTTTGAAAATAATATAACGAAATTATACGATCTTGAAGATACTTAGACCTAGATAGGGATTGGAAAAAACAAGCTTTCATATAATATTTAAGTATTTATGCTTATATGTTTCCATTTATGAGTACACCGAGCCGAGCTTTTAAACGCACATCAAAAATTATCAATTTTTTCCATATCATGCATGCATGTCTAAATAAATTAAACTTAAGGCTGCAGTCTTGCAAAATTCACTCGCGGCGAATTATTTGCGCAACTTTGTATTTTTTTTTAAACAAAAGTAATGAAATAACATGAAATATTATTATAATACGTGAATAACCATAATATAAGTAATAGCTGGTAATTTTTTTTAAGTTCATCTGGGTGGATTATGTGAGGTAAATCAAGCGTTAAATACAGCTCTTTCGAGCCAGCAACGATTCGAGTTATGTTTGTGCACTTGCATTGGGCAATACAAATTTTATTTAGAAAATCTGTTCAGCGCATAATTGTTTCCATATTCTTGTCTTCAAAATGCGCTGATTACTTTTTTCTAATTACCTTTCATTTTCTTAATTCAGATGTCACAATGTCATCGAAATTCTCTGTTTTTAGCTCTTAATAAACGGTTTGTTTCATAATAACAATGCATCGTATGCATGTAAAAGTTAGTTAATTTAATGCCAAGAGTTTAATAAAGCAAGTACTAAAAAAAAATTGCACCTAAATCACCTTACTCTAACAATAATAATAATCTCAAAATACCTCCAAAACAGAGTTTATGAACAAGAATTGCGAGTGAAATTTCTTAGTGGGTCGGAGCGTTTTGGAGGTCTTTTGAGATTATTATTATTGTTAGACTAAGGTGATTTAGATGCAATTTTTTTTAGTATTTGCTTTATTGAACTCTTGGCATTAAACCAACCAAATCTTACATGCGTACGATGCTTTGTTATTATTAAACAAACCGTTTATTAAGAGATAAAAACAGAGAATTTCGATGACATTGTGACATCCGAATTAAGATAATGAAAGATAATTAGAAAAAAGTAATCAGCGCATTTTGAAGACAAGAATATGGAAACAATTATGCGCTGAACAGATTTCTTAAATAAAATTTGTATTGCCCGATGCAAGTGCACAAACATAACTCGAATCGTTGTTGGCGCGAAAGAGCTGTATTTAACGCTTGATTTACCTAACATAATCCACTCAGATGAACCTAAAAAAAATAGCCAGCTATTACTTATATTATGGTTATTCACGTTCAATAATAATATTTCATGTTATTTCATTACTTTTGTTTAAAAAAAAACACAAAGTTGCGCAAATAATTCGCCGCGAGTGAATTTTGCAAGACTGCAGCCTTAACGTAAGGTCGAAGGAGACCAAACCGAACCTCGGAGTGCCCAATAATTTTAATTTGTACAAGTTTTGATATTCAATTATAGTTAACTAGTACCTAGTGCAATCATTAATTTGGTGTTCGCACGGCTACGGATCTAGCTATACATTTCCAGTATAAGCTGATCTCGCATTGTATAGGATTTCCTTACAATGAGAGGTCAGTGTAAACTGGAAATGTATAGCTTGATGTGTAGCCGTGTGTATTGGATGTAAAGTATTTGATGTAAGAATATTTTTCTGGCGTGCGATTAATAATTTCCCAGCTTTTAATACCATGCAAACTTGCAAACGTAAAAATGTTGAACTAAAAATATAGACGGATTCGATTTTCAAGGAGGTATCTACTTAATTTATTGAATTACCTCAGCAATGCATCGCATCACTGACAAATGGCTGTCTGACTGACTGACATATGAAGTTAAAACATGAGAAGTATTTCAGAAGCTAACAGACCATAACCGTTTGTTATCTAGCTGTCAAAATAATAATAAATTCAACCATTTTCCCTTCACATGTTCCGTATTCCTTTAAAAGCCACTATATCAATCCGAAAGCATACTCATACATTCTGAACCAAGCCATCAATCAAGCAGATATCTCGTTTAGAGTCACCCGTCAGTTACGGCAACAAATGTTTGATATTCGCTACATCCCTACCGATATATCGATACACCTTCGCACTAAAATATAAATCGATGTATTATTCAACCAATCAACCGACTCATAAGCACATACTTGACGGAACAGGAGTACTTGGAATTCTGCACAACACCCACTGTTTTCAGACACAACATATAAATGAAACGTAATAAAAATACACAGTAAAATCCGTGCGACCGCTTCAAAACACAATATACTTGCGTATAGGTGGCGGTAGAGATGTGCCCAGGTAATAAATTAATCGACTACTAGTGTTTCTATCGTGACATTATCATCACGCCTGTGTTCCCCGAAGGGTTAGGCAGAGGTGTACCTATAGTACACACACATTTCGCCAGGTATGTTTAAGGTGATTGCACTGTGTAGACCGTGAAATTAGTTTTTTTGGGTTTTTTTGCAATTTGCAGGTCCGTGTCAGGTTGTATCTTGTTCAAAGTATGATACGCGGCAATAACACATATGTATTTACATAATTTTAACCATCAAAATCATCAATACATCTCTCTAAGTTAGATTTCGTGCAGATTCGTCAAACGAACGAAATCTAACGAATCTGCTCTCAAAAAATGACAATTATTTTCTGAGAGTAATTATCAAAATAACTGTCAAAAAATAGCATACATACTTATAAATACCAACGATCTAAGAATTTGTCAGAGGAAATTGTTCTTTGATTTAAATGTAATGAAATAATCACGAAAAACCTCTAGAAATGCGATGTTGCAAGCCCGCGCGCGATCAACGCTCATCGCGCGCGGGCTTGCAACATCGCATTTCTAGAGCGTAACAGCGGGTGAGCCTATTGCCATAGTGTTTCTACTTATTCAAAAAATTAAAATAACATTATGCCTTGCTTTTTCCTGATTTCGGAAAATGTATCACAGATTGAAAACAACAAATTGAATTGATTGACTGTGTGAAAGTCAACAATTGTTTTTAGTGAGTAGTAGCACTAAAATTAGATACACCTGTCTCTCAATATTGGCGTGTGCGTTACTGCAGCGGAATGTTGTCGCTTTTCAGGATTTCGTCTTGACAGGAATTAGTACCCAATCTCGTGTAAATGTGCCCGAAATTTAGAATTTGTGCGTCCAGCCGATCCAAAGATATTCACGAAAAACAGATTCCGCTGGAGTAACGTTACTGCAGCGGCATGTTTTTTTACCAGTGGTCGTAGCTGAATACAAACTAGCTACTTAGATAGATATAATTTGTGCCTAATTGTGCCCAAAAAATAGAATTTGTGCGTCTTGAGGTTTCAGAGTTATTCAAGATGCCGCTGCAGTAACGTTTAGCAAATTGCTGTATCTCTTAAACGGCATGACATACAACTACGATTTTTTTTACTACGATGGGTCTTAATTTGTGCTTAATTTGTGCAATTTTATTTTTTCTATAATCGACACCATTGGAAAACTAGAATTTTTTTTTCAAAAACCCTAAAATCGATCCTCGCGCTTCAATGAGAAACCCTAGAAACTTACCAATTATGGTGATTTATACCTTTCATGAACTCAAAGCATCATGTGAAATTCGATGTTTATATTCCAACTCCTTAGAGAGTTATTCCATTTTAATTAAAATCTGGCCATGATATAATGTAACGCTCCAATACATGAGTTATTATTAAGTGACTGATATTATGATTATACTAATAATTAGTACCCTTATTAAATTGTTTATTCTTAAAGTTTCAGCTGAAAAAACCTTCTAACTACTTAGATATAAAAAAAAAACGATAGGAAAAGAAATCAAGCGATTAACCGAACAAATTCGAATGACTACATAAAAGCGGGCTCACAGTACATTGTGCCAACCTTCTTAAATATGTAGTACAACATTTCGTTTTTTGAAACAGTCTCGCACAAAAGTGTTACTTATAATTTATTGTTTTGTAAAACACGTAGGTATTACGTAAGTACGTAGTACATTATAACTCAATAGGTATTACGTACACACAGTGTGTAAGCCATAAATGATATTGAGGATTTGCAAACCTTTAAACTCTCAGTCAAATGTTAGTAAGTACAGCAATCTAATAAAGACCAAAGGTTTATTTGACGAGAAAGTGTATTTTTGTTGCCAATAAAATAAAAGAAAAAATACCGTTTATAGATTTAGTTTTGAATTGAAATAAAATAGCATGATTGATACCTCTGTAAAATTTTGTTTTATTATTTAGTTACCTACTTAATAGAAATATTCACAAATTGATCAAATTGAGGAAAGTGAATGTCTATATTGTCTAGATCTCGGCCAATTCGTCAATCGGAACTATTACACTCATACATATATAAAATACATCTACCCTATGCTATGCCGTCAGAACGACCGGGATAATAAAACATTACTTGGGGGGAATCCCCAGAGCTTGTCGTTGCTTCATTCGAAACTGCCGTATGGAATGGTTTTTTGTAAACATTCTTCAATGAAAAACAATGGTACCAACATTCGTGAAACGCACTGTTAGTTCGGTTCGGTGTTAACTTTGTTTGACACGAGTAATTGGCCGCCAATCTCGTGTGTGGAGAGCGTGTGCACATTATCTTTTTCCCAGTAATTCAAGGAATTGTGTGTATAATTACGACGCGTGTAATTTCGGCTGGACAATACGCATTGGTTTTGTGGTACATTGTGCTTATGGTGAAATAAATTAACTGTTCAGTGATAAAGAAGATCGACACACCTGTATTTTCTGTGCGTTAGAGTACTTCAAAGACATTCCATACTTCACAGATTATGCGTTACAAAAACGCACCGCAGTGCGCGCTCGCCCTTAGGTCACTTCCTACTCTCTGATGACTCTCTACGTCACATATTTATGTAAAAGTAAATAAATAGTTACCTAATTAAACCATTTGTACGCACCTGTACCCATCAAAATTCAATTATAATACTACCAATTTAAGAAGGTGGGCATAATGTACTGTGAGCCCGCTTTTATGTAGTCATTCGAATTTGTTCGGTCAATCGTGTGATTTCTTTCCCTATCGTTTTTTTCTCATATCTAAGTAGTTAGAAGGTTTTTTCAGCTGAAACTTTAAGAATAAACAATTTAATAAGGGTACTAATTATTAGTATAATCATAATATCAGTCACTTAATAATAACTCATGTATTGGAGCGTTACATTATATCATGGCCAGATTTTAATTAAAATGGAATAACTCTCTAAGGACTTGGAATATAAACATCGAATTTCACATGATGCTTTGAGTTCATGAAAGGTATAAATCACCATAATTGGTAAGTTTCTAGGGTTTCTCATTGAAGCGCGAGGATCGATTTTAGGGTTTTTGAAAAAAAAATTCTAGTTTTCCAATGGTGTCGATTATAGAAAAAATAAAATTGCACAAATTAAGCACAAATTAAGACCCACCGTAGTAAAAAAAATCGTAGTTGTATGTCATGCCGTTTAAGAGATACAGCAATTTGCTAAACGTTACTGCAGCGGCATCTTGAATAACTCTGAAACCTCAAGACGCACAAATTCTATTTTTTGGGCACAATTAGGCACAAATTATATCTATCTAAGTAGCTAGTTTGTATTCAGCTACGACCACTGGTAAAAAAACATGCCGCTGCAGTAACGTTACTCCAGCGGAATCTGTTTTTCGTGAATATCTTTGGATCGGCTGGACGCACAAATTCTAAATTTCGGGCACATTTACACGAGATTGGGTACTAATTCCTGTCAAGACGAAATCCTGAAAAGCGACAACATTCCGCTGCAGTAACGCACACAATATTGGCTCATCACATCACGTTTCAACTAAGATTAAGTACCCTTACGTTTACTAATACTTTTTATTATCTAATTCAGGCAAAGCGAGTACAACCCTTTTACAGCTTGAAACCTTCTCAACGTATATTCGAGTCAAGTGAGAACATTCTAGTTCGAAAATAAACTCCTTACTAGATTGTCAAGGTGTTTGTCGATTCTCAAGAACACGTGTACAACCCTACACATTCCCGTACACGGGATCTAGGGTTGGTAATAAAAAATATAACAGTCGTAAAGCAATATCAGATACACGTGGTCAGAATGTGGTATATTAAAGAGGGTGCGATGTGGTAAGTTTGTGAAGAAATATGGAATGTGAGGGATTGGTTATCATAATTTAACATTTATAATTTTTTTATTTATTTATTTACATTACTATATTTTGCCCGCGGCTTGGCCCGCGTTTATTATACATATTAAACCTTTCTCTTGATTCACTATCTATTAAAAAAACCACATCAAAATCCGTTGCGTAGTTTTTGGCGCCTGAGCCTTTTAAAGATCTAAGCATACATAGGGACAGACAGACGGCGGGAAGCAACTTTGTTTTATATTATGTAGTGATAACTTTTATTGTACGCACGGCTACAGATCAAGCTATAGATTTCCAGTATAAGCTGATCTCGCATTGTATAGGATTTCCTTACAATGAGAGGTCAGTAAAACTGGTAAAGTAGAGCTTGGTGTGTAGCCGCGCGTACCTACACCACAAAAATAAATGAATGTACAAAAAGTACAATGGGGGGCTTATCGCTTTCTGCGATCTCTTCCAGGCAACTTTGTTACAGACAGTGACAGAATTTATCATTTTATGAGAGAAAAATATGGGGTGTGGAATAAAAAGTTGTTGACTGTCAATTATGGTTTTGAACGCTGTAAATGTCTGTGCAGTGAAGGGATATAGGGGTATATTTGCATAACCATTAATCCTTGACTGTTGCATAACCATTAATCCTTGACTGTACACCCGCGGGCATTTGCGTGATCCACTTTTCAACCTTAGTAATCCTAAATTTTACTTCTTATTATAAATCCGAAAGTTTGGATGAATGTTTGTTACTCAATCACGCCAGAACGGCTAAACGGATCTGAATGAAAGGCACAGAGATAGATTATAATCTGGAACTGCACATCGGTCACTTTTTATCACGGAAAAATGTACGGTTCCTGTGGGATAATTTCCACACGTGGCCGAAGCCGCGAGCAAAAGCTAGTATTATTATAAATGCCAAAGTGAGTTTGTTTGTTTCTTACGCTTTCACACTAAAACGGCTGAACAGATTTGGATGAAATTTAGCATACGGGTAGACCATGACCTGGATTAGAACATAGGAGAGTTTTTATGCCGGTTGTACGTTCCCGTGGGATAATTTCCGACATCCATGAGGGTGAAGCCGCGGACAAAAGCTAGTAAGGTAATAATAGGTTCAAAATTGGTTCACGGCAAATTTCCGCACTGGTACGGCCAGCAACAGAAGTCGGTTAACACTGCTACTTTTTAACATCATCTAAATTAACACAAAATTATACTATATTATTAGCATTCAATTTACTAGACAAGAGTTCATTTTCTTTAAAATTTACATCTGTTCCGATTTTAATGAAGTATTTGTCTCAAATAATAAAGATTTAGAAAACACAAGTGTTAATCGACTTTTGTTGCTGACTGTACCTACCTACATAGATTACGCAACTTGACCTAGTGGGGGTTGTATAGATGCTAAATTTTTTTTTCTAGGACCAATTTCGTTACCTCACGGCATATTTTCGATGGAAAAAATGTTACAAACCCTATGTAGATTATATCGCCGGTTTTTCCTGTTTCCTTCATACAAAATTCCAGTTTGTTTTTTAGCCCCGACTCAGTGCAGAGGCAACACGATAACTCTTCAAATAAACATGGTATCGGGTGAATTTTCCAGCGAAGCTGAAGTTTTACACGTTAGCGCTGTGCTAAAGTGTAAAATGTGTCTTCTGAAGAGATGCTAGCTCGGTACTATCGCGTTTTCAGGAACAGGGACGCAGGGTGCATGGCGAATTTATTGTTTGAGAATAAAAAAACCGGTCAAGAGCGAGTCGGACTCGCGCACCGACTCCGTTCCGATTTCTGAAAAAGTGTGCTATTTAGAGCCATCGTTTTATTTTTCCTGTAATCTTTACATAAACTTCTATCACAGAGAATAATTTCAGATTTTTCTCTATTCAAACTTCGGAGATAAGGGGGAGGGGAACGGAATTTTTTTTTACATTTTCCATCAAAAGTCGAAAACTATGCAGCCTAAAAGAAATAAAACAATGTTTGAGAATGTGCCAATAGCGCTCTTTCATATGATACCCCACATGCCCTAGTAGCCCCACTTTGAATTTTTAGTATAATTTTTAGTAAGAATTCTTTTTTTGCAACAGGAACGGAACCCCCCCCCCCCCGTTTCTGTTGCAAAAAAAAAATTCTTTCTTATTTGCAAAATAGTTGGGTAAACGTCATCTAAAACTGTTCCAAATTTCAAGTTGATATTAGTAGTTCTTGAGATATCCAGCTGCGACAGACATACAGAGTCGCACCATACCTAAGGGTTCCTTTTTACCATTTTGGTACGGAACCGTAAAAACGTGTTTTAGGACTCATTTTCGCTTAAACGAACTGAAGTAATTTCGACTGAAATAAAAAGTACTAAAAATCTCCGAAATCCTTTTAATATAAAACTACCTTGTACTGATAAGTTTGTATCCTGATAGCAGGACTTCCTGCATCATAAAATACTATGTAAGTTTATTATGGGTAATCTTTCAAGATGAGTTCAGTACAAAGTGGCTATGAAACAAAGTTGTATTACTTTTATCTGATAACGTTAGAGCATGCTTAGAACTCTGATAAAAATCTGTTATATAAATACATACATAATCAGCCTGTAACTTCCCACTGCCGGGACACAGGTCTCCTCTCGGTGAGAGGGAGTGGGCCGTAATACACCACGCGGAACAAGTCCGGGTTAATAGATGTCACAATGTCTTCGAATTTTTGGTTCTAGGATATGCCGGTTTCCTCACGATGTTTTCCTTCACCGTTTTGAGAGCAGTGGTGATGAATTAATTTACACAAAGTAAAGCGCCTGTCTGGGTTCGAAACTATGACCGCGGTATTCCGTAGACCGTAGTAACTATTCGTAAGTCGCGGCCGTTATTATTGGGCCACCACTGCTCTCTATATAAAACATAAAAATCTGTTAAATAAATTAAAAATAATAATTTTAAAAAAATCCAAGATTAATCCTGCAAGTAAAGATCATAAGGCTGTACGGCTTAGTATCACAGCCCGTCCCTATCTGCGGCGGGGGACAGGCGTCATCCATCATGGCGGGTCGACATGTCGACGCGACTCGTGATTGTCAATCTAGCGTGTGACGCGCGCTGTGACTTTGCTCCGTCGTCGGTTTTATTGCTCAGTTTGTTGGAAACGTTACGTTCAAATTGTTTGCCGCATGTAGACCCGAAAAATGGCGGCTAAACCATTTAGAGGTGGTTTTCTTTTGAAATTGATTTTGGAAGCTGGTTGAAATTGGTGAAAATGAAAAAGCGGTGCAGCAGAAAGGTTGGGGTGTCGTAGTCGGGCCTTCAATTACGGTAAGCCGATGTTTCGATCACAGAGGTACAACAATGAGTGTCACTAGTAGTCGATACTCAAACTTTTATTTAGATCATCCATTCCTCAACCGTTTATTAACACCGCTTCACACGCGTGGATGTCGGAAGTTATCCCACGGGAACCTACTACCGGGATAAAAGTCCTATGTGTTAATCCAGGTTATAAACTATCTATGTGCCAAATTTCATCCAAATCCGTTCACCCGTTTTTGCGTGATTGAGTAACAAACATCCAAACATCTAAACATACAAACTTTCGCCTCTAAAATATAGTGTGATTAAGTAGCATATATAAGATTTTTTCTTACGAATTAAGTAGTACAATTTACAGGAAAAAATATCGGGAATAACCAAATAAACTAAACAGGATTATTTTTTGTCACAGTTTACCGTTTAAAAAGTCACAAAAAAAAAGGCATTTCGCTCGAGGCAACTATTCGACCAGGCGCAGCTATCAGCGAATTTAGTACACCGCTGTCGGTAAAATTCAGTAAAATTAGAGTTTTATAGAATGCAGATTCGATTTTTAAAGCAAAAATACTTTGAACGCCCTTCTAAAGTCATTACTTACGGATTGAAACCTGTCAAAGTTTAGCGCGGTTAAACGTCGACTTAAGAATTCGTGGCTATAATTAAATAAGAATTTGTTACGCTCTGTCAAACGTTTTAATAATGTGCTCTGCACGATTAAATTTATTTTCTTTGGTAATTTTCGCCAATTAATTACAATTAGGGAAGAATACCTCTAAGAATATATTATGATTTAATTACGTAACCTCATAGATATTAATATAACATGGAGGACACTCGCATAGAGTCCTTTAACATTATGAATGGCAAGACGACAAAATTGCCACAGCAAAAATAACATCATATGACGTCACACCTTATCCTCCGAAGGGTTAGGCAGAGCTGTACAGTCAGCAACAAAAGTCGATTATCATTGGAGTTTTTTAAATCTTAATTATTGAGAAAAATACTTCATTATAATCGGAACAGATGTAAATTTTAAAGAAAATTAACTCATATCTAATCAATGAAATGCTAAAAAGCAGGTTATCGTATAATTTTTTGCTAATTTAGATGATGTCAAAAAGTAGCAGTGTTAACCGACTTCTGTTGCTGACCTTATCTATAGTACATCCACTTATCGCCAGTAATATGTTTACCTCCAATGTAATAGGGCGAACCTATTGCCATCAAAAGGCACAGATCCAAAAAAACTTGACATTATACATAAAAATAGCGCTCAATCTTGCACCAATAAGATTATGTGCACTACTATTTTAGAGTTTACTCACGACTAAAAACCTACACGCAGACCTCCTCCATTCCAAACTTCCGCACGGTAAAGTAGGCTTTTAAGAGGAAAGGCGGGTGGCCAGACTTTTGAAAATTAGGTATTTTAAGAAGGTATTGCTGTCGCTCTGCGAGCGCTCCGCCCTCGAATTCGTGCGATAAGGACAACTGCAAAACCGACTAAATAGCCTATGTAAAAAGTCACATTTCGAGGTTTGGCTCTCGCCTATTTCCTCCTCCAATATTGGATTTTGGAAAAGATATTTCATAAACTGAATAAGAAGGATATATTAGTATATATCCTTCTTATTCAGTTTATGAAATACCCCTATGTTTTTCTTTTTTCGTTAATAGTTGTCAAATTGGTACACTAGGCGTCTGTTGACAGCGGTCTGAATAGGCAATTTTGAGCATTTTTGGAGGGTTCTAGTTCTTATAAAAATAATATATCATCAAAAAGGAAAACATAGGGGCATACAAGTAACTGTTATTTATATTTCTGTAAAAAATCATTGCTTTATGGTCATTAACCTGAAAGAAAACAGGCGAGCGCGTTTGTATCTTTTTGTATGGAGAAAAGAGCACCCACGTTTCCTCTTAAGATATTTTTAATTTGTTGACTATTCAGACCAGACTCCGGACTGATACTGAGAAATTCCAGATAGAAAACCCAATAACATTTGCCCGACTCGGGATTCGAACCCAGGACCTCAAGCTCAGCAGTAGCACTTGCGATCCAATCACTAGACCAATGAGACAGTCAGCAAAAATAACTGAATATAAAAGTAAAGACACAAAACACGTCCCACAACAGTAACTGCCACAGAGTATAAAAGGTCACGCGCGAAAGTGTCAAACTATCTAATAGACAATAACTCAAGGAAACAGATAAACAAAATTTTGTTATTGCGTTTTGTATCGTTTTCCTGTTATTTTCACGGAAGGCCTGGCAATTTTTGAAACAAATGGATTTTCACTGAGTTTTTTCCTGCCTTGAAGCCTTAAAATAAGCCGATTTTCCTACGTCTAGTTGACGTGACTTAAAAGTTTTGTATTGGATACACGGCAGAGACTAACCCCCTTTTATTCTTAAAAAACTAAAACCCTCTATAAACCTATTGTAGTTATACTCGTAGAAGTGTTTTGTCTTCTTCTTTCAAACTCAAATCATAATCTATCTATCTATCTATATAAATAAGAAGAGAAGTCCTGACTGATTGACTGACTCATCAACGCCCAGCCCAAACCCTTAAAAGCTGAAATTTTGCACAGAGGTTCCCTTTATATTGCAGACAAGGAATAAGGAAGGAATTCCCGGTAGTACGCCCCCGTGGGATATTTTCCGACATCTACGCGGGCGAAGCCGCGGGCAAAAACTAGTTCGAAAGAAATGAGGGTAATAGTTTAAACGTAGATTTTATAAAAAAAAAAATGAATTTGTAATGTTACAAAGTGGTATTCATTTCAAAACTCTCGGTCTGCAGGGTACATATGCTTCTTAAACTGTCTAATGAGAAAATGAAATTAATTTAATTGCTTGAAAGCACTACGTGGGTACTGAACAGGTCCATCTAAAAGATAACCAGAAAAAAATCAACAAAATGTACACACCAGAAAAACAAAAGAAGGAAAGAAAAAACAATTCCATGCTCAAAGGAATCCGCACAAACCCTGACAACGTTTGATGGGTCGCACGCGTCGACAGTTGGACAAATCGTAAGTAACT
The DNA here is from genome assembly GCA_905163495.3 of Cosmia trapezina. Lineage (NCBI taxonomy): Eukaryota > Metazoa > Arthropoda > Insecta > Lepidoptera > Noctuidae > Cosmia > Cosmia trapezina. Next base: position 20,931,156 of record LR991034.1, read on the forward strand.
TTGATAACGTTGAATATGGAATGAGACCGGTGGGTGTAAACGCGGCCATTACTCTTTTATGGTCGCTAGCTTCAACCAATGATGTACGATTACATTTTTCATAGGAACCGATGAAACTATTTAGAGGGTCTGGCCCGAGGGGGGGTGAATCAGGTGAAGGGACGGGTTTCGCGTGCGTAGCCATCGATACGTTTTTTCAGCTCATTGCCCACGGCTTATAGACGTCATTACCGGGCAAGATATTTATGGGATAAAAACGTGGCTTTACATTTCAATCAAGGATAAAAATGGTGGAAGTAATGTTCTGTACTTTGGATTTGTGATCGGAATTTTTCTTCGGCGTTGATCGGGTTTTTGGTAAGCTTGTATATTGTTTACGCTTTTAGTTTGAGCTTGCTTAAGGCGATATTTTATTCGTAAATGTTGTTTGGTGAGAATGTTTTTGTTTGCGGTGTATTTAACTCATATTTTTTTCCTATTTGGTCCTCAGTATTTTGTTTAGAACTAAATCATTTGTTGTTTTCATCTTCATGACGAAATACGTAGGTATGGCAGAATACCTATCTTCATAGCCTTTTCCACATAGATAGATGTTACTTCGGCAACCTATGATAGAGGTTGGCTGTAAAGGTTTTAGTAGGGTACAATCACGATCATATTACTATACAGGATGTGGCGTAAATAGTGCTCCAACATTAAGAGGTCCACATAGCACAATTTGAACCTTTTTTTTCCTTGGTCTCAGAAAACAATTTTTTTAAATTGACAACCCACATTTTACCTACATTTTTTTTACACCATTCGCACCCTAACTCACATCACAATTATAAACCAAAAACAAAATCAAAAAAATTATATAATTTATTGAAAATATACTTACCTAACCAAATATAAAATATTTTATTCCGAGACTGGAAAAAAATGGTTCAAATTATGGTAAATGATAGCTGAATACACTGTGTATCGACCCCTTAACGTTGGACCACTATTTACGCCACACCCATATCGCTTCGTTTAACTTTAGATTTATGATAAAATGCTATATTAAAACAATTTTTAGCTTAGTAAGTTCTTAAAATATTTACATACCTTTGATTTAAAGCAAATTTTACTGCACAATATGGAACTGTTTACGTATAATCGTATACAATAGAAGGTAGACGGTACCATGATTACCTACATCATGATTACCTAATCATGTTTTGGTTTCAGTACAGCACTAGAAAGAAAATATAGTAAAATTTCTGTCATCTGTCAGGCAAGATGACACATCAAAATTTTTCGTTATTTTTAATTTAAATGTATTTATTTTGAAAAATTCATTGAGTCTCAATAATATCGCAAAGAATGTGCGCAATATGGATGGAGTTATGGAACTGTGGAGACGTGTCTTGCCGCTGCGTGCCAACGTAAGCGTGGGTGACCCGCGGCCGCCCGTTCGATGTCCACCGCGCATATTATAGGATGGAAGGAAACCAGCACATGAAATGATTTTTTGCTCCATTGGTGTAATTGCTGTATGGCGTTCCAGTGTGAGGATAAATAAATAAATTAAAATTAAATTAAATAACACAGATGGAAAATCCAAATGATTTGACCTACATTTGGTTTTATCCCTTAAACGACGCACGGCAGGTTTTCCGTTTGCTGTTTTAGGTAATAGGTGCAATGTTTGGTATAACTACTTACTAGAGACTCGTTTGCCGTTCTTTCTCCACTGTATGTTCGGTATGGGGTCTCCTCTGGCGGCGCAGTAGAAGGCAGCGATGCCGTTCGCTCGGACCTGCAGGTTGCGAGGCCGGATCGTGATCTCGGGCGGGTCTGTGGAGGAGAAAAAGACTTTATGTAGTAAACGATAAGATTAGAGTTGGTTTGTATATTAACCGGTGTGAGCGATGACAGAGAAAATAGTTTTAGTTGTGCAAGTGTTACAGATAATTAAACCAAAAATAAAACATATTATTGTATGTGGCATAGCTGTTTAAAAAAAAATAATAATAATAATAATAAGATATTATACATACATTTTAAATAATAAAAAGAATCAATAAAAGGTTTAAATAATAAACAACGAATAATTTGCTGTGTGGTATTTAATTTACAATTAAGAAAAACAATTACTAATTATAGCATTTTTATTTATTCATTCATAATACAGTATGACAATGTAGGTCTAACTTGAAAAATTTACGTTCGGTGAATTAAGTATGACTTATATTTTCAGGTCAAAACATTCTCAAAAAATCTGAAAAAAATTAATATCTCGAAAACTATGAAAAGTCGCAGAACGTACATGGGGGTGATTCGAATACCCCACGATAGAGGCCTAAATTTTTTTTTGCACGTCAACGTTCCGGGCAACCTGCATAACCATAAATTATCTATTCATACATTATACGAGTAGGTATTTATTGTTACTAGCAACAAGATATTTAGAGAGAAAAGATACCTGAGCGCCAGTGTACAATTTTTCTTATCCACAAGCACCATGAAATTACACAGCAAAATCCTGATTTCCCTAAGGGTTCGATTGGACAAGCGACCGTTGTCTATGTAGAAATAATAAGAAATAAGTAAGTAGTGAATCTATGAGAAAAATACTAAGCGAAAATATAAATTTCATAATTCTGAAACTGTGTTAAGGTGCATTTGGACTATTTAGATCCAATTTGCGACTCAGGTTATTTGGGCCTTTGGTATGGGATGCAACGTGTGTCGATACCCTTGCGCCATCCCACCTTCCTAGCACAGTGGGCTGTGCTGGTGCGGCTGCTGCAGGTGCGGAAAACCTCAAACGGCGAAAATATTCAAATATTTTTGGGAGTTATATTTTCGAGCCGTTTGCGGTTGAAACACTAGGGCCATGGGGTCCGAGTGCCCTCTTAGTTTTCCAAGACATCGCTAAGCGATTGGTCGACTCTTCACGTGACCAGAGGGCTGGCCTATTTTTTGGCCAAAGAATCAGCATTGCCATACAACGTGGCAATGCTGCCAGCCTTTTGGGCACTTTTCCTGTTGACAGCGATGCGGACGAATTTTATGATGCCCTATAATCCTCTCCCCTTCTTTTTTTATACAATGTACATATTATTATTTTAAATCTGTGTTAGTTTATATATTATGTACATAAAGAATAAATATCCCTTGATCGATAAATATCATTTGCGACTACTACTCTTGACGTAACCCCCTCTAAACAGTTGCGACAAATAAATTTAATATCTTGAGCGAAGAGTCGCTGAAAGTTGTCGGAAAGTTTCAGCTCTCCCGACACACGGAGACAATTCCACCGAATTGTTTTCCACAAAATTACACAGGAACTGAGAGTCCCGCGGTACATTTTCATTATTCGCGACGCGTCGAGATTAATGGCATTATCTTGTCGAAAAATGCGAGTTCAGCAGCGAAACAATTATGTACACGTAGAGTACTTCTTCCTTGTCCCGCTCAACGATCCGGAACAAAAATACCCTCATCTTAACGGACCATCTCGAAAAGAACATTGGACAAACGCCCCGGGAGCATTTCATTCCTGAACTAGAAAATGAAATCCCATTTAGTTCCACGTATTCCCCCAGGCGATTCGATCGATGCCACATTAATAAACGTATAGAGTAACGTATTTTTTCGAGAACTGTCATACGGGAGTTAATATATTCATAGAACGGACACCGCGGAGGGGCTCAAATTAGAGAAATCAAAAAAGGTAGATCGGATCTGCGCGCGTTATTGGAGGATATAGGGGGAATATGAAACAATACATTCTGAATCATGGAGTCGGCTCCCAGGGGACGAGACTCGAGAAAATTTGTGGCCAATAAACAACTAAAGCAACGCGAAATGAGATAAGATACCTATTGGGACATACAGCCACAAACCGATCACAAACATTCTGTGTACGTGTAAGCAAGACGCGCATGCGTAAATATCTGTTTGAAGAGAGCTTTGATTTTGTAATATGCTTGGATGGACACTTTCAATGTTACATTGACTACTGTTGGATGCCATTTGGAATCCTATTTGGGAGTGCATTCAATTGAGTTTGCATTGTCACTAAGTTTATTACACTGCATAAAATTCAATAGACTTTAACAACTTAATTATAACTAACTAGCAATTTTCCCTTTGATTCTTGGGAAGTGTGTTACTAAAGTTAAGATTTTTATTTAGTATCTACGCTGCGCGAAAGAACTATTTATTCCTCGTAACACCCGGTCTTAAATATAAATCCCTCTTTATTTCTTTAAATAGTGGACAATCCTTTTCGTTCGTGCCGCAAATAAAAACGCCATCTAAATTCACGCGTACGAGACCGCTGACACACTTAATGGTCGCACATTCGATGTCCAATTACAAAGATACTGAAAAAGATTTATATGGCTCATCACTATTATAAGCATTAATAGGATACTCTTTTTAGTTTATCAGACAGTGGTTTTTTTAAGCTTACTGTTGATATTAATTGCATAATCTCATTTTTTTATTTTTTATTTAGGGCAATTTGTGTAGATATTTTCTTGTTCCGCTAGACGATAAATCAGTTCTTTAAAGCCAATAAATAGACGCAAAGACTTTAGAAACTATTCGTCTAGACAAAAAGCACGTCGCAACGTTAAAAATAAACTTCCAAATAGCTATAAATACACGCTGTAATACTCCAATTTTTCACTAAGCTTACCACCCATTTTGAAAGCGTCGCATTAACTGTAATCCAGGCTACCGTCCACCCTACGCACCTAGCCATTCAAATATTTGCTTTAGAATCACGTCGCCCGGGGCCCGGGGAAAACTATGACGGATATGTTTATTCCTCGACGGCAGAGGTGACTGATCACGTTTCATATGTGAGCAGGATTGAAACGAGCGCCGTACGTGCCGACGCACGCATTCAGAAAAAACTCGGCCATTTTGTTTTTGTCGCGTCATTCGCGCCTGCCCTGAACGGATTAAATTATAGCTAGTCTAGACGTCACTGAACGCTAAATTGCTAAATTGATACGGTTTGAACGCGGCCGCGGGGTTTGGAAAAAATTGGCGTAAATGTCTATAAACAGAATTAAGACTTGGATAAAATAGTTTTGTCTATTGCTGATGAAACATTGTTTTGACTCCGAGACTGTTTTGCGGTGTTAGTCTGTCTTAAGATAGTTTTATCCACGTCTGCACACAGTCTTATATTGAGTATAACGATAGTTTCTCAAGATAGTTAGCAGACTAATATTACGAACAATCTTGCAACTCCTGCACATTTTGTGGTGGCCAGAGCAAATTCGTTCGTGCATAATGAGCCATTATTTCACCCCATACTATAAGACTACGGTTTGATCATCAGTTTTCACTTATTGACAATCAAGATAACCTCTTGATGCAAGCAGCTACATTATGATTGCGGAAGGCTTATTATCTTGTGTAATATAAGAATTTCAAAGGCAAATGTTCATCCAAAAGCTGCAGGGTAGGATATAAAGGACCTTCTCACGTACTTTTTTTATATATATTTTTAATCGTTTTTCCGTATCACAATTTAACGTGAAAGTAATGCTCCACTAATCCCTTTCTTCATCATTATTATTAATGCATCTAATACTTAAAAAAAGATTCATACACGCTCATCAATCACTGCACGTTCGACGGTTGGTACCAATTACCGAGCAATGACGTCATAAAGTTCGCGCAAACGTGAAACTCGAACAACAAAGAGAAATATTGCGATCAATTATTATCGAGTATTCATTATTCAGCTGAACGAAATCGTGTCGTTGTGATCTCGATCGCTTTGTGATAGCACTTGCGATTCGATAATGTCGAGTTGCTGACTCGAAGCTCGTTGGCGATGACATAAAAAATCGACGAGGTCTGTCCAACACTATTTAGAATGTAAATTTAAAAAGTAATGGATGTAGAAGGGTCGTTTGATTTTAGAATTCGATTTTTAAAATAAGTATGAGATTGTTGAATTTTTAAGTTGCCAGTATATTTATATTAATTATTTAGTGTTTTATTTAGATGTATCTAACCATTCAATTTCTTTCATTTTTCTGTTGCTTCAAACAGTTATACCTAATTAGAGTGCTCAATATTTTAATGCCAATAAATTGCCATCGAACATAACAATACAAATCCAATAACAAAAGCCATTTAAAACAAAGCGTGTAACGATTTTTTTTATTTCAAATTATTACGTCGGTGTAATCAATTTATGATATCGTCGGATTTAATTTTATTGTACAGGGGCATTTCATTACGTTCCCCAATAGAGTTAATCGAAATGTGCATACGCCGCTCGGTCGCATATATCCGCATAGGCAATTTATGACAATAATCTGGACGTTTCCGGATATAACCGGTTTTGCGGGTCGAATAGAAGTGTATTGCGATTTAAACTGTATGAAATTTATTATATTGAACTGTACGGTGGAGTATTCATTTGCATAATTCTATTTGGACGTTGAAAATTGTGAATAACTGCTACTTTGCTGTGTAAAAATTTTGGATTTCAATTCTTTTGTAAGTTACGAGGCTTTTATACGTCAGTAAGTAAATTATTATCAACACCACACAGCATGAAGAAGGAAAAAACAAAACATCGATAAAAAACGAAAAAAAAAATGCAATATGAATTAATTTGCGGCACTCCCGTAAAAAAACACCACGCTCTGTAGTCGCCAAAGAAGAATCCCAAGTCCTGTAACAGAAGAATCATTTAACAAAACTTACGTGTCAAATATCGTATATAAATATTGCCAGTGTCGTTGACAGTTGGCATTTGTGGCGCCAGGATCGGGGGGAGCGGTGCTTCTTCTATCTCTTCTGTCACTAACACTTCTGGGGGCTCGGTGTCTTCTTCTTCGTCTGTTAAGAAGAATTGGTGTTGGATGCGCGAGCGGTTGTCGTATTTCTGCGATTTTGTTTTGTTTTTATTTTGAATTTGGAGGTTGTGACATGTTTTTATATTTTTAATTTGTTGAATAAATTGGCATATTCAATGCATTTTTCGCATATTTCAGTTTCGTTCACAAGTTCTTATATGACTAAAAAGTAAATAGAAATAGGTTTATTCAAAGTCATAATAAAAATTCACTGTTGATTAAATAGAGGTTTCTTATGTGTTGCGTTGACAAACATCAGACGATAGATAGACGAATAGATGGTCATTGCCACATATATGGGCGTCTGCTATTACATAGGAATCATGGACTTCATCATGGAATCAGTATAAAACTAGATCCCTATATTTTAATTGATATTTCAGCGAATTGTTTATTCGGACTGTGAATTTACAAAATAGGTAAACAGTTTTACCTACAATGAGTTGATAGGCATATTCATTATCAGATCGTCCATAATTTACATTATAGTTCCCAATTGTTGCTGTCATGAAAACAAACTATTGCTAATTGTAATCATCAAAGTTTAATTATTTCAGGAATAAAGGTAACCAATTATGTGAATAATTGGCATAAACCAATTATTGTTTGCAGTCGAAACAACCGCGCTAGCGTAGCTTAACCTTCTATCGACCTTTTAAGCGCTTATTATTTAGTCACAAGTACCTCTTGTAGCACTATATTCAATAGGAGAAATAGACACAGTTTGGTAAGGCGCGGGACACACAGAAAAGACGTAAGACGCAGACGGGGCGCAGACAGCGATGCTTCTATACATTTTGTCCTCTCTTCCGCGTCCCTTTCATACAAAATGTATACAAGGTGTTTAATGGTTGTTTTCCTCTTAAAGGTTCATTGTACTCATCATAATGAACAACTTTCACTATGGGACCAAACCTGAAATCGCGAAAAAAAAATCAACTGCTCCCTACATTTTGACGAGTTTGATGTAGATAAATGTACTGAACAGCTGATTTTTTTTTCGCGATTTCAGGTTTGGTCCATAGTAAAAGTTGTTCAAAATGATGAGTAGGTACAATCTCCCATTTCGATATGGAACATGTTTTAAATTTCATCCCGTATACATTTTGTCCTCTCTTCCGCGTCCCTTTCATACAAAATGTACAGAAGCGTCGCTGTCCGCGCCCCGTCTGCGTCTTACGTCTTTTCTTTTCGCGCCTAAAGGGCACGGACCGGTAACTTTTTGTCTATAAAAAAGCGACCGAACTACAAGTCTTGCTTTTTATTAGTGTGTGACATAATAATAATAATAATAACCCCACCGCAGTATCTCTACGTTGACGTCGTGGTGGGGCTTGCGTGCTCCGAATTTTAGGTCTGTGCCGGTAGAGTTCACTGTGCCGGAACAGGTCTAGGATGAGGAGCCAGACCAAGAGAGATACAGAAACCCGCAGGGCAGCATGTGGCGAGCTGTTGGGCAGTAGCGACCCCACGGACCCTATCTCCCGGGAGAAGTCTTGTTCCTCACCTCTCGCTTGCCTTAATTGGCCGGCTGGAGTGAACACTGACGAGGAACAGAGCTCCCACCTCTTTCTTGCCTTTATTGGCCGGTTTGAGTGGAGATTCGCAAGAGCAAACGTGCTCGGAGGAAGGAAGTATTCCAGTAAGTGTTTGTAGGGATCTTGACCATCTTCCGGGCTCTGGGATTGTTCTGAGAACCGTGGGATACCTCTCCACTCCTCACAAGCACCTCAGGACATGTTGCCCCCTTGCCGCTACGACACTATGTGCTAGCGACCTTTTCGGGGGCCCATTATTGTGTGTGCAAGTCACCCCCTGCCATTTTATCCGTGTATTATAAAACATTGATCCGGCAGGGGCCATAGTCCTTTCATAGTTCTAGGCAACCAGTCCACTTTAGCCACTCAAATCCATAGTCCAATCTCTTTATTTCCATATACTGCAATAGTCCTGCACCAACCGGGGGTTGTCCTTGGGTGCACTTGCATAGTGCGTACAGGGATAATCGTCGGTTGGTGCCTCATTTCATTGAAAGCTTCTAATGGGCCTCTGCGAGTTGGCTTTGGCCCCTCGTACGCCTTCTAAAGGTCCGGGACTCCAGGGTCCCGAGAATTGTCAAGACATAATAATAATAATAACTTTATTAGCAACTCAAATTACAACTTACAAAAATAACAGTGAAACCACACTAGGCAGAGCCTGAATCGTGGCTGTCAAACAAAAACGATTACTCTAATAATAGTAAAATAAATTAAATCTGCATATCATTCTCATGAAGTTTAAGTGCGAGTGTGTTGTATGTATATGAGTGTGAAATGTGTAAATAAGTGTTTGAGAGAGTATTATGTGTGAAGTTTGTTATGTGTGTCGTGTGTGATAAAATTTAATGAGAGTGTGCAGCTTAGTCTTTAGACAACTGTACGTAGCAATTGTTCCATCTGATAGTAGTTCATGCCGGTGATCAATTTCCTAACTTTAGCTTTGGCTTCACGAGTTGTATTATGCTGGAGCGTATATAAACTATATAGCGGATATAAACACGTTTTATGCCAATAGAAATACGTATACTAACGCTCTGTAAAGAAGTAACCAACAAGTAAGTATGATCAATAAAATTTGACCTAAGCAAACAAGAACGTGCTGAAGCATAATAATAATACCGTATTTGGTTCACGATACTGGGTTAACTTGTACTGAGTGTTTGAGTGGGTCAGTAATACGGTAGTTGTGTTAGATTTTATGTTTAGTATGAGTGTGTGGCGTATTTTTGTGATTTTTACTGGACTTCAGGGTCACTCTAGGTAGGTACTTTCATTCATTCAACTTGTATATTATATTCATAGGCAATATCTACTAATTGATGATGAAAATCAATCTATACAACACGTAACTCTATTGAAAACTAGCTGTGCCCCGCGAAGTCACAAGATATTCTAAAATAACAGCCACGTTTCAATAAAACTCCTGCCAGTGAAAGTCCCGTCAAAATTGGTCCAGCCATATCGGAGATTAGCCGGAACAAACAGACAAAAATTTAAAAACCTGTTTTTTATTATGAGTACCGTATATATTTTCATATACATTTAGTAAATAGCTGTTATTTTGACATTACAAACAGACACTTAGATACATAGTTTCATAATATTTACGATTTTTGATGGATTTTCATCTTCAATGACCTGAACGATGCCTAAATGTCACCCATCTGTCTACTAAACTATGAGTTCTTTTTTTCTCATATTATTTCTAAAAGAATTTTGTATTAGTGCCAAATGCACTGTACTGTGAACTAAGCGATCATTATTTATAAAGTACTTTGACGGTAATCTCTGCTTTAATAACATTCAAACAACGTAAAGCCAAAACCTCTGAGTCTAAAAACTTGAAAATCTGCACAAGAAGTTCATAATTGACCGCGCGAGCGCAGCGAGTGAACCGTCTCTGCTTCAAGTCTGGCAAAATTTGCTTTCGTCAGTTTGTTGCTCTCCTCTACAGGTCGTATTTTACAACCGATCTGGACGAACCTTGAGGTATACAGGTTTTACGACTTTCTAGATTTTTTTTTGTCGTCGGGGATTTTTGATTGGAGGGTAGGTCCTCCAAAAAGGGGGCTACTGGATATCTCCGCCTTATAAGATCCGATTTTGATGGTTCTTTTTTATTTGAAAGGTAAGGTTGGTCTCATAAAAAAATGGTGAAGATCTGATGAGGTTCTTCGGCATGATGAGCAGAATAGCTCCTCAAAATGCAGTAAATTGCTCACTTTGAGATTTCTACCAGTGGAATCGGCCCTTTAACTACTAGGTAGGGATTAATGGAGCACCTGGGACCACCTTCTCATCACAAAACTAGCGAGTTCTGACAATAATTATCAGAATTCTCTAAAACGAGGCTTTAAAAATAATATTAATGTTAGTTGTACAACAAGATCACTAGATGGCGCTAATGTGTATCGCTAGATCGCGCTGTGTTGCAAAAAAAGTTTGTTCTCGCGAGGTCTAGGTACTGTTCGCAGAACTACTGGTATAATGAAGTTGAGCACTATAGAAGGATTTTTGAAAATTCATCCACTAAAGGCGTTAAATATGGACCCCATAGGCGATGAAAGTTTGAATTAAAGTTCGTAATTTTTGCCGATGGGAAATCCCATCGGGCGCACTAAAGAAATAAATTACGATATTTCAGCAATTATGAAGAACCTACCTGAACACTGCCCTGCACCCAGAGATCAAAACAACAACAAAAGCCTAACCTGGCAACAAAACAATAAATCAGCCATTGTTACCACCTAGAGAAAAACACTCGCACCGAGATCTCGATACTCCAGTATCGATGCAATAAATAAACATCGGAACAACATCGATTATTGAAAGATTTATATCTCAGCGCACTGACGTATATAGTTCTGCCATTATTCATATCGAGTTTCATTGTATGAAGATACGATAAAAATGGATAATGGGAGTACCCCTTTATGTTTCGATCTGGAGCGAATGGAAACGAGTTTCTTTTGAATTTTATAGTGCGCACGGTAATGTATCGTGGGCAGAAAACTCGCTGGAAATATTAATGACGCTTCTGTTGAGTTTAAATCTTTGTATTGGTATGTTATTTTCGGATTTCTAAGATTATACCTATTGCAAAAATATTTAACCTTTTGTATGCCCGGTAATTACACAAACAATTAAAAAGCCATTGTGTCTCGCTTTCGCATACAAAGCGTTAAGGCAAGTAGGTATAGCTGCTAACAGTACCACCATTGAAAAAAAAATCGGTCAAGAGCGAGTCGGACTCGCGCACCGAGGGTTCCGTACAATCATTTACATGTAATTTTTGTGGGGGGGGGGGGGTATTTTTTTTTTACATTTGTCATCAAGTCGAACTATGCTGCCTAAAAAAAGAAAAAAAATGTTTGAGAATGTGCAAATAGCGCTCTTTCACATGATACCCCACATGCCCTAGTAGCCCCACTTCGATTTTTTAAGACACCCTTTCAGTCCCTGTTGCAAAAAATCATATAATATTTTTATTTCTTTCATAATTGAAAAATAGTTGAGCAAACGTCACCTAAAACTGTTCCAAATTTCAAGTTGATAGCATTAGTACTTCTTGAGATATCCAGCTGTGACAGACAGACAGACAGAGTCACACCATAAGGGTTCCTTTTTACCATTTTGATACGGAACCCTAATTAATAAGTCAGGAGATATGGAACATTTTGAAATTTCCTATGCTCACATTTTTGGTCAGATGAGGAAGAATTTTTTGAATTAATAAATCAATATTAAACCTCCTAGGATCAAAGCTGTTATCGCCAAAAGGGCCGTTTTTGGCCGTTAACTGCTATAACTTCGAACAATATTACAATTCCATATCTCCTAACTTATTAATTTATTTCTCAATGGTGTCAATTTTAGCAGCTATACTCGCCTTAACAGGACGCTTCGATCTAGAACTGACAACAATCAAATACAAAACCAAACCAAAATACCTAGTTTCAGTTTTGAACTACCCGCATAAAACACAATTTGTAGTAGACAATCGAGGCAAATTGATTAGTACAGTGCTTGCAGACAATAGCTAACCTATCTAGGTACTGTGTTATGTAGGTACTCCATAGTACTTCAGTGTACTGCAAACTGAGCATTCAATTCGCTATTGTTGTTCGTGGCTCCTGTTCTGGCGGCAACTATGAGTGACTGGGTCTGTAGTATGGGAGTTTGAAGAGGTTTGTTCATATTCCTTCGTCTTTTGTTTTGAATGTGACATGTGTCGAAAAAAGTGCAAGGCACACATGTTTGTCTAAAGAAACCGCTCCCCTAGCCTTTCTATGTTCTATGTTCTATGTTAGAGGGTATGGTTTCCGCACTTAGTCCTTTATTTGGACCATTGTGCGTGGGCCATATCGGCCGTCGGGGCTTATTCCCCTATAAATAATAATAAGTCCCCTAGCCTTTACCCCTTTATTCATAAACGCGGAGTAAAGTTACAATCAGTACATAAAACCATCAGATTACCCACATATTTTTCAAGGAAGAGTATTCTATCTATCTATCTATCTATATTTTTCAAGGTTTAAGTTTTACTTTTTGATAAGAGGGTTACTGTAATTGTATCGAATAATAGTGTCATATTGAAGAATTTGAGGGGATATTTCCAAAACATATAACTCTTAGTTAACACACTCCTCGATAATAAGAAGCACAAATATGTTCATTAAAGGTAACGCTTTAAATTTTTATCAATAAACTTAAATTTAATTAATATAATTTTATACCTTTGTGCATAAAACTTGCATAGTTGTAATCTAACTGGAAAAAGTCACTGGCTCCTGGAAAACACGTACCTAACCTCCGCAGCTCTGGAGCCAGGGTTTCACTTTTTTTCTGCAACCTGTGTTTATGCCAATAAAGAATATATTATTATTGGATGGTATTTAAAAGTACTTCAATTTATTCCCATTTCATTTACCTAATTTTGCCTGTGTTCCACCAAATATACTGAATGTGCACCAAAATATGTTAATTAAAATATGTCATAACGAGCATCTATTGGATATGGCGCTCGGCGGCCGCTGCCGCGGCACCGCTCGCTTCGCTCGCTCGCCGTCGCGCGTTAAGGGTCACTGTTCTAACCTAACCTAACCCAAATGATTCTAACCCAAATGATTCACCAATGTGAAGTTTCGGACGCGCGAGTGTTTTGTGTAACATTCAGGAATATTTGGTGCACGATCAGTATTTTGATGTACGGATAATATTTTTGGTGAACACAAAAATATTATCCATTATTATTTATTAATGCTAGAAAAGTAGTTTTTCTAAAAAGGGGACCCGTGGGTTGACCATTCGACTACTAACCAGTCTGTATTCACCCTTTTTCTTTATAACTAGTCTCTATAATAACATCACTAGTACACGTCACTCACAACTCCATCCTACCAACAAATGCCACCTAATGAATGGCAGTCGACTTGCACAAAAAGGTTAAAATAAACACTAGAAGAACAATGGACGCAAAACAAAGCGACTTGCCCCTCAAAGGCGAAGTGAAAAAAATACAAGGAAATGTTAAAAAGACTGAGTTAGAAGTAATTGCTGATGCAGAAGGTCCCAAGTTTGATGTGTGGAATTGACGAATTGTTTTTTTAAGAACATGGTTGAAGCTCTGGTCGATCCCGTGCGAAATCATCTGCTTAACCTTTTCCAAAATATGTTGGGGTCGGCTTCCAGTCTAACTGAATGCAGCTGAATACCAGTATTTTACATGTAGCGACTGCCTATCCGACCTATACAACCCAGTAACTGGGAAATACTACCAGTATTACCGAGAGGTATCGCCTCGGTAAGACTGGGTGTCAGACTTTCGGGCTTCAGACGACCGTAACGACTGTCAAAGAAACAAGAATAACAGCCGGACCAACAGCTTAACGTGCTTTCCGAGGCACGGGGGGGTCTCGGTATGTAAAGATGGTCGTCCACGGACCGATCACGGAAGCGTAGCTTATCCTGATCGATGGACTCGTGCGGCTATTATCCCACGAGACCCACGAGCGACGATTAAGAGGAAACGTGGGTGCTCTATTCTCCATACAAAAAGATACAAACGCTCTCGCCTGTTTTCTTTCTGGTTAATGACCACAAAGCAATGATTTTTTACAGAAATATAAATATCAGCTACTTGTATGCCCCTATGTTTTCCTTTTTGATGATATATTATTTTTATAAGAACTAGAACCATCCAAAAATGCTCAAAATTGCCTATTCAGACCGCTGTCAACAGACGCCTAGTGTACTAATTTGACAACTATTAACGAAAAAAGAAAAACATAGGGGCATAGTATATATCCTTCTTATTCAGTTTATGAAATATCTTTTAAATTGGTCCAATATTGGAGGAGGAAATAGGCGAGAGCCAAACCTCGAAATGTGACTTTTTACACAGGCTATTTAGTCGAATCTGCAGTTGTCCTTATCGCACGAATTCGAGGGTGGAGCGCTCGCAGAGCGACAGCAATACCTTCTTAAAATACCTAATTTTTCGCCCCCATTTCCTCTTAAGGACGAAATTCGCTCGCACCGATTGTGTCAACTAAGTTGTATAGAGGTTTAAACACCACCACTGGCGTGGACGTGTCTTCTTAAGCAAAACAATCAACGTGGGAAATCGCGCCCTACGTCCGCGCAGGAAACACCTATGTTTGAACATTTTAATTCCTTTAAACCGTCGTCACACGCCAAGTAGCAGACACAATAGATTTTTTATTGTTATCTGAACACCTGGGTGTCAATCGACGTTTAAATAGTTAATAATTTTAAGGCACGTCGCTCACACGAGCTAGACTCGAGGCGGGCGTCCAGGCGCGGGCGCACAAGCGGTGCGACGCATCTACGTTTTTTTAAGGAATAAATGGCAGTGCGCTCATATACTAGAGTCGCAGCACGGGCGAGGTGGAGGCGTCTTCTCAAAACATTGTGAGACAGTAGCAACAGCCTCCTGAAAGCTAATTGCTGATGGGCCTGACGCAAGCCTCAATGAGGAATCTTATAAAAACCATTGTCGGTAGTAGAATTTAAGAACTAACATAGCATACAAGACTAACATCTAGAATTGTAAAGATTTTTGTATTAAATACGCCTGGGATCGAATTGATGGCTAAAAAAGTTAAAGGATCAGAAAGATCAGCCATGACTCCACCACAGTTCCTCGTAACCTCTCAATTTGTTTCAACTCACCATTTTCAAACAACCAAAACTTAACCCTAACTAATCGAGGAGTATAAAGCCCTGATCACAACACCGGTACATCGTCAGAGGAACACGCGGCTGCGATATATCATGGAACGCGGGCGATACGCGAATAAATCGGTATTCTATCGCCCCGGGGAATTTATCGTGCATTCCGTTAATAGCTAACATTAATATGAATCGCGCCCGCTCCCGCGAGGCTAATGTGCTACGCTCCGTTGCTTGTTTATGTAGACAAGGCTTTAGAATTTCGGCGATTCAAAAAAAATGTATTGTAAAATTGTGAGTAATTTGGGTGAAGGGTTGTTTCCGTGGGGCATGTGGGTGCGATTGGGTTTGAAAGTTTTTATGGCGTGTATGAGTGGGCCATTTTCGGAGTAGGATTGGTACTTTTTTTAATACCAAAAAAAAATTTGATCAAAATATGTGTGCATGGAGTAAGAATTAACAGCTGCACCAACATATGTTTGGTATTACGTGATAACTTTTGTTTGCCTGATTTCCAAAGCTGGCAACTATTTAAAACTACCAAACTTGGCCATAATTATGGCGACTGTCAAACCCTCGGGCTCCGTGAGGGTTTTGGGAGTGCTTGCTCACCTTGCGAGCTGGTGTTCGCTGAAGAATGATAGGTCATGCAAACCGTCGGGGCCTCGGGCTTCGTAAGGGTCACAATGACACTACCTGATGAGTTCGCTACGGTCTAAGGGAGGGGCTGCCTACAAAAATAAAACATAGGGTACCTTAAACCAAATGTTTATTCCACGGAATTTCACCTTTGCTGGTTACATAATAAGGTATTCGAAACTGAACCTTATAACATGATGTTATATGAACTTGGCGGAGAATCTCGACACCGCGATCTAATTTCTGGACTCAAATAAAAAGTGCCATCTATTGGTCCCGATAATAACTAATACAAACATTACGGTAAAAACAGTTGTGTGAGTGCGACATTGATTTACGGGCGATGTTGCTACTAGCCGATAGATGGCTGCACAGCAATCAAGTGATTACCTAAGTTCGCGAGAAATCGAATCCGCTGGCTGTAGACGCGTTGGACCATAGTACTTGTCGCAATGGTTGAGTGACGGACTTGAGAAAATGATGTTGGCAAAACAAATCGTGTAATAACACACGGGTCTTTTCTTCTTCGTACTTAGTTTAACACACTGCTGTGTGTCTTTTTTACTGACTCAGAACAGAACTCAAATATTTTCGACTTTCCTGTAGTCAGATATTACTACAATATTAATTACCAGGAGGGCTATTGACTTAACATGCATAACCAAATTCAAAAGCTAAAAAAATTTCGCTTTCCTGTAGACAGATAGACTAAACTAGGATAATAATAAACAGAGAGCATAACCAAATACCAGCGAGTACCACGAAATAAGCGAAACTGCAACGACAACGCGTCAGTCACACAACGCAGTACTCCATATTAAATTCCTCTTCAAACGGGGCTATGCTTCAAATATTTTCGTATTGTTTTAGAACTTATTTGAGCTCAGTTTTGCGGGTATTTCACCGAATATTGCTACATAGGTTTGTTGCAGTCTTGACAAGGGGTTAATCCACCACGCGGGCCCAGTGCAGTGGGTTGGTAGATGCCACATGTCTTCGAATTTTTGGTTCTAGGACATTCACCGGTTTCCTCACGATGTTTTCCTTCACCGTTTTCAGAGCAGTGGTGATGAAACAAGTGAAGTGCCTGTCTGGGTTCGTACCTTACGACCTACATAGAACTCGTAAGTAAAGGCGGTTACCACTGGGCCACCACTGCTGAAGATCTATAATAACATCAATTTGGGAAGCCAGTAAAAATGCTGATAAGTCGCTTAATGAACACTACGCTGCATGAAGTCTTAATCACTTTGCTTGATAGAATTACCTATTGATATTGGTATCACGTATATCTCCGGCTAGCTTTATCTACCTTAAGTGTATATCTCCGGCTACCTTTATCTACCTTAAGTGCAGAAGAGGTGGTTATACTATGGTTAGGTCCATATTTCACAAACCTAGATGCGGTTTTACGTACAGTCGACTTACGAATACTAAAACCTTAGAACCTTGCCATATTGAGATACAAATGGCAACATAAAAAATGTCACGTAACATTAATTGACCAGTACACGAGTTTAATGTGACAAAGTCCAAAATCTTACGAGCGTTGGCTCCGTACGGCATTTCATACAAACTTTCAAGTCCTTTTTTATCGAAATGAATGAACCGATTTTAATGAAACTTCATACGCATAAGCAGGATACATAGGTCTAAAAAGTTAGTTAAGAACATTTTCGTAAAATAGTGTTGCAGCTAAATTCGACCGATTTTAAATATTCCATAGAAACAGAGATTTCCAATTATCTTTTTTTTTAATAAGACATTTCGAAAATGTTCTTAACTAACTTTTTAGACCTATGTATCCTCTTTATGCGTATGAAGTTTCATTAAAATCAGTTCATACATTTCGATAAAAAAGGACTTGTAAGTTTGTATGAAATGCCGAACGGAGCCGACGCTCTTAAGGTGATCATACCTAAGTAAAACTTGAATATCTTTCATCTGAAAGATAAAATATTTATATACGAGTAATACCCATCATGCAACATTTTACCGCTATCTTTTACAGAGAAACCGTCGGTCGATAAAAAGCACCGTATTTACATTGTACCCAAGCATTTCCTATCTCGAGATACCCTCAATGTTTCATACATAAGATGAGAGATTGGTCCATAAATCCGATCCATCGTAACAACTAATAGAGTCTTCCTTAAGCGCCATTAAACACCAACTATGGTTTCCATTCGACTTTCCCTTAATGGTACGCGATGTATAGTATGAAACTTTTTTATGTATTTTTAGTTCAGCGCGCTTGAAGCGGAAAATGTTGCATTTTAGCGGCTTTTTTTTGTAGGTTGGATTTTTTTTTAGAATAGCAGCATTTTACGGCACTATTTGGCACTAAAAATCACTTGTGTAAATGGTATTTATTTATTTCTGGCCAACCAACAATTGTTTATACTTTTACATGTTAAAAATAAACATTCTTATATCATAGGTTAGTATAACAATCTCTTATAGGTTAGCACCGCATGCCCCATAAAGTAATAGATGTTACCAGTTATAATCAGGCTAACGTAAATATCATGAGACTGGCGAAAGGTATTTCGCTAATTCGTATCAGTCTCTAGAGGTTTGCTTTAAAACAAAAACAAGGATTAAAACTGTCACAAAATAACTCATCTGTGGTTTCTAGTCTACAATTTCCACGTAAAACATTTAAAACCACTTAAAAACCTTCAGCAACTCTTCCTTCCCCACAACACACATCCATCTACACATACATAGAAATACAAACTACGCCACTAGATAAGCTGCTTCTACGTTAAAACGCGGTTCATTAGCGGAGGTGCGCTCTCAGAGTGCACTTCTAGTTTTATAGCACATAAAACGTCATTGAGGTTGATGGAGTCGTCGCAAGCGCAACACCCGCAGTCCCACTTTAATGCACTGTTAACACGATGCCGTATCAAGAATTTTGATTACATTTTCTTGTGTGTGTTGCATCGTTTTGTGTGTGTGTGTGTAGAGTATTTGGGTTTGTAAGACTAAAACGTTGTGTAAGACGTTTTGGAGTACCTGTGAAAATTGTGGAATTTAGTACTGTTCTGAATGTTTAGATACGTTACATTGAAGATGGAGTAACAGCATTTGGAAAGGTGTTTTAGGTAATTTTGACTTGGAGTGAGATTGGATTAAGTACATAAAAGAATATTACCCGATATTTCCCGGATGAACAACGGTTGTATTTCGTTAGGCATACTTACTCTAAAAATGACAAATTATCAGCAACAATTTCAAAGACAAAATTCACAATAGACTATTCTCTATCGTGAATGAATCTCTTCAGTATCATAACAATTTAGATACCCCTAAAATGGGAATAGTACGAGCAACAATTTTGAAGTTGGACTTCATGATAACGAATATACCTTTAATATTACAATACACTTAATCTAAATTACAAAAATTATGCTTATACTAATCTTAATACTACTTACAAATTGTAAAAAAATGAACTGACGATAATATCGGCATAAAATTGTAGGTGTATAACTTTTCTCTTTTTCATCTAATGTTCAGAACCAGAAGTTTTTCTTTAAAAAGTGGCGTCAACATCCTCCGCCGCCTTGAGAAAACGCAGTGTTCTCAAGCAAAGTATAAGCTAAAAGAATATTTAATATTTTAAATAATTAATTACTAATTAAAGTTAAGCGAATATTATTGGAAAGTATTATGTTTTATTTAGCGGTTATTTAGTTATTAGTTTATTGAGATGGTAATGGACACAATTTTACAATAGGTCTTTTAAAATTGCCTGTAGCCGTTTTGACTAAAGCTACGCGAATAGTACCGTCCTTACCGGGATATACTTCAGTTATTATGCCTATTGGCCAGCGTAATGGAGGAATATCATCTTGATGAATTAGAACTACTGTACCGAGCTTTATGTTATCTACCTGCGTTAACCATTTCTGCCTAACCTGAAGATTGTGTAAATATTCTACACGCCATCTTTTCCAGTAGCTACACACCATCTGGTCTAATAATTGTTTCCGACAACTAAGAGATCTCGATTCATCGGGAACGTTTTCTATGGGCAGAGACGTTAAAGGTGAAGCCATAATAAAATGAGCAGGTGTAAGAGGTTCCGGATACGGTTCCTCAGATAAGACACAGAGTGGTCTCGAGTTAAGGACTGCCTCAATTTGAGTGAGGACAGTCAGGAGTTCCTCATAAGTGAGAATTTGGGAACCAATGATGCGGTATAAATGGGTTTTAATGGATTTTATATTGGACTCCCACAATCCCCCAAAATGCGGAGCGCGGGGTGGGATCATTTTCCATTCAATTCGGTAGCAATCGGTCAGTAGATTTTGTAATTGAGCTTTAGCTCCAATGAAATTGGTTCCATTATCGGAATACAAACATGACACAGGTCCACGTCGTGAAAGAAAACGTTTAAAAGCGGAAATAAATGTATCAGAAGATACATCGGTAACCAGTTCAATGTGAACTGCTTTAGTAACAAGGCATATAAACACGGATATATAAGCTTTTTGACTTCTTTGACCACGACGTCTACATAAAGTTACTTTTATTGGGCCAGCATAGTCTACGTCCGTATGCACAAACGCTTTGGTCTCCCGTACGCGGCAAGTAGGCAGATCAGCCATTTTTGGGCTGAGGTGTGAAGGACAATTTTTAAAACAAAAATTGCAAGCGTGTAATCTTTTCCTAATGACACTTCTGGACGAGAGTATCCAATACTTCTGACGCAACAGTGAACTCAGAAGGTTGGATCCAGTATGACAATGAACGCGGTGAAAATAATCAATTAAAACATGGGTAATGTTATCATGCTTAGGTAATAAAGCGGGGTGCTTAGCTTCATAAGGAAGGTTGGCATTAGATAATCTACCTCCGATTCTAATAATTTTCTTGTCATCGATAAAGAGATCGAGACGTTTAAGCGATGAACGTAAATTATCCTTCTGTATGTCTTTGTACAATTGTTTAAAGTGATGTTTTTGAACAGAGCGGATTAAATATATTTCAGCTATATTCAACTGGGAAACGGAAATCACGCTGCTACATTTGTCACGAGGAATAATGCGTAAAAAGCGCAGTATGTAAACTATAATATGTAGGATTTTATTCCAAGACGAAATATTCTGTGAAACTGTATAAATTAAATCAGGTTCCAAAGAAGCGGATGCGTTATGTGTCAAAGATTTAAATTCAGGTAGTTCTTCACAAGAGGCAGGGATAAACGGAGTGATAGGCCACTCGGATATTGGGTGTTGAAGCCATTTAGGGCCGTGCCACCATAAATCATGTGACAGTAACTGTTCAGGCAGAAGACCTCTTGACAAACAATCACTCGGGTTTTCTTTACCACTAACATGATAGAAATGTTTAGAATCAAGATTTTCTTGACATTTAGCGACGCGGTTGCTAACAAAAATATTCCATCTATGTGGGGAAGAATTAATCCACGAAAGGGCAATTTTCGAATCGGAGAAAGCAAATATATTATTAATTGCTACACGAGCGCGGTAAGTGTCATTAATTAATTTAATAAGTTTAGACATGAGAAGAGCGGCACATAATTCTAGCCGAGCTAAAGAAACTACCTTTACAGGTGCGACCTTGGATTTAGCACACACCAAACGTACGTGTGTGTTACCATCGGTGTGTGTTACATGTAAATATATGACGCAACCATATGCTTTCATGCTGGCGTCTGCGAAACCCACAATATTTATTATGCAATTCATGGAAACTGCTAAATGCCGTGGTATTTTTAATGAGGAAAGAAGAGGCAGTTGATCTTTAAACTTTTGGAAAAGCGATACAATGGTATGTGGCGGAGTATCATCCCAACTGATATGAAGATCCCATAACTCTTTTATAAGTAATTTGGCAAACAAGATTACCGGAGCAGCAAAGCCCAGTACATCCCACAGGCGTGCGATAGCGGATAGAATGGATCTTTTGGTACAAATCCCATCTAGTTCAGATGTAGTAAAAGTGAAGCTATCATCCGAGGGAATCCATTTAAGACCTAAAATTTTTAAATTGTCCTTATCCGAGAAATTAATAGAAGCGCGATTGGATTGCGGAACAGTAGCTAACAGTTCTTGTGAATTACTTGCCCATTTGTTTAGATCAAAACCTCCAGCTTTAAATAATGCGATGAGTTCGCTGGATAGAACCTTAGCCTCTTCCAATGAAGGAATAGATGTTGCTAGGTCATCCATGTAAAGCTCTTGCGAAGCTACAATAGCAGCGCGTGGAAAACGATGTTTTTCATCCGCTGATAACTGGCGCACTGTGCGCATGGCTAGAAACGGGCTAGATTTGAGTCCAAATGCAACCCTGTTAAATTGAAATTCCCGAATAGGCTCAGTGGTGTTAAAGCGAAATAATATTTTCTGATATCTTTGATGCTCATTAGTAACAGCAATCTGCAGATACATCTGCTTTATATCTGCGGTAATCGCAATTGGAAATAAGCGGAATTTTAATAACAATATAAATATGTCGGCCTGCAAATTCGGCCCTGTGTGCAAGATGTCATTAAGTGACACGCCATTATGACATTTTGCACTAGCGTCAAGAACAATGCGAACCTTGGTGGTTACTTTATCCTGCCTAATAACAGGATGATGCGGTATGTAATATCCCTTATCGCGATCCACAGCAGTATCACTAGAAATTATTTCTGTTAGATAATTTTTATCAATATATTCCTGAATAATGTCGTTATAACTGGCACGAAGCTCAGGATCTCGCAATTTAGAATATTCTAAAGAAAGTAAACGTCGATACGCTGCAGAATGGGAATTTCCTAACACCTCTGGATTTTTACAAAACGGTAACGCAGTACAATATCTGCCGGTGGAGTCACGTGACACAGTAGCAGAATACTGCTGCTCACACTCCCTTTCTGACGGACTACAGAAGGTTTTCTCGGGAATTTCCTCAAGATTCCAGAATTTATGAAGCGAGTCATCTAACGAAAGAAAACAATAATTATAATCACAAGTTGTGAAATATGAAGCGGTATTCAATGCAGTGGACGCAGGGTTACACTCGTATTGAACAGCGGGAATATCGCCCATTAAAATATAACCGAATACGGTTTCAATGGCTGATGGAGCGGGAGGTGATATAATTTTTCCACCTAACAACAAAAATGGGTACAACTGTGCCCCAATAAGCAATTCAATTTCTCCGGGCATATGCCACAGAGGATCAGCTAACGGTAAGTTTGCCAAGTGTTGCACATCCTTAGTGGGCAATTGGTCCGTAATACAATCAACGACTAAAGCGGTTATATTATAAGAATTTTGTTTATTTTTTGCGGTAATTTTTATCTTTACATATCCCTCAATAGGGCGGGAAGAAGAACCGACACCCTTTATAAAAGAATTCGCAAGCGGAATAATATTTAAATGAAGTTGTTTGCAGCAGGCAGAAGTGATAATATTATTTTGCGACGCGTTGTCGATCAAACACCTAACTAATACGTGTTGGTTGTTATTATTATTATTTACGTAAACTTGGGCAGTGGATAAAAGAACCATGCTGCGTGATGAATTTACAGCGCATAGCGTATTATTATCACTGGCTGTCGGCGCTGGCGCATTTTCCAAAACGCTCGATTCACTGCTTACACTAGTAGAGCCAGGCGGCTGCGAGTTAGAAGAGTTTACGGATTGAGTATCATTAATATCCAAATGTAAAAGTGAATGATGATGCTTACTGCAAGTTTTACAGACATATGTAGATTTACATTTTGAAGCGGTATGTGTAACACTAAGGCAGTTTACACACCCTCGTTTAGTTTTTATAAAATCTAAACGTGACTTAGCATTTATCGCTTTAAACGCTGGACAATAATATATTTGCGAATGATCTGACTTACTGCAGTATAAACAAGCGGATTTAGTTTTGTTATTATTATTATCGCGGGTTACGAAAGAGTGGACTGTATTTCGCGGTTGAGTACGTGAAGCGGTATTATTATTTTTATTAGAGCCCGACGCTGGTGTCGCGGATCGGTCCAATATTTTAGCTTGAGATTTAATAAAATCAACAAGATCCTTATAAGAAGGAATCTCCACATCTCGCCTATACATTTCAAATAAATGGACGGTTGTGGAATCTAATTTTCGTAAGGCTAAGTTTAATAAAATGAAATCTTTTAAGTCTTTAATTTGCAGTTGTTCTAACGCAGAAACAGAAGCGTGAAAATTTTCAATAAATGTATTTAAGGATGCGGAATTATTTGCGGTAGATTTCATATTAAATATGTTTGACATGTAGTGAGAACCCAGGGCCCTTACATCTTGGTATTTTTTAACTAAGCTGTCCCAAATATCTTCATAATTATCACCTGACGGTATGATCCCTGCAGTTAACTGTAAAGCGGTTCCCGTTAATTTACCTATTAAGTACTGAACCCTGTGAGAATCAGTAAGGTTAGTATTATTATGAATATTAGATTTGAAGGATTCGTAAAATACGGGCCAATTATCAATTTTACCGTCAAATGAAGGAATTTGTATCGGCGGTAGTTTAACACAACCTTTATATTGTGACGTACTGTCTTGCGAAACCGACTTAGTATGCGTCGCTAACGTACTGGCTGCGACGAGAGACCTCAGCCTCTCTATGCGTGTATATATTCCATCAAAGGATGTTAAACTATTATAATCTAACATATAATTGGGATTTAGCTTAAGGTTGAACACGTTTATTTGGTCTAAATTAGAACTGAATTCTTGCCTAATTGTAGACAATATTTCAGTGTCTGCCATAAACGCTTCCGTGGACCGGAGCTCAACTGTGGTACGAACATTTTTATAAGTATTATAAAGTGACGTTAAACGTTCAAATATTGCCTGGTTTTTGGCTTCAAACAATTTTATTTTAATTTCATAATCTTCCATTTTTATGAAGTAGGTATAATACCTAAGTACATAAAATGATAAATCAAGATGGCGGGTAAACGTAAAAACTTTGCAAAGAATGCGATAGTATTGTGATGAAACTACACGTAAACAAGATTTATTTAATAAGCAAATCAGAAATGACTCACGCAAACGACAGTTTAAGCGGATACCTATCTAATTTTTGAGCAAAAGGTGATTTTACTTTCTTAGATTACGAAAATAAAATTAGTGGGTAGCGGAATATTATAGTTTAGGTATAGACCTGAAGCGGTTATTATTTTAGGTATAAGACCTAATTATGACGTATAGACCTATATAAAATGCGGGTTATAACACTAAATAGCGGTTTAGATAATAGCGGTTTAGGTATAGTGATTCATAAGGAATCCGGTCGAAGGCGAACCAACAGAATGATGGGTTTTTTAATTACCTAGTGTTATAAATAAGTATTGCGGCTGTGAGAAAAATACCAAATTATTATGCGGGAATTTATATTGCATTTACTTGATTGTACGATTAGGAGGAGCGTTTCGCAGATTTTGGAAATGAAGGGATCTAGGACTGACCTTGACACGATCTTCAAACCTCGTGGCTGTTGATGCGCTTTTCTGGATTTCTTGGGCCCAAGATCCTCTTCTTCTTCATGAAAACACTGCACTCACTCACTCTTAATGTTCGCGGTGATATATTTATGGAAAATATGGGGTTATAGAAGGTTTATAAAAAAACTATAATTCAATGTTCATTGATCGGCTTTCTCACACGATATGTATCAGCGTAGTGAAGTCGCCAGCGCCTCGTCGCGGCACTTTACGAAACTTTTCGAAAGTGCTCGAAGATTTTCTTCTTGCCTCTTCATCGGGTTATAGGAATGAAAGGGATGGAGACAGGAAATAAAAATGCGAAACGCTCGTTCCTTCCTATTCAAATTTTTTAAGGATTTTATGAAGTTTATGGCGTCAACAAAAAGAGTTTGAAAAAAATATAAGAAGGCGCGACTTCTATTGGTGGCAACGTCTGCACTGTGGTTATACCCGTTACATTTAGTACTACAAGACTATGTCGTGGAAATAATTATACGTAACATATTTAACTATAAGTACACATAGACGTTTAGAACAATTTCTCTGGAGTTAAATCATGAGAAGAGAATGATAATTGTCATCTGATTATACCAGGAGGATTCACTGCAGCATTTGGCGATATACAACTGCCTTATCGCACTTTGGTAAGCCTATAACTACAAAATAATACAGAAAAAAAAACTAATATACTGACTACGCTTCGAACGAGAACCTCCTATTTTCGTTGGTTAAAACTCATTTTGTATTAATTGCATCGTCTTACCATATTTTATTGTAACATAGATTGTTCAATTGTTGGTTTTTTCAAATAAAATAAGTAAAAAAAATAAATTAAAAAAAAAGTTTTTTTTTTTTTTTTTTTTTTTTAAATAAGCATAGCAAAAGTAATAAAGTCCGATTTGAAAGTCTCTTGTTTTATTGGTTGGTCCCATGTAAAATTTATTAAATTTGCTTGGGTACTTTGAGTTAGCTTCAATAATACGTATCTTTTTCTCGCTATTCATGTTTTTTTTTTTAATTATTTATTTAACGTTGTGGATGTTGGTTTAATTTTTTTGCAGGTAGTGGTATTCGAATTTGTTTAAGGTGGACCACACAACTAAAAAGTAGAAAATATAAACTTTTTTACAGAAAATACAACCGACATCCAAAACAAAAAACTACGTGAAAAATAACTTTAATACAAAACCAAAGCCACGCGAAAGTCGGTTGGAAGTCGATTGTATTTTTTGTAAAAAAGTTTTAATTTTGTTCGATTATATAACGCCTAAAACCACTTACTTACACATATTATAAAGGAAAACAAGTTCCAGAAATAAACCACACACAGCCGACGATTACCAATACGCGACGCGGAGGTAATACGAAATTCTTAGCTCCGTGAAACGCGAGTATTTTGACAATAACCCGGCGAAGCGAAGTGAGTTATTCAAGTATTCCGGGGACACGGCAACTATAAGAACTTAGAGCTACTATAAAAACATAAAGTTACTTGTGAGTCTCGTGACGTCAGCAGTTGATGTTTTGACTCCTTAGTTTCGAGACATACGGGTTTTCAGAGGGATATCTCACACGAATATTGAAATGCGATAGTAACTCTGTATGTTTGTTACCTAATCACGACTATACCACTGAACTGATCGTATCAAAATTTGATAATGAAGTAGCCTAGGATTTGGAGAAGGACATAGGCTACTTTAGTCATGGGAAACAGCTTGTTTATTAATAGTCAAATGAATATAGGCTGTATAGCAGTAAATGAAGGCTGACAATACTGTGTTTGTACATAATGCTACGACAAGATTGCTACGGCGCGGCGTAGCCAATGGTGTCATTGCTACGGCGTAGCTGAAGTTGACAATGCTACGATATGTATGTGGTCTACGATTTGCTACGCGTCATATTTTTAGCAACATGTTTCTTCAATTAGACCCGAACCTGAAGATTTATGAAGTTTGATTTCATTTGATAATTATAATGAATGATGAATTTCAGTAGATCAATATTACTAAATTAGTGTATTCTTATTGAGATCATAGTTACCTGACACTCACACAGATCACACAACAAAAAATTGGCATTCATCAAACTATACTCCCAATATTAGTTCATCAAACTTTCGACCTGTGTGTAACAGCCGTATTCTACCGTCCATGAATACTCGTATATGAGCAAAATAAAGCCGTGACAAGATTTTCTGCTTACCATAAACAATATTACTTCAAAATATTGTGTGCACAGCTTCAGTATGTGCCGTGCATTAGCGGAATTACCTTAGCATATACTTTTTTATTTTTGTCACGTTATGACATGTCATTTTTACGTTAAAAGTATGAAAATGTGTTCGCGTTGATTATGTCTAAGAATATGATGCTGTGACATATAAAAACATTAATTACAATGATAAATTGTTTAATATTTGGGCAAGTATAATTACTACCTATAATTGAGGAAGTTTTAAAGAAAATTGAAGGTACTCAAACACAAGACACCTTCTTGACAACATTACAATGGAAATTGCGATGATTATAAAGCTAAGTAATAAGATATCGTTAACAATATCAGATATTCCTCCCCATTGTATTACGTTACTACGGACTCGTGTAACTAAGGATCAGTTCACACCTAGGAGCGACACGAAGCGATGCGACGAATTGTGCAGATGCTTGAAAAAGTCTGTTATACCGCACTACGTAACATGGTGCCATGTGGTGCGGTATAGCCGCCGCCACAGATATCGGTTTTACGAGTCAAGAAGCACAGCAAATCATAATGTTCCCACTGCTGGGACACAGGCCTCCTCTCTGTGAAAAGAAGTGGGCCGTAACCACCAAGCGATGGGCCAGGTTAGTGGCATATGACATGTCTTCGAATTTTTGGTTCTAGGGTAGAAGGAAAACAGTGCTGATGAAACAATTCACACAAAATAAAATGCCTGCCTGCGTTTGAACCTACGACCTACAAGTAAAACAGTGGTCGTTTCGACGAACTGTTTGGCATTTGCCCCTTTTCTGATTTTGTCTACAATCTAACATATCTGTACAAATTGTAAATGTTTGCCCCCTTTTCTGAATCCTGTATTTTTTAATAAATCCTCGCCCACTATTTTCGAGTTTTTAATAGCTATTCTCAGTATGTCCTCTTTAAATAGATTCTTGAACAAGATAGATATTTGCCCTCTCAGGTACTACCAAAAAGAAAAACTAATATTTTAAAATTATTTTTTTATCCAAGTAAACAATATGTACCTACAGTTCAATTATATTTTTCGCTTACATAATATTGCATGAAGAATGGCTACTAAATACAGCGCCGCGCAACGCGGTTACTCGAAACGTTTCCAGTTCGCGTTCATACTCGCACTTAAAATGTTTACCTTTATGTGCAGTCAACAAGTTCTGCGCTGAGCGTTGCGTCACGTCTCGGTGTGAACTGACCCTTATGTGTGGGACTGAGTTTGCATAAAGAGTGCCTATGTTATGTTACCTATATAGGCACCTATGTACTGTTATTGTATGGCTCACTCGACGCCACAGCGGGCCTCGTGAAAATTGTGTAAATGTAGTCATATAGAAGGTAGAATATGGGTTGAAGTATTTTGTAGTCAGAATAGGGGAGGTAAATGAGTGGTGGAAACTTGCCTTTACTTTTCATATTTATGGTCTGATTGATGGCATGACTTAGTTAGGATATAAAAGTATTTTCATAGTTTTTATTTATGTAATTTCTAAGCTATTATGTTTTTGGATGTGAGTGTGATATTTAGCCGTTTTAATTTTGTTTCTACGATTACAAAATGTAAATACCCCTACTCACAGTCGTTAGTATAAAATCAAGCAACAATAACTTTAATTGGCAAGTAAGTATACAGGGTTACTGGAGACATGTCACGATCACTTAAGGGATGATAGTAGAGGTATTTAATAGAGGTCTTTCGGGTCAAAAATGAACCACCCATCAACATCCGGTCTAACATCCGGTTAGACTAGAAGCCGACCCCAACATAGTCGGGAAAAGGCTATGCAAATTGATTTTTTTTTTGATTAAGCTAATAAAGTTGGGTTGTGAGTTCTTAGGTAAGCCTACCATTACTTTGATAAGATTACACAAAGACCATTATTAAATGTAACCATTCTGTAGTTCCAGGTACCTACCTTTAATACATAACAATGACTGTTTCAAATTAAATTATCTTTTATTAGTTTTCCGATGTTTTTTGTTGTAAACGTTGTTTAATTTCCATAATTTTTATATTTGAACGTGTCTACTCTTTCCTTTATTTGGTTTAGATATACTAAAACATTATGCATTATAGTTATAAAGGAATAAGTATGTTAGTTAAGCATAAAGGCTCTTACAGACAGAGGTGATATCGCGTCGGCGACGCGATATTGCGATATTATATCCGTAGAACAATATCACGTCGCGACGCGATATCGCCTCTGTATAAATATAAGAGCCTTAAAACGAAATGCCCAAGTAAATATGCATACTTTTATCTTAGAAATTAACATTTTATTTTATTACTAAGAGCTTTAAAATTAAGGTGAATTCGCTTGTAAAATCTTAATAAAGGTAGTAGAGTACCTTATAAAAGCATGGCTATGCAAAAGGCAAGCAAATATGAGTAGGTATGCCTCGAGATGAGCGGATTTTATATGAAAAAATGCCTTGGGTGGAGGTAAAGGTGAGGCGATGCTTTCTTGAATAACTATTAGAGTAGCAATATTAAAATCTGTTTATGGAATTTTGTGTTGGGTATTGTATTCAGGTGTTTCTTCTATCGTACCCACCGTTTCTAAGGAGGGGCTTGTGGCTAATTAATAACAGGCGCACGGGTCGACCAATTGCCGCGGTTGGTCCGTGGATGGGTGACCATCTTTATATACTAAGATCTCTCCGTTTCTCGGAAAACACGTTAAGCCGTTGGTCCCGGCTGTCATCCGTGGATCTTTGACAGTCGTTACGGGTCGTTGAAAGTCCGAAAGTCTGACAACCAGTCTTACCAAGGGGATCGCGTAGCCCAGTAACTGGGTTGTGGAGGTCAGATAGGCGGACTCGCTCCATGTAAAATACTGGTATTCGGCTGCATCGAATTATACTGGAAGCCGACCCCAACATAGTTAGGCAAAGGCTAGGCAGATGATAACCCACAGTTTCTTAATTTGCTGACCAAGACACAAGCTCGCATCAAATTTAAAGGCATACATTTGCAATCTGCCTAGTCTTTTCCCAACTATGTTGGGGTCGCCTTCCAGTCGAACCGGATGCAACTGAATACCAGTATTTTACATGGAACGACTACCTATCTGACCTCCACAACCCAGTAACTGGGTAATACGATATTCCTTGGTAAGACTGGTTGTCAGACTTTCGGGCTTCTGACGACCCGAAACGACTGTCAAAGATCCACGAATGACAGCCGAGACCAACGGCTTAACGTGCTTTCCGAGGCACGGAGGACTCTCCGTATGTAAAGATGGTCACCCAACCACGGACCAACCCCGGCAAGCGTAGCTTAACCTGGTAGATCAACCCGTGCGGCTGTTATTACTTAACCACGAGCTCCTCTAAAGGCATACATCTTTGTTCAGAAAATCTATTTCTATTTTGCCCTATAAGTTTTTAAACTGTCTTGGTCACTAACATTATTATTAACACAAACAGGATATTAACCATGTTTACTGTTATTGTATTCGAGCTCCCGATATTTCGGCACTGTTGCAAGCACCGTCATCATGGATAAAGTGTTTATCCGTGATCATGGTGCTTGACTTAAACTTTGGAAGCAAGTAGGAATGGCTAGCTATAATTGTTAGGTAGATGAAGCCAATAAATACCAACTTATTTAGTAAAACCGTATTGAAATCCTCCTACTTAAATCAAGGCCTCAGTAAGTCTCAACGCTGCCTCATCTAAAAAAACCTATTGAATCGTTTGACTCACTGCCTCAAAGTAAATAAGTTCCTTTTTCTCTCTCGGATTTTTTCAGGCAGACAAGGACGGCTGATATTCACCAATTACGAGGAGGTAAGGGGGTGAACCCACTGTCTTCAAATATTTCTATGCATATTGCATGAGGGGCAATAACATGTCAAAGTTGGGGGCTACTGGAAAAATACGAGGTAGTTACCGACACCTTTTCGTCCATCAATTTAAATGGAAAGCCAATACATACATAAAATTGTTTGACTTTGACCACGGTTAGACGAGACTTAGGTATTGTTATTGGAGCAACTTAGAACACAACATTGTGGCGAATTCAATGCAATTTAAATATTGTTGTTTGATGACTAAAATTTTCATCTATAATATTAAAAAATTTTGGACACGTATTTTTTCTTTTTTTACGTAATCAAAAGATTACGGCGAAACATTGAGTTATAATGTGGCATGACGTCACTTCTGTAGTTTGTTATAGTTGTGACGTAACGAGCCCCCAATCCCAAACTTTAATGCGTTTTATTTAAGTATTTTTTTATTAATATGTTAAAGCAAAAAATACGTGTCTAATATTTTTTTATTATCTGACTGGCGGACTTAATTTACTAAATTTATTTTTTAGCAAGGTATCATCCCCATTAAAGGTTCGGTAAATTATTAATGGGACGCATTATGAAATAATCGTGTCGAATTATATGATTTGACGATCAAAACATTGTGATGTGACATTGTTACAAAAGCTTTTTATAACACAAAACGTCAAATTCTTTGTTCTATCGCAAGATTTCATCAAAACAAAAATATTTTTCATTAAACTAAGTAATATATTTGGGCGTAAAATTCACTTCATAGCACACACACATGCACACGTTCATAAAGCACCGTGTTCTCACGTTACGCACATTTACATAATTATGTTATGTTGGTACATTACAGCCCACCTGATGCCGTGAGGTGTTGACTGTGGTGACGACATAGGGCTGTCAAAATGAGATATAGTTGTTTTATCTCACGAAAGCGGGCGAGCCATACTTTTATGTGTAAATGTTACATGCATTTGTCTTTGTGTGCGTAAGCTCGGGAGCGCGCTACCTGCAGGTATGCACACAAGAGCGCGTGTCTATACGCATTACATCTACAAGTATGGCTCACCCGCTTTCGTGAGATAAAACAACTGTAGTAGTGTTTTAGTATACCAACTGTAAGTATATGTGCAGTTAAATCTTTACACCTAAACCGTCAACCTGCTCGTGCGGTGGTCATCTTTTGAACTGATTTATAATATGATTCCACGGTACCTAAAAACCATCAAGAATCCTACTCCATAATATACTAATTCTACTTAATCATCGCTTCCCACACCAAAGATACGTAGGTGTCCTAACCTTAGGTCAACCAGATAAAAATGCTTGCCTATAGTAAATTACTGCAAAAATTAATGAACGAACATACATTGAGGCCTTCAATCGGTTTTCTCAAATAATGCGCGGAAATTCAAACTAAGTAAGTTTATCATAAATTCCAGAATTTCATTTGTTTATTTTTTACTTTAAACAGCTCTGTTTGCAAAATTTTTATAAATTAGCTCCTTGGTTGCCATGTGTCGAAGTAAAAAGTTCATTCCAATTTAAAATTACATGACATAATTATATGAGTTTTCGTATTAATTTATCTGCCGCCAAACACGACAGATATGGATTTCCATACTAACATTACCGACCGCCTGCTCGCATATATGTACAGCATTTTCGATTTATCTCGAAGAATGTTGTCAAAATAATGCTCGATTTTCCAAGCATGTTTGAGAAAATATTTTTCACGTTCTAAATCCCATCGATCAACATCAAGGACACAATTCAATTGTTTTCACTTCGGAAGTGGCAGCCCTGCAGGTAAAATCTAATTA
The DNA here is from genome assembly GCA_905163495.3 of Cosmia trapezina. Lineage (NCBI taxonomy): Eukaryota > Metazoa > Arthropoda > Insecta > Lepidoptera > Noctuidae > Cosmia > Cosmia trapezina. The sequence goes on from LR991034.1 coordinate 20,964,738, forward strand.
TATCGCGGGAAAAATGCGGGAACCATAAATCATCTTTCATCATTTACTAGATGAAGATTTCTGAGATATTTTTATGAAGAAACTAGGTTTTGCCCGCGTGGTTGTCGGAAATTATCCCACGGTAACATAAGTAGGTACCTACTAACAGTATAAAAGTAGCCCATGTTCTAGCCTACGTTACGACCTAGGTTAGAACATGGGTTACTATTCTACGGTCTATCATTATGCTGAATTTCATCCAAAAGCATTTAGCCTTTAAGACCAAAGGTTTATCTTTGTTTAAGGCATGATTGATGAACAAACATCCAAAATCCTCATTTAATTTTATAATATTAGGGAAAAACGTATAGGATTAGATGACTAGATACAGCTATGTGTATTTTTTATGAGCTATTTTTAATGTTTCCGTCATTAACTTTTTGTTAGTATCCTAATTATATTCGTTTTAATTAATTGTTTTTATGCAAAAATTACGCAAATTAGGACTCGACTTAAGCTGTCCTGGAATTTGTTTTATTTTACCTTTATTGCTCGAAATAATTGCAATATAATTATTATGGAATTGTACTAAAGGCGGTCATATTGCTTTCCGCGAACTTTTCATTATGTAAGTACACAACGAAGTAATAAAAATCTTTACAAAAGTTTAAAATCCTATAAACCCGGAATTTGATAATGTAATTCGATAGCAACAGCAAACAAACAAAACAATAATCAATAATAATTATATTTTTTTGTTCTGTAAAGATTTAGTTTGCTGAAAACTAAAATGCTATTTCTACTATTTACATATTGTTAAGTTCTTACCTACTTTAGAACTTAAAGTTTCACTAATGTAAACTGGAAAATAAAATACTTTCTCTACTATTTACATATTGTTAAGTTCTATCTTACGTTTCGCTAATGTAAACTTGAAGTTTAACCTGAAAGTAAGTGGGTATTCAGCTGCGTCTAGTTAGAAAGAAAATCGACCCCAATCTACAAACGATCTTCAAAAAAGGTAATATTTAAATGATCGAATATTAAAAGTTTTCTCTATTTTACTATTAAAATAGAGAAAACTTTTAATGTCAAAACTATATCGTGGTCGATCGCTGCAAGGCGGTTGAAACGTCGGGAAACAAGTAGGTACCTGTTTACCTCGTAAAAAGGAATGTCGCGATAAGACCCGTTCTCGATAATATTTTATAATCAGAACTATAGCCACATAGCAAGTACAATTAGATATATAATGAGCAGCTAAAAATATCTACTGATAATGCAATTTTAAACCCACTTGAACCTTAAGGCTTAAAATAGAGATTTGTTTCCCCATTTTTTCCAATCATAGCTATATTATAATTCAAAAGATTCTATCCCTAACTAACCTACTAACTTTGTTATAATTATTAAATTACAAGTTACGATGGCTAATTTTACAATAATTGCTATGGAAAATAGTTGACTTGTTATTTGAGTTGTAATAGTTACTTAATTATACAGTAACAAGTAGCTTTGGGGCACAGAAAAATCGGTCTTTTGTAATCAAAGTCTTTTTTAGGATTCCGTACCAAAATGGTAAAAATGAAAGAGCGCTGTTTGCACATTCTCAAACATTTATTTTTTTTAAGCCGCATAGTTTTCGACTTTTGAGTAAAAATGTAAAAAAAATACCGTTCCTCCCCCCCCCCCTATCTCCGAAGTTTGCAAAGATAAAAATCTGAAATTATTCTATGTGATAGAAGTTTATGTACAGATTACAGGAAAAATAGAATGATGTCTCTAAATAGCACACTTTTTCAGAAATCGGAACGGAACCCTCGGTGCGCGAGTCCGACTCGCTCTTGGCCGGTTTCTTATTTTAAAGGCATGTGTATCCTAAAATTATTATTCAAACACACTAATATTATAATGATTGCGCATCTTTTTGAAGACCTTAAATAATTCATAATTATTTTGAAGTTCTGAAAACACTAAAAAGCCAAGTAACTCTAAAGCTCATTCATTTAAAAAAAGTGTGCATCATTAGAAGCTCAAAAAGTTTTTAAAGGTAATTTTTTATTCATTAATTGGTGAACGCAAAGATATAGATACCAGCCATATAATACTGTTTAAAATATCCCAAATATCTTAAGACTACAGTGTTTTCATGATCTCCTTAGCTGTTTTTGATCACCCAAGACTTAAACAATTCTACTAAGGTATTCAAAATATTTCAATTAACTTCATGTCCCAACATTACATTCTTTCTCCAGTACAATCAAAAGCAAAAGTGCTGGACAAACTCTTATTAATATTCAACGGTTGGTGACCGCGTCTAATGAAATTACCACAACAAAGCGAGACGAACGTCGCTGAACGGATTGTTGTGCAAATATAAACATCGAATTTGATGATAACGACTACACGACAGACAATAAACATTCTAATCTGTAGGTGGCAGCGATTTAAATTAACTGCCTCGCTTATTGAAAGGGATTGTGGAGTGTGCGGTGTATGTGTGTGCAGCTGTTTACATTTTATACGTAGTATAGTAATCAATCTCTACACTGATATTGTATATTATTATCTAGAATTTTGGTTTGTTATTTCTAAAAGGTTCTGTTGTATAAAATATGTATCTATGTTTAAAAGTAGAATAGAATAGAATCCTCTTTATTATGCACACCATTAAAATTACAGCTATCAATATTGAAATTTTAACACGTAAAAAAATACCACGTAGAGGCGTTAGAAATACAGCCAAAGTTAATGATAGCTTAGCTAAAGTAAAATAAAAAACAGTCACATATTTCAACAAAATATAACCCGCATTAAATATTTCATACGAAATAATTTTCAGTGCTATTGTACAGAAAGGGCTGTCCGTACTCAGATCAACAAAAAAAGGAAGATGGAGCCCCGCGAACATCAAAAGTGAAGCCACCTTTTTAGTATTAAACATTAATAATCATTTGACATAATAATATTTACAATCTTTTATATAATAACTATTTACAATCTATAGACATAATATTTATCATAATGTTATTGATTATTATTTTTTAGTTAGAAATTCATAATTTATTATTTTTAGCTGTAATTAATTAATTAATGTTTAATGTACTATTTCCCATTTGAAACACAATGCGAATTGTTATATGAATAAATAAATAAAATAAATAAATAATTTTATCTGTGTGTGTCGAAGTGTTGCCATTTGTTAAATAATTTCCCTATAATTTGGGGAATAATATTGCATGGGTAAGATATCATATTTCAATTTGTTTAAACGAATAGGGAAATTTTAAATCGTATTATGGCAACTCTCGCACTTTATGTCACTGCGTTCGTTCTTTGAGGATTTTTAGGGTTCCGTACCAAAATGATAAAAAAGGAACCCTTATGGTATCACTCAGTCTGTCTGTCTGTCTGTCACAGCTGGATATCTGAAGATCTACTAATGCTATCAACTTGAAATTTAGAATAGTTTTAAATGACATTTACCTAACTATTTTGCAAATAAGTAAGAAATTAAAATACAGGGACTGAAACGGGGTCTTAAAAAATCAAAGTGGGGCTACTAGGGCATGTGGGGTATCATATGAAAGAGCGCTGTTTGTACATTCTCAAACATTTTTTTTTCTTTTTGTTGGCCGCATAGTTTTCGACTTCTGATGAAAAATGTAAAAAAAAATACGTTCCCCTTATCTCCCAACTTTGCAAAGAGAAAAATCTGAAATTATTCTATGTGATAGAAGTTTATGTAAAGATTACAGGAAAAATAAAACGATGTCCCTAAATAGACGGAACGGAACCCTCGGTGCGCGAGTCCGACTCGTTCTTGACCGGTTATATTGTTCCAAGTAACCTAAAACTCATAGTTTATTTAATAAAAAAAAAACAATGTTATTTCAAGTACTTACTAGTAAAAAGTGATTCCGTGAGACTTAATATAATTATATTTGCTATTGTTTTTACAAGTTTTCACTACACAGGAAGGCATAATTTTTTTTTTTTTAACCATGCTAACTAAACGACGACTCGTCAAGTGCTAAGAGTGGTGAGCATGGTTTTAGTTGTGAGCGTGAGCGTGTATTTTACTTGCAGCATGAGCACGGTTTTGTGGCTTCACTTTTATATTGTTCGCGGCGCGCCATCGTCCTTTTATTGTTGATCTGAGGTCCCGAACAACAAAGACATTGAATACGCAAATTGGAAGGACAGACAATGGCAGACAATGGGAGTTCGTGGCTAAGTAATAACAGCCGCACGGGTCGATCCATCAGGTTAAGCTACGCTTGCCGCGGTTGGTCAGTGGATGGATAACCATCTTTACATACCGAGACTCCTCCGTGCCTCGGAAAGCACGTTAAGCCGTTGGTCCCGGCTGTCATTCGTGGATCTTTGACAGTCGTTACGGGTCGTCAAAAGCCCGAAAGTCTGACAACCAGTCTTACCAAGGGGTATCGTATTACCCAGTAACTGGGTTGTGGAGGTCAGATAGGCAGTCGCTCCATGTAAAATACTGGTATTCAGCTGCATCCGGTTAGACTGGAAGCCGACCCCAACATAGTTGGGAAAAGGCTAGGCAGATTGAAACAATGGCAGACAATCGATTCGATCACGAGAAAGTTACCGTCAATTTATAAAATAAGCTACTGAGTCGCGCCGATTCAGGAAACGTAACCGATTCTTTGTCCCGATCGAATTCCAATCGATTCTCAAGAAAACCCGAGTAATAATAACAGAACGTCTTCAATCAACGATAAAAATAAAGTATCGAAGTAAAAATCGAATCGGATTCGAATCACGCGCAGTTTTAATTCAAGTAAGTAAATTAAAATGCGGCCAGCCGTCGGGTTCGTTTGAATACAAATGGTTTAGGGGCGAGCACTTTCAATTCTGGCCGAGTCTCCCCTCTAACTCATTAGAATCGGTCTGGAGCTTCGGAGTTATTTATGGCGCGATTTTTTTATTTATCGTCGAGCCTAAAGGGGTGTCGTTTGATTCGATTATACTTCGCGAAAGGCCGAATGTCCGACGCGATATTAAATTGTCTTCGGTGATATAAATCGTAGACCTTTTATTGTGATTTAGAGGCATTCATTTTTCCTACACGTTTTTTTTTGTGATATTTAGTACTGTAATTGTAGTGAATGGATGGTAAATTTTTATTGTTAGATATAAAATGGGAGTGGATTTGTTTAACATTGTTGTTAAAAAGCAAATACTCTTTTTTATTAAATGTGTGAGTGAACGTTTATTTGCTGGTCCTTTTTTAACGAGTATCTTAATAGTCTTTAAGTGTCGTTAAAATGAATGTTAGCATTTTTTTATTTTATTTTATTTATACAAAAATAAGAGGTACATCCAATATACCTACAGACTATAATAATATAGTCTACCAATTTATTACAGGTCAGCACAACGTTCATTACTTATTTGTCGATAGATATTGGGCGCCTAGGTGAGTTCTTATACGCACCGAGCATATGTTATCGATACGTTATCGACCAAATTCTAAATTAAAATCAAAATTAAGCCAAAGTTAAAATTACATAAAGTCAAATCAAAATCAAGATACAATTAAAATTTAAATCAAAGTACCATTAAAATCAAAATCAAAATTTAAATTAAAATCATTATAAAACTTAAAAAAAAAATAAAACAACAGTATAAAATGAGATCTCTGCAAATGACTTCGCTTAGTGAAGATGAAAACAGGTATGGTAGCTGTCATTAAGTTCCAATAAGATGGATTGTGTGAGGAATAATATGAAGAAAAAGGGAGTGAATGATAGCGCGACGGTTGACAGGAAAAAAACCGTGTTGCGCCGTCCCCAGGTAACATGAGACAAGGACAGAAAGATGGCTATTTTTTTTATTAGCCTACATTGTGTCCCACTGCTGGGCAAAGTAAAACGTTACTATAAAAAAATAGTTTTTTCGGTTTCTTTCTTTTTCTTTCTCCTATCTGAATTACCAGAAATTTCAGTGTTATTCGCACCTCCATAAAATCAATCTGCCTAGCCTTTTGCTATTTTGGGGTCGGCTTCCAGTCTAACCGAATGCAGCTGTATACCATAATTTACACGGAGCGACTCCACAACCCAGTTACTGGGTAATACCCGTTGGTAAGACTGGTTGTCAGACTTTCGGGCTTCTGACGACCCGTAACGACTTTCAAAGATCCAAGAATGACAGCCGGGACCAGCTTCTTAACGTGCTTTCCGAGGCACGGAGGAGTCTCGGTATGTGAAGATGGTCACCAATCAACGGACCAAGCCCGGCAAGTGTAGCTTAACCTGATGGATCGACCCGTGCGGCTGTTATTACTTCGCCACGAGCTCCTCTCAAAAGAATTTCATTGTCTTCCTTTTATTTTAGATGCTTGTTCGCTTACATTAAAATTACAGGTTGTTTTTTCACATTTAGCAGATTCGATTCTCGGCTGATACAGGCGATTATTTAAAATTCTTTGAATGCAGTTCGTTTTGTTTTTAAAATAAAAATGAAGTCTTATTTCAGTTTCAGGGGCAATCGCAATAGTATTCTGAAGGCTACAACACCTCCTCTGCTATAGTAAGACAATTTGTGAGAAGGCTGATACTATAGTGTCCATTTCTCGTTGTGTAGGTCAGTCTTGTCATTATTTGTCTCTTTTTCTGTCTTTAAATTGTCTTTAGCTTAAGTTACTAACAATAGTGTTTTAAGTTCTGATTTTGTTACTAACAATTTATGGATCTTTAGTTATCCGAATTAATATGATTTTATTTTTTATTTATTTCAGTAAATTTTTCTATCTACATGATTTAAGGTACTTTCCCTCCATGTGCCAATGTTGCGGGACGCCCTGTATATTAATCCAATTATCGCATGTCGTTCTGTGTCAAATTAAACGTTACTACTTTCATTCTAGTTAAACTCATGAAACTCATTTTGAAATAGGTGAACGCAGATTGCAGTCGCTATCTTATACAATTTTCATGTCCCTATAAAAAAATTCTTTGTTATTTGTTTTCCCGTTAAACCAGGAACAAAGTTATTAGAACATCAATCAGTATAAAAGTCAGTAATCAAGCGAAATGCACAGTTAATTTAGAGTTTGACAACAAAACAGCGGTTGAGCTCATTACCTTTTGTGTCGAGTTTGACGACTGCTCCGTGACGTCACTTGTTAGTGACGCGCGACGTATCATTATGTCAGCTTTTGTGTCATGGATAATTGAAAAATAAATATAATCCATAAAAAATATTATTTCTGTTACAATTTCACAATGAAAAGGTTTAGCAATTTTCACATTAACAATTTCGAACTGACATTTTCATTTATAATTTTTACCTACATAACGCATTCTGAAAAATATAAATTATCATGCACTGTGCAAGTAAACTGAACAAGTCAGCTGATTGACGATACCTACTTGAAAGTAATTTTGCTATAATGTTAGCTTTGACGCCAAAATACAGAATTTTCTCTAAGTTCACTCAGAATTTACACGAATTTCAAATCTATATTTTCATTCATTATTTTTCCAGGCCCGAAATAATTGAGTTTTCCTGGTATTAATCGAATGGTTTAATAGACACAAAATAATTGGGTTCTAGAAAGGCTGACTTTTTTTTAAAGGTTTAACCACCCTTCAAAAAAAAGTATAGATAAGGAAAGATAGTTCAACGAAATACAATCAAATTGAATGTTATCTCCTGCTTCTAGGGTAAATATTTTAGCTTGACTTTTTTTAGAATTGAATTTGAGATAAGTACAGGAAAACAACATCATCTGTCAAGCCTTTTCCGAGCGATGTTGGGGTCGGCTTCTAGTCTTACCGGGTGCAGTTGAATACCAGTATTTTACATGGAGCGACTGCCTATCTGACCTCCACAACAGCGATACCACTTGGTGAGACTGGTTGTCATATTGTCGGGCTTTCAAGTTACAGGAAAACATAAGAACAAATAGTTAATCTCTAATCAAAACCGTCCATTCGTCAAAACAATTCACTACCAACAAATTGAAAATCGATTCTCTATTCGAAATCCCGTGTTCCATGATATTGCCAGCACTATCCGTAACCAAAAACAGTGCAGAGGTAACCAACAATTTCATAGCTCCACCCGATTATTAATAGCAGCAACACTGGAGTTATTTATAGTGAATAAAACAAACTAGAGGGTATTTTCTCACTGCAATATGGAGGGTAGTAATGACTCAATGTCACGTGATACTGTTGTTTAAGGGCAGTAAGTAGTTTCGGGAATTAAAATGCTGCTAAGGAATTTTTTTGGAGGAGTAGGTCGATAGTTAATCATGTGCATTAAGGATGAGTGGGTGTAAATTAATGCTGTCATTTATGACAAGAAAAGTGACTGTAAGTGTAAGTATTAGTGAAATGTGTTGAAAACAGAACAGAAAAGAAAACAGTTTTATTTGTCAATGTGTTCACAGTTTACGCTTTTATGATGGTAAACCGTATTTTAAATACAGCACAAACTATTATAAGGCATATAATAGTTTGTGCTGTATTTAAAATACGGTTATTAATAAGCACAAAAAGAAAAAAACGGCTCCCGTTTAAAAAACCTGGACAAAAATACGGTTGCATATTATAGCGCGTACGTATCGAGCGAGGCGGTATCAGCACCGTACTGAAATCGATGCTAAGGGCGCTTACAAAATGCACACATTGTGACGCTCCCAGAATCCTTACGACCGTCAATAGCCCATTTCTTGGAAATAGAATGTACAAATCTGTTGCACACTAGTGAGTAAGTATGACTGTACTATTTTAAGGCTCGTTTTTACTAGGGATGCATCGATACGTTTTTTTTGCCGATATGATATCGAAAGTGATTCTTTTATAAATATATTGCCGATACAATACGGATGCCGATACGCTTATTGAATTTAAATGAAGGTAAAATAAATAAAAACAGGTTGGGTTATTTTTTTTAAATGAATATAAAAAATTACAGACTTAAAATGAGATTATTTAGTTATTAAAATTAATAATCAAGCTTACCTAATAGTGTTAGTAATTAAAATTAACATTAACAACATTTTAGTTTAAAAAACAAAGTATTCTCAAGTTTTGCAGAGATAGAGCGATTTCGCAAGTCTGTTTGAAAGAGACCTACGTTGGAAAATAGCTATTAACTGAGCACAAAGCTAGAGTCAGGTAGACTTCAGTATGTTACTGAGAATTTCTAAATGGTAGCACCCAATAACACTTTGACCAACTTGAGTATCAAAGCCAGGTCCACACGCTCAGCGGAACAGAGGTCACGCTTGGTCAATTTAGGTGTTCTCAAATCGTATAAATGTAGGTACTAACCTAAGCCTTTACACCTCAAAGTTACAAAAAAAATAAAAAGGTTTATTGCGGAAACTTGTACAACATTTACAGTAAATCTTACATAGGAACCTCCTTTTAATTATGTAAAAGATATACCTTTTTTTTTTTTTTTTTTTTTTTGAGGGTGGGAAATCATCAAATAACTTCTCCCGCTCTGGGTGGAGCGAGAGGGCGTGTCAGACTTTTACTGACTAAAACCCACCCGTGTTCCTTCAGTTGCCTATGCCAGGGCCGCGGTAACCCTTTCAGACAACCCGCGACCCCAGCGGCGTCGGCCCTATTGGGCCCCGTCACTTGCTGACATCTCTTTGAGGCGCGCGTGGAACACGACGCGCCGTCGACTCGGGCCTGGTCCTTACCGGACGGCGAGCTACCCGCTGCTCACCGTCCGCAGGCCCGCGCCTACGGTGGCCGGAAATCGCCCCGCGATTCCCGCCGCCCAGGGCGTCTCCTGCGGCGACTGAGGGCGTGAGGCTGCCTCTCCCTCACGCGTTCCGCCTCCTCCTTCTAAATAAAAAAAACCTAGAGCTAGGAAAAAAAAAGTAAAAGTTGTTGTTGTTGAAAGTTGATTTTGTATACACTGATTTACTGAAATGAACCCTGTCCCCATGGTCCTTTGTTTTACTTTGTCATAAGTACTATTGTAACTTGCAAGCTAAACTGTTTCAAAATTGAAAGACCTAGCGTTTGTCGATGGTACCTGTTGTTAAGTTTTAGCCGCCCTTGAAGGTTAAATAGTGGCCTTATTGATGACTAGCTGCGCCCCGCGGTTTCACCCGCATAGACCGGGATAAAAAGTAGCCTATGTGTTAATCCAGGGTATAAGCTATCTACATACCAAATTTCATTCAAATTGGTCCAGCCGTTTGAGCGTGAAGAAGTAACAAATATACACACAGACATCCCCACGGTCTCGGTTTTCTTCAGAAAGGTCAGGTGTGTAGTATTCGCAACCGGCGTGGGAGTATGACAAGATGTATGAACCTAAACGAAGCTAAAGGAGTATGTAAGGATCGTAGCCGGTGGTGTTCTGTAGTTTCTGCCTACCCCCATGGGAAAAAGGCGTGGGTTTATAATGTATAGTTAAGTTTTGTTTATATTGCTTTCACGGCTCAATACAGCAACCGGCAACCATTTTTGTTTATTATGAAGACGGACATAAGCTCTTTATCCTATCGACGTGAGCTAAGCGGTCAATAGTTAGAAGATTATAGGAATGAAATTAGTTTTCGTACTAATTTTCTAACTTATCATAACATAATTATTATATCGATGAGTTTTACGAGTTTCCGACAACAATATAGTACTACTCAATACAATCACAACACACTAATCTATACTAATATTATAAATTCGAAAGTAACTCTGTCTGTCTGTCTGTCTGTTACCTTTTCACAACTAAACCACTGAACGGATTTCGATAAAATTTAGCAAGGCTATAAGGGGATGGTATCCTGGGGACGGACATAGGCTACTTTTTTTTTTCAAAAATAATCCTACAGGTGGTGATATAGGGGATGAAAGTTTGTATGGGAAACTCAGTATTTCTTAAGTTAGGGATGTGAAAATTAAAATGCATGCTTTTGATAGGAAATAAAGAAAAATGCGATTCAGCGTATTTGAAAAATCATCCCCTAAGGGGGTAAAATAGGGGTTGATTTTAAAATTTACAAAACTGTACGGATTTCGATTAAATTTGGGAAGGCTTTATAAAGCATCCTGGGGAAGGACACAGGCTACTTTCGGAAACAATACTACAGGGGGTGATATAGGGGGTGAAAGTTTGTAAGGGAAACCCAGTATTTCTTAAGTTAGGGATATGCTCTATGTTTTCCACATGAACGTTCCCATGGGATATTTTCCGACATACACGCGGGCGAAGCCGTGGGCAAAAGCTACTATTATTATAAAGGCGAAAGTTTGTGTGTGTGTTTGTTTGTTACTTCATCACGCTCAAATGACTGGACCGATTTGGATGAAATTTGGTATGTAGATAGCTTATACCCTGGATTAACACATAGGATACTTTCTATACCGGTCTACGCGGGTGAAATCACGGGGCGCAGTTTAGTGATTTATAAGGAAGGTAACATTGTCTCTGTATGTAGTTCCTAAAAGCAGTTGCAAAATAAAAAATAATTTATTCTTAAGAGGTGAGCATCATAGCACTTAGCATAATCAGACTATAACGTTCCCACTGCTGGGACTCAGGCCTCCTCTCTGTGAGGGGAGGCCTGTAAACCACCATGCGGGCCCAGTGCGAGTTGGTAGATGTCACATGTCTTCGAATTGTTGGTTCTAGGACATACCGGTTTCCTCACGATGTTTTTCTTTACCATTTTGAGAGTAGTGGTGATGAAACTGTTTACACAAAGTAAAGCGGCTGCCTGGGTTCAAACCTACGACCACTGGTCTCCCCTGCTCTCTTATCTCATCATCTGCACTTAATAGAGTCTAAAGTTACAAACGACAGCCCCAAAAATAAAAAAGATTAAGTAACAATAGCGTTTTATTCAGTTATGAATTGAATAACTAAACAACTTAAATTAATTTCTCCCATAACCATACTCAAAAGTAAATAACATCGCAAATCCTAAAAGCGCATTGTTTACATTGCTCAGGGTTGCCACTCGAGGAAACAAGGTCGCCCGTAATTAAACAATACAATGCGCAATCAGTATAAAATATGTTAGGGCACATGCTCTCGGAATAAATGCGTCAAGTAACTTATATAAGGCTTTTAATTTCGCTTGCCTTCGACGATGGTGCGTCCGTACATCAGGCAACAACCATGATGGTTTTGAAAAAAATTGTGTTGTGTGAATAGATTTAGTAGAAGAGCTTTTAAAAGATAGTTAGGCGTGCAATAAGTTACACATTGTTTTTTTATAAAATACTGTCTTCTGCCCGCGACTTCATCCGCGTGAAATTACTTGTTCCGCCGCCCCACCCCGTCGCATCGCATCGGCTGCCCATGTTATACGTTCGGTTTTGCGTAAAGTTCTTTCTCATTTTTTTGTTTTTGCTCGTTTCCTAAGGTAGGACCCTTATGATGAACCGTGATGTTAAACGTTAGCCTTCCTCAAGAATTGGTCTATCAAATGCAAAAATATTTTTTCAAACCCGACTGGTAGTTCCAGAGATTGCCGCGTTCAAACATACAAACAAAGAAACTCTTTAGCTTTATTATTAGTAAAGATAGATGGATGTTTTGGTCGTCCCTTTGGCAACGTCAGCCCATAAGCTTAAAATATAAAATATACATTAGATAATTTACATTTCTAACCAAACAAAATTAAAACACAGCCCAAAATTACTAGCAGTCGATTTCATACAAAAATTAATTGAAACTAGCCACCCGTCCCTGCTTCGCACGGTTTTTTAGATTTCTTTATAATAATTATGTTAGTTTAATATTATTGTATTTACCTACACATAAACCTTCCGGAATGAATTATCTAAATGGTGGTGAAAATCGCACCAAAATCCGATCCCTAATTTAGAAAAACAACGCGGTTACACCCCCCACCCCACCCGCCCACCCGAAAAAAGACTATAATTTATAAATGTATAGATATACCAGTAGATACGAGTATATATAAGAAATAAATAGAATCATAGATATAGATTGGTATAAAAAATCTGACGGTTTTAAATTTTTATTCAAAGAATACCAATTTGAAACCAGTTGTTTTGAATTAAAACAACTGAACAGTTTTAGAATTCAGCGGGGCAATTGCGTAACACACTTACAGAAGGAATCGGTTTCATTTTGACAGTTAAACAACATTCATTGCCATTCACGTTGTTGAGCAGACAAATTTTTCGAACATATGAGCAATGGATTAGCAATATGCTTGAAAATCATTCAGATTGTGATTGATAGGTTTACAATCCCCAACATGCACACAAGAAAAGGTATCAGCACACCTCAATAATGAGGTAAGATATAATTCACGCTTCACCAAGTTTCTTCAGAAGCTTGTTATATTCCATGGTTCGCGAACGGTTTTAAGGACATCCTCCTTGTTATAAAATACAATATCCATTTCGCTGCAGCGATTCGCAGGTTTATTAAAATTTATGAGATGCATGTGTGAGAATCGATCCGTCTGGATGTCTGTGCCTATTTTTATATTCATCCTTACATGATTTAAAACGCGTTTCTGTGTCTGCAGGTATAACTAAGGATATCACTTGAGAAATTTAGGCTTTTTTGAATTCATTGATTTTTTTTCTGGACACTAATCGCTCTACTAGAATTTGCCTAAGCCAGGGATCGAAAAAGCAAACCTTCTATCAGACGTGCTTTTGATCAGCAGACCAATAAGGCTGTCAAGGTTTGATCTTTAAGTGCCTCATTGGTCTAATTTATTACTATGAAAAATCGTAGATTTTTTTGTATTTTCTGCTCGCATCGAAGCAGGATATTATTTATTGATTTAAAACACACATAACTATCATCACAGTCTTACCTAAATAGTGTAGTTATAATAGCTTACAAAGATTCCAAAGGATTAAGGCGAAAGCGCCAGGATAACACGCAAAATTAAATTGCAAGTCAGTATTTTTTTTTTTAATAATTAAGTAATTTATTTCCAAACTTCAGTGTACGTTACATCAATGAGGTCTCGACCCCTGAACTAGGACAGCCTGTATGACGGGGGTCGAGGTTTCTCCAATTACATGGATCAATATGGGTTTAGACTAAATGCAACATTACATTTCAATCGCGAAAAAAAATCAGCTGTTCCATATATTTATGATCACTTAAATCGACAAAATGTATGGAACAGCAGATTTTTTTTTCGCGATTTCAATGTTGGTCCCATAGAAAAAATTGTTCAAAATGATGAGTACAATGACCCCTTTTCGGGTTTAGTGTAAACAAAAAGTAATGTTGTATTTTGTTACAGTCGCGAATCATATTTTAATCAACATACAACCTATTATACTGACTTACAAATTTCAAAAAACGTAAGAAAATTTTAATTTCACAGTCTACCCTGGCGATTCCCCCTTAAGTTTATTTATATTTCTACGTCTTCCCATACACAGCGTAAAAACTTTTCAATATACATATTAATATACCGTTCGCTTGTATACATAATGTAACAAAGTATACATAGCCGTCGTAAGAACGAAGTATTTCCTGAACATCAATCTTTCACGTCGACCGGCCAGCGAGCGTCGGAAAAATACTTATTATCGTTATTAGGCGGGTACACACTAGATTGAGGAGGCCAGATACAGGGTGTCCCGTAAATAATGGATAATCTCTTAAGGGGTCATCGTACTCATCATTATGAACAACTTTTACTATGGGACCAAACCTGGAATCGCGAAAAAAAAAATCAGCTGCTCCCTACATTTTGACGAGTTTGATGTAGATAAATGTACTGGTCAGCTGATTTTTTTTCGCGATTTCAGGTTTGGTCCCATAGTAAAAGTTGTTCATAATGATGAGTACAATGACCCCTTAAGAGATTATCCATTATTTACGGGACACCCTGTATATAAATATGTTTGTTGTGTTTACCTACGTTTGTTATAATTATCACACTTCATACTAATATTATAAATGCGAAAGTTTGTGAGTGTGTGTGTCTTTGTTTGTTACTTATTCACACTCAAACGGCTGGACTGATTTGAATGAAATTTAGTATGTAGATAGCTTATACCCTGCATTAACACATATGCTACTTTTTATCCCGGTTCATGCGGGTGAAACCGCGGGGCGCAGCTAGTGCTTTATAAACTGTGGTAGGTTGAGTTGTTGAAAAATATATTGTGACTTAACACATCTAGCGTGATTTTAGTCAAAACGTCTGAGATGTCTCGTATTTTTATTTATATGACTGTTTCAATCCGTCTCAATCAGTCAAAAATAGCTCTAATTTCCCTAGGATTGTCGCTAAGACGAGATTGCGACTATATTATTATTCTGAACGTTTTTAATTACTGGAATTTGACTTTTGGTGAACGGACATAATTATGAAGTTACTTTTTTCACTACCTACTTTATGATAAAGAGTTAGTGTCAAGATTGTAATTAAGTAACAAATACGAAACCAACATAGCCTTATGTATTGTTTCAAATACTCTTGTCTACCAAAGCTTTTCGCAAGCAAAAATAGACCTTAAGGTGCTTAAACTTTCAAGTTCACGACTGTACCTGCACCATTGAGAATGCAAGGTAAAATACGAATTGGAAATAAATTTTGACGTACATTTCATTTGTTTTATCGGAATTGAGGGCCGCCTTCTCAATCAAATCACGTCGAGTATGCGCTACGGGGGTTCTTAGTCTGTTAGTTATTCAGTAATATCAGTTACCTACTTGGATCGAAAATGCATAAATATTGCTTTTTTCATCGTTGCTTACATTTTTAGGGTTCCGTACCCAAAGGGTAAAACGGTCCGTCTGTCCGTCTGTTACCAGGCTGTATCTCATGAACCGTGATAGTTAGACAGTTGAAATTTTCACAGATGATGTATTTCTATTGCCGCTATACCAATAAATACTAAAAAACAGATTAAAATAAATATTTAAAGGGGCTCCCATACAACAAACGTCATTTTTTTGCTCATTTTTGCTCGATATTGATAACGGCAACAGGTAAACGCTTGAAACATTCACAGAATATTTAGTTATATATTGACTTTAAAAATAAATAATTAAATTAAAATAAAACAAATATTTAAAGGGGGCTCCCATACAACAAACGTAATTTTTTTGCCGTTTTTGTAGATAATGGTACGGAACCCTTCGTGCGCGAGTCCGGCTCGCATTGTTAGTTTTTCTGGACAACGCAGTCAATATTCCCTTAGAAAAATAAGAATTTTCCTACACAAAATGATCAAAATTCTAAGCGGTGTCAAAACTTCAGCGATTTTAAAGAATTTGGAAAATCCGGATACATTTCCTAACACATTATTCACATACATTTGAATATATTGCTGAAGTCAGAGGGGCAATTCTCGTATTTTTAACAACGGTCGCAATATCATCTCAAGACTCAATCTGTCAAAAATTGTATAGCGTTTACCTAAATTTTTGACATTTGATTGACGCTGGCATGAGATTGTGAACGTTTTTAGGTACGAGAATTGGCCTTCTGACATCGCAACGTAGCTTTAGCTACGCCGTAGACTTATGTGCTACGGCGTAGCAGTTCTACAGAAACGCAGAGTCTACGCCAATTGCCGCATAGACTTACCAAGGGTTAATTTTTTAAATCTCAACACAGTTAAGAGGGAAAACGACTCATTTAAAACCTTTTTTATAGACCGTATAAACAATTAGAGACGCCAAGAAGCACTTGGTATTTCGAGAGTGAAAAGCGGGATTCCACCGCGGCCATTTTGGGGCAAACGTAACGGTCGTGTTCGCGATAAAAGCAATTTAAATTAGGACATAAAACACGTCAAGGGATTGTCAACGAAGAATGGAGTGAACAGAGCCTGGGACAATTCATTTAAGACATTTTAAGTCGGCATTTTGGAATATAAAAGGAAAGTTGGGAAGGATTTTAGTATGAAAAGAATCGGTGGAATCATGATTTTTTTCTCTTTTCTGTCTCATAATTGTGGGAAGGGTAATTTAACTTGAATACATAAATTATACGACAGGGCTGGTGTAGACTTTGTATGGAAGCCGGTTTGGGCATTATGTGCTTTGACGAAACTAATAAGATATTGCCTTTGTGCCTGTTATAGAGGGGTATCAGAAAGGTGTGGTACATAGCATCAAACTGAACAACTTTCTCCATGGGACCAACATCGTAATTGAGAAAAAAATATCAGCTTTCCTATACATTTGGGTCAGTCAGAAGGTACCTACTGTAGCTTTGTATAGGACCGTGAATAATTTTTTCTCGATTACGATGTTGTTCCCATGGAGAAAGTTGTTCAGTTTGATGATCTGTACCACACCCTTCAACTGGTCCTACCGCCTGCCTGTATGTTATATTAATGTAGCTAAGAATACCTTCTTATTGTAGAGCTGTCAGATTACATCCCTCTAATAGTAATTACGCAAAAGTATAAATAACGAACTGATGACAGATGTTTACGGTTTACATTAGGTAACATAAACCGCGAATAATGTAAATTTAATAAATAATAATAATACCAACCCCACAGCAGGGCAAACGCCTCTCGTCATACAGAGAAGGCGCGAGCATTTATTA
Source organism: Cosmia trapezina (assembly GCA_905163495.3). Taxonomy (NCBI): domain Eukaryota; kingdom Metazoa; phylum Arthropoda; class Insecta; order Lepidoptera; family Noctuidae; genus Cosmia; species Cosmia trapezina. The sequence goes on from LR991034.1 coordinate 20,982,247, forward strand.
CCAAGCGTTGTAATAAATATTACACGTCATTAAATCAGTCATAAAAAATAAATTTAGTGGTAGTAATTTACTTTTTATGAGTAATTTAATTTTGTCCGCCACTTCGTCTGCGTGAAATTATATCCTATGATACTGGGCAATACTGTAGCTTCCTATTAGTGAAAGAATTTTCGGAATCGGATTAGTAGTTCCGAAGATTACCTCCTACATACAAACTCACAAACAAACTAGTTTTACCTCGTTTTAGTATTAGTAAGTATAGGCTTATATTTGGATTGGTATAGACATGTGATGAGGAGGGACCAAACGCATGTGACTAAAAGAGTGATGAATATACAAGTTGATGGATGGAGAGGGAGAGGAAGGATAAGAAGAAAGAAAAGATGGATGGATTGTGTTAGGAATGATAGAGAAGGGAGTGAATGAGCGTGACGGTTGACAGAGGAGAATGGAAGAAGAAAACGTGTTGCGCCGACCCCAAGTTACATGGGATACGTGCAGGAAGATGATGATAGTATTAGTATATAATTATAAATAATCATTGTAGTTTATTTCAATGCCCAACTATGACAGGCAGACCATAAGAGCCTTATACGCTAAAATCTTCCTGCAAAACATCTTCACTTTAAAATCAACAAACCTCAATCATTTAATCAAAAAATAACACTTAAAAAATCATAAAATTATCCTCCAACTCTGATGGATTCACCGACTGATTAAAACTTAACGATTGATGAAGCCCGGAATTAATTACAAGCTTCCGAGTTTAATGAAAAACGTTCCGAGTCAACGTTCCAAGTTAACGTTGATTTTACTCACAACTTACTGTTTTTATTGGGACTCACGAAAGATATCTGATGACAACCGATAAGGATAAATGTTGTATAAAATCAACTTTCCAACTTGTTAAAAATTAAACGGAATGTACACAGGTACATAACAACTTCAATCTCCCTAGATTTTTCCAAACTATGTTGAGGTCGGCTTCCAGTATAACTGCATGCAGCTGAATACCAGTATTTTACATGGAGCGACTGCCTATCTGACCTCCACAACCTAGTAACTGGGTAATACGATACCCCTTAGTAAGACTGGTTGTCAGACTTTTGGGCGTTTGACTAACCGTAACGACAGCCGGGACAAACGGCTTAACGTGCTTTCAGAAGCACGGAGGGGTCTCGAACACTCGATATGTAATGGATGGTCACCCATCCACGAACCGACCGCAGCAAGCATAGCTTAACCTTCGATTGACCCGTGCGGATGTTATCATACAGAAAATGACTCTCTTGCCTAATCAATTAGAAGTGACAAAGGTAAATATTCTAAAGCGGAGATCACACAGTAAATAATAATGTTCCTCTAAGATTGACTTGCACAAACTAACCACCCTAACTATATTATGTACGCAAATGTATTCGCCACTCTCAGCACCAGTGTGTCTTCCGGCTAAATAAATGTTAATGAGCGACAGCCCCTATTGAATAAACGTTTGATCGAGAATTTGCTATTCCGCTCGCACTTTGACCGCTAAGCAAGGAGACACAGAAGGCCCACTAGTCAAAAACTCTATCTTACAGCAGAAAAGTAATGAAGCAATAGTATAGTGTATTAGCAAATTGATATTATGTTGTGGTTAACTATTATTTTTAGCCTGTAAGCCTTCCTAAGAGTAATAAAAAAAAAGATCATTGAAAAAAATCTGCAACTGTGCTACGTCCTTTCAAGAATGGAATATTCCATAAAGTTAAAATTGCACCTCTTCTAATTTTTATCAATGTACAGTAACAGCCAGAAGTCGACTAGCAATCTCACAAAACCATGGCATAGCAATATTAGATTACTTATGACCTTCTTCGGCGCCGCAGCCCGTATAGGTATAAGCGCCGCAGCCCGTATAGCACAGGCGATAATGGTCATTGCGGTGTAAGTGTAGTTCTGGCCGTTGACTGTACATTTTAGAAAGTAGTCACCTTTTGTTTTGATGTATCTAGTTCAATTGTTTGTATTGTTTTATTTTTGTCCTACAGTATTTTTATCTCACGAATTGACACGCGCTATACTTATGGTTGGTGTACCAAGTGTACAAACACGCTGTGACTGTGAATGTGAGTGTAAGCGCAGCTCTCGGTACCGTCCGAGTCAATGGCGAAGTTAGAAATGTGATGCTACTCGTCTTCAGGCACACTTAGTAAGCACAAGTAAAGCGCACGCAGAAAAATACTGTAAAACTATAACATTTTTATGATTTTGTGCCTTATGATGTTCGATCGGTTGGTCGCAAGTCCAACGAAGCATTCGATTTTGTGGGTTTTTTTCGCCAATGCCAATGTTCACATTAACTTGCAAATTGCTCACAGTCAACCTTCTGTAGTTTCCTTATGTCATGTTTTGACCTTAAACGAAATTAAACCAAAGAACTTGAGGGTTGTTTTAAAGAAAACTGTTGATCGTAATACGAAACGAGTTCCGAATTGAAAAAAACGAGTTTCCGTTACTTTTAGGTGCGTCTTGTTTTTGTTTGCTTTCGAAACTTGATACCGGTATTCTGGGAAAGAAAGAAATAAGGAATTTTTGATGTATTAAGTAAACATGTGCCTCTCTTGATGTTGTGTTTTGAACCGACGAAGAAAAAGGGAGGTTCTCAAGTCGACGCGTATTTATTTTTTTTATTTATTACCACGCATAACTTTTTATAGAGTAGTCCGATTGTAACGATTCTTGTTTTATTCGAGAGGGTATACCTCGAAGTTAAAGAAATTTATTAACTTTGCTTGGGTAGTTTTTGAGTTAGCTTCAATAATACTTATACTAAAAAGTGAAAAATAATTAATAACTTGACTTCCATAAAAAAAAAACACTACAAAGTGAAAAATATTTTTTAACTTAACTCCTAACCGGAAGTCGGTGAATGCAAAACCAAATCTAGCTTTAAGGCAGATTCAAACATTCGCTAAAATTTCATCCAATCCATTCCATCACAGTAGACCAATAAAAAAAATCTTTAAATCGCAAAAGTACTTTGCACTGATAGGTACCATATTCGAAGAAGTATCGAACAAGAAGGAACCAAGCTTTTATATACATTAAAACTTCCCGGAGAAACTCCTTGGAGTCTCTTTTATACTGAGAATAAAGAAAAAAAAAATCTTGAATAAAGTAGGCATACGAACTAACCGATAACAGGGCCCCAATATGTAACACAGAGAATTCTGCTTAAGAGAATTTTCTGTACATAGCGTGTTTTGTGTAGTATTGTGCAATTCAGATCGAAGTGAAACGGCAATGAATGGAGTGTAATACGGTAACTTTGAAGTGAATATTTGTGTACGAAAGGAAATGATTATGAAGATAAAGGCTAACAGTTTAATATTTTATACTGGGATACGGTGTTTCAGGGATACTAAAACGGAGACTAAAATACACAGCTATGGTATGTTCAACGAGAACCATTGTTTTGTCTAAGCACGAGGCGTACAAACAAATAAAGTGACACAGTAAGTATAAGAACCCTTAGCCGCCTTAGGGTGAGGCCTGCAGACAACAGACTTGGGAAGTTTGTTGCCTGAACAGTGAAAGGCCCGAGACGGCGGCGCGCGCCTCTCTCTAGAGGAGTTGCAGCAGTATAGACCCGTTGAAGATGACGGGGTCACATCTAGCCGGGGGAGCGTGATGAAATGTGCAAGCACACCAGCACCCCGGCTAAAGGTAGCAGCAGAACACCGTGTGGTTTTAGTAAGTAAAAGTCTGACAGACCATACAAACAGACATAACAAACAGAACGTATTGACTGTAAGAACAGTTTTGTGTAGGTACTTTTGGTGAAGGTTGGCCGTTTAAAATAATTTTTGTGTGTGGAAGTAGATAATATTTTTATCTTTCCATCCCTGCGAGTAGCTGGTTTTTTTTTCGCCGTGCTACTTTGAAAACAATCGACTACATTTAAGGGTGTTCTACCTATCAATATGAACAACTTTTACTATAGGACTACGAATTCACAAAAAAAAAATCGACCTCCCCGTATAACGGTACCTACATACCCGATTGGACCACTTTGTTTTAGGACGTTTTTTTTGCGAGGTCGAAAGAGTTCCCATGGTAAAAGTTGTTCATATTGATGAGTAAAACACCCTCTTAATTTTTTTCGATTTTTTTCAAAGTAGGCTGACACAAATTAAAACCGACCCAACCCATAATTCTACTAATGAACAACATCACTTAGGAGTCACTCCAAAGAGTAATTGAAGCCAAAAACTTTAACTGTTCTTACTCCAGTAAATAATTACTGGGTATGTATGAACTTGCCTACAATTATCCCTCAAACTTGAGAATTAAGTGCCCCATGTATTTATTTTAATAAAGAAAGTACCGCCTGAAAGAAATTCCGAAAGAAACTTTGAGTAATTGACGGTAACAGGGTCAAATGATTCTTTATAATGGGTTTTCAGGCTAACGCTCCGGTTTTTATGAAAAATCTGATTATTCAGACACCTTTTAATTTGAAAGTGTTTATGAAGTGAATCGGTATTCGCAGTTGATTGATTTTTATTCTTGAAAGGTAGGAATTATTTTAATTGATATATGTTTTTGGAACGAAATTCCTCAACGCGGCGTGCTATAGGAGTTGAGGGGTAGAAATCGTCACGTAAGGAAAAAGCTTTATGGGATTCCATGAGACTTTCTCTCTCTGTCTCTTTCTATACACGAGTGTGTCTGCGTGCGAGTATCGAGATTCAAGCAAACGAGCATTGTGGTGGTCCACCTACTGCACACATTTTTAATAAATAAATAAATCATTTATTTGCCTGAAATATGGTGGGTACATATGATGTTAAATTAAATTATAGCACAGGACATATTTCATTTTTTTTGTTACTTTAACTTATTTATATTAAAGGTTAGATTATGGGCCTGTTTCACCAACATTTTTTTTTTTCTGGAAGGGAAATCATCAAATGACTTTTCCCGCTCTGGGTGGAGCGCGTCAGACTTTTACTGACTAAAACCCACCCGTGTCCCTTCAGTTGCCTATGCCAGGGCCACGGTATCTCTTTCGAACAACCCGCGACCCTGGCGGCCGGCGCCTGTTTCACCACCTACGATTAACTTCCTATTAACTTACCTACTTGGCAGATAATTTCATACAAATTCTGTTCCATTTTGTATTTATTCGGTGAGTAGTGGCTATTCCGACATCGTGAGACTTTAATGACTTTAAAATGAACAACATACTTTTAATCAGAAAAATAATAATATGGTCCACAATTCAAATAAATTCTTTTGACTTGTAAATTGTTGACTTTCAAAACTTTCAATATTCTAATTTAAAAAAAATATTTGACTTAGTAACCGAAAGATTTTTGTTATAATTACAAAAAATTCTATGCGCCTGTAGTTACGTTCGTAATATTTTCCCCAAAAATTACCGGAAAACCGTTTCACTGAAGCTAACTAAAGCCCCAACTAATAAACGATTCACGATGCATCTCAAAAATACAACATGTTTCCAACTTCCCACACGGGGGACGTGGGGCGACAATCCTGCGCATAATGAGACTTAGACAAAGGGTTACCGCACAACTATCCGATTTAATTAAACTACGAGACGCGAACAACGCGCAGATTTGAAGTTTGCTCCACTTGCAACCGATTTGAGAACGGTGTGAGAATTTTGAGATTACCTGTGGTTATGTGTGTTCATATGTTTTTCTGTGTGGCCTGTGTTTGAATATGTGTTTTCTTGTGAAAAAAATACACAAAACACTTAATTAAAGCAAAAGTGTGATGTTACAAAGTTATGTCTTTGTTTCTAGTTCAAAATAAAACTCATTAGGTATCATGTTTTGAAAATGTTAGGCCCCTTCCAATACCTACAAGAATCGCCTAAGTTAGAATAAGCTCCCTAGTTTCATGTAGCATAATCAGCCTATAATATTCCCACTGCTGGGACACAGGCCTCCTCTCTGTGTGAGGGAGCGGGCCGTAATCCACCACGCGGGCCCAGTGCGGGTTGGTAGATGCAACCTACAAGTCGTAAGTCGCGGCCGTTACCACTGGGCCACCACTGCACTGTTTCATGTAGGTAACAGCAAAATGATTGCCTTATCAGTTTCTTTAACTATTAAGAGGAAATGTGGGTGCTCTTTTCTCCATACAAAAAGATACAAACGCTCTCGCCTGTTTTCTTTCTGGTTAATGACCATAAAGCAATGATTTTTTACAGAAATATAAATATCAGTTACTTGTATGCCCCTATGTTTTCCTTTTTGATGATATATTATTTTTATAGGAACTAGAACCCTCCAAAAATGCTCAAAATTGCCTATTCAGACCGCTGTCAACAGACGCCTAGTGTACCAATTTGACAACTATTAACGAAAAAAGAAAAACATAGGGGCATAGTATATATCCTTCTTATTCAGTTTATGAAATATCTTTTAAATTGGTCCAATATTGGAGGAGGAAATAGGCGAGAGCCAAACCTCGAAATGTGACTTTTTACATAGGCTATTTAGTCGGATCTGCAGTTGTCCTTATCGCACGAACTCGAGGGCGGAGCGCTCGCAGAGCGACAGCAATACCTTCTTAAAATACCTAAGTTTCAAAAGTCTGGCCACCCGCCTTTCCTCTTAACAGTGACCATGAAATCATCCAAAACGCAATTACCCTACAAACCACTCCAAAAATCAGAAACCAATACTAATTCACCACGACTCACAATCCCTTCTAAGATATTTATACGAACTGGTATTGCAAACCGGCCGAAAGCGGAACGCGACAGATTCTCTGAATATCGTGAAATTCCTCGTGTATTTATGGGTACATTTAAAATTGGTCGTGTTTCAACCGCGCCCTGCGGACCCCTGGTATATTCATCTCAATAACGTTATAGTAAATCTTAGCGATGGCTGTTTGTTTTAGTGGACAAATACGGAATTGTTGTCGTTGGTTAATTTTAGGAGTCAGAGAAATGTACTGTTCTGCTGTTTGCTTTGAGAAAGTCAACATTGTTGATGCTACAGTAAGAATTATGCTACTACGAGTTATTCAAGGAAAATTAGATTAATTATTTTATGCTATATTGACAGGCATAAACATGAATAATCTAAAAATGTCTTAATTCTAATTTTATTACTTATCTTTACATCCATCGGCATAAAAAATAACTTCATCAAGTGGATCTGCTGTCAATGTAGGATTCTTTTAAGTAACTTTATATCTTGCTAATGCTAAAGCTATAACTAATGTTTAAGTCTGTAAGTTAGCACGTAAGACACAAACGCTAAGTCAATCAATCAATCTGCCTAGCCTTTTCCCAACTATGTTGGGGTCGGCTTCCAGTCTAACCGGATGCAGCTGAATACCAGTATTTTACATGGAGCGACTGCCTGTCTGACCTCTACAACCCAGTAACTGGGTAATACGATACCCCTTGGTAAGACTGGTTGTCAGACTTTCGGGCTTCTGACGACCCGTCAAAGATTCACGAATAACAGCCGGGACCAACGGCTTAACGTGCTTTTCGAGGCACGGAGGAATCTCGGTATGTAAAGATGGTCACCCATCCACTGACCAACCCCAGCAAGCGTAGCTTAACCTGACGGATCGACCCGTGCGGCTGTTATTACTGAGCCACGAGCTCCACACAAACACTAAGTAAACAATTATAATGCGAAGGCGACAGTTGATTTAACTAGAGTCAAGCTACATTACACAAAAGGTAGCCTTCCTGAAAGCAAATTACTACTATTATTATTTCTATGTTTACATATCTCGGGACCCTGGGATCCCGGACCTTTGGAAGGCATACGAGGGGCCGAATACAACTCGCAGAGGCCCCTTAGACAATTTTAAATTATGATGAGGCACCAGCCGAAGATTATCCCTGTATGCAGTATGCAAGTGCACCCAAGGACAACCCCCGGTTGGTGTAGGACTATTGCAGAACATGGAAACAAAACATATTGGGCTATGGCTTTGGTTGGTTGTGGACTAGTTACCTAGAACTATAGAAACACTATGGCCCCTGCCTGACTAATGTTTTGTATACAACAGATAAAATGGCAGGGGGTGACTTGCACACTCAATAATGGGCCCCGGAAAACGGTCGCTAGCACATAGTGTCGTAGCGGCAAGGGGGCAACATGTCCTGAGGTGCGGAGTGAGAGGTGTGAGGAGTGGAGAGGTATCCCACGGTTCTCAGAACAATCCCAGAGCCCAGAAGATGGTCAAGATCTCTACAAACACTTACTGGAATACTTCCTTCCTCCGAGCACGTTTGCTCTTACGAATCTCCACTAAAGCCAGCCAATAAAGGCAAGAATGAGGTGGGAGCTCTGTTCCCGCTGCCCTGCGGGTTTCTGTATCTCTCTTGGTCTGGCTCCTCACCCTAGACCTGTTTCGGCAAAGTGAACTCTACTAGCACAGGCCCAGAGATCGGAGCGCGCAAGCCCCACCACGACGTCAACGTAGAGATACTTCGGTGGGGCTATTATTATTAAGCAACTGATTTACGACCGTTACCTCACACTTTGGTCCAGTTGAAAACCAGCGTCAGGCACTAGTTGTCTGGCATTTTGCTGAACTGGGCCTTTTTGGCACAGCCGTGAGGCACACATTCCTGCATTGAAATTGTATTGTTTTTGTTATCGCAAATGTTGTTTTTTTTTTATTTATTTACTTCTTATTGTTGCTATTTTAATGTTCTGTTATTGTTTTGTGTGCCTCCTTTGTGTGTCTGTGCTAAATAAATGTATTTTTCTTTCTTTTCTTTCTTTCAAATGAAGTTAAAACCTACAAACGCTTCTTTTTTTTCACTGTCATAGGGCACCAGTTCTGAGCTATCTGAGCCCAGAGATTTTCGTTTACTTCAGATTAATAAAACCTTACAAATAGATAATTCTTATCTTTACTTGCCTATATAATAATATTGGCAACATTAAAACCAATATCTCCTTATAGACCCAAAAATCAAGACGAAACGTTACAAGGTAATAAATACATTTATCATATTAGTCTGATAGGTTTCACATTAGTCTACAGCTGAATGCCCTAAAAGCAGGTGAGGGCTTATAAAAAATAATTAATTTGGTCTCGTTATATTGAATACTGACGTGTAATTACTTTTATTGGCTAGAATATTTCTATCAACGGCCCTTGTACACACACGTTTTTCTTGTCGTGAAAAAGTACGGTTTATACGCCATGTGTAGGCACGATCGTCAGTGTTGTATGGATCACTATGGAAGCTTGTTGACAGACACGTTTTTTCTACGGTACGGTTTATACGCCATGTGTAGGCACGGTCGTCAGTGTTGTATGGATCACTATGGAAGCTTGTTGACAGACACGTTTTTTCTACGGTGTGGTTTATACGCCATGTGTAGGCACGGTCGTCAGTGTTGTATGGATCACTATGGAAGCTTGTTGACAGACACGTTTTTTCTACGGTGCGGTTTATACGCCATGTGTAGGCACGGTCGTCAGTGTTGTATGGATCACACTATGGAAGCTTGTTGATAGACACGTTTTTTCTACGGTGCGGTTTATACGCCATGTGTAGGCACGATCGTCAGTGTTGTATGGATCACTATGGAAGCTTGTTGACAGACACGTTTTTTCTACGGTGCGGTTTATACGCCATGTGTAGGCACGATCGTCAGTGTTGTATGGATCACTATGGAAGCTTGTTGACAGACACGTTTTTTCTACGGTGCGGTTTATACGCCATGTGTAGGCACGGTCGTCATTGTTGTATGGATCACTATGGAAGCTTGTTGACAGACACGTTTTTTCTACGGTGCGGTTTATACGCCGTGTGTAGGCAGGTCATCAGTATTGTACGGATCACTATGGGAGCTTGTTAACAGACACGTTTTTTCTACGGCGCGGTTTACACGTCGTAACGTGAAAAAACCGTGCCGTGTACCTACTCGCTTAATTAATACGTAGAGAATATTTCATTTTTATATTTCTGTCTACAATTTAATGTATTGATTTCGAAGTATAATTATTACAATTTACAATCCATACAGTAGCGAAACGCCTTTGATGTCGGGCGAGGCCGCCGCCCGTGTCGCTATTTACACTGTCACTCGCAGATGTGCTAGGGTTGTAGCAAAATGGGAAATAAAATAAATGTGATTAGTATTATGTACTAAATCATTTATTTACAAGTACCTACCTATACATTTATATGTGTTGCAATGCCAGATATTTACGTAACACTTTATTTTTAGACATTTCCAGTTTTCTATTTTTAGTTTTTTTTTAATACAAATTTAACTATATCTATGCAATGCATTAGGATGATCAATCTTATCATACAAGTTTGAGGGAAACAAGCATGGCCGTGATTTAAATTCTACTTTGCTTAGTACCTATACGTCAAATAATTTCTCTAAAATATTTTTCCCGACAAACGAAAGGAAATTGTGCCTAAAATGGGTTATAGTAAATCTAAGAAATTTAAAACCCTTGTTGTATGTTGCTGTCGAGGTACAACCGTACACAGAGCAGGTGAGCACCATTATAATTAAGCTCTTCAACCACTCTCGTAAAATTCGCTAGTAAAAAACACACGTCTGTTCCCAAACGTTCTAGTGCGCAAACTAAACGTGTTCGGGCCCACGGTCCACGCTGCTCGACTCCCCTAGAGATCCCCGCCATTTCTTTACGCAAAAACATTCGTTTCCCTACTGTATGGATTGAAATACTGTGGCAATATTATGTCCTATCACAGCACTTCTCGAAACGTGTTGGGCATTTAATTTGACGTACCTATGTCAGGTGAGCTTTAAAAGAAGTAAAAACCGTTTCGATACGATAAGAGTTTTAGACAAAGCGAAATAAAACTCCCGGAGTCTCGCAGCTATCGATGCTTGATAGGTTTAACAAACGTCCACTTAGACCCGATGTTAAAACACTTAGGTAATCCTGAACTAGCAAACCAAAAAGTATTTTATTTTTTATTTTTAGCGTATGTTGTCTCACTGCAGGGCATGAACGAATTAACCACTGGACCCGATATATAAGCGGACGTACCTTTACCGGTCTTGTCAGTAACCAGGTAATTCTAGCCTTGGTCGCTTGTTTTTGCGTCAGTCTCAAGCACTTACTTGTAATAAAAACATTTCCCAAAAATGACTAAATGTTCAGTTAAATGGTGTAAAAACTATAGCGGCGGATGCAGCACAATTTGTTTTTCACTTGTAAGTACATTATTTTATTACATTTATTGTTATTTATTACAAAATTTAATCAAATGTAATATGGTTAAACGAGTTTTCATACATTTGTATTTTATGTCGGGTCCAGTGGTTAATTGCTGCATGATGCAGGGCAAAGGCCCTTTCTTCTTTCCGCTCCTCTCTGTCTGGAGCTAGTGTGGACCAATCCTTTCTGTAGACGTCAAGTTCATCCCGCCATCTTCTCCTGGGTGTGCCTCGATGTCACCGGATGTTTTCTGGAACCCACATTGTGGTAGATTTGTCGCAAAAAGTAAGCCATATTTAATTCCTTGGCTTTTAATTAGGTTTAAAGGTGTGTTTACGTTTTTAGTTTTAATTTTTTATTTGTGCTTGAGTATAGTTTTCGATGTTTTTTTTGACATATTATGGTAAATAATTTAATTTAATGTTTTGTCAAGTGTTGCGTAATATAAATTACTTTGCGTACTATTGTAAAGAATCAAGTTATTCTAACTGAACAGACAGCTATGCTGCTAGGGAGTTTGTTGCGCAGCTTTTTCTTCCCAGCTAAAGCACTAGGAAGTGGTGAAGGGCGGGCGCTTTGGGGACTGTCTTATGTAATTTTGACGTTCAAAAACTGCTGATTCTGAGCCTAGTTTGAATAAATGACTTTTGATTTTGATTCTAATTTTAAAAGACTTATGACGCATAGCAAATTCTACACAAACAAAAGCAAAACGACAGAGCCGAACAAAAGGTTCATACAAACTTAAAGTATACCTATACGAATCAAGATCTACCCTCCATTTTGCGAATTAGTTTACCTTTCATTTGCGAAGCGCCCGCCATTCAAATAAAAACAACGCTGGTGCTTTTGCAAATTAAATCTATAATCTTTATGGAGATTATAAAATATACGGTATAGGGTTGAGGGGGATGAAAACGGAATTATTAGGGTAATTGGGAATTGGCTGTTTAGGGTTGATTTTTTAAATAATGATGAGGAAGTTTATTATACAAGACTTGGACGAAAATGTCGGTAAGATTTGAGTAAGATTATTATTTTTATGTGCATTCGATTTTGAGTTTAACAGGCACCCAATCGGTAGTTATAATTATCTTATCTTAATCTATCTATATAAATAAGAAGAGAAGTCCTGACTGACTCATCAACACCCAGCCCAAACCCTTGGACTTAGAAAGCTGAAATTTTGCACGTTATAAAGCGAACCTCGCTTTATAACGTAGGCAAGGAATAAGGAAGGAATTCACGGTAGTACGTTCCGCTGGCAAAAACTACTACTACATAATTAAGCGGAGCATATTTTTCACTTTCTGCAAAATGATTAATTTCCCCTTGTAGCCACAATTATAATAAAAACGTGTTTCAAAAATGTTCCAGAATCAATATGAGTATTTTAGTACTATTCCGGATTTTATAAATTAATCTAAGACACCATTGATGTACGAAAGAAATCATTGTGCGAATCATATCATACAATAAATCACGACTCCCTAAAATATAGGCGATTTCGTATAATAGACAGAAAATGCTTACTTTATCCATCCAATATAATTCCTTCACCGCCTTTTAAGCCATCCACAAAGAAAATGGCGTCCCATTAGCCCTAGTCTACACTGCACAAACGGTTATCTTACATTACATAGCACTTTTTACACCGAACCAGATCGAACGAAATATTACAGCAGTTATTCAACTCAATAAAAGTTATCTCTGGTTACAGAGTAATAGTCTCATCTGTGTGATATATGTTCGGGGTGTACCTATGAGTGGGGAAGTCCGAAGTTCATGGCAAGCCAATTTGTCAGTAGGTTAACGTGATAACACGTATTATGGTCTGTGCCAGTTTTTGGGATTACAGTAAAATATGGTGGTGAAGCTTATGAGGTAGGGATTAATAAATCCTTAAGATTTGGTTGAGGTTTAACTGTTAATTTAGTTTACATTAATGTGATGCTACAAATGCAAATTTCGTTAAAAAAACGGCCAAGTGCTTGTCGGACCACGCACAATGAAGGGTACCGTAGTTAGAAATAATTTATCCCCAAAACAAACTTTACATTGTAGTTAAATAGGAAATCCTAAAAAAAAAATTTTTTATGCGGTAAAATTACAAATAAACGATTTTCGGACTTTTTACTTTACTTATTACAACTACAAAGTTGTCTTTAGCACAGAAAAACGTAATAAACAAAATAAAAGCTAATAATACAAATATTAACCTCTCATAACTACGAGCTCTTTAAAAAAGGAATAAAACAGAACACAAAACCTCAGCAAGCCACTTTATGAAAGTGAAATAAAAGAGGAATAAGAACTCGAATCATGGCGAATGGCGACGAAAAAAAAAAACACTGTAAGGGCGAATGCACATTAACCACTACGAGCCAAGTCGGGGGTTTCAATTACGACAACTCGACTTAGCGGAAGAATTCAAATGGCGAACTCACTCGAGATGTCTCGCATTTACGTAAGCCGCGTGTTCTTCCTCTAATGTAATCCTATTGGCTAAGATCTAAGGGCATTGGTTGCCATTGCGCGTGTAAACTGTTATAGCAATCCATCTTACGTATGATATACATCGAGAAATGTGTAACGCATTGGTAGACTGTAAAACATAAACAAGTGTAGTGTTTAATAAAAGAAAAGACAAGCTTTGATTAGTCTAGATATCATATAGGACCAAAGCCCTTGTCAAGACGAATCAAACGAGCCCAAACTCGATATGGTTGCGTCATTTTATTACTGAGTTCCCATGGCCACCTTCCGACTCCATCATCAGATCAGCTCCATGTCATAATAATATTGCATTGTCATCCGATTTACAGTAGTACTCAACTAATATGGCTTATCGATGTACCTGCGCAGAAGATGAATTTTCAAAGCGCGGGAAATGCTATTGACCAATCGGCACGCTCCACGCTTTTTCCTGTACCGCTATTGGTCGCAGCTGCCGCCATTTTAGCGCGCGCCGCTTGACAGCCGCCATACTTGCGAGTGAGATGGAACTAACAGCTGCAGTATATTATGAACCTTATAGTAGTGATCCAAGGTTGATTGTAAGTTTTAAGCAATCTCGTTAATCTTCGGGGCCATACTTTCTTTTCTGCGCGAACGAAGATTCACGACGCGCCTTATTAGTTGAGTACTACTGTACATGTGCATGTAAAATTTCAGCTCAATCGGAAACCGGGAAGTGGGTCAAATTAATAAGCTGTCTACAAGAATTAAAATTTTAACACCATGACTAAAAATTGTAATGCAATTTTCTGTTGTTTTACTATTAATTATTGACATGAACACCGTGATGTCAGGAATTTAAATGATGTTGCGTTATTTAATACCTTTAAATTAATATCCCTGCTACCGCGTTCGTGGTTTTTTAGCAGATCTGACAGCAGAATTCATCTATGTGTGTTTATTTTTTTTTTTTGCGGATTTATATTTGGAAATAAAAGGTTTCATTGCAACTCATGGTGAATATTGTGTAGGTAAATAGTAAAATAAGGGTTCCTTTTTACCATTTTTCTAGCTTTTACTTTGGTTTAGCTCCTAGCTTTTTTACTTTGGTTTAGCTCTTAGCTTATCTTAAGGACGTTAACGATTTGTAAAGGCAGTATGCATTGACCAAGCGCAGTACATAACGGACTGATAGTGCTCATTTATTTACCTCCTAGCTGCGCCCCGTGGTGTCAGCATAAGTCTCGATCCCGTAAGAACATCGGGTTAAAAAGTATCATATGTCCTAACCTGGGTCATGGTCTACCCATGTGCTAAATTTCATCCAAATCCGTTTAACCGTTTTAGCGTAACAGACAAACAGTTTCGCATTTATAACATTAGTTAGGATAGTAAGGCGCGGGACACACAGAAAAGACGTAAGACGCAGACGGGGCGCGAACATATATCTCTTCCGCGTCCCTTTCATACAAAATTCGTCAAAATTAGTTTCTTCTTTTTTCTGCATTTCTTTTTTTTTCTATACCTATATGTCCGCGACCCGTCTGCGTCTTACGTCTTTTCTGTGTCCCGCGCCTTAGGATTCCCTATATTTATCTTTTGGGTGCATGAGGATAGCATAATTATACCACCCACAGTCAGATACAAGGTGCCATATTCATAGTTAGGAATCACACAGTCCAATAAATCCCAAAATATTTTTAATCCATTCCAAAAATAACCAACAAAAAGTTATTTCCCAGCCCAGCAATAAGCGCACTCTCAAAGCGTGGCCACAAAAACCTGGCTATCACTACAGGCCGTTGTTTCTGACATCAACACCAATATTTACTTGAATCCAATCTATCAGTGTCAATAATGTTGTAATTGGGTCGAACGAAGTGGGTCAGTAAATCACGAAAAATGTAAAATGGTGTTTTTGTAGCGTTACGTAAAATGTTACATCACTGTTATAACGTTTGAAGTAAAAGAATTTAAGTACAGTTAGAAGAATTCTATTTAATTACCTAACGATGGAATTCAAATAATAAGGAAGTTAAAGATTTAGAAAAGGCAGAAAAAATACTTTTTAATAATTTTCTATGTTTGCATTTGCAGTAATTGTTGAAACAACAACTTTAAGACTTGCGCCATATAAAAATCAAGTTAACTTGTAAACTAACAAGTTTCAAATAGCAGTTCTAGAAACGATTATATAGATCTTGGAATTTCATCAGCCATCTTTTTAAGTCACAAATAATACGATGTACGCAGTAATATGCGGTTCTTTTTTTAAAAAAAAAACCACTTATTCTTTCTCTAACCTTTTGAAACACTAGTAAAGTGATACATTTACATCAAAGCAAAATGACACACCAAAAAACCAAGAAAATGGCGGCAGAATAAATCTAATCTTAAGCCTTATAAGTCTTCACCGAGGTTAGTGCTAATTCTAGGCTCTTAGTAGACTTATAAAAACGTTAATCTTTTTAGGTCTTGTTAGGGTTCCAAAATGGTATAAAGGAAGCCTTATGGTGCGACTCAGTCTGTCTGTCTGTCCGTCTGTCACAGCTGGATATCCCAAGAACTACTAATGCTATCAACTTGAAATTTGGAACAGTTTTAGATGACGTTTGCCAAACTAAACTGCTTTGCAAAAAAAACGGGCACCTTACAGTTATTGGCTTTTCTATGGATAATATTAATATTTTTAGTATGTCGTTAGCATAAATGTCTAGAAATTTCTTATTATCATTGAGAATATAGTTTTTAACCCTTAAATCCTGGAATCGGTGTTTTAGTCAATGTAAACAGAAAGTCGTGTTAAAATGGAAATTTTTAGGGTATAATTAAATTAAGACTACGAGTATTTTTATGGTATTTTAATAAAAAAAGACATTAAAAAATAAAAATTAATAACGAGTATGACCTCTCCTTGCAGCGATTACGGCATGTAATCGTCTTGGCATGCTTTCCACCAGGTTTTTGATGGTGTCCTGTGGAATGTGTTCCCACTCAGCCGAAATCACACCTGATGTTTTGTGGAAGGTCGTTGGACAGGTTGTACTCGCCGTTTTAGGAGGTCCCAGACGTGCTCAATGGGGTTAAGGTCGGGGCTCCGCGCTAGCCAATCCAGACGACGAATACCGACCTCTTGCATATAAGCATCTACGTCGCCAGAACGGTGGTCCCGAGCATTATCGTCCATGAAATGGCATCTTCACCAATTACAGTCAGTGCGGGCTGTGCATGTTGACAAATTATTCCTGTTATGTACCTTTGCGCATTTAGTGAGCCATTTGCAATGAACACTATCTCGGTACGATAGCTGGAAGTTACGCCCGACCAAAACATAACGGACCTTCCACCATAAGGGGTGATTTCTTCAAAACACACGTCGGCATAGCGTTCCCCTGGTCTTCGTAACACTCGCCGACGTCGGTCCTCACCATTCAGGCAAATTCGAGCCTCATCGGAGAAGAGTACGCTACTCCAGTTACCTAGTGTCCAAGATAGACAATTTCTAGTGAACCTCGGTCGAGCAATCCGGTACTCACGGAGTAAATTGGGGGCCCGCGCTGGTCGTCGACTGCGTATATCAACCGCTAAAAGCCTGCTCCTCACTGTCCATAGGCTAACTTGTGCTCCTCGTACCTCTTCAAGGTTTCTTTTGAGGTCTATGTAACTGCATTTGCGATTACTCAATACCTGAGTCACTAAAAAGCGGTCGTCTCGTGGTTGTGTGCAACGTTTTCTCCCACAACCTTGCCTTCTTTGAACGGAACCTGTCTCTTGGTATCGAGTCCATGTTCTTTGGACGGTGGAACCACTCACGTTTAACGGCTGTGAACCGTAACATTGGCTACACCCCACTTCCAGCAGCACTATAATTTTACTAGCTCTTGTTGCTTTTTCTGCCATTATAATCGCCACAAAGATATCTGTTTTAAGTCACAATGAGGCAGGATTATGCGACAAACATAAATTATTCTAATAAAAATAACGAGAAGTTAGTTTTAGTTGCCTGATAACCATTTAACCGCAAACCCGCGAATAGTAAGTAAAAAGTCATAAACTGAAAAAGGGATTATTATTATTAAAAACAACAGTTCTGAATTTGAAATTAACTTTTTTTCATACCCAGACTCTTTATTATGTGCCAGGAACATAGTTTGCCTATTAAAACCTCATGAGAACTAAATGATTACCAATAATGTAGAAAAATCCAAACTGCCCGTTTTTTTTGCAAAGGAGTGTATTTTGCAAATAAGAAAGAAATTTTTTGCAACAGTGACTGAAAGGTGTTCTTAAAAATTCGAAGTGTGGGGTATCATATGAATTAAGAGCGCTGTGTGCACATTCTCAAACATTCTTTTTCTTTTTTTAGGCCGCATAGTTAAGTTTTGACTTTTGATGAAAAATGAAAAAAAAAAATACTGTTCCCCCATCTTATCTCCGAAGTTTGCATAGAGGAAAATCTGAAATTATTCTATGCGATAGAAGATTAAGTTAACATTACAAAAAAAAAAAAAACGATGTCTCTAAATAGCACACTTTTTCAGAAATCGGAACGGAACCCTCGGTCCAACTTGCTCTTGACCGGTTTTAGTAAAAGTGTGACGGACGACTGTGAAGGCCATTACCATTTAATTTGCGTGATATAATAATGGGCCTATTAATTAAGTAGTGCCTTTTCCGTTCAAAGGAACTCCGTCGTTCGTTAGCGAGGATATGGATAGCATTGTGAAGACTTAGGGACTTGTTTTACAGTGTTCGGATAGGAACTAACTAACAGATGAACTATGGAAGTGTGTATGAAGTTTGACAGTATCTATCTGTTAAGCTAACTGAAACTTATCCGGAGGTGGTAAAACAGTATTATTTACCACACGTTCAATGTTTGTACTTCTTGTATCCGACGTTAATTTGGTTCAAAATTGGGCTAGAGTAACAACTAGCATTTTTTGACAGTTTCCGTTTACCCTCAATTTAATACAACAAATTACTGATATTTTATGATAGCAAGGGACTACATAATATTGTAAAAATACAGAGGCCAACGTTACGGGAGATCAAATTTAGCGATAGAACAACCAAGACCCATTATGTCGACCATGTTGATAACAGTATACGAGTACCTAATATATATTCGTACCTACCACACGGTTTATTGAACTGTAGACCATAAAGCCTTGTAATCAATCAAACCAGCAAACAAACAAACAACAACCACAGAAAATAAACAATAAGAATACATATTATTCATACATAAAGTAAATCGCGGAGTCGGTTCCGGCCAAACTTGGAAGTCAAATATAAAATATTGAGGAGTAACAAATTAAATTCAAACGACTTCAAAAGCCGTGAGTTACGGAGGGTTAACGAATTTTCAGTTCATTGGAATCTTGGAATGAAAGCGATGAGTACGAAGAATTTGTTAAAGAGAAGGGATTTTTTTTGTTCGAGTTTAGTCTTTGTTTATAGAAATATTACAGTCTTGACTATAAATATGGCACAGCCCTACGGTAAAGTATCATCAGAGGTAGCTTACATGTTAAAGTTTTTTTTGAATATTTTTTTTGGATTTAAAAAAGATGTCCATGAATTTTTTAGCTCGTTCTTCTCCATAGGAACCTACTACTTGGAATGGGCAACTAGCTTCATCATTGTTTCTGACTGCAGCAGCATTTATTTCAATTACACCAATTACAAGCACTTTTTAATTGTAAAGGAGTAGATTTCTTGACAATTCACATTAATTCCAGTTTAATTGAAAAAAAATCTTCGAGTTTGAGTTTTAAAGAAGATGATTTGGAACATCAGATTGTATTGCTTTAGAGTAAAATCTAAAACAAATTGCTAAACTACATAGTTTGACTATGTCCCTAACATCATCATCATCACCATCTGCTTAGCCTTTACTTGGGTAAAGTTGGCTTCTAGTCTAACCGGTTGCAGCTGAATACCAGTATTTTACATAGACTAATAATACGATACCCCTTGGTAAGACTGGTCGTCAGACTTTCGGGCTTCTGACGACCCGTAACGACTGTCAAAAATGCACGGATGACAGCCGGGAACGCCAACAGATTAACGTGATTTCCGAGGCACGGAGGGGTCTTGGTATGTAAAAATGGTCACCTATCCACGGACCAACCGCGGCAAGGGTAGCTTAACCTAATCGATCGACCGTTGCGGCTGTTATTACTTCGCCACAAACCGAGGCATTAATCTCCCTAAGAACCCACCAATAAATCAAACTCAAACAAAAACCGTGCTTCTTTAAACCCATAACACTTTATAAACAAGACAGTAACTACAAAAGAACATGAAAAACAAATCGTGGAACATTACTCCAAGTTCCTTTACAATTACACTGAATAATTAAGAAATAAATCTGCCTAAGTACAAAATCGCATGCCCAATTAGCGCACCGCATCGTTACGTTTTACACTTTTTCTTTTAACTACAACTAGACAACACTGCCACAGTGTAAAAAAATACAGAAGGTTCATTTTAGTATTTCCTAATAAATTGTTGAGCTGGAAATTGTTGTGGGTTGTTGTGAAATATTGATGAGCTAGCTGACGTTGTTCTGTCCAAATTTCAATAATACATACAAAAATTCCATGGAAAAAATCACTTTCAGATTATCCCGAATTTGAAGATTTTCCGGATAACAGTAAAAAAAACCTAATTCGGACTAATGCAAACATTTTTTCTGTCTAAAAAACCTAATTCGGACTAATACAAACATTTTAAAACCAAAAATAACCAAATCGGTCCAGCCGTTTTCAAGTGATGCGCTTACCAACGAACAGCATTTATTTTTATTTATGGGTTGTATAGTGACAGCTGCGTAACCGATCGGTGAGGGTTGCCTTCAATGACATGAGCAAGTCGGAATGCAACAATCCTTCAAAACCTCACGGCAGAAAACATTAAATAGCCGCTAGCCATACGCAAAACTAAGACAGTTGTTACTGTTAAGCATAGCTCCGATAAACGTAAAAATAAAGATATTTTTATTTTGTAAAAACATGAGTAAGTACAATACATCATGTGCATTGTGGATGGAATTAAAAAATAATAAAAAGGAGCTACATGTTTTGCCAGTTAAAGCGTACAAAAAATCAATAATTTATTGTTAGGTAGTTACAATGACCTATCTACATCATTAATACTTACAGCTGTTTAGAAACAGCTAAATTATCTACCCTACAAGAGTTTAAGAAAAGAAACTAAAATAGAAAACACAAAAACACAAGAAAGAACAAACGAACAATTAGTAACACATAAAACATTAATTAAAACACAACACAGTAAAACATTGGTTCTTGTAAAATATTGCTATCTTGCAGCTTATTTGTTACGCTAAAAACTGCAGAAAGCTTCTAAGACGCAGTATGTAACGTCTATGTGTGCGTTCGCCTATTATCGTGCATTAAGTGGAGTGGTACTTCTGGCACTATTTAATACCATAACGAAGCCCTTTATCTTCATTACGGTGCAACGGTTAATCTAAAAGGCTTTTACCTGTACCCGTCAAAGTAGAGAGAATAATAAATATAAATGTTACGTGTACGGCTCGTCCTTTACGTGTTGCCCTGACCGATGTTTTAGTGTTTATTTTTTGGGTTGTATATCATTCACATGTTTGCATGGAAACGAACACTGCTGAAGATAATGAATGAATGAGAATGAGAACTTTAAATGTTATACAGGGTGTAAGGGACAGCCCTCCGCAAACTGATAGGGTGAATTCAGTATGTCTTACTAAGATGACTGGTACATGAAATTTTTTCAGGAACGTTAAGGGAATCCAATAAACCTGATTTGTTTGTGTTTTTGTGCACAAATCGGAGCGTCTATTACTGGTTGGGAGGGGTAGGTAATAGGTATGCGGTGAGTTCGATGAACTCTGTAGCTAGACAGAAAGTGAACAGCTGATTTCACGCGTCGTTGGTTAGAGTATTTCAACATCCATTGCTGGTTTTTTTTTTTTGCAGTTTTTTTTTTGCAGTTTTTTTTACATAAATGGAGTGCTGCGAAAACACAATGCAATTTTACGTTGAAATAATGAAAATATAACTGAATTTTTTTTTGAAAAAATGAAAATTTTTCGGAGGAAATTTCCGGTGGAATATGATTCAAAATGAGGAGCTGAATGCACCCTGTTAGTTTGCGGAGGGCTGTCCCTTACACCCTGTATATAAATTAAAAAGATCGGCTACAGTCTACCTTACGGCGTGCAAATTTTGTTAATACACACAAACAAAAGAATGTCAGCAAAACAAAACAGAAATTATAGTGAAGTCAATATTAATACTATCATGGTCAGGTAGCTAAGTCTTACAGCGTCAAATTTGTAATGAATTTTAACAATTATAATCCGGATGAATTCATATGATTTAGAAAGTCTTTCACTGAGTAATAACATTTGACTAAAAGTAGTGCAGTTACTTTTGATTTAAAAATGTTTAAAGAATAATCCTTATAACCATGAGGTATTTTATTATACTCGTAAATGACAGGTCCCATTGTCATAATACTTTTTCTTAACAGTGCTGTTTTGTAATGACCCGAATGAATAAGCCTTATAATGAGTGCAACAATGAATGGTCATGGCAGAACTTGACACAACGATACGCTCAGTAAGATTTCTGATTGTCATTCCGTTCATTGTGACTTATTTTACGAAAGTAACAGTTTGATAATGGATGGTCTATTTTATGTCCAGAAAATTTGACATAAATTTCACATACTTTTCTGTTAAAAATCAAATCTGGTTTTTAAGAAAATTGCTTGGAATTTATATCTGGCAGTTCTGAATCGAGTTTAATACATAATTAAGCAGTTCTCTAGAATTCGTCGAGCTTTTCTGCACTGTGAATGCACTACGCATTGCATTTTAATCTACCCCATTTCCCCCACCATTCATAGAACCATAAATACATTTAGTTACACTGTGGCAACGTCCACAATGTCGAGAACAAACCAACGGTGTATATGTTATATCTGTATTTCATTGCCTCAGGCAGAGTCATTCATCAAATTCATGCTTCACTCGTGTACCAACCTAAATGCGTATGTCTATGTATACTATGTATGCTTGACAGATTTTGTATGGACTTATAGGGAGGGATGGTTGGCGTATGCATGTTGTATGATTGGTACCAATGAAAAAAGTTTGAGCATAATCATGATCACTTATAATGACGTAACAGTGAAAAACCTTAGTTGTTGGATATGACTATATCGTCGCTAATTATACTAACTGACGTATCTGACGTTTTGAACTAAGCCGACCTATAGTACTCGTAATTTGATACATTTTTCAAGTCGAATCGATCTGTCTAATCGTCGTATCTGTACCTATGCCTTACCGTTCCCATGATAATGCAAAAATCTTGATCGATGTATCTACAGTTTACAAAAAAAAAAAAAAAAAATAGCTTGCCCTGTAAAATATGCTTCGAATCAATTACGTCACTTAGTTAGATTAGCGATGATATGTGCTTAAAATTATGATTAAATAAACGGGGATTCTTAATGTTAAATACTGAAGTACTTAAGTATCGATTATAATAAAATATTCAAACAGTATAGGTAAATCAGATTAAACATTGCTTACTTTCAGTTCATGGAACTTTGTTGGCATTTAGAGCAACAATACTAAATAATCCGTTCATAATATTAAGTTAAGAAATATAAATTTACAGGGAAATTGCTCCTATTTAGATAGCAAACCAAATAACTCAAAACATCAATAAAACTTTACTTCTAAACGCGGATCAGCAAAATCAACTGGAAATATTATACACATAGCAATGCTAGTAGCTACACAAGAATCACGATACTCGACAATATTTACGCATGAGGACCAATTGAAAATTCCTAGCTACTCCCTCGAGCCGGCCGGGTCGGGCCCGTGGGCCGTACAGGCCTTAACGAGTGTCGAGGCCTCTCTAAAGGCATTTTGAGGCCCGTAATTACGCTAATAGCCCTAATAGAGGTATCGTGAACCACCTGAGATGAGACGTCACTTAATATGTACCAGTATTGTGACGTGGCGTGTTCGCTTCTATTTTTAAAGTGATGTATTTATTTCTGGCCAGTTTTTCACTCCATAGGTTTAGCGGGATTCGGGTTTGAAAAAGGAATTTGTTTTTTTTTTTTTTGGGTGTTATTGATTTATTGTGCGCTGTGCTCTATACGTGAGTGAAAAACAAGGTCGGTTTTGCTACCGTTTTTAGACATATGGCTACACAAAGCTTATCCTGTAGAACGCTGAGCCCACTTTTCCACAAGATTCCACAAACTAACATACTGTAAATAATCTTTTCATTAGTAAGAAAAATCAAGAAAAAGAATTGTTTCGACCACATTAAAAAACCAAGTTCTTAATAGGTAGGTAGGTAATAAATTACAATCTAGCCTTTAAGGCTAGTAAGCAATTTTAATCTAACTTATTTTATTACGTGATAATTATTTTAAAACTTAGAACAGTGTTGATTGTACTTTACTCAAGTCCGTTGTACTTTCTTAGAGTCTGATATTATACACTAATAAATATAAACACTTTGTTCATGGCGTGCTATAATGAGTGTAATTGTCACTACTATTTCTACACTTTTTACACTACACTAACTCAAAAAGCTTTGTTCGTCTTAAGTTTTCGCACTGTTTGATCTAACAGATGAATTGCCTGTTGTTGGAGTCCGTGTTCATGGTCTTCAGCAAATTTTTGGATCATGTTCGAAGCAAATGATTGCACGTTAAAACACTTGTCATAATGATAAGGTTTTAAATTGGGTAGGTACACACGGCTACACATCAAGCTATACCTACATTTCCAGTTTACACTCACCTCTCATTGTAAGGAAATCCTATACAATGCGAGATCAGCTTATACTGGAAATGTATAACTTGATCTGTAGCCGTGCGTACGTACAATTGAAAATGAAACCCAACTTTAATATAACTACACTACATAAAAACTAGTTCGATATTTCCACCCAAAATCACATTTAAAAGTCGTTTAAAAATAAAATCACTTTAATCAAAAAACGCAACGAGTTAATAATTACAATAATAAACTATT
The DNA here is from genome assembly GCA_905163495.3 of Cosmia trapezina. Lineage (NCBI taxonomy): Eukaryota > Metazoa > Arthropoda > Insecta > Lepidoptera > Noctuidae > Cosmia > Cosmia trapezina. The sequence goes on from LR991034.1 coordinate 21,007,001, forward strand.
AAATTTCAATCCTCGTTCAGAGTGGGGGATATTAATTAGTTTGGCCGGCGATTACACAGAATTAATGGGGTAATCCAATATAAATTTAACGATGGCCCGAACGGATTCTGTGATACAACCGTGAAAGCGGACTCGATCAACCGTTTGTTTCTTTCCAATTATTTAATAGTTAGTAATCACAGTGTTGTTTTGTCAAAATAATAACAGCAATGAATGTGAGATACTGCATAAGTATTTATCTTCTAAGAGATTTAAGTTTCAGTTTTAAGAAAATAATTTAGATTGTTTCTTTCTGTTTTCATAATTTTAAGGTGATTTTGTTCTTATGTCAAATGGGGGCTCGTGGCTAAGTTATAACTAACAGCCGCACGGATCGATCAATCAGGTTACACTACGCTGGGCGCGGTCGACCGTGCCTCGGAAAGCACGTTACGCCGTTGGTCCCCGCTGTCATTATTGGATCTTTGACAGTCGTTACGGGTCGTCAGAGGCTTGAAACTCTTGACAACTAGTCTTAAAAAGGGGTATAGTGTTACCCAGTAACTGGGTTGTGGAGGTCAGTCGCTCCATGTAAAAGACTGGTATTCAGCTGCGTCCGGTTAGACTGGAAGCCGATCCCAACATAGTTGGAAAAAAGCTAGGCAGATTGATTGATATTGTCAATAAACGCATTTTTCTTTCTTTTTATAAAAAGTGACAAAGTAGTTTTTCGTGCGTTTTCTTTTTAATTATTCATCATTAACAGTGGAATGATCATCAAAATTGATGATCAACAAACAATTTCAAATGGGTAAATCAGTGTTATGCTTAATTCTGTTTAATCACAAGAAATTCAGCAACAACACAATCTCTACAAGAAAATGCATACAAAACTGCACTATTTTACTTTAACACTCTCAACTAAAAATACTATCAACATGCAACGTACGAACATAGTACTTTAACAAAATACCTTAACGAATAATTTCGTTAAAATGTTCAACATGTTTTCTGTACTAAGTCAAGTTTCACACCAAAGCCTGTTTTCGCATGCTCTTTAGGTATGACACATTGTATCCCAGTTCATGTCACTCCCAAACTCCCGGGAGCTCCTTCTCAATATTCAAGAAGCGAAGTAACAAAGAACTCCTACATCAACACGCTGAAAAACCAAACCTTAGCGCTAAAAGTTAAAGTTGAAAGTTCCACGCCAGGTTGTGTTGTCTCCTAAATAGTTGAAGGAAACATGTACAGTTCGGATTCTGTCTTGGTCGTTCGTGGTCCATTGAGGTTTGATTCGGGGCGATTTAAGAGCTCGATCTTTACTTGTGTTTGAAGTAAAACGTGCTCGAAATTGGAGGTAAGTATGTGGAACTGGAGATTTAGGTACACGTGCATGTGATGACAACCTATTTCTGGTATTTTGAACCAATTTTATGTTAATAGGTAAGACCTTTTAATCTTATAACTCAATTTTTTGTGCGCTTGGAGCTTTCAAAGTAGTTAGGTTATGATTGAATTTCGCTGACCTCTTCAGCGCCCCGGCGACGACTCTTTACGGTTTAAATACACACTTGTGTCGTCTGTACAGTTCTATAATATTATTCTATTTTAAATACCTACACTGCATGCTATCATGCAACTCTTGGTAACTGGCGAATTTTTGCCCACCACCAGGAGTTGTTTTCGTATAGCTCAAGCCACCGATACGAGATTAAGGAAGAAAAGCCGATTTTCTGATTTCCCGTGTCAACGGGAGAAGAAAAAGAACCGCAATTGGCAGATGGATTGTTTATTGGTTTTAATCGGTAGCAGAAAGGTTTAAAAAAAAACTGATAATCTCGTTAAGACCAAACTTGGTATTCAAATTCGATAAAACAGTACCTTAGTGTAACAAGTCAAAGTTAACAAAATTCTTAGAGCAGAATTTAATATAATTTTCTTATTACTTCTTTTGCGAAACCTGGTAACAGGAGCAAAAGACAATGTGTCGTGAGTTAGCTTGCCAAGTCATTGGTGCAACGTTGTGGAAAAGTGCATGGCATAGGAAAGTATAATAAAAATGCTGTTGGTTCAGAAAATATTAAGTAGTAAGTATTTTTAGGGGACAGTGCAAAACATAGGTTTTACAATAATGACATCAATCATTTTGTCTTTTAGTTTTTATTTACTGAGTATCTATTGATTGAATCCTTCCTCTTGAACTTTGATTTAGAAATCAAGATTTATGTTGACAACCTAAAACTACATTATTAAATCAAATCCAAACCAAACAAAAGTCAAATCTATGAAATAAATCTTACCCTTCAAAAACCATATTCTCTCTCACTCACACCCTAATCTACATTCAATGGAGGTGTACCAAAGACTGATGAACGCGCAACCACCGTGACCGAACAAGTGAGCAAGTGAACGAAAGAACGGGTGAATGGTGCGAATTGAAACAAATTGCGTGGAGCTATGCAGGGGACTTGGATCATTTGTCTGTTTTCTGTTTGTGACGACACTTGTAATGCCTCCTATGTAAAAGAGGTTTTTAATGGAAGGATGTACTGTTGAGATTCTTTCTTTTTTCTCTTGAGATATTTCGGTGTACTGTATGTGTTGCGTGATTGATTTACAAATGGGGACGTTTTATTGCTTTTAAGGGATATTATTAGCTACATCTTGACAACAGCGCAATAATTGACTCTGACGTGGTTGGGAAGTTGTTCTCACTGCCTAAGGATACTTCAGGACTAGCTAGGTAGGTCTTAGTTGCCTGTAATCTGCCGAGGGGGAGCAAGGGCACAATATAAATATGGACAATAGGGAAATTACGAACAAACGCACGAAACGGCACACACACAGACGCGCGCATCGACGAGACCCCTAAGCCACACTAGATATACTGAGAGCACCGCGACTATCGCTTGGGGCCTCGTCGGTGCGCGCGTCTGTGTGAGTGTGCCGTTTTGAACGTTTGTACGTAGTTTCCTTACTGTCCTTATATTTACTGTGGAAAAGGTGAGCCTTTAAAACCAGAGCACATCAATGTTATTTGGCGGCAAAAACCAAGGGTATCAAGGATAAACTGTTCCATAAAGTCGGATTTACATTACGAAATTTGTGACATCATAATCTACAACATCTACTAAATACAGTGGGGCTTGTTGCTATGTAATAACAGCCGCACGGGTGGATCGATCAGGTTAAGCTACGCTTGCCGCGGTTGGTCCGTGGATGGGTGACTATCTTTATATACCAAGACCCCTCCGTGCCTCGGAAAACACGTTAAGACCGGTTCCGGCTGTCATTCGTAGATCTATGACAGTCGTTACGGGTCGTCAGAAGCCCAAAAGTCTGACAACCAGTCTTACCAAGGGGTATCGTATGTTGCAGTAACTGGGTTGTGGAGGTCAGATAGGCCGTCGCTCCATGTAAAATACTGGTATTCAGCTGCACCCGTTTAGACTGGAAGCCGAGCCCAACATATTTGGGAAAAAGCTAAGCAGATGATGATCTACTAAATACAGAAAAATACATTTCTACGTGTATCTCGCTAAAAGCTTTCAAAAAAACTTCCCGCCATCTTAGCTTCTCTATAAATAAATGTAATTACACGCTGTATTTCAGTCACATTAATGCAATAATGTAGTCGACTTAATAATTCAAAGTCGTCGGAGTCAGGTGAAGCATACAACCACAGAATAGATAGGTACAGAAGGCCAGCTCCTACATCGAGCGAAAACAAGCACACGCAACATAGACGCGTAGAGTGATACGTACATACATAGATATTTTTCCGCCTGATTAAAATTGACGGGAGTCGTTAATGGTAATCATTAGTGAAATTGTCACTATCATTGCATACTGTCCGGCCGTAGAGAGAATGCGTTCTTAAAAATTGTCAGTTTCATACTAACGAATATGTATTTTGCAAATTTGATCCTTATTAATACTAGAAAATGTCAAACTGACAGGTGTCAGAACGCATTCTCGCGACGGCCGGACAGTCGCGACAAAACAAGATGGCGGCGTTAGATCCGATTTTGGCCACGCGCCAAAAAATAACCTTGTAGCGTCGTACGTTCGGCAATCTCAAACTCGCTGAACCATCCTTACGAAAATGCGTGTTTGCATGCGTTTTCGCTAATTGTTTTGAGTTGACCTTCTGTAAGCAAGAACTTCTGCTACTTCAGTAGAAGGTAAATAAACATTGAGATAGTGTTCGCGACTCTATATCCGATACAGGAACGTTATGAATTATTTAGACCGTGTGTGTGTAGTGCATCTCTAGTTTGGAGTTTCTGAACGATGTGTTTATTTGCGAGCTTTTATTTTAAAGATTATGTTGCCCGGATATGATTTTATGGTTCTGTGCTGTGTATATTATATAGATTGTTTAATATTTATTCTATGAGAATCGATTAGCTAGCTAAATAGCTTAATATTTTTAGTACAGGAACTATTATAGAAATAAATAATGGCAGAAATAACCAATCTGTAGGCTAAACTATGTAGGCTTCCAGTCTAACAGGATGCAGCTGGATACCAGTATTTTACATGGAGCGATCGCCTAGCTGATCTCCACAACCCAGTAACTGGGTAATATGATACCCCTTGGTAAGTCGGGTTGTCAGACTTCCGGGTTTCTGACGACCCGTAAAGACTATCAAAGATCCACGAATGACAGCCGAAACCAACGGCTTAACGTGCTTTCCAAGGCACGGAGGAGTTTAGGTATGTATAGATGGTCACCCATCTACAAACCAACCCCGGCAAGCGTAGCTTAATCTGATGGATCAACCTCATGACAGAAATCATCGAACATTAGAATTCACATCGTTTTACATACATGGTGTAAAACGATGTGAAGCCTAATGTTTACATAAAAGAAACTGTTTGCCGTACTAATTAATACCTGTTATTCGCAGCCCGAATCGCTCCAAAATTAATTAATTATTCGGATTTGGTTAATGACCACGCGTGCGATGTTATATCCCGTCAGTAATTATTAGGCGTCTCCCTCGATATCAATTAACAATATCTGCAAATAATTTTAACGATTCCGCGTCGAATTTACGTTAATAGCGGCTGTGGATACCGATCAAATATTTACTGAACCCTCTATTTCCCGCCGATACAAACAATACGCCTATATACAAACAGTTACCATGGGATGTTGTGAAAAATACTATCTTAACTTATTTATTCAGTGGCCATAAATCAGATCGGCACGTGCACTCGGCGTGGACGCCAAATACAGAGTGACGTCAAACGGGCGGGTGGTGGGGGAAGAAAGTGGATGGGACAGAGAAAAAACAACCCAAAAACTTACTTTTTACGCCTAGACATAACGCCGCTCGGGTGAAAAGTTACGGGAAAGCTAAGAAAGATGACTCCCGCGTATAATATAAACTACACATGATATATTGTTTGTGTGTATGCAGAGACAATTTTCCGGGTTATTTATTGGAATGATGCCGTGTACAGGGACCTTTTGTGCGGCATCTGCAGCTTTATAGGCACAAACCCCGCGGGGTTCTCAATATCAATAACAGAAGCAAACGATGTAAAAGTTGGACGTTGGTCAGTTGAAACTTTGTTACGGCCGGGGTTCGCGCAGTTTGTCAATAAAAGTTTGAAAGTAATTTTACCTTGGGACTATCTTGTATCTTTTTATAAACATGAACCAGAGAGTTTTATTACTTTGACATATTTTGTGAATAAAAAACGTCGAGATGAGACATCAGCAATTTGTTTCTTATTACATCAAGAACGCCTTAGAAGTGGGCTCAGTGATAAGGAAACTCTCGGATGGATCGTGAACGAGAACTTCGCCAACTAACGATAACAAACACCCTCACAAATCCACTATAAAACCGCTGGAATTGGTTGAAAAATATGCTACCGCATAAGCCTGAGCTCGGCAACAAAGTAAATCGAGAATTTAACGCGGCCACCACGGGATTAGTCGATGAAAAGTTTCGCGGGGGCCTGCGGTAAAGTTTTCATCTCTTGTTGATGTTGAAAATAAAAAAAATACTGAACTAGAATCCAGGGGTGCACTGGTAAGGGATGGGGGATTAGCAGATAGAGCCGGAGGACGTGCCGCAGTGAATAATCGAGGTCGGGGCCCGACGATTAAAACTAATACTTTCTGAAGACGCCAATGTATCGTCGGCGAGCGCAACTTGTGAACTTGTTATGTTTTGTGAAGAGTTTGTTTTAAAACAGGATAAAGTTGTTAGCATCCATAATTCCAAACAAGAAGGAATAGAAATCAAAACATTTATTGAGCAAGAATGCGTTAAACCAAGCGAAATCAGAATGAACACAAATGAAACAATAGGAAGCTTAATCGGAAATGAAAACATTCTTGTTAAGATTTCAATATTCCACTATCAAGTACCCGTCAAGCCATCCAAGTGGAATGAAGACAAGACTTTAACAATCGCTAAAGAACTTTACAAAAGAACAGACATCAGAGTAGCTGTCATCGTTAAACACGATCGCATCGAGTAATGACTGGCTGTACTTGGAACAGTTGAACAATACTTTGTCGGATATTCAAGCTCAACGGAGGGGAATTTGAAAACAAACTGAGAGCGGTATGCAAATGTTATCCACGATACGGTGGTTACAGATATAGTTTTCGTTGGTTCAACAATGCAAGGTTTTCACAAAATAATGAATATCCAGACCGTGTCAGTCGAATGGAACAATTACGAGGTTCGTTTGATGTTTGCCAGTTAAATTTTTATGTAAAAGTGTAACGAAGGTAAGTAAATGGTTTTATTTCATTTAAAATGTCTGCTAACTACATGCTGATTTATAGATATTCAAAATACAAGACACATTGGTCATCCGTGCGATCACAAATGCAGATAAATGTAGCTATTTATATTGCAAGCAACATCTATCTATAGCTGCTGAAAACGCAAAATGATTTTCAATATTTCATAATTACTGTTGAAGCACTCTCACAATGCAATGAACAATTCACTATCTACTCTTACATCCACACTTAATTTACTTCTTTCATTTCATTCTCCAATTAATACTTCTCAACTGTTCAATATTAACTCAGTCTTCAGTCATGGGATTTCCGACCTTAATACGTCATTTATACGGTGCTATAGATAAGCAAATGGAATATGACAGTAAGTTAGCAGGACTTCCTCGGTGGGTCTCGAAGAAAATTTGATTTATTCTTGGCAGTGTGTCAAGTGGCATATTCGGTTCTCGAATGCGGAATATTGGAGCGATGATAAAGCTTTATTTGGCGTATATTGAGCGTGCCACGGTTCTCTCTTCATCTTATAGATTGTGAGAAAATAGACCTCTTTAATAGCTATAAATATATTTGTGTCGAGTCAGGAGCCTGTTTAGTCTGGAACTATAAGCTGGAAAATTCATTATGTTTATTCAAGAATTGTATACTTTATGGTGACCTATTTAATTAACTCTATGCATACATTTCATTAAAACACAAACAACGCACTACCAGGCTTGACGTAATATTCAATTCCACACATATTTGCCACAATGGCGGTCATTAGACTAATATACTTTCCTCCACAAACGAAAGTAAACACAGAAAGCGTTAACAATAAAGTACAAATTCATATAATCCAACTTACACGTTCCCGCCATAAAAAGTCCAATAAAACAAAATTAAACCGTGTTGTAATTCGCTATAACCATTTTTTGCGGTTGTACAATATCCCCAGTGGGAATCAGTGAAGACTGTTCCCACTGTATTTAATTAAAAGATGTAAAGGACTATGACTATATACTTATACACGCGTGCATTCAAATTAGAATAAGAATTATTCAGTTAGACCTGTGTTAGAGGGAAACTTACCTGGTGAGGTCTATAGAATATCATTTCAGCTGAGATCTTCAGTAGGACAAATGTGTTCAAAAATTTCTTGTCAACATACTGGTATTTTTTTTTTTGCTTGACAGTAAACTTGCCTAAGGGATCAACTCTCCCACAAACAGACAATTACTATAGTGTATTAGTAACATACTATGAAAAATAACAAAAGCACTGTTTGTAATTAATCAAATGGAAAACCCTAGAATAGTCAGGAAAGAAAAGAGATGAATGAGGTATAGACACCATCTAAATTCTTCAAAGAAAAACAAAATGCAAATATACAAATAAAAACTAACATTGGAACTACACCACATAGCCATACTCCTGAAAGTCATGGGAAAACACTAACCAGACACGAAGTATAGATACAATCTTTATTTGATGATCTCAAAGAACAACAAAATGATAAAACACAACAAAAACTAATAATAGAACTACATCACATAGCAATACTCCTGATATAAGTGATGGGAAAACACTCAAAAACAAAACATAAAAATACACGAAGTATAAATACAATTTATTATACTTGATGATCTCAATGAACAACAAAATGATAAAACACAACAAAAACTAATAATAGAACTACACCACATGGCAATACTCCTGATATAAGGGCCCTCGCCCACGGCGACTTTTTGTAGCGATGCAGTAGCGATGCTGTCGCGCGTCCGCATCGATACAGTCGCGAAGCGGTCGCTAGCTGTGTGCCCTCGCCCACGGGCCCAGATTCAGTCGCGATGCAAACGCAATACTGGCGCGCTTCTGTCGTGATGCAAACGCGATTCAGTAACGGCACAAAAATACCTGCGATCGCTACAGTTGCAAGGTGGACTCCGTTGAGGCAACATTAGTCACGTTGTCTTTGGTGCTGCTTTTACGTAAGCAGCCGAAGCGTAGGCAACGAAAGCTCGGTTCTCCACTCACGCGCCACCCTCCCTCTGTTCTCTCCCTGATGTCGTCCGACACGGTCGCGCGTTTGCATCGATACAGTCGCGATACTGTAGCGCGCTAGTAGCGCGTTGGCATCGCTTCTGTAGCGCGTTGCAAATGCGACTAACGCGCATTAGTAGCGATGCAGTCGCGCATTTCGTAAACGCGCGATAGCATCGCTACAAAAAGTCGCCGTGGGCGAGGGCCCTAAGTGATGGGAAAACATTCAAAAACAAGACATAAAAATACACGAAGCATAAATACAATTTATTATACTTGATGATCTCGAAGAAAAACAAAATGCAATCACACAAACAAAAACTAATAATAGAACTACACCACACACCCACACTCCTGATGTAAGTCATGGTATATAAAAGTCTCATGACAACCTCATAAGTGAAGCTCTATGGGGAATGAGCCGAGACGGTGAGCGTGCTACGAAGGAGTTATGAATTCAGGAGTGGCGTGAAAAATGACGTGATCCTGCGAGTTTCAATCTCTTATATGAGTTTTATGGTAACTTTGTGGGTTATTATGTGGTGGGTTAATTATTTGTGGGGAATAATGGAGATTATTCATTTCATTTGGTTTTACGACGGCTTAAAGGAAAGTTTCGGTGCAGCTATGGGAATTTTGAATGATAGAAGCAGCTAATATATAAGGTGAACTTTTATTAATTACAAATATTTAAACAGTACATCTAACTATACGCTAGAAATACGGCGCTAGCATTTTTTTTCAAATATTCAGGCTAGTTTTTTTTTTCAATTTTTCTAACAAAAAATAACAATATTTTTAAAAGCATCCTGTATACTGACTCAGTCATCGTCCTGCGCGAGGCAAAAAAATCTACCGTATTACGTCATCGCTCCCCGCTTGCTGCACGTGTTGCAAACCGTTATTTATGACTTTCTTTCTTAGTCGGTACCTACCTATTCGTCTAGGATCTTGTCTCCACCTCGAGCAACGCTATTAATATTCCGCTGCAATAAACGAAAGTAACATTTGCGCTAATCTTTGGTAGAGATACTTCCAATAAATCGAAGCGGATCAGTGTGGAGCTATTGTTTTTTTTATGATAGATATTAACAATTTTACTAACATTCATTTAAAATGTTTCTACTGACTGGTGTAAGACTGCCTTTGTAATGCAGGAATCAAATAATAACGTAAACGTTACGTTCAGTACGTTCAGTGGAAATTTATCCTAAGTAATAATACAAATAAATAAAACAAAGTAACAAATAAAACTCACCAATTATAATTTTTTTTTTAACTTGGCGTGTTTAAAAGTCAAAATTCACTATCAGATTTACACTTATTTACACAATTTACTAGTTATTTACACATATCACATCAATTGTTGGACGTGACGCCCTTGTTGACGCACACACTGTCTAGCGCGATCGAGACAATGCCTCCGCATTTCAGTAAGCACTTGCTGTTCACTGGACATCACGTCAAATGCACTCACAATTTGCGCACGTAATTCATCTAATGTACGGATTGTATGGCCGTCGTTCCCATACACTAGGTCTTTGGCCCGACCCCACACGTGGAAGTCCATTGGCGTCAAATCAGGTGAGCGTGGCGGCCAGCGGATAACGCTACCGCGCCCAATCCATCGCCCTTGGAACGCCTCATCTAAGTAGGTGCGTACCCGCACACTGAAGTGCGCCGGCGCGCCGTCGTGCTGGTAGTACATGTACCTGCGGGACCACACAGGTATATCCAGCAGTAGCTCTGGTAGGTCTCGCTGGAGGAACTGCAGATACGTGTCCGCAGTCAGTCGATCCAGAAAAACGGGTCCTAATAATTGGCCGTTCAACAGTCCTGCCCACACATTCACACTGAAACGGTGTTGGAAGTGGTCCGGCCGAATCACTCGTGGATTGTAATCGCACCAGTAATGCGCATTATGCACATTAAATAGTCCCTCGCGCGTAAATGTACACTCATCCGTCCATAGCACGTTATACGTAGGGTTCCGCAGCAGCCAGCGGCAAAACTCGACCCGCGGCGCGTAATCCTCAGGCAGCAACTCCTGGACCCGAGTGAAATGGAAGGGATGGTAACCTTCGTTGCGCAGAAGCCGCCACACGTAATTCTGTGATACGCCAAACACACGGGCAGCATCTTCGGTGCTCGCCATTGGGTGCCGGTGGAAAAAATCTAGCACGTCCTCTTCAAGCGGCACTGGGTGTCGTGGCCTCCCCAGGTCAATAAGACGAGGCTGGAAGCTGCCACTCTCTCTGAACCGCTGCACTGCTCCAAGAATGGTGCGAATATTAACCACTCGTCCAAATCTCTGGGCGTACAGTTCTTGTGCCCGCAACATTATTTCACCTGCCTCGTGATAACAAATAGCCATATTCATGTATTCTTGGGATGAATAACGATACGGCATTTCGAAAATTTTGTTCGCGTACACGACACGCACAAGTGAAATGATTTTGGCGAACTAGAAGCCGCTCCCGTGTCGAATGCTGGCTGGCCGTGCAACGGGGTGCGGCAGGGGCGAAGCGGGGTATGCTTTTAGGTAAACAACGCGACTCCTTTGTTATCTGCCATAAAGTACGTTAGCTGGAATTCCCCGTTATACACGGGGTGTTGAATTTTACTTTTTAAACAAAATGGTTTTTGGTGTTTTTCTTGGAAATTAGCGTATAGAAATTTATGATTTTTTCAAGAAATGTTTATCTTAAGTTAATGAATCTATCCTCAAAATTTTTGTATTTACTTTTAGATTACCTTATATATATTTCACTCACGTATCACACATAAAAGTACGAGTACTCATAATCCGTATAGTATTAGTAAACAATGACTTAAAAACTATGTTAGTAAAACTTACAAACTAACCTAACAGCTAATGACGTAGCAAGAATTTTTTAGGTTTTAACATGCACGTATATGCCACAGTGAACTAGCTTAATTAGTGATTGTTTAATTAACAGCCTAGCCTTAGGAAGTAGCGCTCACCAGCCGCTCCCACGGCACCACTCGCTTCGCTCGTTCGACTCGCTCACGGTTGGTCACAGTTCTAATCGAACCTAACCCATTTGGTCAGGGTGCCCCGGTTTAGTTACTGCAACCAACTCGGCTCGCGCGTGATTGCTCACAGTTCTAACCTAACCTATAATTGAATATCATACAGACCGCTATTTGAACGGCACCGTTAAGTTAAAAGGCTAGGCTGCTAACTGGCAAGCTGATTAAGCTGCGACATAAACATCAACTTAAACTTTGTAATGTCCCAAGCAAGCAATGTTCTAATAGTCTAAATAATCTGATACCAGGTTAGATTAGTAACCTCAAACCGATTCAATATCTTCGATTTAAACCCAAAGTCTCATGAGTAATATAACTTTTATAGACAACGAAAAGAAAACATCAAAAGCTAATAAAGTCATTGGAAATATTACAAGCAATCCAGACTGTCGCCCAAAAGGTACATTACCATTAAAGGATACTTTCACACAAACATCAAAAACTTATTCCAAAAACATTTTATACACTCGGAGCTTATGCAAAACACCTATAAACGTTAAATATATTACTCGAGAGCAAACGTTGGAAGGCTAAACGTTCCTTCTAATGTATTCGGAAAAGTTATTTTATGAACTGCCTATAAAAATATAACGGGCAAGTCGTAAATGTTAAATTTTCTGATCCCCCGTCCCCGTCCTATCGATGTAAATCGTATAAAGGGACTATTCAGGAAGCGAGCCCACGGTTTAAGCTTAGTTTAATTTTGTGGAACCGTTTTTTGGACCATTACCCCAGCCATGACGGCTACAGCAATGAGTTTTAAATTACTGTATAATATGAAACGTTCAAGTTGTTACTTTATTTAGGTTAGGTTTTGCTTATCATAATCTTTTTAAGTGTCCCCGCAACAAAAGGATTAAAAGGGACCCGAAATTTAAATTTCTATTTACAATTGAAAGACCTTTCAAATGAAAAGTTCAGATTCTTTACAAAGATTATGCTTTCTGTTCACAAAAACAATAAGTCGGCCCTTCCGAATTTATAAAAGGATGCGACGGACCATTTTCTTGAATAAACATCCCTGAATAAAGTTGGCAAGAATTGACAACTGCCATATAAATCGGCGTTTCCAGGGCCGCGAGTGGCCATCTATACTGGGGAGAAATAAAAAGGAAAAATTTTATGATGGGCTCCATAGTCGAAGAGATTTTATGTGCCTCATGCGGGCCAGTCCGAACCGCTTCCAACCGGTATGAACAGATTCGTTGCTCCGCAAACAGTCGTAAATCCCGAACATTGCTCTGATCCGCTCACTATTGTTTAATAAAAAATACAAACGAAATACGGCATTGTTTGCGGTGGACGTAATTTATTTCAATGAAGTGGTCTTATGTGATGTAAACGTGTTTTATATGTGTTCGAATCTGGCAGGTTTATTTGTTCTAAGTTAATTGCTGCGTTCAGTTACGTATCTCTTTGTTTGTTGTTACCGGTATGAACATCCCATTGTTTGATTGTACTTCCAGACTTATGGATACTTATCCCGAATTTAAGGTTAATGTTGTCAAAACAATTTACGAACTCCGACCTTCGTTGAGGTTGACCAGATTTACGAAAAGGGACAATAGCGTCAAAGCTTAAAAACGTTTTTATACAAAAGCGTTTTCGAACTGAATTATTGTTAAAATGAGCTCACATAACGTCAATTCGTGTCACTCCGGGCTTTACAAAACAAAGATGCGAATTAATGGCTCTCATTCGGAAAGGTCTATTGTGAAAGCCTGTCCCACGGGTGTACCCTTCCATTTCGTAGAATTGGACGAACACCGAAGCCAATCCAACGTGATCTCTGGCGGTCCCCCGCAAATCATATTGATGAACGCTAACGACGGTACGAAGTAAGACGTTCGGGAGACCTTTATTTATTGGATGTGTAGCAACAAACGGAATTGATACGTGGCCCGTTTATTAGATTCGTCGCTTTCTTTCTTTACCTTTGACTGAGAGGTTACCATTGTCTTCTGAGGAGGCCGCTCGGTTTGGCGCGCACTTACTGTTTCGAGAAATTGGGAATGGGGGATCTGATAATCGAATATCGTATTATTTTGACTGAGATCCACGCGCGAACTTATTGCGCGTGAAACATATAAAAAGATATAAATATTTCTCTATTGCGCACAGAATACGATGTGACGGATTAGATGCGAAAAATAAAGGAAAAATTGAGAACACAAGGGGCGGTAAGCAACGAATGCTTTTCATACTAATGCTGTTAGATCGTAAAATAAAAATGTGATAACATAAAAATGGAATGAAGTCAACTTACGAATGCGACAAAAACACCCGTTTGACATATTTCAACAGTGGTTTTTATGATTTCACATAAAATATTACAATCGCTCATAAACCGTTAAAATTTTGTTCGATACGTGTATTAGTTCGCTTAGGTATTCGCAAGTTTAGATTGCTATCGATAGCTCCCATTGTTTATAACATATTTCTTTTTTACTACCTACATGAAATATTGCTGTCACAAACGTCACCTCGTAAGCTGAACAGTCCTATTTTAATTATTTTTTTTAGGTTTTACCTCATACAGATAAAAAAGTATGTCCCAAAAAGAAATATTTAATCAAATACTAGTTCTTTATGATACTTCAATTCATAATTCACGAGTTTCGTTACGAGATGTTATCTAAATATGCAAATAAATACACAAGACAAAGTACCACTCTGGGCGCCAATATAACATTTGTTCTGCAAACAGTGATATAAATACCTATTCAAGCAAACTTACTCATGTATGACAAATTAAACAAGGCTCCATTTGCAGTGAGGGAGTAGCTGACGTATTGTCGTATATACAGATGTATAATGTTTGCGAAGTGGATATACCGGCTATGTAGATACAATGTTTGAGCGCAACAAAGTAAACCGCAGTATACGCGACCACTATTCATTAGGATAATTGGCAGTCAAACGCATGCATTAACTGACATACATGAAGATTATATGCGATAGCTAATGTATTTCCGATACTATTTAGACTGCAAAACTCAATAACCTTAATCTTTTAAAGTGTTTGTTCCACAAAAGGTGAATTGTTATTTTTAACCTGTCATTTTTAAATATCTAAAGATGTATTAAAAAGTCAAGGATTTCCCTATTTAACGAAACTGTAAATAAACCTCAATGGGTTTCCAAAACGAAAAATGTTTCCAATACTTTAATAAATAAAAGCCCAAAATATTCTTTTGAATTTGCGAAATAATAAACCAACGTTTCTTCTGATATCAAAAGACGAAGCATAAGGCTTCTATAGCCCCAAGTCATTCTTAACTTCGCAAAAGTTGTTGGCTTTTGAAAACTTTCCAAATTTTTTTTCTTAACAATTTTGACAGATATCTTTCCCTTTGGGAAAGTACGGAGGAAAATCTAATTCAATATAGGCGAAAAATTACAAAGAACACACATACATAAAAGTAGGTAACTGAACTTTACAATTTCTTGTAATTTTACATAGTTTATGTAGATCGTTTCTTTGGTGAAATAGAATGTATTAATTTTAGTGAGTCCAAAAATCTTTGCACATGGCCCAAAAAATGTGGAAATAAACGAGAAAAAATCGATTTGTTCCCTTTTATTTCTACTATCCTATAACTCAAATAAATAATAATAATTATTATAAGCAACAAGTTTAATAATACGACTGGAACATTTGATCTGAGAACTCTTAAGAAGAAAGCTACAACATTTTCTCAAGACTTCTCAAATTATTTGTTTTCCAGAATTTATCTATACGTAAGTACTCTATCTTTGATACTCCTATCACTCATTAAACATACAAACAAAATTCAATGCCTCTGGGAACTCCCAAAACCTTTTAACTCCGTAATGGATGATCTCTCAAAAACAAAAAAGGAAGTCAAATGGATATACCCAATAGGTACCTTCGATCTAATGGATCCAAAGAGGAACGCCCCTGGGTATGTCTTACATCTAACGCAAATTGATTGGATGGTGACCCAAGGACTATTGTTGATATTTTCGAGATTGAGGAGTTAGTGAATCGGTTCTTTTGTGCCTCGGGTTCATTGAAAAAAAAAAAAAAACCAGAAGTATTTTTTTTAATGATCCGGAAGAAGTATTACGGAAGGGATCTTCGAAAGGAGTTTTTGAGTTTATTTAGGTTATTAGAAAATCACTGTTAGAAACATTTGATTCGGTTCTCTTTTTACAGCAAATTTCATACATCACACTAATCAAACTTACCACATTTCACTATCACTACATAGTATAAAACAAAGTCGCTTCCCGCTGTCTGTCTGTCCCTATGTATGCTAAGATCTTTAAAACTACGCAACGGATTTTGATGCGGTTTTTTTTAATAGATAGAGTGATTCAAGAGGAAGGTTTATATGTATAACAATCGCGGGCAAAGCCGCGGGCAAAAGCTAGTATATTATAAAGGCGAAAGTTTGTGAGTGTGTGTGTTTGCACGTTTGTTACTTCTTCACGCTCAAACGGCTGGGCAGATTTGGATGAAATTTGGTATGTAGATAGCTTATACTCTGGATTAACACATAGACTTCTTTTATCCCGGTCTACGCGGGTGAAACCGCGGGGCGCAGCTAGTTTAAATCATAATGAAAAGACTGGAAACAATTCATCATTGTTTGAAAAAATGCTTTAGAACATAAAAGCTCTTTTACCATCATAACGCATCAAACCCGCTTTAATTAAAACACCTACAAAAGGAAAAATACTAAAAAATAATTTCCCCATTCGCAGGTTAGGCAGAAAAAACAAAACACACACACATTATACGTGGCCTAACTCCTTGAATACAACTACACTGCCATAATTCACACGGACGAATGTCGAGTGGAAAAAACACTTTTACACTTTTTTACTCGTGTGCAGGACTTTTTTCCTTGACTGTACTTAATCACTGGGAGTTCATGGAAATTTTTGTTTAGCTACTAACGCGAGTGAGTATTCCCCGAAAGGACTATGTAATGTCGTATATATTAATTTATTGGAGAGGTTACGCGTTGTTGATAATAAAAAAATACCGGTCGCAAAAGGGTAACAGGGTTTTAAAATATTGTAAGTATTGTCAATTACATAACACAACACAAGCATTAGGTTGCTTAGCTTGGGACTAGATGGCGTTGTGTGAAATGTCCAAGGATATATATTTTTTTTTTTAATTACATAAATGGTATAACATGAAGATAGGAACTTATATGTTCATTCACGTACACTGTTCATTGCAATATGAAGGGTAATTCTCTTAGTTACAAATGATCAAAATCTAGTCCAAGAGTAATGTTCGTATCTTAACTGCCAGAACTTATTTTTAATCTTATATTTTGAATTGTTTTTATATATTTTTTTTACACTTTTCTCAGCCACAAAGATAATGTACCAAGCATTTTGTGATATTTTGATTTAAAATAGTGTCCGTGGAGTTTCTTGCCCGTTCTTCTCCATAGAGATCTACGTTTTGGAATGGGCAACTATCTTCAACTTTCTGACTGACTGAACGACTCTTTGACAGTTCAAAAATGCATTTAAATGGTTTAATTGAAATAAATGCTTTGAGTTTGAGTCTGATATCGAATTAATTAAATTATACATAATACTTTTTTTTTGGGCAGTCAAATAATAGACTGTAGGTACGCAAAAGGACATTATGTATACAAAACAACAGAATTACTGTTCCAAACATTTAACTGATAAGTTCTAAATACAACTCGGTAATTCGAACTATGAAGGTACGACATCAATTTATTTCCTTTCAAAGAAATTGATATAGGTACAAGAAATACCAGTTCCGAAAATTAATTCGCTAAAACGCGCTGCGATGATTAAATTTACATTAACCTTAAAATTAACAAAGTAACCGACAAAGTAAATTGAAGGTAATCTCTAATTTTACCGCCGCAAATTTTACCGGCTGGGTAATATTTATGAAACGTTGGAGTAAAAATCAACATCACGCTATATCAATTACGAGGTACAGTGGGCTGCATCAATTGCGTACCCCAATTGTTTTAATACAACTGGGGTACCCAATTGGTGCAGCCCACTGTACATCGTATAACGTTTATACCTTTGTGGTTAACATGAAAAGGATTGAGACAGGTTTCACTGCGAAATAAACTATCATTGAAATTATTTTTGCACATATACAGGGTGTAAGTGTAAACAGTGGCAATCTTTTAAGGGGTCATTGTACTCATCATTATGAACAACTTTTACTATGGGACCAAATCTGCAATGGCGAAAAAAAAACAGCTGTTCCCTACATTTTGACGAATTATGCGAATATAAATGTACTAAACAGCTGATTTTTTTGACTAAGTAACCTAGCTAGGACATCAGTTCGTAAACTTGTATTGTTACCTACTCATCTCAGATGTATACTAATCCTAAGTTGTCAACCTACTTGTAACAGACTGTAGGTACCTTTCATGAAATAAATTAAATTAAATTATTATTAAATTAAATTACATTATATTGTAAAAAAAATTACCGTCTTGAAAAAAATAGGGTATAATTTAGGTGAACGGAGTAGAAGCCTATGGCATACCTAGTTTTTTTTTAATAGCTTAGACAGAAATTGATCTAAGTATCATACTACAAATTCGAAGTAAACTTTTCATACTACAACATTAAAAACATACATTATGAAAAAATATATATATATCATTAAAAATATCGAAATTCAAATCATAATATGCACCTTGCATTATCTACTGTAAAGACGCCATGCTTACTACTAACTTAGCCACGCTTACCTTAAAATAGCCTCATTTCTCACGAAGCCCCAGTCTTGTATGTACTATTGAAGACAAAAGTGCATGGAGAGCCTAAGGTCGACTTTTGACTGTGAGGTTTTGCACTACGTTTCATTACTTTTCAAGAGACTATCAAAATAAGAACATCTCCAATTCGATTTCTTAAAGCTGTTAATATACCAGCATTATAAGATTTTAAATTTTGATAATAAATTACTAAACAATAAGAAACTAGCCCTAAGCCATCTCAACCTAATAAAATTCTGAAACCCTGTACAAACGATTTTGGTTTGGAATTCTCCATGCACTTCTGTCTTCGTTAGTACTTACTCATACATAAGTACCAACATTGATATCATACATGATACAGCTAGTCGCAGTTTGAGTGTAAACAGTGTATGTTGTGGGGAGAAGCACGTGTTTCGGAATCCAGAAACACATGTGTATCTTATTACACTTGCTATGTCATGTGAGACATTTGTGTGACATTGGTATTGCATGGTTTGTGGTGCCTAAGTAATATTGCGAGCCTGGCATTATTTGTAGCTTCCCGTTCCGACCGAATTTTGTTTTCTGTGTGTGATTCACCCAAAATATAAATTTTCGGCAATTTTTGTCCGAAAAAAAATTCAGTTTCGGTCGGCCCTTTTACAAGTACAAAAAATTAGAGACCATCTGAAAATAGATTTTGTGTAGCCTGGATTATAATGCTCTAGCTTTTACCCGCGGCTTAGCCCGCGTGGATGTCGGAAAATATCCCAAAGGAACATACTACCGGGAAATCCTTCCTTATTCCTTGTCTACATTATAAAGGGAGCCTTTGCGATTTGGGCTGGTCGTTGATGAGTCAGTCAAGACTTCTCTTTTTATTTAAATAGATAGATAGATTAAAAATTATTCTAATTACGTCACATTCTTGATAAAAACTAAGCACCCCTTATTATTTTTATCATAATAAGACTACAAATTCAAAGTTAAAGCAGACACAACCAGAAATTATCAAAACAAGCTTTTTTTTTTAGTTAGAATCAATCTTTGATACGCTCATCTCGCTCATTTCTGGCTCCGCTAAAAACATAGCCAACGTTCCAATTCGACACAAAAGGCATAAAACTTGATGGCAAGGGTTTGAATTAAAATGAATTGATTGAAATAAAACACCGCCCAACAGTCGTTGACTGCGAGTGAATTAATGTGTATGAAATATCAAGAATTATTGCCACTGAAACTTGGGGAGTTTCGGAAACGTTCGGCAACACTCGGTAACGATCTGAAATTATCGTTCGTGAATATTTTGTAAGCGACGCCAACGTGTGATTTTCGTGCAGTTTTTATTGTACAAGTTGTTGGAATTAACGGGGAAACGTTTCAGTTTCGGCTTTTAAGCCGTAGTTATGTGCTTAAGGTAACTTCGAAATTCGAATTTTTAAATAGACCGAATGTATAATATGTATTTAAATTCGAGGACTTAAGACATTTTAAGGTTCCAGGACTAGACATAGATTTAGACTGATTTGAACATCAGACAGTAGCATACTTAGGTAATTTTTAAATCGTTCGTCGAAAGTCTGTTACACTAAAATCTACACAATGTCTTATTTCATTAAATAAAAAAAAAAACAGAAAGGTACGTATATCCAACGGGTAGCAGCATCCATAAGTATAGTTTTAGCGTAGCAGAAATGTCAAATTGTATCCATAATTATTTCAATACTATTACTTTATTTTATTTAAGTACTTTCACTTTATTAAACCTATGGTAATTCCATTCCATGATTAACATGCTCAAGAGCATAGGTTAATATGTGTCTTGTGAAGCACAGCAATCACTTCAATACGACATAGTAAGATAATACACAGTACATATGTAATCAGTGTTAGTGGTGGTACTCAAATTAACTGGCTATAGGTAATTAGATGCATTATGAACACTGCCACATGTCAGACGATCAATGGGCCAAACTTATGACCCAGTGGGTTTCGCTTAATGGCAAACGACATCGCGGCAAGCCCAGACGGAGATGGCGGGATGAGCTGGACTCCTTTAATAAAGATTGGTCCTTGGCAGCTCTGGACAGAGAGAGGTGGAAAGAGAGCAGGGAGGTCTTTGCCCAACAGTGGGACAATAATGACTACTAAAAAATAAATAAACACTGTTTAAAGTTGACGTTGAGTAAAAAAAATAAACACTGTTTAAAGTTGACGTTGAGTAAAAAAATAAACACTGTTTAAAGTTGACGTTGAGTAAAAAAAAAAAACACTGTTTAAAGTTGACGTTGAGTAAAAAAATAAACACTGTTTAAAGTTGACGTTGAGTAAAAAAAATAAACACTGTTTAAAGTTGACGTTGAGTTGACACGTGAGTATGGGTACTCTGTACAAGGTTCCTTTTCGAATGACATTGGCATGGGTGCACTATTTGGCAAACATTTGTACAATTGTTTTGTGGAAACAAAATGGCGGCTTCAGTTCCAATTTTGAACACACGCCAATAATGTTGAAGATGTACGAACTTGTTTGACAAGCTCAGTCAATATACAAACTTTTATTTTTCTTTTGTTATTGATCTTTTATGTTGGTCTTTTGTTTTTGTTTCGTTGTTGTACTCTATTACCTAAGTATACCTATCACCGTACACGTATAAGGAATATGCAGGCCTGGTGAAAACCGCCGCAAAATCCAAGCATTTTAGAAGCACTACGCAAATACAGAGACGAACAACTTCATTTCACACTATTTTTAGACACAATCTCCAGTAAAACTCAACTTACATTAAAATTACACACAAAATCTCACAAAAGCAAAAACCAGTGTGGTAACATCGAAAGTCCGCGGAGTAACTTCGACGACCATTCGGGCCACCATTCCGTTTATGTCCCGTCGTAATGGCCATGACCACTACGAGGAAAAAGTACGTATAGACTTGAAATGTATCGTAATGGTGGAATTGTTTCATTAAAAACGTTATTGGACTTCGGATTGGGTTTTTTTTTTGCTATTAACCCCTTTTGGTTGGTGATTATGTTTTTGAGTGCGGTCTGTGTAGTTATTGAGACGTGTGGTTATGGCTTAATAATATGGATAGGGTTTTATTAGTAAGATTCAATGAGTTTCTCTGAAACTGGATATTATTTTCAGTTGTAAAAAAGGAACCGAAGCTTAAGTGCGGGTGTTTTAATGGATTATTATGTAACTATGTGACGATCAGAAAGTGTTAACATGTTTTTGGTTCTTAAAAATTATTGAGTTGGTAAAATAATGTAAAAATGACGACTAATTCCTATTCTTTAGAAGAAAAAAATATGTTTAACAATATTCACAACAAAACTGTTCACCAAAGGTAGGTAACTTTCCCTACACTTCTTCCGATATTCAAACTAAATTAACGTAAAGTGCCACCAGTAACAAAACGACAGCTCAAACGTCCCTATACAGCACTCCGAAACAAAACAAAGCAAGATGGCGGATATCCGCGATTTCCTAACAGCCCCGCACTAGTTGGCGTATTGACCGCCGTTCGATTTTATTACCCACCGTAAAGGATTCAGATATCCGAAAAAAAAATCAAAGTATCAGAAAGCTGAGATAGTAAAACATATGTTAATTTAATTGACCACTGGAGAGAATTCGAGTAAAAAATTAACATGACATCCCCATTTTTGTAATCGCAATTTTTGGTTCGTGGAACCTACGTTTTTTGCCGATTTCGAAGGAAAAGGAATCTGCTATAAGCTCATTTCTGCTTATCAGGGACCATCGACAGCTGTTATGGTAATAAGAAATTAAGCCGAAGATTGCCGAAAAGGTGCGAAGTTACGTGGGTAAAAATCATTGAATTAATTTATTATTTGTATGGCCTCACATTATTTTGATCAAGAAATTCTTATTTTTACTTTTACGGCGAAACGTCTCTGATCTAATCTGTAGATACTATATGAATACTGTATTTTTCAATAATTAATGAAACCAAAAAGACTAAGTAATTCTATTTTGCCGCTAAAACTTGATCTAAGTGCCTACTATACAAATCTGCTTGTTTTTTATTGTTAAATTATTCGGCAATTTAAGCAAGCAAAGCTCTTGAACCCTTAGTGCCTACGTATGTCTTATCTTTTGACAGTCAACATAAACCAAGGTAACAACACAATATACTTTATGCATGTAAGTATAGTACCTACGACACAACTTAGATGTAGCATCGGCAAAATTCGTAAAACCGATCACGATCCGAACTGAGTGCGCCTTCAACATCACTAATCTTTATTACTGCTTTAGGGATTATAAAAAAGTACAGAAAATGTACTCCAGGTAACTTTTTCAACCTACTTACATTTTTGATGCCACTTCATACATTCGCAATTAATTAAGTAGGTACTTACTTACAGTCATTTAAAATGTAGTGGAAATCGCAGTACTGTTATCAATATTTATTAAGCCCCGATATTTACCAGTGTGCCGTTATTTTGTACGTCCAGTGTAATTGTCCCATTTAATGTTCGAACGATCGAAATGGACGACATTAGGGCTGACGCCATTTTGTTTGAAAATATTGGCGCGAAAGTTAAAATATAATGAAGTTATATTTAGAAGTGCGACAGAACCTCAATGATATTTTAACAACCGACGTTTAAAAAAGCTCGCAGAATGCATAACCTCCTCTTTTTTTGAAATCGGTTAAAAAAGGAGGTTCTTTTTGCTTTGCAATGTACATATCAACATATTTATAAGAGAATAGGTACATTTCTTTGAAGAGTACTTACAATGTTTTATTACTAAACAATTTTCGTATTCCAAAATAACCCATTTATTTCTAATCAAGTCATTAAGAAAATATATGCAACGATACAATAGTCTAGAATTGAATTTTAATCAACTCAGTCGTTTCAAAACAGATTGAATCCTAAGTGATAGTGTTTCTGACTTAATTCCATACTAAGTAAACCAATCTGTATGTTGATTTGGGAATTCAACTTAAACTTGGAGAGTATTGTTTTCCCAGCTGCTGATTGTCCTAAACAATTTGTAGGAGACAAATAACTAACCTTGGGAATAAGTGACCTTGACAAATAAATTGACCTTGAGTGGTGGTAAGGAGTATTCAAGTTCATATTCGACCAACGATAGTCTATAGAGCCAAATAATTCAATTGATGCGGTGATAGCTTTTACGTTATAAGCGTTTATTTGTTTTAAACGAAGTGGTTATAAATATTATTCAATCAATCTGCCTAGCCTTTTCCCAACTATGTTGGGGTCGGCTTCCAGTCTAACCGGATGCAGCTGAATACCAGTATTTTACATGGAGCGACTGCCTGTCTGACCTCCACAACCCAGTAACTAGGTAATACGATACCCCTTGGTAAGACTGGTTGTCAGACTTTCGGGCTTCTGACGACCCGTAACGACTGTCAAAGATCCACGAATGACAGCCGGGACCAACGGCTTAATGTACTTTCCGAGGCACGGAGGAGTCTCGGTATGTAAAGATGGTCACCCATCCACTGACCAACCCCGGCAAGCGTAGCTTAACCCGATGGATCGACCCGTGCGGCTGTAATTACTTAGCCACGAGCTAAATATTATTATTAATGAATATTTAATTAATTATTCAAATGTATTGTGGTCTACAGTAGTGAGTGTTTTTAAATGTATACGACGATGCAGTCAAAAACAAGTTTTAGACAGACATTCTTGGGCTATAGGACAGAAATGCTGTGATTATTTGGGATATTAAACTGATTATTTTTCATTTGGCCAATCAAATGATAATGATTTTTTTTTCTTTTGTAAGTACCTATACCTAGGTACCTAACTAATGTAAAAGTACGATAATTAATATAGTGTCGTGCTTTCCTATAATTTAGGTAAGTACATGTGAGATCTATAATTATGACTTTATGAGAAAGACTGTGGGTTAATGCTGTAAGTATGTGTTTAGTTGGTAAGCCTTTTTAGATATAAATAAATAAAACTAATATGGCTGATACAAAATGGCGTAATATGTCAGAACAACAAAATATCAACCAATAAAATCTCCAGCACATACACGAATACACCGTTTAATTTAATTCAAAAGTTTAATATTCCGTTTGTACATTACAATATTTACATTACAACTTTACAAAGCATTGAGAGGGACCGATAAAAGATAAACAGAATTGCCTATTTATACAGACCGTGACTGTAAAACTGATAGTAATCGGTATGTAACATAAAAATAAACAGGCCAATTGTACAGAGCTGTAGAACTAAATTACAATGGATACGCCATATAATCATCAAACGTTATTAAGGAGAGCACGCTCGACCGTTGCGATCAGGTGAAACACGCGATTAAATTGTCTGGCGTTTTTAATTTTTAGTTTATTTATGTTGTAAAGTGAATGGATGGTGCAGTAGATAAGGTTTAGATTGAAATTATTATGAGAAATATTATTCTATACTAATAATAAAGCGGAAGAGTTTTTTTTTTTGTTTGTTTGGTTTGTTTGAACGCGCTAATCTCTGGAACTTTTTACATTTCATAGCCCAATTCTTGGTGATAGGTGATGAAAGTAACTAAGCGTTAATACATACAGAGGTTTAGAAAGAGATTGTCACACAGCTGAGGTACACTGGTACAAGAATCGTTTGGCGCTCGACTGACGTTGTCAGGGAGGCGCTGTTGATAACATTTGTGCAATTGTTTTGTGAAATGTCACTTGAAATGTATAAAAAAATCAAGATGGCGGCGTTAGTTTCAATTTTAGCCACGCGCCAAAAATAAGCTTGTAGGTACTACTTATATGTATGAGTATTCTACAAATCAATGTGCCATAATTAATTGCTGCGTAATGTACAAACGCGGACAATGGCTGTGGACCACTTTTCACCCTTATACCCTGAGCAACAAGGTTGAAAAGTGGTCAACCACCAGTATGCGCGATAGTACATGTATGTGGTTTATTTTTGTTTCGTTTTTGGGTACCACCGACAAATGCTCGGTTCCTTTAAACAAAAACTAATCGCTTTGCTTACTAATAGTCTTTTTTATTGCCAAACTGGGCATATAAATAGATTCGTAAGCTAATTTTATATATACTTCCTTATGAGAGGGTCTACTATGCAAAGCTATGAGGTGCTTCATTATTGGTATACAAGAGTCTTAATTTTAACCAATAACGGTTCAGTAAATTATAGTCACCAATGTGTGCGTGACCTAACCAGGACTCTAATCATACGTATAACACAAAAATAACATAAAATAACGATAACACAACCCGTAACTACAGAACTGAACAGTTTCAACAAAGGCTCGGTATTATGCATTCGAGTCACGTACTACTAATCTGCGATTGTTACAGATTATTAAACAACCGTTGCCCATTTGGTACGGTGGAAAGTAACAAAAGCTACTTGAAAATCCGACGT
Organism: Cosmia trapezina; assembly: GCA_905163495.3. Taxonomy (NCBI): domain Eukaryota; kingdom Metazoa; phylum Arthropoda; class Insecta; order Lepidoptera; family Noctuidae; genus Cosmia; species Cosmia trapezina. The sequence continues at coordinate 21,032,989 of LR991034.1, forward strand.
GGATAGGGCACAATTAAATGAATGGGAATACGCGTTAAGGATAGTGTGTGCTCAGTACAAACGTTATGGAAAGCGAAGCGGTACTCACTTGTTTCAGAATTGTTTTTTAATTTTTCTTTTAGTCTTGGAGTAATTTAAAAATCGAACGTGGTGTAAACGGCTATTAATAATTGGTGCTTGAATATTCGATGTTTGGGTTTTTTTAAAAACATAATTGATACAGTTAGTAGTAGGGAGTGAATGATAGCGTGACGGTTGACAGGGAGAATGGAAGAAAACGTGTTGCGCCGCCCCCATGCACGTAACATGGGATAAGGGCAGGAAGATGATGTTAACCGATACAGTAGCCACCAAACAAGTGGGCAAAAAAGTGGGGATGCGCAGTACGGTATCCTGTTACGTGATTGGTCGTGTAATTGACGCGACCAATCAAAAGAGTCTGCGTGGCGAAGACTGTACCTACTTGACCGCTTACCAGCCGCTTATAGTTACAGTAGCTTTTGCCCGCGGCTTCGCCCGCGTGGATGTCGGAACATATCCCAAGGGAACCTGCTACGAGGAATTCCTTCCTTATTCCTTATCTACATTATAAAGGGAACCTCTGTGAAAAATTTCAGCTTTCTAGGTCCAAGGGTTTGGGCTGGGCGTTGATGAGTCAGTCAATCAGTCAGTCAGGACTTCTCTTTTTATTTATATAGATAGATAGATTTTAATGGGAGTATTTTTTTACTAACGCTAGAAATTAGTACGTTATCATCAAGGTTACTATCGTGGTGGCTCGAACGGACCGGACTAAAGGGCCGGATTCTCAAGGACTGAAAACATCGAGAGGAAACTTCAAGTTATAAAAGTGTAAAATCTCCAACACATAGCATGGTGATCATTGTGCTCATCCTGCTTCCTCAGCACTAAAAGAGACAGGCCGGTAAAAATCAACGTTACACAAAATAGTTTTCCATGAATTTTTATTAAGGCGAAAGCGACAGGGTAGCCCGCGAAATTAACATTTTCTTACGTTTTTTTGCAATTTGCAAGTCAGTTGTAAGTATATTTATAAAAGTATGATTCGCGATCGCAACAAATATATACAGAATTATAATCATTAGAATCAGAAATACAACTCCTTAAGTTGGTACCTATATTCCTCAAATGTCAAGATTTCATGAAATAGTCAGTCAACAGTATTACCGGGTTTTAAAGAGTTGTATTGATGACTTAAATGATTATAATTCTGTAAATACATACATTTTACGGTTGCGAATCATAACATAAAAAACGTACGAAAATTTAAATTTCACGGGCTACCCTGCCGCTTTCACCTTAAAGTAAAACTCCCCGACAATTAAACTACTAGAAACTACTTAAGGACCACTAAAACATTGCTCAGCTTAAGGGCTATCAACACCTCTGCAATCGCCGAAAACATTGCTCACAGAGAAAGGGGGAACACTATATACGACCAATTAAAGAGGGTGCCAGAATGGGTTTCGAAATTCGAAATAACTGTAGACAATTATAGAGTGGTCCAAAAAGTTCGATATAGTTAGATCATGTTCTTTTGTGTATACTCGAACCTATATTGTATTTATTGTCAAGGAATTTTTAAGTAAGTAAGTACCTGCGCAGATTTAAAAGTTTTCAGGTTAATTTTTACTTGCACATTATTCTTTTTCCGACTTGTGTTGCCAACATTTTGAATTAAAATGACGATAGTTCGAAAAGGTGTCATGCGCCATTTACTTGTTCGAAACTTGTTGATAAACTTGAGAGCAATAAAATCGCACACATTGACTTTTCTCATTTAAGGCTGTTTTTTTTTTTTATGAATATTAATTAACATTGAATACATTTTAACGCTAATTGAATGTTTATTTCAGTATCTTTTTAATGATATCAAAAAACAGTATACAAAATACTAATAAGGGGTGTATTTTCGCTCGTTGACGGTACCGTACCCATTTTACTAGTAATTATTACTGCAGAATGATTGTATTATATTATTCAAACTGGATGCACGCCAATTTTGTGAAAATTGAGCTATAAAGCTCGATTTTCACTTGTTTTGTAAAGGTAGCAAAGTCATGGATGTGGTCGGGCAGCAGTGGAACGTTGCACAATGACGGTAAAAGGAAATTGTTTCGTGTAATATATTGATATTTGGCCGCACCTGGGTTTTTCCCAGGTCTCGGATAAAATGAACCTTAGTACAATATTGAACCAATAACTTGATGAGAAAGTGCTAATCAGCACGGTAGGGTAGCGGGGCTTCTCTTGAGGAATGCTCTACTTGGGAAGTACAACCATTTGAGGAATGACCTGCTTGGACAGTGCAACGCTGTGACCTCGTCGCGGTGGCTGGTGTAGCGGATACTCTCTCGCTTCCGGACATGTAAACGGAAAAGCAGAGAACAGAGGGCCTAGACAAATGGCATTTGCTTCGGAGCGATTCTACAATAGCTAAAACTTCAAAGTGACATTGACATGATCACGTGACATTTCGATAGCTTATGTTAACCCCAATTTTTTTTTGGCTTTTCTATTAGCGTCATCGCTAATCGAATATTACTTTGTCTGAGCTCTCAGGAATGGAACATATTGAGACACAGACGAATCGTTGGACTTAAAAGCGAACGGTCCAAGTTGATTATGTTCTCGAAAGCTGGCTAGTCGATATAGCATTATCGAATGTAGACTTGCATCGATTTAGACCGGTTTGCAGAGATACAGACCAGGAGACCAGCTAGTATTTATGCTGCCTTGTTGTGTTTGACCAAACATCTGTATCCAGTTTTGTATAAAGAGGGTTGTGGTGAAGTTTACCTTTGGTTTCCAAGCTAAATTTGTGAATGATACGACGTATATACTAACATGTAATACAGGGTGGGCCAATAATTTTTGCAAATAGCAACACTAAATTTCTCGAATACCGTTGGAAGGAGGGGTGCGCGGGTAGCGGGAAACTATGCGTCGCTACATGCAATTTTAGTCACGATGGAGCGCTTCACGGGACAACAGCGTGCTTTTTGTGTTAAACAATTTTACAAAAACAACGATTCCTACGTTACTGTACGACGCCTGTTTCGAATTGAATATGGATTACGCCGTGTAAGCGAGTGTCCAAGTGTGAATTTAATCAAAGCTTGGGTCGTGAAGTTCGAGCAAACGGGATCGACAACGAATATTAAACAAACAGGCCGGCCACGTTCAAGAAGAAGCGATGAGAACATTCGAGAGGTTGAAATTTCCGTTCGGAACGATCCAGAATTATCTACGCGTAAGCGTTCGGCGGTTCTGGCATTACCGAGAACCAGTCTACGGCGGATTTTGCATCTAGACCTCAAACTGCACCCGTATAAGCTTCAAATTGTGCAGGAGATGAAACCAAATGATTACATTCAACGTAAGTTATTGGCTGACACAATGCTGGAGCAATTCTCTAGCCTGGAGAATGTATTCTTTACGGACGAGGCCCACTTTCACATCAACGGGCACGTGAATAAGCACAATTGTCGATATTGGAGCAGGGAAAACCCTCGCCTTAAACACCAAAAGCCACTTCATTCACCTAAAACGACAGTATGGGCTGCCATATCAGCAAAGGGCATAATTGGTCCGTATTTCTTTGAAAATAATCAAGGAGATAATGTAACTGTGAATTCAGCGGAATATGTCAAGATGTTGCGAGAGTTTTTGACGCCGCAGTTGCATGAATTTCAAGGATACAACAGCAGGACCTGGATGCAACAAGATGGAGCAACATGCCACACGTCAAATGTGACTTTACCGGTAGTCAAAGAAATGTTTCCGAATAAATTGATTTCTCGCAGAGGTGATATTCCATGGCCTCCGAGAAGCCCGGATCTTACACCATGCGATTTTTTCTTATGGGGATACCTGAAAAGTCGAGTCTACCTTAATAAACCGACGAATATATCCCAATTAAAACAAAACATCCACGACGAGATAGCCGCGATCCCCCGCAGCATGTGTCAGCGAGTTTTCCAAAGTTTGCGTAGTCGATTGCTAGAGTGCCAACGACGAGACGGTGCACATCTCGACGATGTCATTTTTAAAAAATAAATTTCATTAAATTTTCAAAACGTTAAATATATAATCAACAAAATAACAGTTGTAGTTTTATTTCTATTCATGTTTTAAAAGTGCAAAAATTATTGGCCCACCCTGTATAACATCACATCTGTAATCTCTGAAGGGTTAGGCAGAGGTGAGCCTAAAGTACACAAAAATTTCACCAGTTTTGTTAAAGTCCCATAGTAACAGCTCAACTGGCCCTGGCTAGCATCGATCGCAAGATGCATATGCAAGATACTTAAATGATATTGCCGCTTCTATATCTAAATCTATCCTACTAATATTATAAACGCGGAAGTTTGTGAGGATGGATGTTTATTACTCGGATTTTGAAGAAAATTTGGCACCAGATAGTAACTTGGATTAACACTTAGGATACTGTGCTATCCCGATATTCCTACGAGTTCGAGAGTTACGCGGTTGAGACCGCAGGGCGCTGCTCGTGTCAGTATGTCTGACCGATTAAATCTTCTAAACTACACTATTGATTTCGAAGCGGTTTTAACCATCATTTAAGAGCAACATTAATATTAAAATTACAATCAATCTGCCTAGCCTTTTCCCAACAGGTCGGCTTCCAGTCTAACCGGATGCAGCTGAATAATAATAGTATAATAATAATAATATCCTCGGACATTTCACACAACGCCATCTAGTCCCAAGCTAAGCAACCTAATGCTTGTGTTATGGTAACGAGATGGCTAATAAACTACTTATATACATTTTTTTTTGTAAATACATACATATTATAGATAGAAAAACACCCAGACTCGGAACAAATACTTGTAGGTCGTACAAATATTTGTTCCGTGCGGGAATCGAACCCGCGACATGCTGCGCAGCAGTCAATCGCAAATGAATACCAGTATGTTACATGGAGCGACTTCCTACCTCACCTCCACAACCCAGTAACTGGGTAATCCGATACCCTTTGGTAAGACTGGTTGTCAGACTTTCGGGCTTTTGACGACCCGTAACGACTGTCAAAGATCAACGAATGACAGCTGAGACCAACGGCTTAACGTGCTCACGGAGGAGTCTCGGTATGTAAAGGCCACTCATCCACGGATCAACCGCGGCAAGCGTAGCTTAACCTGGTTGATCGACCGGATGTTATTACTAAGCCACGAGCTCCTCAATTATTATTAAACTTACATTAAAAAGATATATATCGATGTTTCGTGAGGTCGTCAAAACAGTCTGGTCGCTTGTGTGAAATAAAATAACCCAAAGGAAATCAAACAAACCAATACATCTTCTCATACCGTTTTTTTAATACTAACTTTTTTCATGTCTCTGTTCGCCTTGTGTCGTAAAGAAATAGTATATTTTCTTACTACATAATATTAAAGGCAGTACAGCTGTTACTTCATATTAATTTCATATCACGTACAAACTTATGAATATTTTTTCCACGCCATTCCGCCTTTGTTCAGAGGTATGCGATTTTGGTCTAGAAACTAGAATTCTAGATCTTTTTCGGGAGAGGAAAAGTTAAGTATGTGCGAGGGGGAATATTAACTAGATAACATTTATTGAACTTTTATTGCATAAGTACCAAAAGACCAGATAAATAAAAGAAGATTCTCCTTAAGAATGTACAGCCAGGGAAATATATTATTTTTCAGACTCACACACAACCCTAATTTGACGTAATATCGACAAAACGGACGCCTTTACACCTTAAAGTTACTTTTTTTATACACTGATTCATTGAAAAAAACCTGTCCCTATGGTCCTTTGTTTTATTTATTAGTACTCAAGTACAATTACAGCTTGCAAGCAAAATTGTTTCAAAATTGGAAGAGGAAGGTCAAGGAAAAGATGGACTGTGTGAGGAAAGATATGAAAGAGAAGGGAGTGAATGACAGCGTGACAGTCGACAGAAGAGAATGCAAAGAGAAAACGTGTTGCGCCGACCCCACGTAACATGGGACAAGGGCACTAAGATGATGACTGAGTTTGTTAAGGAGCAGATTTCCTGAAAACGATCAAAAAGGTGGTTTTTTAAAGCTGTGTATCTCATAAACCGTAAATAATTTTGACATGGAAAAAAAATATGTTATTTTCAAGTCCTTTTCGCAAACAGTGATGGAAGCCAAAACATAATTAAACATACTTTAGTGCACCAAAAAAATCTTTAAACATACCTCCTAATAATCTTTAAAAGCTGTTTATCCCTTCATTAGCAATTATAATTATAATTAAAAATATACCATGAAATGTCAAATTCCAAACTGCATCCAGTGATGGATTACTTTTTATTAAATAGTTAGTTTCTAATTTTGTACGATTTTATTTGCATTTTTACGACATAATTGCGGTGCGCGTGAGAATCTTCTATTCTAGCCATAACGCCATTTCACTTACACACCGAGCTAAACCAAGCTTGGAACCAGGGCCTTAAACAATCACAGTCCGTGACTGTTTAATTTGAATAGATCTTCAGTATTTTTCCTCAGAGGCCAAAATGCATACATAATGCCGATGTTTCCTATCGGAATAAGGAAACATCGACGTCATCTATACATTTTCAAATAACAGGATATTTCAAACTAAACCCCAAAACAAAAACCACTCAAAACGTCTCTTTTACAAATACAAATCAACAAATATTTAACCGCAGCACACGTCCTCTGTATAAATACCACGCCGGGTACACATCTCCACACAAGTTCGCTACCTAAATGTACTTGTTTGTTTACAAAATAAACATACGCTCTGTGACATCGGGGAGGGGTGTACGGTACCGCTTACAAATTAGGGGTCTAATTGTCTACTTCCGCCATCTATTGAGATGAACCTCTGTGGTGATGTATGGAGGGTTATGAGACCACATGGGGACTTATCTAGAGGGTTAGATCTACTCTTTGTGAATGATAGTTTGGGTACGCTTTTTGCTGATGAATAGTGAAAAGGTAAGTGAAATGGTTAATTATGGATGTACACTGTGCAACGGATAGGTATAACATGTACTATTGACAAAACTGAGGCCTTTACACCTTAAAGTTGCTTTTTGTATACACTGATTCACTCCCCTATGGCCCCTATGGTCTTTTTTGTTTGTCCTACAATAGGGAATATGCATGTATTTTTTTTCTCTTAATGAACAAAACATATACTTACATAGTAATATAAATCCAAGGAAATGTTACTACTGTTTGTTGCTTAAAAAAATGATTAAACAACAATTTTCTGCTACAGTTCAAACATTCGCTATTGTCGCGGCCATGCCATGTGACATCATAATTCACGATACTGCTTTGTTAACATCTCTTTTTAGCCATAAATTATATAAATTCAATTATTTTTATGTTTTTTATTCAAGCAGAAATTGCACTTACTAACTTACCTCAGTGAGAATTCAAACAGTTTGAAAGAAAGAAAAACGTTTACTTGGACACAGTTCTTGAAAGATTATTTATATTATTTCGAGATTGGAAAGGCTTGGCGTTTGTCGATAGTACAATAACCACGCTCTAAGTACAACTAAAGCTACTTTTATCCATTTTGTGTGTGTGTGCAAAGCAGTTAACTTTAAACATCGTTCTTGTGAGTTGTTGTCAACGCAAGTACGTTAACATCTAAGCTGGTTTATATGTTATACATAATCTTTTAACATTCCATATTTAAACGCATTAAAACAAATGAAGTTTTCAAGACCAAGTCGTGCGACAAATCGCAAGTCCGCTCCCACTAGAAATGAACAATCTCCTTGCATACAATTTCACTGAGTGCCTCGCTAGGTACCTACATACCTACTAGATACTACTCTACTATAATGTTTTAACTTTATATTGCCACTTACATTTAACGAGTCATCATATTTTTTCTTGATGAGAGCCGTAACGTGAAAATATGGTTGTGGCAGTAAGTTTATTAGGGTAATATCTCATGCAAGTGCTGTGAATAAGTAGTCATACAAATAAATTAATGCCCTCTTCATGATAATAAGAAAGCTAGCCGCATCTTCCATTAAGGGAGATGCGCTGTGGTAGCCCGTGAAATTAATATTTTTTTGCGTTTTATTCGGTTTGTATCTTGATCAAAATATGATACGCGGAAATAAAACATATTATTATGTATTTACATAATTTTAAGCATAAAAATCATCAACTCTTTAAGTCTCTCTAAGTTAGATTTCGTGCAGATTCTTCGAACGAACGAAATCTAACTTGGAGAGATGTATTGTTTTATTTTTGCGTATCATACTTTGATCAAGATACAACCTGACACGGACCAAATTGCATATAACGCAAGAAAATTTGAATTTCGCGGGCTACCCACTGCATTCTCCAATCTCCAATAAGGTTTGTGTGTACGCTTATTTATCATCTACAGTTTAATCTCTAAGATTAATCTTATAAAACAATATTTTAAAATATTGCCTCGATGTTATGTTTAAAATAGTGTTTTCTGTGTAAGCAATTGCTTTAATCTGGGGGTTGCTATAATTCTGAAGCCAATCAACATTTAACAGAGTAAGTATAACTTAAAATATAATAAACAAATTTTTATCAAAATAAGAACTAATGATGATAATAAAGAAAAAACAATCTGCTGTTCCCTACATTCTGACGAGTTAGGCGAACATAAATGTAGGGAAAAGCAGATATTTTCTTTCGCGTTTTCCGGTTTGGTCCCATAGTAAAAGTTGTTCATAATGATGAGTATAACCCTTTAAAAGGATGCCCATGAATGCAATTTAATCCTTTATAATTGTTTCACGAAAAACGGAATTCTTAAAATAGATATCAGTAAACACAATAGTCTTTTATTTCGCGTTACAAAGGACTCCATATGGACCCCTATTCCCTACGGACTATAGAAAATGTACTGGTCGGCTATAATGAGCACCAAAATTTGTATTTCCCGACATTTGAATAGAGACCGTTTCTACACATAATACGAGTAACAGGTAGGTATATAAGCTGGGATGTGTGTATGTTATATAATTTCTTATTTCCATTTTCATATTATTTCTGTTTTACTGACGAAGGAAGTCTTTCGTAATGAATTGGTTTGTATTTATTAGATGTTTTGATTAACTTTGGGTTCATTTGGGTCTATTGCACTGAACTACTAATCAGATAAGACTAATATTATAAAGGCGAAAGTTTGCGTGTGTGTATGTTTGTTACTTCTTCATGCTCAAACGGGTGGACCGATTTGGATGAAATTTGGTATGTAGATAACTTATACCCTGGAATAACACATAGGCTACTTTTTATTCCGATCTACCCGGGTGAAACCGCAGGGCGCAGCTAGTAAGATGATAAATCGAGATTTCTGAACAAAAAAAGTCAACATTCATCATTTCAATGCTGTGTTGGATGTTCAAATAATCAAAATTTTTGATGACTTTCCAAGAATTTTCCAGTCTGACTATAACTAAACAATTTTAAGAATCTTCGAAAATATCGAATGAAATAAATTCTATATTTGTGAAGATATTAAATCAAACACACAGCTTTCTCCAATAAATATGCAAAAGCATATAAAAATGAAGGCAGCACTTAACTGTATTAAAACTAGAGTAGAAAATGGAATTGAAAAATTCTGATAAATTCAAAAATTGGATGCATTTCGTGGAAAGTAGTTATTGAATTGAAAACTTTCGGGTTTACGTACGATCATAGAAGTAATAAAAAGCACAATAAGCATAGTGCACTTATATGTATATCGTGCTGGCATAAAATATTTAGATTTTTATATTATTTTATTATAAACTAGCTGACCCGACAGACGTTGTCCTGTCCCAATTTCAATAATTCAAATTCCCATAGAAAATCCACTTTCAGTTTCCCCGAATTTTCCAATTATCTCGGCATCTTTACGAATTTTTCTCACCGTTTAAACCTTCCCTGGACTACGACAAACACTTCAAAACCAAAATCAGCTAAATCGGCCCAGCCGTTCTCGAGTTTTAGCCAGACAAACGAACAGCAATTGATTTTTATATACAGGGTGTCCGGTAAAGAATGGATAACCTTGGAATAGCATATTACAGACATGATGGCCTTTCTTAAAAAAAATCATAATGTACGCACGACAACAGATCAAATTTTCAGTATAAGCTGATCTCGCATTGTATAGGATTTCCTTACAATGAGAGGTCAGTCTAAACTAGAAATGTATAGCTTGATGTGTAGCCGTGTGTACCTACTAGTAGGGATATTTTTTTTTGTATTTTTTTAAGAACGGCCATCATGTCTGTAATATGCTATTCCAAGCTTATCCATTCTTTACCGGACACCCTGTATATAGATAGTAAAGTAACAAATAACCGTTGCTTGTGACTTATTCTTGAGATAAATTGCATTCGTATATTATTCAAACGTTCATAAACTTTAACCACCTTATTCATAAAAAAACTAAAAGACTACAAACCTCTTTTAGTTAAAATAGTGTTTTGTTTTCTTCTTTCAAACTTAAATCATAATACGAAAGAAATTGACACAACACTATTTTAACTAAAATAGGTTTGTGGAGCGTTTTAGTTTTTTATGAATAAGGGGGTAAATTATTAAGTAGGTATATATTACATAGGATCCAAAAGTTTACTTCGGATCCCTTTTCTAAAAAAATAATAAATAAGTTCAAATTAAAATAAATAAATATTTCAACCAGTAAATCTTTTTATTATAGGTACCGAATATTACAAACCAACATTGATAGCTTTAATTACACATTTCATACAAACAGACCTATCGTCTAGAGAGAATGGAGTACTTCTCATTCTGAATTAATCATGAAAACAATTATCTATCCTTGTTACTGCGAGCTATTGTCTTTAAAGGCCTTCGTCTTCGTGTTTAATTTCTGCCTTTTAGGGTACCGTATCTCAAAAGGAAAAAAACGGACTTATAATATCACTTCGTTGTCCGTCTGTCTGTCAGACTGTCAAGACCCTTTTTCTCAGGAACGCGTGGAGCTACCAAGTTCAAATTAATATCAAATACGTAGGTCATGGTCCCTTGAAGTTCTAAAAAAAACAAGTTTCCAAGTCAACGCAATAAAAAGATACGGCCGTTTATATGCTACATATTTTGGTACTCGCAAGTAAATCAAAACCTATAGGGTACTTAGGTACCGACCCGGCAAGAAGCAAGGTCTTATAGCACAAGTAAAGGAAAAGTCCAAAAATCGTTAATTTGTAATTTTATAACATTCTAAAATCTTTTAGAATTACAAACTTAAATTTACAGTTGGACCGTGATGTATGGGACAAGTTTTTCCACTACAATGTTAAGTTTATTTTTGGGATAAATTCTTTTTAACTACGGAACCCTTCATCGTGCGTGATCCGACACGAACTTGGCCGGCTTTTTTAATAGAGACCACGTAAAAATACATACCTAATAAAACATTATGGTCGGTTTCATGTTTTTTAATTTAAGTATATTTTTTTGAGCCGTTTTTCTTCTTGTGTCTCGTAAAATTATCTTGTAGCCTCGAGTAACACAAACGTAATGTAATTGAGAACGGGTAGCAATAAGGCTTTTTTATATGTTTTCTGACATTTATGTGAATAGAAACTATAAAAATGGCGCTCATTTTTGCGTGCTTACACGGTATATTGCTTTTGTTTTGACAGACATAATTAAGGGTACCTAGTAGGAATCAAAGGCTGACAAAGTGAGCAATAGTTGGGAATTATGATTAGTCTCTGAATTGAGGCCGTAAGACCGTGAGCACAAGTTCTTGTACACACAGCAGCATCTCAAGTTACTACAAACTGTAAAATTTTCTCATTCAATTTTGAACTTAACCGTCAACATTTTAAGGTTTAAAATCATTTGTAGAAATTTGACAGTGTGGTATAACTTGATGTGCTGTTATCGGTAGGTACAAGGCTAGAAAAAGTAGTAGGTAAGTTAAAGTTTCTGAAATACTTTAATACAATTCTATATCCATATAACTATCTCATCAGTCTAAAAAATGCAGCTGAATACCAGTATTTTACATGGAGCGACTGCCTATCAGACCTCCACAACCCAGTTACTGAGTAATACGATACCCCTTGGTAAGACTGGTTGTCAGACTTTCGGGCTTCTGACGAACCGTTACGACTGTCAAAGATCTACGAATGACAGCCGGGAAAAATGGCTTAGTGTGCTTTCGGGGGCACGGAAGGGTCTTAGTATGTAAAGATGGTCATATATCCACGGAACAGCCGCGGCAAGCGTAACTGAACCTGATCGATCGACCCGCTGCAACTCAGATTTGGAAGTTCATTTTATTTTGTTAAAAAAAAGTTCTTTAAAAAGAAGAAAAATTTGAATGCAAAAATTCGTTATAGTAAGTTCCTATTTGTATAGTTTTTTGTACCAACTTTCAGTTTGGGGTGCATTCAAATATCCTTCAACATACCCTGGGAAGTACCAGCCCTCTTTCAAACTTGCTGACAGGCATATTTTTCACAACAGGTTTAGCCTTCTTATCCATGTAAAATACTGGTATTCAGCTGCATCCGGTTAGATTGGAAGCCGACCCTAACATAGTTGGGAAATTGGAAAAGGCTACGTTGATAAAATGAGATGAGTAAAAGCAAAAAAATAGCTTTGAAGCAGAAAAAGTTTAGGCAAAGGCCCGCAATACTAGAGAGCCAATATTTGCCCTCCTATTACTGGGAATTAAGCTCAAATTTGATTTCAGACCGAAGTAAGTTGGTAACTGGCTGGAACACTATTTCGCCGTACCTACAAGTAATGTTACGATCAGCTTTATACTTCCCACAAACTGTGTGAAATCGACGGGAACCACAAACTTGTGTGAACTGTGTGTTAAGGCCTGTGTTACGTTGACTACGAGGTGGTCTAAGTCATAGCCATACTAATATTAGTCTGGCGGAATCTACATCGCCACATACGAACTACGCATCACAATGACATGACGTCACGCAATCCTGCATCGCGCAATTAGAGTTTACTACGCGACTAGCATATATACAACGTCCCGACATCAACCGTCGGGCAGTAGCCCACCAGACACGACACCCGTCTGGTCGGAGGATACTCCTTTTCTATGGAGGATGAATGAACTTTACACCCTGTTCCTCATGCCTCTATATTAGAAACGACTATCAAAACCAAAAAAGTAAAAAAAAGTCAGAATGAACGCTAAGCGAAAACGACGTAATAGCAGAGAATAGTAAATCTACAGTAGTTTATTTCAGTAGTGACTTTGAATTAATCGATCGGTAGATAAAATACGCGTCCGTCCTTGCGTAACTGCCGCACACTCGAACTGTTGCCTACTGGTATATCCTGAGATTTCGAAGCGCGTTTCGCCCGATTTATATGAAGAAACTACTGTGACATTATTATACTATGGTAATAGCGCAGGCATGCGATGCGATGGGACGAGGTGGGTCGAGGCACAGATTAATACAGATGGGACACTCCGCAGTTTAGGTATGAAGCTACAAGTACGCGGCGGGGCCCGTCCGCGGGGCTAATTCAGTAGGTCAGAAGGTATAAGAGTTACGCGATAGAAAGAGGCAACTTGTAGTTGAATACAGGGTGGCCGGAACATTGACGTCCAAAAATAAAATTTCGGTCCCTCGTATCGTGGGGTATTCGAATCACCCCCATGTATGTTCCGCGACTTTTCATAGTTTTCGAGTTATGAATTTTTTTCTGAATGTTTGAAAATTTTCGACCTGACCAACCTAAAAAAATTCTAAAAAAAAAAGTAGAGGGTTTTATCGAGTTTCTTTTTTTGCAACTGAATTTTCATAAGTAGTACTTTTATGCATAAAATAATCAGCTTCGTAACTGTGATGAAAGTTATGAAAATGTTGATCTAAAGTGAAAAATTTACGTTCGGTAAATTATGACTCAAATTTTCAACTTTAAATTAAAAATCTTAACAGGTGACTTCATAATTCCTAAGTAGGCTTCAAGAATGCGCCAGACTCTCAGCTTTCATAATCATAAACAAAATGAAGTACTTAATAGGGCTACTTTGTTTAAAATCGGCCTTCAAAGACAGCGAGGTGGAAAAATTCTTAAAATTACCCATCTGAGTAATTATTTTTTTTTGGCTATTTTCTCGTTCCTAAGGTTAATTAATGATAAGAATACTGAAAACTAACCACATTATATTCAATATTCATAATTACCACACGTGGGCGAATGAAAATCCACTCGAAGTGAGAGCTTCGACATTTCAACATCGCTTCAGCGTTAACTTGTGGTCTGGTATCCTCAATGGCGAACTAATTGGTCCGTTTGAACTGCCGTCCAGACTTGATGGAGAAACATACAAAAACTTTTTGGACAATGAACTTCCATTGTTGCTGGCAGATGTGAATCTCGAACTCAGACGAACCATGGTGTTGCAAAATGACGGCGCCCCGTGTCACTATGCAACCCAGGTCCGAAATTACTTAGATGAAACATACCCCAACAGATGGATCGGACGCAGCGGACCAATTAGGTGGCCTCCACGCTCACCTGATCTCAACCCCATCGATTTCTTTATTTGGGGCTATTACAAGGAAATAGCATACGCCCGAGACTGTTCAAGTGAACAAGAGCTGAGGCAGTTGATTGCAGAAGCTGAACGTGTTGTGAGAGAGAACAGAGACGCTTTTAGACGATTGCCAGACAATTTCTTACGTAGGTGTAGAATGTGTATTGCTGCTGGTGGTGGCCACTTTGAAAACCTTTTGTAAATGTTAAAAATAAATTAAGTACTTTTTTCACATTATCATCTGTGTTTTATTCAAAACCACTTTTTACGTAAAACTTTTCTTACCCAACTCTGAAACTATTTGTTGGTTAGTTTTCAGTATTCTTATCATTAATTAACCTTAGGAACGAGAAAATAGCCAAAAAAAATAATTACTCAGATGGGTAATTTTAAGAATTTTTCCACCTCGCTGTCTTTGAAGGCCGATTTTAAACAAAGTAGCCCTATTAAGTACTTCATTTTTTTTATGATTATGAAAGCTGAGAGTCTGGCGCATTCTTGAAGCCTACTTAGGAATTATGAAGTCACCTGTTAAGATTTTTAATTTAAAGTTGAAAATTTGAGTCATAATTTACCGAACGTAAATTTTTCACTTTAGATCAACATTTTCATAACTTTCATCACAGTTACGAAGCTGATTATTTTATGCATAAAAGTACTACTTATGAAAATTCAGTTGCAAAAAAAGAAACTCGATAAAACCCTCTACTTTTTTTTTTAGAATTTTTTTAGGTTGGTCAGGTCGAAAATTTTCAAACATTCAGAAAAAAATTCATAACTCGAAAACTATGAAAAGTCGCGGAACATACATGGGGGTGATTCGAATACCCCACGATACGAGGGACCGAAATTTTATTTTTGGACGTCAATGTTCCGGCCACCCTGTATAACTGTAGGTAATAAGCGTTGTGCGACCTGAATTGCACTTTATTGTGTCGTAGAGTCGCTTTTAATTTGAATGATTTTGCGGAGTGTCCCATCTGTATTAATCTGTGGTCGAGGGGACAAGAAATTTCACGTGGACGAAGTTGCGGGTAGAAGCTAGTATAAAATATTTACTTTTACCCACTCTATCATCGAATAGCTTCACCCACACAATCAACAAATGGATTGTTGTTCATATTGTATACTCAGCTCCAACCGTAATAAATTCGTTCAATAAAGTAAATTAAATTCTGATCATGAAAACATGAAAGCCGTTATACAACTCTCCCACAATAAACACAATAGAATCGAATCGATTCAATTCAAAACAACAGTCGGCCGATTTTTAATTCGGCCGTCCGCCGAGCTTTCGGCCTAAGGCTCGGCTCTCAGCCTCGGCTTTTCAACGAATCAATTAATAACGGGTTAATGGAACAGTGTTAAAACGATGACGGCGAACTAGACTCCAGTATATTTGCATAAACAGATGGAGCGTTCAAGACATTTCTGTTTTCTCGGCACTCGAGAGTTTAATCGAGATTTTATTTCGGAATCGGTTCGTGTTAATTGATTTTTATGGGTGAGTTGAATCGAGTTCTGGAGTGTTGATTGTTTTTTATTCCTTTCTGTTTTTGATCATTTCGCTGAAAATTGGCAGAACCTTCGTTACTGAAGAAGTTCAACTGTGTCAAGGTTTTTAATTTTGTAAGGAGCGAATGCTAAATTACCTATTTGGGTCAACATAAGTGATGTCATAGAAGCTATTCCTTCTCAGTAGTACATGCAGATTTATTTACTTGACTACGTCAATGACTTTCATAAAACTTATCTTCTATTCTATTCTATTTTTCACTATGGCAATGGTGCCGCTGTCGACAATTCTGCCAATGTCAGATGTGATATGAGAAAACGTGCGTGTAAAAAGAAAAAAAAAGAAAAAAAATAAAATAATAATTCTAGATTGAATTTAATGTGAGACTTGTTGACAGGTATTAGTACACTGAAACAAACACAAAAAATATTATTAGTTAAATATTAAATACTAATATATATATCATGTACAAGTGACAAACAACAAACCACACAAAAATAAATATAATCATAATTTAATATCATTCTCGCGGATAAAAAACATCAAAGCCTCAAAAAGCTTTGGGGAAGAATGTGTTAGTAAAGATGGAAAGTTAATTGGGACAGGGATTTTTAATTTAGGAAGATGGCTATACAAGTCATGGGCTGGATTATTATTGGAGCAGTTAAAAAATATGTGTTCCAAAGTACCTTCATCCAACCCACATTCACAGAGCGATGTATCTCTGACCCGGATCTTGTGGAGAAAAACCGGAGAACAACAATGGCCTATACGGAGACGACAAATAATAGATATAACTCTCTTAGATATTTTTTTATATGGATAAAACCAAGGTTTGGCTTTTACATTAGGTTGTATTGCATGATAAAAAGCACCTTTCCGTTTACTTGAATTTTGCCACTGCACCTGCCATGAGGTTAACTTATCTTCATTTCAAACAGAGTAAAAAAAAAGCAGTCTCGTCCCAGTTATTGATAGTAACTTAGGTATTATACTTAACAAAATATAAAAAAAAATCATGCTATCACGGTATAATATCCAACAAAACTGTTCAGGAACATTTAACATGAACAAAAGTACTGAACAAAAGACTTTAAAATCACAAATGTAGATGGGAAGCCCAACTTTTTAACACAATAACCGCTGACAGACGAACTAGTTGGTCCAAAGTATTACATAGTCGACCATAAACTATCCGACGCCGGGCGTGTAATACCGTAGAAAATGTTGATGATATATGAAACTGAGCTAGGGCTGGCCGGTTAGCAAACAACTCTTAGAAAAAAAATCACCATAGAAAAGACTAAATTCTATTTTTAGGGTTCCGTACCAAAATGGTAAAAAAGGAACCCTTATGGTGTGACTCAGTCTGTCTGTCTGTCACAGCTGGATATCTCAAGAACTACTAATGCTATCAACTTGAAATTTGGAAAAGTTTTAGATGACGTTTACCCAACTAGTTTGCAAATAAGAAAAAAATAAAAATATTTATATTTTTTTGCAACAGGTACTGAAGGGGGGTCTTAAAAATTAAAAGTGGGGCTACTAGGCCATGTGGGGTATCATATGAAAGAGCGTTGTTTGCACATTCTCAAACATTTTTTTTTCTTTTTTTTAGCCCGCATAGTTTTCGACTTTTGATGAAAAATGTAAAAAAAAATACCGTTCCCCCCCCCTTATCTCCGAAGTTTGCAAAGCGAAAAATCTGAAATTATTCTATGTGATAGAAGTTTATGTAAAGATTACAGGAAAAATAAAACGATGTCTCTAAATAGCACAGTTTCTCAGAAATCATCAACAAAAATTACATATAAATTATTTATTATATTTATTTATTTATTATTTCCAAAACACTTAACCTTATACAATTTTGGTTATAGCCACACACGAAAACCTCTCAGGGCTTATCTGTGTGCTGGCAAGCCGCTCATTTATCAAGGATGTTACTAAACTACCTTGATACATAAGACATTCATAAAGCGATCATAACAAATTATTGGTACATATTTTGTGTAAAGAAACGTTTGTATTTGTACTTATAACTTTTCGAACTCATTTTATACAACGTTTGCAAGTCCTCTGGAAGTTTATTAAGGCAAAAAGGCACTAAATATTCTGCAATCCTCATCCCGTACACGTTACTGAATTTTGGTAGGAGGTATTTATTTTTAAGTGGTATCGTTCTCAGAAAGTCAGGTCATGTTTTTTCGGTTAGCAGCTCAGGTCTATTGACTATGATGGTACGGAACCCTCGGTGCGCGAGTCCGACTCACTATTGACCCGTTTTTTAAAATATTTATTCAAAATTAATACAGTAAAGGAAGAGATTAACATTGACACTGACAAAGTGCACTTTGAAAAGCACGTCAACAACCTGGCTTCTGTACCGATCAGCCCACTGGAACTCCGTCGACTAAAAAGACAGCACACGTAGGACATAGCATGATACAGTCAAGTAGCAAGAAGAGGGTAGGCCCTCACTGGAGGACCGTACTCGAAACGCCAACAAGAACTGCTAAAGGTTTAAGAAGCCGATTGAAAGATTTAAAAAAAATCGCGGTGAAAGAAAGTGTCAGACCGTGGTCTTGCATATGCGCAGTTATCTTTCGACGAAATTGATATTTTTTTCTTGCTAGTCATCCACTTAGAATGTTAAATTGCTATTTACTGCCAAAACAGCACTAGACACCGTTTATCAGAATGGGTATCACTGTTGTATTATTAGGTATGTCAAATATATTTTCGAGCTGTTCTATTTTTAACTTCTGTACAAAGTTTTTCTTTTAAAGATCTTTGAAAATAGTTATTTCAAGAATACTAAAAACCTCTTTTAAAGAGAAGTTTTACTAAACACCACGTTAAGGTGCTCAAAACCCAAACTAACCGAATACAGTTCACCTTTCTCAAAGAAAACCTACTAAATCAGTTGCTCAAGTATCAGACAACCCTATCACCTAACTTAGACACGAAGCCACGCGAACGAACCCACTCATACAACCTATGGTAATATTATTTAATCGGCTCACCGTAATAACTAACGCTCTAACGAATAAATTTGTTGAATACACAACGCTGTATCGAATTATAGGGAAAATTGTGGCTGTATGATAAGAATAGTGCTTATAAATGGAGTTTGTGGTGAAAATGGTGGTTTAAATAAGTGTTTTAATGCAAATGAATGGACCAGGGAAATTAATACACGAATAGGAGGAAGCTCTTATACAGCAGTCGGTGAAACAACTGCAAATGATAATAATCAAGATGAACATAAAGTTAATACAGTTGAACAGGATGGAATTTTTTAACCTCACCTGGAGGGAAAGTACTCTAAATACTGGCGGAGGTTTAGATTTCATGGTTTTCCTTTTATTTCTTATTAAAAAAAAAGGAATGTTTTTTTTGAGTAAAATTTGTTATCTCTAGTATCTAGAGTACTTTCCCGCCAGGTGAAGTTAAAAAATTCCATTCTGTACAGTAGGAACATTTGTTTGCGTACATAATAATGGTGGTAATACCGTCTTTCTAAGTATCAAAACAATAATACTGAGTACCTATACAAAATAAGCCCAAAACATTTAAAAAAATGTCAAAAAACAACACGAAAGATCCGACGAACTTTCTTTGCAACAAATTGATCTGTCAATGTCTTCATGCCTCGCATGGAGGGTTAAAAACTATTATTTCTGGCCGGACTCGGATGATCTGTCGTAATGATTGATGCATCATCTCCCGACCCAGAAATGCCGGATCTAAATAGATTTCGTAAATATCCGACCTACAAGACACAAGTAGTACTTATATTTTTGGTAACATAATAAAGTTTTCCTGTGATTATAACTTGGTCTTTCCTCGTATAATGCACATGCTTAATGGCAAATTAGCTAAATCGCGCCAGTAGTAACATTGAACTTGGTAAGGATTGAGTGGATTATTGCAAAAGAGGATGAAGACAAGCCACGACCAATGACTGACGAAAGGATCCTAGGAGGACGTTCAGCGGAGAAATGGGTGAGTGTAAGCGTCATCAGAAATATTTTCCCTTTTGGTGCAAGTCATGGAGCTCGTGGCTAAGTAATAACAGCCGCACGGGTCTATCCATCAGGTTAAGCTACGCTTGCCGGGGTTGATCTGTGGATGGGTGACCATCTTTACATACCGAGACTCCTCCGTGTCTCGGAAAGCACGAAAAGCCGTTGGTCCCGGCTGTCATTCGTGGATCTTTAACAGTCGTTACGGGTCGTCAGCAGCCCGAAAGTCTGACTACCAGTCTTACCAAGGGGTATCGTATTACCCAGTTACTGGGTTGTGGAGGTCAGACAGGCAGTCGCTCCATGTAAAATTATTTAAAAATTAGACGGATGGAAGCCGACCCCAACATAGTTGGAAATTGCCTAAGCAGATTTTTGTTCAAGGCAATAATATAATTCTTAGCTTTTTGGTTCCTGTACGAAAATGTTTATCTAGTGACCTCCAAATTACTGCCTCTTGCTACGCATGGACTATAAATTATACAAATTAGTTCAATATAAAATAAATAACACATAGTGTTTGTATACACTCAAATACAGACAAAATAAATATTATCATAGAACTCCATTTTATTTTGTTAGTACAGTGTCTAATAAATGTGTTTGTTCTTTATATTTTTTAATTTGATTGCGTTCATTAGGGTTCCGTACCAAAATGGTAAAAAAGGAACCCTTATGGTGACACTCAGTCTGTCTGTCTGTCACAGCTGGATATCTCAAGAACCACTAATGCTATCAACTTGAAACACTTGCTTGATTTAGAACAGTTTTAGATGACGCTTACCCAACTATTTTGCAAACAAGAAAGAAATAAAAATATTTATATTTTTTTTTGCAACAGGGACTGAAAAGGGGTCTTAAAAATTCAAAGTGGGGCTATTAGGGCATGTGGGGTATCATATGAAAGAGCACTGTTTGCACATTCACAAACATTTTTTTTATTTTTTTTAGTCTGCATAGTTTTCGACTTTTGATCAAAAATGTAAAAACAAATACCGTCCCCCCCCCCCCCTTATCTCCGAAGTTTGCAAAGAGAAAAATCTGAAATTATTCTATGTTATAGAAGTTTATGTAAAAATTACAGGAAAAATAAAACTATGTCTCTAAGTAGCACACTTTTTCAGAAATCGGAACGGAACCCTCGGTGCGCGAGTCCGACTCGCTCTTGACCGATTTTTTTAAATAGGACCAGCTTAGTCGGTAAATCGGGGTTATACATTTCCAAAAGATTATTGAACAAATAAATGAATGAGGTTGTCCTTTACCCAAAATAAGAATCTTGTAACCATGTGAAATTTTAATCAAGCAATTTCTGTTGGAAAAGTGTCACCTATAATATCTCCTAGGAGCAAGTAATTATCGGACTTTGTTAACCAAGTGACAGTACTTATTTAATATTACCTTGCCTAGGTATTAGTCTCTTATGCGGTTTCTGAGGAATCCTTAAACGGAGTTTAAATTCTCAGTAGCTCTTGATTCGAAAATATTATCTATTTAAGCGAATTCCTTCTTATGCTTGATAATTGAGGTCCTCAGATAAAGCCTCGATAGTAATTCACTCGACTTTAAAGCTAAATTCTCCCCTAACGAAGTGTTCAGAAACACGATATTGAACCCACTAATCACTATTGGATGGATAAACTCTGTTTAAAAACCTCTGATACCGGGCAATAGTCACTATATAAATGATCATTTAGTTAGTGGTTTGCTTGAATAGTAATAAACTATCATGTTATTTCAACCACTTCCTTTGGAGCTCTCCGCCAATTCTATCTTTCAACTGCACTTTCAAGTAATTGCAGCAGAATAAATACTAGCCTTTTCCCATTAGCTCTGTATACGTAAATCTCGTATAGCTGTCATTTTCGGACACCAGTATGAACTGCCATTCGACTGTCGAACTTTGTGCGCGGCCGCTGTGATTTGTCCTGTGTTGTGAGTTGGCCAAAAAAACGAAAATGGCCGCCTTTCCCGTGGCTAGCATGTTATTCTAGCGTTGCTAGAATGTTTTTTGAGCAATTATTGTACCCAGTGTTGCGTGCTTAAGTGAGAAATTTTGGCTTGGTACTAGGAAGTAGGTATACTTGATTTAAAAGGTCGCAAAAAACTACACACCTTATTTCATTTAAGCGTAATATGGCGACTGACCAGCAATGATTGGCGTGGCCACCTATTAGGCCACAATTGACTTGAAAAAAAAAAACAAAGACAATAGTTGAGCTAGGTAGAGCAACATCGTCACTCGACATTGTAATCTCGCATAGGACCCCATATTCAGCACAAGACGTTAATAGACTCGGCTGTCAAAAATCCCTTCAAAAAAAAAACTTCCCACCGGCATTCCAACGCGCTAACCCGCGGCGGCGCGCCGATGTAAACCCGTAATCTGTCGCGCAGACACTACCTACAACTACCTACATTCTTTCTTATAAATTGATACGTCAAGCGGGGGGCACAATCGACCCCCAGAAACATCTATCACGCCGAAGGGCTAATGATTGATGAGATTCACTGACCGCTTACGGGTCCGTCGATCCCCGTTTATATTCGGCTCTGATTTGTGATTTTTGCTGGGTACGTGAAAATTGTGGATCATTTTCGGGGAAATTACTCGTCTGATGTATATGACGGGGCAGTATGCGTGACCCTGAATCTTGGATGTGAGGTTGACCCTTTACCTTATTAGGACATGGGTATTTGAGCAAATTGCGTAAATATAGCGATCTCAAACAATAGCTTTCTTTTGTTTTGAATATGATTCATTTTTTATGGCGTTTTATACGCCTTTGTAATGTTATTTTGTACCCCATAAATGGCAAAACATGCAGATCTACCTGTTATTTTTAAGACCTTGCACATATTATTATGATGTAGGTACTCATGTTTTACAATAAATATATTCTAGGAGCTCGTGGCTAAGTAATAACAGCCGTACGGGTCGAACCATCAGATTAAGCTACGCTTGCCGGGGTTGGTCCGTGATGAGTGACCATCTTTACATACCGAGACTCCTCCGTGCCTCGGAAAGCACGTTAAGCCGTTGGTCCCGGCTGTCATTCGTGGATCTTTGGCAGTCGTTACGGGTCGTCAGGAGCCCGAAAGTCTGACAACCAGTCTTACCAAGGAGTATCGTATTACCCAGTTACTGGTTGTGGAGGTCAGATAGGCGGTCGCTCCATGTAAAATACTGGTATTCAGCTACATCCGGTTAGACTGGAAGCCGACCCCAACATAGTTGGGAAAAGGCTAAGAAGATTGATATTCCATTCTATTCTATTCTTCTTCCGCGTAGATTTTAGAAGAATACTACGAGCTGTCTTCTCAATTTCGATAAGAACTGATGTTATTATCTAGTAGGTCACAGCTTGCATTTTAAAGTTCATTTCCAAGACCAAGCGCTCTGTCTCAAATTAATCTGTTATTCCCAACTAAAATGACAGCGTACAAGCGACCATGCAACAGGAAGGATGTAAAGTAAGCTAATATTTGTAGCAGGACACTTGTTGAAGTCTGCCTTGTTCAGTTTTGTAAACTGTGGAAACATGGAGCCGTCTTGTTAGACGAAGAAGCGAAAGTTTCGTGGTCATTGTTGTTTGGAAATAATATAGCAGAAGTAACTTTTTTATTTAATTGTTTTTTTTCCTATTTAAGGTTCCGTATCCCATCACGCATACGGCTTGTCAAAGTCTATAAAACTTATATCAAAAAAGGATAACAGACTTTAAGTCAAAGATTAAAAGCAGATAAAATATATTACAAGTGATGTTACAAAGCTTCTAAAAGAGAGATTGACGTCATAATACCGCGGCCTACCCAAAAATCGAAAGGAATCTCATAAATCTCATAATAATCTGCGACAAATTGGAAACTTAATCCGTGTTATAGAGCAAAATCCGAATGTCTCGACCTAATTTATATTTTAAAACGAAAACGAGTCGAGAATTACTCGACGCTGTAGATATAGGCCAACCGAGAAATTACGCTAAAATGAAATGCAAATTATACAAATTTATTATTATCCTGCGGTCAGAGAAAATGGAAAATCCTCGAGGGAGAAATACAGGAAGTGATTAATAAGAGCCCTCCAAGATTTGGAGGGTATGCAAAAAAAAACTTAATAACTTATAAGTTATTATACTTTGGTAGGGGAATTATTACACTTAGCCTACCTACCTAATTTGTTCCGGTGAAGAAATACGGAGATAAAATATCTACATAACATAATAATTTTACGTATGAATTGAATATGTTTTCCCCTGTTACGATATGGGGGTGCGTACTTACACTACTGATTGCCCATCTCTCTTTTCCATGTGCGGCCTGTTTTGAGTGACGTCATACGAGGTACGTAAGGCGCATGCGTTTGTCAGCATCCTAACCTATTCTCTTTGTCAAGCTCCCAGTCTAACTAGATGTGGTAGTACGACGTTTCACAGAAGCAAGCGGTTCGGCTTCAGCTAGAATTGATACGAACCGGTCAATATTTAGGCAATGATGTCTAATAGCGATGTGTTTGAGATGATAGAGTGAGATAGCGCTATGTGCTAGAATGAGAAGAGTCTTGAAGCTGTTTGTGAATAGCGATAGCACAAATGCTTGATTTAAATGTCTGACTAGATTAAGTAAGTACTAGGTATTGTCATTATTATCAATGGCGAAAAGTAACAACTGTCATCATTTCCCTAGCCTTTTCCCAACTATGTTGGGGTCAGCTTCCAGTCTAACCGGATGCAGCTGAATACCAGTATTTTACATGGAGCGACTGCCTATGTGACCTCCACAACACAGTTACTGGGTAATACGATACACATTGCTAAGGCTGGTTGTAGTATTTTGATTGAGTATAGAACAAATATTATGGTACAGATGTTTTATATCTCACGACGAGTGGATTGGTTTATTGTGCTTTTTCATAATCCACGATAACTAAAATTAGTAAAACCAAAGCAAAAGATAATAAATATGACAAGTAAATAATACAAGATTACCGCGGCTCCCTCATTTGACTTAATAAGAGGAGCTCGCTGGCATATTGCCAACAAGATACCGGCGGCCGGGTCACATAATTTTCAAGTGTTATGTAATTGTTGTCGGAACATAAACTTCTCCCAAGACATATATTGTGGACAAACATCTGTATGAAATGGTATCCAAGTTCTACAATATTGTATTAATATTAATGTCACTTTTGGAAGTTTGCTTGGAGATTAAAGAAGGAGGTTTACCTAAGTTTTAGCAGATTAGGTTACTTACTATGCCCGAAAGTCTGATAACCAGTGTCTTACCGCGGAGTATCGTATTACTCAGTAACTGGGTGGTGGAGGTCAGATAGGCAGTCGCTCCATGTAAAATACTGGTGTTCAGCTGCATCCGGTTAGACTGGAAGCCGACCCCAACGTAGTTGGGAAAAGGCGGGCTTCTGACGACCAATAATGACTGTCAAAGATCCACGAATGACAGCCGGGACCAACGGCTTACGTGCTGCGTGCGGACCAAACCCGGAAAGTAGCGTAACATGATGGATCGACCCGTGCGGCTGTTATTACTTAGCCACGAGCTCCTCGGAATTTGGGCTAGAGCATGATTTTTTTATTTACTTAACTTATAGGAACCGTCTCACTATTGGTCAAAGGGATCCCCAAGACTTTTCCATCCATCTTTGTCCGCTGACTTTTCCAGCCAATCAGTCAAGAACGAGTCTAGGTCGTCGCAGTCGATCAGCATTTCGCAGGCCTACCTCGGTGACGACGCCCGTCTTCAGGCAAATTTATTAAGATCATCATCATCATGTAGTCATTTTTATTCATTAACAATAATTTGTATTTAAATTTACACAAAAAAAATATAATAAAAATAAATCTACATTAAAAAAATTAATCATCATCATCTGCCTAGCCTTTTCTTACTTTGTTGGGGTCGGCTTCAAGTCTAACCAGCGAATTTATTATACGGCGGCCAAATATAGGTACAGATGTCCAAAATTGACAAAACGTCTTATTTGGTATCAAAAGGCTAGAAGGAGTAGACAATGCTGCAATTAAATAACATATTTAACATAACATCACGCATTTTTTCCGTAGGGTTAGGCAGAGGTGTACCTATTAGCACAGATTAATACAGATGGGACACTCCGCCAAATCATTTAAATAAATAGCGACTCTTGCTACGGCAAAACAAAGTGCAATTCAGGTCGCACAACGCTTATTACCAACAGTTACATTCAACTAAAAGTTGCATCTCTTTCTATCGCGTAACTCTTATACCTTCTGACCTACT
Organism: Cosmia trapezina; assembly: GCA_905163495.3. Lineage (NCBI taxonomy): Eukaryota > Metazoa > Arthropoda > Insecta > Lepidoptera > Noctuidae > Cosmia > Cosmia trapezina. The sequence continues at coordinate 21,059,380 of LR991034.1, forward strand.
GAATTAGCCCCGCGGACGGGGCCCGCCACGCTCTTGTAGCTTCATACCTAAACTGCGGAGTATCCCATCTGTATTAATCTGTGCTATTAGTACCAAAATGTTACCAAAAAAAAAATTGTAAAACTCACTAAAATTCCAATTTCTGTTCAAGCTAACCCTTATTGTAGTATACAACGTTTCAACGCTCACGAGTTTGAGCGCAGAATTTCTCGTTTAGCTCTACAATCCAGCTATTGAATTCATCGTCATAGTTCGACAGATTTTAGTGTAGAGCCACGAGCTCTCGATTATCCGAACCGTTTGCCTTTTATCGATTCGACTAACTTTAGGAGAATAACATTCATTATCTAATTCTTAGAAAATAAAGAGAGATAACGTTAATTACCTAATTCTTAGAAAATAAAGAGGGATAATGTTAATTACCTAATTCATAAAAAACAATATTGCTTGAAATACCGAACACAAGAAACTGTTCATTGCTTTAATAATTAACAAGTAAAAAATGTAGGTATTGTTTAGGGCCCTCGCCCACGGCGACTTTTTGTAGCATCGCTACTCGAATCGAATCGTGGTGTAGGCGAGGGCAAACAGCTAGCACCGCAGCGACTGTATCGATGCAAACGCGCGACGACATCGCTACTGCATCGCTACAAAAAGTCGCCGTGGGTGAGGGCCCTTAGAGTAAGCAAAAATATTGATGTATTTTTTTAAATTATATCTGAATTGAAATACCTAACTAAAAAGATAGGTAGTAGTAGTATATTTTGTTGCTGTTATTGTCAAGAATATCACAAAACATTATTAGGTTTCCTTAAAATTCTTTCAAGATCTTTAGTCGATCATCTTTTACTGTTTATTTATTTATCTAATTATATATCATATATATGCATATATATCGTGCCTCGGAAAGCACGATATGCCGTTGGTCCCCGCTGTCATTCGTGGATCTTTGACAGTAAGTAGTTACGGGTCGTCAGAAACCTGAAAGTCTGACAACCAGTCTTTCTTACCAAGGGATATCGTAATTACCCAGTAACTCGGTTGTGGAGCTCAGATAGGCCGTCGCTCCATGTAAAATACTGGTATTCAGCCGGATCCGGTAAGGCTGGAAGCCGACCCAAAAATAGTTGGAAAAAGGCTAGGCAGATGATGATGATATCGGACATAAGAAGGTACAGTCAGCAACAAAAGTCGATTAACACTTCTAAATCTTAATTATTGAGAAAAATACTTCATTAAAATCGGAACAGATGTACCTAAATTTGAAAGAAAATGAACCCTTATCTAATAAATGAAATGCTAATAAGCAGGTTATCGCATCATTTTGTGTTAATTTAGATGATGTCAAAAAGTAGCAGTGTTAACCGACTTCTGTTGCTGGCCGTACCTAAACAAAATAGGTATTTCCCAATTTACGAGAAAGACGTGTCCCAGAACAGACCTAAATTCGCTCTCTTGATGAAATTTTACCACATACGTCCTTTTACACCCAAACGAAGAAAATTGAACCACAAGCGGAAACAGTAAAACGTAAACTACCGTCACTTTCCTACCCCACGGACGCATAACGTCGCCTCGTAAGAAACGAAACAATATGTATACTTGCCCAAACTTAATCCGCACAACGTCAAGCATAAAGTTAAATTATCTCGGAATTAGGTTCGCGATATATGTCTTTACATAACCTTATGTATACACGGAAGTAAATAAAAATGGCGGCATGGGCTTATCGCGTTCCTCATTGGAGTAATAGGTCTTTATGACCACAGAGCAGATTGGAGCAGTTAGACATTTTTTTTAAATAACTATAATTTTTTTTTTTGGCATAGAAAGATAGAAAAATAGATTTATTTGTTACAGAAAGACGTGCATGCAAAAAAATAAATCGAATAAAAAAAACAAAACAGATTTATGCCATTAATTATTTTAAATTAAAATTTTAGAAGCTAAATAGACGTCAGCTGCACGTCCTGACTGTGGCAAGAAGGCTTCCACTCAGCATAATGCTGTGCTATAGGGGGACATTCAGCATAGCGCTGATTTTCAGTGGTCACCCGAAAACGACGTACAGAAAGCAAGTCAGGCTTAGAGATTTGTACAGACACAGTGCAATTCGAAAAACATTTATGTCAACCTTTTTGGTAAATTGTAGCTAATTCGGGCATTTAATTAAATAGAAAACCTTTTACGTTTATAAATTCCATACTCACATACCATGTTCCATACTAAACTGCAAAATAGTTTCATTAATTGAAATACCATGTGCAGTCTGTGATTAAACATAGCTTTACTGGTAAATCTATGTACTAAAGTACTAAATATTCTACTATTTAATGTATCGTGTCAATAAATAGCCGTCATGAGCAAACAATAGCGTAATGCATTAATGGACTAATAAAGCATGTAAATATGAATGAAATTGATAATAATTAACTGGGCATTAAATATCGACATCGATTATACATTTAGTTAAATGACATAATATCATTCGTGTTAAATACGACACAATCATAATAATGTATGGAGAGGATATACAAAAATTATACATACAAACACACGTACACAAATTACACGTAATATTATACTATATTCTTTATATGTTGTACTACAATGACGTCATAGATTGGACTACTGGTCTTCATTACTCTGTGGTATATATTCAACATTTTGCATATTAGGTACTCCTTAAGATCCTTAATAAGTTTAAAAAAGGGCTTTTTGAGTCTTTTTATTATTGTAGAAAAGGCTTCATAATTAGTTGAAATTAATGCTTTAAATAATAACGGCTTGTTTGGGAACATTCACAGGTCTTTGTACCTCTGCTGATAGATAATAACCTCTTTTTTTTAATCGGTTAAATAGGGACGAGTTGTTATCACCACTCTTGTTCATAGCGAGCTGGTGATTACAGACCAACTTAAAAATTACGGTAATTATGTTTATGGTAACAAATTTAAAGTCACATGAAATTCTAAAAAAAAATCTCTCGCGTCGTATTACTGCATAATTATGTAGAATCCGATACTTATATTAGCTAGCTATTGTCAAAGTAATAAGACAGTCTTAACACGCAATAAGACATAGATAAAACAATTACACTAATAAACCCAACTCAATAATCTAAAGCCGTGCGCACACGTGCGAAACTCGCCTACGCCTAACAAAACACGTGACAAAAACTTATCCACTAACAACATCATCGTACTAAGTGACCGGAGACTTCTTGCTCCTAATCTATTTACTTTCACAGCTACTGCAAATTATTGGACGACGTCTACGGTAATATAATAACGCAAAGTGTAGCCTAGGCTTTAATAACGTGTGGCCTGAATCTATTTGGTACAGGTACTTATAGAATAATATTTGTGTGGGAATAAGTATTTTTATGCGGTGAAAATGAATGTAATATTTTGTTAGGAGACTTTATGCTAGTCCATTTGGTTTGAAGAAGTTCTCTTTGTAGTTTTAACACTTCATATTTTAGGAGTATTTTCTGTGTAAATATAGGTACAGCGGTAACTTTTATGAAATAGAGGTATATTATTACCGGAAGCTACTCTGTGTTTTTGCAAAATCGTACGATGACGTTGATTAGTTAATTTTTTCACGTTTATGGCTCTACTTCACGCTTATAATCGTAACAAAACTGCTTAAGCACTGCCCAAAATGAAGAAACCGGCCAAGTGCAAGTCTGACTCCACGAAGGTTTCCGTTTCCGTACCACCGTACAATATTTACCAATAAATATTTAAAAAATAAAAATACTTCAGTTTAAAAAAAAACTCTTTCTTGTATGTGGACGACCCGCTTTAATTTTTAATTTTATTTTATTTTTATTAGTTGCTAAAGCGGTAGAAATCAACAATCTATGAATATTTCGACTGTCTACCTATTACTATTCATGAGATACAGCCCGCTGACAGTCAGACGGATGGACAGCGGCGGAGGCTTAGTAATATGGTTCCGTTTAGCACCCTTCCTAGAAGCCTAAAAATCAAGTGAGAAAACAGTATCGTCACACCTAGCGATCTGTATCTTCTGTCTACCCCTGTAGGACAAAGGTATGTTAAAAGCAAAACTTCATACAAACCCAATAGCAATAATTTCTTCCAATAAAGCATTCCAAACTGCATATTGTTATCAAAATTACTCCTTATTGCTCCACTCCGTATAAATCACGCGCGAGATTAGGAAAAATACCGTTATCAGTGTGTCTTGGCTTTATTGCCCGCGAAGAAATATTGCCTTCGCCATAAGTACTTCCGTTTAGCGCTGTGTGTCATAATTTGAGGGTATTTGTGTTTTGTATACCGTGCGGTTTGCTTTTGTAGAGTCAGCAGAAAAAGGATTGTTCGAAGTGGTGAAAGTTGTTTAGCAGTGTGAATTAGGTTAAGCCGAATTTACATTACAAAACTAGTTGTGCAAACTTGGTTATTCATTGACACTTTCATGTGTAAATAGATAATTATTTACCTACACGTGAAACTATCAATGAATAACTTTACGATAGTTGTTTTAGAAGAAGTGTTGTAAATAAAATGTTATCTATACATACCATTTTATTACTACTGCATTTTTTTGCATTTCTTATTAACATATCTAATCTAAATATTAATTTGCACTTATTTTAGACAATAAAGAAATGAGTTTGTCTGGCTGTATATTTGTCTCTTTTGCAAACGATTCTGGCACAACCCTGGACTAAGGATCTTTTTTCATACCTCAAAATCAAAATCCCTGTACATGAGATAGCCAGTTTTAAAAACAAAGATAAGCTCCAACATTCAACTAATTTCGAACCCAGAAATATTCCTAACTTCTGCTGCTATCCGTACACACGAGTATTTTAAGGGAACCGGGTGTTTTTTGGTGTTCGCGTAGTATGTTCCCGACTTTATTACATGAACGTGTCATCGGAAATACTAATCTTGTTACGACTATATTACTGAAATCTGGGTTTCAGTATGAGTTACGGCGGGTTAGGGCAATTGTTTTGGGTTGCTTTGCTGCTATACACGTAGTTAAAGGTCCAATAAGCTAAGGTTGATAGTAATCCATCCATACTAATATTAGAACGAAGTTCTTTAACGCGAGTGAACTGTTAAAAATCGCCAGGTAACGAAAAATGCTATGCCCCTCCACTTTCTCGCGACTTTCTCTTTCTGAATTTGGTATCGATTTCATGGTTTTCGAGGGTGCAAATGCCTAGATTAAAGTCAAAAAGAAAATCCAAGATGGCGGCTGCGAAAATTTTAAATTTTTCGTCATGTGTCGTTTTCATAGTTTTCGAGGGTGTTAAAGTCGATAGAGAGGTTAAAATGTAAATCCAAGATGGCGGCTGCGAAAATTTTTTTTTGTTTTATCATATCTACGTAAGAAGGAACTTCGTTCGTAACGGAAGTCCCCAACCACGTATGTTTTTTTTTTCATAACTGTGTAAAGAACCTTTTCACGCCTTGACGGCTGAACGGATTTCTTTGGCAGGATATATGACACTTTTTATCCCGGTAGTACGTTCCCGTGGGATAATTACCGACATCCACGCGCGCGAAGTGGCGGCCAAAAGCTAGTACTCTATAAAACCGGACTCCAAGCCCAAGACTGATCATCGGTCGCTCTTGGATTCACTAGCTTGACCAACTAGGCAGTTCTTTACACAACAGTACTTACTTTTAAGTACAATTTCTCAGAAAGCGTTTACACTTTATGAGGCCATCAAGAAAATAAAATTCAACATTAATATTATAAAGATGACGACTAAGTTCCAGCCAGCAAGACCGATGGCCACCATGCTCATTCTTTAATTAATTAATTAGTTAATTACTTCTCAAGTCTGTAAATGTAATTAGTCACTCGACGTGACTCGCTACTAAAAATCTTAGCGACTTTTCTACGGAGTGTAATATTTTTAAGAAGGATGTCATTTCGTCATAATTTTTGTAATTTCGTTATGCAATTTTTCTACCAGTCTGATGGGAACTTTTTTTTGAAGTGAAACTTCTTTAGGCGTTGAGCGATTTTTGGTAGGGGAAAATGTCACGGATTCGCGTCACCGCGTCACCGCGACACTGCGACATGCTACTTATGCATAGTTTGACGTTTATGTTTTCACTTCTGTCGGCAGTCCGAATGACTGGCAATTTTTTTTTTTTTGTGAAACAATAAAAATGTTGCCTGATGATTTGATTAATAATATGTATTTGTTTTAAAGTTTTTGTCTTTTTGTTTTTAAAACGACTTCTCTAGATAGCATTATGTATTCTTGTACCGCAACTGGTAAAACACGTTCACAAATATATTTTTTTAATCACAATTTTTTTTATTCCAGGTTGCCCTAATGCAATACTTAAATTCACATATTATGTATCATAAAACCTACAGAATATCTAGTTATGCAATATACTATATATTATTGTAGCATGTTATTTTATATTCCTACAGTAAAAAATTTAAAAAAAAATATGAATTCAAACATAATATTGAAAATCAAGTTATTGCTTGGTTTTATTGTATTGATGCAATTTTAATCTTTTATATTTTATGTATATTGTTTTTTTTGTATTCTTAATTTAATTATATATTCAGTCAGAGAATTGTGTCCTCGGTAATGTGTAAGCTGTGATTACTTGTAATTGGGTGCGTATTATCGGATAACATATTTAATAAACAAGTTTTATTATTGTAAAAGATAATTGTAATGTAACTCGTTGGTAATCCATAAATAAGTAAATAAACTTAGTATGGTCAGTTTATTTTGTCCTATAGATAGGACATACAGAAAGTTCTAAAATGTCGAAACAAAAAAACAAAACAGCGGCCATTTCCCAAGCTACAAAATTACCCGATTTTAAGAACTAAAACTCTCCATGGCAACACTTCTCTACTTAGCAAAACCTTTCACGCTAAAAGAAACACTACAAATATTACGTGTAAACCAACACTATTGTTCACGATTTCTAAGAAGGCTAGTACTTGAACTTTCATCGAGGGCCAAAGGTCCCGTTTCGTGTAAAAAGGCGCGAAAAGAAGGCGGCCATTACAAGACACGCACACGTACACACAAACAAACACGAATCGTAACACATACACTCACAGAACACAAAGTCTACGCAATTTACAAATTCATTCCTTTCACACAAAGTGGGCATGATTATGAACTTCGTTAGTTTATAATCTATCTCGCGAAAACACACTCATGTGAAATTATGTTCTTAAGGGGGATGCGCTTTGGTAGGTAGCCCGCTAAAATTCAATTTTTTTTGGGTTTCTTGCAATTTGCAGGTCCGTGTCAGGTTGTATCTCAATCAAAATAGGATACGCGGAAATAAAAAATAAGTATTTACATAATTTTAATCATGAAAATCATCAACACATCTCTCTAAGTTACATTTCGTGTAATTCTTCGAACGAACGAAATCTAAAGAATCAAATGAATGAATCAGAAGAGCATCAATGGGTCAGTTCGTTTAATTTTTTTTTTTCTGGTTTGGAGAAATTTATCTAGTGTTATCCAGTAAATTGGAATTTTCAATCCTGTATCGGGCTTTTAAATTCGGATTTTTCTGGAATTTGAAATCTTAGATCTGTATTTTAACGCTACAAGGAAATATAAGTTGTGATTTAGAAAAACTCCACACAGAACTAAAAACTGTCTGAACACATTTATTTAAATTACGAACGACTTTTCTTAAAATATATTTTCAACAGGAGCGTTCTAAATTCAAAAGCATCAAGTGCTGTCGCCATTTTTCGTAGCAACGTATTTACAAATTCAGGGCTGCCAGTGTTTGCCAATTTGCCAGCCACCGTTCACACCTGTTGTGAACTTTTAGTGTTACTGAGGCGGTTTATGTTTCCCTAGTAAAGTATGTGGAGGTATATCATGGAGGGTAGTCTTTAGAAATAATCGGTGGAAGGTTTTCGGTGTTGGAAAAATGTTGGTAATTTCTGGCAGTGTTGAATATCTTATTTAATACTAGTACCTATTGGAATTGCCTCTCCTATCCTTCGAAGAACACAGGATTGATTTTGTTAGGTACTGAAATTGTCTTGCTTTCGATTACCAAATCTTAAAGAACTCGTAACATCCTACACTTTTCTATCTATCGATAATCATATCATTGACGAACAACCACGGATACCGGCAGTTGAACTTGAACAGTTTACAACCTAGTTAATAAGGATGAAAAGTTGTCAACCGCCATTAACTGAAAACTGTCGGTTCTCAGTCTTTATATCGAATGTAAAAACTTTTCTCATCAAGAAAAAACTTCAACTAAATGTGAACTTCAAAACAGTATCGAGAGTTACATCAAGCAATTAGCAACGCAGAGATTTGTCTGCTTTCAAACGAAGAAACTAGTTTGTAAAGGGTGTTTATTTCAGAGTCGGAGAACTTTAAATTGAAATTAAACACAGAAAAATGTTTTTAATATCAGTGAAGTTGGCTTTATCTGACATTTTATGGCATTAATATTTGAATATGATTTCGGGCATGTGGCCGTCGCGGCTGGCGCTTACATTGCGTAATCTGAAGGTCAAATTTTCACATACTCTTCGCAGTAAATCAGGTTGTATTTCGGCAATAATGCGTCGAATGTTGGCATCCAAGTGCTCTATTGTTACTGGTTTATCAGCGTAGACATGCGACTTTACATATCTCCAGAAAAAATAATGTAAATTCGTCAAATTGCACGAACGAGGTGGCCAGATTTCGTGATATAAGTCGTTCGTCAAATGTTTCTTATAGTAAATTAAGCCAATAAAAAAAATTAGTTTTCAGTAAATTAGGCCTTCACGTCAGCCACATGCCCGAAATTATACAGGGAAATTATCTGTCAAATAAAGCCAATTTCATGGAAATCAAAACATTTTTTTGTGTTTTATTTCAATTTAAAGTTCCCCCCGCCACTAAAATAAACACCCGATATTTGGCAACCCTAGCAACTGTGTAGCTGACCGGTTTGTAACGAAGGCTTTGCTTAACCATCGATTTGTTCACTAACTAGTTGTTAGGTTAACGTCGTTTTATGTTTCGTTTGTTTTAGATCAGTGTTGTAGGCGTAGCTACAAGGGCTACAGATCTACAGGGTTATACTTCTTAGTACCGAAAATGTGTAGACTACTATGTGTTTACTTTTGCCTTTCAATTTAGTCGTCTACCATACCATGTATGTCTCCGCTTTTCAATCAAATTGGATCAATTTGATTGAAGCTCATCATCTTCCTACCCTTATACCACGTTACTTGGGGTCGGCGCAACACGTTTTCTTCTTCCATTCTCCCCTGTCAACCGTCACGCTATCATTCACTCCCTTCTCTATTTCATAATTCCTCACACAATCCTACATCTTTTCTTTTGCCTTCCTCTCCCTCTCCATCAATCCAAACTAATAATTATTATAGCTACGAAATGTTGCTTCTGAAACTTTCGCTTATCTTCACCAGTTTGAATATTTTACTAACAGGCAAAATAAGAGACAGACGGGAATAGAGTTGTCAAAGGCATTTTTATAAGTTAAACTACAGCATGTTTTAAAAACGTTTGTAAGTGACATATCCAGTCTTCGTTTATAATGTATTCTGTTATTTGACTTCATACGTGTCTTTAATAGTTAATGGGAAATGAAAATAAAATATTTTTGATGTTTTCAGTGTTGATAAAATCGTTTCCATGGTAAGACTCGTCATAGTCGTCGTACAGTCAGTTTGGATTTTATTTATTTTATTTTACAGAAAGCTTACAAATTAATAGCAAAAATTTACAATAGTTCGTAGGTACCGGAAAATTTGCTAATAACAAGCTTCCACATTTATAAAAAACTTTTTTACAAAAACAAAAACTGACTTCCAAAAAAAACACTACAAAGTGAAAAATAACTTTAATTTCGGAAGTCGGTGTCTTTGGATCTGTATTTTAGTTTTTTGCCACCGACTTCCGAAATTAAAGTTATTTTTCACTTTGTAGTGTTTTTTTTTGGAAGCCGGTTTTTGTTTTTGTAAAAAAGTTTTTATTTTTCACTTTTTAGTGGTTCAGTTTGTAATTTATGTAAGTTACAATAACCCAATGTCAGCTGCTCATCACGTTTTACAAAATGTTGCTTTTCCCGATGCAGGGCCGTTAATTTTTGAGGAGTTCTCCTAGTAAGAACCAGGAGAAATGGAGCTCATGGTGAAGTCACCATTACCAATATTTTGACGAGCATAAACCATATTAAAGTAATCGAATCGCAACCTGTTATATACTTAGATATAATTGAGTATTTCCGATGGCCCTCTGTGGTCTTCATCATCAGTTCCAGCTCACCAAATGGTACTTTCCGAGAGCAAATGCACGAGTTACTATAAAAAATACCGAAATCGATATAGGTGTGCCCATAAAATTTGAGGGTTTCCCTCGATTTCCATGGGATCCCATCATCAGATCCTGACTTGATGATCATGGGACCACTTGGGACGTATACCCTTTCGAACAAAAAAAGAAAAATCCAAATCGGTCTAGCCATTTTCGAGTAATCGGGGAACATACATAAAAAAAAAAATTAAAAAAAAAAAAAAAAAGGTTCCGACGAATTGAGAACCTCCTCCTTTTGGAAGTCGGTTAAAAACTTGATAACTGTAAAAGCTTTTTACAGTTATCAAAAAAAAACCGGTCAAGAGCGAGTCGGACTCGCGCACCGAGGGTTCCGTTCCGATTTCTGAAAAAAGTGTGCTATTTAGAGACATCGTTTTATTTTCCTGTAATCTTTACATAAACTTCTATCACATAGAATAATTTCAGATTTTCCCTTTGCAAACTTCGGAGGTAGGGGGGGGGGGGTATTTTTTTTACATTTTTCATCAAAAGTCGAAAACTAAAAAAATTACAACGGACTAACTGCGGCCTAAAAAAAATAAAAAAATGTTTAAGAATGTGCAAACAGCGCTCTTTCATGTGATACCCCACATGCCCTAGTAGACCCACTTTGAATTTTTAAGACCCCCTTTCAGCACCTGTTACAAAAAAAATATAAATATTTTTATTTCTTTCTTATTTGCAAAATAGTTGGGTAAACGTCATATAAAGCTGTTCCAAATTTCAAGTTGATAGCATAAGTAGTTCTTGAGATATCCAGCTGTGACAGACAGACAGACAGACAGACTGAGTGACACCATAAGGGTTCCTTTTTTACCATTTTGTTACGGAACCCTAAAAAGTTATAAGTATATACCTCGGATCGCTACTTACTGATCAGGGAGGAATCGAAAGCAAGATCAAGAGAATGGTCCAAACACACGTATGTCGTGTGAGGGTGCCGCTTAAGACGCAGATTATATGCCAATGGCCAATGCCAGTGGTTAGCTTGCGTGTTCTATGCTGAACTCATGCAACGGGTCGTACACCCACCCAGTAATAGGACTAGCCCATCAAGGAGCACTGTCCCAAATTATAAACATTATTAATATTAAGACACGTAGGTACCTGCACTAAAAGATAAATAATTAAATTATCTTTAAAATGGTGAAGGTTTCATAAAAATACGCTTGATAGTTTTTCTGTGATTCTCAGTTTATTATCCGTGTTAGACATAACTATACAAATTAATTACACTATGGAATATAAATATGATCTAAAATATTCACATATTAAGTTATTAAGAAAATGCTCTAATTTAACATATTTTTTTTCCAAATCATTACCACTAGGTACTAGTTTAGACGTGATCTTCATTTTAAAATCATTGAAAATCGGATATCGTCGCCTTAATGGCAAACAACATCGCGGCAGGCCCAGCCGGAGATGGCGTACCATGGCGGCTCTGGACGTGAAAGGAGAGTAGAAAGGCTTGCCCAGCAGAGGGACAGTAAGGATTAAAAAAAAACTGTGGTCAGACTACCCAGAGAACGCCTGACGTTATTAATTTGTGAACGGATTGTATGTACAATGCGTTTCAAATAGGAATAGGAACGTCAATGACCTCTATCTGTCAAATTTTGATTGAAAAGTACGGTTTGCAAAGAAAACTTATTTGCGTATCAATAACGTTTTTTAGGGTTCCGTACTAAAATAGTAAAAAAGGAACCCTTATGGTGTGACTCAGTCTGTCTGTCTGTCTGTCACAGCTGGATATCTCAAGAACTACTAATGCTATCAACTTGAAATTTAGAATAGTTTTAGATGACGTTTACCCAACTATTTTGCAAATAAGAAAGAAATAAAGTTTTCGACTTTTGATGAAAAATGTAAAAAAAATACCGTCCCCCCCCCCCCCTTATCTCCGAAGTTTGCAACGAGAAAAATCTGAAATTATTCTAGTTTATGTAAAGATTACAGGAAAAATAAAACGATGTCTCTAAGTAGCACAATTTTTCAGAAATCGGAACGGAACCCTCGGTGCGCGAGTCCGACTCGCTCTTGACCGGTTTTTTTTGTTTGTTTAACCGAGTCTTAGCTAAATCAAAGTGGAAAAAGACATCAAAAAATTATTCATAATTAGTTTTTTATAAATTATATACTTCTTTCTTTCATATTTTCATTGTTTGCAAAATTTTTTTTAATTTTTTTCAAATTCTTATATATAAATAAATGTTATTTAAAAAACATCTTGTTTCGCTCACCCTACCCAATTTATTCGATTTGACAGCTATGACGTCACAACATGGCGCTAAGTCGATCCTATTCTTATTTGAAACGCATTGTATAGATAGTGCAATCCACGAAGACGCGCCCCACTACTCCTCCTAACCGTTGCACATATATACTATAAACGGTTAGGAGGAGTAGTGGGGCGAGTCTTCGTGGATTGAACTATCACATTTGCACAGCTAAACAAACAAGTGACAATCATTTAGTTTCTTACAAACAAAAAAATCTGCCCATACACACCAGCAATAACCAATGTGAAGTCAAAGTAATCAACAACACAATTAAATCCCGCAATAAAATTCCAATTATTAAAAAAACAAGCGTGATCTCTGCGCTGTGAACGTAATACACATTTACAATGGGTTGTCCTGTAGTACTAAATTGTTTCACATTTTCTGCGTAAGTGACAATGGGGACACTCATGACAGGCGTGGCACTGAACCGCGGCTGAGTTGTGGTAGGTTTTCCGAGAAAACATGAGTTGGTTCCGCGTTTTAATAAGAGAAATTTTCAGTGTTATGTGAATTATGAAATTAAATGCATGGATGCAAAAGGTATAATAAAGTCCGAAGTAACGGCTATCAAGAGTAATAATCTGTTGTAGTCTGACGTAATAGGCAACAACGCTAGGGTAACAAAGAAGAGGACAAGAGTTTATATGTGCCCACTCAGGTATAAGACTATTGACATGGACTCACTACTTATAGGTAAGTAAGTACAAGCACAATTTTAATTAAGTTACCGACAGTACAAGTACAACTATTGGTAGGTAGATACACCTACTATATCGATGGTACAGTATTATTATCTCACGAAGCGACACGACAGTTACTTTAGGCATAGCACAGACACGCATACACAAACACACTTCCGACTTCGCCATTGTTTCGGACGTTACCGAGAGCTCCTGGGCTTATACACAAATTCACAGCGTGTTTTTACACTCGATAACCACAAGTAAAACGCCTAACTTCGTGATTTAAAAATACTATAGTAAGAAGACTAACACGTAAAGCTAGAAAACCAAAAAGCAATTACAGATATGCAATTAGCATCCTGAAAAAAACTAGTTCATTATTAACAAATTGAGAACTATAATAAAGCTAAATAAATATTAGAAAAGTCCTAACTACACAACGTATATTATCATTAATATTGAGTGCGCTATAACATAGGTTACAGTGTCGCCTAATGACAATACACACACGTATATGCGGGCAGAAGAACCATGGGGTGAAACCAATTACGCGCGATATAAGCGCGCAATTAAGGCGCGATATTTGACACTAGTGGTATTAGATCGTTCGCTTCTCTATATTAGTTAGCCAGCTTGTCTTTAAATAGGTTTGACAGCTCAATAACAAACTGATGCACCGTTCATGCTATTTGCTGAGACAGACCATCTCTTAACTATGGGTTATTTTCAAAAGGTCATTATTATTTAAAATTTTATTTGTTTTATTCCGCAACGTCAAGAATTTACATTGACCATGGCCTTATTTTGTTATTTCTTCTAAGATTAATTTAGGTTTCAAATTCCGGTGCTATTTCTTCAAAACCATACAAAATTTTTGGCTCGAAAATTTCTTTACAAGATGAAAAGACTGGCATAGCCAAAGATAGTGAAAGATTTGTATTGAGTTTCAAATACGTAATGGTAGTGGACATTCTGTTGTTGTACATAACACGCCGGTGGAATCAGCGCTGTGTCGCAGTATATTTTATTTTCTACACTCCACAGTAATTGCCCACCACCCACAATTCAAGTACACTGCAATTCTTCCTACATTTCTCAACAACCTCATTTGACATTTTATGAAATCGTTACAAAGGTATTTTTCTGTTTCTGCTAAAGAATTATGATTTAGATTTATGAAGTAACCGGTCTTTATAATAAGTAGGGTGTAATTATGTTATAGGAGCTGTTATTTTACGCTTGGAAATGGTGTTTCGTTGGATTTCAGAAATATTTAATGTTGTTTTTGCTTTAAAATGCCGCCTACAAAGTCGTTTCGTGATTTTGGACATTATATTAAACGAATGGTAGCAGTAAAGATCTAAATGTAACTTTATTTATAAACTGGCAAAAAATTAATGAAAGAAAAATAATTTTTTCATTGTTTTACCACTGAAAGAAAAACTGGAGCTCAAAATTAAAACCAAACATCAAACAAGCAGACTACTATTAAACTTAGAAATCCATCGACATTTTATTACACAACGAATAGAAAGCAAACAAGATGTTTGAAAATAACTTCAGTACCTACCTACTGTCAACAACTATAAACACAGGTTTATTGATTCGTGTCTGTCACAGTACACGCTATTTGAACAACTTTATACGACGATTCGAACAAATAAACTGTAGTTTGAAATTATGCAGCCGTGTTTGCATTGGCTCTAAACAAAGTCGTCAAATGTTTAGTACGCTTTAATTGGTCCGGAATTGCCATTATGAAGAGAGGAAGCGTAATTATCAATGCCCGTTCGTTTTCTATAATTGACAAAGCCTTTGCTATGATGAGGGACAGTACATTAAGAATAGAACTTAGTGTACATTAAAAATAACTATGTTACTTCCTAAAACTAGATAAATTTACCTTTTGCAGCCGTTTCATAATACGATTTCTTCATATAGGTTAAGTGAATATAATAATGTCCCTAACAGGAGGCACAAAAAACGGTGTCCCACATCAAATTATTTCATAATTAAAGCAGGGCTTACACCTGGTCCCGACTGTCACTGACACAGATATGTACCTATGTACAATTTTACATGTTGACTGGATGTAGCGTGAGATTTACCAAAACAAAACAAAAAAAGAATTTATGTGTTTCATTTCATACGGTACACCGACAGACATATGTTTTTGTATTGTTTTTATGTAATGTCTCGGAGTGTCTCAATGTGACAAAAACAATTAAAGGATGGACGAAAAATACATGGACATACATACCACCTACACTTACAAGTTGAAACATACACCTACTATCCTACGAGTTTAGGAATGAAAGCAGGTGACCTGGCTTACTTTCTAGAACATCTAATGTACCTGCATGTACATAATTACACAGACGTCACCAAAAGCCGTGAGAAGAAACCAAGTGGCCATGTGCGTGTCGGACCAGGCACAATGAAGGGTTCCGTAATTGAAAAATATGTTCTTCCATACATATCGGTGCTGTGAGACCTTGCTTCTTACCTAATTTCATGATTTTAGGTCCACGGATAGGGTAGGTTTTGAATTACCTTCTAGTGCTAGTATCCTAATATGTCGCATAAATGGCCGTATTTTTTTATTGCGTTGACTTAGAAGCTTGAATTTGAGCTCCAAGGGACCATAGACCTAAGTATTTGATATTAATTTCAATTTCATACCTCCTCGCGTTCCTGAGAAAAAGGGTCTTGAAAGACTGGCAGACAGACAGACAGATGGCCAACGAAGTGATCTTATAAGGGTTCCGTTTTTTCTTTTTGAGGTACGGAACCCTAATACACCTAAAAGCATGTAAAAAATAAAAGAATAACGCTGTTGCTACCTTAGCAACATCCCCCTACCGTACTTATAAAACCATCGCATGTAAATATAATACGTATACTTATAGACATAAAGAACAATTTTGATCACCGGTCTTTATTACAGTGCTTTATTATTTTTATGAAGAACGTGGAGATTAAGGCCGATGTCGACGTGACTTGCGAGGTAATAATGTGTTGGCTATCAAATATGTGATCGTTTATAGATGAGAGGGAGTGTATCGTGCATGATGGCACTTATTTATGATGAAATGGAGTGGGAATTTAAATAGGGTGTTCTTTTTTTTGAACGGTGAATGAAATTGAACCGTCATGCTCGGGTCGGTGACGCTGTATACTCGGCGCTGAATCGCGTATAATCGGCACCAGTAGTAAGTTTACACTTCTATCGGCCTTAAGTACCTACACACCGCACCCTCCTTGTTTAGGGTTCCGTATCCGATGGGTGCCACTAAGCCTCCGCTGTCCGTCTGTCTGTCAGCGGGCTGTATCTCATGAACCGTAATAGGCAGTTGAAATTTTCACAGATTGTGTATTTTTATTGCCGCTTTATCAACAAATAATAAAAATAATGAATTTTTTAACTTTATCATATTTTCCATACAAGGAACGTGTTTTTTTAAATTAAAGTATTTTTTTAGTAGTGTTCAATATTGTACGGTGATACATGTCGTGTGCGAGTGTGACTAGTACTTGGCTGGTTTTTTAATCCAGTGATTATAACTTTCGGTTTCATCTCGAAGTGAGTACTACTTCTAAGTAGGTACTAGTATGTTACTTAACATCCTAATTAGGTCGTTGATAAGTAAATATGCTGTCAAATCACAAATGTACTAGTTGACAAGAATTACAACCACAAACATAAATTAAATTGCTACTTGGGTTCGGGAAACCGCAGGTTGGTAATTTGCGAGACGAATACTTATGTCTTTTCTAAAATACTTGTCTGTAAAGAGTAGGTATTTGTTATACAAGGTCTGATCTATAAAACTGATACTTCTAATAACTACAAAACAGACGGACAATGAGTCAAAAAAATCTGCAATTTTTTAAATATTTTATTATGTCGGAAAACATCCCACGGGAATTTACTACCGGGAATCCCTTCCTTATCCCTTGTCTACATTATAAAGGGAACCTCTGTGCAAAGTTTCAGCTTTCTAGGTCCAAGGGTTTGGGCTGGGCGTTGATGAGTCAATCAGTCAGTCAGGACTTCTCTTTTTAACCGACATCAAGAAAAGAAGGAGGTTATCAATTCATCGCATATACAACAATAGTTTTTGAAAAAAAAATGTTCAAAATCATGAGTACAATGACCCCTTTTCGGGTTTAGTGTAAACAAAAACTGATGTTATATATTTTTTTTTATTTATAAAGATGTAAGGATCTTAGCAGGTGGCGTTCGCAGGCGTTCTGTATAGTATCTGCATACTCCCATGGGAAGAAGGCGTGAGTGTATACAGGGTGTCCGGTAAAGAATGGATACCCTTGGAATAGCATATTACAGACATGATGGCCGTTCTTAAAAAAATACAAAAAAAAAATATCCCCACTAGTAGGTACACATCAAGCTATACATTTCTAGTTTAGACTGACCTCTCATTGTAAGGAAATCCTATACAATGCGAGATCAGCTTATACTGAAAATTTGATCTGTTGTCGTGCGTACAGTATGATTTTTTGGAGTCTCCAAAAAATATTTTTTTTTAAATATTTTTTATTTTGTATTTTTTTAAGAAGCCGTTCTTCTTCCGATGGCCGCATCATGTCTGTAATATGCTATTCTAAGGTTATCCATTCTTTACCGGACACCCTGTATATATTATGTATGTAAGTATATTAAGATTTTAATTTGGGCTTGTACGAGTAGATATGTATAGATTTTTATTAATTTTTAATTTATTTTTATTTATTCATTTAAATAATGCATATTTACAATATTAAGGCTTAAACTAAAATGGTAGGTATATAATAATGGGATTAACCTGAACTAGGATAAACCTGTATCTCAGGTATCATAAGTGCAAATTAGTTTACATAAATATTTCCTAAGATTGATGATAATACATAAATAAAGAATAACATAACAGACTAATGAAATATAATAATGAAATAAGATATAGTTATATTGCACCACACGAAGGCAGCTAAATTCTAGAAAAATCCTGTTCCCGGCACATGCTTTGGTCCACGTTTCATATGCCATATACCTATTCATCGACGAAAAAAAAACCCCTTTGCGAGGTTACATACCGTTCAATCCACAGTAGTGCGTTTTTATTAAGTCACACATATATAGGTCGGCCGTTATTACTGGGGTTCCGTCGGTCACTTGCGTCGGTCAATTTTTGGGTCAAATCGAACTTTCTCCCCCGTATATTTTATGCGGGTATCCCTTTCTGCGGATTACCGACAAGTTTTGGTAAAGTTTCGCCTTTTGATGCCACGGTTGTTCGACCTTTGAATTTTAGTTTCGTTCGTTTGTGTTTAAATGTCCGTGTTAGTGTTTTGGGTTCTTTCTTCAAAAAATATTTTGTTTTTTTTTCTTTAAGTAACAAACAGTTTTTGACATCTGCATCGTGAGGAAACCATGCCAGCCTGTCTAGAGCAAGCGTGGTGATTAAGAGGAAATGGGGGCAGCCAAACTTTTGAAAATTAGGCATTTTAAGAAGGTATTGCTGTCGCTCTACAAGCGCTCCGCCCTCGAATTCGTGTGATAAGGACAACTGCAGATCCGACTAAATAGCCTATGTAAAAAGTCACATTTCGAGGTTTGGCTCTCGCCTATTTCCTCCTCCAATATTGGACCAATTTAAAAGATATTTCATAAACTGAATAAGAAGGATATATACTATGCCCCTATGTTTTTCTTTTTCGTTAATAGTTGTCAAATTGGTACACTAGGTGTCTGTTGACAGCGGTCTGAATAGGCAATTTTGAGCATTTTTTGAGGGTTCTTATAAAAATAATATATCATCAAAAAGGAAAACATAGGGGCATACAAGTAGCTGATATTTATATCTCTGTAAAAAATCGTTTCTTTATGGTCCTTAACCAGAAAGAAAACAGGCGAGAGCGTTTGTATCTTTTTGTATGGAGAAAAGAGCACCCACGTTTCCTCTTAATGCTCGTGTCTTCTCTCTATGAGAAGAGGCCTTTGCCCTGCAGTACGACAATAATAGGCTGGAAAAAGTTTTGTGTTAAACTAAATACCGTACTTTCATTAACCAATTTATATTCATATCCTAAAAATATACCCCAAAAAAACTAAAAATAGCCTACCAAACGTTACTTTACGAGCCTATTCAAGCAAATATCAAGTGTAGTCATACATAATCTAGTTATTACATCGCCGGTGCATTTTGAACTGTAAACCGGCTACTGTCAAAGTATAATGAATTGTAAGAGAGAAGCCGGTAGGCTGTAAAAGTTACCCCTTGTCACGACAGGGGCCCGGCTCACGCGATGTTAATTAAAAAAAACCTACCGAATCTACATTTTGCTATACCCGAATCGCTTTAGCGTGGCAATAGCGGTCATTGCCCTTTCTCTAATATCTCTCTGTAGGAACCCAAGCAATAAACTATGTATGGTTTTTCGTTATTGAAACATGTTGAAGATCACGATAGATATTGATTCAGGACGTTAACGGAATTCATTTTAGTTTTGGAAATAAAGAATGCTAGAAAATGTAGGTGGGTCAATGACCGCTATTGCCACGCTAAAGCGATTCGGGTATAGTCTACTAGTTTAGTAGAGGGTCTTCATAGTTGAGTTTAAAGTTGTCAATGGTAAACACGTATCAGTTTGCGTGTTGCATAATCATTATTGCACCTTCTGCATGCGCATATTTTTGTGGGTGGATGCATCTAGTTTTTGGAGGAATTAAAACTAAATATTGAAATTGCATAACGTTTTAAAATTGTGAAATATTAAAAAGGCTTCTTATTTTGTTTAATTGAAATAGAACTTCTAAAACTTAGTTTTCAGTCGTCCTATCCAGCTCAAGGCTTTATCTTAACCCCTATCCATCTATTCTTGCCAATGTCTTTGACAAACTATGAATTTCCTCGTATTCCATTGATGATTTTATAGATCATAAAACATTACGTATTGTTTTGACTGACAAGTGACAGGGGCGTAAAGAAACTTTTATACAGAACCCTAAAACTAAAATGATTGCTCAACGGACATCCACTATAACCTTGTATTCGGGTTTTATTAAAACCATAGACGCCTCCACAGAATGACTAATATCTACCCACATAACGTAAAAACTCATGATGGACTAATTTAACCTAAATTGCGTTAACCTAGCCATTAGTGACATGTTATCTTCTGGGCTCAGCTGATAAGTCATTTAATGTCTGGCTCTCATTTGTGGGGTTAAAAAAGGTACGTATATTATGGGTGTAGGCTGTAGGTATGTGGTAGTTTATGGTTTCGTGTGGCGACTCTGGAAGGTCGACGGACGATTGTAAATAATCGTAAAAGTATGAATTTACTGTGATTTTAGACACGCCAAACTGTTGATGTGACTGAAATAGAACATTAACGTTTTATGGTTATGTTTTGTTTATTTAAAGAGAAATTCAGAGACGAAACGTGGTTAGAAAGTAATCGTTTAAATAAAAAACTTTGAATGGGGAAAAACATCCACTAACCGGTCTAAATGTCAAGACTCAACGACTCAAGAGTTATTGATACCGCAGGGTAACGGAGTTAGATTAGCTTACATCTTCTAAGGTCTCATTCCAGTTGCAAATAGTCGATACAGCCCGGTAACGGAGTTAGATTAGCTTCCATCTTCTAAGGCTTCATTCCAGTTGGAAAGAGTTGATACAGCCCGGTAACGGAGTTAGATTAGCTTCCATCTTCTAAGGCCTCATTCCAGTTGGAAAGAGTTGATACAGCCCGGTAACGGAGTTAGATTAGCTAACATCTTCTAAGTCCTCATCCCAGTTGCAAATAGTCGATACAGCCCGGTAACGGAGTTAGATTAGCTTCCATCTTCTAAGGCCTCATTCCAGTCGGAAAGAGTTGATACAGCCCGGTAACGGAGTTAGATTAGCTTACATCTTCTAAGGCCTCATTCCAGTTGGAAAGAGTTGATACAGCCCGGTAACGGAGTTAGATTAGCTTACATCTTCTAAGTCCTCATGCCAGTTGCAAATAGTCGATACAGCCCGGTAACGGAGTTAGATTAGCTTCCATCTTCTAAGGCCTCATTCCAGTTGGAAAGAGTTGATACAGCCCGGTAACGGAGTTAGATTAGCTTCCATCTTCTAAGGCCTCATTCCAGTTGGAAAGAGTTGATACAGCCCGGTAACGGAGTTAGATTAGCTTCCATCTTCTAAGGCCTCATTCCAGTTGGAAAGAGTTGATACAGCCCGGTAACGGAGTTAGATTAGCTTCCATCTTCTAAGGCCTCATTCCAGTTGGAAAGAGTTGATACAGCCCGGTAACGGAGTTAGATTAGCTAACATCTTCTAAGTCCTCATTCCATTTGGAAAATATTTGAGATACACTGAAAAATTCTCAGCTGATATTACATGAAAAGAGTCTACAGTACCTAGTGAGGTTACCTACAGTGACAATCCACACTTCAGGGCATTTGGGGGACGTAAAACACAGTCTGCCAACAGTTAAGCACAGACGTCGCGACATAAATAATTACACGGGCACTGCACACGGGGACATACGGGGGACAAGAGGGACAGGGGGTAGAAAGGGGACAAGTTATAGGCTCACTGTCAAACCGCAACCACCAAGTTGTGGTCGTTGGCAACTTTGACCAGTTTGTATTGGCCTAATTTTCAGTTGTTTTAATGTTTTTGTCAAACAAGCTGATGAATGGGGTGTACCTACTGATAGCAGAACAGTGCACGAACGCGCGTCGAACGATTTTGACATTTGAAAATCTTCTTTTTTGCACATAATGTTTACGTTACGTTTGAATGTGCTTTACGTTAACGTAACGAAAATTAATAATTCGAAATACAACTATCCTGCAGAATTTTGATTTAATCATTTTGGGTATCACCCATAAATATAAATAAAATCTTAAAACTAAATAAATATCTCTATCAATTTTAAAATCGTCGACAGATAAGCTGTGTTGTGATTGTGACGTTAGCATTTTAAGACGCAGATAAGTGACAGCGACCTTGTGTGGTTAGCTTGCGTGTTCTGTGTTGAGCTCACGCAACGCGTCGTACGTCCAGTTCCTAATAATAGGGAAGGATTTTCGATATCGTGGGATATTTTCCGACATCCACGCGAGCGAATTCGCGCGGGAATTGCTAGTGTACCTAATATAAACATAACCTAATATATTCACATATTCAATTATTAAAAAAAATGCTCTAGTTTAACATATATTTTTTCCAAATTATTAACACTACTCGTTTAGACGTAATCTCCAGTTTAAAATCATTAAAAGTCTCTTATCTTTGCCTTAAGAGAGTTGTGAGATGATAGTGGTGGTTGTGGTGGTGGTGGTCGTGGAGTGGTGGTGGTGGAGTGGTGGTGGTGGATTTTTCATAGTTGTGTAGTGCCGAGATTTTACCTTACTGAATCTGTTTCTATGTGTACGTGGGCTCTATTGGTTACAGCTTCATCGTTCTTTGTTGCTTATTGCACATGCTATTTGAAACAGTTGACTGTGTTGCGCATTCCCAAGTTAAATGTTGTACCTTAGTATTTTGCCATGTGTACCCGCATGCATGGTCAAGACCAGTTAAGGGTTAGTCGATTGTAAGTGCTTTAGCCGAATTCAATGTAACACACCAAAATAGCTTTAGAAATAGAAATTAAAAAAATTGCTAAAAGCTTTGTAGCTTTACCCATTACCGTATTTTGAATAGTGCTATTTATTTTTATCTGTATTCATGTAATTTTATATACTGTGATGTGAAAGTTTTTAACAGATTAATGTCAGGTAGACTCAATAACGGCATTTAATTTACAATCAGACACCTATTTCAACAGAAATGCTGCAAAGTTTTAACATCATCATAGTAATCTGCTTTATTTGTGTACAAATTAAACTCCTTTCTTTATAAAGCAAATGGGTGCAGGTGCAATTAAAATTTATTCATGGGTTTTAGTGTTAAATATGTGTCGTATTTATGTTTTCATTGAATAAGTTTAATCAGGTTCAACTCCGAAGCTGACCGGTTGAGCCCGAAGCAAATAATTAAGCAATTATGTAAAACCTACCAGCCTAAAAAAAAATAAGTAAGTAAACATCGCCAAAAAGTCTTGAGCCAACGTTATGATCAAATCTCGCGCCTTCTCTGTATGAGAAGAAGTCTTTGCCCCGCAGTGAGACAGTAATAGGCTGGTATTATTATATTACTAGCTTTTTCCCGCGGCTTTGCCCACGTGGAGATCGGAAATTATACCACGGTTACGCACGAACCGGGATAAATAGTACCCTATGTCCTAACCCAGGTCATGGTAGGTATACAGGGTTATTGGTAAAACACCAGCAACCTCTTAAGGGGTCATTGTACTCATCATTATGAACAACTTTTACTATGGGACCAAACCTGCAATCGCGAAAAAAAAATCAGCTGCTCCCTACATTTTGACGAGTTTGATGTAGATAAATGTAAGTACCTACAGCAGGTTTTTTTCGCGATTTCTTGTTTGGTCCCATAGTAAAAGTTGTTCATAAAGATGAGTACAATGACCCCTTAAGAGGTTGCTGGTGTTTTACCAATAACCCTGTATATGCCAAATTTCATCAAAATCTGTTAAGCCTAAAACGGCTTGAAAGCGTAACAAACAAAGAAACTCACTTTCGCGTTTATATTAGGATTATGTACTTAAATAATAATATACTAATTCTAAAATCCACCTTTCTCATCTAAATACTTAACTCGATTAACGATTCTTTAATAGCTTGTTCATTTTATACCATGTAAATGTACTTCCTATCAAGATAAACGTCCATCTCTAATAGCTGGGTAACGAGTGATGACACTTGACATGCAATAATTCCCACATCATCATTCTGAACGTTCAGTGGGGTTCATGTGACATATCGGTAACAACAATCTGATGGGTTTTTATTTCTATAAACAAGTTTTCTACAATATAACGGCTACGTATTTGAAAAATAGTGCCTGTAGGTATATCTGTTTTAGGTGTTTATAGGGAATGTGGTGTCTTGGTTTAGATTTTTAATTAAAATATTTTATTTTCAAACAAGATATTATATTTATATAATACCTATAATTATATATAAATTAAAATTAATGTTTTATCAACTACATATGTACCATCGCAGACATTTGCGGTAACCACTTTTCGATCTTCTTACTAAGGTAATATAAGGTTGGAAGGTTGTCAACACTTGACAACCATACACAAATAAATAAAACTGTTTTAATTTCGAGGTTTTTCTATCCTAACAACATCCCAAGAATCAGTACATTTTGATTGACATGTTACTTATCTTAGTCTAATCTAATTTAAATAAAAACAAATCGTTATTCGGGCTCTAGAAAGGGTAACACAATTACTGACCAGAGTCTCCATCACATTTAGAAACCCAGAGGTAAAAAAAAAACAAAATTAAAAACAATTACAACTCCGCAAAACCATGTCATCAAATAAAACACCCCATACTTAACTTTAATGCAACATGACATATTCCATACTTAATTCAAAATGAAAATAATAAAGCTTATTCGTTCGGAAGTAATATCAGCACCCGCGTCATGGCGTTCATTGTAAAAAGGGCCCGCGTTGCATGTGGTCTCTCGATCGAAACTTTTATAGTGATATTAAATTGCCGATCATAGTTAATATTTTACATGATGGAGTTGATAGTGTTTCATTTAAAGGTGATGTCAGGGGTGTCCCGATAGTAATATTTATGAAATAAAAAACACAACGCAATAATAAAAGTTCAGGTAGGTACATACTTTTAATTCGGAATGTAACTGAGGCCATTGAAGATTTGGAATCAAAATGTGGAACGTACTATATTTCACAAAATTCAGAAGGGGCAAACTACATTTCACAGTTTTGCGGCTTTGTCACCTTCTAGGCGTTTTCTTAGCGGTTCGTAAATTAAACCGGCTCCACTACACAATTGCTCACTTGGTACTGAACCTGGGAGAGAGACAGAGGTACGATTTGATATTTTTTATAATGAGGACTCACAAAACGAACTTTTTCTTATCACCGCCATATTATGTTCGTTTGACCGCAGAACCGAAGGGTCCCGAATCAGATGTTGTAGTACTTACGAGTACGTCCCATTACCCCCTAGCTCTCCTTACTCCTTTCTTCTCGGGACTGCAGTCACAAGTGTCGATAAACATATTGACAGAATTCACAAAATTTGTTCAGCGTTTGCCGACTATGCACAATAATCTACCAGTGGATATTTTCAGATTCAAACTTTAGTAGTACCAATTTTTAATATGCCAATGTGCACTCCTTGCGTGTCTTCAGTTAATTAGCATCGTTTAATAACATCCTAAGTAAAGCTAACCCACTTATCTTTGAAAACAGAAGCTCGCTGTATGCCGACGTTTTCCCACGATAAACATCAAGACTCAAGTCTTTAACGTCCAAGATAAGACAGCCGCTTTCATACACACTCCTTTCCAAGTTCCATTAACTTAGGCAAGCAAAGGCGGCGACTAAACTATGCATGTATCGTGTGTACATCTCTTTTCATCGCTCGCTGGCCACCGTTCACACTAGTTAACATTCCGCCGAGCCGACTATAAGGGGATGAAAAAAGTCGACTCAAAGAGAACAGGTTTACCAACACCACTCAAGATTCCATCTTTAGAAGGGGCGCGAATTCGATCTCTTTAATGTTCACCTTTTCAACTTCCAACCTTTTCATACCTGCCCTACAAAGTTCCAATACAAAAATTGAATACGAATTTTTTAATTGGAACACGGATGCAGCAACAAAACTTTGAGAATGGACCTAAAATTACAATATAAGTACATGCCTTATTAACATTACAAAGGGACCTTCCGAGGCGGGTCATTCTGTAACCCTATCGTCGTCCATTAGTTAGTGGCAGGTTAATAAGGTTCTTTGTTGTCGCCACTCGACGCTTTCACAATTTCGCCTTGAATGCAGCTTATCTCCGGGCTTGTTTGCTTACACCCTCCGTAAAAGACCCAACGTACTACGTCACTCGCCAATTTTTGTAGCGTTAGTTGGAAATTATGAACGCAAGCCGAGATAGTCTTTGTGTGCTTTGATAAATTTATCTCTTGTTTCATGGAGATTGTTTTTGCATTTTCTTCAAAGAGCTTCGCAAAGTGCATATAAATCTGTAATCTGAGACAGAATCTGTGTATGCGTGTTTCTGTATTGAACTTAATTTAAAAGCACGAAAGTTCCCAGATCAAAACGCCTACTTTGAAGGAATTTAATTCCAGTAATGCATATGATTTCAAGTCTAAGACTGCAATATCAAAGGAAATGAAAGCAATTAATGAAGCGTGAAGCTGATAGTTCTCAACAGAAAGCAAGTGAGTACGAAATATGTGTAGGTAATCGTTTATTGAAACCAACATAATAGTAAGTTATCGAGAATTTTGTCGCTCAAAATTCGTTGGCTGAGCCTCTCAATAGTCGATTTAGGGGTGAAATGGAAAATTAATGGCACGGAAGTGAAATTCTTCGGATAAACCGGAGACAATAGACTTAGACGATCGTTTTAGAGCTCAACTAAAGACATTCAGTACCATTACTATCGGGGAGAATGGCGGAGGAGATGTTATGTTTGTTTGTAAAAGAATCTGCGAATAAAATCCTAAATTCGTAAAGACTGTAGGAGACTAAGCCAACAATAGCCGGAAAGCAGAAACAAAAACTCGATGATCCCGTGAATATGTAAAACGGACAAAATAATCAAAAAACATGAATAGGGAAAATGGTGCAAAGGAACAATGAAATGGACATTGGTGACATACAGAAGAATTTACTGTGTTTTCCACTTCAGGCAAACTATATACGGATGTTAACAAAACCATTGCAAATGACATTAGGGAGCATGTTTAATATTCCATCAATGCTACTTGTGTTATCTTTAATGAACAAACATCCGATGTTCTACATATTTGAAGCCACAAACAAAAACAATGATAACAACAACACCAAACTACTTAAACAAACCGAAAATTATGACCAGCAATAACAAAACAAAACATGTAACTTCATAGCAATCCCATTATATTTATCAGTAGCAGCCTGTTACCGAAACCACTATCAAATTCTAAACAATAGTTGGCGCTGCAAACTGTGGTCACGCGGGCGCAACAATGGCGGTCCGATCCGCTGCAAAACGTTATTAAACTTAAATAGAAGGGACCATCGATGCAGAAACTTCCTATTACTTGGGATCGAAAGAAAATCTCTTATCAGAAGCGATTATTGGGCCGGGATTAATATCTAACTGTGTGCGGACAGGAGTAGAGATGGGAATTTCGATCGGACGATAAAACCTCTGCGGTCTGGCGGACCTCTTTTGTTTTTTATTCGTGGCCTGTAGTCAGGATAATGTTTATGAAATGAAATTATCAAACTCTCAGGGGAAAATTCGTGTGCTTATAAGCTTTATAAGGCTAAGGTTTAAGTCTATTATGCTGCCTCTTGATAAATCGTTATAAATCAATTTGGTGTTAGATTACTTAATTTGTAAGACGAAATCTGATATCTGGCTACCAAAGTTTCCGAGCAGCGCACTTTGTCAATGTCACGATTTGGGCACACAATATTGTAGATAATGATAATATTTAACAAGTAAACAAAAGAGAAACGCAGTCAGAGCATTTACACTGTCTACGTAAAAATCATCTTTAAACATTCGGCATATGAAACTTCATTCCAACCGAATCTAAAATCAATACCGTGGAAAGAATTCCATTCCAATGGAAATTCAATTCAAACCATTCAACAATGCTCGCGGTGAAAACAATATTATTGGTGGAACGCACGAAAGCCTATCTGATGTAGGGAAGCTAGGCTATCGTTAAGTTCAATATTCATTGAGGCTGTTAGAGAATTAGAATTGTTAGAGTCCGTGCCTCGGAAAGCACGTTAAGCCGTTGGTCCCGGCTGTCATTCGTGGATCTTTGACAGTCGATAGGGGTCGTCAGAAGCCCGAAAGTCTGACAACCAGTCTTACCAAGGGGTATCGTATTACCCAATTACTGGGTTGTGAAGGTCAGATAGGCAGTCGCTCCTTGTAAAATACTGGTATTCAGCTGCATCCGGTTAGACTGGAAGCCGACCCCAACATAGTTGGGAAAAGGCTAGGCAGATTGATTGATTTAGCAAATAATTGACTATTGATTTCGGATATCGTTTCGAAATTGACTTTTGGTTGGCCTGTTATTTTTAAATCTCAATTAAATCCTTTCTTGAATTTAGTATGACCTTGTCATTCGTTTTTTGTTCTCTATTTGAAATGTTTTGCCATAAGCAAAACATTTATGAATTTGGCGTGGTCTATTTACATGCCTATGGAAATTATTCGTCGATTTTACATAAGATTGTTTCTTTGTGTGCAAATAAAGTGTTCTCAGTAAATAACTCATTATTTTCGAATTCCATTCACTAAATATAAATTGATTTCTACTGCAAATAATAACTGTTATCTTCGAGAGGCGTATTTATCGCTCATTCATATTCATAAGACGAATGCCGCAGGCGCTTTTGATCGAACAAGGGTTACCAGATTTTAATTTAATTATTCTAAGTTTCACTGTTCAATTTAAAAACTTGGACTAAGGTCTTTCAAAATATTCTCACATATTTTTGATCTATACCTACAACAAATTTAACTTTAATCTTTAAATGTTTTTTTTTCAGGTTCGGTTTTGAAACATCCTTCGTCCCTTTTGTTTTTACTTCTATAAATAGATTTTTTCTATTAGTTAAAACATTAGAATAAAGGGAATAAAAAATTCCAACTTTAACAAAGCTAAAAATGTTCTACCAACTTTGAAACTAAAATGTCGAGAATTCACCCTTGTTCAGTTGGTACCCCTGAATTGTGAGCCCATGTAACTGCTTTACGGGTTGAATAACCACTTATATTCAATGTTAGATAGCCCTAAATTTATTGTTGGAGAGAACATGAGACCTTAATTAATTGGCATTCTAAATCAAAGGGGTAAATATCTCCAGTCTATTATGTGGTGTTATCTGGTTTCCTACACGAAATCCTAAGGCTCGTTGCGAAGTAAGTGAAAATGATAGGTCTTCATATTTTGTCTATAATCACCTCGTTTTGTCAAATTTATTTGTAAATAAGTGGCATTGATGGCATGATTGTAAAATAAGTGTTATGGATTTTTTAAAAACTCGGCTATCATCTTTCCTTCGCAACATTGCACAAACGGTGCAACATTCTTATAGACTGTGGAACTTTGTCATAACGCATCGACTTCTACTACTTTGAAATCATTGTGCGCAGGGCTATTATTCACAAAAAGGTAAAACCGACCACAAAACCACCTTCCCATAAAAACAGCACCAACAACACCATACAATTCGCACATCTGCACCCACTCCAGCACAATGGCTTTCACAATCTTTTCCCTTTAAAACTGCACCGGAATATTCCGGTCTACACCGGTGCAAACCGCTGCAAAGCGGCGCGTCAAACCCCGCCATATCGTCGAACCCGTGACGCAGATATATTAGCATTTAGATTATGTCCTCCGGCAGTAGAGGACACGTGCTGTCGTTCATGCCTACCTCTGATTTGTCCTCGGCACTCCTCCGCAAATGGACGAACCTCGCGTTTAATGAAAATAGAAATTCCGGTGCAAAGCTGCTATAAATGTTGAAGTTCACGTTAATTGACGTTCGGTACGCCGTTTTGGTTTAATATTTCCAGGGATGCTATCTATTTGTTGGTGAATAATTCAATTGTGTTTTTTGTTTGGGATGAAAGTAAAGAATGTGGAAGGACTTTACTGCTTTTGATGGACCAGTTAAATGGAGGAATTCGATGAGCCACAATTGAAGCTAAAAGACTTTCTTATTTACAAACATCTCCAGAATTCACTTAAGAAAATTTCCTTACATACATAACTTTGCTATATAACTTAGATAAAGAATTCGCATCCAAAATGAATTTCCGAAGAAATTCCATATCGCTCTTTGTATTGTAGAATGTTATCTTGACTTCCTTTAGGTTGACATAAAAACTCGAATAAAGGTAGTGAAAAGAGGTCTCGTTTTTCTCAGTGATGACGTGACCTCGATACGTCTCGTAGGTATCGATTGTTTCTCAGTGATGACGTGACCTCGATACGTCTCGTAGGTATCGATTGTTTTCCAATCGATCCCGAACACCCATCCATTTTACATGATCACTTTTGCACAATATGACAGCTTCGTTCCCCGTTCCCTTGTGCATATTAAAATGCAAATCAAAGCCGGTAGCTGGCGTCGTCGCATATTCCCGATTTTTTTCCTCCACAAATCGATTCGACATTCGTAATCGAGATAGACGCGAATAGTCACGTCTGTAATATATATTTGGGAGTGTCGTAAAGACATCTAATACGAAATCTTTTTTACTTATTCCAATATGTGCAAAAGTAAAGCATTTTCCTTTACGATTGTAATAAAATTCTTAATCGAGAATTAATGTTGGTGGAAGGTGCGGCGAAGGAAGTGTTGTTTTCTTTTTGTTTAGCGCCATCCTATTTTAAGTAAGGTAGAGGCGTGGCATTGAGGCGGGTTATAACGACAGGGTGCCATCTGACGTCATAACAATGCCCTCACCTTTTGTCAATTTTAGAGCACCTTAAAGATCTGTAGCGCGCGGTAACGACCGACGCTATTTGGTGACGTCATTCATTTGCTATCTCTTTGTTAAAATTATGTTCAAAATAGAGTAAATAGAAATTACTTTTTCAAGAACTTTTTACTGTTTCCAATACTTTTATTTTGGACATTTCTATTTCTAACGTTTCCACGAAATTGTTCTAACGTTTTACTTCTTTCAAGTCAGAGGTAAGTATCAGACCAAAAAATAGTAATTATCTAACCTAATCAATTATTCCTAAATCAAAATCTAATTTAGTCATCCATGAGAAACGCGATGAAAGCTCTAATGAACGTGTCATCCATTTGATTTCAAATAATGTCATAATTGAGGACACAACGCAGCCTCATTCACTGACGAATAATTGAAATTCTCATCATCATACTAATGGCATAACTAGAGTTAGATGAGCACATTTGTACGGATGGAAAGTTGGGTTTTAATATTGAAGTTTCATCCAATATTCCATAGCATATGCGTTTGATATTGATGCTTTTACTTACTAGTACTTTTCATGAGTGGGCGATGTACCTATATAAAAGAGCCTTTACTTATTGCTGATATTTTAGACTAAGAATATTGCTACCTAGTTGTTCAATCTCTTCAATAATTGCATGCTGCAGCGGTCGACGTCATGAAGTCAGCGCCGGCTGTCG
Source organism: Cosmia trapezina (assembly GCA_905163495.3). Lineage (NCBI taxonomy): Eukaryota > Metazoa > Arthropoda > Insecta > Lepidoptera > Noctuidae > Cosmia > Cosmia trapezina. Next base: position 21,091,033 of record LR991034.1, read on the forward strand.
CTGAAAACCAGCGCAGCATTATGCTGAGCGATGGCCGTTTTGCGTGGATGTGACGAATATTTTTTCCCAACTTGTAATTTTTTTTTGTGCTAGTGCTATTTCTCTGCGTCATGTTTACCGCAAATAAACGTATTTTCTTTCTTTATTTTCTTTTCAATCTCGAATATTTTAACTGCATAGTTTGGTCCTTTAGGTAATACCTTGCATCTCGCAGGTATTTCAAAAGGCGTCACTGAATCACCAACCGCCGACTTTTACCAATGAAACAACTTTTGCGCGATAACTAACAGTACTCTTTGCCAGGTGTTGTTATTAGGTACCTATGTTATTGTTAATTTTAGGGCCAATATTTAACCTGCACAACGTGTTGTTTTGCATCCTCGTCAAATTTCAGGGTGTGATACAGAAGATCAATCCGAACAACTTTCTCCATAAGACCAACATCGTAATCCCGAAAAAATTTTTAACAGTCCCATAGAAAACATCAATACCTACTCGACAAAAATGTATGGGACGGCTGATTATTTTTTCGCGATTACGATGTTGGTGCCATGAAGAAAGTTGTTCGGTTTGATGGTCACACCCTTAAATTTAACGAGGATGCAAAATGACACGTATTTATGATTTACCCACTTCAAAATTTCATCAGAATTTAAATCCAGCCAGTATTATTTCAACCAACCACATACCAACCAAATTGAAGCCTAAAGTCCCAACTCAGTACAACCATGACCACATGCCAACAATTACAATACTCCATTAGAACGGGGTCGGCAAAAAGTGTAATTTGCCCAGCTATCCGTGTTGTATCATTTAGGTTCATTAATTACGTCATAAGTTCGACGGTAGCCATTTTATCGTGGGCCCAGCCGACGCCGGTTATGCAAATGATGCCCACCGAGTGTCAGTAATGCGAACATTATAACAATTTAAGACGTAAAACAACAATAAGTGTTCCTAATATCTTTATACTTTCGGTGGTTTTTGAAATTAGGTCCGCTTGACCCAAATTGTGGGTTTCTAAAATGTATTACTGCTTTGGATTTTTATTCGGCGCAATATTGCGAAAAATCTTGGTCGGATTCTTGTTGAATTTCAAAAAGCTTATTGCAGTCTTTAATGTTTACTGCTAAGCATAAATCTCCTAATGATGATATTTAGTCATAATCAGCACACTTTTCCAAAAGATTGGTGATTTCAGTTTCTTCTTATTAGTAGGTACTATCGGAGAAATGAACATCTATACGTCGTAAGGACTATAATTCATGTTGCAACGCTCGGCCGCTATAATAATAACGCTTGCTAACTAACAGATGTGGTGTCATCGTGTGCACGGGGTTCTGTTTTCAAATTGGTCAGATGTAAGTTTCCTCGATAGTACCTACACATGCAAGATCAGGCTGCTAGGCACAAGAGACAGAAAAAACGTTGGTACGGTACATTTTCGTCCCGTCCCCCGCATCTATTCCAATAAAATCGAATAGCCTTACATTTTTTATACACACGGAGACTTTTTCACTCCTTATTGTATGCACACATTGCCCATATTTCCGCGACTTTGCGACGCGTCACGGGGTTGGACACCACACGCATACTAAGTACGTACGTAACCCGGCGAAACGTGTGGCGAACAACAGTTTACTACACCCGTTTTATTTTCTACCATAAAAACGTTTTACGTCTCATTTTCATAAAGCACTGCGACATAATTATGCGGGAGAGTTAGACCCGAGATGCGATTTTTAGTCTGAATTTTAATGTTAATGTGAATTCATCCTGTATGCTAATGAGTGAATATGAGGCATATTCATACAACTCATATAACTATTTAACCCTGGGTGATTCTGTGAGTTAATATAAGCAGAAATTCGGCTGTATAATTTTCCCCTTTTGTGAATTCAAACAAAATCGTGATTGAATTAATGCTGTTTTAATAAGCCAACTTTGGTGTTCCGCTGTTCTTGAGTTGATTAAAATCTGGTTGTACTTACTTTTAGTACCTGGTGTTTAATTTTCATTTAAGTTGGGAATGATGTTTCGGAAAACTGTAGCTTGGAGTTATGAATTGCTAAAATTGTTATGAAATATACCTATTGGTAAGTTATCATAAAAAAAGCTTACCATTATAAGCAAGCTTAGCATTATAATCCAATCATAGTGATGGGAACGCACGTGTACGTTTCATGTCGATAAAATTCCTATTAAAGAATTCAACGAACAACATTACATAGTAAACATCAAATTGTCAGTAAATTACCCAATAATTAAAAGTTTCTAGCTTAAGCATCCTAACTTAATTTGTCGTCGTCATTTTTAATTATACCAGCATTAGGTTAAAAAAATCGTAACAAAAATATAATAGGCACGCGACAATCGTTGGTATTTCCACGAAATATTCATTTGAACTGTAATTACCGCATTATGACCTCTGTAAATGTTATAACAGATTTTTATACCGTTATTTCGTCAGTTCATTTTTACATTTTCATACTTAAATACCTTAAAATTACCATGCAAGATAATCTAGACCCTCATTTGTTTGTAAGAATGTTTTTTTTAATTAGGACATTTCAAGATAGCAACTCATTAAAAGCAAAGTATCGGTAAAAGTCATGATTTTTATCAACGATATTTCTTATCTAAAGCGACTATTAACTATCAGCAAACGATCTGTTTAATAGGCTAATGACGTTAGCTGAACTTTGACAGTTAATTACATATCTGATTGCCTCGACATCCGATATGGTTTTGACTTAGGAAGTACCGCCCTGATAATTACTTACAGGGATACTAAACTCCCTCAATTAACGGTAATGATACCTACTCAAGTTTGTAAGACTATTTGATGTCGAGAAACTGAACTGCATAGTACTTATAAAAGTTAACTTTAAGTTTACTTTCTTTTTCGTGGTACTTTTTCTAAAAATACTCAATAGTCACAAAATGATCGATCCTTTTTCTTCAGATTATAAGCATCAAACAAATGAGCGTCTAGAATATTTTAAAAAAGGAATGCAACTCACCAGCAGCGTCGACTTGACAGTTGAGGAAGAGGAGGTAGGCAAACAGTAGAGCGACGGTGCGGTGGAGCGCACATCGCCGCTCTCGCATCTTACCGGCGCCGGGCCGCGCCTGCGCCAAGACACACGTCACTACGTCGCCCCGCCCCCAACATAACCGCGCGGCGCCCGCGCAGACCCACCCCAAAAATGCGCAAGCTAAGCGCAAATCTTACTTACTCCTTACACATACACATCACAACCAGTTTTGCCACTTAACATTAACATAACCTACAATAATTGATATAATTTAATTTTTATCACAAAAATACGACAACCGCTTCGATGAAAAATTTCCAAAATTTTTAGGACTAGTTTTTTAGATTTAAAAACACGTAGACAACGACGAGGATTTTTTTTTTATAATTAACTATTTTTACAATGGTACTTTAGGTTTGCTATAATGTCAGGGTTAGAGGTCCGTTTTGGTTTAGTTGGCTTCACTGCGCGAGAACATTATAGGAAGCACAGTTTGGTTGTACCAGGAGCGTGCAACGGTTCAACCATATTCCATTGTTATACACTATTTCGGTCTTCTCAACTGGATTCGGAGAGTGCACTACACTGGCGCGTCCGCCGTTCACAATTAACACTAGATTTTTTCTCAATCAAACACATTTTTTACTGTTTATTTTTGAAGTCATGTGCCGCGCCCGCTTAACATTCCACCTGCAAACAGATGGGCACAATGTTAGAAGTCAGCATGACTTGGATGTATTCTCATGCTGACTAACAACATTGCAGTCGAATTGGAATGCGCACTCTTTAATATTAGCCGAACGAAATCTATCGAGTTCACTCCCCTAAAATCTAAGCCTTTACATACTTAGCGATAGACAGCGAATCGAAATCCTAATACTAATAAAACTAAATGTAGCAGAGAACGTAAAATCTAATACTTTGAAGCAATGGTACTGTTATGTGGAACTAAATGAATGTGCCTATTCAAATGGTTATGTACGAGTGGATTAAAATAGAACAGCGGGCCCTAGACAAAGTAACATTAGCGATGACGCTATTAGAAAATCCAAAAATTTATGGGGTTGTGTCAAAGTCAAATTGACAGCGCCCAACGATAACTTCCATAGAGATGCGTCGATAGCGATTGTAGAAATAGAATCCCTCCGAAGCGAATGCCATTTTCTAGGCCTACAGTACCTTAAATGGCAGTCATTTTCATGATACTATATTTTCATAACGTGGTCAATGAATGTATTTTTACCTAAGAATTAAGGTATAGCACCTTTGTTTTCAAATTATCATAAGTAGAGACAGAATGAATATAAACAAAGCAACTACTTCAAAAACCAACACACAAAAGGTAAGAATAAAGGAACGCGGAAAACAGTCCTTAAATCCAATCCCACATTATAATAATAATACATTTTTATCCCGAAACAAAACACGGCCAAAGCTAACAAAAGCAAAATATAAACAGAGGGTAGATCTGCAAATAAATGTCCAATCCTAATTCATTCGCGGTCACGTGTATTAAATCCCGCTGTTTGAATATTCGGCCAAAATATGACGGTTAAACTTTAATAGAATGGCCCTAGCATCTGTAGACACAATTAAATATTCCCAAAAGGCTGAATACCAAAAATATTATCTTTATTTTTTCTTGTATTAGGATCAGTACCAGGGCGACCGACCTCTGCTCTGATGAAAATATAGAAAACGAATTTTCCCCGTTGTGAGCCCTAGCTAGATTGATTTTTCGCCCACGTATTACAACTTTCATCGATATCGTTAGAGCCGTTTTCGAGAACGTGATTACAAATATATACGAATACAAATATTGCTCATTTAATAGTATAGGATAAAAATAGTTGTCTAGTGAAAAATATAAATTACTTTGTTTTGCATTCTCTGTGTCAATAAATTTTCGGTGTTTGAAAATTCCGAGTAATATTTTCGAGTGAAAAGAGCTAATGGTTATAATGAAGAGTAGAAGCTTAAGTTGATGTTGGTGTAGGTACTAATAAAAGTTCCTTAGAAGGCTGTGATAATATTTCAGTGCTAAATTATTCAGCGTTCTAGAGTACCTACTGTTCCTAATATGCTAAGCATTACTTTCAAAGTTTGTCAAAGTTTGTAGCAATTCTCTATGCCAAAATTTCCAAATTCAATATAAAAATTCCGGCATCCTAAATCAAGACTAAAAATTTCAGAATCAAAAGATTGACTACGTACGTATTTCAAAGACGAATATACATATAAGTTGGACATAACTCACGAATTCCAATAACCGGGACAAATTCTCGGCTCCTGTGAGAAGGAGAGATATATCAAGAGTTATGTAAGAAGGAGATAGATGTATTAGAACTAAACATTCTATGATATAGAGTGGGACGCAACGTGGAACAGTTTGCACAACTTATAACTTCCAATAAGACTGGCCAGGTGCGAGGTCTGATGTCACGAATAGAGCTATTTGCATACAGTCTCGTGAAATTGGTTTGGTGATGTAACTCACAGTTATTATGAGTTGCTCGTCTAGTACTCGGAATTCAATTCCGATAAGAATCTTGGTTTGCGGAATTGGAAACTGTTAATACTGTTGCAGCGGCCTGTGGTTTTAAGTAGCAGTTGTGTAGTTTTAATAAACCTTTGCGAAACATTGATGTTTTGTTATTGGAGATTAATATTAATGTTACTTTTAAGTAGAAGTTGTTGTTTTAATAAACCTTTGCGAAACATGGATGTTTTGTTATTGGAGATTAATATTAATGTTACTTTTAAGTTGTAGTTTTAATAAACCTTTGCGAAACATGGATGTTTTGTTATTGGAGATGAATATTAATGTTACTTTTAAGTAGCAGTTGTAGTTTTAATAAACCTTTGCGAAACATGAATGTTTTGTTATTGGAGATTAATATTAATGTTACTTTTAAGTCACAAGAGGTTCTTGTTTCAGGCAGAAATAAATTCGCAATAGGCAAGTTTGTAATTCCAGCGAAGTAATTTAGAAGACAGTTTATTCAGCGCTATATAATGATTAATTCATTGCTCCATTCGAGAAGTCCGCCATCAAATTAGTATTGCTAAGTGGTTACAAATACAGTCTACACTGTCGGAGCCGAGAGCGCTAGGCTAAAACATAAATACATTAAGGGTAGGCAGAAGACGAGCTAAGTAGAAGGATATTTATTACATTTTAGAAAAAGAATCACATTTTTTTAATTACATAAAAATATAGTAATGCTAAAAAAAACTGCGCTGGTTATGAACAATGCAATGTATTGTTTCTTACATCATTGAACTATTTTATTACCGCTGTAGTGTAAGTACCTACCTAATAAAACAATTGAAACGGATAAGGCTCAATCTTGCTATTCCAAATTCAAGTAATAGATAAAACCTTTACAAAATACTGCCTCATATTTTTCATCAAACCATCAACTAAGACAACAACTTACTTGAATTTGGAATAGCAAGATTGAGCCTTATCACCCGGATAAGGCTCAATCTTGCTATTCCAAATTCAAGTAAGAGGTATAACCGCAACAAAATAGTGCCTCAAATTTTTCATCAAACCATCAACTAAGAACAGACCAACAGTTCCAACGAACAGATAAATTGAACTCAACGAACTTGCAAATCTGGGACAACAGGCGAGGAACTGTTAAAATTTAACTACGACGAAGTTAGACGACTAGTGAAGTTAAGTGCACAAATTACATACAGAAGGCTAACTCCATGAAACTAGTGAAAACGCACGTACACAGATGTGTGCGGCGCAAGTGTACGGCACTCTCAAAGCCCCGGCGCGCATATTTGGCGTAGGTACTCACTCAACTCACTGTCAAACAAATAAATCAGCCTATTATCTTCCCACTGCTGGGACACCTCCAGGCCTCCTCTCTGTGAGAGGGAGTGGGCCGTAATCCACCACGCGGGCCCAGTGCAGGTGCGGGATGTCACATGTCTTCGAGAAGGTTTTCCTTCATCGTTTTGAGAGCAGTGATGGTGAAATAAATTGCATAAAGTCAAGCGCCTGCTTGGGTTCGAATCCACGACCTGTAAGTAGGTGTAACTCGTCGGGGCCGATACCACTGGGCCACCAATGCTCTCAATATCAAAATTGCGTTCCAAAAAAAAACACAGATAACCTGACTTTAACCTGAGACGCGCGTCTCTGTCCGCTTTGATTTGCTCTCGGGTAAATGGAAGTTGAATTACCTTCAACTTTATTTAAACTAACGTAAGGTTGGACATTTGTTTGTCAGCGATAACAGCCGTTTTGTCGGCCCAAACTGTCTCAAACAAATGCCAATTATGGACGCGTGTCTTTGTGTACGTACATTTTTGCTCGTTGTATAGAACTTCTGTATTCATCTATATTGTGCGTCAAGTGTCCAGAGTGAACGTCAAATTGATTAGGACGTTAGAGGAACGCATTATGACGGCCGTTCGGACGTTTAACCGCGTTCTGAAGTTATTACGGCAAGCTTGTTATCTACGGAGGGGGTGTAGAAGTGTTTCCGTTGATCGTTTGGTAATAAGGGTTGGTTGTAACGGATAAATATTTATGTGATAAGAAATTTCAAAAGACCAAAAAAAAAATGGAACAATCGATTTAAAAAAGCATCACACTGTTTTATTTTTTTAAGCAAAACTTTAACTTCTTAACACTGACAAATTCAAGAAATTGATTGTCACCAAAACAAATTTTACTCGTAATGAAGTGTCTTTAAAGTTGAAATAAACAAGTAGGACACAAGCATAACTTCCTCAAATCCACATCCTGTCACAAACATCAAATGAACATGATATTTAATCCGTCAAATGTAAACACTTCTCTAATCTCAATCTTCGTTATCAAATCTGATATCTTAATTAAAGAGGCATGTCACCACATTCATAGGCAGATGTATATGCTGAACGAAAGTCGCTCTCCCCTGCAATAATCATCTATCATGCCAGAATACGGAAACGTTTAATCAACTCTCAATCTTAATTAGCAGGCAAGCTCGTTCTGACTTGTCGGGCGGCTAGAGCAACCGACATTTTGTTGGCAAGACATTTTTATACGACACCGATTTTTTTTCCGATTCGACAAAAATTAATATAATATAACATCACGCCTGTATTCCCCAAAGGGTTAAAGCAGAGGTGTACCTATAGTACACCCACATTTCACCAGTTATGTTTAAGCACAGATTAATACAGATGGGACAATTCGCAAATCATTTAAATAAAAAGCGACTCTTGCTACGACACAATAAAGTGCAATTCAGTTCGCAGAACGCTAATTAAATAAATAAATAAATATCCTTGGACATTTCACACAACGCCATCTAGTCCCAAGCTAAGCAACCTAATGCTTGTGTTATGGTAACTAGATGGCTGAACTACCTACAGTTATATTCACCTACACATTGCCTCTCTTTCTATCGCGTAACTCTTATACCTTCGGCACGCGGCATTTCTACTGAATTAGCCCCGTGGCCGGGGCCCGCCGTGTACTTGTAGCTTCATACCTAAACTGCGGAGTGTCCCATCTGTATTAATCTGTGGTTTAAGTCACATGTCATAGGGGGCGAACCTATTGCCACCAACTGGGTACAAATTCAGACTCCGTGCTGCTACTGAGAAATTGACTCCGGGCTACAGATGGAAAAATACGCTTTGCAAACGAGGCAGTCGACAAGCCGACAATAATTGTATAAACTAATCTGCGATTGTCGCAGATTAAAGTGCAGCGCAGACGACAGGCTATCTGTGACGCATTTTTTAGTCTGTGAAAATAGAACCTAAGCAATTCTATGCAGTAACGCACACGACGCGCAAAAAGTCCGGCACACAAAAAATCCGTGTCATTCTGGCAGATCGCGCCGCGCCGCGCCGCACAAAGGTGCGCGAAAAAAATAGAACGTTTGCCTCAACACGCGCTAACGCAGACGGCGCACACTTTTAGTATCGCACAAAAAGTCTGTCGTCTTCGCTGCACCTGTCAGGGACATAGCGTCTATTTTGCTACAGTTCAGCCGACAGAATGATCGAAGATGTGCGTCGTGTGTGTTGAGTCTGCGTATAATCCGCGACGGACTTTTTGTGTGTCATGCAGACATTCTGTGCGCCACAGACTCGATCGCACAAAAAGTGTGTTGTCTGTGTTGCACCTAAGGCCAACATTATGTCGGGTCCAAGGTCCGACAAAATGGAGGCGTAACGATCTAATTTGCGATGTCTGATGATGACGACATACTACGGCTATTTTTAACTTTAACTTTTAATGAAGTTTTGTGTTTATTGGTTGGTGTTAAATATTAGGAGATCAGTTAAGTAATTGTAGATACAAAGTTTGTTGTGAAACCAGAAGGCATTTTGGGTTTTGTATTTGATAATTTTTGGGTATTGATTTAGGATGTAGGTATTTACTTAAAATATTAGGATTACTTACTTTTTAACAGAAGTTAAAACGAAGAATTTTTTATAGAGCAGGTTATTTTAAACTGTATCTGAATTATGTCTGTGCTTCAAGAGAGTACAGAGTTGGTCTGAGCAGGTATGTTTTAGTCTCTTTTTAGCCAGAAAAGTGACATATGAAAGTATATAAGTACAGTAGTTATAACAAAAAAAAAACTTTAAAATTTTTTATCTGTCTGTCTGTTCCGGCTGATCTTCGAAACGCCTGGACCGATTTTGATGGGACTTTTACTGACAAAGAGCTGATATTATAAGGAGTAACGAAGGCTACGTTTACGTTAGGCAATTTTAGAAAAAGAATAAGGGTTCCGCGCAAAAATTAATACTCATGAAATTGTGAACAAAATCCGATTCAAATAGGGAAGTATTGACATCCACGCGCCGAGCGAAGCCGCGACCAACAGCTATTCAAAATATAATAACTTAATATTAGCCGCGGTCAAAAACATGTCAAACCCCTCGACCTAACACAGTTATTACCTACTAATTACATATACTCGTGTTACATATTAAGTATATGTAACGTTGATGAACGGTATATAGATAATGATTTTAGGCTTTGATGGCCGGTCAATGACCCTACATTCAAGGGGCGAACATTTCGTGTGTGCTGGTGAAATGAGGGTGATTAGAAAATATAGATGAACATTATAGATATATGTACGCACGGCTACAGATCAAACTATAAATTTCCAGTATAAGTTGATCTCGCATTGTATAGGATTTCCTTCCAATGAGAGGTCAGTGTAAACTGGAAATGTATAGCTTGATGCGTAGCCGTATATACCTAAAGGCAACAATGATAAAACATTGGTATTTAAAAGCTAATAATCCGGTGAAGTTTCGAAAACGGATTAAATAAGAAACGAATATATCCGGGTACTTTTAAAGTCGCTAAGATACACGAGAAACTTAATGAAAACCACTTGCACTGGTATAGACATGTGATGAGGCGTGATGATGACCGTTATGACTAAATAAAAGAGTCATGAATATAGAAGATGGGAAAAGAGGCCGTGGACGACCACCAATAACTTGGCTACGAACAATCAAAATTGGCATGATAGCGAGCAACACAATAAAAGAGACAACCGTACGATGCGGCCCAGAAGTACTAGGAGGACAGATCGCAAATAAATTAGGATAAGAGCCGGGAGAAAGAAGCAGAAGAAGAAGATTTAAAAGCCAATACCGATTAGATTTTCATTCCTATGATGCAGACTAACTCAAAGCGCTCTGCTTAGCGCCGATAGTTGAAAATCCAACAGTGTGTTTTTTCGACGCGCTGGGATGGACTCTGTTGTTGTTAGGTTGTATTCTCGAAGCTCGGCTCATCACCGAGAGTTTAAAATCCAGTGCGCGACAAAATCCCGCCGCGATATTTTTACGTCCGTGCGAACGTCGACTAACTCTGTAAGCCCGATGAACTCATGTGAACGGTACGAGTAAGTAAAATAATGAACAGCAAAGCAAATCAGTAAATCACGAGATTTTACAGCAAATACAGTAGGCCTACAGATTCAGAAGCTAGATCTATTAGAGGTATTCCACTTAGGGCACTGAAACGGATTGAACGGATTTGAACGGCACTTCCTCGAACGGCACCTAAGCACTTCCACTAAGGGCACTGAAACCAAATTGAGTAAAGTGCCGTTCGGTGGAACAGTTTATTGATATTACTTTCAGTCCCAGACCTCGTATTACATGATAAACTTTAACACAATGCTGAATTCTAAGATATACAAAGCACTTCTGCCTACCCGTTTGAGGAATAGAGGCTTGATGTTATGTGTAATGTTGTGAAAGTCTGTCAAATGAGCTCAAATTCACTTTAAAAGTACTAATACGACTTCCCATTCGGTGTAAAATTAGCTTTACAAAGTTCGGAGTGAATTCTTACAACACGCGCTATGAGTCGTAGCAACTAATTCTCGTAGAACCGTAGCAACTAATTCTCGTAGCACCGTAGCACCTAGTTCGTAGCGGCGTAGCACTGTAGCGTTCGTAGACGCCGAACTAACAAGCAGATATATTTAGTTTTTGTTCAGTAAAGCTCTAAGCTGACACCGATATCAGTTGTTAGGTAAAACCAGAATGTTGCCATTACGTAGAACTATGTAGGCGCTACAATTAATGAGCACATAGCCTTCGTGGCTAGTTTGTAAAGTAAGGTATAAAGTAGTTAATCTAAAGCCGAAAAACAAAAGTATTTTGTTGATATTTTTGTCACGATCATTAAATAAAACGAAATGTAGATTTCTTTTGTATACATTGAAATGCTCAAATCACATCACACTAATATTATAAAGGCGAAAGTTTGTGAGTGTGTGTGTTTGTTACTTCTTCACGCTCAAGCGGCTGGACCGATTTGGATGAAATTTGGTATGACATAGCTTATACCCTGGATTAACACATATGCCACTTTTTATCCAAGTCTACGCGGGCGAAACCGCGGGGCGCAGCTACTACAATATACAGGGTCAAATTAAATTACCTAGCAAAACTCCGCAGACCTGATGGGTATCGATATCTAAAATTGATAAAACAAAAAAGAAATTAATTTGATAATGTTTTTTTTTCGGGTCATTAACCACTCGGGTCATTTAAAATATCAGTTTTTTTTTTGTGTAAACTTCACAGCCGTGATAGGTATATCTCAACACGATAAAATAGATTTTATCAACTCACACTTCAAGTAACAACACTACCAGCGGTCATTGATCCCAATAAAAATCATCAAATTTTCTATTTTTTTATTTTGTATTGTTTTGATACCGATACCCGATTCCACGTCTGTGGAGTTTTGCTAGTTAATTTAATTCGACCCAGATAATACAACTAACAATTTACACCAGATAGGTACAAAATTAAATGACTGACGATACATACAAATAAATACAAAAACGAAAGAAAATTATTTTAGGCGTCGAAGTACTCGTCCGCATCGCTGTCATCCGAAACGTGCCCAGAAGACTGGCAGCATTGCTACATTGAATGGCAATGTTAATTCTTTGGCCAATGAACGCGCCAGCCCTTTGGTCACGTGAAGTGTCGACCAGTCGGCGAGAAATTTCCTTAAAAAGAAGACGCGCACTCGGGCCCCATGACCCGAGCATTTCGACACCAAACGGCTCAAAACTCGATTAAAACTTAAAATAAAGCCGAAAATACATAATAAATTCATGACTCATAGCTCTTAGTTGATCATAAGAGGTAAGTGAATATAACATTATTTTAATTTAAAAGCTCTTTTCAATGAACCCATTTAAATATCGTAAAACCACACTTCCTATCGTAATTTCGATGCCATCAAAATCCCCAAAATATCCCTATTTCACATTCAGTCGTTAACGTCATCGTATTTACCTAAAATATAACATTAATTCAGCTTTATTTCCAAAGTGTTAAACGTGTTTAATTTTACGAGCGCCCGCCAGTTATCGCTTCGACCGCGAATCCGACAGAGTACGATGATTCGATGACGCAGCGTGATCCCACTGCTGAATAAGCGATTGATTTACGAGTATTGCCATTTAGGCTGTGTGTTCGAGCGAGTGCACTGTGGTGCAGTGTCTAGTTTGTGTGGGCGAAGTCATTTCGGAGAAATATTTTTGAAGATTGTTTAAATCTTTCTTTTTTATTCTCATGCCATAACTCCATCATTGTACATTTGGGCTCAAAATATAAAACATAAGTACAATGTGAAGAATATTTTATTTTACGTGCTGCTGGTTTGTATAATGCCTGATGAGCATGTTCTCGTTCTTCATATAAATTACTCGTATTTGTATAAACCTGTGACATGATGTATTATTTCAGAGACTTATTATAATGATGCTCCAAATGTTCAATGTTTCCGAAGCTGGTTGAAGAAAAACAAAGAACGGAGAGGAGGTAATTTACCGGAACATTACCGTTCTACTCGAAGTTAATGTTCAATTTAATTATCTTGGTCAATAAGTTAGGGTTCACTTAAATCCTAATAAATTTTCGCCATCTAAACATTCGAACGCCGCGCTCATAAACCTCAAATAATGAAATCCTTTTCAACATTTTATGTATAAAATATCTACTTCTACTATGATGATAATTTCAACCCCTAAATTGTGTAATAGCATTTATCTAGTCACCGAAAAACTGTCGGAAAACTCTTGTCCAAAGCCGAAAATGAACGAATAAAACCCAGTTTTCATTTATTTAGATTTACAAACGTAAAAAGAGGAATCGCCAGCGAAATAATTACACGACAAAATTAAAAAAGGAATATCCAGCGACATCGCTAAAGCTGCACGATACAAAGTTTAAGCAATATTTTTTTTGTTCCTAAAAGTTTTTTTCTACATCAACTGTTTTGTGAAGCACTGTGGACTGTGTTTTGTAGTTGGAAACAAAGTAGCCATGAGCAAAACGCTACGTGTCGCATCCTCAGCATTTTGGTTTTCATTTGTAAACTATTTATATAAATGTTGAGTTTAAAAAGGCAGATTTGTTTTCCTTTACTGGTACATTTCACTTTAGTAAATCAAACTCAGAAGGAACATATAATATATAAACTTCATCTTTTTACACCATTCAACAATCTTTGAAGCACGATTTTATTGCGCAAAAAGGCCTCCTATATGTCTCACAGTTCTAATAGCATCCAAGTTATTTTTACTAGATGCCCTCAATTCAGTCTTCCAGCATTCAATTCTCTTCCACCTTCATTCCTTTTATTGAAAACCAATTATTATAAATTATGCATGAAAACGATCGTAGGCGTTGTGTTTCTAATAGACTCGCTAACTCCCAAATATAATTATCAGGTCTCACCATTATAAACCATCACTAAATATTCATTAGCCAAATAATTCAAATTGGTTGGAATTATTCAGCTTGTGAAAACACTCGATTTTACAAAAATAAACACCATTATTTATTCAGTTCATTCCAAACCTTTGAGATGAGTACGGTATGGATATTGAACTGCAAAGATAACTTTGTACAAGTTCCATTTTGTTTGAGTTATTTCAATTTTCGACATACAGAGCAATATTTGTAATTTACGACGACACAGAATTCAAAAAGCGTTGATTATTATCAGATGATAAAGTAATGAATGCATGCAGAATATAATGGAAGACTGCATCGGAAACATCACGAATGACGTGACTGCAAACGCTGTGTTGATAAAAACTTGTGAACGTCAATTAAACACAGTTTGCCATCACATTTTTATGTTACAACAATTTCAATTCAATTCTATGAAAATATGACAGAGAGTTTCAATCAAGTTTCCACACACATATTTTTTTGCAATTTAATGTTTCCAGTGACGATGATGAGTGAGTTAGAGCAACATGAATAGAACAGAAATTACTTAAAGCGACGATAAATGACTTTTAATGATTTAAACTGAAAGATCACACGAGTAGTGTTAATGATTTGGAAAAAATATATGTTAAATTAGAGCATTTTCTTAATAACATAATATGTGAATATTTTGAACCTTCACCATTTTAAAGATAATTTAATTACTTATCTTTTAATATACGTGTTCTAATAGAATACTTTTTGTTTTATGTGTAATAAAATAGTAATGCGTGTGGGAAGCGCTCCTCGATGGGCGAGTCCTATTACTGGGTGGACGTACGACGCGTTGCGTGAGCACAGGCCAGAATGCGCAAGCTAACCACTCAAGGCCCCTGGCACTTATCTGCGTCTTAAGAAATTAAAATTGAAATTTTTGTAACAACCAGAAACTTGCGTAGTGGAGAATTGGGAAACTAAAGATTTACATCTAATAACAACACATCCAGTTAACTTTTAAAAGCAACCGAAGACAGTAACATAAACAAAGCATTTCAGTTCATATTAAAAGTCGATGTAAGTAATAAAATTTTACAACGGAATATAAAACTTTAGTGTTTCCCGATAAGCAATGGTATCCGACATTTGAATAGGCTGTATTAACGGTAAATTTGTAATGCGATATGAATAACAGTAAGCAAAATGATAGTTGTATTGTTATACATTGAGCGTTAATGATGTATGAAGACTAACTAACTCTAACTCACATGTGTACAGAAATTCTTGCTAAGCAGTACACTCAAATTGAAAAAAGAACATAATATGTATATTTTAAAATTTTCGGACATAAAATCATTGGGATCATAAAATTGACAAGTGATTACATTAACATAAAATTACTAGGTACCCCAAAATTAAATAAAGTATCGAAAATTGCATTGCGATTCCTTAAAGCGTAGGTAAAATCTCAAATTAACAAAGCACTGTCCTTCCATGTAAAACTTCCTCTGCAAACATCCCAACGGCTTATAGTTGTAACAAATCCATAACCCGGAGGGAGTTAACACAAATTGATTCGGCCGATGCATTAATTTCCTGTCAACAAACGTGCTTCGTATAAATGCGCGATAAATAAAAACTGACTTGTAGTAACAAACGAACGGTATGAAAATTCAATATCCGGATCCAAGGGAACGGAGCAATGCAGCGTATACAACAATGAATTGGAGATTTATTTTATGAATCGCGTTTTGTTTTGAATGCTGCTGCTATGGGTGTTTATAATATAAACGTTATATCAGAACCCAAATTCAATATAAGATTCAAAATTACCATTACTGAAACTCATGATCGTAAGAACTATAATGTAGTCTACAGCGACGAAGACAAATACATTAATAAATTAGTAGTAACTGCTTTTTCAAGAGATAAAAATACCCTAGTAACCTCTAAGGATTCCGACAAAGAGCAATAAATAAATATGTAAGTAACAAATTGGTAATGAAAAAGAAAGGATTCATGAAAAAAGAGCTGAGAATTAGAAATATGTGCGGCATCACGATCGTGGACCGCATAACGATGAGTCTGAATACGTGTGTGAAGGTCAGTATGAAAATGGAAATAAAAATGATTATTACGCAGAAAAACCAAATGATGTATTTGGTAATTTAAAATATGAAGTCCAAAAGAAGTACACTAATGGTCTTAAAAAGTAACAGTTACTCTATATTAAAGTAATTTTTGATAAAATAATGTAAGTTATCATTTGAATTTTGACTACAGTGCCAATATTTTATATGGAGCGACTGCATAACTGACCTGCACAACCCAGTCATAGATAGTGCAATCCACGAAGACGCGCCCCACTACTCCTCCTAATCGTTGCACACATATACTATAAACGGTTAGCAGGAGTAGTGGGACGCGTCTTCGTGGATTGCACTATCTATATAAGGTAACATACTCCTTGGTGAGACTAGTTGGTATGAATGTAACATGGTAATCATTCTAATTTAAAATACTGCGTCATAAAGTCCTTCAAAGACATCCATAGCAATTTAACCATTTGAGAATGTAAACCCGACGTCATTCCATGATACAGTATTACGGGCAGTTTATTTTACATTGTTATAAAGAAGAACGTATATAGTTTTGTTTCGCATCTGCTCGCCGATAACTGGGCTCCGGGGAGACGTTGCTTTCATTGTTATGTTCATAGAAATGTACGGACTATGTTACGAGAACTCGGTAGGTAGTTTCTATATAGTGAGAAATTAAATGTAGGGAATAGCAGATAAGTAAAACGGTGTTGAAAGTGTTGAAATCTAGACCGCGAGAACACCCTTTCTCCATTAATTAAATGTAAATTAATCTATATAAATGTATTATAAATTAAAGTCGCTTTTCGTCTGTCTATGTGACCGTGTTGTTTTTCTAAACCACGCAACGGAATTTGATGCGGTAGAAAACATCTTCGAAAATTTATTCCGGAAGGTTTACGTGTATAGTATTAATGATATTAAAACTTACATAATATAATAAAGATATTTTGATGTTTTGTCAAGTCCTAAAGACCGAGCGAAGCAGGGGCGGGTCGCTATAGTACTCTTATATTTGAACTGTCAAGTTAATAAGAAATCTCAACGGCATTCATTGAAAACAATATATAATATAATCTATAGTCTTGTGGTTGATTAGGATGACTCAATGAATATTGAAGTGTAAAATATTTTTGAAAAATTAATTTTGGAGGCCTTATAAATCTGATGGCCAATTCTCGTACCTAAAAACGTTCACAATCTCATGCCAGCGTCAATCAAATGTCAAAAATGTAGGTAAACGCTATACAATTTTTGACAGATTGAGACTGAGATGAGATTGCGAACGTTGTTAAAAATACGAGAATTGCCCCTCTGAAATCAACAACTAGTCTTGACCTAACGTGGTGTTCAATGCTCGTGCCTTCTCGGTATGAGAAGAGGGCTTTGTCCTGCAGTGGGGCAATAATATGCTGGTATTATAATTATTATTTTAAAATATTTTTCTTCCAAAACAAAAGCACGTCATCCAAACCATGAAAGTCTTGTCCAAGAACTCGATCCAGAATAATTTAACTATTCCATCAGAATGTAAATTCGCTAACTAACCAAGTTGTGAATAGCGAATGTTAATCAGTAAACACAATGATTAATTAAGTCAGCCGTAGACGAGATCTTTGTCATTATGATGAGTCGTATCGTGGTATCCTATTCATACGCAAACGTCTTGTGATGTTAAATGAGAGTGATTTTGCTGACTGAGTGAGGTTCGTGTTTGTCTGACATATGTTCCGTGTTGTGATGTAGCGTTCGTGTTGCTACTGTAAGTTTTGCTACCTTTGTTATTTTTGATACTACAACATTATTTTCACGTGACTTGTTATGTTATGACATTATTTGATGTGTTTGCTCGTCGTGTGGTGTTGTAATATTGCTTTTGTGTTGTTCCAAGTTTTTATTATCTTAGAGTGTGTGTGTGTTATTTTTGATACTAGAACATTATTTTCAAGTGACTGGTAAGGGGCTGTTGATGACGTCATCATGAGCCTTGATTCGAGTCTTTGAAATCGTTGAACTTTTCATCACAAGGGAACAGCATCATGAAATATTAAGACTAATATTATAAATTTTCGGGGTGCTGATTCAAATCTGAATCTGAAGTTAGATTTTTTATCAGCTTTAGTTTTTTTAAATGCTTCAACAGTAGTCTGCCATCATGTCCATCATGCGGGCATTCCAGTGACCCTGGTACCGCTCCATGGAGAAGCGGTCTGAATATCTATTAAGTATCTATATCTTGATGGAACCGTTCCCCTTGGTCTTCACTCAGATCACCAATATTTTCAGGGAAACGGTCCAAATGGCTGTGGAGGAAGTGTACATTGATGCTGCTGTATCTCAAAAACTACAGTTGTTGGAGAAAAATTGAGGATAGATTTGAAATCAGCGATCTCGAAT
Organism: Cosmia trapezina; assembly: GCA_905163495.3. Taxonomy (NCBI): domain Eukaryota; kingdom Metazoa; phylum Arthropoda; class Insecta; order Lepidoptera; family Noctuidae; genus Cosmia; species Cosmia trapezina. The sequence goes on from LR991034.1 coordinate 21,109,808, forward strand.
TAGTAAACAGGCATATTCGTTCACAACTCCAAAAAAACTGGAACTTCATAAAAAAATCCCGAAGTTACCACCCAAAGACGCCTTAACTTCTCCTGGCCAACGCACATATAATTGCATTTAATTAAAACCATCCTATCTTGATAGATAGTTAAATGTTCAACTAATTACGCTTAGTTTTTCCTCCGTTATTTACTCACTGTTATAGTGTTATCTAGTTGCCTTAAGCAGTGTTTATCGACTTTTAAATGTAAACCAATTTAACTTAACTGAGTTTGCGTGAAACCTTGCATGCATGCTAGAAAGCACGCGTGTGCCGTTTCAACTGACTTTTAACCTTATTTTAATTGACATAGAGTTTATATTTGCATAAACGTACAAAGTAAAGGATTGGTGTTGTACTTGAGCGAATACTGGAGATTTTGTAAGTGTTTTATGTGAGGAAATTAATTTATTTTTAGACTAAGGCTGGTTAATTTATGACCTAGTAAGCCAATGTGAAAGTGATTATGAAATTATTAATGGCTACAATCTAAACTGAAATAAGAACAGGTCCACTGGGTTTCATGGAAAGTATTGTTTGGCTTAGCTTTATTTTCTTGTAATAAGTAGGTAGCTAGATTGTGGCTTAACGGTATGGATAACGTGTGATAAGTATTTGTCTACTCCATCTATATAACTTATCAACTATTGTTCTAGTCAAACATCAACAATCTATTTGGGGTCTGCAACATGTCCCTTTCTTCCATACTTCTCTATCGTCATGTCGGAAGTCTCGGTAGTCCATCCATCGCTTCTTTGGCCTTCCCCTACTCTTATAACCATCGACATTCATACTCAAAACTAAATCAATCTGCCTAGCCTTTTCCCAACTAAGTTGGGGTCGGCTTCCAGTCTAACCGGATGCAGCTGAATACCAGTATTTTACATGGAGCGACTGCCTATCTGACCTCCATAACCCAGTTACTGGGTAATACGATACCCCTTGGTAAGACTGGTTGTCAGACTTTTGGGCTTCTGACGACCCGTAACGACTGTCAAATATCCACGAATAACAGCCGGGACCAACGGATTAACGTGCTTTCCGAGGCACGGAGGAATCTCGGTATCTAAAGATGGTCACCCATCCACTGACCAACCCCGGCAAGCGTAGCTTAACCTGACGGATCGACCCGTGCGGCTGTTATTACTTAGCCACGAGCTCCTCCTTCATTCATACTCAAAACTATTCACACAAAAAAACTTTATATCAATTAACCACAAAAGAAAAAAAATCATTAAATTAAACCGCCACATAAATACATATTATCCTAGCACGTACCTACATACAAACACTCATATTTACAATACCAGCGATTGTATGAAATAGAAACATTAGCGTCGCCATACTATTTGCCTACATACGCTTTTATTTGCACACACACACGACAGACATAACGTATTCCCTTCGTACTAACGTTTAGGTAAAAGGTAATAGGTAATACGGGCTGGTATCCGCAACTCCACGACAATGCGCGTATTTTGCGTATGGGTGGGAAAATCGGTTATTCGATCCACCCCAGCTCCTCAAAGAAGGCCAGCAGCGCCTTGACATTACTGACAACCTCCCGGATGGTACCTGGGTTACCGAAGTACTAACGTTTCTATAACATATGTTACATCACAGTCATTTAAACAATGCGACAATTTTTATGCGCAGCTTTATCTTTTACGTGTAGATTGAAATCGAATCGTACAGATTTTTCGGAACAAAACTTGACACAAGTTTTGTTCCGAAAAATCTTTAAGAATTCAGACAGGGAATTGTTCCTGCCGAATTATAGGCATTTCATACAACTGTCGAAGAATGAGAGTTGTGATTTAAATATACAAACAACTTAACTTGGTAGTCAACTTGCTTAGCGTATTTCCCTGATTTTATTTACCTATCAATGTCGATTGAGAGGATGGCAGATTATTTTTTAAATTTTCCACAAGTCTTCTGCAAAAGTTTCTAATGTAAGGAGCTTGTGATAGATATATCAATCGCTATTTACACAAATGTAAACTAATCAGAATTAATTAACTTTCAAACTGGACAATGCTATCTACATATAGCTGACCCAATCGACGTTGAACAGTCCCAATTTCAATAATTCATACAAAATTCCCATAGAAAATGCACTTTCAGTTTACCAGAATTCCATTCATTTTTATTTATATAGATAATTAAGCAATAAAACCTCATACTAGAAACTGTAGTAAGTACCAGGAAATCATAACGATATATAGTCATACCAACAAAAGTACACGTTCTATGTAATATTCCCTTAGCGTTCACAGTATCATTTTCATATGGTACGGAAACTTTTGCTTCCATTTAGCGTAATGTTTGTGTCCACTTACACTGTGTAGTTTTAAAGGCAGTTGGAGTAGCATTTAGAAGCTTATTGGCTAGCTGAAAATTGAAAGATACAAATGACTTGTACCTAACAGGGAGGATATTTTCTTGTGTTTCTGTGTGCGGTGCGCGAGAAATTAAGAGGAAATAGGCGTGAAAAATTAGGTATTTTAAGAAGGTATTGCTGTCGCTCTGCGAGCGCTCCGCCCTCGAATTCGTGCGATAAGGACAACTGCAGATTCGACTAAATAGCCTGTGTAAAAAGTCACATTTCGAGCTTTGGCTCTCACCTATTTCCTCCTCCAATATTGGACCAATTTAAAAGATATTTCATAAACTGAATAAGAAGGATATATACTATGCCCCTATGTTTTTCTTTTTTCGTTAATAGTTGTCAAATTGGTACACTAGGCGTCTGTTGACAGCGGTCTGAATAGGCAATTTTGAGCATTTTTGGAGGGTTCTAGTTCTTATAAAAATAATATATCATCAAAAAGAAAAACATAGGGGCATACAAGTAGCTGATATTTATATTTCTGTAAAAAATCATTGCTTAATGGTCATTAACCAGAAAGAAAACAGGCGAGAGCGTTTGTATCTTTTTGTATGGAGAAAAGAGCACCCACGTTTCCTCTTAAATTTTGCAATAGACAGGACTGATATAGCAGCATTTATGATCTGAGTCCATCCATACTTCAGAGAAAATATGACATAGGGACAAACCTAATACGATAAAAATTATTGTATAATCGGTGAATTACAGTGCTGCGTATCTTTGAAATTCCCTCACACAATCTAACGTTATAGGCTGATGCTACATATTTTTTTGTTTAATTTATTATTTTCTAGCTTTATTATACACATAAACCTTCTTCTTGAATCAATCAATATGCCTAGCCTTTTCCCAACTATGTTGGGGTCGGCTTCCAGTCTAACCGGATGCAGCTGAATACCAGTATTTTACATGGAGCGACTGCCTATCTGACCTCCACAACCCAGTAACTGGGTAATACGATACCCCTTGGTAAAACTGGTTGTCAGACTTTCGGGCTTCTGACGACCCGTAACGACTGTCAAAGATCCACGAATGACAGCCAGGACCAACGGCTTAACGTGCTTTCCGAGGCACGGAGGAGTCTCGGTATGTAAAGATGGTCACCCATCCACAGACCAACCCCGGCAAGCGTAGCTTAACCTGATGGATCGTCCACTGCGGCTGTTATTACTTAGCCACGAGCTCCTTAAACTCAAACCTTCTTCTTGAATCACTCTATATATTTAAAAAAAGCGCATCAAAATCCGTTGCGTAGTTTTAAAAATCTAAGCATACACATAGGGACAGACAGACAGCGCGAAGCGACTTTGTTTTATACTATGTAGAGATGTACACACAGTAAAATACATAGAGATGCTTACTTACAACATAATTATAATTTGGAATACAAAGGTTACTGGTTATTTCTCTGCGAAAGGAGAAATGAAAAAGAAATGTAGACAATAGTGATAATAGTTTCACATAATAACCTTAAAATATCTAACTTCATAAGTAATCTTGCAATATTTACACCTAAATCAAATCAGAAATACCTACCACCTATAATTGATTACAAATGACTCCAAAACAGCATTTATTACAGCAACAAAATCTCTATCTATTTCTTGTTACGCCGAACATACCTCGTTACACCAAAACTTAGATCGTATACAGTTATCAGCAAACAAACTAATACTAAATTAAGGGGAAGCACGTATGTTAGTAAATCAGAGGGAAGCGTGCACGTAGCTGCGATCCGCACAGTTTTTGATTAATACCCCTTAAGTTACATGCAGTATTTGAGTTTAGATTCTGCTGTCATTTGTTTTAATTTGCATGTGGAGTTTAAGTGTCTAAACACACTTTGCCGAAGTTACGCGACCGAAGTTCGGCATGATTACGCCTGCAATGCTATTTGAATTACTGACGACACACTATGCCGAAATTACGTTGCGTTCTAGCGTACAGCCGAACTTCGGTCGGGAGTAAGTTCAGCGGAAATTCGGCGGCAACGTATTCTGTAGAGCACACATTATACGCGACAGAAGTTCGGTTCGATTGCCGAAGAAGATCCGGGGCGGGGGACGGGGGTTCAACACACTGAAGTTCCGCAAGTGAATTTCCGCCGCGTAAGTTCGGCACTTATGGTGTATCATATCAGCCGAACACGTCGGAACGTAACATCAGCCGAGGAACTTCGGTCGCGTAACTTCGGCATAGTGTGTTTAGACACTTAATGAGGGTTTTCATGAAAATTCACGCCACCAAATTGGTCTTCCATTTCGACAATGAATATAAAATGATGAGGTTCATCATTCGTTTCATTCATTCGTTCTACACTCAGGCACGACTAAAGAATATACAGGATGTTTCTTTTAAGGTGTCAAGCCAGTGCGAGCTGATAGCAGAGTACCATATATACCACCGATCGATTTAACCCCCATGTATGTTCTACAATTTTTTCTAGTTTTCGAGTTATTTTGGATACTTACCTCATTTCATATCAATGGTAGAGTTTAAGGATAGTAGTAGGTATAAAATTTATGTTTTTATTATCAACTGACCTCTGCTTAAACGTAGAGGAATAGTAAATATTAGGATTGACATAAATATACAAAGATAATAATAAATTATAAACTATGAAAATCACAAGATTTCAGATACACCACTTTCAACGACCGATTTCAGCAAATAATGCCCTTCACTTTGAACAAGGCCAAATCCTGTAATTAAAAAAAAATACCTTGGTATTTTTTTTACTGAGAAAAAATAATTTGGTATTTTTTTTACTGAGAAAAATTTGTAAAAATGTAGGCAAATTAGAGGTAGGTTTGCACCAAAATCCTTTGCTTAGCTTAGAATAACGCGGTCAGGCAGACAGACACGAAAAGTAACATTATCTCATGACATGTACCTATAGATATTTCGTTCGTTTTCGAAGGCGTTCTTTACATTATAATAAGTATATCAGGTATTTCGCTTGGAATACCGCTGACGTCACTTCATATAATTTACATCTCTAGTGTCGAGTTTATTACAGCATCTCGGAACATGAAACTCTGACTCTTCAATATTATTCGTTTCATACGCAGTGAGTTGATATGCCATTTTTATTATGTGAGTATCTTCAATATTATTGCACGAATGATAGGTTTTATTTAAATTTTAGTTTTATATGATCGTATCAGTTGCTACTTTGTTTGTAAGCTGACGTTCTATATTCAGTAATTTCTCACCGACTTAAATTATTATATTAATTCTTCAGAATCTTTTTTCTTCTTCTAATGGATGTATCCAGTTCATCATGGTTCTTTACGGTCTAGGGCTAGAACTTTTGGCATCTCAGGAATACTTTTACTATCTGCTTCTGTCTAATATGAAGTATAAGGAAACTGCTTAGATTAAGAGCTTTATTTTGTTCCAATCTTAAATGTAACTCAGCCTTTACCAACATAGTCTTCTACCATTAGGGGCATTCAAAAAGCTTATTACAAGTCCTTCTAAGTAATTAAAAGATTGTGTCATCATAAAGACTTGAAAACTTCCTCTTTTCCCCAGCATTAAAGATTCACATACGTTTCCTTCTTAGAACAGGAATCGTAACGACAAATTCTCAGTCAAAACTCTCGGTAGTTACGCCCATTAATTGTCAAAGTTCGTTCGTACAAACCCCAGTTGGGGCGTATCTGGCGTATGTTAACTTTGTCCAAATTACCGCGCTGTAAGAACTTGTGAGGTTATTGTATTGGATGTAAATCTTGTATTGTGTTGGTATTGACCAGGTTTTGTGAGAGATAATAAATTCTGTTAGAAATGAATGGGTAAGTAAGTCTTGCAGTTCGAAAGTTTGACAACCAGTCTTACCAAGGGGTAACGTGTTACGCATTAACTGGGCTGTGGAGGTCAGATAGGCAGTCGATCCATGTAAAATCCTGGTATTCTACTGCATCCGGTTAGACTAAAAGCAAACCCCACCATAGTTGGTAAAAGGTTAGGCAGATGATGATAAATAAATCGTGCATTTCGAAAATTAGAATCATTAACCAAATTTTTATTTACACACTTTTTTGCATAAGATTACTCTCAAATTATTCTAAAGGAAGATCTTTCAAGTTACTTCACTATTTATAGAAAGAAACCAATTGCATCTTAAATACGGTATAAGCAGAGCAAACGCAGCCGACATCCATCTAGTCATTATGTTCTTATGCTAAACGTTCTCGACAAAAGAGCTGAAATAAATTACGTATGTACTGCGTTTCGTGCTTTGAGATAAGGAGCCGTCAGTGGTGGCAAACAGTCACTGAAACAGTCTAGACAGGGGTAGAGATCTAAATCAAATCCTAAATTCGTAACGGGAGTTAAGAAGAAAAATGTCCTAAGATTTCAGCTAAAGATGGATGAGGATCTTAACTTACTTACAATTTTTTTTTTTGGGATTCATCAATGAGATCATATTTTGAACCCAATCTTCTTTCACTTAAAAGTCGTTGACTATCACTTATAAACGCTGCTAACCACATTTCTTTGGAAACTAAACTTAAGGGGGACTCTACTACCATGAAATTAAACCATATCTAATTTTAAACTGACCATAGACACACGATTAAAAATAAAACAGTCCAAATATATTCTACAAACGCACACCTTATCGACGAAAACCCTTATCTAAAAGCTATTTCAACCACGTGATCCGCTTTCAAATACACTCCAAAACGAATAAAGGTTACTAATTAAACTATCAAACTTTTATACAAAGGCTCAAAAGTAATTACTACGATGGGTTGAACAAAAACTGATACAAAACACTATCGGAAAACAGAACTATAATTAAATTAAGAAGTATAATTGAGTTACCTTTTTGTGGCACAAGAATTAATTGCTTCTGGAGTTGGGTGTTGCATTAAAATAAATAAGTAGTTTGCAAAACTGTTGCTATACTTCGATGGCTAGTATGGGATGATGACTAGCAAAATCATATAAAGAGCATACTGGGTCTTGTAATAGAAACCTAATTAATACTACTGATAAAAGTTTTAGCAATCGGTACTTATATAGGGTGGCCGAAGAATCGAAGCCGACTTCCAAAAAAAAATTTTTAGTAGGGCTCCAGGTTATCTGAAACTTCAAGGTCTTCTCGAAACACCCCCCATGTCAAACTGCCTAACCTTTTCCCAACTATGTTGGATTCGTCTTCCAGTCTAACCGGATGCATCTGAATACCAGAATTTCACATGGAGCGACTGCCTATCTGACCTCCACAACCCAGTTACTGGGTAAAACGATACCCCTTGGTAAGACTGTTTGTCAGACTTTAACGCTTCTGACTACCCGTAACGACTGTCAAAGATCCACGAATGACAGCCGGGACCAACGGCTTAACGTGCTTTCCGAGTTTCGGAGGAGTCTCGTTATGTAAAGATCCACGGACCACCCCGGCAAGCGTAGCTTAACCTGATGGATCGACCCGTGCGGCTGTTATTACTGAGCCACGAGCTATGTTCACCAATGATTTATAGTTCCATGGGCCTCCCTGTATAACTTTTCGTGCAAAAGAAGAAGCATCAACCAACATTGAGTGAACAAAGGCTGTGAAAGAAGAAAACTTTTCAAGAGCGTTTAAGGGTCAGTGGCAATCTCCATATAAAATACAAAATTGAATTAAAAACAATAAAAGAAGCACCGGGTCACATGTATTATTTGTTACGTTTTTGTAATTTTTAGTCTCAAATTACAAAAACGTAAGAAATAATACATGTGACCCGATTACCTAATTAGTTGGTTCCGTAGTCGTGTTAGCTATATTTCTTTAGATTAAATTCTGCGAGAGTTCTGCGATTTACTTCGTACGGAATAGTTGATTAACTCTAACCGTACAGTGGGAAGTATTTCGAGTAATAAGTGCTTGGCATTCTCGTCCCCGAATACGAGTTGCGTACTTTATTTCATTAGTTGCATTTAATTTAAGAACAAAGCGGTATTTGTTCTTTTGTTTCGGGTTTTATTATTTTTACTGGGTTTATTGAATGAGAGGTACCTATGTGGTATTAGTAGTTTTCGGACTCTTTAGGTCAGGTTAACCTTTTGACCGCTTGACTAAATAACAATTGCCGTGCCCCTAGCGCGCGGCTACAAATCGATAAAATAATACCTACAATAAATAAGGAGGAGCAATATCTATTTAATAATGGTTTTAGTTGTGCCTCGCAGTTAATAGGACAAAAATAGAACGAAAAAGTCATGCATGTCTCTGTCGCAGAAATACGACACGAGCGGTAGGGGCACGGAAATATGTAAGGTACCTAAAAAGCGACAATGATTGTATCTCATTTGATTAATAAATAAGTGTTGGTCGTTTTAATACAATTCTCAGAGGGACTCGTGGCTAAGTAATAACAGCCGCACGGGTCGATCACTCAGGTGAAGCTACCCTTGCCGCGGCGGTCCGTAGATGGGTAACCATCTTTACATGCCGAGACCCCTCCGTGCTTCGGAAAGCACATTAAGCCGTTGGTCCCGGCTGCCATTCGTGGATCTTTGACAATCGTTACGAGTCGTCAGAAGTCTGACAACCAGTCTTGTCAAGCGGTGTGTTACCCAGTAACTGGGTTGTGGAGGTGAGATAGGCAGTCGCTCCATGTAAAATACTGGTACCTATTCAGCTGCATCCGGTTAGATTGGAAGCCAACCCCAACATAGTTGGGAAAAGGCTAGGCGGATTGATTGTTTTAATACAATTCTCAGTACAAAATTGGCGAGCGGCAGGTCGAGAGTTTGAACTCCAGCAGTTGCTAAATTTATGAGTAAAATAAGACAAATAAATTCTGGGCCATAATTACTTTTACCTGCACATTTAGCTCAATTAGTGGAACCACCAGAATACTAGGTTCAACTAGCAAAATATGCTAATAATAACGATTTAAAAACAAAAAAAAAACGAATAAACGTATTTTCTTTCTTTTTTCTTAATTTAAATAATCTTATTAAATTAAACCTGCGAAATGTACCAAAAATAAAATCTGCAACAAACACGACGCACAATAACTTAAACAGTATGAAATTAAATTTCAACCGCGTTCCTTGCAGGTGGCTCATTATTGTATAACAGCCGTGGCAGCTGTGTGCCGCGCCAAAATTTAACCACAGCCAACATATCACCTTTATATCAGTGATGAAGTTTTATTTTAAGGAGATAATGAAAAAAGTATTTAAATCAAGTCAGTTCTGATTATGTTTGAGGTTATGTTATAGCTGACCTGGCCAGTTTGGTAATTGATGCTGTCAACGTAATAAAATTACTAAATTATCAACTAGTTGAAGCAAATGAATGTAATGATAGAGTGTGGACAAAAACAAAAAAAAACACTGGTAGCTACTCCAACAATGATCCGAACACCATCGCCATTTTGTTCGAATACATTACTAAAGTAAACAAAACTTAAACAGATAGTTCCACAAATAACAATGCAGCTTAAAAAAAAGCAGTTTGATTATTTTCAACGTCATGAATATACAATTTTAAAATACGAACCGTGAGATATTATATTAGGCAAAGCTTTTATTGCAAAGAATTGTTCCTGTAAAAGGAGGTCGTTTTAAAACTGTTGAAATTAGCAGGAACAGTGAACACGGAATACGGCGTTTCGCGTTTGTTTTACTTCCCAATACTGAATAGTGACGTCATTAAAATGTTGTGGTGTTGCAAGTTTTGCAAAGATAAATGGGATTATTAATATTGGTTATTGTTATTAATAGCTAGAAGCACTATAGGTATACTAGCAATTGATACTATTGTTCAATTACGTCTGTTATTTATGAATAAGTATTATACTTCCATTCCATTTGCTCGTACATTTTCTATTGTCTTAACTTTTTTGAAACTAGAAAATGAAAGCCATATAAAAAAAAAAATCATATATACCTAGGTTCGTTATTCTCGATAAAATAACGAACCATGAATTTAAAATAGCTCAATGATATTATGAAATATCAATTTCCATCAGAATCAAAGCTATAAACCAATATCAACGCGAAATCAACGTAATCGTCCATGAAAATCCACAAATAATTGAAGGTTTAAAACGGCTACAATTTTGCGAGACGAAAATTTTATCACCTAAGAATTTCGTCATAAAATCAGGGGGGATCTGGCACCTAAATTAATCGACGAGCTCGTTTGGCAGCGCCTCCAACGAAGAAAGGTATTAAGATCCACAGTTCAAATATTGTTTGACGTAAAAGCCAATTTTCGGTAGTAAATATAAGTTAATCTCATTTTTATCGGGTGCTGAATTTAAAGCTGTGGCTTGTTTTGGGTTTTGGTATTGCAGGTAATGGTGTTAATGCATGGAAAAGTTTTAAATTCAAATTGTTCTTGAAGTTGGCATCAAGATTGTATTTTAGTACATTTTATTCTGATTTTGTGTTAATCCTTACTAATTAAATTAACAAGCTTAACATGCATTACGAAACCTCTCTCCTGAAGAAATGTTATCATATCTTCAAATAAACAACAGTAAAACTTTTCAAACTAGCAGAAAAACATTGGCAACCAGCTATCATAACTCAGCAGCATAAGCGCTATAAGAAACAGTATTAAAAGTTGTTACAAAAACTTTATTCAGCGCTATAGCCGCTGCAGGATCAGTGGAAAGACCGGAACACACTCGCAACTCCTTATTCGTAGTTTGAGAGACGATTGTGATAAAAGTTTTTTCGTTTGTTATATTTCTATCGAACAAGCAATATTGTTTCGTCAAAATGGTGGTCATCATCATTAACTCATAAAAGTCTGACAGATTGACAAAAAAGTTCCACTTCATAAATAAAATTTTACCGGACCATCAATTCACACGTCGCTCGCGGTCATTTTATAGCCGCGGTCCGTCGCAATATTCATAGTAGCCATTAACTGAGGCTTATGACTCCTGACGATGTTGATATTAATAATATCGCTCCAGTGAAACATGATTATAATGCAACCACATATTAGTATGAAAATTGCTGTAATGAGGCTTTAGTTGGTGGTTTTGGAAGCGAGAAGCCATTCGTGTGTTCCGTGCCTAAGGCGGATGCTTCCGCTGCATTTCTGTTCGCTAACTTTGAGCAGTTATTGCGTTGTTGAAATGGTTGCCAGTCTTAATGACGGTTGGGATTATGACGAACTTTTTTGTTAAGGATAGATATCATTCGAATAGCAGCATTATCGCCAAAAATTACTACTTGAATTAACACTCTACTGCATAATATGACGTAATATATTGTAATTAGTAACTGGTTCGTATATAACCTATACAATTATTTATAATTGCAGTAATTACTTCCAAACAAATTATTGTTAATGTTACAGACAAATCTATATATTGTGGTAATTGAGTTGTCAAACGTATTGGCATATAGCTTTCTGTATCACAAAAATCGTCATATTAGAGTTCATCGTAACTTGCACAACAAATCATTTAGATACGTAGAAACACTTCTACCACGACATCTACTGGAAACCTAACCTCTCCAAAATAAAAGTCAAAACAATGAACAGTTAGAAACAGTCGTTTACAATCAGTAAAGATAACCCAATGTAAATACTGCGACACGAACGTTTGGAAAAGACAAACATATTACCGAACTTGCGCATTTACAATTCAAATGACGTGAAACAAAAACCATTGAGCGTACAAACCGAACGGAAAGGATTTAAAACTCCTCGCCGGTTGCGCCTATAAATCCGTGGTGGAACCATTACTGGATAACTTTCACGCATGTTTGAAAAAAATACGGAAAAATCTGGGAATTCAATGGAAAACTATGCAATGGAGTTTTTGGAAAAATTTTGTGATAGTCGAAGTATCGTTTTTTAAGCAAATCAACTAACATATAATAGGATATTACTAATACTAATATAATAGGATTTAATCCAATAAATTAAATTCACCTCACCAGTAACTAAACTAATAAATAATTTTATTTCAATAAAAAATATTATCTGAGTGCCATAATATTGAATACACGATGAATTGACAATCATAATCCAGTATGCTCCCTCGTGTACATTCCCTGAAATTCCTTTGTATCATGACGAATAAACTTTTGAACCTTATTAGTTACCTTATTAATAAGGTTGAAAAGCGGTTCACCGCAAATGTCCGCGATGGTACGGGAAATCGAACTTTTATAAAATTATGAGAAACTTTTTTTTCATCTTGGACTCAACCGAGAAAAGCTATAATGCAACTTAAGCTCAAGGAATTGACTCTAAAGAGGCTTACTATCACATGGTAATTACGAACACATGTGTAATCACATACAGACGGAACCCTTCACGAGAGCTCATCTATGCTGCAATGAATGTGCTGAGTGCGTTTAATGTTCGTCCAACTTCTTCGAGACTTGGCTAACGGTCAAGTGAGGGCATATGAAGGAGTTTTGACGAAGATTTATCTAGACGATGTACTTATATTCAGCACGAATTGCTTTGTTTATGTTGTGAAAGATTGTGCAGGAGGAAACTTGTCTTTGTTCTGGACTTCCCAATGTCTTTTGAATCTGGAAGCGAAACTGGTTACGCAAACGTATTAGTGAAAATAAAACTTTGATTTAATCACAAATTTCTGTTACTAAGCTAAGTAATCTATAATCTAGTGCAAACGTTGTTTGAGCAAAATTGTTTAGAATTGGAATATGATACAGTAGCCTTGGCTTCCATGTCTTAGCACAATTAGGATTATATAACACAGGCATATCTAGACATAAACAAGCTACGACTCGATGCACTAGCACCCAAGTTTAATTGAATCTCGTCAGTATTCAGAAGCTTTAGAATGAGAGTGTTTCTAGTTATGAGGATAAGTGAGGAACTAAACCTATGCATCTTTAAATGACAAAGAACACCTACGTTTATACATTAACACACAAGAAAATCTTATCTAGTTATTTATGCACTTCCTCATTATTCTCATTAATTGTTCAGACCTTTTTTTTTCAATTTCTCGTATATCTTCTGATCATTCTGGAAATCAAGAGAACCTTAACCAGCCCTAAATATTCCGGATATATGAGAACATTCGAGCAACGGTAGCAGCAAGCTGTGCGATATATTTTATACATAATCGATCTGTCTTCTTCGGTCGTAGGGCGGAGGCGTGTCCCATTCATCAATCTTGTGCCGGTTGCGAATACTTACATTACAAGGAACACACGATTAATCTGATCTTCGTGTGTCAGTTAGGATCCTCCCTGCTATCAGTAGATTGGCGAAAAACTAGTTGAACTAATGTCTATATTCAATATTCATGATAGAGTAGAGTTTAAGTTTTAATAAAGTTTTTTTCCTAAAGTGTTTTAAGACACACACCAAGTGGTAGTTGGTGATTCATTTTAATGAATCATAATTAAAAGATTTGAAGAATATGGAAAAGAAGTTCTGAAAAAATTTGGAATCTAGGTCCAACAGTTTAACAATAAAAACCAACACAGTTTCGAAAAATACTTCCAGCAATTTGGAACACGGCAACTCAAAATTTAACGACAACAACATTACAGATCCCACCAACTGTCGGATATTGTCAACGGAAGATGTTAAACAAATCGTTGTAATAAATACAAAACTTTACCAATTTACGTCGAAACACAACCTTAGGGCTAAAATTATAAATGTCCCCATAATTAAATTAAAATTTAAGTTTAAAAAGGAATTGCGATTCCGGCTTAGTGAGCAGCACGTCACGGCAACTTTGAGATTTAATTAGAGAATGACTTGCGAGACCTTAAAATAACTTCTTTAATAGATGAAGTTCAAGTTAGTTAAGAATTGTGATATAAATGGATATATTTATGCTGACCCAATAGTTGTCTTAAGGGTTTGAATCATGATAAAAATTAAAAGCTCTTAAAAAGTAAAAGTAATGAAGGGCTTTCAAGTATAAGTTAAGTATAAGGTTTCGTTTTAAGAACTTTTCTTATACTTTCCGTGAAACCATCAAAATTAACATCAAAGTTTTGAACGTCGACATTTTCTTTGGAGATAAACGACTGAATAAACATAAAGATTGGAAAGGGGTCTGTATTTCTTGATAATTATGTTTGCAACTGGGTCTAACATTAATATTACAATGTAAATATATAAATTTTAACTTTAAGTTTAAAAGTTTGGAACACTAATGGATTTTTATTACTGCTAACAATATTCCAAAACCTATTCAATAAATATAGGTTTTTATTGAAATTATTGGAGTTTTTATTGAGGTTGGATATAGACAAAAGATTGAATAAGAACATTGTACTTTATATCCTACAGTTACAATCGAATCTGACTAGCCTTTTCCCAACTACGTTGGGGTCGGCTTCCAGCCTAACCGGATTCAGTTGAATAACAGTATTTTACATGGAGCGACTGCCTATCTGACCAACACAACCCAGTTTCTGGGTAATACGATACCCCTTGGTGAGACTGGTTGTGGAGGCATGAAGGGGTCTTGGTATGTAAAGATAGTCACCCATCCACGACCCAACCGCGGCAAGCGTGGTTTAACCTGATCGATCGACCAGTATGGCTTAGCCACAAGCCCCTCGAAAATATTCTTAGGAATATTCTCGAGAATTCTGTATGTGTATGTATATCTTTGACAATAACAACCCACACGTTTTTGCTTGGGTCAAATCTCTGTGGAAAATTAAACAGTATGCAGAGCGTTGTAGCTGCAAATTAGCAATCTAAAACCCACTGCAAACTGCTAACATTGGACGTGCATCTAGAAATATCTAGAGGAGCAAATATGTTTATAGAAAACATTGTTGATGCTTACCTACCCTAGATCGAGATAATTACGAGTTAAAACATGATACTATGCTACAAGCTTGGAATAGTAAAAGAACGTAAAGGAAACAATACTGTTTGTTGAAGTTATTTTAAGTAGGTACTGAGGTGAAAAAAATGTTTTGCAGTAACCACGGAAAAGATGAATACAGGTGGCGATTTATCAATATTAGGAATGAGACTGTCCGCACATAAAATTCAATTAGACATTTACAATGAAAATTTTACAACTCTGTTTTAAAGCTAATCATTTAGAGACGGCCCGTACCAAGGGAATGAATTAAAGAACCGACTAACTAGAACCCTACCAGGACGGTAGGATTTTATTAATCCAATTTTGGACTTCGTAATAATAGGTTTAATTATTCACGATTGAGAAAGCTTTTAGAAGCGAGTTTATGCAAAGTTTTGTATGGGCGCCGGTAATGAAAACGGTGGATGTACCGACTAAAGTATTAAGGTCCAGGTCCAACAGAGGTCCGGACGTGGAGTTCTGTTGGATTTTGTTGGACGTGTTTAGATAATGATGGATGATAAAACATTTACAGAGAATTTTGTATACAGATATGATGTAAAAGATCGGGCAAGTAACGGTGAATAAGAAAAATTTACAAAGAACAAGGTAACTCGCAAACAATTTTTTGAATAAAATTTTCTTTTTAATCCTTTGAATTTGGCATTTCAGTGGCTGCAACAACAGACCAAAATACGAAAAATTATTCAACGTATGTTCAGAAGCCCTGAAATCCTTTGACAATCACAAAATTCTGACAACCCAAGCGTCCTTACAAACAAAGGTTCACTATGCTACCTTTTGTACACCCAATCTCATATATTCCGGTCTCGGTTTTACACAGTATATAACATGTATGAGCCAAGTGCAACAATTGCAGGTGAAGTCGTAGTGAAGCACAATGCATGAGGAAATCATCAAACCACATTTCAAAATACGTGGCATTGTTTAGAAACGCAGACACGCCTTGCCACATTCACAGTTGGCAACAGCCTGCGAATTGTTCCCATCAAATTTTCCATATCATCGCTGAATAGAATAATTGATTGGTTGGTCGGAACACCAATTTCATAGTTCAATAAATCTTGTAAATTCTATCGTTATCCCGAAATATTTAAGGTCTTCTTTCCTGGATTTTTTATTCTTCAGAGAACATGTTTCCACTGATGTTTTACTCTCTCAGCGAATTCTAAACAACTTCTAGTACATCGCTTGAAGTGAAGATATTAGTTTTCAAAACATAAAATTTCACTCGAGTAAATGGGAGAAGCGCCAAAACTAAAGTTTTATGTAACAGAATAAAACTTTCCGGAATATACTCTTCTGGATAGAATTTTCAGTTTCATATCATTGTGACAGCCTGAAAGCGTCTGGGATGGCGTTTCGAAAATTTCAATTCAGGTTATTATACTTAGAACTTTATAATGGCTTGTCTATATGGAAGTTTCTAGTTTTATGCAAATTTTTAAAGGAAATTCTAGATTGAGGCCTATTCTGGAAAGGAATCATCACCTCTTTTATTTAAACCGAAACCTATTTATATAAAGACTTGATGGCATCAGCACGAGCATCATTGGTTGTTGAAGAGCTTAGCGAGATCACAGGAAAAAACTTGAAGGTGCACAAAATCTGCTCCAGAATAGTGCACAATTTATTGAAATTCTCCGCCAGAATGTACTGAAACTATGCAGCGCTTACGAAGTTGTTTCAGCCAGGTTCCACTGACAAAGGACTGCATACAATCTAAATACGTCTCTTAAGCTATCACCGAAGCGGATTGGTGACTCAAAACTAGTCAATCGCCATTCCTAAGCCCAGCCGCAGCTCTGTTTGAGCAGGTTTTGTTCTTCGAAGATCTTTGTTTAAACAGGAACCGAGAAACAGGAACTGCAGGAACAGAACTAATGAAGTAATGTGAAGAGAATATATGCTATTTTGTGGTAAGGTAAATAAAATCGAATTATACAATGTGACTGGTTAAACGAGGTACATAATCAAGGAAAAATATTTTTCTGAAAAACTTAATTGAAACGCAAAGAAAATATTACTGAAAAAATATCGCGTCGTGGGGTCGTAACGGTAAACTGTGTGGGCGGTAAAAATGAGTGTGTCAACGGGAAAAATTGATGTATTCAGTCAAATATGAAGGTTTTATTTTTCTACATTCAAAAAGAAGCCAAATTCTAAATACCTTCAAGGTTCCTTCAATTTGTCCCTCGTGTAACGAGTCGCCCTGTATAACAATTTCAGTTTTCAACAAGGACATTTTCCGGAAACCAGCTGAAGATTAGAATCATGACGTGTGAACAAGAAATGTGTGAGCAAAGTTTTTCGATTTGGATTTGTTCTTGTTTGTTTGTATTTTATTTATGTCAAAGGGTCGATTCAAGTGTGTACCTTTTGTATCTTTTAGCGATTTAGGGGTTCTATGTCCTTCACAGTATTTTTGGTTTCCGATTTAGTTGGTAAAAAACACAGACTGTTGTTCTTCATTTGGAAAAGAACCTGCCACGTTACATAACATAATAGCATCACGCCAATATTCCCCAAAGGGTTAGGCAGAGGTGCACCTATAGTAGACCCACATTTCGCGTTATGTCACAGATTGATACAGATGGGACACTCCGCAAAATCATTTAAATAAAAAGCGACTCTTGCTACGACACAATAAAGTGCAATTCAGTTCGCAGAACGCTAATTACCTGCAGTTATATTCACCTACACATTGCCTCTCTATCGCGTAACTCTTATACCTACGTCGCGCCGCATTTCTACTGAATTAGCCCCGCGGACGGGGCCCGCCGTGTACTTGTAGCTTCATACCTAAACTGCGGAGTGTCCCATCTGTATTAATCTGTGGTTATGTTTAAGTCCCATGTAAGGGGGGCGAGTATATTGCCTTCAACCGAACACAAATCCATACTCCGGGCTGCTACTGAGAAATTCCAGATGGAAAAACCCAATAACACTTTGCCCTATCCGGTAATCGAACCCAGAACCTGATGCTGAGCAGTAGCGCAAACGACCACTAGACCAACAAGGCAGCAATTTATTGCACTAGTTTTGTAATGATTTTTTACTCCTTTTTTGTATTTTTAGGGTTCCGTACCTCAAAAGGAAAAAACGGAACCCTTATAGGATCACTCGTGTGTCTGTCTGTCCGTCTGTCACAGCCAATTTACTCCGAATCTAATGGACCGATTAAGTTGAAATTTGGTACACATATGAATTTCTGTGACCCAAACACGAACAAGTAAAGTAAATAAATGAATTTTGAATTAGGGGGCAAATAAGAAAAATAAAAAATAAAGTTTTGCAAACTGTACCGTGTGACATATCAAATAAAAGGGCTTACTATGAGGGTCTCAAATATATATTTTTTTTATAATTTTAAAATAAATTGTTTTAAAGTTATTTAAGAAAATAGACGAAAATTGACCATTCCCCCCCTTATCTCGGAAACTATTGAGACTAAAATTTTGAAAAAAATACAGAAAATAGTTCTTTACCCGTAGATTACAGGAAAACCTATAAGAAGTCTGTGGTCTTAAAATAACATGGTAAATCTCTCAATACTGAATGTATGGGAGAACATGTTTTTCAACTACAATGTTAGGTTTGTTCTTGTGATAAATTGATCCCAACTACGGAACCCTTCATTGTGCGAGGTCCGACAACCACTTGACCGGTTTTTTTATATAAATATTTTTTTTATTTCGGAAAAAATGTGACAAAATTCTTATTTTTAGGGTTCCGTACCAAAATGGTAAAAAAGGAACCCTTATGTTGTGACTCAGTCTGTCTGTCTGTCTGTCTGTCTGTCACAGCTGGATATCTCAAGAACTACTAATGCTATCAACTTGAAATTTGGAACAGTTTTAGATAATATTTACCCAACTATTTTGCAAATAAGAAAGAAATAAAAATATATGTATTTTATTTGCAACATGGGTTGAAAGGGGGTCTTAAAAATTCAAAGTGTGGCTACTAGGTCATGTGGGGTATCATATGAAAGAGCGCTGTTTGCACATTTTCAAACATATTTTTATTTTTTTTTGGGCCGCACAGTGTTCGACTTTTGATGAAAAATGTAAAAAAAAAATACCGTTCCCCCCCTTATCTCCGAAGTTTGCAAAGATAAAAATCTGAAATTATTCTATGTGATAGAAGTTTATGTAAAGATTAAAGGAAAAATAAAACGATGCCTCTAAATTGCACAATTTTTCAGAAATCGGAACGGAACCCTCGGTGCGCGAGTCCGACTCGCTCTTGACCGGTTTTTTTTATTTTGCTACAGTGCGAGATACATATTTCACACACATTGAGATAAGTATAATTTTCCACAACGTCATAATTTCACTTCACTGCGGATTAACAAATTCGGACATCCATTTTAGCAAACAACATTAAATACGTTTGGCGTAAACAAATCACCAGGGACATTTAAAATGAATACAACACGTCAGCTGATAAAATAGTTTCGGTTTATTGAGAGTCAATTTAATTAAAACTTTGAATTACATAAGTTTTAATTGGGTGTAGGAGTCCATGACAGCGATGTGTGAGTTAGTGGAGGATCTTCGCTCACTCATTTTTATTACCCTTGCCCTTTTGTTTTAGTGTTAATCTTGGGAAGATTAAAGTGTGTGGGGGGAACTGGACGCAGGTTTTATGCTCTAAGATTATTGTTATAATTGGTTCAAGAAAGTAGTTAGAATCATGAAGTGATAAGATTAGGTTAGCAGATTACACACGCACTTATGATACCTTCATGAATCACAGGCCCATGTCGTCTTTTGAAACTGTCAGTTGCATCCATACTAATATTATAAATTCGAAAGTAACTCTGTCTGTCTGTCTGTCTGTTACCTTTTCACGCCTAAACCACTGAACGGATTTCGATAAAATTTGGCAAGGCTATACATGGTATCCTGGGGACGGACATAGGCTACTTTTTTTTTTCAAAAATAATCCTACAGGGGGTGATATAGGGGATGAAAGTTTGTATGGGAAACTCAGTATTTCTTAAGTTAGGGATGTGAAAATGAAAATGTATGCTTTTGACAGGAAATAAAGAAATATGCGGTTCAGCGTTTTTGAAAAATCATCCCCTAAGGGGGTAAAATAGGGGTTGATTTTAAAATTTACAAAACTGCATGGATTTCGACAAAATTTGGCAAGGCTTTATAAAGCATCCAGGGAAAGGCCATAGGATACTATTTTTTTCAAAAGTAATACTACAGGGGGTGATATAGGGGATGAAAGTTTGTAAGGGAAACCCAGTATTTCTTAAGTTAGGGATAACAAAATGCTATTGGTAGGAAATTAAGAAATATGCAGTTCAGTGTTTTTGAAAAATCACCCCCTAAGGGGGTAAAATAGGAGTTGATTTTAAAATTTACAAAACTGCACGGATTTCGATAAAATTTGGCAAGGCTTTATATAGCATCCTGGGGAAGGACACAGGCTACTTTTGGTCTTAAAAAATAATCCTACAGGGGGTGATATATGGGATGAAAGTTTGTATGGGAAACTCAGTATTTCTTAAGTTAGGGATGTGAAAATTAAAATGTATGCTTTTGATAGGAAATAAAGAAATATGCGGTTCAGCGTTTTTGAAAAATCATGCCCTAAGGGGGTAAAATCGGGGTTGATTTTAAAATTTACAAAACTGCACGGATTTCGACAAAATTTGGCAAGGCTTTATATAGCATCCTGGGAAAGGACATAGGATACTTTCAAAAACAATACTACAGGGGGTGATATAGGGGATGAAAGTTTGTAAGGAAACCCAGTATTTCTTAAGGTAGGGATAAAAAATTTATGCTATTGGTAGGAAATTAAGAATTATGCGATTCAGCATTTTTGAAAAATCATCCCCTAAGGGGTAAAATAGGGGTTGATTTTAAAATTTACAAAACTGCACGGATTTCGATAAAATTTGGCAAGGCTTTATATAACATCCTGGGAAAGGACACAGGCTACTTTTGGTCTTAAAAAATAATCTTACAGGGGGTGATATAGGGGATGAAAGTTTGTATGGGAAACTCAGTATTTCTTAAGTTAGGGATGTGAAAATTAAATTTTATGCTTTTGATAGGAAATAAAGAAATATGCGGTTCAGCGTTTTTGAAAAATCATCCCCTAAGGGGGTAAAATAGGGGTTGATTTTAAAATTTACAAAACTGCAAGGATTTCGACAAAATTTGGCAAGGCTTTATATAGCATCCTGGGAAAGGACATAGGATACTATTTTTTTCAAAAATAATCATACAGGGGGTGATACAACGTGTTAATGAAATAACCCAAAACCTCTTAAGGGGTCATTGTACTCATCATTATGAACAACTTTTACTATGGGACCAAACCTGGAATCGCGAAAAAAAAATCAGCTGTTCAATACATTTATGTTCGCATAATTCGTCAAAATGTACTGGACAGCTGATTTTTTTTTCGCGATTTCAGGTTTGGTCCCATAGTAAAAGTTGTTCATAATGATGAGTACAATGACCCCTTAAGAGGTTTTGGGTTATTTCATTAACACGTTGCATAGGGGATGAAAGTTTGTAAGGGAAACCCAGTATTTCTTAAGTTAGGGATAAAAAATTTATGCTATTGGTAAGAAGTTAAGAAATATGCGGGTCAGCGTTTTTTAAAAATCATCCCCTAAGAGGGTAAAATAGGGGTTGATTTTAAAATTTACAAAACTGCACGGATTTCGATAAAATTTAGCAAGGCTATAGATAGCATCCTGGGAAAGGACATGGGCTACTTTTTGTCTTAAAACATAATCCTACAAGGGGTGATAAAAGGGATGAAAGTTTGTACCTATGGTAAACCCAGCATTTCTTAAGTTAGGGATATGCCCTATGTTTTCCACATGAACGTTCCCATGGGATATTTTCCGACATCCACGCGGGCGAAGCTGCGGGCAAAAGCTAGTATATTAATAAGCGAGTCGCCCCTGCTTCGCAAGGTTTTTACTACTTTACAAAACATCGAAATTTCTTTATTAAATGTAAGCTTAATATTTATGAGTTATACACTTAAACCTGCCGAAGTAAATTATATAATGATAATGATGGTGAAAACCGCATCAAAATCCGTTGCGTAGTTTAGAAGAACAACGCGGTCACACAGACAGACACGAAAAGCGACTTCAATTTACAATATAATAATTCTGTATATTATATTATTATGTCTAGATCTACTTAAAACTACGCAATATTTTCTAGAAATTATCCAAACTTGCTCCAGTTTTATAAAAAAATATCACTCACAAACCACTTCTGCAGATTATACGGATATTGAGAATTCCTAAGTACAAACCAGGAAAATACTGACATTAAAATTCTCACGCATTCGAAGCACGTACAGCGCCTATAGGGAATCTCCGTAAAACTATAAAATAAATACACAAAACATAATATTAAAAAGTGCTGGGCCGGGCTTCTTGGCTGGGCTTCCTCGGTTCCTCCCAATAATTGATATTTACCATTTGAATTAAAGCTGTGCTAGTACGGCTTTTGGGAGGTTGGGGCGAAGGGAGGCGGGTCGTTAAGGACCGTTCACAAAGACCGATTCAATCGACCTCAGACTGTGTATCTTATGGCCGTGACGTGAGGGCAAATGTTTGCGACTGTGTCGTGTTTCGTATCCAACAGGACACTTACTCACCGTTGTTTGTGCTTAGTATTTATGAAGTGGTCCGAAAGCTTAGTGACGAGCTTCGTAAACTTTGGTCCAATATTAACATCTCTTGAAACACAATATCATCATCATCGTCTCCATAACCTATTCCCAACTGTGTTGGGGCGGCTTCCAGTCTAACCTGACGCAGCTGAATACCAATATTTTATATGGAACGACTGCTTATCTGATCTCCACAACCCAGTAACTTGGTAATACCCCTTGGTAAACCTAGTTGTCAGACCCGTAATGACTGTCAAAGATCCACGAATGACAGCCGGGGCCAACGGCATAACGTGCTTTCCTAGGCACGGAGGAGTCTCGGTATGTAAAGACGGTCATCTATCCTCGGACCAACCGCGGCAAGCATATCTTAATCTGATCGATCGACCCGTGTGGCTGTTTTTACTAGACACGAGCCTCTTTAAATACAGTATCATGGTAAGAAATATATGATAAATACATTAACAAACAAACGCTTCGGTCCACACATATAATCCTCATTTCTAAGAACCTATAAATAGCAAAGGAAGTCAATTTCGCCAGACAAACTTCCTCATAATTCGCTGGATCTTCTGTATTCTGAGCCTACACTATCCTTCTATCCTTTCGCAGATTCTGTTCACATAGCACATAAATAGTGGTGGGCCTTATAGCCTGGGGGCTTCGTCGATGCGATTCCAAACACATACGTTATTTGGCGGGTACGGTTGGAACAAGGGCGAACGTTGGTGGCCTAATTGAAACTAAGGAATTCAGTGTGCGGGCTCCCGGCTCGTTTGCGATTGGGTGTACCTACTGCAGCCAAATCCTTGGTGATGAATGTCTCGATGCGGGATGTTTGTCCGCTGATTGCACATTGATACGGGGTTTGGCAATGTGTCTTTAAAAATAGAGAAGGTTTTCGAGTGAAGATTTTGTAATGCGCGTTTCGAAATTAATTACATCGTGGCAAATTATTCCAATTTCAAAAGTGGCACACGTTTTTTCCTATAAACACAAATTACTATAAGTACTAGGCTTTTGTCCTCTTTGTATGTGTGTGTATTTTATGTTTATTTTATAATGTACGTAATATTATTCGTGCAGAATAAACTTTTTCTTCTTTTCTTCACTTATCTACTGTAACATCTTTGTGGGGCTCGTGGCTAAGTAATAACAGCCGCACGGATCGATCGATTAGGTTACGCTTGCCACGGTTGGTCCGTAGATGTATGACCAATATCTTTACATACCGAGACTCCTCCGTGTCTCGGAAAGCACGTTAAGCCGTTGGTCCCGGCTGTCATTATTGAATCTTCGACAGTCGTTACGGGTCGTCAGAAGCCCGAAAGTCTGACAACCACAGTCTTACCCAGCAACCGGGTTGTGGAGGTCGGATAGGCAGTCGCTCCATGTAAAATTCTGGTATTCAGCTGCAACCGGTTAGACTGGAAGTCGACCCCAGCATAGTTGGGAAAAGGCTAGGCAGATTGATCTACTGTAACATTTTTTCAAAATAAGCGAAACCAATTTCATTTGCCAACAAACCACTAACGAAATGAAACTGTCACTAGACCAAAGCTGCCACTCGACTCCGATACAATCAGTCATTTAGTGATGAATAAGCGATTTTAATAACGATAATTTCGGCGTTTTAATTAAATAAATGCTGTTTTTAGACGTCATCGCGTTATTTTAATACAGAGTGGGCGGTTTTTAAATGGCTAATTTGAGGTAGGAAACAGTAAAAGTTTAATATTTCATGGAGAGTGAAATAGTTATTTATGCAACTGACGTATAATAAGGGGTATTAAAACAGGAACGTGGGTTTATCACACGAGGCGAAGCCGAGTGTGATAATAGTATCACATGAGTGTTTTAATACCTAATTATGTACAGTTGCATACAAGACTTTATCTACATCCATGTTATCAATCCTCTATAAAAGGTTCTGAAACAGTTTTTTGCAATACTAATACTCGTATCGAACATGGCGGCCGGCGTCATAGTATACGACGTGAATTCGAATAAGTTCTTTTTTTTAATTACGGCGCCGTTGTAGTGAAACGCGCGTGCATTACAATGTTCTTTTTTTGAAAACGAGTTGCATTATGAAATTCAGTACAACATTAAAGCACCCGTTTGGATGCTATTATGGTTACCATGGTTACTATGACACTGCCTGTTTTAATGTTGGCAATAAGCTAACTGTTTCAGAAACTTTTAT
Organism: Cosmia trapezina; assembly: GCA_905163495.3. Lineage (NCBI taxonomy): Eukaryota > Metazoa > Arthropoda > Insecta > Lepidoptera > Noctuidae > Cosmia > Cosmia trapezina. The sequence continues at coordinate 21,134,941 of LR991034.1, forward strand.
ACGGGATTTATAGCATGGGTGTAGATAAAGTAATTTAACACACGTGTATACGCATGTTATCTTTATTATATTTTATTCTTCTTTTTTAGGTGTTTCGAACCCTCCCAGAAGTTGATGAATTTGGATGAGGTGGACTGATTGCGAAAGGTGAATAACTGGGTATTTATTTTGGCGCAATTTGGAAGATATCTGTATCCACCAATCGCTGTCGTGGACAGAATGATGAAGGTTTCTTCTTCAAACAGTTTGAAATCTGGACTATTGTTCAGATAATAAACCAATAAAAACATCTAACCAATTTCATCCTAACAGACTGTTACTCAATTATAACTACTCAACACAATCTGTGTCCAATAACTCCCAAATAAACACGAATATTATACAAATCTGTTATATACAGAAACCATTTGTTCATATTTACGACTTACTAACAATAACCCTGTATACATACATAAATAGATTCTGCAACTCACTTGTAATATGAACCTTATTTTCTGAGGAACAAGATTGAAATTCAGTTAAAGGGTTGAACGGTGGTAAAGATGTTTTCTGTGCCAAGTTGCGTTAGTTATTTCGGCTAGAACTAGAAGTTTGTTAGCTAGTCTTGACTAGCCCTGATGAGCCTCTCGGGTAACAAATAACAGGGCGTTTGTTTTAGTTTCCTTGTTTAAGTAGGTAATAAATAGAAACTGGACGGAAATAATGTTAGTTTTAATGTGACGATAACTTGTGTTTGAAGTGTCTTAGTCTTTCTTGGAAAGTAGAATGTTTGAGAACCTATGTGTAGGCGTGTTATTGAGAGTCAGTCTGTCTAGCGCCTTTTCCCAACTATGTTGGGGTCGGCTTCCAGTCTAACCGGATGCAGCTGAATACCTATATTTTACATGGAGCGACTATCTAACCTCCACAACCCAGTAACTAGATAATACGATATTCCTTGATAAGGTTGACAGACTTTTGGGCTTCTTTGACGACCGTTACGTTTGTCAAAGATCCAGGAATTACAGCCGGGACCAACGGCTTAACATGCTTTCCGAGGCACGGAGGGGTCTTGGCATGTTCTTGAGAGTATTAGAGACTGTAGGTACCTTTTACATCATTACTCAAGCGAAAAATAAAACTAGGCTTGAAGTTTGTGAGACAATACGTAGGTATTACTAACTGCAGTATTTGTGGAAGCTTATAAATGGCAACTGTAAGCGTTACTTAAATTGTACAGTATTTATCTACTCAACAAGGCTTAAACAACGATACCCCACTCGATGGGGTAGATCAAATTTTTTTTGATAATTTGTATGGCTTTGGGTCAACAAGATGGTTATTCATACATAAAATTTTGAAGACTGTAGCTCCAACCTGGCTGTGTGCCAGATGACGGACAGACGGACACCTGAGTGACAACAATAGGGCTCCATTTGGACCCTTCGGGTACGGAAACCTCGAAGGTTTGAGCTCGGGCTAAGTTAGATTTCATTTTGTATTAAGAAGGTTAAGGTTCACTATACGAGTATGTACCAAAAAGACATCCATTAAATATACTGAGAAGACTTTGAAAGCAACATAACTCAGATAACTCAATTTTCCCTTTTACCTTTAAACATTATTTACTCATGAGTAGACCTCAAGACAAGTAAACCTTCTTCATGAAAGTAAGCATATTTGTACATGAACAACAAAAATACGCTAGTAAATTATGTATTTAAAAAGAAAATATTTATAAACGACTGGCAATGTTCACGTTGATTATGAAAAAAAAAAGGTAGATAAAACCTTTTTGTTATCCCACGCAAAAGATGGCGTTGAATGATAAAAAGCGGTAACTACACATCAAACTGTTTTCCACTTATACTAATGAAAAATAAATCCCCGAAATGTATTAAAAGGTGTATCTATAAAAGGCTTTGATGGTTGACTGTGAGTTGTATGAAGGTTAGGGAGGTTGTATGTTGTTTTATAGGTATTTTTAACCTAGGGAAGGTTGATGGAATGTTTTAACGCGAATAGGCACTTTCCACCAGATTTGTTTATTCAATCATGGAAAAGAATTTGTATAAAATTAGATGCCAGTAAGTTAACTAAAACTTATCCGTAACTATAGATAAGATAAGATAGATGACCCGGTGAACTTCGTATCACGTGAGACAAAATTTAGATTTTATCGTGATTTCGACTGTTCCTTTGGGTTTTACCTTTCTTTTTTTCTGAACCACCCCTGGTATTGAGGCGAACAAAACAAAAAGTAATCAAATCGGTCGAGCCATTTTCTAGTTTCTGCGAGGCTAACTAAAGGCGATTGAAAACAGGACAAAAGACTCATAGGCAGGAACTAGATCCACCAAACAGCAAGCTAAAAAAAAAAATTTTTTCAATTTATCCTTTTAGTTTATTTTATTTTATTTTATTTATTCGGCTCACCAACAATTGAATACACTAATACAAAGATATGTGATACATCCAATATACTTATAAACTAGTGTACCAATTTCTTAGAGGTAAGCACAACATGCATTACTTATTTGTTGATAAATATTGGGCGCCTAGGTGAGTTCTTATGCTCACCGAGCCTAACTAATTTAATTTATCGACTAAATTCTAAAAAAAAGTAAGTTAAATGAATAAAATTATAAAAGTTCACACACAAAAATCATACGCAACTTGGCTCTAAACGCGAGCATAACCCTCAACCACCTGGGGCGTTCAAAAGCTAAACTCGGAACAGTCGTAAAATCACCTGTTTAGCATATTTACTTAACCCTTTTCCGTTCTACTGGACTTACAATTAACTTTGTTCGTATTCGTACGTTACTACAAAAGAATCGTATGTAATATTCATAAGGTTGTTATTCATGTTGTGCAACTGCGTTCTCCAATAAGATACGCTTTGAACTAAATGAGGTAATTATTAATATGAATAACTTCCTTTAGCCGGACTTATCTTTAAGTACAATCAGGAAGCGGTAGCTGACCGTACAGCAAAATATAGAACAGTTATTATTGATACTCTTTTTTGTAGGCTGTATGTAATTAATACCTTTGTCCTTTTACTATGTAGGTAAGACTTTATTAAGCTAGGATAAAATTTAAAACCTATCCATAGTTGAGTCAAACTTTTGACTAGCTTAAGAGCGTTAACGCCGACCGGCATTTCATACAAACTTTGAAGTCCTTGTTTTTCAAAATGAATGAACTGATTTTAATGAAACTTCACACGTATAAGCAGGATACATAGGTCTAAAAAGTTAGTTAAGAACATTTTTGAAAAATAGTGTTGCAGCTAAATGCATCCGATTTTAAATATTCCATAGAAACAGAGATTTCCAATTATCTTCTTTTAAATTACACATTTTGAAAATGTTCTTAACTAACTTTTGAGACCTATGTATCTTGCTTATACGTATGAAGTTTCATTAAGCTCGGTTCATTCATTTCGAAAAAAAATGACTTGAAAATTTGTATGAAATGCTGTCGGCGTTAACGCTCTTAAGTAACTTAATTCAACGTATTCCAAATAACATCACCAAAAAAACAAAATAAACACGCCAATATTTTAAACGCACATTGATCAATACAAAGCCGTCAATTAATGCGTCGGAATCCGCGTCAATAGCGGACGTGCATACATATCGTGGCGCATAATATCGCAATACGTCACGGGACGCGCGACGTCGCGTTATCGTGCGATAACCTGCGATTTATTGCGAGCTGACTTTGAAACTGAGTTTGTTTACATTAGTAAACTTTATGATTTTGCTTATATGTATATTTTATGTAGTATTCATATAACAGTGGGCAAAAATTACTATGCCAAGAAATGATGTAAAAACTTTAAGAGCGTTGTTGCATTTTTCATACGTAAATCGAGAACTTGGGAGATTTTGAAGTGATTTTGGTCACATAATTTATTTTTTTAGCTTCTTTTGACTTCAATCATCGTAATTATCATATATTTTTATTTAAAGTCTATTAAAAAAAACTTGTTCAAATTGAATTATTGACTACGAAAACAGTCGATTTCGAAGGCGCGATTTCCAGATGACGCGCGAAGGCTCAACTTTGAAGTAATCTTACACCAATTATTACTATTAAGTAAGAAGGTAAAATGGTATTCATTCGAAGAGGCATATCCTGAAATTTAAAATGCATTGAGAAAAGTTTGATTTTTAATTCATTAACTTGTATTTTAATCACGTCTAAAATAATCAAAAATCGAGAAATCGGCTACAAAAAAACACGTCATTTCTCAGAATCTAAAAGTCATTTGGCAACACAAATCATTTTATACGTAAGAAGAAAGATTGTACTATATATGTGTAAAAAATAAAACATATCTGTCTTCAATCATTTACGAAAATAATTTTTTAAAGTAAGTATAAAATCGGGTGCATCGAACGGCCTAAGTCAGTCGCGCTCTGGCGCTCGTCGACGCAGGACCCATGTCGGTTGACCTCCCGCCGCCGCGCATGCGCCTCGCGTGATATATAATAAATTGTAGTGCGACTAAATATTTTTAATCCTTTCATTTAAGTAATATTTTAAGAAGCTAAAGTGGTAGGCACACTTACTTTAGGAGAATTATGTTACAATTCTTGAATTATGTTGTATTACTTGTAATATTGATATTGTAATTACAATATCAATAATACAATATAATTTGGTCAAAATGTAAATCCAAGGTGGTAGCTGCGAAAATTTTTAAATTTTTCGTCATGGGGATCGTTCCCATTGTTCTCGAGGATGCTAAAGCCGATAGTGACGTTAAAATGTAAATCCAAGATGGCGGCTGCGAACATTTTCATATTTTTCATCATGGGTATCGTTTTCATGGTTCTTGTGGGTGCTAACGTCGATAGTGTAGTCAAAATGTAAATCCAAGATGGCTACAAGAATTTTGGAGGATGAATATGGAGAAAAAATTTATATCAGATTTTTATTTGAAATCTCTACTGCCACAATCTCTATTGTGGATCCGTGACAAAGGAGACGGAAACCATGTCATATAAACTTGGGCCTGGGCCTGGGTTGTAAAAAGATGAAATTGGTGTCAATTTATAGCTACTATAATATAGTAGCGATGATGGTTTGATAATATTATTATCAAACCATCACTGAACATTTTACGGATTTTCGCGGTCTCAGTTCCGAGTTAAAAGAGATGTAATAAAAGTGAGGTTACATAACGATCTACATATAGGTACTTAACAGCTGATTTTTGAAGTTCTTCAGCTCGACGACCACGTAAACTACAGCCTCTAGTCACTTTGCCACAATTTACACAACGATCCATGGTGCGAATATGAAATCGGTAGGCTGGTCGTAATATACAAAATAACAAGTTCAAGTCCAACGTTTATGCGGGGTTCTCCGTACCGTGTCCGGTGTGGTAGCAAGGTTCGTACAAGAAGCAAGATCAGAAGTCCGCAGAAAGAAAACAGGGGTCGAGGAAAACATCAATAAAACTATGGGAAATACACTCAAATCGCGACCGCACTAAACGATACGAAACGAGTGAGGCATAGATAAAGGCACTATATAAAGGTGTGTCCAAATATAGAGCGGCATTTGAGCGCGGCTGCCACGCGCGCCTAGCCGCGCTCTGATCGGACAAGGGCCGCGCGCGGCGGTGTTGAGCGTAATATATCTTCTCGTCTCACATCAGTGATGACCTCTGGCACTGAAACGTGCTCGCTCACAACATAATGGGTCTCAATCATAATCAGCCTATAATGTTCCCACTGCTGGGACACAGGGCTCCTCTCGGTGAGAGGGAGTGGGCCGTAATACACCACGAGGACCCAGTGCGGGTTGGTAGATGTCACATGTCTTCGAATTTTTGGTTCTAGGCGGTTTCCTCACGATATTTTCCTTCACTGTTTTGAGAGTAGTGGTGATGAAATTATTTACACAAAGTGCCTGCCTGAGTTCGAAACCATGACCTACTCGTAAGTCGGGATCGTTACCATTGGGCCACCATTGCATTGCTCTCTTGGGCCGCATAGTGCAGCCAATCATCCCTTCTAGGATGATTGACTTCACTATCGGCTTCATCCTCGAGAACTATGAAAACGACACCCATGACGAAAAATTTGAAAATGTTCGCAGCCACCATCTCGGATTTACATTTTAACGCCAATATCGGCTTTAGCACACTCAAGAACTATGAAAACGACATCCATGACGAAAATTTTTAAAATTTTCGCAGCCGCCATCTTGGATTTTAATTTTGACTTCACTATTGGCTATAGTCGAAATCGAAAACTATGAAAACGATACTTATACAAATCCTTATCACTTACCACTGACGTGCGACGTGTGGTCGACTGTATAGTCATTAGGTCGACTGGGCACGTACAATACCTGCCTAGGCTAATAAACATTATAAAACCAACCCCACACGAACGCAGCAGTACTATTATTTATTCTGTGGCAGCGAGGTTACCTACCTATTTGAAATTTGAAAACAGTAAACCAAACATTTGCGCATGAGGCGGCTTTATGTATTTATGTATTATTGTTGGTTCAAATTCAACTGTTTTATGAACTTGATGCGGTTGCTAAACCTATAATGCCGCAAGAAAAATAAATAATTATAGCTAGCGCGTGGCGTCTTTATCTACATTGAAATAGGGCTTAAATTCAACTGTTTTACACAAAAAAACGATGATTTTGGACAAAAGATGGCTCCGCTGTTAACAAAATTTTATTCTGATTGTGTTCTTCCAGAAATTATAGATCCAAGGAAAAGTCGATCAATCCCCTTAGATAAATAAATAAAATAAATAATAAATAAATATCCTTGGACATTTCACACAACGCCATCTAGTCCCAAGCTAAGCAACCTAATGCTTGTGTTATTGTAACGAGATGGCTGATAAACTACTTATATACATTTTTTTTTGTAAATACATACATATTATAGATAGAAAAACACCCAGACTCGGAAACAAATTCTTGTAGGTCGTACAAATATTTGTTCCGTGCGGGAATCGAACTCACGACATGCTGCGCAGCAGTCAATTGCTCAGCCACTGCGCCAACTGTGTCGTCAAATACAAATACTTTTATAAAACTTCAATTACTTATAAGTATACAAATACTTAAGCAAATAAGTAAAATGAGTTTAGTTTTTATAAGTACCTACATAATATTATTTTCTTCATCCATATTTGTATAAATTTAATTAAAATACACTAATAATGTATTGTGGACAGTCTTTTTATTTTCTCCGTAAACCTCTAGCTTTTACTTCAAAAAAATATAGGTACGCCATAGCTACAGATCAAGATCGTTTAGTCGTCGCAGCATCGCAACTGTGTGCCGTACATGAGGAAAAACGCACACACGCGCACTCGCTACGCGGCGTCGAGCGTCAGATGTTTAAAATCCGAGCGCGAAAATAGGGAACCACACTCTTAATATCCACAAAAAAACAAACGAAAAAGGTGTTATCTACACTTACGACATTATTGTCTTACGTCGTTTCTTTCAAGATTAAGTACAAAATTTTCTTAAAATTACGTTGCATTATAATTTATAACTACAAATTGAACCATACAAAATAAATCAAATTGCTCTTCAAACATAGTGATAGTTCTTGCAGCATTGCACAAACTACAACAAAGCGTTTTTACGCAAATTTCTCGTCGTAACTAATTTGCAATACAATGCGGCTGAACCCCACAACCGTACTAAAACACCCGTTTCCTACGCGTCGATCTACAACGTTTAATCTAACTTTACTCGCAAAGTGCTCTTGGAGACGACAACTTAGAATCGGAGCATCTTGCATTAATTTATTAAGGAAACGGAGTAACGCAATATACCTCCCGGTTAAGGCGACGATAACCGACTTTTGATGATTTTAAACTGGAGATCACGTCTAAACGAATAGTGTTAATGATTTGGAAAAAATATATGTTAACTAAGAGAATTTTCTGTGAATATTTTAGATTATGTTTATATTGCTTAATGTAATTAATTTGTAAAGTTATACCTAACGCGTATAAAAAACTGAGAATCACGCAAAACTATCAAACGTAATTTATAAAACCTTTACCATTTTAAAGATAATTTTACTGTTTATTAGGGTTCCGTACCTCAAAAGGAAAAAACGGAACCCCTATAGGATCACTTGTTTGTCCGTCTGTCTGTCTGTCTGTCTGTCAGTCTGTCAAGACCGTTTTTCTTAGAAACGCGTGAAGGTATCCAGCTGAAATTAATATCAAATACGTAGGTCTATGGTCCCTTGAAGTTCTAAAAAGATCAAACTTCTAAGTCAACGCAATAAAAAAATACGGCCATTTATGCGACATTTTTTGATACTCGCAAGTAAATCAAAATCTATAGGGTACTTCCCGTCTTCCTAGAATCATGAAATTTGACAAAAAGCAAGGTCTCACAACACAAATATAGGAAAAAGTCCGAAAATTATTAATTTTTATTTCTATCACATAAAAAAATATTTTTAAAGTTGTCAGTATGTCAAGACCTTTTTCTGAGGAACCCATACAGGTATCAAATTGAAACTAATATCAAATAAGTAAGTCTATAATAGTCTCTTGAAGTACTAAAAAACTCAAGCTTCTAAGTCAACGCAATAATAAAATACGACCATTTTGCGACACATTTTGATACTCGCAACTGTCACAAGTAAATCAAAACCTATAGGGTACTTCCCGTTGACCTAGAATAATGAAATTTGGCAAGAAGCAAGGTCTCCCAGCACAAGTAAAGGAAAAAGTCCGAAAATTGTGAATTTGTAATTTTATGACATACATTTTTTTTTTTTTTTGATATCCAAAGTTAAGTTTGTTTTTGGGATAAATTCTTTTACGGAACCCTTCATTGTGCGTGGTCCGATACGCACTTGACCGGTTTTTTTTTTAGTATACGTGTTTTAATATAATACCTTTTGTTCTATGTTAATGCGTCTAATTTGGGACAGCGCTCCTTGATTGGCGAGTCATATTACTGGGTGGACGTACGACGCGTTGCGTGAGCTCAGCCCAGAGCCCGCAAGCTAGTCATTCAAGGCCTTTGGCATTTATCTGCGTCTTAAAAAGCGGCACAAATACAGGCGCGAGCTAAGTGACGGTGAATGTTGTAAAAAGTATTAAAGTGCACCCCAACTTTGGTAGTAAAGTGAATTATTTAAAGACGGACGTATCTGTACATAGACCCTTTTGGTGCAAAATTATGTAGGTCTGGCAATATTTCTTTGCTTTTTGTTAGGGTAATGTTTTCAACTGAATGTGAGAACGTGCATGGTACCTCGAAAATCTACCCACTTAATGTTTTCTTTAATCTTAGAAATATTGAAACCAATAAGGAAACGAATATACGATCTTAAATTTGGAATATAAAAGTTAAAAAAGTATCAATCTTATCAGACGAAATACAGGATGAATCGTATTGATCTTTTTCCATTGGTTACTACTTACGACAAAGGATTACTCACAAAAGATTTAAAGCCACCAAATAAAAGAAAACCAGTAAACAACACAACCACTCTACAATGAAACCGAGTAAAAATCCGAGCTACAACTGAGCAGATTTTAATTTAGACAACCCTAGTAAATCACGGTCTTTCTTAACGGTAGAGCGAGTTCAGACCCGATACAGCCGAGCGAAAGTATATTAATTTTAAAATATCCCTCCTTCGAAACTAATTAATTAGTTTCTAAAACTTGAAACCGAGTGTTAACGATGATCTAAGCAATATCCAAGTTTCAGACGAGCCGAAGCTTTACAACCTAACGACTAAGTTCAGGCGAAAATTCACTTAGAAATCTGTTACTTACTTATTTTTATTCACAATTTCTCTTACCTACCTCTCTTAGTTTCTTCGTATATACACCAATCAATCTGCCTAGCCTTTTCCCAACTAAGTTGGGGTCGGCTTCCAGTCTAACCGGATGCAGCTGAATACCAGTATTTTACATGGAGCGACTGCCTGTCTGACCTCCACAACCCAGTAACTGGGTAATACGATACCCCTTGGTAAGACTGGTTGTCAGACTTTCGGGCTTCTGACGACCCGTAACGACTGTCAAAGATCCACGAATGACAGCCGGGACCAACGGCTTAACGTGCTTTCCGAGGCACGGAGGAGTCTCGGTGTGTAAAGATGGTCACCCATCCACTGACCAACCCCGTTAAGCGTAGCTTAACCTGATGGATCGTCCCGTGCGGCAGTTATTACTTAGCCACGAGCTCCTCCTTCTTCGTATATACACCAGCGGTAATCAAAATCTTCGTGTAACTTTGTCTGACTTTTTTTAGACGCTCATGAATAACTTATGGGGTGGGACATGCCTCTCTTGTTATGTTTAAAACTTTTTTTATTTTGTTCACCATTAAAAGGCGGACCGGCTGACGATTTAGCGACGGCCCGATGAATAATTAGGGAGTATTTCTTGCCTGTCACGTCCCTAATGAATATTAGAGCAGCACCGAAGATGTTTGAAGCAAAAATATCGAAAAGAAATCTGTGGTTGTTTGTTCTGAAGGAATTTCGTTAATTACGTTCGCTTCAGAGATAAATAAGTCAGTAAGCGCAAATTTGTCCATCCATCGTGTTTTTGTTTCGGCTCACCCGAAGAGTTCCTTAGTTATTGGGTCATTTTTTTCCGGCTGGAGACCGGGTGAATTATATTAGTCGTTTGTGTGCGTGAATACGGTTGAAATAGTCCATTTCGGTGTTCTTTTGTGGGCTGTAAGAGGCTTTAGGGCAGTAAACAATACTTTTTGGACGCAAAGAATAAAAGTTTCGCTGATGAATGTCTTTTATGGCTTATGTTTAATGTACTTGTGTTTCGTTTTGAAGCTGTTGGTACGTTTTGTGCATATGTGAGTGAGAAACAGAACGGTGTTCGTATGAAACATTGATACCGCGTTAACGACCGCGGCTTGCTCATAAAGTATTAGTCAGGATTAACTGTTATCGATGATTAGTTTTCAGTCCGATACTGATTAATGAATAGCTTTACATCCGCTTCGATCTATCTAAACAGTAGGAAATTAGAGATGGATTTAGCATAGATTAAATTATAATGGTCAGAAAATGGAATAAAAATTATAATTTTGCTGTGGACTACGGAAATAATAATTCGTTGTTGCATTTTCAAATAAGGAACATAAAAATCAATCAATCTACTGAACCTTTTTCCCAACTATGTTGAGATCGGCTTCTAGTCTAACCGAATGCAGCTGAATACCAGTATTTTACATGGAGCGACGATCTGTCTGACCTACACAACCCAGTAACTGGGTAATACCTTGGTAAGACTGTCAAACCGAAACGACTGTCAAAGATCAACGAATAACAGTCGGAACCAACGGCGAGGCATGGAGGAGTCTCGGTATGTAAAGATGGTAATCCATCCAAGGACCAACCCCGGAAAGCGTAGCTTGTTAATAATAGATAGTATAAATAATATTATAATAGCATAATATTATAGCAATTGGTTGCTAACGACTAAAGTATATAAATAAATAATCCGTAAAGAAAAAATATTCAACCCTCTTTACAATCAAGCTAATCTCCGGTCCAAATAATCCGATCGTAAAGTAATAGCTACTTCAACAAATACAGCCCACTTCAGTGACCAATCTTGATACTTACGCATGAACCAGCTCACCCCTTCTAATGTATGAAATATACACGATAAACATCCTTGTTTGTGTAAACATGATAACAAAAAGGTCTATTGATACGTCAGCGGACAATGCCCGGGCAAACGTGGGGGCAAGCCTTGGGCTAATGCCCAGTGAGACGGAAAGATCCTAAGATCATGAAAAGAACATTTGATGTTTGATGCGATCTGATAATATGGTTCAGATAATTCGGATCATATTTGGTAGGTACGTGTATAGCGACAGTTATTTGTTTTTTACTTTTGTGTAAAAAGTGTTTTAGAAAATGGAAAAGTACAAAACTAGCTCATGCTGTGGCTGAGTACTTACTTTAAAAAAATTGGCAGTCATGGGGACTGCCGACAGAAGTGAAAACTTAAAACTTGTAAATAACTGTTGGTTTTTTTTTAAATTTGATATGGCGAAGAAAAATTTAATAATTTGTAAATTGACACAAAAAAATATTTCAATTAAACTAGGATCACTCTATTCAAAAGACTCATTCATGAATCTATTTGCTCTATGCCAGCTGTTAAAAGGTCGTTGACCAAGACTTTTTTTTTGTTCATAGTCTGTTTATTGTTAAAAAGATGAATATAATATTGTTATTGATTAAGTTAAATTTTACCTCAATAATGTGCCATGTCAATATAACTTTTTTTTTGTTCGATATTTAAGAACCTAAAAAAGTCGGTCTATCTCAATATACCTACATTCTTGGCAGAAATCCTCCGCCGCAGAACATCGTTTGGGATTGGCTCAACTCACTTTAGAACCTTCCTGCACTCAGCTCTGGTCCGTCGATCGCGGATGTGCTGCGGTAAGTACAATCGAACAAGCTATTTGGTACCTATACAGGCAAAAATATTTATCTTACCCCTATTTATCATGCCTGTAATCCCCAAAGGATTAGGCAGAGGTGTACCTATAGTACACCCACATTTCGTCAGTTATGTTTAAGTCCAATGTAATAGGGGGCAAGCCTATTACCATCAACCGGGCACAAATCCAGACTCCGGGTTGCTACTGAGAAATTCCAGATGGAAATACCCAATAAGACTTTACCTGACCACTACACTGTCTTGAGTGCGTAATAACTTTATATACTTATGACGTAAAGATTGTTTTTTTTTAAATAGTAATTTTTAACTTCTCAGCACATTCACAAAACAGTTTAAAAGTAGTTGCAAGTTAGCTGGCTGTATACTAAATAGCTAGCTCGAGTGTACATCACTACGTAACAAGCACGCGACTATAACGTAGTACACTGTTGAAAACGATCAGCACTCACGGACGGTTCGTGACAATTTTTATAAGATCCTCTTTCGAATAAAAATAGCGGACGTGATTTTTAGTTTTCGGTTTTGTGTCGATAAATATAGCAAGGCTTTGTTAGCAGAGTATATTGTATGTCCTTTTTGTAGGACAGAACTGGACTTAAGCTTACGTTAAGCCTTTTCCCGGCTTCGTCTTTTGGTGTAAGTAATGTTTTCAATTCTACGGCCTTTTTTCCGTTATAATTTTATGAGGCCCATAAATATTGAGGGCCCATAACTATTGTCTACTGTCGATGGGCCAATACAAACTGGTTAATAACGCGTTAGTTTGAAATATTAGTGCTGTTGCATTCTGGCTCTGCATTTGAGTTTGCCGCACGTTACTTTTGAGTAGCGTCATGGACGATGGGGCTAAGTGTTAGCAGGTTTAGATAATGTTTCATTATCTAATTAAGATAAAAGAGAACGAACCAATCAAACAGATAAATAGATGATCAGAGATAAACAAATTTTTTTTTGATTCGATTTTAATTCTAATTTTAAAATGTCAATCTTATTATTTTTTTTACTTAATATTTGCACAACCGAAAGGTTGAATATAGTGTAACAAACAAACTATACACCATCTAATCTCTATCCTAGCAAATAAAGTTATCATTCATTGCAAGAAACACATTTGGAAAAAATCTAAGAATCATCAAAATCTCTGATGTTGTACGTTAGACCCTGTCATTTCATCCCATTCTCAAACCTGACCTCATAATCTCACAAAACTAGACCATCCACCAACCTTCCCCCAAACCACTTATCCGATTCATAAAATGAAAACCTGTATACCGCACAACTACCCAAGCTAGGTCGCGACTGCCAACAATAACTCAATATTTCTGCAGCGATCCCGGATTGTGAACGAAGCAGTGCTGTTTAACTTCATCAAAATATATAAAGTTACCTACTGGCTTTGCTTTGAGGAGTATTTTTCTCTGTATTGAAGTTCTTTATTGATTTAGTAACGAGGAATAAGCCTGGGTTATAGTTGTTTTTTTTTTTATTTTAGATGTTCTCGTGGCTATGTAATAACACGGGTCGATCCATGGATGGGTGACCATCTTTACATACCAAGACCCCTCCATGCCTCGGAAAACATGTTAAGCCGTTGGTCCCGGCTGTCATCCGTGGATCTTTGACAGTCATTACGAGTCGTCAGAAGCCCGAAAGTCTGACAACCAGTCTTACCAATAAATAATATATTATGTCCTGTAATAAATGTATGTACCTACCTAATATTTGCGCGCCACACTTGGCAGAATGTGACGATACCTGTGACTAACCTTAAGACCATTTAATGTACCATGTTCTGACAAATAAATAAATGATTATGATTATGATTATTATGATTACCAAGGGGTATCGTATTACCCAGTCTGTGTTGTCGAGGTCAGATAGCCAGTCGCTCCATGTAAAATACTGGTATTCAGCTGTATCCAGTTAGACTGGAAGCCGACCCCAACATAGTTGGGAAAAGGCTGGGCAGATTGATTGATCGTTTTATAAAGTTGGGGTACAATCGCATTCGGCAGTGCTTGGTTATCCTTGCTCATTTCTATTGTTCTTTATTTCAGGGATGATAGGCTCGCGTTTGACCCAGATTTTCATCAGATATAAGAACTACCTTATCATCAGATAAGCTGTTTATCTACCTATTGACTGATTGACTGACTCATCAACGACCAGCCCAAACCTTTGGACCTAGAAAGCTGAAATTTTGCATAGAGGTTCCCTTTATAATGTCGACAAGGAATAAGGAAGACATTGTCGGTAGCACGTGGATATTTTCCGACATCCACGGAATAACGGAGCTGGCATAAGCTAGTCTGATGATAAATGATGATTCTTTCGAAACAGGTGCACGCTTGCCTAGAAGTGACCGAGACTTGAAAGACTCCCAGGTGATAGCTGGCAGTAAACACAGACTAGCAAGAAGTTCCACTCCTTACCTTACGAACTATGAAACTGTTACACAATCGTAAACGTTTCTTTGTATAAGTAAGAAAAGGTTGTATCCTAGAGAAAAAATTCACCTGTCATATTATTATGATTTTTGACCTTTAAATTGACCCGTGACGACCTTTCAAATATGTAACAAAACGCCGTTTCGAGATCCAAATCATAAAATGGCGGCTATTCGAGTTAGCTGTGGCAGAATCGTCATCGAATTCAAGTGTGAGTGAAATGTAGGACGAATTTGTGAACGAATTTAAGAATACTTGTACACCGAATTGATAGCTCGGGACGAAACCGTCGTATCGATCGATTTTGACATTGGCCAGATATTTGTGTTAAATTCAGATGTCATCTTCTTTTAGAATCGATGGCAAAGGTAAAAATATTAAATTTATTTATTTATTTTTGAAAAACAAACAGTAGTATATTAATTAAAAATGAACGGAAATAACTTAACATTAAGGGTCTGTTTAACCACCTATGATTAGTTCCTATTAACTTACTTAGCAGATAATTTCATACAAATTCTGTTCCATTTTTGAATTTATTCGGTAAGTAGTGGCTATTCGGAGATCATGAAATAGGGCCTTAACCTAACAAATATACTACCCACTACATTGTCCATAGATTACAACTTAAGATATTTACAAACTAATCGCAAACATTAACAGTATCAGGGCAACATCAATTAAATTAACAAAAAAATAATAATAATAAACTAAAAATAACGTTATGCTAAATGAGTTGGACCCAGTAGGTGATCACGCCAAAAGCAGCTATATGGATACTTTGGACACTCCAACATTTATATAGGTCATTGGCACAGTTTGGTCAGAAGCACCGAATTCGCACTGGGGGTCGGTTGGGTCAATCATTCCCCATTTTGCTAGATTGTGCTTGCATCGGCCTACTTGACCGCAGTATATTGAATTCAGAGGTGATTGCAGGTTTATTTTCATAGAAGCGGTGATAGGTACCTACTGAGAATTCCAATGGTATCCTTTGAGGCTTTGACCAACAAGAACCTTTGACCATCTGGCCTTAATTCTACAAACATCGCAGTGTTAATATTCATCCTAGCATAGCTTGTGTGATAACCTCATTTACAGTGTCGTAAAACTGTACTGCCTTTTATCTTTCTATCATCCTCATCTCTTGGCACCCGCCATGATATAACAGCGGCATTGCCAACTCATTTTCATATAAACTAAATGCATGAGAATTAATGCGACAGATTTAAATGTAATTTTATTTACTAGTTATTTTATATTTGGCTCACATTTAATTTCATCTTCTGAAAGAAGAAGCCTGAAAGTGGCACCGGTGACTGAAAAGTTGAGCAGAAATCGATTGTCATGATATGGGCATGTGATGCGGAGGAATGAAGAAAATGTCGTGAGGAAAGTTTTGAGTGTGAATGTCGATGGCTTTAAGAGTAGGGGAAGACCAAAGAAATGATGGATGGACTGTGTGAAAGATGATATGGCTAGAAAGGGGGTGACTACCGAGATGACGACTAGTAGAGAAGTATGGAAGAAACGGACATGTTGTGCCTACACCAAATAAATTGGGATAAGGGCAGGAAAATTATGATTTAATTTTTGTCTTCTGCCAATTGACCTTTAAATAGCCTGAATGAAAAGCGACTAACAAAAGGTAAATATAAGGCAGATGTGAGTAGAAACGCCGGGGGACGCCCTAGGACATATAATATGTATAGTTTTTATAGCTTAATACTCGCAACAGGGGCGTACGTGTATGACCACACTTTTATGAACGTAAACGAAGCAAAAGTAGTATGTAAGGATCGTAGCAGGTGGCGATCTATAGTTTCTGCCTACCCCCATGGGAAGAAGGCATGAGATGTATGAGTTTAAATAGACTGTTGAATGACGTGGGATAATTGCCGACATCTACGCGGACGAAGCCACGGGCAAAAGATAGTGTGTAATAAAGGACACTGTGACTTTGAAAGACTAAGGGTGGGTTGTATCATCTTAATTTAACAATAACAAACATCGCACCATGATATTTGTTATTGTTAAAGTAAGATGGTGCAACCCATGTTTGTTAAAGTTCCTGTTAGACAAAAAATGGGTTGTTCCATTTGATAATTTGTTAGCTGACGTCATAACTTTAACTGTAACCTTAACCGCCCATGCTTCGCTGGTTAAAGTTATTGTTAAATATCTGTAACTTCTGTCAGATGTCATGTCCCTGCTCCGAACTTTATCTTTTACATTTAATATGACGGTGCAGCATCAGGTAGTCATTCTGTGGTGGTGGTGGTTAACTTTGACGGAAACTATAACCTAGCACTTGGTGCAACCCACCCTTACTAGTGGCAGCAATCCAACACCAACCTTATTGTAACGTAAATAAGGATTACTGTGATTTTGACAGTGATGCAAACTCGGAAATAAAATTATTGTGAATGGACTAAATGTCGGTCAGTCTATCCTTTGACTATACATAGTGATGCTGATGAAGTTCCACATTCATTAACTAGAAAGGTGTTATTACAGTTAGGCACAGAGTCATTACTAAGTATTATATTTTGTCCATTAGAACAATTTTGTGTTACGTCTCTGTTATTATTTTACTAACACGTAATTGTTTCTCGATTTTCAATGTCTGTAGTACTGTCAAGGTTATGAATAGGGTACTTGATTGATAAGACTATTAATTATTACTTTGATGGTTCGCATTCAATCTGAATGATGTTGTGGCGGAGCGAATGTAGTTTGTATAAAACACGTATGATGTCGCTTAAGTCGTTTTCATGTCTGGTCAATAGCTATGTGAATATTCAGGCATTTGTTTAGCCAATGTCGTCAGAGATTTTAGCTTAATGAAATCGGGGAAATTAATTGTTAAGCAAATTGACTACTAACTTGCATCCGTGTAGGTATTATTCAAATCACAACTACCGTCGAGTCGCCTCCGAATCGCAAGTTATGTGCAGAACGCTCCCGCTTTTGAACATTGCTTTCTGGTGAAATCTTAAAGTTTCTCAATAAATAAATGGACCTGCATCTGTGCTTCATCAAAAACTTATAGTGTTGTGTTGGATTTTGGAGTTTCAACCAGTCCACCGGTGGATTTAAGAAGATTTGGCTCGCTCCGGCCGGCAGCCCAGTGGTCATGCGTGCACGAACCAGGAACCATCATCTTCCTGGATCTGTCTGAGTGAGATCTCTGCATAGCAAATGTACGTGGGCTTAAATTGCTGCAAATTCATCCCAAGTTGTATTGGTTTTGTTTTGTCGAAGATTCAATAATGAGAAATTTTATTTTTGTTCTTGAGGTCCGCCATATTGATACATAATTTAGCAATTTTCTATTTAGTCTTAAAACTACGCTTAAAGGTGCACGCTATGTACACGCCTCAACATACTTTTTGGTAAATTAAAAAGCATCCGTATATTCAAATAACACCACCATTCTTTGACAGTTGTATGAAATGGCTATGACATAGCAAATTGACGTAGGGTGTCAATTTGCTTAACAATTAATTCCCTTTATTGACAGAAGCCCAACATGAGATTTGACCTTTAGTTCGTAACTACTAACATCGACTTCGAAATCGTATAAAAAAAAACAACTTTTTTAATATTAATTACAAACATAATTACATGTTCAGTTTAGGCGTGTTGCTGATAGCTCAATTTGCCTGAAAAACTTTTAATTACTTTAATTTTTTTTTAAACCAAAGGAAATAAGAAAAACTAATTGGCTTTGAAAAGCGAATAGTTCGTTTTTTAAACGGTCTGCAACAGGATCCTTTTTTCTTATTTTCCATTAAATTAGTCTACCTATGCAGCGTGATAAACTGTTGCTAAAGGTTCTTTTTACAAACCGTTTCTACTTTTAGTAATCTAATGTAAATGTTGGACTTTACAATTTGTCGCCCCTTACCTTTCGTTTTCTATAAAATTTTATTAGGTTTTTCTTTAAGCAAATGATATATTTATAATTCGCTTTTCGTATCTGTATACACGTAACGCACTACCTATAACGTTGTAACGTGCATGTAGTTCCATACATTTTATTAATGTAGACGCCCACGATTAATATCGCCCAGTTAGAAATGATAAAAACGCACAAAGGAGGTTTTCTACCATACAATTACTAGCTAGATGCAGGTAAGTAAGTCATGACTTTCATAACTCATGTCATGGTCAGACTTTGCTCTATTATAAATATTTTGGAATGGGAAACTATCTTCAAGTTTCTAAAGAACAGTGGGCTTAGTGCAAGTTTTTATACTTACTCGATCGCGTTTACGTTAACGTTGACGTATGTCAATTCGTATGGAATAATTGTGTTTCCCATAATAGTCACCAGGCGGCTCTTATTCATTTTCAGTACAACCTGACGTTTACGTTAACGTGATCGAGTAAGTATGAAAACTCACACTAAGGCCACTGACCGACTCTTTAGCAATTCAAAAGTGTCTGTAAATAGATTAATTGAAATTGTTTGAGTTTGAGTCTAACAAAAGCATCATCAACATTTCCAATCAAAATATCGTTAAACCCTATAACCATTAAACGTAGCCATTATACCGAAAACTTCCAATTAAGCGCCTAAACAGTGCGTAAAACGGGCGTAAACCGAAAACAAGCCGCCATAATTGAAACTATAATATAGCTAACGCCATTAATGTATTAATTTGTACAAGACGCCTGTCTACAGGATTACTCTAATTCCTTGGTTAACGACGACGAAATACATCGATTACAAATTGATATCGATTAAGAAATTAATCGAGTCAACTGTTGACCTGTCAATTTATATACTCGTAAGTACGGTAGAATTGGTAGAATTACTCGTAGATATATTCTACGTCACGTCACGTCGGAGTAGTGATGACAGGCGCTTGACTTTGTGTAAACTATTTCATCACCGCTGCTCTCAAAACGGTGAAGGAAAACATCATGAAAAAACCGGCATGTCCTAGAACCAAAAATTCGACGACATGTGACATCAACCAACCCGCACTGGGCCCGCGTGGTGGATTACGGCCCACTACCCAAAAGTGACCTGCGTCCCAACAGTGGGAACATTATAGAATGACAGGACTCAACATTTTGTGATTCAACATTTTGCAAATTCAACAATGTGGGTCCAGAAAATTCAACTTTTTACGAATTCAACATTTTGGTATTCAACATTTTGCGAATTCAACATTTTGCAAATTCAACATTTCGCAAATTCAACATTGTAAGTAATCCAGAAGGGATTATATTCCACGTCCATATTATTATTGGTTTTTTAAGTTTTTATAGCTACCACTTGCTGGTGTTTAATGATGATGATAACCAAGCAATACCATCAAATTGTAAAGTTCTTTTCATGAATATACTTGTGATGGTTAGTGTAGCGTATGGCAACATTATAATAAACTAGCACAGTGGTGGGGCACGCCCGCAGAGTGGGAGTGGTCACTTGCTTGCTAGCGCTCCAACGATGCGGACGTGTGACCTGTGCTGTTGTACAGTGAAGTGTTGTTTAATTTACCTATCCGAATACTTCCTACAATATGGTGAACACCACAGCATATACGTATGCGTGTGTGTGTGTGTGGACGTGTGTGTGCGTGATTATCCGAGTTGGTGTTTTATTAATACTAGTTTAGACCTACTGTACAGTTAGCAACTAGCTCAGTGCAAATGCATAGACTACGTATCCACAGAAGCGGTAGCCAATATTTTTTCTAAAATACGAATTCCCTCACGTTGTTTACCCAAACAATTTAAAGTTAGTTTTACCCGCACATATTTGAAATTCCCTTTGCTACCCGCTTCGAAGCAGCACCCGTTTACATCTACGCCTAACCACACAGCTATCATCGATATAAACCAGTATCGATTTGCGAGTACTCGAGAAGTCGATGTATCGAATCGTGAAATCTGTTACTCGCAACCGTCGGCTTTCCGATAAATACTTCACACTGCTTTATAGGTATTGGGAACTCATTCCTACATAAAATTATTCTAAGCAGAAAGCGTTATTTTCATTTCCTGTAGCGTTTCGTGTTTACACTAGCGGAGTAAGGAATAATGGGAGAAAATTGCTGGTAAATAATTTATAACTATACGTTTTCTGAGAAAGTATTGAAAATACTGGTTTGCATAGTTAATTAAATATAAACACTACATATTGCATATCAAAGTCCACCAGCTGCGTTTGTCTGTATGTCTGAACGCGATAAACTCAAAAACTATTAACAATTTACGGGATCGGAAATGTAGTCGTAGTTCGTATCTTGCAGCAACATTTAATTCAAGCGTGACCGGCATAATTTTAACTAATCAAAGTCCTCACGCCGCCGCGTCTGTGTGTCTGAACACGATAAACTCAAAAACTACCAAACGAATTTTCATACGATTTTCACCAATGGACGAAGTGATTCATGAGGAAGGTTTAGGTGTATAATTCATTTTTATACATTCATTTTTCAGTTGAAAGTAAATTGTCTGAAATGTGAATATACTTGTTGACGACATCGGAAAAAATCATATCGAGCGACTGGGAGCTTTACTGTCGTTCGGCGCGTAAACCAATAGAGTATAAAACAATGTATTTCGGAATGAATACATTGTTTACCTGGATTAACACATACGGTACTTTTAATCCCGGTAGTTCATTCCCGTCGGATATTTTCCGACACCCACGCGGGCGAAGCCGCGGGCAAAAGCTAGTGTGAAATAAAGTAAATTCGTAGAATAGTGGAATAAACCAGGCTGAAGTTTCAGAGAAATCAGACAGCGAAAACCTAAACCTAACAACAATTACAGTAATTAATTTTATCGATGTTTGAACGAATAGCTAGCTTTACCTCTTTTTACATTGACGAATTTGCTCAAGAAAATCAAAAACACAGAAAATGGTATAATAGATAACGTAATACCAGAATCTAAAACAAGCTCAGACACAAGACATACGAACATAGCTCGAGCTTATCCCAATATTACAGGCAGAAAGGCACAAGATGTCAGAGAGATCAGGCGAGCAAGATTAACGCGCTGGAAACACAGGGGCTCAGAAAAATATGGCAAATTACGCTCTCGGAACGCATACGGAATCATAAGGTACAGGTTTGTAAGCGAAGGTGGAAAAATGATGAAAGGCGCGCCTTGGGATGTATTGAAATATTGGCTCGAGATATGAAATAAACAGATTGGAGAACAAAGAAGAAATATTGAAAGATTGGATTAGAATAGAGAGGGATTTTAAAGCCAAAAAGATTCGGAGTAAAAGCACTTAGCAGACACTCAATAAAAATCTGAAGTAAACGAAGTAATGAAATAAGCTACCTCTCTCAATTAGGGTTCGAGTAACGACCCATCTTTAAACACTACCCTTGAGCAACAAAACCTCCAATCCAAATAAACAAACCTTTTATTGGACTGGAGTACACTTCAACACTTCTTCATAAAAAAATGTTTTGTCAATCCACCTACTATACTTAACCCTCAATCGTAACAAAGGGTCTAAGTATCGCACACGTTCCCCACTTGAAACCATCGAGTAAACAGGACTGTAGGCATAAACTCAATGCCCTAGGTCGGGTAACCCTTCATTAGTGGCGCGGTCTTTTTTACCAGCGCACATTTCAAAGCGCCGTTCTTGAGACGGATCTAATTTGTTTCTTTTCAAGCACGGCCTCGCTTCGTTCGTAGCTGATTGCGAGCGCGTTACTCGCTCATCTATTTGTATTGCCCTTGTCTGCAATTTGTTTAGGTAAGACATTCGGGTCTGATGACAGCAAATCGGAAAAAGACAAACATTTTTTTTTCCTCCTGCAAATCGGTTTGCTGAATCAGCTGATGGGGAGAAAAAACAATTGCGGCATTTCACACGTAGGGACGTTTGTATTGTAATCTCGTTTGGTGGCGCTCTCAGGGGATGTTAAAACCTCATTAAAAAGGCAAAGCGGCTTTATTACTTTGCAATTCTGCGCTGACACATCTTCACGGGGTGTGTGGTGGTGCAAGTGCAAGCAGTGTGAACGGAGCACGCTTTGTTCGGTAAAATGTGTCTAACGAGGTGCCTGGTGAAGCCGGTAAAGGGTTAGATGCGGCATCTTGTTCTTATTTACGTGTTAATACCGGGGATAGGAAACAAGTGAGTTTTGCATGCTATGGGAATTTTCAATGCAGCTCTCGAATATTATATGAGGTACGAGTTATTCCTTTTGCTTTTTAAAATACGGGAGCTCGTAATAGTTTCTTTCTTTTATTTCTACTTTGTTCTCTTTCATTTATTAGTAACTCAGCTTCGTGCAAAATCAACATTAAGTTGGGTAAGTTTCATGAATAAAATAGGCACAATTATATAATAAACTAGCTGCGCTCTGCGGTTTTACTCGCATAAGTCTCGATCCCGTAGGAATATCGGGATAAAAGTATTATATGTCCTAACCCAGGTCATGGTCGACCTATGTGCTAAATTTCATACAAATCCGTTGAGCCGTTTTAGCGTGAAAGCGAAACAAACAAACAAACTGAATTTCGCATTTATAATATTAATTAGTATTATTTTAGTCTAAGTCAACGGTCCACCTAAATTATAGGTGTTCGGAACTAAAATATCCGTAACACCAACTAAAAGGCTAAAAACGTATTTTAGTTAGGCTACAGCAGTGCGATTCTGTAACCATCTCACCGTGAAAACTTAGGTGAAGTGAGCGTGGAGTGAGCTGTCAATAGTGTCAATTCCTAGCAAATCAAACTCACTTCACCTAAGTATTCACGGTGAGATTTTACATAATCGACCGGCAGGTTACTTAAAAATAACATAAACAAATGGTCGAAAAATTTATCACAAGACGAAAATATCCAAAAAAGCTATTTTGCTGTAGGTATGTATGTACGTCAACGGGCGAGCACTCGAAAGATTACTGTGTACCAAGTACCAAGCGCGCAGTGGTTACGACACACTACATTAGTAACTCCTAATTACACAAGCTGTGTTTCGTCCACCGGGTTTGCCTGCAAACGGAATTAGGCCAGGGATTGCGAGTGAATGAATGAATGATTTATTTTCTGGCTAATTCAACGAGCAATAGGGGCTCATTATGTTACATAAGCAGTTTAAGTGTTAAGTAGGGCTCTTTATACGGTTCTCAATATAAATGTAACTAAGTAGTTGGTCTATTTTATGTTTACGGAGATAGTGGCTTAGTCTTTTACAAATAAAGTTGTGGAGAAGAGTTTACAGAATACAGTAATCCCCAATCTTTTTGGCCGGGTTGAAGTTAGGGGCGAGCCGACGCACAGAATGCAAGATGGCGGTTGAGCTCACTTCAGTCCGGCCAAAAAGATTAGGGATCCACATGATGATGATGATGATTAGAGGACTTACATGTTTATTAGTGGTATCGGCATTGAGGTTCCCTTTATAATGTAGACAAAGAATAAGTAAGAAATTGCTGGTAGTACGTTCCCGTGGGATATTTTCCGACATCCACGCGGGCGAAGCCGCTGGCAAAAGCTAGTGTTATATAAATTTCTTTCACACTAAAACTTCTCTCAGTGTCGATTTGTGTTTGTTTGTATGACACAGCATTAGTTTGAGTTTTCATAAATGATATGAGCCTACTTAGGTTTACGAAAAATACTAAAAATTTAATGTCCATATGTGATTACGGGTCGTCAGTAAGTACAGTAGTACTCAAGTAATATGGCTTATAGATGTACCTGCGCAGAAGATGAATTTTCAAAGCGCGGGAAATGCTATTGACCAATCGACACGCTCCACGCTTTTTCCTGTACCGCTATTGGTCGGTAGCTGCCGCCATGTTAGCGCGCGCCGCATGACAGCCGCCATACTTGCGAGTGAGACGGAACTAACAGCTGCAGTGTATTATGAACCTTATAGTAGTGATGTAAGATTGATTGTAAGTTTTAATTATTCTCGTTAATCTTCGGGGCCATACTTTCTTTTCTGTGCGAACGAAGATTCACGACGCGCTTTATTAGTTGAGTACTACTGTACCCTATTATGAGATGAGATGGCGGGATGAGCTGGACTCCTTTAATAAAGATTGGTCCTTGGCAGCTCTGGATAGAGAGAGGTGGAAAGAGAGTAGGGAGCCCTTTGTCCAGCAGTGGGACAATTGTGGCTCGTAAAAAAAAGTACCCTATTAATAAATAAAATAAAAATATAATCTCCTCATCTTATACTTATTAAATCTCGTAAATATTTTACTTTCGCACCCAAACATTAAATTCTCCCACCCCTGCTCATCCGCCAAATTCTTTCTACAAAATAACGACGCCATATTTTAAAAAAGATCCACAAATTCCATTACTAAATTGAATAAATACGGATGTGGAAATTTTTTTAAGGGTTTCATTCATTTTAGAACTGAGAGGTACGGTGGAAGTCACTTACAGCAATATCTCAAGAAAACCACAGCACTCAAGTAACTAACTTTTATATACTGAGAGTAGGTAGATGTGATCATGTTGCCGAGTTGTTTTACAGTGAGAAAAGTTACAAATACAAGCAAAACTACAGTAAGTATGTAGGTAAGTTCTAATGTCATTTGAGAGTAAAAAATAAATAAGAAAATGTTTAAAAAAATGCCGTAATCAATAGGTTTATAAAAGTAGGTAAGTAAGTACCTATTTCATTTATGGGAATACTGACGCTCAATCAATTCAAATAATTAATGATAAGCCATCAGAATAAGTTAACCCTTCAACATACCCTGCTTTCCTTTAACAGAGATCAAAAAAATCCGTTGTTTCCCCATAAAAGTACTAACAAAAGCAAACAACACCCCTGAAACAACACTCTCTAATTCAACCTTTTCAATTTTGCTTTAAAAAAGCGAAATTAATTACCGACGCGATGCTACGTAAAGATATGTAAATCGAGACGCCATTAAGGAATCGATTTTTAAAAGACATTATTCAGGCAAACAGGGATGGGTGGGGCAGCCCTAATTCTGTGTTAATTATTCAACGTAGCAATCGGACCATTAGACTCGGTTCAGATGTTCCTTTGTTTACTTTGGATTTTAGCATCTTATGTCTGCTTGGAAGGTTGTCATTTGTGATGTTTTATGCAATTTCATTGGTGAATCATTGTCTAGGTTTCCATACAGAAATAGAGTCTAAAACTTGCTTTACTCTCCTACAGAATAATTCACGACTCTCAAGCTAACTAAAAATTCTGGTCAAACTGAAAAATTCTGGTCATCAGCATCACAAATCGTGAACTATTTCTATCGAAAATAGGCCATTAGGAACACTATGTGTACAGTGGGCCGCATCAATTGGGTACCTCAGTTGTATTAAAATTTTAATACTGGGGTACCCAATTGATGCAGCCCACTGTACATAGATACAAAGAGCATTCAAAACCTTACAACAACCCCCAAATTAAATGTGTGGTGAACCAAACCCAAATACACCTCTGACTGTCTAAATGAGAGATACGAAAGGTCCCTTTCGCCAACTTTCTAATCCAAACCTCCCAAACTCTTCAGCGGCAAGGCGGGACCTGCCGAAATCAATTAGCCTTTGCACACAAAGCCTCACTGAACAATTTATGTGTGTGAACAGCTGATTATGTGTGTGCAAAACTGATTGTGTGAGAACAATGTTGACGATCGCTTTTACAGTGAGCTTTATAAGGCTTAAAAACTCGATAGCCGGATCTCTGGTATCGTTTTTGTCATCATGTTAGGAGTTATTGTGTATGTTAATGTGTGTGTGTGTGTGTGCTTAGTTTTAAATAGACAGTTTTAAGAAGGGTGGGCCTTTGAAGGATTTTGGACCGCATTTGATGGGATGGGAAAAATTACACACTACGTCAATTTTCCGCGTGAGCCATTTACACCTGTCAAAGAATGACAGTTATGATTTGATTAAGTACACTGATCAGACCAGAACAAAGTAATTCTTAAGATTTCTTTCCTAAAAGTAATCATTATAAATAATAAGAGTAGTCCTGACTGACTGACTCATCAACGCCCAGCCCAAACCCTTGAACCTAGAAAGCTAAAATTTTGTACGGAGGTTCCCTTTATAATGTACACAAGGAACAAGGAAGGATTTCCTGGTAGTACGTTCGTACGTAGGATATTTTCCGACATCTACGCAGGTGAAGCCGCGGGCAACAGTACCGTATAAATATGTTTTTTGAAGTAAAAACTTATTTAAGCACGTTGACTTTTGGTAGGGGGAAATCGTACGGCTTTGCGTCACCGCGTCACCTCGATATGATATGCATATTTTGTTGTTTAAGTTTTCACTTCTGTCGGCAGTCCCCATGACTGTCAATTTTTTTTTTTTTTATAAAATCGAGTCCCCATACGTCAGATAGCGCTCCATAACCGAAGTAGTAGATGTTGGAGAAAAAACAGCTAGGCTGAAGTGCGAGTGGGCCGGACACGTCGCACGAAAGCACCCGGAGAGATGGGCAAAGATCGTCACTCACTGGACGCCTGAGGGAGGACATCGCCGTCGAGGCAGGCCACGGCGAAGGTGGTGTGACGATCTGATAAGGTTTGCAGGGCCAACATGGCCAGAGATCGCACAAGACAGGCCAGTTTGGAAGGAAAAAGGGGACGCGTTTGCCCAGCAGTGGGACACCATGTAGCCTAACAAAAAAAAAAAAATAAGATCAGAACTCGTTTTATTATTATGTGCATTTCAAAATTAAACAAATCATAATGAGCTAATGCGGCATCATTAAAACCACGTTGGAACACACGATTAGCACGAATCGTGAGAGTAGTGAGTGATAAGGGATTAGATAGATACGCGTATTGATAAGGAACATACGTGATATATGTGCACCGTGCCCATACAGCGTTGTCCAGAGTAAACGTATATAGGACTAAGAGATGATAATATTGACTATGACTTGGTATAAGTATAAAGTATGTTTGTTTTTATACTATTGGTAAAAACATTCAACACAACAAGAAGTATGAGATAGATACGAATCCATCTTTAGAATAACAAAATCTACGGAAGATAGATACCAAGGCAAGTGGTAGGTATGAAGAAAAAAAAGATATACGAAAACCTAAACTAACGTCTTTAAATCTAAGACCCTCATCATTAGGTCAGAATTATAATTCCTTGAATCTAATAGCAATTGAAGTGATTTGATTGCATTTTAGATTCAGAATATAAAAACCTCAACTCAAAAACATATTCCTATAAAGAATCACATCAAAAGGGTAGAGAGCACAAAATACTAGTATAGATTAGGTCGCATATCAGCCGAAACGAGCTTTAGGCGTCAACTGATATCTACATCCAATCAGCCTGGATTCAGGTCCAGCACTTTTTGTACTCCAAGTAAATACGACAATCGTAGTTGGAAAAGAATCTGCCACCAAAACTCCTAGCCTTCATATCTAATTTTCAAAGAGGTTGAATACAAATGCGAGTCGAACCAGAGACGAAAAGTTCAGCTATGCTCAAAGTTTCTTTGATAGACAGAATTCGTAACTAGAATGACTAGCAAGTACTCAAAAAAGTAGGTTTTGTGAGTAAACAACTAGTTCAGTCGATGAAAGGCCCTTTTAGTTAGCACCAGAGCCTTCTAAAAAGGAGCTATGATTGAAAGGACTGGTTTGTATCGTTCGTTCGATCATTCGATTCCATTCAGAGTTTAAATCGATTCATCAACAGGATATGACAAAGTTTCAAACGTTGAGGCTTGCTGGTTGTATTACAATCACTCAATGAGTCACACATTGTGCTTTTTTCAAGATTTGTAATAACACTGGCCACAATAATAACAATGAAACATTAACCATCTTAAATAATGGAACATCGGGTATACTCAAATATTTTCATTACTGATTGAGACCTCCCAACATCAGGTGCTCTTGCAGTTTTTTGTCATAAAAAACCTATCGTCTAAAGATCAGATTAACCGCTCAAATCTTTATAGAGATGGGGTCCGAAAAACTATGAAATGTCGAGGTTTACGGCCACCGTAGGAAAAGGTTATTGAATCCGATTTATTGGGGACCCGAGTTGGGGAGATTATCCTGCCCCTGATCGGGAGCGGTATGTACCTACGTCTCTTCTGGAAATTTTAAAGGAACAGATGGTATGGATGATGTTGGATTGATTGTAAGCTACTTTTAAATTGATGGTAGAATGAAAAAAAAACCTGCCTTACCTTACCTTGATAAAGGTAAGTAAATAAAGGGTTTGGTTAGTTTACAGTGTTTTGGATATACTTACTCGTAATTATTGCAAATATAAGATTTAAAAAATACTAGATTTTTAGGTCGTCGATCTCAGAGCAAAAATTTTAGTCCTATTCAAAGGTTCAAAATTCTATAACAAAAACCTTTTAAAAAAAATATTTTGGTTTCAAAACACTTGTGTGTTCGACATTCCATAGTGACGTCAGTTACTGTTGTCGAGCCTAAAGGTAACATAGTTAGACCGATGAAAGTCCCGAATAAACACCACAAAGCTTTGACCACGACCAACTAGTACTTTCAAAGAGAACACTGATTTGTACAACTATGATACTCCTTTGATCTGTAATATCGGTACCAGCTGTGATTATAAACGTAAATGAATTACCAATGCAATTGCATGGATATAGATCTAAACCAAATTATGTTAGAATTAACGTTTCTGTATTTGACGCAGTTTTATGTTGAGATCTCACATAAGTACCTACAGTAGTACCCAACTGATAAGGCGCGTCGTGAATCTTCGTTCGCACAGAAAAGAAAGTATGGCCCCGAAGATTAACGAGAATGCTTAAAACTTACAATCATCCTTAGATCATTACTATAAGGTTCATAATACACTGCAGCTGTTAGTTCCGTCTCACTTGCAAGTATGGCGGCTGTCAAGCGGCGCGCGCTAACATGGCGGCAGCTACCGACCAATAGCGGTACAGGAAAAAGCGTGGAGCGTGCCGATTGGTCAATAGCATTTCCCGCGCTTTGAAAATTCATCTTCTGCGCAGGTACATCGATAAGCCATATTAGTTGAGTACTACTGTACCATGTTCTCATTAATAGTTATTTTTTATTATTAGATATTCTGATAGACTGAACATACCCATCCAGAGAAACAAAATACTATGTCAAGCTTTCAGCAACTTTAGGTGGACTATATAGATAATCAGAACTTTTTTTTTTCATACATCCATTCCTTTACCTAATAAACTCATCATTCTCCTGCCCATATCCCAATATATTTGGGGTCGGCGCAACATGTCTCTTTTTTCCATACTTCTCTATTAGTCGTCATCTCGGTAGTCACCCCCTTTCTAGCCTTTTTACCTATCAATATTATTTCAACAATGAAATTCAAAAGTAAACAGTCAACAGTATATCCGACATTTAATTCCACCAAGAAAAAGCTTCTAAGAACAAATACTTAACTCGACGTATACTTTCAGCCGTGTCTATCTAATCTGTCCGTTAAGGCGCGGCTCGCGATGTTAGAACCACTTTCCCCACTTAATTGGCGATAACTACACCGATACGGTTCCGAACCGGTTCCGATTGCGATCCCGTGGTGTATTCTTTCTTGTTAGTCGACTGACTAATCGGTTTGTGCACAACGTTAGGTGGAGCGGTTGAGGAAAATTAGAAGATTCCGGATTTATTTAGTAGGTTCAAATGTCTGTAAGTATAGTGGAAGAAAACATTGAAAGTGAATTCTTTGATGGGTTGAGACTAAAAATTGGGAGAAGATGGATTTTGTGAATTATGGATAGCAATGTTGAATAAATTCAATCCGTTTTTGACGTAAATCCATCCGAGAATGCCTTATCCAGAATTTACCTATCTTGCGGCATGAGAATAGAAGGAACTGAGTATAAGCAGAAAATTCAGCAGTATTTTCTGCAATACTCAATCGAATGGCTCGAAGTCTATCCTCTTAGGAGTAACTTCAGGATGTGGACAATTTGAAAGTTCAAAGGCAAAGAAAAGATGAACATTTTATGAAACGATCGCTGCTTTTCATAAGCTCTTCATCTACGGTTTCATAAACTGAAAGCTATTAACATCCAATAGTTACTTGTTAAACCAGTCAGAATAATTGGAAAGGCCTTAAAGTTACCACGTAAATTCAACGCCAAACTATCGCTCAACTAAATATCAGAGATCGCTCCAACAGACTAACAAGCAAATAACAGCTTAATCAACGAAATCAGGCAAGACCTAACTGCTAATTCGGATCCCCTTAGTCGTGATCACGATCAAATATCTGCGTCAATCAAAAGGCGAGGCAGGGTAACGCGTTTAGCCCAACAAACGGGGGATAAGCTCGACACATTTGTACCGGAGTCACGCGCGATCATCCGTAACCAACAAAGGATGGGGACAATAGGTAACCTCTAAGGCATGAGGTAACAGCGATTGTGGTGGATTTGAGCAAAGCTTTTGTACTGAATTGTGAAATGGTTCTATTTGTTACTGTCATGTTGTTCAAACGTAGGGATTTGGTAGCAAGAAAAAAACAGACCATAATGTTCCCACTGCTGGGACATAGGCCTTCTCTTTGTGAGAGGAAATGTGCCATAAACCACCCTCGCAGGCCCACTGCGGGTTGCTCTATGTCACATGTCTTCGAATTTTTTGGTTCTAGGACATGCTGGTTTCCTCACGATGTTTTCCTTCAACGTTTTGAGAGCAGTGGTGATGAAATTAAATACACAAAGTACGTAAAGTGCCTGCCTGGATTCGAACTCACGACCTACTACTACTTGTAACTTTGAAGCCGGGGCCGATACCACTGGGCCAGTACTGCTCTGATTTGTTGGTAGTGTTGTAAAAACTAGGTGATAAAAGGTTGACTGGTAGAAAATGCCTATGGCATTAAGTCCGCCTCTGTACATTTGTGCTTGAAGTGTTAAATAAATAATAAATAAATAAAAATGGTGAGTGATTTTGATGACATTTTACAGGAACAGATTAGGAAGGAATGGCGTTTACAGAATATAAGCTAAAAATTATCAAGGTACTGAAAGTTATTTTGAGAAGGAAATGATGAAAATCTTCCACTTTCATCTTTTTCCTTATGGATATGTTCAAAATAACTTTAATCGTTAATGAAGCAATGCTATATTATATTCTAAATTAAGCTATAACGGTTCATATTTTATGCGAGATGATTAAAAAACCTAGACCAACTGTATTATACACACAACCTACAAACACACACAAAGATAAAATAGAGCAAGAAAAGTATTCCGGCATTTAGCGCCAGAACCGTATCCTTAATTAAGTTCACGTAGGTAATACGGTCTGGTATCCGCAACTCCACGTCAATGCGCGTATTTTGCGTATGATATTTTTAAGTTCACGTATTCCGTAGACCAAATATTTTCTACAAAAGTTTTTAGGCCACGTCTTACTTAATATGTAGAAGTGAACATATTTTCCTGATATTATATCCAGAGAAACAAATCTTCAAGTTTCCTTAATTAATTTAATTATAATATCTATCTACACACGCTCCTAAATTTCCCAGATGAAAAATGGTGTTAGTCTATACTGGGTTAGTCAACATTTTGTAATTTTATGGAATTTTGTTTTTGAAAATCGGGTCTATAAGCGTATGATTAACTGTTCGTTCATCAATCATTCCGCCCAGTATGTGGTCGACGCCTAATGTAATTATAATAACCATCAGTTTTTAAGTATACCTACTAATTTCGTCAAGGGCCGTTAGCAACGTCTTTAATCATACGTAGACACTAATTTCTAATGAGCATACTGGAGTGTCAATTGTACAATAATTTAGGGGAGAATTGAATACCTACTATAATTACTTTTTAGAAATATGATTAATCATTCTTGAATTGTGGAAGAAAATTATATGAAAAACATAACTAACATTACAAATGATGTCGAAGGATTCGATACTCATCGATCTCAATGAAGGTCCATATTGTGATTATGACCTTCACGAAAAAAAATAGTAGGTACCTAGTTTATGAAACTGTTTCATAATGAGTGCTATAAACGAAATACCACAATAATTTGTAAATGAAACATTCTTATGGTATGGTAGTATGTATTTATTCCGATTAGATTACAGAATATCTAGATTCCCAAATATATTATTTTTCTCATATTATTTTCATGTTTAAAATCAGTGTTCATAATTATATTCTTCTTCAACACGGGCTTGGTTTTTAATAATACCTACCATACGAGTGTTTTAATACCTAGTCATGTGCAGTTTCATACACTACTTTATCTACTCTCATGCATTGGGATTGAACCTACTAAATAAAAGATCAAAGTTAAAAGAGTAAGAAGTATTTTATTTGAAATCAAAACTTTTTTGGTATGCTACAAAAAAGGCGCACCCCGCGTACCTACATGCGTTCCATTAGAAAAAAATAATTGATAGAGACTCCTTGGTAATATTAACTTCTTAGATTTGCCCTGTATCGTATTGGTAAAAAAATTGTTTTATAATATTATTTTATTAGAGAAAAAATACTATGATTAAATTTTTAAATTTTGTTATTGTGTTTATAAAGTATGACAATATAATTTCGTTTTGAAGTTTATAATTCGAATTTTACGATGTGAGAGTAGATAATAGTTATTTATGCAACTGACGTATAATAAGGGGTATTAGAGTAAGGGGTATTACATGAGTGTTTTAATACCTAATTATGTACAGTTGCATACAAGACTTTATCTACATCCATGTTATCAATCCTCTATAAAAGGTTCTGAAACAGTTTTTTGCAATACTAATACTCAAATCGAACATGGCGGCCGGCGTCATAGTATACGACGTGAATTCGAATAAGTTCTTTGTTTAAATTACGGCGCTGTTGTACTGAAACGCGCGTGCATTACAATGTTCTTTTTTTGAAAACGAGTTGCATTATGAAATTCAGTACAACATTAAAACACCCGTTTGGATGCTATTATGGTTACCATGGTTACTATGACACTGGATGTTTTAATGTTGGCAATAAGCTAACTGTTTCAGAAACTTTTATAGAGGATTTATAGAATGGGTGTAGATAAAATACTTTACGGTACCTAACCTCATTTTAAAACCGTACCTAAATGCCTCATACCGTATCAATGCATCCGATCGCTTATCGCTCGTCCAACAAAGGGGACAAACCCCGGTAGCCCTACATTTTTCACAGCCCAGCTAGGTAATGTCAAGCTATTGTCTCGGCTGCATTATCGTAATTATGCTCGCATCCTACGGGACTATCTGATGACACACGGAAACAGACACAATCTGTTTGTTACAGGACTGATTAACTGCAAATGATGGATAGATAGAAAAGAGAACCAAAACATACGTACAGAAGGAACTTGACATCTTTTCGAGCTACAATTTTCATTGCTAATGTTGGCAGTATCTGAAAAATAATATGTCTCTTGCAATCTGCACATAATTTACCTAAAGGTGTTTAAAACCTTTTCATTCATCGACTGTACAGAGCACAATTTAAAATAAGAACCAATGAATTTGACTTAAGAAAACTATAAATACTATTTGTTTAGGCAGTTCCAACTTGCAAATAAAAAGAAAGAAAATGAGGGATTGCCAGATGAAAACAATAAAATTTTAGAACAACCAACGTGCGATGTCTCAATATTGCACTAATCGTTAATTCAAAGTCAACAACACCTATGAATTGTGATACTCTTCAATATACAGAGTGAAATTGAATAGATGCGACAAAATTTAAGGGGGTGTTCTACGCATCAATATGAACAACTTTTACTATGGGACCAAACCTGAAATCGCGAAAAAAAATCAGCTGTTCAGTACATTTAATGTTCGCATAATTCGTCAAAATGTACTGAACAGCTGATTTTTCCCATAGTAAAAGTTGTTCATATTGATGCGTAGAACACCCCCTTAAATTTTGTCGCATCTATTCAATTTCACCCTGTATTAGAGCTATTTGTAATTAATAGATATACAGGAGTTAATTACTGGGTCTCGAGTTGATTTGAAATCGATTATCGAATTAGGCAGTGACATGTGCGTATGTCAATGTCAAATATTGAGTTGAAGATCGTTTACACAATCGAGTTCAATATGTCGTGTTGATTGACAGCTGCGTAATAGCAATTAGAACTGGGGCACAAAAACACGTGACTTGGAATAAGCTGTCTATTTACTGTTGCTACCATACGTTGCTCTTGGTAGTAGCTTCATGTAAAATGGTATTCAGCTTTATCTGGTTAGACTGTAAGCCGACCTCAACATACAAATAGTTGAATTAGCTAGACAGATGATGACTCATCTAATATTTCAAATATAGAACTGGATGCTACTCTCCAGCTATTCTTTTCGTTGATTTTTTTTTTTTTTTTTTTATTTATTTATTTTGATTTACACGGCTTACGAAACCAATTACATAAATCAACGTATAGAAGTATAAAAGTAAAAACATAAACAAATAACAAAAATTAAATACAATTCTGCTCACAATAATTTAGGCACATAACTATTAAATTGGTGAATTCATTAGCGAACAGATCGCAGTCCGGGTTGGCTTCCACGAGCTTATTTAGTGCGGTCAGCACGCGTGGTACGGGAGACGCAGCACGGGCTGCAGTCCGACACGAAGGCACGCTTAGCAGTCGATGTTTTCTGCTACGAAGATAATTATTCGGTGTGTGGAGATTTCATCAACGTAAATAATAGCTGGCTAGCTCATCACATATTCCTCATTCGTTGGTATGTGGTACTGCACAGTTCCAGATCGACATAAATCCAAGAAGATTTCACGTGCAAGTCAAAAGTGCTACTACTAATCTCCGATCCCACTCAAATCGACCCGGTATCAAAAACTTTTCTCTACTACTACCTTATATTTTAAGTCACTTTAAACGTCAAACGCAGATCCTATAAACGAGTTTCAACTTCAGTGTTCGCCTGCCAACGTATAAGAGTACCTGACGATTTCGAAACACTTTGCCGTTATATGCGACGATATTTGGCGACGATCTCAAATACACTGGCATCGCTTGCCAAACCGACACGTGGGTATTTACTTACTCATGCACTGAATAGTGGCTTAATCTTTGAAAGATGCATTTGCGATTGTACTATTTTTTTAACTTGAACTATGACTTCTAGTAGCTTTTCTATTTAACAACTCAAAACAAATCACACAAAGCTTGCAGGTAAATGTTGTTTAATAAAAAGAATAACGTTAAAAGTTATATAATATAAGAACCTCTTAACTACGATACTAAGCCTAAAATTGTGAAAAAAGTACAGAAATTACTTTACTTATAGATTACAGCATGCTTAGCATGACCGCCATAGAAACGGGTTTTGTCGACGGAAGAATAGACAAAATGGAAGATAGTAGAAATATTTGTACCCATTCTACGCGTCTAAGCATGGCAATGTGTAGTTTTGTCTATTCTTCCGTCGACAAAACGTCATCGTGCTAAGCGTGCTGGAAAACCTAAAAGAAGTCTATGACCTTAAAATAGCATGGTAAACCTCTCAATATTGTGCATACAAACTTACATTAAATTTGCAAAACGGAATGTATGGGAGAACATGTTTTTCAACTGCAATGTTGAGTTTGTTTTTGGGATAAATTCATCCCAACTACGGGACCCTTCATTGTGCGTGGTCTGACATGCACTTGGGCGGTTTTTTGCATACAGCTCCCTGACATAGCCATCAACTTTATCAACGTAGTTTACACATTTACATAACTATTACATTACGCAATATATCCGTATAATTGACAAATGCTAAAGATATGTTAATTAAAGCATATTTGTCAACTACTATCTACGGACGGGTTATATGTACACTGAACTAGACGAAGAGTTGTGACGTCTCCATGAAATGTTCGTAGGTATTTAGTAAGTACATACTGTAAGATATGATTATTAGCTAATAGCATACTAAATCAAGAGCAATATGCGTAATATATGGTTTTATTGGAACAGTTTTTTATACAATTCGATTATCCGAATAAGTCGGTTTTCCGAACACCCTCATCCCGTAATAATTGGTTCGAATAATCGATGCTCTACTGTATTATGTTTAGGACAAGATTCAGCCACGTGAGCTCCGTTCTCTGACGCAGTCATAATATCCTCAAGTGCACAGGTGGCATGCGGCGCAAGATGGAAGGTAGGCCATTGTCTGCGGAGAGACGCTTTTTACTTACTTATCATGTTCCTAGCCTGATCCCAACTATGTTGGTTCGGCTTCCAGTCTAACCGGATGCAGCTGAATAAATGAATACAAGTATTTTACATGGAGCGACTGCCTATCTGAGCTCCACAAGACAGTTACGATGGGGTTACCCAGTCGTTACGGGTAGTCAGAAGACCGAACGTCTGTCGTCTGTCAGACGTTCGGGCTTCTAATCAGTGCAGTAGGACTGGTTGTCAGACGTTCGGGCTTCTGACTACCCATAACGACTGTCAAAGATCTACAAACGACAGCCGGGAGTTGGTACCGGCTGTCATTTAACCGGCTTTGCCGGCTTAACGTGCTTGCCGAGGCACGGAGTAGTCTCGGTATGTCAAGATGGTTACCCATCCACGGACACCCCGGCAAGCGTAGCTTAACCTGATGGATCGACCCGTGCAGCTGTTATTACTTAGCCACGAGTTTCTGCCACCCTTAATAATGACCAAAATAAAAACATTCGAACATTATTTTTCCACGAGCCACGAGCACCTCTCACTCTCTTTCTAGTGTTCTTAAATAAAATAATTCTTAATCTATAACATAGTGGAACATACGTAGGTACTAAACTGTCGGAATTAGAAAGCATTGACTATACACCTCTGGAAAATACAGGAGATGTATTGTGAAGCCATGATTGACCGACTCATTCGGTCAATGAACCCATATAATATTGAGTTGTGGCCATTACACAGGTATCTGTGGTTAACAGAATTGTGTATCGTTAGTGGGTTCCCCTGGGTAATGCGGGTTCCGTCAGAATTCTAAGAAGTCCCATATTAACCTGATTGAAGGTAGTGGAGCGAGGGATGGCTACTAAATAGGTGGAAAGTTCTGTTTTAGTGTGATTTTCGGAATTTCTCTATTTCCATAGCGAAATTACGATTTGCATTTCCGATCACGTTAATATCTTCAAAACGAATAAAAAATAACAGGCCAAGTGCGTGCCGGACCACGCATAATGAAGGGTTCCGTAGTTGGGACGACTTTATCCCAAGAACAAACTTAACATTGTATTTGGGAATGGTAAATTTTCGTCTATTTTCTATAACTTTAAAACAATTTATTTTAAAATTACAAAAAATATATATTTGAGACCCGCACAGTAACTTTCATTTGACATGTCACACGGTGAAGTTTGCAAAACTTTTTTTTTTTAATTTTCTTATTTGCCCCCCAAAAATTACCCTCACATTCTAAATTCATTTTATTTACGTTATACGACCGTGTTTTGGGTCACAGAAATTCATATTTGTACCAAATTTAATTTTAATCGGTCTATTAGAATCGGCTGTGACAGACGGACAGACACACGAGTGATCCTATCAGGGTTCCGTTTTTTCCTTTTGATGTACGGATTCCTAAAAACGAATTAAGCAAGATAGGTGGCAATAATGCAGTCCCAAACTTTCGCGTTTACGACCACCTGTGTTAAATGATCAGTGACAAATTCCCCCATAGGGTCCGAGTACAATAACCCAAAACTTATTTGGATCACTTTGAATAAATTTAAAAAAAAGGCTTAAAAGACATGCCAAGTCCTGGCACAGGCACCAGGACAGGTGCACGGCGCTCCGCAAATCGTTAAGCTGTACTGTTCAAAATAATAAGTAGTTGTACCGTTTGAGTTGCGGGTAACGTCGCCAGCAATTCCACTCCGAATGAAGATAAATGGTGAAGTCGGCTCTATAACGAGCCAAAGTCAACTGTTTTCAATTTGAGCTAAGGCTTCATGTTCAAATTCTGAGGAAAATTTCTGTTGCGACTCACGTGGGGTCCAGCGAGATTTATGCTGTATGCCTGTTGTATGTTTCCAATTTTTATAATGGACGTCCAGGAGAAGTTTATGAGCGACATTTTTCTTTGACGTTTGAATTGGTGGGTATATTTGAAATTTAGCTTCTGTCTGCGGCTTCGTTCGCTTCGAAGTCGACTGTATACTATACAAGATGTAACTTAAATAACGCACAACATCTTAAGGGGTCATTGTACGCATCATTATGAACAACCTTTAGTTTGAGACCAAACCAGAAATCGCAAAAAAAAATCAGCTGTTGCTTACATTTTGACGAGTAAGCAAGCGTTTGCACTGGCGAAACATCGCATAAAAACATATTGATATCTCTATTTCTGTCAATGTATCTAACAGAGATATCAACATGTCTTTAACTGAATGTTTCGACAGTGCAATCGCACGGTTATGCGAACATAAATGCAGCAGATTTTTTTTTCTCGCGATTTTAGTTTTGTGCCCAAACTAAAAGTTGTTCATAATGATGAGTAAAATAACCCCTTAAGAGGTTGTGCGTTATTTAAGTTACACCTTGTACATTATCTTTAGACTCAGCTTGCAGTAGCGATCCGATAATAGAAATTAATGAAAGAATTTTTGTAATCGGACCAGTAAGTAGGTAGGTACTTCCAGAGATAACAAACAATTTTACCCCTTTAAATATTTATATTTATTGTTTATTAATAAATATTACGCTGAAATTCACACTAGATACGGGAAACGCTAAATAAAATACTTTTCATTGTTAAAATAGAATTACTTGTTTTAACTAAAATTTTAGCGAACAATATTTTGTTCAAATGTTTATCCATAAAGTTTACGTAGACCTGTGTTTGTATTATATAACGAAAAAACATTACGAAAGTTTGTATTTTTATTATATTCCCTTTTCACAATTTAAGTAATATCAAAAAATGTTTGCCAACATCAATATAATTTACCGATAAAGTACCTACTACCTACGTATTTTATTGGGCAAACGAAAACAAACCTGGGGTATGTTTTTCTTGTAAAACAGCACTCAGATGGGCCTTGAGAGGGCGCACTCATCTACTAACATTACGTATCTTGAATCTCACATAATAATCAATAATTCAAGATTCGTATTTACTTCGGAAATTTTATTGGAGTTAGGGTTGCCAAATTATTAACAAAATGGATTATCGTATTATTTAAATAATTTAGATTAAAATGAAATCGAACACATCAGCACAATTTGATTTTATATCGGAATTATTTTTAAAAAAATGCGGTAAGCTTGATTAAACGGTCAATTTGTTAACCATTCGGTTCAAAAGTACAAAAAAATATAAGTTATTATAATACTTCCAAAAGGCAGTTTCGTTACTTTTAACGTATCAAATATTTAAACAAAACCTAGATGAATTACGAGAAAAACCAGACCGTTTCCAATCCTATCAATGAAGCACAAAAATAAACCAGTTCTACAATAACCTTAAAAACAAGTCTATTCTATTCAAATACTTCAAAGTGGCATCCCTGTGTTCACGATACGTTTCAATGTGGGCCGACATCTAAATAACGGATGTTACTAACGAGACAATTTTTACATACTCTTCGCGAGTAGGTACTCGTTGTATAAACCCTTCGCGTCCTATACCGAAATATACCGTGTTATCTCATCTCGCAACGGTTTGTGTGCAGGGTGCGCAGCTGTGGAAGCAGCTTTATATCAAAGATATTGTTTTATATCATGCGTATATCCTGTGGCGACGTCACTTCTGTGATAGTGGCGTCTTTGTCCAGTAGTTATTTTAAAACGTTTATAACTTGGCATTCATTTACACCTTTATATTATTGTTTGCACTATTTGCAAACAATATTTTTTAAAGTTAAAAATTAAAAAAAAAATGTCACCATCCAAAGGTAATCAAAAATATTTATCACAAAATCTTGGCAGCCAATTCTGTGCGCAGTCATACGCGAAATTAAATGGCGGTTTAAATTATTGCTTCATAATAATCGCATTTTGGATTGGTTCACGAAAGGAAACAAACTGTATCTAATGGCACAGGGCTGCATTGAGGAAACAATAAATAATTACAATTTAGTCAGGCAGTCTACAAACAAAAAAAAATATATAAAATAAAAAAAAAATAAAAAAAAAATAATAATAATAATAATAAATATTAAACTACCGACACTTTTTAAAATACTCCGAATTTTGAACACTAGTATTTGGTATCGGGTAACGTTTGTAAAAAATACTACATGGTCGCTATATTGGTATTTTCCGTTCGAACTAAACTAATTTTACCTATGTATTCAATAAACAGAAAGCAACAATTTTTAAAAAGGTTCCTTTAGTTCAATGTCACAAAACTACAAACAAACACTTACAACATTTTATATAACGTCCTAAACACTGCTTACGGTCCAACTCTTCAAGAAGTCAGCCTCATTCGAACCGAAATCTAAAAACCAAGTCCAGCAAACTTTCGGCCAACTTCAGGCATCAGCTTTCGGGGTTCTTAAAAACGCGCCAAGTCCGTCCCATACCGAAGGACCCCGAGTTTGGACGGGCAACGGCCCAATCTGGGGGATTAATGAACTGTAAAAGATCTTGGCGAATTGAGTAATTTCCCTTCGACTTCCCACTTTAGCTCCATTTTTTAAATGAGAAATGATAATGTCATTGATTCGGAGAGCGAAAGAAAGCCGATAATGTATATAGGGCGTTTTTGGAACGGTTATTGATCAGGGAAAATGGTTAATAATGAAAATATTGCTAGTAAAGCGATGCCGATCGTTTTCTCTTTTTGTTTTACGAAAGAAGAATGAAATGAAGCGTTTTGGCGCAAATATCTGAAGTATCTGAAATATCTGAAGTAGCGCAGAAATAGATACAGGTTGTTTACTTTTAGATATATATTGATGTTCGATATAAGTTCGTCGAAGGATGAACAGTGTAACTTACATTTTAGGGTTTCCATTTTTGGAAATAGATGAAAAGGAAACAAAAGTGTTGTCAATAATTTGAGCTGTCAGTAAATAATATTTATTTCACTACCAATTGTATCGTAAGTATACCAATGTCTTAATTCCAAAAACAACATAATCCGACTAAATAAGACAAAAGAACAACTAAAACAAATCCCCATATTTGCAAAATAAGGAATCACAGTCTGAACGTGTACTAAAATTTTTAGCACTATACATATAGGAGGTAGCAAGTAGCAAACATGTCGAAAATGTTTATTTAGGACTGATTCGGGGCGGGTAGTTCGACAAACAGGCTGTTGTAATGCTACAACACTACTGTAGTGACAGTAAGTATTTGTTACAGGAGCTTTATGTCAATTATGACGTGTGACAACACGTGATACTTACTTAATGTATACAGGTACTGATACAGATGGAATAATTACTTTTTATTTATTTTGTGACACAGTAAGCTGTTTTGATCTGTTGCTTTTCTGTAAAATGTATTTCTGAGTTCACAATAAGTATAAATTGTTCAAAAGAACTATATATCTGTCATTTTTGTGAATAGGCTGCATTCACAAAAATGACAGATATATAGTTCTTCAAGGGTCAAGAGTTGCAATGAAGTTAAACACAAATCAAAACTAGAATATAAGTTTTAATAACCGTCGTACTTATAAAAATACAAAAAAAAAAGTCTGGAGATGTCGTATGATACCCGGTTGGAACGAAGTTTTTTTTGCTATACTTAAATTATATGTACTAATTACAGAGCCATGTAGTATAAGATTTTAGAAACTCAAAACATATTAGGGATTTGTATTAAAAAACAAAAACTTTTGACACTTAAAAGTGACTGTTCGATCATATCGCTTTTTCGTTACGTGACGATTTCTACCAGTTTACTCCTACCGCACGCTGCGTAAAGAACTTCGTTCCAAAAACCCTCTTATTTCTCAATGATTACATCCAATTCTTATATTCAAACGATCAAACCAAACATCAAATACTGATGATAATATAATTCAAGTAATTTTAGCGTAAAAATTACGGTTCAAGTTATCGGGATGAGGGCCACGAGGCGTGATAACTGGGCGCAGCACGCAACGGTTGAGGAATGAAGCACACGCGAGCGTGTTGCCTTCCCACTGCAACGTGTTATGTGGCACCGTGTTTGTGTGACGTTGGACGCTGAACGTAGGAAATAAATGTGACGATTTCTTTTTGATCTTGAAAATAAATCTATCACAATATTCGTCGCATATCAATATGTCGGTTAAATATGGCGGTTGTAAGTACTTGTCCGGATGAACTCTTTATACTTTTCTGCTAGAAACTTTAGGCAATTAATACTGATAGGTTTAGTTCAAGATAGAAATGTGAGTCTCAAG
This sequence comes from Cosmia trapezina, assembly GCA_905163495.3. Lineage (NCBI taxonomy): Eukaryota > Metazoa > Arthropoda > Insecta > Lepidoptera > Noctuidae > Cosmia > Cosmia trapezina. The sequence goes on from LR991034.1 coordinate 21,178,172, forward strand.
TCATGACCTCATGTTTAAGATATTTTTCCCACGCACATTAACATAGATGCATTGACTGCTTAGCGTTTGTTATTGATAGAGGAAAAGTAATCTAATAATATCTGACTACTTTCCCACGCAAGTCAGATTCAAGGACTGAGCAATTTAAGTATGTACCTAATTATAAATAAATTCCCTCTCCTTTTTATAAAATATGAGTTCCAATTAATAAGAGTTGTTGGATGAAAACTTGGTATAAAATCTTTGTACCAATATGGCACCGTGTTTGTGTGACGTTGGACGCTGAACGTAGGAAATAAATGTGACGATTTCTTTTTGATCTTGAAAATTAATCTATCACAATATTCGTCGCATATCAATATGTCACTACAGTAAATGAGTGGCAAATGTTCCTGGGGTAAATAGTAGGAACCTTCAGCGATGGTGAGTTGTGTTTTTTCCGTAAACTTACATCTCATCTGACCTTAGGTGGTTGGTCTCGATGGCCTGTGCGCAGCGAAGAAAACTTTTGATCATAAAGAAACCTATCACAACAATAATTTCGTCGCACATCTAAAGGCTTTACTTATCGCTCGAAAAAAAGTTTAAAAATATTTTTTTTTTTTTTTTCATTTTGTCACTGTCTTTTCCAAGCTTTTTCGTGTTAATTTTGATGGCTAAATTAAATAATTGAGTTTTAGTTTTCCTTTTGAGGTTTTGTGTGGTTGAAAAAAACCGGAATCTTTAGAATCGGAGAGTTAAAAGTTTAAAAAAAGAAAATAAAAATTCGATGCGCTGCCTAAAAATATTAAAAGTCTAGTGTGCCTGTAAGTTCAAAGATCTGTATAATCTTTTAAAATTGGAATAATACATTGGAGTTGCTGGCACAAATAAATATGGCGGTTGTAAGTACTTGTCCGGATGAACTCTTTATACTTTTCTGCTAGAAACTTTAGGCAATTAATACTGATAGGTTTAGTTCAAGATAGAAATGTGAGTCTCAAGTCATGACCTCATGTTTAAGATATTTTCCCACGCACATTAACATAGACGCATTGACTGCTTAGCGTTTGTTATTGATAGAGGAAAAGTAATCTAATAATATCTGACTACTTTCCCACGCAAGTCAGATTCAAGGACTGAGCAATTTAAGTATGTAACTAATTATAAATAAATTCCCTATCCTTTTTATAAAATATGAGTTCCAATTAATAAGAGTTGTTGGATGAAAACTTGGTATAAAATCTTTGTACCAATATGTTTAAACAGTACACACGAGTACATATTTACCCAATAAAGTGAAACTACACAGAGATTTCCTAAAAAAAACACATTTTCTGTATTTATTTTACAAATACTTAAATAAATATTTTTTTACTATTTTAAGCGGAAGAAAACATAAAAGTTTTCATGGAAATCATCATAAACTTTATCAGGGCTACATTACAGAACCAGGTATTCTATTACCGAAGTATTCAACATTGTAACATAGGAGGGATATCCTACCCACATAGAAAACCTATCAGCTCTAATTTTAATTATGTGAGATAAATTCTTCTGTATCTTTGAATGTTTTTCATCACATAAGAGGCCGAAAACACTCACTTATTGAACCTGGTTCTCTTATTAACCGCTACAATAAACCGAGGGAAAAAAAGCTTTCTCATCAAAAAAATATTATCAACAATATTTTTTTTTTTAATGTTTATCAATTACAGCAGATTTGGAGACCACCTTGTAAGCAAGAAATTGCTACATTCAAACATCATTTCACTTTAAACCACAAAAATGGCGCTCAACCAACACATTAGACACACTACTTCACTATTTTCAGTTTCGTTGTAAAATAAAAATAAATCAATGTAAAAACATCATAGTTCAGTGTTTCTTACGATTTACAGTTACTAGAGCATCGCGTGCCGGTAGCGTATCGACCGTCTAGCATTCGCTCATTTTCTTTCGAAAAATCGCACGTCTTTATTGGTAGAATGGTTTGAGGAAAGATTTAAGGAAATTCCTTATGTATTTCCACGATATTCCTACGAGTAAGCAGTTAGGGGTGATTTTATTACGTATTATATGCCAATTGTGGGAGTAATTGGGTTCAAATATGTCAGCAGCCAGGACTTTTCCGTCTACATAAACTTACAGTTGTCGAAGTCTGAAATCGTCAACCCGTCTTGAGCAAGCGCGGTGATCAATGGTCGTGCCTTCTCTATATGAGAAGATGCTTTTGCCTTGCATTGAGACTATAATAAGGTGGTGTTATTATTACTATGAAGATTTTAGTAGATTGTATAGGCAAAAACGCACCAAACCTACTTAAATATATTCCGAACAGAAAAAAAAAAAAAAAATGAAATATCTGTAATGGCAACTTTTGATATTAAGTATAAATAACAACATTCGATACCTATATTTGTGCTACACACATTGGTAAATAGTATCATTCGATATTAGGATTCAATGTAGTAGAATCGAGATTGTCACCATATATCGGGCACTGTTCCAACAACGGTATTGGGTATTTCCTACAGAATCTCCACCAACCTCCACTACCATCTACCTATTTGTGAATGGAACTAAAAATTTCAAGAACAGAAATTTAGCTATTCTGTTACCTCCTCACTCACATTTAAGTCAGTGATAGTTAGTGAACCTCTATCAGTTAGTTACACCAAGGGTAGTGAATCCATCTTGGTACACTGGTCACTAAATAAAATACACAGACACAAAATCATGACTTAGTGACTAAGTCATAACATAAGTAAATCAAAATGATGACCAATTAATAGATATCCATTTTCGCTGCCGGCTAAGACGCTGGGCATCTTTAAGGCTTGTCCGCCGTAAAAAGCGCGGTCACTGTCGGACTGCATAGAAAAGAGAAGAGCGAGAGAGAGAAACGCGATGACACAACGCTTGCAAAATATGAAGTAATTATCGATTTACAAAAAATCTATTGATTCGACTAAAAAAGCATGAAATTTATGAACACTTTTAATGAAAATTGTAAATAGACAGAAATAGACCTGGATTTAGTATTTTTTTTCCTTAACATACAAACTAAAATAGATTTCAGGACAAATGAAATCACTTCTATGTATTGTAGATTGCTGTGTATTTTTTCCTATCAGAAAGATGGTACAGTTACTGTAAAAGATGGACACAAAGTTAATTAGTTTCGCCGTATTTTAGGGAGGAGTAGCCTTAAGAAATAGTGAGTGAGATAATGGTCCATCAACGTCAATTGACGTAAATTTGGCGTAAATTATAATGAAGCGAAAAACTTAAAAAAATTATTACGATTTCAAGCGTATTCGGCCCTTACTAATTGCTGTAGACTTATCAAACGTAAAAAGGTCTACAATTAAAAATCTGTTATCATTAGTCAAATTATAATTGTTCTACAGATTTAAATGTGAAAATGATATAAAATGATATGATTCCACTTAAAAATAATAGCGATCTCATTAAACGAATAATTGATATCAAGTTCTTCATTGGTTCGGTTTTTAAATGTTTATGGTTTTTAATTTCGGTGAAATTATCACATTTTGCTGTATATTCAGTAAATGTCGGTAGCTATGTGGACAATTTGGAAATTCCATTCATTTCTTTTGACAACCGGTAACGACTGTCAAATATCCACGAATGACAGGCGGGACTAACGGCTTAACGTGCTTTCCGAGGCACATAGGAGTCTCGTTATGTAAAGATGGTCACCCATCCACGGACCAACCCCGGCAAGCGTGGCTTAACCTGATGGATCGACCCCTGCGGCTGTTATTACTTAGCCACGACCTCCTCTATACGTAAGAAGTAATATTTAATTAAATAGGACTAATAGGTAAGTTTCGATCCACCGTTTCAGAGTACATACATTCGTTTTAGAAGTGTATGTATGTCTTGCCAACCAAAGCCTAAAAATCTAATCCAGTTTAACAAATCGACAGTCGTTGGATTTTCTCCGTTGTTCGAAACCTCTTTACGGAACGTGGATTCGATATGTCGAATGCACCAAATCTGGATTCAGTACATTTGTTCAAAGTTACACATTTTGTACATTGTTTTTATTGAGTATTTTTAACTTAAAAGCCGCTTATATTGCTTATCTATGAGATTATATATTATGTTAAACTTAATCTTTACTCCAGACAGGACGTCGAAGTTTTATATTATACACAGCTATACCGTGAATTTTTTTTAATTTTCCGTTTAAAAAGTAAACCAGCTCTAGGACATTTAAAGGTGCGTCCAGACAGAGCGAGGCATGTGCTTCGAATGGTAAGGCACGCATGTGACGCATGCACCAGGCCGAGGTACCTGCCTTATATAAAATTGCAATTGCGGCGCATGCTTCGCACTGCTAAACGCACATGCAACTCATCAAAATATTAGCCATGATATCGAACCATACAAAATAGACTAGACTTCCATCGGCATTCATTGATAATAATATATCAGTAAGAATATGTATTTATTTATTTATTTATTTATTTATTTGGTAAAAACATGTACAACATTACAGATCGAGATCTAAGTTATTGTACAGTTAAATTTAAATAATAATAATAATAAAAAAACAAACATATTTACAATATAGAAGGAATAACAATAAGAAAGAATAGGTACACAAAGAAAAAAGAAAAACAAGTAAAACTAACATATATACCAACAAAATTGGCAACAAAAAAAAACAAAACTCATCTTTCGTCCATCATCTCACAGAATCTCAAACATGCACGACATACGTCTATCCATCTCGCGGCCATCAAATCACACTCCTGTGTCGATGCCAGTAGAGCATTTAGCATTGCGAGCGCGCGAACCAGGGGCGAGTTAGAATGCGAAACTGTGCGTGCTGACGGAACGGCCAACAATCCGTGTCGTCGCGGTCTAAGTTGGTATTTGGGTACAGGAGGAACAAAAAGTTTCACAAGTTGAGCTACTAGTTCCGGGCAATCAGACTCCCCCCGAAGGACACGACAAGCGAACATGAGTAAAAAGTAATTACGCCTAACTTCAAGAGAGTTAAATTTCAGCATTCCAAGCAAAAATTTTGTAGGATACAGGAATGGATAGTACCCGAACAGTTTTTTAAATAAAAATCTAAGGAATGTTTTTTGTACCTTCTCAAGAAGCAAGGCGTAAGTACTTTCATAGGGGTTCCAAATTATTGAAGCTGCCTCTAGTTTACTTCTAACTAAAGCCATATAAACCAATTTAATGGCCAGAGGGTTGTTAAATTCTCGCATATTCCGAATAGTGAAACCTAGGGTTCGGTATGAATCAGTGGCGAGAGACCGCATATGTTCATGGAAGGTTAGTCGCTGGTCAAATAAAACTCCTAGATCCTTTACCGAATTAACACGAGCAATAGGATCTGTTCCAAGGAAGTATTGCACATGCAGAGGGTTTTGAGCGCGACTAAAGGACATAACATTGCATTTGGCCGTGTTGAATAGGAGCTTGTTTTCAATGCTCCATTGGAACACTGCGTTAATGTCCTCCTGAAGAGTTAATGTATCAGCCATCTCCTCAACACCATATATCAACTTGAGATCATCAGCGTAGAGCAAGCACTTGGTGTGTTTGAGAACCTTCTCAAGATCATTCACCATGATTCCGAATAATAAAGGTCCCACAATGGTGCCTTGACTGACGCCAGACCGAGTGTGATATCTGTTCGAAACGAAGCACCCATGTTTGACATATTGTTGACGGTCCCGCATATAACTCGCGAAAAACTTGAGTAGTTTTGGTGAAAAGCCGATGTTACTAAGTTTGGTCAGTAACACGTCATTATCTACACGATCAAAGGCTTTTTTGAAGTCGAAATAGATAACATCAACCTGTATACCTTTGTCCAAGTGCTGCGATATGAGATCCACAAGCGTTAGAAGGTTTGTACTAACAGAACGGTTCGATCGAAAGCCGTGTTGAGAGTCACAAAGAAATGGTTGAATTTGGTAACTAATCAACTTGTGTAATATGGATTCAAATAATTTAGGAAGTGATGACAGGATGGCTATAGGGCGATAGTTTTCTACATGAGAAGTTTCCTTAGTTTTAGGTATAGGTTGAACTCGTGAAACCTTCCAACGCTTTGGATACTGACCTGTGGACAGCGCTAAATTAAAAATATGAAGTACAGGTGTTTTAATGAATTCTTTACATCCCTTTAAGATGTATGCGGGAATGTTGTCTGGACCTACGGCAGAATTTGGTTTTAGTTTATTAATAGCTGATTCTACATCTAGCAATTCTATTTTATCAATATGTACAAAGTTAGAATTGTTGTTCTGACAGCTGTTGTTATGAATTTTGACATCAAGAAGAGGAACGTGGGGCAAGAAAACGCTTGCGAAGAAGTCGGAAAAAGCATTTGCCGTATCACTGCCGACGTGTTCAACCCCATTATACTTTATCCTGGGTTCAAAACCACCTCTGACTTTAAAGCTATTAATATGTTGCCAGAAGGCACGGGGATCACGTCTAAGTTGAATTTGAATGCGCATAATGTATTCGTCATAGGCAAGGGATACTCTTTTTTTAATACTAGCTCTAAGAAAAGAGAATTGATTGTAAAAATGATGATTTTGAGAAGCTTTCCACTTTCGGTGCAGATCAGCCTTACATTGGATGTCGCTTATTAACTCTGCCGTGAACCAAACTGGGTAGCGCCTACATGGCTTCTTAGGCCTGTGTTTTTTGGGTACAGATTCATCAAAAATACCGTACAAGATGTTATAGAAACACTCCACAGCAGTGTCAACGTCACGAGTAAAAATCACCTCTTGCCATGTTTGTTCAGATATTAGTTTGTACATCTGTTCAAAGTTTGATTTAGAGAAATTCCAGTCCCTCTGTGTGTCAAGGTTACTTGGATCAATTTTTTTTTCGGAACTTAATGGGCGCATCGTGTTGTTTGGTGTAAAACAAACATTTAATGGCGGATGATATGCGTCTCGATGTGGTACAAGACCTCCACCATCAATCTCTGCCACTTCAGCACAGCTAATGCAATCTGACACCAACACTACATCCAACTTACTTCCATGCGCATTCATCACCTCATTCCTCTCAGTCAGACCACAAACACTTAAAAAGTAACAATAGTAACTTAAAACATTATTTGATGTACGATTAGCGTTTAAATTCAAATCACCAACAATAAACACTGCACTTTTTAATGAATCAATGTATGCTTCCTTTAGGTTATCTATGGATACGAACATTTCTGATAAGGTTTTCAGGTATCGTAGGCGTTGAGCTCAGTTCTACTCAAAGCTGCTATAACTGGAATGATTGTAAAGGGGATGCGTGGGAGTTTTGGCGGCCTGTCATCAAAGTCCATTCAAACATGGTCGTATTTTGTTTGTTCACCGACCACAGAGTATAAATGTAAATAATAATAGCTTAACACGATATTTTGTTTTGTACCTTTTTCTAGTAATAAATAATAAAAAAAGAAATTATTCACAAAAAATATATGGCTCAATAAAAAAGAAAAATAAACACAGAAGACATCTATTTCTTCTTAAACATTGATTTCAGAAAGATTAATAAGATACACGCAATGAATATGGAGTGATGTAGTCATGGAGTCATGTAGCTTAGAGACAGAATAATAAACACACGACAATAAAGACCACACACCTTGCAGATTAAAAATCAAGTAAAAGAAATCAAGATAATTGGTTAAAATCGAAATGATAAACATTAATTAACATCTGAATGACAAAATCTCTTATCCATTTTCTGAGAAATCTGAATAAATTCAAAAAGTCTTCTTTAAAAGAAATACGAAAATATCATTCAATAAAAATTTATATATTTTTTATAAATACGAGAGAGAGAAGCCTAGATCTGTCAATTTCAGATCTCACATTGACGGGTGCCACGTTACATCCAATCATATTTTTTTGCTTCAAATCGAAGTAATTGATTGCAAATCATATCTGACAGTTACGTATTAGACGGCTTCATTGTAATTTATCGAACGAAAAGATGAGTTAAAATGTAATATTGAATAATAAAAGGATTTTTATAAAATAAATATTTTTGACGAGGCTTGATATTATATTCTCGCTGCAAAAAATATAAAGCCGTTTCGATCTAAGGCAAGTGTTAACTACTCAAACTACATACAACTCAATTCGACATACTGTGTTACACACAAAATCCCTTAGTTCCAAAAGATGATCCCCTGAAAAAAAAATCTACCACTGTGCGCATTCCAATTCGAAAACACATACACAACACATTGAAAAAAATAAAGAAAATTACATGTATGTCTACACGTTTCACTACACTGTGTCCTACGCTCGCGGCTACGGCGTAGCGATGGCTACGCGCGAGCGGTCTACGCGACGAGCGTCGTAGCACTGCCGGGGCGGCGGCGGTCACGATACCGCGACGGTCCGCGACGCTACGCTGTATCAATTAACTGCGTTGTTGCCTCGCGTCACAAAGAGCTCGATTTTGTATGTTCGAATTTGAAATGTTTTTTTTTTTTAATTAATTAATTTAATCTTGGAATCATTGATAAAAAAACCGGCCAAGTGCTGGTCGGACCACGCACAATGAAGGGTTCCGTAGTTGGGATGAATTTATCCCAAGAGCAAACTTAACATTGTACCTAGTTGAAAAACATGTTCTCTCATACATTCCAACTGGAAATATAAGTTTGTACGCACAATATTGAGTGTACCATGTTATTTAAGGCAATATACTTACTTCTTATAGGTTTTCCAAGGATTTATTCTATGGTTTTCCAGTAATCTGTAAGTTTTCTATATTTTTTTTTTTTTTCAAAATTTTAGGTCAGCAGTTTCGGAGATAAGGGGGAACGGTCAATTTTTATCTATTTTCTTAACTAACTATTTATTTTAAAATTATAAAAAATATATATTTGAGACCCTCACGGTATGCCGTTTGATATGTCACAGGATACAGTTTGCAAAACATTTTTATTTAATTTTTATCTGCCCCTAAAAGTGACCCCCCTATTCAACAGAAATTCATGTGTACTTTTCAATTTAATCGGTCCATTAAATTCGTCCAATTTGGCTGTGGCAGACTGACAGACACACGTGTGATCCTATTAGGGTTCCGTTTTTTCCTTTTTGGCACGAAACCCTAAAATGAGTCATAGATACAACGCAGACATATATTATACCTAGAAACCATCCATTTGATTTAAGGCGCAAATTTCCTGAAAACGATCAAAAAGGCGGTTTTTTAAAGCTGTGTATCTCATAAACCGTAAATAATTTTGACATGTAAAAAAGTATGATATTTCCAAGTCGTTTTCGCATACAGCCAAAACATAACTAAACATACTTTAATGCACCAAAAAAATCTTTAAACATACCTCCTAATAATCTTTAAAAGCTGTTTATCCCTTCATTAGCAATTCAAAATATACCATGAAATGTCAAATTCCAAATTGCATCCAGTGATGGATTACTTTTTATTAAATAGTTAATTTCTAATTTTATACGATTTTATTTGCACTTTTACGACATAATTCCGGTGCGCGTGAGAATCTTTTATCTCGTGTGTCAAACTAGACAGCCATAACGCCATTTCACTTACACACCGAGCTAAACCAAGCTTGGAACTAGGGCCTTAAATTGCAACCTTATTGCAACAATGCATGTCTTCATCTGTCATTTGTTTTCCTCGATTCTTCCTACAAAATAATTTCCAAGACGACTTTACTCCTACAAAACTCCCTCAATCAGTGCATCCATCTACGATACTATACTGTTTGTATCGGTCTGCGAGTGCCGCGGCCGTCTGACCGAACGGCCCGGGCGGTCGTTCTATAAATAAGCATAGGCCGGCCGACTATGTGGTTGCACTTTCTTTTGATTAACTCTAAGTTAAACTGGTCTAAAGTGAAGACTGACATAGTTATGCGAACTGGATGGTTCAAAGTTAAATTAAATAGGAGATATTGCAGCATTATGTTTCATTGGAATGATGGTCACAAGCAGTGATTTCATTAAGACTTACTGACTTTATGCAGTAAGAAGAAATGTTTGTAAAACAAATGATTGAACATACAATTTACTGAAGAAGAAAAAAACCGATTTCTGAAAAAGAATGCTATTTAGAGACATCGTTTTATTTTTCCTGTAATCTTTACATAAACTTCTATCACATAGAATAATTTCAGATTTTTATCTTTGCAAACTTCGGAGATACGGTGGCGGGAACGGTAGTTTTTTTTACATTTTTCATCAAAAGTCGAAAACTATGCGGCCTAATAAAAAATGTTTCAGAATGTGCAAACAGCGTTCTTTCATATGATACCCCTCATGCCCTAGTACCCACTTTGAATTTTTAAGACCCCCTTTCAGTCCCTGTTGCAAAAAAAAAAACTAAATATTTTTATTTCTTTCTTAGTTGGGTAAACATCATCTAAAACTGTTCCAAATTTCAAGTTGATAGCATTAGTAGTTCCTGAGATATCCAGCTGTGACAGACAGACAGACAGAGTCACACCATAAGGGTTCCTTTTTACCATTTTGGTACGGAACCCTAAAAAGAAGCAACACCACCATTACTGTAGTATAAGTAGGAACCTACATTGCAATGGTTTCAACGATATCTTTGAATGAATAAAACCGACAATTAAAGTTAATTTTTTTACTGTTATAAACAATTATATTCTGTGACCTTTAAAATATAGAAATAAATGTAGCTTTACTTAAAATGTTAAAATTTACTACCATGACGATAATATTTTGCCTCAAGCTTTAGCTGTTTTCGGATCAGTAAAAAATACTGTTTTGAACGCTAGGCTCTTAAAGATGTATAAAGAAGTTCAGGTCAATGTTTTCTAATTTTTATTTACTGCTTATTTCTTTCAGAGATCTTTCTTCACAACTAAATCTGTAATGTTTGTTTTGTGATCAGTAGTAGGTATACAAAATGCCGTCCAGCTAAAATAAAAGTCAAAAACCGGTACTCTCTAAACCAGGAAGTCGTAACCATAAGAAGTCAGGTCACTTGCAGTCCAAAAATCAAAACAAACACTTTCAAAGTATCTCACAGTTGACAAACAAAGATTTTCTTTTGTCGAGAATGAAAAGAAACAATCACAGATTGTTAACACGGCCGGGGAAAGAAAGAAGGGCGCTTAATGTGTCCGAAATGAAATATATCTCTCGTTGACAAGTTGAGAGTACAAGGAAAGTAGGGGAACGATGGTTTACTTAAATTATCAGTTGGATTGCATGTAGAATTTTGTCAATGAGTGAAGATCAATATGTTATGTACAGTTGTGGGCTGCATCAATTGGGTACCCCAGTTGTAAAACTTTTATCTACACCCATGCTATAAATCCTCTATAAAAGTTTCTGAAACAGTTACCTAACATTAAAACAGCTGTTGTCATAGTAACCATTATATCATCCAAACGGGTGTTATAATGTTGTACTGAATTTCATAATGCAACTCGTTTTCAAAAAAAGTAGTTCAACATTGTAATGCACGCGCGTTTCACTACAACAGCGCCGTAATTTAAAAAAATAACTTATTCGAATTCACGTCGTATACTATGACGTCGGCCGCCATGTTCGATACGAGTATTAGTATTGCAAAAACCTGTTTATACTTTTTATAGAGGATTCATAACATAGATGTAGATAAAGTCTTGTATGCAAATGTACATAATTAGGTATTAAAACACTCATGTGATACTATTATTCGCCTCGCCTCGTGTGATAATCCCACATTCGTGTTTTAATACCCCTTATTATACGTCAGTTGCATAAATAACTATAATACAACTGGGGTGTCCAATTGATCTGTACCTAGATGTATTTCAAGCCAGACAGCAGGATAAATCAGTGATTATATCGCGATTAAAATCAAGTGATATTTTAAAATAAATCGTTGATTTAAATCAATACCTTTTTAATGCAACAAAATCAACCAAACAGTGCCAAGGGACTTCGTCGACATAAACTATTATGAAAATCAGGGTGGCAAATTAAACAAAATATAGGTAAGTATATAGTTGTTTATATATCTAGCACAGTGGATACACTTATCAAGCTACGTCCGTCCGATTCGACGGTCTGCCCCGAATGCCCCTCTCTGTCAACTTGTTCTTATTTATAATACCATCCATTATCAGTACCTCTTAATCATAAACAAGATAAATAAATCAAAAATAATTATCCAAATATGATTCTTACAATTTTAGACTATTCCTACATTTATTAAACATATTTTTACTTCCCTTTTAATTGTAGTCAAATTACATACTTTTCAATGTATTCTAATAAATGTTTCAAAATTAAAGATTAATAAATTAATAAGCTTTAGTGAATATAGTTCCAAATAGTAACGGTGTAAAATGTATGATTAATTGATTACCCTTAATTCTAACATTCGGCCTTTCCTGACAAAAAGTTTGTCCTCAAACTTAACAACATGTAAATATATAATCCTACATATATCTATTTTATTACATAATATCTCAAAATTAATTAAATTTCAAAAACACCCATGGATCTGTCAACATGGTCTCAAGTGTTTTTGCCACCTCTCTGCATAATTCCGATTGAAAATACCCATGGATCTGTCAACATGGTCAACCAATATTTTCAACCTTGGCAATCAAAATGCTGATTGATCTATCAAAATCAAACATTTCAACCGCACCTTCATACATTTTCATGCTTATCATATCCATAGAGAGATTAAAAATACCCATGGATCTGTCAACATGGCAACCAATATTTTCAATCTCCAATAATTGGCCAAAAAAAAAAATGTTGATTGATCTGTCAAAATCAAACATTTTAATGCCAGCATATTCACTGCTACAATTAAATATCACACATTACGAACTGACTCTCTTTTAATTTTCTCAAAGACTGAGAATACCCATGGATCTATCAACACGGTAATCAATATTCTCAGTCTTTCGGTTAGTAGAACCAATATTAATAAAAAAATCTTAGTATAAAGAAACCCATGCTGCTATAATTGAATTAGATTTTATTACATAGGTATTTAGTAATACATTTAGTTTTAAATCTCATTGTAAGACACGTAGATAAATTCCATGACGTAGTCTGTCATTACATATTGCAATAAATGGTATTCTGTAATTCCTCAACAATTAATTAACATAACCAATCATTTAATTTCACAAAAATTACTAGTTACAAAAATTTAATAATTACAATTTCAATAAACATTGTTTCAATAACAATAACATTACAATACCAGTCCCTATTGGACATACATAACTACAAAATTCATGTTGTAGATATTATTATGAACACATTAACATATAATCATAAACTAAGTTAATTATAAGGTTATAACTCATTGCAGATTCCTACATTTGCGATTGTCACCTACTTTTCTTATCTCATTTTACCTACTGAATTACTGTCACTCAGATTCGCTAGTACCACTAGTATCATCCTTATCATTCAGTTCGTCATTACAGATGGATATCCAAGGTTTGATGCGGTCAGCCGCCCAAACATTACAATAACTCTTTTGCGTTATTTTCGTACCGGGTATGCTCGACACTTCGTACCTATCGTTTTCGAGGATCTTCGTAATTCGAAAGGGTCCCGTGAACTTTGGTAGTAATTTTTTACTATTGCCGTCGTTATGAGGGGTTGGTTTTAATATCTTTACTAAGTCACCTAGTTTGTACTGTCTAGCTTTAATTTTTGTTTTATCGTATCTTCTTTTCTGATCCTCTTGGTTTTTAATTATATGCTCACTTATCTGTCCTCTTATTTCTTCTACGTTACCTAGATGCCGCGTCTCATTTAAAATAGAGTTAAAGATGTTATCACCTCTGCTTACCATAGTGATAGCAAAGAGTGCCTCAGCCGGTGTTTTTCCTATCCCTTTGTTGTTTGTGTTATTTAAACCCCATTGTAATTTACCTATCGATCGGTCCCAATATTTTTCACCCAGTTTGTCAGTATAAGCTGTAAGCGCATCTAACACAGTCCTGTTGTACCTCTCCACCTGCCCATTAGCACGCGGAGAGGCTACCGCATTGAGAATATGGTTTATCTTAGCGTCCTTACAATAATCCTTGAACTCACGTGAGGTAAAAGACGAGCCCTGATCCGATATTAATCTATTAGGGTAACCAAATAAGCAGAAAGTATTGTCCAAAGCACGGATAGTAGGTGTGGACTTTAGATTTTTCAATGGTGTCAATATGCAAAATTTGGTGAAGCCGTCAACTAAGACAAGGAGATAAGAATTACCGTTAGCACTTTTGACGAAAGGCCCCAAATGATCTATGTGAACCGTGTCAAAGGGCTTGTCAACCTTATGGATCGGATGCAAGAGTCCTTCCTTCGGTCCAGCTGGTTCTTTGCTATATGCACATTCCAAACAAGAACGTACATATTTTCTTATAAAACGTTTCATCTTTGGGAACCAAAAGTCCTTACAAATCTTGTCAATGGTTTTTTCAACACTAAAGTGACCAATCTCATCATGGTTGAGTTTACATAAGTGAAATCGAGCCATTTTGGGTACAACCCATTTGAGATCGTCTCCAACTTTCCGGAATAATTTATTGTTTTTAAGAACATAGTTTTTCTTAATATCGGAATACTCATTATCTTCTAAAATCTTTCTAATTCGTAGCAACTCTGTATCTTGTATTTGTAACGTCAATAGCCAGTCTTCTGGAGTTATTCTAAATATACCTAACACCGCTTCGTGTCCCGCATCCGGTTCGCAAGGCAATGAATTCCTGCTCAAGGCATCGACATGTGACATCGTATGCCCTGGTCTGTATTGTATGTCGAAGTCAAATTCCTGTACACCTATCCACCAACGTGCTATTCGTGGTATAAGGTCACGTTTACTGAACGTGGCTCTCAACGCGGAACAGTCAGTTACCAAAGTAAACCTAATACCTATCAAATAAACTCGAAATCGCTGGAGGGAAGCTACAAAGGCTAATGTTTCGAGTTCATAGGCGTGATAATTTTGTTCATCTACCGAAGTTTTCCTACTGAAATAGGCAATTGGTTTCATTTCTGCGTTATGTCTTTTCTGTAATAAAATTCCGCCTAAACCGTATTTACTAGCATCTGTGTGCAAGAAGGTTTCGCTTTTAGGATCATATATACCTAACACTGGCCTTTGTATCAACGCTTCTTTTAGTTTTGTGAACGAATTCTGCTGTTCGACACCCCAACACCACGACGCGCCCTTTCTGGTCAAGTCAGTCAGTGGTCTAGCGATACTCGCAAAATTCTGTATGAATTTTCTAAAATAGCTAGCTAACCCAATGAACTGCCTCACCTCATGCACATTACATGGAGCCGGGAATCGTTCAACTGCGCTAATTTTCTCTTTTCCAGGTCTAATTCCGTGTTTGCCTATTTCGTAACCAAGATATTCTAGCTCTTCTTGAAAAAAATTACATTTTTGTATGTTCAAAGTTAATTTCGCTTCTTGTAATAGTTTGAATGTATTTTCTAATCTAACAAATTCCTCGTCAAAATCTTTC
The DNA here is from genome assembly GCA_905163495.3 of Cosmia trapezina. Lineage (NCBI taxonomy): Eukaryota > Metazoa > Arthropoda > Insecta > Lepidoptera > Noctuidae > Cosmia > Cosmia trapezina. The sequence goes on from LR991034.1 coordinate 21,193,686, forward strand.
CCGGGAATAAGAATGTCATCCATATAAGCCAGGGCGGAATTAAACCTGGAATTACCTAGCACTTGGTTAATTGTTCTCTGAAATACCGCGGGAGAATTGACTAAGCCGAAGGGCATTTTCTTAAACTGATAAAGTCCATCCGGTGTTATAAAAGCCGTGAGGTGCCTACACTCATCGCTTAACCGTATCTGATAGTAACCGCTAGCTAAGTCTAGAGAAGAAAAGTACTTGTTACCATTAAGCATATCTAACTGATCGTCTATTCTCGGCATTGGAAAATGATCTTTTTTAGTTTTCCGATTTAACGCTCTGAAATCGACACATAGACGGTACCCTCCTGTCTTCTTTTTGACAAGTATAATTGGACTTGAGTAAGGAGAATTTGATTCTTCTACAATATCATTATCAATAAGGTCTTGTACCATTTCACGCACTTTTTCTCGCTCAGAGTAACTTAGGCGGTACGGTCTATAGATGACAGGAGAGGTATCATCTAGTTCAATATTCATTTCAGTTACATCGGTACATCCTAACTCAGACAAGGTTTGTGCAAAACACTCTCTATATGCATTAACTAGGTTTAAGACACTCTGTTTCTGCTGTGGTATTAAATTAGGATTAATTTTTATTTCTTCCATAGTAAATGGTGTCAGAGGGTGACCGTAAATCTGACGACAGGTCAGATTTACACCATTAGTGGCGGGATTGGATGTAAAAATCCGTTCCCCTCGCGATAACACAGAATTATTACGAAAAAAAATAGGTTCTTCTGTCAATTTACAGACTACAACCTGACATTCTCCCTCATTAACCTTGTAAACACCTGCCATAATGCAATAGTTTGCATTGTCTACCCTTCTGACACTATTTTCTACATAAACATCACAACTAGATCCATTATTATCCACGCATTTGATATAGTCGACTTGGTCCACGACAACAGTGTCAGTCTGTATTCTTAAAACGATTTTATGATCACTACTATCGTCTAAGTTTATATTTGATAATTCATTTGAGAATGATATTTTCAGAATATCTAGTCTATCGTGCGTTTTTAGAACCATCACATCTGCTCGTTCAGTAAAATCCTGGCCTACCAACAATGGTTCACTAAGTAATGAGGGATCAATAACGTACGCGTCAATATCTGCTAAAACTTCACCGATATGCAAGTTTATCTTCGTTTTACCCAGCGGAATGGTTGTCCCGTTGCCGAATCCACGAATACGTGGAACATCATTTTGTTCTACAGGTAACGAGTATTTACTAACAATATCCTGACGAATCAGAGTGCAATCGCTGCCAAAGTCCAGATAACATTTTAAACTAATATTATTATTTATGAGTGCAGTTTTGTAATATTTAGAGTCTGAACCTATTTTTTGTGTATATAAAGTTTTCTTATCAGACTTGGAGCCGCTATTTAATTGTTTGTTATTGTCTTTAGACTTATAACAATCTTTTGTATTATGTCCGACCCGATGGCAATTATCACACCGAATTATTGGTTTTGGGCATTTATTAATCGTGTGACCAGGTTCTTTGCAATTATAACAGATTACTTCATTTGTACTTTTACTGCGACATTGTATTGCTCGATGTCCGGTTTTATGGCATTTAAAACATTTGATATCGTTTGATGTGGAATTGGGAGCAGATCTTTTAGTGAAGCGAGAGACATTAGATTCCTTACATAAATCTTTAAGAAATTTGAGTAAATCCTCCGGATCTTGACATCTGATCGACGACGCACTAGACCTAATCATTCTATCCTCTATCCCATGTATGAGGCAGTCGACGGCCCGTTTTTCTGCTATTCCACACGCGTTTAGCAATAGCATTTTATCGTAGTAATATTCATCTACTGACTCACCCAATTTCATTCGCCTGTCTAACATTTCAGTTAATAAAGTTGCGTAATTACTTTCAGAAGGGAATGCTTTCATCAAACTATCCTGCCATTCAGTCCATGTCAAAAGTATGGATTGTAGTCCTTCATACCACTTTTTAGCGTGACCTTCTAATTTAGGTAAAGCGTAATGAGCAGTCTGTTCGTCAGTCCATTTGTATATCTTTGAGCATTCGTTAACCTTGGCTATCCATCCCTCAATGCGTTGATTCTTTTGCGATGGGTCAAATGTAGGTATAATATTTTTATCGTATGTAATCCTAGTTTGATGAGTAACGCTTTCAATAATTTGTGATATATCACTAATACTTAATAATAAACTAGATTTACTTGTTGTGGAGTCCAATTGCGTCCCCGCCGGTGGCTGCCCAGGCACATCAGCACTGTCAAGTCCTTGCTGCACAGGTGGAGTCATCAACTGTCCAGTCCGTGATTGCGCGATCTCCTGCAATGTTTCATCGGTGCGATACATATGCGTGAAATAAAATATATAAAGAAAAAGAATGTAAAGAGGCTACAATTAATATTAACCAGCAGTATAAAATAAATAATACAATAACGAGACATTAGATTACTATTTTTGAACTAATTCTGTACTCCTAAGATTCTTTCGCCAAACGTTATTTTGGGAGCATTCAAATAATTCTTAGGACATATTTAGAATACACATAACCAACTATGAACTTCTTTAATGTACTATCGGCAAAACGGACGCCTTTACACATTAAAGTTGCTTTTTGTGTACACTGATACATTGAAGAAACACTGCCCAAATGTTCCTTTGTTCTCGTCCAACAATAGAAAGTCGGAACGGCACAAAACATTTGCAAGCAAAATTGTTACAAAATTGGAAAGGCCTGGTGCTTGTCGATAGTACCTATAACTTTATATTATACTAAGTAAACGAACTTATTTTTAACTCTGAGTTAATTAACCGCAACAATGCATGAATACACGTGTAGTTAAGATCATATCAGAGGTCACATTGGCAGTACCTAAACTTGGATTGATGAATTATTCAAGCAAAATATTTCGCATGCAGAACATACTGTAATGGAAAAAAAAATATAAAAAAAAAAAAAAATATGTAGGTAGTTCTACTTGCCTGTGATAATTGTTTTTCCTTCAGGTTAAAACTTTCACTGTTGCGCTCTAGGGATTGCTTATCGCCAGACTTAGAAACACCGCTCCGAGCCCTTGAACTGCGTCGATGGTGCCGTCCATGGCGACGTTTCCTCTTCGCATGGTTGGTCCTCCGACGACTACGATCGCGTTCTGACCTTGACGTTGATGTTGCACTTTCTGGAGTTGTACTGCGACGACGGCGACGCTTATGACGGTGAGAGCGTCTTGCAACGCTTCGTGAGCGTCGATCGTATTGGTCACTGTCGTCGCTACCCATTTTGGTTAAAAGCCCACTTCTGATATGAAAATCAGGGTGGCAAATTAAACAAAATATAGGTAAGTATATAGTTGTTTATATATCTAGCACAGTGGATACACTTATCAAGCTACGTCCGTCCGATTCGACGGTCTGCCCCGAATGCCCCTCTCTGTCAACTTGTTCTTATTTATAATACCATCCATTATCAGTACCTCTTAATCATAAACAAGATAAATAAATCAAAAATAATTATCCAAATATGATTCTTACAATTTTAGACTATTCCTACATTTATTAAACATATTTTTACTTCCCTTTTAATTGTAGTCAAATTACATACTTTTCAATGTATTCTAATAAATGTTTCAAAATTAAACATTAATAAATTAATAAGCTTTAGTGAATATAGTTCCAAATAGTAACGGTGTAAAATGTATGATTAATTGATTACCCTTAATTCTAACACTATAGCGTACACATACCATGCAATACTATGTAAAAAAGTCTACTTACGGATAGTTTAACAAAGTGGTGTGTAAAAGTTGTAATAAGGTGTTAATGGGTTTAGTAGCGGAGAATGAAAACATTTTTAGAAACATGTGTTATTTCAATAAAACAACATCATTTAATGAGAAGCAGGCACCGTTATTTTAACAAGGCACAGCAAATTTTCGTCAAATTACTTTAGGAAACAATTCCCTAAAGATGACTTAAACGTAAAAGTAACCTTTAGCAGCCGTGGGCGGAGTATTTTATAATCAAGATCATAATTATTTGAGTACTCTTATCGGTAATGCTAAGAATATTGGCAAATTTTAGCTACTAAGTAAGCCATTGGTTCATCAGCATTATCGACGTCTGGGAGTTCGAAGGAAACCAAATAAGAATTTATTATAATGTCTAAAATTAATTATAGGTTGATATATTTCCAATACCAAGTAGTATAACAAAATAGACCACTTTGCTACCAAGTACCTAGTATTCTAAAATTAGAAATTATTTTAAACGAGCTGTTGCCCGCGACTTAGTCTACGATTCAGGATGAAAAGTAGCTATATCCTTCTCCAGGTCATGGTTTACGCTTGTGCCAAATTTCATCCAAATCCATTCAGCTGTTTTAGTGTGAAAGCGCAATAAACAAAGAAACAAACTCACTTTCGCATTCATAATATTATAGTTAGGATACTAATTTCAGTGGATGAAGAAGGAACCTCCTCAATCGGGCGATGGAAGTGCCTACTTAAAGATAATTATAAAACTAACAGCCGTCGAAACTATTGGAGGTTAAATCTTTACTCATTAGAACGTCTTGTTGTATTTTTAAAAGGTTTTAATTTTAAGTTTTTATAGTCTTAATTATACCAGCTTGAAATTTTTCTACTGTAGGACAAAGGTATTTTTAAAGAGTGTGTTTTTTATACAGCGTTGGCGATTTTAGATTTAATTCTTTATTGCACGATGTATTCACTTTATTATAACTAAAACTGAATTACCTCGATACCCGACATTAACAAAAGTACAGCCAATTAATTCCACAAAAGAAACCATCGATCCATCAAACTCTAAACCGATTTTAAAACAATATTGTTTATATTTAATGATTTACAAAAAGAGGGATCCTTCCAGAAATTTCCCGAGTTTTTTTCAGTCACGGCTTTCCGAAAGCAGCTTTACAAAAACAGATATGGGGTAAAAAGACAAAAACGGGAGCGAACCGGGATTTTTTTCTCTCTGAAAATCCGACTGAATATTAAAAGCCTCGTTTCGTTTTCATTGTCTCTCATTATTATTAGGATGTATATTAAATTAACAAAGATGGTAGTAAGCTGTCGGAAATGCTTTGTGAAAGTGAAAAGGAATTTTAATATAGAGAATTTATTGGTTGACTTTCGAGAGGTGAACTTACTTACTTATAGGAATGGAAGGGTAATTGGTATGCCAGGTTTAATAAGGTGTCAATTTAGTGATGCCTTATTCGGGCATTTAATTTTTTTATAATTTTAGCCGGCTAACATTCCATTTAACGCGACGACGTCTATAGACGTCCTAACAATAAAACTTTTATTGTGTCTCGTTTACCGTCCGCGAACCGATCAGAACCCGGCCAGTGATCATCATCACGCTTTATTAACAATGGGCGATGGCAATTTGAAACTATTTAACTCAAGAAAGATTACCAATCATCATGAAAAACCTTACTCCCTACCTTCAGTAGTTCAGCCTCAAGACCACAACGACGACGGCGCCAATGTAAATATACTGTTGCTACTCCGGCGCCGTCATCTGTTTTCTCGTGGACAAACAGTCTTCAGCCACGACGACAGCGCCATAGTAAATTACTGTCGCTACTGCGGTGCCGTCATCTGTTTTCTCGTGGACAAACAGTCTTCAGCCACGACGACAGCGCCATAGTAAATTACTGTCGCTACTGCGGTGCCGTCATCTGTTTTCTCGTGGACAAACAGTCTTCAGCCACGACGACAGCGCCATAGTAAATTACTGTCGCTACTGCGGTGCCGTCATCTGTTTTCTCGTGGACAAACAGTCTTCAGCCACGACGACAGCGCCATAGTAAATTACTGTCGCTACTGCGGTGCCGTCATCTGTTTTCTCGTGGACAAACAGTCTTCAGCCACGACGACAGCGCCATAGTAAATTACTGTCGCTACTGCGGTGCCGTCATCTGTTTTCTCGTGGACAAACAGTCTTCAGCCACGACGACAGCGCCATAGTAAATTACTGTCGATACTGCGGTGCCGTCATCTGTTTTCTCGTGGACAAACAGTCTTCAGCCACGACGACGACGCCATAGTAAATGTACTGTCGCTACTGCGGCGCCGTCATCTGTTTTCTTGTGGACAAACAGTCTTCAGCCACGACGACAGCGCCATAGTAAATTACTGTCGCTACTGCGGTGCCGTCATCTGTTTTCTCGTGGACAAACAGTCTTCAGCCACGACGACAGCGCCATAGTAAATTACTGTCGCTACTGCGGTGCCGTCATCTGTTTTCTCGTGGACAAACAGTCTTCAGCCACGACAGCGCCATAGTAAATTACTGTCGCTACTGCGGTGCCGTCATCTGTTTTCTCGTGGACAAACAGTCTTCAGCCACGACGACAGCGCCATAGTAAATTACTGTCGCTACTGCGGTGCCGTCATCTGTTTTCTCGTGGACAAACAGTCTTCAGCCACGACGACAGCGCCATAGTAAATTACTGTCGCTACTGCGGTGCCGTCATCTGTTTTCTCGTGGACAAACAGTCTTCAGCCACGACGACAGCGCCATAGTAAATTACTGTCGCTACTGCGGTGCCGTCATCTGTTTTCTCGTGGACAAACAGTCTTCAGCCACGACGACGACGCCACAGTAAATGTACTGTCGCTACTGCGGCGCCGTCATCTGTTTTCTTGTGGACAAACAGTCTTCAGCCACGACGACAGCGCCATAGTAAATTACTGTCGCTACTGCGGTGCCATCATCTGTTTTCTCGTGGACAAACAGTCTTCAGCCACGACGACGACGCCATAGTAAAAGTACTGTCGCTACTGCGGCGCCGTCATCTGTTTTCTCGTGGACCAACAGTCTTCAGCCACGACGACGGCGCCATAGTAAATGTACTGTCGCTACTGCAGCGCCTTCATCTGTTTTCTCGTGGACAAACAGTCTTCAGCCACGACGACGGCGCCATAGTAAATGTACTGTCGCTACTGCGGCGCCGTCATCTGTTTTCTCGTTGACGTCCGGTTCCCGGTGTGGTGGACAAACAGTCTTAACCTAAGCCTCAAGTACTAATGAATTAGCTCTTAAAGCTAGTGGGACGTAAGTAATAGGTTTACGACGCACTTAGGTCTAATATTAAGTCTTCATCTCCCCTGGGGCAAACCTGGCTTAGCGCCAACCGCAACATTCATGTTAAATACATATTCTTATTTTTATTTCGTTGGCAACACTGTTTTAGTAGTAGTAGTCAGTGAATCGTAGTACACTGTACACATCACAGCAGGAGCTTATGTCTATTAGTTTACAGACGTTGCAATGGTCTCTCCATTCTGAGTTTAAGTCTGCACTACACTACTCGCGAAGTTCATCGAAGTTAAGCGAATAAGAGAGTGTTTATAGACACTTCGGTTCACTTCGTGCAACTTCGGTTCTCTTCGGACGACTTCCGGTCGTTGTCGGTTTTTGCGACTGAGTCAAAGGACTCGGAGTGTCCTGTAGTTCTTTGCACGAGTGAATCACGTACTTCGGACTTCGGTCAATTTCGACCAGTACTTCGTCGAAACATCTTTTCGAGTAATGTAGTGCATCGATCAATCTGCCTAGCCTTTTCCCAACTATGTTGGGGTCGGCTTCCAGTCTAAGCGGATGCAGCTGAATACCAGTATTTTACATGGAGCAACTGCATATCTGACCTCCACAACCCAGTTACTGGGTAATAACCGTTGGTAAGGCTGGTTGTCAGACTTTCGGGCTTCTGGCTATACATAATCTGTCAAAAACTCACAATGGCGAGACCATTGAAACTGAATGCAACGCTAGTAAATTAGTAGACTTAGGCTCCTGGTCATTTGGAATGTAGGCAGAGAAGTCAAAATGTTAATGTCTAACAAACTCAGTCATTGACCTCGATTAAAGTTAATGAATGTTATGATATTCTGAGCGTGGTAATTATAGCTTTTAATACACCTTATTTGGCCGCACACTTTACAAATAGCAGTGGATCAGACATTCAATAACTTTAAACAACAACTATAAAAACTTTTTTACAAAAACAAAAACCGACTTCCAAAAAAAAACACTACAAAGTGAAAAATAACTTTAATTTCGGAAGTCGGTGTCTTTGGATCTGTATTTTAGTTTTTTGCCACCGACTTCCGAAATTAAAGTTATTTTTCACTTTGTAGTGTTTTTTTTTTTGGAAGTCGGTTTTTGTTTTTGTAAAAAAGTTTTTATTTTTCACTTTTTAGTGGTTCAGTTTGTAATTTATCTAAGTTACAATAACCCAATGTCAGTTGCTCATCACGTTTTACAAAATGTTGCTTTTCCCGATGCAGGGTCGTTAATTATTGAGGAGTTCTCCTAGTAAGAACCAGGAGAAATGGAGCTCATGGTGAAGTCACCATTACCATTATTTTGACGAGCATAAACCATATTAAAGTAATCGAATCGCAACCTGTTATATACTTAGATATAATTGAGTATTTCCGATGGCCCTCTGTGGTCTTCATCATCAGTTCCAGCTCACCGAATGGTACTTTCCGAGAGCAAATGCACGAGTTACTATAAAAAATACCGAAATTGATATAGGTGTGCCCATAAAATTTGAAGGTTTCCCTCGATTTCCATGGGATCCATCATCAGATCCTGACTTGATGATCATGGGACCACTTGGGACGTATACCCTTTCGAACAAAAAAAGAAAAATCCAAATCGGTCTAGCCATTTTCGAGTAATCGAGGAACATACATATAAAAAAAAATAAAAAAAAAAAAAAGGTTCCGACGAATTGAGAACCTCCTCCTTTTGGAAGTCGGTTAAAAAACGACAGACAGACGAAGGCGTACCATAAGGTTCCTTTTTACCATTTTGGTACGGAACCCAAAAAAAAAACAGTAGGTACCTACTGTTTCTGCATAAACTGCCAAGCCTGGATAATAACGCTCACATACCTAGAATTACTAAATATGATACCTATAATTAAATGGCTTCATTTCCAACCGTACCATTACCTCGTATCAAATTCCCAGAAACATTGTTACCTACATAATACACTATTTTTAGATATAAGCAACACAATATCGCTATTATTCGCAAAATAGAAGACTTACTACTCTCACGAAAAATCTTCCAAAATACAAGTCAAAAAAACTTTTTTACAAAAAAAAAACAACCGACTTTCAAAAAAAAATACTACAAAGTGAATAATAACTTTAATTTCGGAAGTCGTTGTCTGTGGATCTGTATTTTAGTTTTTTGCCACCGACTTCCGAAATTAAAGTTATTATTCACTTTGTAGTATATTTTTTTTGAAAGTCGGTTGTTTTTTTTGTAAAAAAGTTTTTATTTTTCACTTTTTAGTGGGTCAGTTTGTAGTTTATCTATTTATTGTATTTTTTGTGTTTTTTTATTGTAGTTTGTATTATTGACTAGTTCCGATGGCCATCTGTGGTCTTCCTCATCAGTTCCACTTCACCGAATGGTGCTTTCCGGGAGCAAATACACGAGTTACTATAAAAAATACCCAAATCGCTGTAGGTGTGCCTATAAAATTTGAGGGTTTCCCTCGATTTCCATGGGATCCCCTCATCAGATTCTGACTTGGTGACAATGGGACCACCTCGAGAGCACACCCTTTCAAACAAATAAATAATTTTCAAAATCGGTCTACAATTGACGGAGAAATCGGTGTAGGTACATACATAAAAAAATTATATATACGCGACGAATTGATAACCTCCTCCTTTTTGTTTTTGAAAAGTCGGTTAAAAATGAAAAGAAACCGTAAAATTACAGATAAGTTACGCAAAGTTAACTTGAGCCCGTTTTTGATATGTCAGCCACAATTAAAACAACATAACTCCAATAACACTGGCATGAAACGAAGGATCGTTTGATATCAAGCAAGTCGACTTGTTCATAACTTTTTCCAATAAATATGTTTTCAAGTAAATTCTGATAGGCATTTGACTTCACAGAAAAGAAAGTAATTCTGTTCTTTGAAGACAGATTTCGCCGAAATTATCTAATACCTAATCTAATAAATGATCTATTTGAAATCTCAGCTCTGTCAATAGAAAAGATATCATGTTTTTGTTATCATATAATTTCATCTATTTCTGCAAAAGCTATTTTTATATTTGTCTTTGAAAATCGGCAAACTAGCATCACTGATTTGTATAGAAATGCCAAGATATCTGAAGTCGTATCTGTTGAGTCGAAGACTTTAGACCGCCAACCGCTTTAAAGTTAGTATTGCCCTATTTTAACCCCACAATCTCATTCCTACTTGAACTTCTTTTTTTGTAATCTGTGTCAAACAAATATCTCTCATTCTTTAAACAAAACTGAACATTTTTCAAATTCAAATTGAGAATCAAACGTCATTCTTTTTTCTTTTAACATAAACGGTTTTTTTCCGAATTCAAATTGTGCCTGTACAGTTGTCAACTTAACTCTAAACTAAACGGTCCACAGAGGCGAAATTACCGAATTTGTTAAGCATATAATATATCACTCCCATTTATAATTAGCTGGACTCGGCGGGGCAATTAATTCGGTACAGGTGTACGTTCATCCCCGCAAGTGGAGGGATGATGTAACCGTCTTGATTGACGGCGATGACTTAAAAACTGGTTTGTAACCCTAATTGTTTGGCAGAATTGAGGGAAAGAACGATTGATGATTATGGTTTGCCCGAAGCCACAGAAATAAATGGAAAATGGAATTATTTCAACGGAATAACGTGACACGTTAATGAGAATAAATTAGTTGTATCTCAAAACTGTATTAAAATTCTTGGTACTATAAGTAAAAGTTATTTCAAGATATTTTCACCCTCTAATATTCAGGCCACTGAAAGTGTATGAATAGATAAACATAAAAGATAACCAAGAACATAGCCCGAAGGTTTTTAGGAGGAGCTGTAAAAATAAACGAACGAACTAATAAATATTATAATTTTTACAGCCCCCGCAGATTCGACGTTATACATAAATAAAACGGACACCACTAGTGCAATAAAACGTGAAATATAATTAAAAAGTACATGTCAAGTCAATGGTCGTTCCATATCGGCTTTGAATATCTTAATGGCGTGTGCAGTCAAGCCTTGTTTGCTTCGTCCATACGCCAGCACGCTTATTATGAATGCCGTATTATCCGACTAAATGGGATTGTCGTGCCGGCAGAGTGGTTCGCATCGGGTTATCGAGCTACGTAACATGGACGGGTAATACGTTTCGTGCTAGGAACATTGCATTATTGAAGGCAATCATGAGTGTCGGCCAGGTGCCTGTTTACTTCGATTTGCTGATCAATTATTGCAGTTGGATCTACCTTCCATCTGCTTCGATGCTAACTTTTCGAAGCATAGTTGTTTTGTTTTTAAAATGCTTACCTACGTACGATATTTCTCCGTTTTTTGCGCATTCCACCTCAGTGCGCAGACAGTCATTGCATACGTTTCGTCCTTTTTATCCGCACGGCTAGACTGTTACCCTCGTAAATGTACTGGGAGTAATAAAAGTGGTATCTCATCAATATATTATGTGTTTATATCGCATTTTATATGTAAACTATGAATATTAGAGAGCTTACGTGTCTATCAAAGCAGCAAAAGATTGAACAAAACTGAATAAATTTTTCTTCATCACTTTATATTTGATCACCTCATCCATCACTGTCTAAATGAGTTCAGAATTCGCAATTTCTAAACATTTGGTATCAAATCGGTATCTTAAAATAACTCGCACTTTAAGTGGGACATTTTATCTCCGATATCCGAGAAAACCATTTCCGAGAAAAATGGTAACAGATACACAAACACCTCTTACCTCAAACGCATATTACCGTCTCCGTGACCGTCGCGGGTAAAAACCAATCTGCCGAGGGTTATACACCAAGAGATAACGCTCCTGCAAGTTTCAACCGTGAACGATACAGGATGGAACCTAATTAAGATTTGGACGGAACCCATTCATACACTTATTACAACAGATGGTAATCAGGACTGGAGCAAGTCTCCCTTTTGTCCGGCGAATCCCTAAAAACGGACAATGATGAATGGGCTTATTTATCTATCTTTGAATCATCCTGTATATTTGGAATGTAGGTGAATACATTTTTGCTTGTACGTGGGATTTGAGGTGGAAGAAAATCAATATGAGAGATGAGATTATTCCTACATTACTTTGGCCTGTGAGGGAAAGATGATCACAGAATATAAAGAAAAAACCGGCCAAGTGCGTGTCGGACTTCGCACATTTAGGGTTCCGTACCAAATCTGATTTATCATTGGTATTTGCTAGTAAAATATACGTAATAATAAACATTATCACCAAATTACAAGTTCATAGGTCAATGGGAAGTTAATAAATTCTTCGGAACAAAATTCTGTATAAAACCTAACATTAGTGGCTTCTCATTCCTTTGTTTTCCAATATGTTTTAAAATAAAAAATACAGTATTTATCTACTCAACGAACTCTAAACAACGATACCCCACTCGATGGGGTAGATCATTTTTTTTTTTCGCGGCTCCTTTTATAAAAATATTTAAAATATTTTTGACAATTTGTGTAATACTGTGAAAATTTTGTAAAACTGTGAAAGACTGTATCTCCAACCGTTTGGCTGTAAAACCTGTGTGACAGACGACGGATAGACGGACATACGGACACGTGAGTGATAGCAATAGGGCTCCGTTTGGACCCTTCGGGTACGGAACCCTAAAAATAACATTTCTAGGTACAGTAGTACTCAACTAATATGGCTTATCGATGTACCTGCGCAGAATATGAATTTTCAAAGCGCGGGAAATGCTATTGACCAATCGGCACGCTCCACGCTTTTTCCTGTACCGCTATTGGTCGGTAGCTGCCGCCATGTTAGCGCGCGCCACTTGACAGCCGCCATACTTGCGAGTGAGACGGAACTAACAACTGCAGTGTATTATGAACCTTATAGTAGTGATCTAAGGTTGATTGTAAGTTTTAAGTATTCTCGTTAATCTTCGGGGCCATACTTTCTTTTCTGTGCGAACGAAGATTCACGACGCGCCTTATTACTTGGGTACTACTGTACTGTGTAAGGAACTCGATGCTTTACCGCAAAAAAATCATGCTGTTTTTCTTAAAATATCTCACTACATTTTCCAAGCAATTAAAATTAAAAAATCCAAACCAATTAATAGATATCATAACGAAGGAAGTTAGCTCTCGATAGGCAAAGGAATCGATTTCAAAGTTTGACTTTAAAAAAAACTATATTGGTTTCTTTTAATGATTCGTAGTTCCACGACCAACGGAGCGATTGGAGCAAGTCGTGCCATTCGAATGGAACTACCAGCGTTTAATTGAAGATTCAATTCAGAAGGCAAACTTCTTGGTTCCTGCTTCAGTAGTCTCGTGGTTACGGCACCTCTATAGTATAAAGGCGAATCTGCATTCGAATAATTGGGGCTGAAATTATACGAACTGATTGAATATTATGTCCGTCTTATACTTACTTAATAGATGGATAGAGATGGATAGTTTGAATTTATACTTAATAGATGGATAGTTTGAATTTGATAGTGAGTGAAGTGGAATTGTTAGGTTTGTGTTGTTAAAAGTCATTCTGAAGATCTTGATGGCGGTGGTTTAAGTTGAAATTATGTTAGTTTTTAAAATGATTTTTGAATTTGTGTCAATATAGACCAGATATGTCTAAAGATAAGAACCTAGTAAGTAGGTATTAATATTTATCATTATTCGAGTTTTATTATTACTCGAATTCTACGAGAGTTCTGCTGACACTAATCAACAACAACAGCCACAACAAGAACAACAACAACAACACAGCAGCAGCAACATCAACTTAATAAAGCCACTGTGAAGCTAATTTAACTATTTTAGTATTAGTTTATAGTTTTGTATGTGATATGAGACAAGGCTTGCACTAACTTTTTGATAAGTTAAATCTCGCTTTATCAGTTGATAATGAATTGAACTTCTTGCATATATTTTGTTACTTATTAGATAAGTATTTTACTCAAGTACTCATACTTGTGCACATAGATAATGTAGGTGTGACGTCCGGCATTGAGCGCGATTCATCCCTTGGGTTTAAAACCGGTTCATACTGCTTTTTGGCAATCGGCTTACTAGAGGCTATGACCAAAACCATTTCGCATCGTTGTAAAACGTAAAACGATAAGACAAACATTTTGGTCATGGGCTCTCCTACCATTTTGGTGATCACTCACACAAATGCAAAGGTCAGCTCACGCCTCGCTAACTGTAGGTACCTAGTGCTAAAGCAATTGAAAGAGCTAATATAGGTATGTAGGTTGAGGTAATATTTCCATTCGTTACTATCATTTCAGTTATATTTATTTCAGAGCTACATTCAAGAACAATATGCCATTCTTATTCAGCAATAATCCAAACAAAAACCAGGTTGTGAGCAGCCCTAACCCTCAGACAGCCGCGTCACGCTGACAAGCTCTCAAATTGTTTGCCATCAGAAGCTGATATCGTGTAGTCTGACGAACTAAGTGCTGCTCATTCACTCACTCACTTATTGGTGCTTTACACAGCTGTCTTTTCTGGTTTATAAAAAAAAAATTGTTAAGTACAAAGTATATTGAGTCATAGTGTTTGATACAGATCTGAAAGGATTAAAGCACAGAGTTTGACCATTCATTGATTATTTTTTATGAGTCAGTACCTGGGCTCATAAATAGGTAGTAATGTTGATGAAAGGGTACACAATCCATGTGTATACGAGTATTAAAACGAGCCGTGATTAAGTAATCACGACTTTATTATGTGGATTAATGAAGATAAACAAAGTTTTATTCGTCAGACATGTTTCAAATCTACTTTTTTTTTTAGATAGACGAGTATAACAGTCAAGTGTCACTGTGAAGCTTAGGTAAGATTCTTCAAAAACCATATTAGTCTATCTATAGCATCAGTAAAGAGATGTCGCAGATGGATTGTAGAATCCGCTGTTGTTTTACATAACAGCGCCGTTTTGTAAAACATCTGAGAGACCTTTAGCGGTTTTTACATAATTACTGGACTTGGAATTAACACGCAGGATTGTATAAACGTTTTGCATTTATCAATGCCGCGGGTCAACGATTCGAGGTTTTGTAAAACAGCGGAAATGAAATGTTGGATTGTAGATTTTAGTTCAAAATGTTGTCGTTCGCAGCTGAACGTTATTAAGTTGTTTTACAAAACAGCGCTGTTATGTAAAACAACTAGCGGTTTTGTAAAACAGCTGATTCTAAAACCTATCCGCGACAGAGACATCACATCATTTGTTTACCCTGAAGGTTGATATGTAATAATCAGACGAACTAAGTGCCCACTCGGTTCGTAATGGCTCGATTTACTGTAGTCTTGTACAAGTCTTTGTGACTTCACTTAAGTACTACTTAAATAAGAGAGAAAAGTACCTTGTTTTGTGAGATGTATCGTAAATGATGAAGACAGTCCTAGGTTTATTATCACAGTACCATAAAATACATAAAATTGACTTGGAAATTGAGTAAAATCTCTTGCACCTGGTTTCTGAACTGTGAATTTGAGAACTTGTCAAACTCTAGCTTTATTTAGAGTTAAAGTTAAGGGAAATTAAAATTTGATTTTCGTGGGTTACATGAAGGAGTCACCTTAAGTACGCGAAAATTAAGTTTGACGAGTTCTAAACCTTAAATTCTTAATTCAGAAACCGATATCACTTATTAAAATTTGATTTTCGTGGGCTACATGAAGGAGTCACCTTAAGTATCCGAAAATGAAGTTTGACGAGATCTGAACCTCAAATTCTTAATTCAGAAACCGATACCACATAATAATAAGCATTTTTTTATTTTAAATCTGAACACACTGAACCAAAACGGCTATAAACCACATTTTACAAAACGTGGATTTGGATTCAGATATTTTTATCTCGATAACTGATAACGCTATAAATAAACTTGTTAATCCCTCAAGTGTCGAATGCACCCCATGTGTGCATAAGAAAAACCCTTTTTTTGTTCGGTACATAAGCTTATATCACATATATATAAATGTAAAAAAACATCATCTGATGGAAAACCAATCAAATCATTAGTTATGAACTTATGGAGTTCGCAGCTAACCTCCCCTCCCCCCCGCGTGTCAAATGCACCCCAAGTGTGCAAAAGGACAAAACTTTACATAATAGGTATATAAGCTTAGATCACATATCTATATACAGGGTGGCCGGAACATTGACGTCCAAAAATAAAATTTCGGTCCCTCGTATCGTGGGGTATTCGAATCACCCCCATGTATGTTCCGCGACTTTTCATAGTTTTCGAGTTATGAATTTTTTTCTGAATGTTTGAAAATTTTCGACCTGACCAACCTAAAAAAATTCTAAAAAAAAAAGTAGAGGGTTTTATCGAGTTTCTTTTTTTGCAACTGAATTTTCATAAGTAGTACTTTTATGCATAAAATAATCAGCTTCGTAACTGTGATGAAAGTTATGAAAATGTTGATCTAAAGTGAAAAATTTACGTTCGGTAAATTATGACTCAAATTTTCAACTTTAAATTAAAAATCTTAACAGGTGACTTCATAATTCCTAAGTAGGCTTCAAGAATGCGCCAGACTCTCAGCTTTCATAATCATAAAAAAAATGAAGTACTTAATAGGGCTACTTTGTTTAAAATCGGCCTTCAAAGACAGCGAGGTGGAAAAATTCTTAAAATTACCCATCTGAGTAATTATTTTTTTTTGGCTATTTTCTCGTTCCTAAGGTTAATTAATGATAAGAATACTGAAAACTAACCAACAAATAGTTTCAGAGTTGGGTAAGAAAAGTTTTACGTAAAAAGTGGTTTTGAATAAAACACAGATGATAATGTGAAAAAAGTACTTAATTTATTTTTAACATTTACAAAAGGTTTTCAAAGTGGCCACCACCAGCAGCAATACACATTCTACACCTACGTAAGAAATTGTCTGGCAATCGTCTAAAAGCGTCTCTGCCATGTTCTCTCTCACAACACGTTCAGCTTCTGCAATCAACTGCCTCAGCTCTTGTTCACTTGAACAGTCTCGGGCGTATGCTATTTCCTTGTAATAGCCCCAAATAAAGAAATCGATGGGGTTGAGATCAGGTGAGCGTGGAGGCCACCTAATTGGTCCGCTGCGTCCGATCCATCTGTTGGGGTATGTTTCATCTAAGTAATTTCGGACCTGGGTTGCATAGTGACACGGGGCGCCGTCATTTTGCAACACCATGGTTCGTCTGAGTTCGAGATTCACATCTGCCAGCAACAATGGAAGTTCATTTTCCAAAAAGTTTTTGTATGTTTCTCCATCAAGTCTGGACGGCAGTTCAAACGGACCAATTAGTTCGCCATTGAGGATACCAGACCACAAGTTAACGCTGAAGCGATGTTGAAATGTCGAAGCTCTCACTTCGAGTGGATTTTCATTCGCCCACGTGTGGTAATTATGAATATTGAATATAATGTGGTTAGTTTTCAGTATTCTTATCATTAATTAACCTTAGGAACGAGAAAATAGCCAAAAAAAAAATAATTACTCAGATGGGTAATTTTAAGAATTTTTCCACCTCGCTGTCTTTGAAGGCCGATTTTAAACAAAGTAGCCCTATTAAGTACTTCATTTTTTTTATGATTATGAAAGCTGAGAGTCTGGCGCATTCTTGAAGCCTACTTAGGAATTATGAAGTCACCTGTTAAGATTTTAAATTTAAAGTTGAAAATTTGAGTCATAATTTACCGAACGTAAATTTTTCACTTTAGATCAACATTTTCATAACTTTCATCACAGTTACGAAGCTGATTATTTTATGCATAAAAGTACTACTTATGAAAATTCAGCTGCAAAAAAAGAAACTCGATAAAACCCTCTACTTTTTTTTTTAGAATTTTTTTAGGTTGGTCAGGTCGAAAATTTTCAAACATTCAGAAAAAAATTCATAACTCGAAAACTATGAAAAGTCGCGGAACATACATGGGGGTGATTTGAATACCCCACGATACGAGGGACCGAAATTTTATTTTTGGACGTCAATGTTCCGGCCACCCTGTATAAACGTAAAAAAACATCATCCGATGGAAAACATATCATTATCAGTAGTTGTGAACCTATGGGGTTCGCAACTAACCCCCAACCCTACCCACTCGCTGGGGTTTTGGGTCTAAAATCAGCCAAACTCAGACACTTGAGGGGTTAAATAAAGCCACATCAAGGAGTATCGTCACTGCCAAATATTTGACAGCAACCCTACTTTATTCTTCATGTTTCACAAGTAGGCTCAGTTACATACTCCATACCTTATACTGTCAAAATTCCTCTTAAAAGCTAGCAAATTGACACTCTTATTAAATGACACACCCCAACAATTCCACTTCACTTAGTTCAACCAAATAACGTCAAAAACTACTTTTTAGGGTTCCGTACCTCAAAAGGAATAAACGGAACCCTTATAGGATCACGTTAACGGAACCCTTCGGTGTCCGTCTGTCTGTCAAGACTCTTTTTCTCAGGAACTCGTGGAGGTATCAAGTTGAAATTAATATCAAATACGTCCTATATTTATGGTCTCTTGGAGCTCTAAAAATATCAAGCTTACGGCCATTTATGCAACATATTTTGATACTAGCAAGTAAATCAAAACATATAGGGTACTTTTCGTTGACCTAGGATAACAAAATTTGGCAAGAAGCAATTAAGGTCTCACAGCACAAGTAAGGGAAAAAGTCCGACAGTGGCAAAAACATATTTTTTTTTATGTGATAAAACTACTTCACATATTTTTTTTTGCGATTACAAACCTAAATTTGCAGTTGGAGAATCGACCGTGACGTATGCCAAAGTACGCGAGAACATGTTTTTCAAATAGAATGTTTGTTTTAGGATAACTACGGACCTTTCATTGTGCGATGTCCGACACGCACTTGGCCGGCTTTTTTGTCTTCTTCGATTACACGTGAGAACTCTTCCCATTGAATATGAAGATTCAATTGTGTACAGCACCTCGAGTTCCTGGCCGAATGCCGTGACGAACTCGATTTGCATAGGAAACCGAGCTTAAACATTGGTTGGCATACGCCCCCTGCTAAATTATGTTTTCCTGGTACAGACAAAGACGTATGCATTCGTTGCGGTGGGGTTAACTCAAATCATTTTCTTGCTTCTATTGTGTTGTGTGTATTGGTTTTGGTTTGCAAATGTATATTTGAGCTTGGGTTGTGTCTGCAGAAAATTACTGTAGGAGAATTCTTTAACGATTTTTGGAAAATTTATTTACAATTTTTGGTCTCTACCGAGTGACACTTCACTTATTGGCATTCAGTCCACCTCTGTACATTTGTGTGCTTAAAATACTAAATAAATAAATACCAAGGCTTTTTTGCTCAAAGCACTCTGTTTTGTTCTAGCAGAGACGGCTAAATATCAATAAACTGTTCCACCAACCGCACTTTACTAAATTTTGTTTCAGTGCCGTCAGTGGAAGTGCTTAGGTGCCGTTCGAGGAAGTGCCGTTCAAATCAGTGCCCTAAGTGGAATACCTCACGTTTTAAAATGCCTCTAAGCTCGTCATTAGTACGTCATAATACGCATTCTCGAGACGTATCTAATATTGATGTAAGATCCGGATTATCCGGCTTCATAGTAAACAGCATCAAGAATCAAGCCGCCCATTCAATACTCCTCGCTACTCCTCAAGTCCTAGTACCAAGACTGTGTGAGCACGTGACCTATCACAATTTGGCCGCCGAAGCAATCGTCTTTAGGCTCGTAACTCACTGGCGAGTCCCATTCCTCGCGGCATCTAATAAAACTTTGATTTTCTCGCTCTGTGTAAATGTAGGAATTGTAACGTCTTCCAATTTTATTATTGAGATCTTTTGTGGATCGATTCTATCTAGACGGAAATAAGGACTATTATTTACTCTTTAAAATCTATTTATGTAAGACTTTTAGTTTAGCAAACACATTTCAATTTAGTGCTTTGGGATAGCAACGCACCTGATACCATTGGTTTTGCAGATGTTCATATGAGGCGGGAACGAATTCCCATCAAGTGCTGCTTACATAATAGGCCTATAATGTTCCCCTGCTGGGACAGAGGCCTCCTCTCTCCTAGAGGGAGGTGTTGTAATTTACCACGCGTGTCCAGTGCGGGTTGGTAGATGTCACATGTCTCGAATTTTTGGTTCTAGGACATGCCGGTTTCTTCACGATGTTTTCCTTCACCGTTTTCAGGGCAGTGGTGATGAAATTATTTATACAAAGTAAAACGCCTGCCTGGGTTCGAATCCACGATCTACAACTCGTAAGTCAGGGCCGTTTCCATTGGGCCACCACTGCTTTCAGGTGCTGCTTGGCGCCTACTTATTGGCCATGCAAAGCGACGAGAAATGATAGGTTTCGTTTTTTTTTTGTGTCAATAATCTTCAGACATTTTCCTAAATATCATAATGGTCCAGCCAGTGGGAAACCATCTACAAAATCAACCACTCTAGACCAGGGCAGCATTATGTGATAACCGCAAGGACTTTGTCATCAAACTACCGCCATTTAGTACCCACTACCGACATTAGCTCAGTACATAGAGTAGTAAGTAAATGAAGTTATAATATTGGAGTGAACGCTATCCATCTTCTACACCAACAGTAAGATATACTTTTTCCATACATTTTGCTTTATGGATGAGCCTACTAGTTGTCAGCTCTGCTATTATGAATGAAGACCAGTGAATGACAAAGGCTTTAAATACACTCAAACACGTTATATTCAATTCTCTCGATACCGGATCCCAGCTAACCTTTCTGGGAAGTGGGAATAAACACATTAGTTACGCACATATCTCTTCATATATTTCCACGACGACTCCCTAAATACAATTAGAGGTAAACATAATTAAATTCTGTCTTGATCACTCAATTTCAGCTCCATTCTATATTGGTCCGGATGAACAGATGAGTATATTTCAGACTACAAATTAGTTATCCATTCGAATTAGCCACGGATTCAGATTCACGTCATCATTCTACGAATTAGGTCCAAATTCGTATGCGCCATAAACTACTTATTGTCAATTCTGGAGACAAAACAGGTATATATATCCTAGGACTCCATTTACTTCCTACTCCACGTCCTAAAGCGTAATAAAAGCCGTCTGTTCGTCGTCTGCGGGGAGCGGCGCAGGCGACCGCCGAAGCATTAATAAGTAATGCACAGTAATGGAACGCTCGCCTCACAGCGTCATATTATTCGGGAATAATGAACGGTATATTACTGTATAAAACGGTTTTATAATTGGTACACGTTCGGGAATGGTTTATTGAGATTCGATTGTGATGGGCTTTTGTTAGCAGTTTTGGAAGGGTTGGATTCAGTTTTCTTAGATTTTGGATAAAAGACTGTAATGTTATAAAAATAAGGTAATAAGTGCAATAACATGTGTCTTTTAGTCTGTGCTGAATAAATAGATTTTCTTTTTCTATACAATTTGTCGATTCCAACATTGCAACACAACTGTGCATAGGATACTATTTTGCTCGCAATTTTTAGGAGTCGTGCTGTATCAGTGTTTATTCACTAACTCCACGGTAGTACAAATATTTGAAAATAGAGCTTTGCAACGAACAAAGCTATCATTATGCGCTGATTTATCAGTATAACACAGTTATATTTCCCCAGAAATACATCGAACTTTATTGACACATTCATAGGAACCACGATCGCTAAATAATTCCGTGAGTTGAATAGCTTCATTACAACAACACGGGTAATCCATAATGGATCGAGTCCATCGGTCGCTCCAAACTTCATAACTAAGTTCGGCTCCAATTAAATGTCGACTTATGTCCGTAACATCGAGCGTTTGTCGCTGGAAAGGGCAGTCAAGTGATATTCTAGAAGACAGTTGAATTATGAAGTAGGTACCTAATCATATCGATGGGTAAAACGGAAGACCAAAAAACAACAAAAACAATTTTTCTCTCGAACAGTACAAAGCCAAATAACAGCATGTACTCACACAAGTACATAAAACCGCGTCTGTAATCCCGCGATGGGGGACGTAATCCGGATCCCGCGTGTCAACGACGCTGTTCTACCGAAATGCACACAACCAATACCAATACACATGACACTAAGATATGTGAGGGTTTAACAGCTATTTGGTATTAAAAGTAAGATTTTAATATGATTGCCAGGTTTTAAGAAAAGCCGATTGGATCAGTAAAGTCATCTTTTTGGTTTAGTAAGTGGTAAAAATTTTGCATCGACCCCAAGTGACATGGGAAAGATCAGGAAAAAAAGAAAGATCTTCCTTTAAAATACAATTAGATTTCTAGGTATAATCACTCCATGATACTGGTAAGTATCCAGCTGCATCCGGGTAGACTGAAAGCCGGCACTAATATAGTTGGGAAAAGGCTTTAAGCAGATGATAATGATGAATTCTATCTGCTGAAATCTATATTTTATGAAATATTTAGATTAAAACGACAAATTATTTTCAGAAATTAACTAGTCAATGAAGAAGTAACGAATAGGTCTGAAAATGGGATGAAAATGTGGTGGGAACAGAAAATAGGAACCGAAAGATAAACTCTACGGAAAAAGAAGATGGCGGATTTAATGAAGTAACTCAATAAAAGTAGAGATTATTCCTACATCAGTGTACGGAGTGATATATCTACGGTATCGTCGCGTCGGTTTGCCTGCTACTAACTTTCGCCAAGCGATCCCCGCAATTCGTTTCTCGTCTATTCATCGCATTGATTTCATATCCGCCGCGTACTCTTGAAGATGGGGCCACGAAAGACGCGTGGAACGAGTCAATAATAATAATCAATTCATGTGGACCTTCCAAAACCGTATTCATAGTTTTTATTTAGTAATATAGGTAGAACGTATCAAGAATTATCTGTAAGCAAGGAACATCAAACAAAACTGCTTGTATTATGCAAGAAAGTCCATGCCATTTAAAATTTTGCAATGTAACACTTGCTGTGCACTATGAGTATGGATTAGGCACGCTGAGTTCAAAAATGATGAGTTTATAGTGCAAATATGTTTATTAGTTAATTTACTAACACGCTACCTATAATTGGAAAGGGAGCTTATTCCCAAATCACTATTTGTAGCGCCAAAAAAGATTCCATATCACTGATGTCATGGCCTCGTTCTAAGGGGAGTCGGAGTGGGTACTAACTCAATTATGGGCATCCGACGCCTGAGTACCAATTCAACGGTTTTTTCTCCCTTTGAAGTATCAAACAAATCTCATATTTATTATGAATTAATGGTAGGTTGGTCACTCATTATAGCTTTGTAAGAGTTGGGAAGATATTTTTGATGAAGTGATAGAAAAAAAATGTTTTGCAGTGTGATTTTTTGATCTTGTTTGTTTGAATAACAAATAAAAATATTAGTACGGTCATATTTTTAATTAATAAGTGGGTACATTTTAGGGTTCCGTACCCGAAGGGTGCCAAACCGAATACTATGCCTCCGCTGGCCGTCTGTCCGTCCATTTGTCAGCGGGCTTTGTATCTCATGAACCGTAATAGGTAGACAGTTGAAATTTTCACAGATTGTGTATTTTTATTGCCGCTATAACAACAAATAATAAAAATAAAATAAATGTAAAATTTTAAGGGAGCCCCCCATACAAAAAGAAACGTGTTGTATTAAACTGAAGTATTTTTTTATAATATGTAGTGTTAAATATTGTAAGGTGGTACGGAACCCTTCGTGTGCGTGTCCGACTTTGCCAGTTTTTTAATTAAATTCCAAAAAAAAAAAGGAAATCGTTGTCAAAAACAAAACCCGGTTGCTGATTTGCTTTGTTTTGTTAAAAATATTCAAGAATTAGACTTTTTCGTGTGGGATTTTTTCTCGTACTTAGGTAATAGCAAAAATGTGCAAGTGTTTTCAGCACAACTTTCACCAAACGCAACTCTCCTTACTTACCCAAAACATTAGCTCACATTACGACAAAAGAAAACAACGTTATTTAATATCAGTTTTCACAAACTAAGTACATCCTAAACAGCAATTAGGTATATTCGTGAAATTTCCGTGTGGCTAATACAAGTAGAAAGCGTATACAACGGGGTGGAATAATATTGCAACTAGGTTCCACTAATACATTAACGCGGGAGCAAGTTGCAATATTATTCTAATCGTGCAACAGGCGCTAGATGTGGATGCTATTATTTGGCAAACGATGCCACAGATGATCTAAATATTTGGTTTCCGGGTATGTCTGTTCGATCGTACTTTAATCCAGGGTATTTGCTAACATGCGTATGTGTGATATCGGATCTATGGGCTTTGAAGGGATAAGTACACTGATAATAGTGGGTATCACGTTTGGCATCACATATTTTTGCTTTTATATATCGTAACTAGTATAAGTATATATTTATATAAGTATCTGTATTTATGTATGTATAAATTGAATGTATATATGGTACACCACAGACTACCTACAGTATTCTCTCCTTTCTCCCCATAATCCATCCAAAGGTTGTCTGTAAAAGATCGCTTTTAGCGATAAGACCGCCCATTGTGTCACCCTATGTAAAATTTCAACATTTATATCTGTAATTTTTATGGTGTGCATAATAAAGAGTATTCTATCTATCTATCTATCTATCTAACTAACTAGCTTTTGCCAGCGGCTTCGCCCGCATGGATGTCGCAAAATATCCCACGGGAACGTACTACCGGGGAATCCGTCCTTGTTCCTTGTCTACATTATAAAGGGAACCTCTATGCAAGATTTCAGCTTTCTAGGTTCAAGGGTTTGGGCTGGGCGTTTATCAGTCAGTCAGTCAGGACTTCTCTTTTTATTTATATAGATAGATCAGTAGGTTTACTTGAAGAATCACAGCCCGAAAGTCTGACAACCAGTACTAACCAAGGGGTATCATATTACCCAGGAACTGGGTTGTGAAGGTCAGATAGACCATGTAAAATACTGGTATTTAGTTGCAGCCAGTTAGACTGGAAGCCCACCCCAACATAGTTGGGAAAAAGCTAAGCAGATGATGATGAATTGGAGGATGACATAGATTACTGAAATTATTTCCTGATTAATAACCCAGATGTGTCGGTGAAAAATTGTAAAAGATTTTCTTCTACTCCCACGTTTGCGAGAATATTCATAAATCACAGTGAGCTAAAAATACTCATCAAGATTTATTGGCTAAAGAAAAAACTGTAAGTAAAGACGCGTAGAAAAAAAAACGGCCAAGTGCGTTTCTAACCATGCACAATAAAGGGTTCCGTAGTTGAAAAACATGTTCTCCCTTTCATTGATATACGTCACGGTCCAACTGCAAATTTAAGTTTGTAATCCCATATTTTTTATGTGATAAAATTATAAATTAACAATTTTCGGACTTTTTTCTTTACTTGTGCTGTGAGACCTTGCTTTTTGTCAAATTTCATGATTCTGGGTCAACGGTAAGTAAACTATGCTTAGTCCGATTTAAAAAAATTAGTAGTGTTTGTAATCCGATTTAATAAAATTTTGATTTGATTTGATTTGATAGGGTTTGACTTACTTGAGAGTATCAAAACATGTCGCATAAATGGCGGTATTTTTTTATTACTTTGGCTCTAAGAGGCCCTACGTATTTGATATTAATTTCAACGTGATACCTTCACGCGTTCCTGATAAAAAGGGTCTTGCCAGACTGACAGACAGACAACGAAGTGATCCTATAAGGGTTCCGTTTTTTCCTTTTGAGGTACGGAACCCTAAACACTATTTTCTACCTATCTACATTCGTCTCAATAATTATTTAAAACACATGAGTTCCTAGAACATTATACCAAGAGGTATACAATTATGCGGGATATAGGTAAGTATACAATTTGAAGTCCGAAAGTCTGAAAACCACTCTTACTAAGCCGTATCGTATTACCCAGTAACTGGGTTGTGGAGGTCAGATAGGCAGTCGCTCCATGTAAAATACTGGTACTCAGCTGCACCTGGTTAGACTGTAAGCCGACCTCAAACATACTCGTATAGTTGGGAAAACACTAGACAGATTGATTTGAGTTCCTGGAATATTACAAGCAATAGGTATACAATATTTTCCATTATACCTTTACTGGCTTTAAAATAACATTTTTGTTTCCCGATTCATAAAACTCTGCGAACAGGCACTCTCGATCATTTCCTTAGAGACGTTAAAAACTCATTAAAAATATTACAAAAATATGGTTCTCCCAAAAATTTTTGCACACAGTGGGCCAGATTAAATTCGTAACTTTATTGTTGAACAAAAAGTTCAAAGTGAAACACGCCTACTCGTATAGCAAAACTGGACCACCTTTTAGCTCACTGGGTGAGGAATATCGATATGTTAAAAGTAACAATGACTGATTCGTTTTCATACGATCTGTTTTTGTTTAAGGGCGTGCTTTCCTCAGATTGCGAAAATTGTGTTAGCATGAATGGCTGTAGTTTCACCAGTTCTGCAGTATTGACTTTGTAATTAATATACAGTAAAGACGAGGACTATTGCTAAGTATCATACGTTTCGAATTCACGATTCCATACAATTTTCTCGATACAAAGAAATCTCAAAGTTACCTCTAAACCGTACAATAAATGGAGAATTATCAATGAAAAATTTCAAATTAGGTCATGAAGTTTTGCAGGATAATAGAACTTTGACGGTGCGAGTGGGATAGAGTGACACCCGGCGCAGGGAAGTGGGGGCAAAATATGAATTTGAGCTGAGGTATTAGACGCTCTTAATTTTTCAATCAATATGAAGGATTTTGTTGAATTTCTCAGTAGCAACCCGGAGTCTGGATTTGTGACCAACGATGGCGATATGCTCGCTCGTTTCGGGGATTACATGCGTGAGAGATGTTGTGTAACTACTATATGTCAATCAATCTGCCTAGCCTTTTCCCAACCATGTTGGGGTCGGCTTCCAGTCTAACGGGATGCAGCTGAATACCAGTATTTTACATGGAGTGACTGCCTATCTGACATCCACAACCCAGTAACTGGGTAATACGATACCCCTTGGTAAAACTGGTTCTCAGACTTTCGGGCTTCTGACGACCCGTAACGACTGTCAAAGATCCAAGAATGACAGCCAGGACCAACGGCTTAATGTGCTTTCCGAGGCACGTAGGAGTCTCGGTATGTGAAGATGGTCACCCATCACTGACAAACCCCGGCAAGCGTAGCTTAACCTGATGGATCGACCCGTGCGGCTGTTATTACTCAGCCACGAGCTCCACACTGTGTAACTACTATAGGTATGTATGAAGCCTAAATCAGGTACCGTACAACCCCGGTTAAGAGTTAAGTCTTTCGAAGGGGTAAGCCGTTTATGAGGTTACCTTTATCATGTGTAACTCCTTGAATGGGTTTGTGGCTTGAAACCCAGTAAAAGGGTTATCCCTTCAATACGGATAACCCATTGAATAGCCCTATACTTGAAACCCAGTGAATGGGTGACCCCTTCATTAAGATAACCTATACTATAAGGGTTTTGTTCGGGTTACCATATTAGCTATTTGCAACGTATGGCATCATCGAGAGATCATATCACATTGCTCCGAATCGAAATGTAACGCTGTTATCGTTTTTAAGAGAGTTGAAGTGTAACCCTTTTGAACGGCTTAATTCAAGCAGTTCAAAAGGGTTACCCACATCGTATAGGTTTTTGTTTAACTACTTAGAAAAACCCTATCGAAAACCAAAATGGTCCTTTAAGCCATTCAAAAGGGTTACCTACATCGAATGGGTTTTTGATTAACTGCTTAGAAAAACCCTATCGAAAATACAGACAAATTTAATATTTCAAACATGAACGATATTAATTACTTCATAACTATTTTATGAAGTAATTAATATCGTTCATGTTTGAAATATTAAATTAAGCCTTTGCACAATTCTGTAAACTATTTCACGGGCTGACTTATTCCAATATTTTTCTTTTGCTCCTGCATCAGTGCACAACTTTGTCCCACAAACCGAATACAAAACTATAACTACCAACCAAAACTCAAATACCTGTCCAAACTAGCCGAAACATATTATAATACTAGCTGCGCCCCGCGGTTTCACACGCGTTAACCGGGATAAAAGTAGCCTATGTCCAGGGTAGATAGCTATCTACATAACAAATTTCATCCAAATCGGTCCAGCCCTTTGAGCGTGAAGAAGTAACAAACATACAAATTAAGCTAATTATGAAGAGCCAGAATTTCACGATACCAACGTCAAACAATCGCTTTATATTGACGACCGAACACATTAGTTTTTGTGACGTGATGACGTCACAAACAAGCAGTTCATATAGAACTTCTGGCAACGAAATAGTTTATGAAGTAGAAATTCGATAACGTTGAAATTCAACTCTGCAAATAGTAGTGAAGTTGTCGTTTTAACGTGTTGCTACCTTACCTGTGGGACATACTGTCGTAATGTGTGAGGGATTAACTCTGTTCGAGTTTGTACGTTTAGAATTTTAGATCAAAATACGGTAGATACGGCCCATTATTTGTGGTACGCAAATTGTATCAGGAGCAGTGGTGGCTCAATGGTAACGGCCCCGACTTACGAGTTGTAGGTCGTAGGGTCGAACCTAGCCAGGCGCTATCATTTTTGTAAATAATTTAATCACAACTGCTCTTAAAACGGTGAAGGAAAGCATCGTGAGGAAACCGGAGTTTCCTAAAACCACCAACCCACACTGGGCTCGCGTGGTAGATTACAGCCCAACCCCCCTCGAAGAGGACCTGTGTCCCGGCAGTGGGAACATTATAGGCTGATTATGAAATCGTATCGTCAAGAATGTACAAGGATGCAAGGATGTGCTACAGCCACAATTTTACATATAGAGTGAATGGAATTTCAACCTCCTTTCTTGTAAGGAAAATTACTAGCTATATAGCCAAGGTTAAGGAGACAGTTATAGCTTGTAAGTCGACGTTTGCACGGACGTAAAAATATCGCGGCGATTTTGTTTCGCTCACTGGATTTTCAACGCTCTGCTTAGCGCTGAGAGTTGAAAATCTAAGTGTGTTTTTTCGACAAGCTTGAATGCACTCTGTTGTTGTTAGGTTGGATTCTCAATGCTCGGCTCAATAACGAGGGTTGAAAAACCAGTGCGCGATATTTTTACGTCCGTGCGAACGTCGGCTAACTTTGGCCGCGTAAACTTGGGATCTCACGTAACATGCATGCTTGATAGCCCCGAAGTGTTAGGCAGACTTGTACCTTTAGCTAGGGCATGAGCCTATTGCCATCTAATGTGAAAATACGTAACCCGAATAAATACGGACGGCAGGATGTCTTACATTTTGTCTTCGGACAGAAACAGATAGGTACCTATGATGTCTAGATGCAGACAAATCACCAGTTATGTTTAATTCCCATGTTATATGGAGCGAGCCTATTGCCATCTAATGTCAGGATGTCTTACATTTTGTCTTCGGACAGAAACAGATAGGTACCTATGAAGTCTAGATGCAGACAAATCACCAGTTATGTTTAATTCCCATGTTATATGGAGCGAGCCTATTGCCCTCTAATGTCAGGATGTCTTACATTTTGTCTTCGGACAGAAACAGATAAGTACCTATGAAGTCTAGATGCAGACAAATCACCAGTTATGTTTAATTCCCATGTTATATGGAGCGAGCCTATTGCCCTCTAATGTCAGGATGTCTTACATTTTGTCTTCGGACAGAAACAGATAGGTACCTATGAAGTCTAGATGCAGACAAATCACCAGTTATGTTTAATTCCCATGTTATATGGAGCGAGCCTATTGCCCTGTAATGTCAGGATGTCTTACATTTTGTCTTCGGACAGAAACAGATAGGTAATGATGAAGCTGAACTCAAAGATGCACCTGCCATGTTATGTCTCCAAAACCTGTTGTTGACTGGTCCGCCTTTGTACCTTTATTGTGCACAAAATTTAATAAATAAGTAAATATATAAATAAGAGTCGGGGTCCCACCGACTCAACTTCTGTCAAGACAAGACAAACGCCGTGAAACTGACGATAACAAACAAGAAGCTTGGAGTCGCCAAACAGACCGACCGTAAGTACAAAACTGCGGGGAATTTTCACCAAGTGAACTTGAATGCAAACACGAGACGTGTAGGGACAAAGTTTGTGTGAAAATATTTATAGTAACTGAATTTGATCCAGCGTGTGTTAAACTTAACTGCAAACAAGCTGTAAAGGGGATAACAGTCGTTTTAACCATGTTTATCGCATTATCCCTGTTCTCCGACGGATTATGGCTGTTCTCCAATATCGTATTAGGGAAAAATTACTACGAAAATATTGTTATGCGTATTTGAGGGTTATCAAAACAATTTTTATATGCTTAAGTGCCAATATAATATAATAACCCAATCCTTATGAGGTTGTCGTTACTTTATTCTCAGCAATAGTACCTAGAAGTTTATCAGAAATTGATTTTATGTATGTTTAAGATGTTCACTAGAGGCTAATTTCACGTAGACCTGCTCACACTCTATCTATAGCATCACTAGTTTGAGTATATGCTAAACTAGCTTTGCCCGCGGCTTCGACCGCGTGGATGTCGGAAAATATCCCACGGGTACGTACTGCCGGGAAATCCTTCCTTATTCCTTGTCTACATTATAAAGGGAACTTCTGTTCAGAATTTCAGCTTTCTATTTTCAAGGGTTTAGGCTGGGCGTTGATGAGTCCGTCAGTCAGTCAGGACTTCTCTTTTTATTCATATGTGTATAGATAGATTAATCAAGAGTTCTTTAGTTTTGGACAAAGTCCTTTAAAACTGATAATAATGAAATATAAAAAAAATGCATTCCATGATACAGTCATCAAAACTCATTTCAATTTAACCACCAACTCAAAAAATTCCAATAACATCGAGCCACATGCCAAAAATTGTTTAACCAAAACATTCAGATCGGTCAAATTAGTTTCCAAAGTAAACCACAACACGAACGGTCGGTTTGCAGTTTCTACCATTCTACCATCGGTTAGTAGTGCCAAAACACATCGACACATAAACGTGTATTTGGCAGGGTAAGTGACACGGACGGGGTCGCCTCCTTAATCTAAGGTTAACCTCGAAATTAGCTAAACGATACCTTGGGGAATTACCGCTTGATGCTACTTTTTTGGAGATACTGTTTATTTTGAAGGGATTCGTTGGGTTTCTTTTGGAAGTGTGGAGGAAATGCGTGAAATGATTGTGCAGAGATTTGGGAAAGCGCGTTCGGTTACTTGCAGGATTTATTTCACAGCTCTGTTGACGTCCACAGTTTGACGTGCTTATTGCTAAAAAGTAATGTTGGTGGGTACTCGGCTTTTATAGCTATTACCTCACAAAGTACATCGTTTCTTGAATGTAAGTCCTCTCATCCAAGACATATGGAAAGAATGGCTTATTCGTCTAAGCTCTAAGCAATTTCGGAAACGATCTATTACTTCTAAGTTCGATTGGAACATACTCAGAAATTAGGATACATTGTATCGGCTGCTCATAATATACGTACAGATCTTTGGATATCACCCAAACAATTGTCCTGTTTAATCTTGTTTAATATATAGTTCATAGGTTTTGTACTAGAAATCAATTTTACAATTCGTAGCGTAACGAAAATAGTATTAACAGTTATACTTTTAAAGACAAATTAGAATCGTCAGTACGATAAATGAGATTCCATAGAAGTTTCTAAGCACGTTATTTCTAAAGAACCTACTTTAGATAAGATATCCTATCTAAGATAAGATCATATAACTATACAACTATATATAATCATCATATGACTATATCTAAGATAGATTAGATAACTCACAAGTCGATTAAATACAGTTTTTCCTAAACAATGTGATGTAAAGTAGAAACATAAACGCCTTCGCGTCACAAAAAACCTTTAAACTTCAAATTTTCCTTTAAAAAGAGAAAGCTAACAGGATGTCGTGAAAGCAATTATGGTAAACTTTTCACAAAGGTGCAATGCAGTCATAAAAGCATTGTGCTCCTTAGAATTCAGGGCAAAAAACCCGTCATTACCAACAAAAACAACTTGTGCGAAGCGAGAGAAGTTGGGGCCAGTCTGCGAATTCGATTTACATATGAAAACGTTCGCGAGCGGGCCGCTAGAGGACGTTCTCTTAAAAATATCACACCCTGTAACACGATCTTATTTAAAAGTCACACCCGGTGCGATTTTATAAAGGAATAAAATCTACGTGTGAAACTTTTCACGCCCGCCTTCTTATGGGCGTTGAAAAACTGTAATGTATGCTTTAATACTCTCTTTTGTCCCCGAATACGTGGGTTATGTCTGTATTTTGAAATATATTCTTTTTTTTAAGACCGTGTCTAGTCTGTTTCGTTAAGATTTATGAAGTTGGCTAGACAAACGTTTGTTCGCTTTTTATTTGTATTTTTATGCACGGCATGCTTTTAATTCTGTTGCGATCTGATAAAAGTTAAATCATGTTGTTATTACGACTCGTTTAACATAAGTCTGGCAGAATAAATTAAAACCCTTTAAGGAGATTGCGTAGGTAGTGGCAGTCCCTGAAATTCAAATATTCTTACTTTTTTTTTGCAATTTGCAGATCAGTCAGGTTGAATGTTGATCAAAATATGATTCGCGACTATAACATATATGTATTTACATAATTATAACCATTAGAATTATCAATACATCTCACTACGTTACATTTGTAACAAAAAGTATTCGAACTCAACTCAAAGCATTTATTTCAAATAAACCAATTACAGGCACTTTTGAATTGTCAAGGGGTCGGTCTTGGGTCGGTCAGTCAGAAAAATGAAGCTAGTTGCCCATTCCAAAGCGTAGATCCTATGGAGAAGAACGGGCAAGAAACTCCACGGACACTCTTATAAAACAAAAATTTTACATAATATTGGTCAAATCGCTCATATTGAAAATATACATGTGAGAACAATGTAGAAAGACGTGCACGTTAAAAACGTCCGTAATGAAAAAGATAAAAACTAAAACAACTAAATTAAAAATAAGCTTTGGCAGCTAAGAGACGACCAGTCCCAACTGACGGCGCCCGTTCACTATAATACGTTTATATTACGTATATTACGTATTTTTTCCGAAATGAAACTTAGAGATTACAAATCTATCTGGTTATAAATGCATATTTGTTATAGTCGCGAATCATATTTTGATTAATATTCAAACTGACACTGACCTGCAAATTGCAAAAAACGTAAGAAAATTTGCATTTTGCGGGCTGCCACTACGCAATCACCTTAAGTGTGCTTTTAATTTAGTAGATGTCGTATAAGCCTAAAGTTTATATATAATCACCAATTCACCACACTGATTACCTACGTCTTTTAGAAAGATTCTATATTCTATTAAGTAGGTGCTCTCTCCAACTTCGTTCTATTTTTACCTTCCATTCTACCCTTTAATTTCTATCAATAGAACCGAACTTTACAAAAAATCCAGTAACAAAATATTTAGTCCCTCGGTTTGTTTTTAATCTCCAATAAACAGCCCTCTATCAGGCGAGTCGGATATCTTTTCACCTCGACATTAAGGCGATGAGCAGGTGCTTAAGTTGTCATTTCGCGCGTCACGGAACGTTCCGTGTAATCCACATAATGCTTGCGCTCTTACTTAGGGTTCTCGATGAGGGAAAGAAGTCTTGTCATTTTGGAGTGCAACTAGGTAGATGGAAAAAATTGGACTGTAATCATCATCATCTGCCTAGCCTTTTCCCAATTATGTTAGGGTCGGCTTCCAGTCTAACCGGATGTAGCTGAATACCAGTATTTTACATGGAGCGACTACCTATCTGACCTCCACAACCTAGTTACTGGGTAATACGATACCCCTTGGTAAGACTGTTTGTCAGACTTTCGGGCTTCTGACGACCCGTAACGACTGTCAAAGATCCACGAATGACAGCCGGGACCAACGGCTTAACGTGCTTTCACACAGTGAAGTGCTGAGACACAAAAAAATGGACAGTAATGATGAAACTAATAAGTATTACTTCTGAGCAGAACTTATTGATCTAACCCTTACATTTATAGGCAGAAAATATAAGTGGTTTTGACGTGGGGCATTCCGCTCAAAGATTATAACAAGAGGAAATACAGCTGGATTTACCAGAGCCATGATAAACTGTAGAAGCTTTGTTCAAAACGTATTTTTGGGAATTTTAGTGTCCATGGCTGATGATTGAAACACCCATTCTCTACTACAGATGGTTATCACCAGTCTCATAGTGGAAAAATCATCACTTTTAAGACCAGAAAAATCTACCGTTTTTTAAACAACGAGTAGGAGCTAGTACTATAGTGTAGTTAGTACGAGGTGTAGACGAAAATGAGAAATTGCTCCCAGTACTTAACGCTAAAGAGAGAGCGGGACAAAAGATTTTTAAACATTGTGTTTTATGATGCTCGTCCAGTAATATACCTAAGTATTTAGATCGCATTTTGAGCAACTGTGAAAGCAAATGGTGGTTATTTTAGTAGTATTATAATGTCGGAAAGCTTTATCTTCTTAGAAATTAAAAGCTTTTTAGATTATGTGCACTAACATTTCAGACATTTATCTACATGGTCCTCACATGATCTGACCAAGATTATGTCTGGACTTTAAAAGAGACTTTGACCCATGAGTTTGTTTCGCCTGTTCTTCTCAGGTAGATAGGAAGTGTCAACTCCATCTAGCTTATTTTTTTTTAATATTCATTTTTAATATGACGTGTAAAAGTGATTTCAATAGCCTATTTACAGAATAAGTAAACAATTTTATTTCATTTAAGTTAGTGGAAGTTGTGAAGGTAGGTACAGGAAACCTCGTTAAAAAATCTTTGAAAGGCACAATGAAATAAATTAACGTTTGAGAGTAACTAAATGAAAAATCAAGTGTCGTGACGGTCAAAATGTTACACTTTTTATGGCCTAGCTCTTAAAATGCTAAGTGTGATAAAGAACTTCGTTCCAAAACTTTTTCAATACTTTAAATTAAAAAAAGAACAATTCTAACGTAAACAAAATACAAAAAGTTCAACTACCCACCCTCTCGATTTTTCCACTACCCTTTTAAATTACCAACTAATACTTTTTACTTTTTTTTTCTATTCCCGTCCTAGGAAGACACGATAGCAAATAGAGTGCAGCCCGATCACAAAATTACACGTCAATCCGAAACGCGGCCGCGCGAACCGTCGGCCGCGTCGCTCTGGGCCGGTTACAGCCGGATCGAGCCGGATCGAGGTGGATAAAACACGTTGTTTAATACAGCCGGAGTAAAATTGTATTTGTATGGGAATGGTACGGCTGTTTTATTAAAATTTTTGGTAGGTCATGTATTTCCTAGGATTTTTATAATATCAAATGTCAACATCAACAAAAACAACAAACAACAACAAACAAACAATAACAATGTCATTCTGTAATGTTTTTTTTGAAAAACCAGCACCTAATTGCGCAACACAGTTTCAATCACAATCCGAGACTTTTGAAGGATATTGCTAATCCATTGCTTTATAGATTTGACAAATTCGTCTGCTCAAAAACGCAAATAACGCAATAAACGTGAGTGAACTGTCAAAATAAACACAATCCGTCTTATTACAAAACCAGGTTTTTCTTCTGTCATGGTTCAAACTATCGAGCCAGTTTTTGTAATAAGAACCTAGCTGTGATAGAAATACAGTTCTTTATACAAAACTGACAAATAAGTCAGTTACTAAGTTATCAGTTTTGTAAAACTGACATCTTACTGAAAAAAATATTAAAAGGGTCCATGGTTTAAACCTGGGTTTGAAGATGAACCTTGTTTTGTAACAAGACGGACTGCGATCAATAGACATTTTATGTATGCTATACGCTATTAGGTACCCCGCTGGTCTACATAATTATTAGTTACTCAATTAAAATAAAATAAAACGAACCAAAATACAGCACCTGATTTTAGACACGATCTGTTTTTGAGAGGACAAATTGTTACACTACCTACCACACTGTTCGACAACCGATACGGTTTCGAAGTTTACATTGTTTGTGGCTTCATTAGTAAAATATTCATTAGTTACATTTGTTTATTAGTAGCGGGCTTACCTACTGGTTATTGCGGTGATTTAGGATTTATTGTCGTATTATAATAATATGTAATTAAGTATCATGATCTGCCTAGCCTTTTTCAAATGTTGTCGAAAAAATACATAGGCTTCCAGTCTAACCGATAATATTTGGTACCACCTACTCTAAAAAAACAGTAGGCCTAATTTGAAAAAATAAAAACATATCTTCTATGTTTTAAGACTAAAACTAAGTTATAAGTGAGTAGTATGAACTTCTAAATATACAAGGTGTAATTTAAATAACGCATAACCTCTTAAGGGCTCATTGTACATTGTACTCGTCATTATAAACAACTTTTACATGGTACCAAAAATGATACCGCGAAAAAAAACAGCTTTTCCCAACATTTATGTTCGCATAACTCGCACAATTTTTTTCGCGATTTAATCGACCTACAAACAATATTGGTGTATTATTTTTAATATAGTCTCTAGTCTTCCTAGTACTTATTACTGCCACATCTCACACACTTTCAACTTTAATTTAATAACATTAAAACCATATAGGTACCCACGTGAAACCTCCCGAAACATTAAGCTAGCACTGAATCCAGCTCCTATACAGTACAGAGAACAGGTTTATACAATATGCAGGAACTAAAATAGTGACTCTGTTGCAGAACTTGGGTTGCCCAGAATAGCGAAATCTGGTCGATGCGGCCAGACTGTTTTAGTGGCTTTTCAGCCAAGGTTCTTGAGCGTTGCTCTCTCATCTATAATCTGTTTAAGAACTGAGTATAATAGTACGATTTTTGGGCGGTAATAGTTATAAGTGATTATTCAATAGTAACTATTACCGGAAATTAAAGGAAAGGCAGGTGTATGAATTTCGATCTCAGTCTCCTTACCTAAATGAATTCCTATTTTGGCATCTCGTTAATTTTTGTTTTTTCAACTAAGTAGGTTAACATTTTTAACATTAAGGGCCAATTTCACCAAACTATTCATAAACGCACATTAGTAAATCAGCCAATAACATAAACATTGATTGAACCCTTCAAGTGTCGAATGCACCCCATGTGTGCACAAGGAAAAACCTTTACATAACATGTATATAAGCTTATATCACATATATGTAAACGTAAAAAACATAATTCGACGGAGAACATATCATCAGTAGTTGTGAACCTATTCGGTTCACAACTAACCCCCAACCCTCCCCCCGTTTTGGTTTTGTGTCTAAAATTAGCCCTACTCGGACATCTGAGGAGTGGTATTTTATTTATGTTCCACCTGAATTAAGACAATTAATCATGGATTAGCGCATGGTGAGACACTCGCTACTCTTAATGTCGCGTTAACATTTTAACAGAAGTTTAAACTAACTAACATGGTAATGTGAAACTAGGTCTCAAGCTTCTTAATTGATGCATTGGAAATCCCTTAAGTGGGTAATTGCTTTTTTCTCATTCTAATGTAAAGGTTAGGTAGGTTTTGAAGAGATTTTTTTAAATTTCAATAAATTTTAAATTGATTGCAGTGCTTTTGATTGAGAAAGCATTTATAACGGTTTTGAAAAGCGATTTTTTTCAATTTCAATAAATTTTGAATTGATTGCAGGCTTTCGATTGATCACTAAAATTAACATTCCTAAAATGCCATAATTCGATGGAAGGCCGTAATTACTTAAATTGATAAATCTGTTCCACTCAAATAGAAAACATTCTTGTACTCCTGTTATAATTCTTTAGCAGGTATTATTATTATCACTATCAATCAACACCATTAAAATAAAAAGACTATTAATACAATATCTGTAAATCGATGCGTAAAAGTAAGTATATAATGCGCGGTGCACACAATATGCGTTAATTTGCTGACAACAATGTGGCGTGTGGTCTCAGTCGCGTCAGTGGCGACGAGGCCGGAATATTTCAATTACGAGAGTTGCACTGACCACGGAATGGCCAGCAGGGCTAACATGGCAAGCACGAGAAAACGAGATATCACGATTTATCGAAATTTGTCGTCGATTCTGACGTTATTATAATCCCTAACATGAGCGTTAAGCTCGAGTAAATTCGAAAAAGGCACTTTGACACTTCTCTATCTCGAGACGAGAGACCGATGTAGCAAGTTATTAAAAACAAATCATTTATATCATAGCAACATCGGCTTGAGGTTCCGTTTTATTTCACTCATTTTTCATTTTTTTGCATGGAATTGGTATGTACTATAATGATTTTACGTGCACCTCTTTTAATACCTATTTGTTTAGTTTTTCATAAATTTTTTCATTGGTGCCGAATTTAAATACAAAATGACGGAAATGAAAATTAGTGGCAAATAATATACATACCTACTCACTTGATAACTTAACATAATCAGCCTATAATGTAGGTACTGCTCACGATGTTTTCCTTCACCGTTTTGAGAGCAGTGGTGATGATATAATTTACACAAAGTAAAGCGCCTGTCGGGGTTCGAATCTATGACCTACAACTCGTAAGTCAGGGCCGTTACCACTGGGCCTCCACTGCTACACTACACTCACTAGAGAATCACCACAAATGACAATGAACTAGAGATTTTAGTAATTATGTTGCGAAGGTTTGTTATTGCACTGTCATAACTCCCTCGATTTTGTTAATCACCATAATTGGCAAAGTGACTGGTTATTACCTACTGAAAGGGATGCTCATCTACGTTATAGTGTACCCCTCCGTCACAGTTTCTCTCGCGGCCGCCGAAAAGAACATGATTCCAATATAAATATAGTTTAAAACTAAGTATTTTCATTAATAATCATCATCATATCATTCTCCTGCCCTTAACCCAAAAAAACTTGGGGTTGGCACAACAATTTTCATTAGTAATATAATCACACTATATATAATACTATAAAGGCGAAAGTTTGTGAGTGCGTGTGTGCGTGTATTTGTATGTTGTTAGTAGGCACACACATAGGCTAGGTACTTTTTATCCCGGTCTACGCGGGTGCAACCGCGGGGCGCAGCTAGTGTAAAATAAAATTATGACTAAAGTACGTGAAATTATGAGACTTTAGTTCATTTTAGTTTTTTTTTTTTGTATCATAATTTTGTCTACTCGTCTCGTCGTCAAAATCGAGGACGACTAAACGAGAGACGAATCGGGGATTTTCTCGTGTTTATTGTCAAAATTCTGTCAAAAGTCGAGTTATCTGAGGTGCCATGTTAGGGTTTGTCTTTCTCGACAACAAGTTTGACAGAACATTGTATGGCAGCGCTGTCAGAAAACGAGAAAAGCTTTGAACTGTCATAAAATTACTCGCGCGAGAGCGAGTAATTGTCGCGTGTGTTCATGTTAGGCCTGCTGGTCGTGTGAAGAGTTTGTAATTACTGGCCTAAGAGGATGTTGGTTGTTAAAATAACTCTGTGAAAACAAAAGAAAGATGACGGGATTTTATTTAAAAAAGAACGGTCGGTTTTCTTCTTAAACTTTTAACAACAATTATTGTTTATGGTAGCTCTGCATACAGCCTGAACTTAATCCTGAATTTTCGGCTGCAATTGACGATAAACTAACTTAACTTAGTAGAACTTAACCTAGAAAAATATACACATTGTTACGAGTATGTTGCCGTTAATACTATAAAAGCATGGTAGGATTTCATAAACCTGTCAATTCCGTAATTTATCAAAAGAAGCTTCATCAAAAGACACTCAGGTATTTCTTGAAGCCGTATACAATTGTGATGATGCGGGGCTAGCTATGAATGTAATCGACTAGGGCCATGGCAACCGATCCCGCAAAAGAAACCATGGCAACTTACCTCAATAATTAAGAGGAAAAATTCGGTTACATTACGTTATCTATGGAAAAATATCTCCCCTATCTTGACATTTTCGTATTACGACACCAGAGAAACAAATTCATATCATACGCATGGGTATATCTCTATTATATCAAAAAAGAACGTTCCGATTTAAAAACAGAAGTTACAAACAAAAAACAAAAGCTTATCAAAATCGAACAGCAAAGTGCGATGGCCATAAACTAAAATCTAAATAGTTTATGATTTGGTATTCAAAAGTTCTCGCGCTAGGGTTGAGCTCGATCGATGCGCCACAGTTATTTTGAGCGCATTCGAGCGCTGCTGCAGACGGGATCAGTGTCAGCCCTAATTGGGCTACACGCCTGCGACATTTTTGTTTCACATCAATACAGTCTAAATTCGTAATATTGGCTCGTCTGTAATGCAATTTGGGAAGCATATTTGTGTTTTTGAAAGGGAAACTGAAGTTTTGGACATAGGTTAGACGGCTTGGCACTTACATGTCGTGTAATGTCCAAAAAACAAACTCAAATAGAAATGTCTCCAATTTTTTGATAGCATGTTTAGCTTTCTCTACATTCATATACCTAGAAGCATTTTATTAAGTCTTAAAACATAAATAAAGAATATAATCTTCATTTAAAAACCATCAAAACATCTTAATTAGAGCGAATCAACTTTCATTTATTGCATCCGTAAAAACTTTACAATTCCTTCATCGTAAGAACTAACAAAACAGTATTTAAACCATTGTCTATGGACTGTAACGAACTCCTTCGAAGTTTAAAAAGTAAAGTAAGTAACTGCTGCTTGTTTTAAAGAAAAGTACCTTTCTCTGAAGCCCAATATACATTTGCATTTTGTCTCGTGTTAGTGCATGCGACATTTTGTGCACCGGTAGCGGAAAGTAACAGGACATGCAAGTTTCTTGCACGATCTTCTCCATAGGAACCTACTACGCTTTGGAATGGGCAACTAGCTTCATCTTTCTGACTGACCCGACCGCTTGACGATTCAAAAGTGCCTGTAATTGGTTTCATTGAAATAAATGCTTTGAACAGAATCATACGGTTAAGTAAGAATTCGGTTTTTACTACAGGGGATGTTATATTTAAAATTAATTTAAAATGCTACATACACTTAAGGAAGCTGAATGAATCAAATCAAAATCAAATCTAAATCTTTATTTGATATTAGTAAATAAATCATCATTCTCCTGCCCTTATCCTAATCTATTTGGGGTCGGTGCAACATGTCCCTTTTTTCCATACTTCTCTATCTGTCGTCATCTCGGTAGTCACCCTCTTTCTAGCCATGGCATCTTTCACATAGTCCATCCATCCTTACTTTGTTCCTCCCCTACTGTTATAACCATCGAAATTCAAACTCAAAATTTTCCTCACGACATTTTCCTCATTCCTCCGCATCATACCATGACAACCAATGCTAAGAGTAAATAAATACAGGCTCAAATTAAATTTTGCAGACATTATGGTTAGGTACATCTGATAACAATCAAAGAAAGAACTATTTACACATAAAACTATCAATGAATAACTAAGTTAGCGCAACTAGTTTCGTAATGTAAACGTGGGTAAGGTCAGCAAAATGCATTTTTTATGGTTCCGTACTAAAATGGTAAAAAAAGAACCCCTATGGTGTGACTCAGTTTGTCTGTCTGTCAAAGGTGGATATCTCAAGAACTACTAATGCTATCAACTTGAAATTTGGAACAGTTTTAGATGGCGTTTACCCAACGATTTTGCAAATAAGAAAGAAGTATTTTTTTTTTTTTGCAACAGGGACTGAAAGGGGGTCTTAAAAAATCAAAGTGGGGCTACTAGGGCATGTGGGGTATCATATGAAAGAGCGCTGTTTGTACATTCTCAAACATTTTTTTATTTATTTTTTTTAGACCGTATAGTTTTCGACTTTTGATGAAAAATGTAAAAAAAAATACCGTTCCCCCTTTTCTCCGAAGTTTGCAAAGAGAAAAATCTGAAATTATTCTATGTGATAGAAGTTTATGTAAAGATTACTTACAGGGAAAAAAAATAGCACACTTTTTCAGAAATCGGAACGGAACCCTCGGTGCGCAAGTCCGACTCGCTCTTGACCGGTTTTTTGTTATACTGTCATTATATAATAGATATCGATACATATCACGTCTGCCTCGTCTCGCTAGCTAATTTAATTTGACCGTGTATTAGGTGGTTTACTTTCGGTTCTGTATATTCTAGCTAGCTACCTCAAACCTTAACATACATTTTGCTAGTGCTACTATACAATTGTATTGCATTTGTGAGAACGCATTTGTACAGAATACGAAATTTCGTTGCCGAGTTTGTGACTCTCTTATTCGACATTGCATCTTATTTTGGTATTTCAAGATATTGTAACAAAATTGCCGTAGTATACTTTATTGTCAAGTGACGTAGGTAGCTTTAGTAACTGGCCACTTATAAAAAAGAAGAAACAAGGAGAAGAAGCAAGCCCATGAATGAAAAGGACGAAAAATATATTTTTGTCCTTTTCACTCACGAGCTTCCTTGCATTACCTTGTTTCTACCTCTAATAAAGCATGGGCTAAATACTACAGCAGTTAACCTACAGCCGTGTGATTCTGTAAGACCTCATTCTAAACTTCGAATCTGAATCCGCTGTGAATTTCTTGATTGGCGTTCTAAATTATAAGTGTCGAATAAAAAAACCGGTCAAGAGCGAGTCGGACTTGCGCACCGAGGGTTCCGTTCCGATTTCTGAAAAAGTGTGCTATTTATAGACATCGTTTTATTTTTCCTGTAATTTTTACATAAACGTCTATCACGTAGAATAATTTCAGATTTTTCTCTTTGCAAACTTCGGAGATAAGGGGGGGAACGGTATTTTCTTTTACATTTTTCATCAAAATTCAAAAACTATGCGGCCTAAAAAAAAGAAAAAAAAATTTTGAGAATGTGTAAACAGCGTTCTTTCATATGATACCCCACATGCCCTAGTAGCTCCACTTTGAATTTTTAAGACCCCCTTTCAGTACCTGTTGCAAAAAAAATATAAATATTTTTATTTCTTTCTTATTTGAAAAATAGTTGGGTAAACGTCATCTAAAACTGTTCTAAGTTTCAAGTTGATAGCATTAGTAGTTCTTGAGATATCCAGCTGTGACAGACAGACAAACAGACAGACTTACTCTCACCATAAGGGTTCCTTTTTTACCATTTTGGTACGGAACCCTAAAAACAAGTGAGCGGAAGTGATGCGAAGTGAGAGTGAAAAGCGAGTTGTTTGAATTTTACAGAATCGACGTACAGAAGTTTTGTATGATATTTTTTTCGCGATTACGATGTTGGTCTCATTGAGAAAGTTTATCAGTTTGATGGACCACCTTTCTGGTACATCCTGTATAGTACCTATTAACTCCACAAAAATATTTTGAAACAAAATACTTACACTACTCTGATTCATAATTCCCGAATGTCCTTCAAAATTACATTAATTAACAATAGTCATAAATAATAAGAGGTGCCGTTTTTCATTACGATTGAACTAAAAGGTTTCAACTCGCCACTCTATTAGGTTTATTACAACAATAATTCACTGTAAACGTCCACAATCAGTTAATTAGTTGTGACTATAAATTCACAAAATAACATGCTAAGTACTTTGCTTTGTTTCAAATATTTCAATATATTAACCAAGGTTTTCAAATGCCCTTTGTCACAAGAGAATTAAATTATTCCAGTATATTCTAGTACATAATTCACGTAGTATTTCGCTTTAAGTCTGGACATTAAACCTGTTTTAATTATTCTGTAGTGCTGAATCCAACTGTAAAAGTTCTCATTTTGTCTCGACGAGGTTTTTTCAGCAAACAATGGCTAGGCCCAGAGACCGTGTAAGCTGTCTTTGTTGAACCTTGTATTATTATAGTAAACTGGTTTCTCTAAAATAAAATCTTTTTCATAATGAATATTTTTGTATTAAAAAGTAACAAAAACCAACATTCGTTAAATAAATCCGCTCAGTAGGCAGCTCCAATTTAAAATACATAAATATAAAAAGTTACTCATATTTCTCCCATTTACTCCGCCGTGGCCAAAACAATGCATTGTATAAAGGCAAACTTTCTCGCCCCATCTCACATTATTGACTAAATGATCCGAAAACCAACTCCGAAAACTCACATAACTTTGTACACAGCTTTCGATATGGATGCTTATAAACTGGATATGACCAAAAATAAATTGTATAGGTACCTATGTTAAAATAGTTCAAATTCGAATCTATTAAGTATAGGTACCTAGGAAAAAACACCATAATTACCTACAAAAACAATAACTGTTCGAACAGAATTGTGTCCAACTACGCGCGAGCCGAGCAAGCGAAGCGAGAGGTGCCACGGCAGCGGCCGGCGAGCGCTACGTCGAAATTGGTCGCAATAGCAGAATTAGGGCACTCTGACAGTTTTCATATAACTATATACCGCTATATACCTAGGGATATAGCTAAGTAGGTC
Organism: Cosmia trapezina; assembly: GCA_905163495.3. NCBI lineage: Eukaryota > Metazoa > Arthropoda > Insecta > Lepidoptera > Noctuidae > Cosmia > Cosmia trapezina. Next base: position 21,238,143 of record LR991034.1, read on the forward strand.
ACGGCTACATAACAACCATCTTACTGAGACATATATACGTGATATACGAAGGGTTAATCAACCGACTTTGCGTTATCTAATACCTGCTATTGCATCAGTCAAAATATTTCAAATTACATTAATACTTATGTAACATGTGTGGAGTTTCAAAAAAACGAATAATTCCTAAGTGCTGAAGAGTGTTATGTTACTTTACACCGTTTTCCTTAGTACAATTTTACGACTCGCGCGGTAAAAGGCAACTACAATGTGCTTTGCATTTATTCATCATGTTTTACATTTATTCTCAGAATGGCGTGGAATGAAAAAAGTTTAAAAACATCGTGCAATTAAGCTATTATTAAGGGAACAATTTTAATTAGTTGTAATAATTTTCTACTAGCGTAATTACTAGCAATCATGACTATATTTTTTGCCTTAGGTACTCAACGCAGTATGCACTTACTTGCGTAATGTTATGAATGGTAGATGAAGATACCATTTTTATTCTTGGTTTTTTTTTTGCCTGTGGAAGCACTTGTGCCAGTAGAATAATCATAATGCACGCCAGACACATACTGCAATTCTAAATCTAATTTTAGTGTCCAAAACACGCCTCAGCAACATCATACATAAGCCATGCTCAGATCATAGACAAAACCACGCTTTACATCGACACCACATCCAGTCACCTCTACCTCGATTTCCGTAGGAGTTGGTAATTTTTCAGCGCGGGGCCGGGCGTTGGCATCTAATTTATGGGGCTACGGCCACGGGGAAGGAAGCTAAATTACCATACGACGTCCGCCAACAAAGAAACCACTGGAAGTGCTTCCTAGCCGATAACAGTAACGCATACTACTTGCATTCCTCGAGAGGTGATGGTTTAGCTTCAGCTTGGACGCTGGTCAGCAGAAAAGAACGAAATTTTGTTACATTCCGTAAAGTTTCTGCTTTTATATTAGTCGATTCTAGTCATACTCAAGAAGGTATGACCATTCCTTCCAGGATTAATGTTAAACCCCAAAATTGCCTTTTATTTGATAAAGGTTTTGATAATGTTCTTAAAATGTAACATAATTAAAATTTTAATTGTTTCTAGAAAACCAAACTTCAAAGACCTGTAGACAAAAACTTTGAAGGGCAAAATGAAGATTATAATTTAGAAATCAAACAACGTGGGTAAAGGTCAACATCACACAAACAAGGACTCATTAGAATGGCTCTCATCTGAGAATCTCTTACCACAAAAGAACTGGATTAATATAGATGAGGTATTTAATTTTAAAGTACAATATGATTGTTTCTAAGGTTTATGGGCGAGACGTCTTATGTTGGATATGACTCTCTTATAGACTACAAGAAAAGCCTGAAATAGAAAACCTGTTCTATATCTTGTGTAGGTATAGGTAGATAAAGCTGATTGCATGGTTTGAAAAATGCAGTGTTCAGGGCAAAAATATTTTAAAACAAACTCCCAATAAATCCTAAGACAATAAAATTAGCAGAAGAAAAGCTACTACTTAAACCAAAAATAACATACCACAAAATAAACTTAACCAATGCTATATTTCTAAGGGCTAATTTTTCAATAGTCAGATACTTAACTCTTATCTGAAGAATAAATATTTTAATTTGACAACTTTTGTATATTAAATATGTATATTAAACTGTCATATTTATTCTTCAGATAAGAGTTACCTGACTATTGAAAAATCAGCCCTTAAACAGTTTAGTTAAAATCCACTAATTTAACCTGCATTTTTCATCCGGCCGCGTTAAACTTTGCAAAGTTGTGAAAAAACTGGCCGACTAATAGATTTTATAAACACTGAATAAAAAGGTATACCAGTGCTTACGTCTTTTAAACTATGAAATATTGCACGTATAAAGCTCTTAGCGGAAGCTTCTCCCAACTTTGTTAGTGAAGTTCGCAAGTGAATACTGTGCGTTGGCACTTAACACAGAATTTTTTCGTACATCTTCAAGGTTTTGTATAATCGTTTATAGAATGTGTCTAGCATATGTTTCCTTATGTGCATGTTCTGTTCCTTTGTTTATTCAGCTAAAAGATTATCCATAATTCTTTATACTCTTAAAGCTACTAAAGCATTTAGAATTTATGAGTAGCTGTTTGCTACCGCCAATCGTTTACCTAACAATTTGTCCCAATAGCTATCTTTTTCTAGCATCAAATCGATCTCCTTCGCCGTATCTTTTACACTTTGCAAGTTTAACGTCAACCATATCAGTTATCTCAACGCTGACCAAACAGTTTTAAGGTCCAGGGTCACATTCTGCTAACTTTCATTGCATTAAAGGGATCGGTTAAGGTTTACAAACATATTCAAATTCCATGTATATGCAAAATATTTCGGCCGTAACTTTATGGTTATGATCGTAAATTAATAGGAATTATATCGGAGGGACCCTTTCCCTCTTTGACTCTCAACTAAAAGTTTTCATTGGGAAATTATTATACATAAGGCATTTTGGGGACTATCGTTTGACCTGTCTTTAGAGACCTCAGTTATATTGGAATGAATTATTATATGATGTAGACCGTGTGTACGGGTGTCCATTTGGGTCATGGTTCCATCTTATTGCTTTAAAAAATCAGCTGTTTTATTAAAAAGGATCGTCTTTTTCTGCAGCTATTTGCTACTCGATTCTCTTGTAGGACATAAAACCCTAGTCACCTATTAATCCCCGGAAATGACACATATATTTGGTTTTCCACTTCGACTCGATTCGGTCAACAGAACTCGCTGTATTTATTTCAAGTACCTAGTACTTATTACATTTACGAGTAGATATATCAATTAGACTTAATCAATTGCAAAGGATTAACAGCGCTAATCCACAAACAACTTTAGAGTATTAATTAATTTAGGAAATAGTTAATAACATCATTTGGTTTCCAATTATTGCAATTTTCCCCTTCCTTTAAGCTTAAATATTTGTAATATTCTCGCTGCTTTTACCTCAATGATGGATAATTACGTTATGAGTACCACAGCAGTAGAATTGAAAATAGTCAAAAGTACTTACCTACTTATGGTTTCTTCCCAAAGGCTAAGTTAACTGTAGCAAATTCTTGATTATTCAATCATTCAGGTTTATGGACTGATGACATCAGAAACCCATATATGACCAAAGAATTATTATTTTCAGTAATGAGGCATTAAAATAAACATAAAGTAGGCAAGACTTCAACATCATAGGTCATCATAGGTATCCCATGTTACGTGGGGTCGGCGCAACACGTTTTCTTCTTCCATTCTCCCCTGTCAACCGTCACGCTATCATTAACTCCCTTCTCTTTCATATCATTCCTCACACAATCTATCCATCTTTTCTTTGGCTTTCCTCTCCCTCTTCATCCATCAACATGTATTTCATCACTCTTTTAGTCACATAAGTATAAGGCAAGACTACAACATAGTTGGGAAAAGGTTAGGCAGATGATGATGAAAGAGCGCAGGACTTTTTGAGAGGTTGGAATAATTAATTGACCGTACAAGTACTTACTTTCGACTAACATAAGGTCCTCACAAAAACTTGGGAGCATTGGAAACAAAAGAAAGCAGTCGCCCAACAACGGTAAGCCGAGGACCTCCTAGTACAAACGACAATATTATTTCAGTTAAAAGTTCCACGGTTATCCGATCCATTTCCCCCTCACTGGGATATTCAAATAAGATATTTTTCACCGCACTTGGCAATTCCGATGAGGCTTTTATGAACCCTATTCATATAGACATAGAGGTGATAAATTATCAGGGATCTGCGAACACTGGGGTGGAAAGCTTAGGTATATTTTTTATCTTTTACGTAGATATATGTATTTTATGTTGACAACACAGGTGTCGGGTTGCCTGTTCCGAAATTCTGTTTTATATCATTTGCAAGATGAACGTACGTATCGCTTGTTTGCGTACTTGGCGATATTTTCATCATTTTCTTAGAAATGTTGTAAATATACGTGACATTTTTTGTTTCGATCAAATGAACGGAGAAAGGTTAGGGGGAGATGGTGAAGCTTATATTACCTACACAGGACAGGACCTTCTAATTTATCAGCATGATGTGCAAATATTGGTCTCGCCAGACAAATTCCCGATCTTCGTAGTGACATGGTTTCTTTTAACATGCGAATTGTAAGGAACGCGTCAAAGTGTACAATTATTTTACTGATACAAACGCATGAACTTATTGACACAGAAGGTGTTCTCAGAAAGTACCAGAATTCTCAGACACTCCCGAAAACATAACTGAAGTCCACACAATAGCAAACATTACAATTTATCGTTTAAACTATTCAGAATTCCCTCCTCACGGTTCATTGCGAGTCGGTTCACAGACTCCATACTTAAGCTGGGTAAGCCAGAAGATAATGTTTGTACGAAGGCAATAATGGCCGATGTCACTCGGAGCATTTGACTGGGCAAACTCGAAAGTCCCCACATTCGAGATTTAACTTGAGATGTAACAATGCGTCCAGGTGGTATTTCCGGATAAGGATATACGCGTTATGAGGTGTATTACAATTATGGGTCCAACTACTGGGTTTCCTGATATGGTGACAAACTTATGTGATAATTTTGGGCGATTTTAGTATGCTAAACGTTAACCTGGAGACGTTAATTAAAGAAAACAAATAAATTAAATTAAAATTACACTAGGTACCTAACTACATAAAATATCATCTGAAACTTAGGTAGCCTCAAAAACATCAGCTCCCACGAAAATTCAATTCCCTGCTCCTTAGCTCAAGAGTAAAGAAGCAGCGCCACTGCGGCATTGTGATTATGATAAAACTGAGGAAGGAAAGCCCGCACCGAATTTCACATTCAACAGCGCACCCGCGCTTTCCAATACGTGACCTCTATATGAATTAATTCTATATTCTATATACCCGAAAACGCGTAGGGTTGTAATCGATATGCACAACACAACTTATCGATAAACTAGGAAATACCAATTAAACGCAGCCCGTACCAAATTCCAAGGAACAATAAAGGCTGTGTACAGTCGTACTGAACCTTCGGTACACAATGAGCTTCATGTGACTGTGAATTGAGGACCGGCCAAAGCGATGGGTACTTAAGTAATTTATTGTGGGCCAATTGAATCTTCATTTGACAACAATTGGGCAGACCCTTTGTTTGGTAAGGACTCTAAGGACCACTCACAGATGGAATTTAGGGAGTTAAGATTTGTTTCATTATACGAGTTTAATCGATATGTCCTTGATTTAATTTTGGATTATGGTTGGCTGACTTTCGTACATTAGGCAGTTTCTTATTGATGTAAGATTAGGAAGTAATAGCAAACAGTTCGGGAGTCAAAATATTACTTGATATTTCAAAATTCAAACTGTAGGTAGGTATATACATAGCAATACGTCTCAATTTGGCAACTGTACAAAAAAACTTTATGTTACCGCAGCTTCCCCGATATCCAAAAAGTTGTTTCCATCCCATTTTTTATGTAGTATCACAAAACCATTTTAATCCATCAACGCGTTTTACAAAAAAAAATAGCACTTTTAATACCGTAAAATTCTTTTAACAAAAATCTTTCCCGCGCAATTTCATAGTAAGAGTCTATAACAAAAAGTGGAACGAGCTTGAATGTCTCTTTTGGGGGACGTTACACACGGGCCGAAGCTGAATATGATTCACGTAAAACCTACAGTAAGTTTTAATTAAAACTAAAGATATTTCTCACAAAAATCCAACGTACAGCTGGATAGTGGTCATTTGAATTGCTAAAACATTACAGTTATTAAAGTTGGTGATAAATATTGAGCGGGAGTTTTTAGTAGGTATTGAAGTTTTGTATGGAGGAGCTCGTGGCTAAGTAATAACAGCCGCAGGGGTCGGTCCTCGGAATGCGCCACCGTCGGGTTCCGAAATAACGGTGGGAGGGGTTCACATCGGAGTCGGGTCGACGATGAAGTACCTGGGACTCGTCCTCGACAGCCGGTGGAACTTCGTGGAGCACTTCCGACGTTTGGCTCCCAGACTGGCACGGGCTGGGGCTGCCTTGAGGCGGCTCCTGCCCAATCTGGGGGGTCCAAACGCCTCCTGCCGGAGGCTCTACGCGGGGGTCGTGCGGTCCATGGCCCTTTACGGAGCACCGGTGTGGGCGCGTTCCCTAAGGCTGGGACCAGCCGGCAGGTTGAACGCGTCCCAGAGGGTCATGGCCATCCGGCTAGTCCGGGGATACCGCACGGTCTCCCGGGAGGCGGCGAGCCTCCTTGCCGGATTGCCGCCGTGGGATCTGGAGGCAAAGGTCCTCGCGCACGTGTGGGAGTGGCGCGAGGAGGCGAAACGCCGGGGCGTAACTCCGCTGCCGCGAGAAATCACGGTACAGCGGACAGAGCTCCGGCGGGATCTCATGGCGGCATGGAGAGCGCGACTGTCGCAACCCAGCGCTGGGCACGCCACAATAGCGGCGATAAGTCCCCTCTTTGAGGAGTGGTTAGAGAGGCGCCACGGCGTCCTCACCTTCCGCCTGACGCAGGTCCTCACCGGACACGGTTGTTTCGGGAGGTTCCTGTTTCGCATAAGGCGGGAGGAAACGCCCGGGTGTTTCCATTGTGTAGATCGCCCGGAGGACACGGTGGAGCATACAGTGGAGGTCTGCCCGGCTTGGGCAGAGCACCGCCGTGTTCTCACGGAGGCGATCGGCGGCGGCGATCTCTCGCGTCCGAGCCTGGTCCAGGCCATGGTGCGGAGCGAGAGTGCATGGGAGGCCGTCACCTCCTTCTGCGAAGCAGTGATGCTCGCGAAGGAGGAGGCGGAACGCGTGAGGGAGAGGCAGCCTCACGCCCTCAGTCGCCGCAGGAGACGCCCTGGGCGGCGGGAATCGCGGGGCGATTTCCGGCCACCGTAGGCGCGGGCCTGCGGACGGTGAGCAGCGGGTAGCTCGCCGTCCGGTAAGGACCAGGCCCGAGTCGACGGCGCGTCGTGTTCCACGCGCGCCTCAAAGAGATGTCAGCAAGTGACGGGGCCCAATAGGGCCGACGCCGCTGGGGTCGCGGGTTGTCTGAAAGGGTTACCGCGGCACTGGCATAGGCAACTGAAGGAACACGGGTGGGTTTTTAGTCAGTAAAAGTCTGACACGCCCTCCCGCTCCACCCAGAGCGGGAGAAGTTATTTGATGATTTCCCACCCTCAAAAAAAAAAAAAAAAAAAAAAAAAAAAAAAAAAAAAAAAAAAAAAAAAAAAAAAAAAAAAAAAGGGGTCGATACATCAGGTTATGCTACGCTTGCCGGGGTTGGCCCGTGGATGGGTTATCACCTTTACATACCGAGACTCCACCGTGCCTCGGAATGCACGTTAAGCCGTTGGGCATTCGTGGATTTGACAGTCGTTACGGGTCGTCACAAGTCCGAAAGTCTGACAACCAGTCTTACCAAGGGGGGTATTACCCAATAACTGGGTTGTGGAGCTCAGATAGGCAGTCGCTCCAAGTAAAATACTGGCTAGACTGGAAGCTGACCCCAAGATAGTTGGGAAAATGCTAGGCAGATTGATTGATTTGAAGTTTTATATGGTATGTTGGCAATTTTTTCGCGATTACGATAGAATAGAATATATTTACTGTAAAAACATGAGTATACATAATAATAATTATGTGCAAGGTCTTAAAATAATACGATGTTGATCCCATAGAGAAATTAGTTCAATTTGATAGCTTGTATGTACCACACCTTTCTGACACGTGCTATATAGTAGCCGCAACTGATAATACCCTAAAGAATTTGAAGAACTATGCCACCCTACAGAACCTTAACAGATCGTCAGATACATTAGGAACAACCTCCTTTGTTTCAAATTCACGTTTCGACACTAAATAGGGCTTTTTAAGTTCATGAAATCCCACTTAATTATTACAATTTCTAAGCACATGACCTATTTACTACTACAAAAACGGCGTTTTAATAAAAATCTGTATTGTATGCTTACGTTTTCTCGAAAAGTGGAGTCGAGAATGTATGCAACGAATCTGCATTGTCAGAATTAAAACAAATGGTTGTCATATAGCTATTTTTTGTTCCCCTCGTTTCAGTCAATGAGTTACTGGATGTTGTGACTTAATTGAATGAATTTACATCCCTTTATAACTGCTTACAGCATTTATGATAACTTGCGCATTTGGCAATGTCAATGCAAGTCCCGTTTATAATACCTACTTAGGTAAGTACTTACTTTTTTTGTTAATAGGAAAAAAAGCAATGGTTTTTCAAAATCTGCTTAATTTTTTGGCTGTAAATAGCAAGGATAAAGTTGCCTAATATAAATATCGGTATAGGTGCAAAGCTGTTCAGGAATTGATGTAAAGTCAAGTAGTCTAAAATTCGAAATCTCATCTCGCTTTTATCTACACCTGAAATCAGTATAGAATTGATTTATTTACCGCAACATTTTCCCACCGACAAAAAAAAACAGTGGGTACCTCTACCTACTTAATGAGAATAATAACACAAAAATATCAAACGTTCAGATCCACATAAATGTCAAAGACACTCTCTCTTCATATTTCAACAAAGAGTCCTTTTGAATGTAAAAACACGACTTAGAAGATGTACTATTATTATATGTTTCTGCGAAATGAGCATAGATCTTTATCCGTGTGGAGCCACTTCAGAGGAAACCTTTGTCAATGCTGTCGGGAGCTGCTGGGGAATGTTGCCAAAATGTTTCCATGTTTTGTCTTAAAGTAATCGCATGATACCGCGAGAAATGAATGAAGTATTAGTCAGTGTCTAATACAATAAAAATGTACATCAACTTAGAAAAAAAACTTTTGCAGTCATGGGACTGCCGACGAAGTGAAAACGTAAAACTATGTATAGCATGTCGCATGTCGGTGACGCGACCCCATAAGATTTACCCCTACCAAAAATCGCTCAACGCGCCTAAAGTCAGGTGTAGTTTTCGATTTCCGCTTAGTGGTTTTAAAGCTTGGTACTAGAACCGCTCATATTGTAAGCTATCGTAGGTAGGTAGTGCTTATCTACTTCATCCAACAAACCCGAATTTATACCAACCCTCAAATTCCGTGCAGAACAGCCCAAAATCTCTCAATAAAAACGAGGGCTCACAATTTCAAATTCCGTCGGTCCCAATTAGTCCTATTTGCATAACAAGTCGGTTGACTATCATAATCAAAATCTAGACCTCCAACATATTTCCCTCAGAAAATGTGTTAGGAAATAAATTTTATTTCTGCCGTATGAACAAAGGCGATCTGTCATACTCAAAAAGGAATTCTACCTAGACGTCTAGCATTTCTAATAAAAACTCGGGGCGGACTAAGCTGCGTAATAATACGGGATATTTCATAAGTAATGGTCCAGCACAGCGCGAACTATTCCTTTATTCTCCGCTTCCCCGTAGGATTTCAGTCTGTGCACGAATTAGAGGATTTTAATATGACCGTCTGTGTTCACAGTCACGATTTAATTTGGTGTGTGCATATTGGAGTTATTGAAAGGGTTTCGTTTGCAGTATTCGTTTCTCTTTTCAACATCATTTTCTGCGAGACCCAATTCTTTCGAAGTGAAAGAATTGGGTCTCGCAGAAAATGTGGTTCTTCAAGCAAGTTGCACTTTCAAACTTGCAATTTCATACTTTATCATTTAAATCTCTTGATCATAAATCCAAAAATAGGTATCTAGATTATTCACTAAGAACATACCAATATTCCTAATCGCCAATAAATTCTCCAAATAAAATATTTCAAAATTAAGCACACAGTAGGTGTTCCAACTAAGAACCCATTGCGGGCTTATAAAAACGTAGCAGACACTATTAAAAACCCCGTTCTTATCTCAACTAACGCCAGGTAAGCTGGCGAACGTTACTTAAACCTATTTCTACCGAAGTTTACTTGCAAAGAAAATAGCGAACACCGTTTATGAGTAAGCGGAAGCCTTTGCTAATAAGCCTCGCTAGATGTACGAAGCGTTATGAGCCATGATGAGGAAACATGGCGAAAAATAAAATAAGGTTATATATGCGGTACGAAAAGAACCTATTTTGGTGAAAAAATTAGTGAAGTAGCAAAATTTTCGGCAAAAATGAGATTTTTTTGGTGAGATATTTTTTTCGTAAATCTTGTTGTAGCATATGTCTTAGTATAGCTTGTTAAAATTCCTACCTATACTTTTTGTTGCCTCTCAAAATGCAGATAAACTATCATACTTATTCAAAGGCACGTCGATACTAAAACATTTTGTACTACTGCCCTGATATCATAGTTCAGTAAAATGAGAAATCGGTCGCAAGCACAAAAGTATCTTCCATGTCCGAAGCATCTCAAATCCCTGAATAAAATAAAACGAAGTAAACCAAGCAGTAACTTCAGAAAGCCGTATCCATTATCAAAGAAACTTAGTGATTCTAGCGAGGGGAACTATCGACCGCTGCATTACTCTGCAACGGTTCATAGCTTAGACTCTTAGCTTTACATCTAAATTGTGTTCATTTTGTACTACTAAAACCTGCGGCCATTAACTCCTATAAAATTCATGTTGGCGTTTACAACTTATAGCCCAAAATCACCAGTTTTAAAATGGGAAAGTTGCTGTTGTGGTTCGAAAAGGTTTTGCATAAAGAAGTAAGAGAGGTGTCGTATAAAAATTAAGACGAGTTTGTATGTTAAATGGATTTATAACAACACATTCAGACGAATGTTAATATAGAGGTGTTATTTTTCGTGGAAGTTTTCATGCTCTGCGTAAGTATAGCAATTTGATATTAAAACTACATTCTGTTTATTAAATGAATTGACGAATATTCATTCCACTGTCAAAAAGACAACAAAGCCAGACATATGACACGTCATTTGTTTTACATGATTGAGGAAAATTCCGTCCACGGCAATGTAAAGTAAAATAATTCCGTCACAAATTGGTTCATGGAATAAAATATTGAAGCCAGGGTCCAATAACCCCAGAATCATTAACAGGCTTTATAAATTCATATAGTTATACCTACTAGGTTCTTGACAACGTGACTTGGCAATATTATATTTTCCTTGAGGCGTATTAAAAAGTAATGAAAAGATTGTCGAGTATTGTATTCCTTACCGGTGGTGCTTTCATATTAATAGGTAGCAAAAATTTGAGCTAATTCCAATAACGTACAATTTAATACATTCGTCAGTATATACTGTTTTTTTCTACGAAAATACGGAAGCGTAATATGTTCCACTTATATCAGTAATCTGTAGTATTACGTCCTTCAACTAACAACGATACTATAGGTAAATAATCATTATAAGGAAATTGACTGAGGATTGTAAGGAAATAGATTTCTCGAAACCTGGACAAAAGGAACGTTTTCGGCACATAAACAATAATTAAATAACAAATGAGGAAACCTCAGGAACACAAACGTAAGAACAGTTCTCACGTCCTTCCTAAGTTAGTGTTGAGTGCACGAGCCCAGGAACGAATTAACTTAATGTGTTCGCCGAGAATTGAGTAAAAATTAACGGGGTATATACTCATCTCACTCTAAGACTAAAGAAAGAGAAAGATGGAAGTACAGCCGAAACTGTGACACAGAAGTTGCAACGTAAGACGCATATACTTAGTGATTTGCGAGGCTCGCGTGGTTTCAGGGACCCGGGAGTAATCGATTGCCATGTTTATGAGAGCTTTAAATTTTGAACCGTACGTCTCAGGGTTGGTTTACATGTCTAGGCGTTCCGACTACCTGACTTGCACAGTAAAACATTGATTGCCAACATGCATGACTTAACAAAATGTTGTAAAAATGAAACAGAATCTAGAATTTTGGGGCAATGTCGACGAAATATAAACTATGCTGTATCGGCTGTTGGGTTTTAAATACCTGTCCAGTTTTCATCAGGAATATTTCAGAAGTTAGTAACTGAAATTATAACTTATACATTATTTAGATTATATTAATATTTCAAAGTGAAATTCTCTGGTGGAGTATTTCCACATTACTTACATTTTCTGTTAAAACATTTTATTCTTATAAATATAGAAATTTTTCCCCAATAAGATAATCTTCAATAACAATCTTTCTTAGCAAAATGTCAGAGCGTCGAGATCACATTCCCAGTGCGCCAGTATCAATATCTAAATTACTAATCAATAAATGGAAGCTGTCAGGACTACCGATACAAAACGGAAAAAATATACACCGATCAGAAATATGTACCAGCTAATGTATATTTAGGGAAGATAAATATAGTCGTAAAAGTCACATGAAAACTCGAGAAGCTATACTGTGTCAAATATCAATTTAAGATATTGCCAATAGAGTGCCATTGAACAGTCACGCATACAAATTATTACCTTCTGGAATATTCCGAAATGTTCTCATCTTCTGCGAGTGAATTTGGGTAAAACTCGATATTCACTTGTTTTAACACTCGGCGAAATACTTCATTTTGCATTTTAATAGAATATATTATGGATGGGGTCGCTGACGATGGTTTTAAATTAAAATCCGGATAAATCAAACATTTTCTGCCAAAAGCAGTCGTGTTTAATAATGATTCAGTGTTAGACGTCATACACCGATTTCAAAAAAGGAGGTTCTGTATTCGACCCGTAATGATTTTCTCAAAAACTAATGGATCAATTTGTATGATTCTATCACTAACGTGAGCATACTTTCAGAAAGGTTTTAGTACTTATATAATATATTAGGTAAATATTCTCATGTATGAAGTTATATGCATAAATGTACTGTATCTCCGGCATTTCTAAGCGGATTTTTGATGATTCTTCTTTTCGTTCGTCTTGGGCTTATGTAATTGTATATATGCAACTAAAAATGGAAAAATAAATTTAATTTAAAAAAAGTAATCGCCGACTTCAAAAACCTAAAACGAATAAAATAATATTCATAAAATAATAAAAAGTTCTTTCAGATGTCTTAAATTCTTCAATGCATCTTAGTTTGGCACCGACTTTAGAAGCTGTTAAGTTTTACGTGAATTTAATTTTATTCGTTTTAGGTTTTTGGAGTCGGTTTACTTTTTAAAAGTAAATTTACTTTTAATTAATTCACACGACTATTCGTGTATTTGCCTACCCCAACATACAGTACAGTGCTGTCAATATATACTTTTTCCACCTCAGTTCTTTATATGGCTGTAGTATTTAAACAATCGGCAATGTCATGTTTTAATTAAATCCAATGCGATTGCATTTTTTAAATTCAAGATTTATCGGATTGTGAGCTTCAATAAGTTACTCGCTTATTTGATCATTTGCTGGAATATCCTTCTTTGTTTTTTTCTATTACTTATTTTTGCTTAGGAAGCTGTCTCGATAGATGGAACTCATCCGAAGTAGCGTTTTACTATAATTCATTTGGATGTCTAAGACAAAAGTTCGTAATACAATTACGGAGCACTCCATTACCGAAAAGTCTCCTAATGCTGTTCCTAACTTGGCAATACACTACGGTCATGTCCTCGCTATAGATCGGCGCGCAGGTGTTCGATAGATGTTGCATTTAACGTAAACAGGTCTGCCAGCAGGCACACGTGAGCCAGAAGCTAAACTACTACATGAAGATCACGAGTCTAGGCGAAACAGGAAAATTAATCTTGGTACATCTTGCGGAAAAACTCCAAGATGAAATTAAATTTGCACTAGCTTAATTAAGAGCTGTTGTACCACAGCTCAGGTTTCATTCATTCATTTCTCTAAAAGATGAACTTAGACGTGGTGTACTTATTAATTAATGCTAGAGCTAAAATTGAAGACATGGTTTTGAAAACAAATCTAATTAACATCCCAAACAAAACCAGCTTATTTACTGACATAAAAACTCTATTTACAATCAACAAGAATTTAAACACGTAAAAAAAACCTAATTAGCCGAAACAAATTCTTTTAATAAACCCTGAATCATCGCAATAAAGGGCGAGAAAAGGGAAACAATTACAAGGGGACAAAGCGGTATTATTTACCCAATAAAGTGTAAGGGAACGCAAAGATCGTATCTATGGGGATCTCCATAGAATGAGGTGTTTTATTGGGCGACGATCGGCCCAAGTTGGGGTGACGCTACCAAATGGACGGGAATGAGGGCAGGTGGGAATAAATTGTGTAATAAATTTAAAAAGAATTATAACGTTATTTATGTTGATCTTGATGTTTGAGAGGTGTTATTTCGTTTGTTATACGGAAATTGGGTGTTTTGGATTTTGCTTTTGGATTTGGCATTGAGTTGTTTACGAACGAATTTGAATAAAGGGTGCATTTGATCAATTTTTAACGCCATTTGTTTCGCCACGTTTAACAGTAAACGGATTATCATTTAAAGGGATATCTTATCTTTAACAGCTCCTAAATCTACAGGTTTCTATCTAATCCGAACTATCTCCGAGTTTGTACTAACAGATTAAATGCACATCAATTAGCCCATATTTCGAGGAGGCCTACAAAGCCGGCTGTTTATTCTGATCTCAACTCGATTATCCCGGAGCCCCAGTGACAAGGGAGGCCGAGGAACCTGAGGTGTTCTATTGTTTGCTCTGATAATTCTGTCGCTAATCGATTAGACACCTTAATTGAAATCGATTTGGCGTTTATCCTTGACCTTTCGTCGACAGGAAGAAAATTTACTTGAGTTCTTGAGGAAACTGTGTTTTTGTTAGTTTTGAACTGAAACAGCTCCGTGTAGGTATATAATTAACAAGGGACTTCATTTTATTTAAATGGAATTTGTCCTAATTTCTAATTAAATAGCGTTATTTGTAGAAACGGTCTAATATATGTATATTTATTACCTACATTATATTTGTTATTATTATTGTTATTTTATTCAGTACATATTTATTTAAATCCATGTCATTAAATCTATATCTTCTCATTCATTCAGAAGTAGACTTAGCTGTCATCTATTCTACGACGGCTCATATATATGCCTAGACATTTATGGATATAACCAAAGTGCTATTTCATGCAAGCCGTCAATCTGTTACTAAAAGCAAACATACTACATATTGCAATTTGG
Source organism: Cosmia trapezina (assembly GCA_905163495.3). Lineage (NCBI taxonomy): Eukaryota > Metazoa > Arthropoda > Insecta > Lepidoptera > Noctuidae > Cosmia > Cosmia trapezina. Next base: position 21,253,151 of record LR991034.1, read on the forward strand.
CTGTTGTAACCCTGGCTTAGTGATGGCAAAGCTCGCAAGCATCTACGTGTTTGTAGTCCAATCGTGACGTCATTAATTAAATGCTTGTAAAGAGAATCGTCAGTTTACGCTTAGTCCTGTTTGTCACAGTGACTAGGGCAATACAAAGCAGCGATAAATTATTGCAAAATGTAAATGTAACTTAAAATAGGTCTTAAAGGGGATCTTTACCAAAACTCAAAAATACAAACTTTATAACAGCTACGCAACATTATTTTAGACTAGACAGTACAAAAAAACATTTTTCTTGAACAAGTGAGTTTTTAAAAGAAAACTTACACAAACAAACAACACTACATAAATAACAAGGCTCAAAACATCGGTTTTACAGCAACACCCATCAACAAAGAACATAATATGTTTGCCTAGGAGTTGCCTAGAAAGTTTAAGTCAGCCGGAGCTACAAATCATCATAAGTTGCAATTACGGCGCGTTGCGGCTGAGTCATAAATACTCCCTCGGTTATTAGTTGCATAGTTGGAAAGAGTGCGGTATAGGTCCATATGTTATCTATGGGTTTTCTGTGGAACTAGTATAGGTGGAAACATGCATCTGTCATTATTAACTCGTTTTACGGCTTTGTGTGGGAATATTTTATGTTTTGTTAATTTATTTCGTGTAGTTTAATGTGACGGGAATTCTATTAACCTCTTTTTATTATTGCCTTTGTTTGCTTAGTACAAAATAAACCAGTTAAATTAAAACGTGTGCACTATTTATGTGACTGTGATTTATCAAACGCAGAGCGCACTTAATAACGTCTGTCCGCGTCAACAATTCGACCGCTAATGACATAATGATTACCCCCACCACCGCACCGCGCACCACACGCAAACTACCCACAACAAATACATCACATTAAACCTTATTGACTTCTCTATCTGACGCAGTTACAGGAAAACAAACTTTCTTAACGGTAACACGTAGTTACAGCTAAGTACCACCTGTTTTATCCCCTTCATAATAGTTTCCTTGAGGCGTGTGACAACAAGAAACATTAGCTGAACTACGAGAAAGGAAAATAAATTCAGATAATCTAATAGAGCGGGGAAACGTAAGAGGTGGGTAAATATGCGGGAAATTAACGAATACTGGTGAAAGTCTTACTAGTAAGAATTTTGGCGGGATTCTGCGAATTTAGGAGGATTACATGATGTGCTCTTTGTTTTCTTTGTCCATTTGCGTTCATAACCAGAAAATCTATTTTAAATACTAGACATTCGCCCTGATAATATTACCATAGATAAGTAACAAACAGTAAACGAGGCACATTAAATTGCGACCGTTTAGAAGTCTTTGAACATAGTCAAAACATTGAAAGCCCTTTAAGCCCACTACAAACATAATCGTCAAGAATAATTGGCGCTTTCGTACAACAACGACACTCGACTCTGAACTTAAGAACTTATTAAATGCAAAGAGCGTACGGCAATGAAATAAAATGTACTTCTCCAACTCTCCGACACTCATCAAAATAGCACTTGTCTCGGCACAGTCGGTACCAGCGAGCAAAGCGGAAAACTCATACTTAATACGTAAGAAAAAAGTGACAATCGTCCAACGTTGGAAGGAAACCGTGAATTAACGTCATGAAGTCGCAGTACCGCGTCCTACGTTAAATAACGTCCGTGTTGGAGCTCGTTTTTCTAATCTTGCATTACAAACATGACCGATTTGCATAATGGGGTTAAATATACCTTGCACAAAAATATATAGTACATTACAAGTACCTAGGCAGTTGAGAATGGTGATTTAAATGGCGTGGAAGGGTGGTTTGGCATTGGATATGCTCACTTTACTTTGTCAATAGAAAAGTATGAGATTTCCTACAATTTCCATAAGTTATTTTTAACTTAGGTTAGGTTAGGAGTAGGTTACTATCATGACGCGTAGGCAAAGTTTTTGTCTAGGATTTAACGTCTTGCAGCAAATATCAACATAGCGAACCCAGTATACCAGATGACGTGAGAATGTACTATTACCTACTCAAGTTATAAATAATTTTATTATTTCAATGATCAGCAATAATAATTGTAAATGAGAGACAGTTCCATCGACATCAATGATGGTCATGAAATTCGGCTCGCGCAGTTTGTCAATAAATATACAGATAGCAAAATCTGCCAAACCTTAACACCAGCCGGCCTATTCTATAGATCGGCAGAAACCTACATACAACGTGTAACGTTCACAAAAAAATCAGCTGTTCAGTACATTTATGTTCGCATAATTCGTCAAAATGTACCTACTGAACAGCTGAATTTTTTTTTCGCGATTTCAGGTTTGGTCCCACAGTAAAAGTTGTTCATAATGATGAGTACAATGACCCCTTAACAGGTTTTGCGCATTTAACGTTACACGTTGTATACAGAGTTATTGGTAAAACACTAGCAACCTCTTAAGGGGTCATTGTACTCATCATTATGAACAACTTTTACTACGGGACCAAACCTGAAATCGCGAAAAAAAATCAGCTGCTCCCTACATTTTGACGAGTTTGATGTAGGTAGGTACATACTTAGATAAATGTACTGAACAGATGATTTTTTTTCGCGATTTCAGGTTTGGTCCCATAGTAAAAGTTGTTCATAATGATGAGTACAATGTTAAGAGGTTTCTATTATTTTACCAATAACACTGTATACCAACAGAAATAATCTATGATAGTCTATACTGTTAAGTAACCAAGAATTAAAGACGAGCCGACTTCCGTATACGACATCAAATTGCGGCCGTGGAAGTCGGCCGTCCAGCACAGAATGCACAGCGTTTCTTACTACCCACTAATTTGCTTCAAAGCAAACTTCGTCTTGGAATGACCGAATTTAGTTAGTTCCCTTTGTTGCAAGTTTTGTAATATATGCAATTCCCAGCGAAATATACTCGTTTTGTTACGAATATGTTTTATGTATTTTGCCTAGAACTTTGAAATTCGTGGGAAACCAACCATTGTTCATGGTTCTAAAATTCTTGACGTCTTTAGTGATGTATGGTCTTCATCTGTTCGTTATGTGCATAGCTAGATTGTGCTCTTAAAACCATCAAAAACTTATCTTGAGAGTCAATGTGTCTAGCTATTCATCGACATCCACTATTCTCAAATCCATGTTTCGTATGATCATCATAGAATTCACAAAAACCAAAGGAATTACTCCAACACGATCTACCAGCTTTTTGAACACCAGATTCACTCTACGTTCGAGCACACAACAGCGAGGAATCAACTTGGTTCCGTAAACTGTTCGTCACGGAACGTGGTGCACGAACGAAGCGTTTTTCATACGATAGGACAGGTGTTTAACTGATATGTTGCATCTGTGCAGTCTGTTCGTTTAGTTTATAACAAATTGTATCTACACCCATGCTATAAATCCTCTACAACGTGTAATGCTAAATGCGCAAAACCTCTTAAGGGGTCATTGTACTCATCATTATGAACAACTTTTACTATGGGACCAAACCTGAAATCGCGAAAAAAAAATCAGCTGTTCAGTACATTTATGTTCGCAAATTTCGTCAAAATGTACTGAACAGCTGATTTTTTTTTCGCGATTTCAGGTTTGGCCCCATAGTAAAAGTTGTTCATAATGATGAGTACAATGACCCCTTAAGAGGTTTTGCGCATTTAGCATTACACGTTGTATAAAAGTTCCTGAAACAGTTAGCTTATTGCCAACATTAAAACAGCCAGTGTCATAGTAACCATAATAGCATCCAAACGGGTGTTATAATGTTGTACTGAATTTCATAATGCAACTCGTTTTCAAAAAAAGAACATTGTAATGCACGCGCGTTTCACTACAACAGCGCCGTAATTTAAAAAAAAAACTTATTCGAATTCACGTCGTATACTATGACGCCGGCCGCCATGTTCGATACGAGTTTTATAGAGGATTCATAACATGGATGTAGATAAAGTCTTGTATGCAACTTTACATAATTACTTAGGTATTAAAACACTCATGTGATACTTTTATCACACTCGGCTTCGCCTCGTGTGATAAACCCACATTCGTGTTTTAATACCCCTTACCTATTATATGTCAGTTGCATAAATAACTATAAATAAATGTGTAAGTAGATGGTTTATTGACTACTAAGTTTCGTTACGGGTCGACAGAAGACCGAAAGTCTGTGAAACATCTATCAAGGGGTATCGTGTTACCCAGTAACTGGGTTGTGGAGGTCAGATAGGCAGTCGCTCCATGTAAAATACTGGTATTCAGCTGCATCCGGTTAGACTGAAAGCCGACCCCAACATAGTTGGGAAAAGCCTAGACTGATCATGAAGCCTTTGTCCAAAGGACAACAAACAAGGAAAAGGCTAGGCGGTTTTTTTTTGTGTATTGACTACAGAGACAATATTTTTAAGAAATATTGCCTCGTGATGAGCTCGTTCGGGTTTGAAACTAGATAGTCAAAACCGAAATAAGTAGGTACTTAAGTAAAATAGTCAAAAATATGAATATGTCTCAGGAAACTTAAGTTATGCTAGCTTGCAGTTGAATTCTCTGTAGACGCTTCCAAAGAATGTATAAGAAGACGAATTCAAGTCCTTAAACAATCGAATTTACTAACTCAGTCGTACTCCATCTATAGACATTGCAACGACAATGTAATAATAACAAAGGTCAACATAAATGCAGACCAACAAGCCATTCGCTTCCCAACGCTTACTCAGTCCTAGACTGTCAGTCTGAATCTAACTCTATTAGATTACTACGACAAATAGACAAAGTTTGAGGTATCAACGGCACAGCAAATTCAAAAGGACCGTTATAAAATTCAAACACTACTGCAACTATTTCACGTATCAAGTAAATAGCAGCAAAAACTTATACGTGAAACACAGGAGTAACATAAGCGACATTTTCTATGTCAGTCTGTCTGGTTGGTCCGACGCCGGCAACGAGACGTGACCGGTTCGGAATTAACTCGGACTACACGCAGTCACAACCGCACCAGACGTCGAAGCTTTGATGTGAGGCAAACTAAACTCTGTTACAACGACATAAGGATGCTTGAAGCTGCAAAGAGTATGTTTGTACGGAATGGAGAGTCAAACATTTTGGTGCAGTTTTGGGGAGGTAAAATAGACTTTGTGCTCTTGGTATAAAGGTGATCTAAGACGCAGATAGAGGTGTTTTCGTACGCAACTAAAGCGTTGTCAAGAGGCATGAAAGCAGACAGAGGCGTCCGCGTCTTCAGGCCACAGTCGCTGTCCGGACACCAATTTGTCTCTTTAGATTTATGTTTTCCATTATTGCAGTCACGCGAATAAGAAACTATTGTTATTTGTTACATTTATGTAGAAATTCATGAGAATAATCCTTGTATTTCTTCTATTGTGAGATGGCTGATATTAAACATCTGTGATAAATAATGGTTGTTGTAAATAAGGTGGTCGTGATCTTGCGAACACAGAAATATGTGGTTGGAGAGTAGTTCTAATATGAAATTATGAAAGTGGGTGATTTTATAAGTATGAAGTTCCTTCGACATTTCGTTGTAAGGACCAAGGGGGGGGTTTCTACCAAATAAGTACAGCAGATTCTTTTTTTAAAACAAAAGAGTATCGACCAGACCAAAATCCGCTAAATCCTGTTCAAACTGGACCCATTCAGGAGTTTACAGAAATTATCACAATAAGAAACGGCGCCCCTTGGTTACACAAGTAGTGGGCACAGCAGCTCGCTCAATATATCTGGACGACAACTAGAAGGGCTACGTGACACCGGTGTGAAATTACTCCGTTACCCTCCTAACTGATAAATAGTAGCTTACAGCCGTTCTAAGCGAGCTAATCTTTGTTTATTGTTGATGGAACTGATGCACGTGGTTTTTAAGATCTTAAGAAGTGGGTAAGTATCTAATTACAGTTAAATAGATGTTGTGGCCCATCCTGGGAGAGGCCTATGTCCAACAGGGGACTGCGATAGGCTGAGTTGATTTGATTTGAGGTACCTATTTATTTTTTACAGCCTTTATGCAAGATGCTTAACCAATAACTTCTCCTTTCATTCACGTACATCTCTAAGATTATCAACGAGAAAAGAGATTTTTAGAGACATGAAAACAATGTAACTTGTAACGCCATTTGCGGTTCAAAAAAACTTTAAGCCGTGATAACCATCAGGTGTCCAACTGATGATAAAATCTTCAGCATTGCGACCTAACGGTCCGAGATACGCAAAAGAAAAAAGGAAAGCCCTTTCCTCGGTAATGGCGCGTAAAATAGCCTATTCAAAAAGTTTTCAACTAAAACATTCACTCAGTTAGTATATATTCTCAAAACATTTGATATGCTACAATCTCCTCTAAGTATAATAAAGACGACGCGATCATTTAGATCCGATATCGATTCGATACGAAATGCGAGCAAATCTCTCGGAACGTGATCGAAGCTAGAGAACCGGGACGTCAATCTATGTAGGTACGTGCTGCGAGCCACGCTTACACTTATCCACAGTTATTATGAAAGTTTTCGTTCGCTCCCGTCCGCACAAGTTCGCACGAACGACTTATAAATCTCGGGAAGAAAATAATAGAGGAATAAAATGCCTACGCGTAAGTGAGATTGCGTTTGGAAGCGGCCGTTCAGGTGCGAATCTGAATGGCAGTGCAATTGTTTTAGGAGAACTAAGAAAAAAGAAATAAGGGAAATAATCGAAGATCAAGTGACACGTGGTCTTTCAATTGAAATTGACCTTTGACCTTTAAAAAGACAATACTTTGAATTATTTATGACCTTCCAACTAAAATAGAAACCGATACATATTCAAAACTAACAAATGTACTAAGTACATTTAAAATAGATCCAAAATTAAATAAAATAGAATTCTTATGACTTGTGTTTTAAACATCTGGCTAGACATGGTCGATACATACAGTTACTTTTGATACTATAAACAGCTAGAAAGTACAAAAGAGATATTACAAAGATGGTCTGTAATAAAAATCAAACGCCACAAAAGGGACCTTATTTGCGAAGTCATTATCTTGTATAGATTAGATACATAAAGAGGGACAAGTTCCCGCCTAGGGCCCTCGAAACACTCGTGACTACTCGTTAAGCCTCCCAGTTTACGGCTTTTGTTTAAATTAAACCCGATCCTTTATAGTGAAAACACTGAATGTATATTCTCCAAATTGAATTTCTTAACGCCTTTGATACTACAGACTACAGATAGTAAGTGATACAGAAACAAAATATTAAGCAGAAAATAATTTTGTATTCAAAATAACTGTAACGTAGTCCGAGGAAGTTAAAACGCAGTAAGGAAAATAAAACAGCTCGAAGAAAATAAAAAAGGACAAAAGGAAGCAATCCAATCTTTTAGCTGAAAGAGAAAGTTTTCACAAAGTTGTACACACTGACGGAATGTGTTTATTCTTATCGTCATACTGAATTCTTGAGGATCAAAGTTTTTATACCAGTCTTAACGTTAATTCGTACAAGTTTATGATGACTGACATATTTTTAATGTTAAAAAGCCAACTACAGCTACCTTTCTACTGTTAGAAATATAACCTTAATCTAGACGATGTAGACGTAGGACGTTAGGACGTAGGACCTAAAGATTGGATAATTTCAAACAAGAATGCCAACTCCATACAGTAGAATTTGAACCAAATTCTTAAAAAATATTCAGGGGCGTTCCTCATTTCCTAATCATAAAGAATTTCGCAATAATTTACCGTGTCACCCCACGACAAAAATTAAAGAACGAATTTTAAATCGCGAACGACCGAATTAAAACTACACAGCTTTGCGCAATTTTTGTAACCATTAAGGTGTATAGATTCCTCGATGACCTTGCGCATCTGGGCGGAGCTTAACCACCACCCCCGTTCATACGTAAAGCGAGCGCGGTGGCGCGCTACACTAAAACGAATGTCAAAGAATATGCAGGGTCGCAGAGATACGCACGTAGGGCGGCATTTTTGCCTACGATTCCAGAAGGGAATGCAGGGCTGATATTTGTTACGCAACTACTTTAAGTTTTTACGGGACATTATTTTTAGCATGTAAGTATGTGGCTAAGTATAGTAAAAATATAATAGAGCTACTTGAATTAGCACTAGCCATTAGGATGTACAGTGGGTTGCATCAATTGGGTATTAAAAGTTTAATACAACCGGGGTACATAATTGATACGGCCTATTGTACACACGGGTACATATCAAGCTATCTATACATTTCCAGTATAAGCTGATCTCGCATTATTTCCGTACAATGAGAGGTCAGCTTTAAATACTGAAAATGTACAGCTTGATATGTAGCAGTGTGCAGCCGTTTTGTTTAATAATCTATCTAACTTTTTTTTCAAATTTTACCATGATCGGTTCATCAAAACTCTAGAAGTGATTTGTAACTTTTTTTTTAGAATAGAGTAAAATTATATTCGCACAAACTGTAGGTACTTATATACAAATTAATGTTTTACAAAAAGAGTGATATTTTCACCAAAGTGACCCTATATTTTTGATAATATTTCATTTACATAAATACTCCCTGACAACGCCGAAATATCCACTGATTAGCAGACTGTTCTACTTTGCATTACTATTAGGGCCTATTTCACGATGTCGAATAGCCACTACTCACCGATTAATTCAAAAATGGAACAGAATTTGTATGAAATTATCTGCCAATCACCACCTACGATTAAGTTCCTATTAAGGAACTTAATCGTAGGTGGTGAGACAGCCCTCAACTTTTTTTTACGCGATGCTATTCTAATTAATCTTTCTGATTTTAAATTTTGATATTCTAATAAACTGGGTACGGTTCTGTTTTTACCTCTTTTAAATCTAATCAGCCTTCATAAATAGATCTGCTAATAATTTTACTGCCAAGTGGGCCACGGTTATGTTTATGTGTGGTTTGTAAAATTATTTAGTACCTAACTACTAGGTCTTGTTTTATCACCTTTCAATGAAAACTCAAGATGGCGGCCGCAAAATTTTCAAATTTTTGAAAACCATGAAAACGATATCCAGGGCGAAAAATTTGAAAAATTTCGCGGCTGCCATCTTGGATTGTCATTCCAAACAACCTAGAAAAAAAAACTCATCAGTTTATCAAAAGTGATTAAAATATAGATGATAAAGGATTTATTTGAAGTTCACAAAAAGAATATAATATTTGCGTTAACACTCAAAATATACAATAATATTTTTGGGAGCGCAAAATGGGAATCGTTAAAGGTTCCGCATACACATAATTTATCTAAGATTTTGTGATGAAAGATACATAAGTAAAAAGTAGTCATTTCCTGTGGATTGCATTTTTATCTCTACACTGGTGCCGATTCTCTTGTACACCAACTAAACTATCACTAAAACTTACTTTTGGCTATGAGAATCTTAGAACTATTCTGCAAAAAAAAATCTCTAAAAAAACAATTTTGACACAACTAAAATCGAGTTTGACAATCGAGATTCCGCGTGGTACTTGTTTGCCCTACCCTGAGAATGTTTTTTAGAGCCCGAGGCGCGCAGGAAGGGCAGCTTAAAAACGTGTTTTATATGGAATTTTCCCCTTTTATTTTTTGGTACACACTGTTACAGATCAAGCTATAATTTCCAGTATAAGCTGATCTCGCATTGTATAGGATTTCCTTACAATGAGAGGTCAGTGTAAACTGGAAATGTATAGCTTGATGTGTAGCCGTGTGTATGTAGGTACCTGGTAGGTAGTTGGGAAAAGGCTAGGCAGATTGATTTTTAACATTGTAACAATTTTAAAATATAAACAAAAAAAAATTTCCGTAGTAAATATGAAATTCCCGTGCGGCTTCGCCCGCGTGGATGTCGGAAAATATTCCACGGGAACAAAAATCCTATTTTTTTGTTGATACCTACATGTTGAGTTCTAGGGGTTTATGGGTTGTATAAAGGGCGCCAAATTTTCATTTATTTTTGCGATAGAACACACCGTTTTCGAGATATATTCAAAATAAAATTTAAAAAATGCGTCAGTGTCGTGGAACACTCGGTTGGAACGAAGTTATCAGCGCCTTTGAAAACCACGGAAACAACACCCATGACTAAAAATTTTAAATTTTTCGCAGCCGCCATATTGAATTTTGATTTTGACCTCATTATCGTTTTCAGCGACCTCAAAAATCATGAAAATTACACCCCTGACGGAAAATTTTAAAATTTTTGAAGCCGCCATCTTAGATTTTCATTTAGACCACATTATCATTTTCAGCGCCCCCAAAAACCACGGAAACGACACCCGTGACGAAAAAGGGGAATGCCTGAAAAATGCTTGAAATAGACAGAAACTACTTACAGTCCTTAATTCTATTTAGAATAAATTAGGTATAATGAAATAATTCTCAAGTTTGTATACCTAGGGTGAAAATATAACGATCTTTAAAATATTTAACTTGATATCCGTCTAATTCCTTCTTATTTTATCATGGAGGTCAGTGTTTATTTGACATGAGTAATCGACATTCAGCCAAACAGGAATCGTCAAATAATCTTTAACGAACTATTTTATAGAATTATTGCACAGTTATCATTCATTTAATATAATTCGACCTATTTATACCGTAAATCTAATTAAAATAATATATGCATGTCAATATTAATTAAAATAAAATTATTTTCAAAATAGAAAACGTATCGTAGGCTGTATGCATCATAATGTCCTTTGCCTTACTGACACTTTGACATTACTGCATTTAATTTTTTCGATTGTTGTTTTGATCGATTCATAGTTTTGCGTTTGCGACTTGAGTTACTAGTATATTACTTTTTAGGATATTTAACGACGACTTTGGCCATTTTTTAAGGATTTTGAATTTACTTCTGTACACGTTACCCATTTTTGAACACGGGCTTAGATTGGACCCGCCGAAACTTCGACTCGGCTTTTTGACGACGGACCTGAACCTGCTTTATATTAAACGACGCTGCTATTATTTCGGACTTGTGCCGTGTTTATTTAAAAATGGATAGAAACGTACACTGTGTTAATTGCTATCTCGATATTGCATCGATGAGACGTAATCTTATATCAGTGCAAAATGATGAAGTACGTGGTTTAATACAGGCATGGATAACACCACAAGCTGTAAGTACTGAGATTCTCTAGGTGTCTTGCCTATTTATGTTGAACGCACTGACATACAACAATAAGTACATTATGTTTTGTTCTTTTTCACAGGTTGAACAAGACAGTGTTGTTTGTGATGCATGTCTAAGATTAGCAATTCAAACTATCACCGAGACACCAGGAACCAGTCGACCAGATAGTCGACAAGTAGGCATATATAGCATCGTTATTGTAACTGCCTAGTGGGACGGCGAACAGTTGGTACCTGTGCTCATACTATGTCAATAATATGGTACTTAGCTTGGGCCCGGTACCAATCCAATATCTATCCTCCTGCACAGTTTCTTTATGGTATATTAGTGGTTTTTAATGATGATTAAAACATTTAAATGCTGTTTTGTTGTATAATTATTGCATATTAATCCTTAACCTTGACTTAACCTATATTTTAGAAAAAATGATTGGAACTGGCTCCTACCTAGTTTTTTGATAATTATTGAATTTGTAATGGATTCCCTACGACTTGTAGTGCAATTTGGCGTATATTTCATTGTTGTCCATTTCAAGCATTTTTTTGTATGGCTGATGGGCAATTCCCTTTAAAAATTTTCACAGCCGCCATCTTGGATTTTCATTTTGACCTCGTTATCGTTTTCAGTGACCTCAAATACCATGAAAATGACACCCATGACGAAAAATTTGAAAATTTTTGCATCCGCCATCTTGGACTCAAAAACCATGAAAATGACACCCATGTCGTTAATATTATTTCCTTTATTCCATTTTATATATCTATGTTGTTGTTGTTGTGATGCTTCTGTTGTTGTTTGTTGTTGCATGTTGTTGTAGTTGTTTGTTGTTTTGTAATGTTTGTTGTTGTTTATTACTATTTGTTTTTAATGTGATAAATAATAATTAATTTTATTCCAAACCTTTTTAATAGCGATTAAAAACAGTACTGTATCTTTTTTTCTTTTTTTGCTTATATCTCGAAAACGGTGTGTCCTATCGCAAAAATAATGGAAATTTTGCCCCCCTTTATAAAGCCCATAAACCCCTATGACTCAACAAGTAGGTATCAAAAAAAAAAAAGGATTTTTGTTTCCGTGGAATATTTTCCGAACGCGGGCGAAGCCGTACGTACGGGATGTGCTAGCTTCATATTTACTACTGAAATATTTTTTTTGTTTATGTTTTAAAATTGTTGATGAGCTCGTGACTAAGTAATAACAGCCGCACGGGTCGATCCATCAGGTTAAGCTACGCTTGCCGGGGTTGGTCAGTGGATGGGTGACCATCTTAACATAATGAGACTCCTCCGTGCCTCGGAAAGCACGCTAAGCCGTTGGTCCCGGCCGTCATTCGTGGATCTTTGACAGTCGTTACGGGTCGTCAGAAGCCCGAAAGTCTGACAACCAAGGAGTATCGTATTACCTAGTTAATGGGTTGTGGAGGTCAGATAGGCAGTCGCTCCATGTAAAATACTGGTGTTCAGCTGCATCCGGTTAGACTGGAAGCCGACCCCAACATAGTTGGGAAAAGGCTAGGCAGATTGATATTTTAAAATTGTTACAATGTAAAAAATCAATCTGCCTAGCCTTTTCCCAACTATGTTGGGGTCGGCTTCCAGTCTAACCAGATGCAGCTGAATATCAGCATTTTACATGGAGCGACTGCTATCTGATCTCCACAACCCAGTTACTGTGTAATACGATACCACTTGGTAAGACTGGTTGTCAGACTTTCGGGCTTCTGACGACCCGTAACGACTGTCAAAGATCCACGAATAACAGCCGGGACCAACGGCTTAACGTGCTTTCCGAGGCACGGAGGAATCTCGGTATGTAAAGATGGTCACCCATCCACTGACCAACCCCGGCAAGCGTAGCTTAACCTGACGGAGCGATCCGTGCGGCTGTTATTACTTAGCCACGAGCACCTCTCTACAATTCTTACAATGTAAAAAAAGTATTTATAAATGCACATAAAAAATACTCAACAATAAAGCGCCCACGCGCGCAATCGAATTGGGACCTCTGCAGCGAGCTAATCTATACGCGCACACTACTACAATAAGTTCGTAAATATTATGCCCTAACACATACGTATGAGCATGTCGAACGTTAGCCGGTGCGGAGTAGCGAGCGACACAACCCTCCCGTCTCAATGCCAAAGCAAGACTGCCGCCCGTGCCCGCGCAGAGCTCCTCTGAACCTCTATCTCAAAATGGGAACATTTTCTTTGCAAATGTTGATTGATTTACAAAAGCTCTAACACATTTGTAGCACTTCTAACCACCAATTTTTTAGTGTAAAAATATTTCCAAACACCAAAGCCGTTTAGGAGTAGGGATATGAGCCAAAAAATAGCGTTTTGGTAAATATTTTTTTAAGGCAAATTGTATCAGCCATACGAAAAAATCCTGTTGCAAAAATGTTGTTAATGAATCTATATCAAACATATATTTTTTTCAAATCTTCTAAACAAGCCGTTAATGAGAAGTAGGCTTGATAAAGTGACCGTGTTATGGTATTAAACGGGAGTAAGGCCCTTAAACAGATTACGCATAAAAATTAAAATAGCAAATAGAAATCCCGATTCCTTCACTCTTTTTTCATTTTCATCAAGACAATTGCTCCATAACCATTAAGTAGCTATAGACGTAAAATAAAATCTTTTTACTACTTCAGTCAGCCGTTTCTCGAGGGCAATTCTATAAACACTAAATTGAGGTTTCGAAATAAGTGTCGCTAAATTCTCCAAGTAAGAGATGTGACCTAATTTCCGTTTGCAGAATAGAATCACCCAATGAAATCTTCTGTGATTAGTGTCCTTAATTTTATGTGTAGTAAAACAGGATGTGTGTACGCCACCTTAGGTCGTCGCAGGATGTGTTGAGGCAATTAGGGGCTCCCAGGTGGCGACTCAAACACAACTAGCTTGAATTATCTGCTTAAGGTTTTATGTTTGGAGGTAAGATGCTCTGGAAGAGCTTGTTTGTCTACTTTGTATCGTATATGTTGTAAGTAACGAAATCTAGTACCAAGTTTATGATTTGAACTGAAGTTGCTTTTACTATATTTTAGCCTTTATATCAGATCGGTTATTCTTGCAATATAGTAGTCGATCCAGTAGTACCTTTAGGTCTTCATATCTAACTCTCCTAGCAAAAGCGTCACAGATTGCTCCCATTCATATTTTCCTTAAGCCCTTTGGTATCTTTCTTTTTCTCTTCTTTCTTTCATCCCCTCATTTTAATTTATTAAAGTTTCACAACTCCAACCTAACTCGCACCTTTCCACTTCCACCACAAGTCACCACTACATCAAACTCGACCACCAACAGTAACGTAATTAACTCCATGACTCCACAAACCTTCATTGACATTTCATCAACTAAGCAAACAGGTCTTGCCACATCTAGCAGAGTTGGTTCAGCAAATTTTATGTGGCGTTTTAAGTGGCCCCGGCTGGGTGGGGCAGTAAACGTCACAGCTAAAGTTTAAACGTCAACCCTTGCGAAGCAGACGACACAACTTATTACGGTCCCTCCTTAGTACACGTGTTTTGGTGTAAAAAATGTTAAAACAGTTGAGGAGTGAAGAATGTGTGTTTAAATTTTTGGGAGTGTTTTCGTTTGATTTCAGAGGGGCAATTCCCGTATTTTTAACAACGTTCGCAATGTCATCTCAAGACTCATTCTGTCAAAAATTGTATAGCGTTTTCCTACATTTTTGACATTTGATTGTCGCTGGCATGTGAATTTGAACGTTTTCAGGTACGAGAATTGGCCTTCAGGTGTGATTTTGACTGAACTTTTTGGTGATGTGTATCGAATTTTGAAGTAATTATGAAAGCTCACGATTATCATTAAGCTGTTTTGTAATGTTTTACCAACATAGATGCACGTACATTTCAGTAGAAACATCTCCACACGAGATAAGCTCTATGTTCGTGATACCGAAGAATATTAGAATAGCTCAAATAGAAAATCGAAAATAGGTTTAGAACTCAGGATCACAGGAGCGTTAGGTTAGTTAGTTTTCGAAATTATTTCCAAGAGGCCTTTGTCCTTTAGCCTAAGTAATAACAGCTGCACGGGTCGATCGATCAGGTTAAACGACGCTTGCCACAGTCGGTCGGTGGATGGGTGACCATCTTTACATACCAAGCTCCCCCGGTGCCTCGGCAGTCACGTTAACCCGTTGGTCCCGGCTGTTATTCTTGGATCTTTAACAGTCGTTACGGGTCGTCAGCCATCCAGACTTATCAAAGGGTTATAGTATCTATTTATTACACTACATCACTTACTACATTACTACACTTACACTTTTCATCCATTTTTATTATCTTTTATAAAGATTTACATTCATATATTGTGAATTGGTCTAAAACAATTCGTTTTCTATAAATTTTATTTGTTATGACACTTATGTCAGGTTGTCAAACTGTCATTACTTTTTCTTCTATCTAACTACCTCATAGAGTTTCATAATGGCATAGACTATGAACGTTTCTTTTGATTTATGTAATCTAAATTCTTTTTATCAATATGTTAGGTCAAATATTGTATTTTATAGATAATTTTGATTTATTATTGAATAGCTGTATCTTTAATTACTTTTATAAAATTAATCCACACACACTTGAAATTCATCGAAGAGGTTAGAGGTTTTTCAACGTATATTACTGGCAGATTCAAGCATTGACTGTGGCGTTTGGCATTCTGATGACGGAAAGCTTCAAATGTGGAAAGGATCTGAAATTGGAAGACGTTTTTGAAAAACGCTGATGAACCGATGTATGGAAGACTCGGAGACTGATCAGTTCTGCTCCGGAAGCTATAAACGAAACATCTCCTAACTAAAATTATTATTCGTCAACCGGGAAAACTTACTCAGCGACCTAAACTTACCCGACTGCGGTTGATCCCTAAAGGAGGGTTATAGAAAATAACCATTTAATTTAACGGAGCGATTCAATACCAAATCTTCATCTTCCATACTATTCGTGCGTGTTTGCCTAACCTGGACTTACTCAAATTACTACTTCAAGCTTACCTCTACCTTCCTAAATAAGTGTGTGTGTTAGGTAGGATGTGTTTTTTAAAAAACTGGTCTGTATTTTTTATCTTTTAGTTTTCAATATATATGTTTCAAATCTTACCTTAGCCCCCTTTTATTCCATTAGGCTAGTAGATTTGTTACAGTCTGGCGCCCAATATAAAATCAAAGCTAGCCCTTTCAAATCTTTTTCAAAATTCTAAAATAAACTATCTCTAGTACTATTTCTTTTCGGACTCTTATTTGGCTTAGTCTCTATTTTTTATATTACATGTATTAGGTTCCAGGTAGGTCTAATACTAACTTACTTTCCTCATACTTAACAAACTTATACTACACCCCCACACACATTCCTTTACCCACTGGTAATTGGCATCCATTCTTTGCTTGCGAGTGTTCTTAAAACCATTCGTGGTCACTTTCAAGTTGAGTTTGGCTTACTCTACGACGTATTATAGGAGAATATCCTATAATCGTTACCACCTACACGTAACTCTCTACTTCTACATCATTATTCTGCACCCCACACACTTGCACACCACTACGGTTACCCACTGGTAATCGTACCCATTCTTCGCTTGTGAGTGTTCTTAAAACCATCCGTGGTCACTTACAAGTTGGGGTTTGGTTTACTCTTCGACGTACTATAGGAGAATATCCTATAGTCGTTTATACAAACCTAATATCTATATAACACCTATTACAAATACTTCACTATTCTACATTCTTACACACACACAACTTTCGATGTGCCTCTGTGCCTTTTTTTTTGTTTGTGGTTATTTTAAAGTCGCATCATTAATTAGGATCCTCTAGAGTCCTCTTAAACCCTCTAGGAGTCGTCTTCCTCTTAAACCCTCTGGGAGATCTCTTAAACCCTCTGGGAGACCTCTTAACCCTCTAGAGTCCTCTTAAACCCTCTGGGAGTCCTCTTAAACCCTCTGGGAGTCCTCTTAAACCCTCTGGGAGACCTCTTAAACCCTCTAGGATACCTCTTAGACCTCTTATATACTAAGGGACCTCCTCTATACTAAGGTACCTCCTCTATATTAAGGGACCTCCTCTATACTAAGGGACCTCCTCTATACTAAGGGACCTCCTCTATACTAAGGGACCTCCTCTATACTAAGGGACCTCCTCTATACTAAGGGACCTCCTCTATACTAAGGGACCTCCTCTATACTAAGGGACCTCCTCTATACTAAGGGACCTCCTCTATACTAAGGGACCTCCTCTATACTAAGGGACCTCCTCTATACTAAGGGACCTCTTCTATACTAAGGGACCGACCTCTTAAATATTAAGAGACCTCTTAAACTCTCTTGAGTCGTCTTTAGAACTCACTCTCTTTGAGTCGTCTTTTGCACTCATTAACCCTTACTTACCTCCCTTTAAAATATTTTAATCCTATTTAACATTAATCTTTAACCATGGATAGAATTATTTTCTTTGAACTTTTAAACAACTTCCCAGGACTTTTTAGAAATCTTTTCTCTTTTGAGATATTTTCTTTAATTTATTACTTGAATATTTTTTTTTAAACTTATTACTTCACCTTCAACATTAAAATACTCCCTCTCTCATTTAAAACTATTCGGTAAAAACTTATTCCACCTTTTTCTTTTTGAGCGGTAGCAACTCCTTAAATAAGCCTCTAATGCATTTTTTTTTTCTTTTTGAGCGGTAGCAACTCCCTAAACAAGCCTCTAATGCATTATTTTCTGAGCGGTAGCAACTCCCTAAATAAGCCCCTAATGCATTTTTTTTTTCTTTCTGAGCGGTAGCAACTCATTAAACAAGCCCCAAAATGCATTCTCTATCCTTAGAGGTATTCTTATATCCTCTAATTCTTAAACTCAAGTCTCCCTTGAGCCTTTCTTAAACTTGAACTCTAACTAACGAGTTCTCTCTCTCAAACTAAGTTTTTCTTAAACTTGGGTTATTCTTAAACTCAAACTAACTTGAGTTTTCTCTCTTAAACTTAAGTTTTCTTAAACTTGAGGTTTTTCTTAAACCTTGAATCTTTTGGAGCGGCTAACAACTCCATAAAAATAAGCCCTTGTTAAATATATTTTATTAATGGTTTTAGACGTGAGCGGATTACAACTCCGAAAATAAGCCTACTGTTATTGATTTATCAGGTTGAGTAGTGATCATTGAATGTGAATCCTACCTGACCTAACTTCGTAAGATGTCGGTGTGATTGAATGAAGTATGTACGTTTTGTGAATGCTGTAATATTTTTAACCTTCAAAATTTTCAATTGAGTTGAAAATTTTCTCGGGGTTGATGGGGAAATATAGTATCTATTTATTACACTACATCACTTACTACATTACTACACTTACACTTTTCATCCATTTTTATTATCTTTTATAAAGATTTACATTCATATATTGTGAATTGGTCTAAAACAATTCGTTTTCTATAAATTTTATTTGTTATGACACTTATGTCAGGTTGTCAAACTGTCATTACTTTTTCTTCTATCTAACTACCTCATAGAGTTTCATAATGGCATAGACTATGAACGTTTCTTTTGATTTATGTAATCTAAATTCTTTTTATCAATATGTTAGGTCAAATATTGTATTTTATAGATAATTTTGATTTATTATTGAATAGCTGTATCTTTAATTACTTTTATAAAATTAATCCACACACACTTGAAATTCATCGAAGAGGTTAGAGGTTTTTCAACGTATATTACTGGCAGATTCAAGCATTGACTGTGGCGTTTGGCATTCTGATGACGGAAAGCTTCAAATGTGGAAAGGATCTGAAATTGGAAGACGTTTTTGAAAAACGCTGATGAACCGATGTATGGAAGACTCGGAGACTGATCAGTTCTGCTCCGGAAGCTATAAACGAAACATCTCCTAACTAAAATTATTATTCGTCAACCGGGAAAACTTACTCAGCGACTTAAACTTACCCGACTGCGGTTGATCCCTAAAGGAGGGTTATAGAAAATAACCATTTAATTTAACGGAGCGATTCAATACCAAATCTTCATCTTCCATACTATTCGTGCGTGTTTGCCTAACCTGGACTTACTCAAATTACTACTTCAAGCTTACCTCTACCTTCCTAAATAAGTGTGTGTGTTAGGTAGGATGTGTTTTTTAAAATACTGGTCTGTATTTTTTATCTTTTAGTTTTCAATATATATGTTTCAAATCTTACCTTAGCCCCCTTTTATTCCATTAGGCTAGTAGATTTGTTACAGGGTATCGGTATTACTTAGTAACTGGGTTGTGGAGGTCAGGTAGGCAGTCGCTCCATGTATAAACTGGTATTCAGCTGCATCCGGTTAGACTGGAAGCCGACCCCAACATAGTTGGGAAAAGGCTAGGCAGATGATGAGGCCTTTGTTCAGCAGTGCAATCGTGTAAGCTGATGATGGTGATAGTTTCCACCAGCTTCATAAACCATAGTAATGTTATAAAGAAGAAAAATTTGTGAGTGTGTACCTCCTCCATACAAACTTACGAATTTTCGTAACTACTGATCCGATGCCGAAAATTCTTTTAGAAATAGGAAACTATACTTTATCTCTTGAGTGTCAAAGGATATTTCTTCCACGCGGACGTAGTCGTGGGCAGAACCTCGTAAAACATAAAGGTAGGCGTACTAACTCTAGTAAAATCAAAGCTAATACCCCATCAAACGACCAAATAAGACTCCACGATGACAATATCAATCGCGCGGCATTAACTGTCCAATTAGCATCAAATGTACATACAATGTTCTGTAATAGGTCAGTATTGTGCATTATGCTAATGTCCGGCATTGGCTAATGTTTATCACCTGATTGGCTGCGTATCTATGTAAATACAATGATTGTTGACTGTTTAGCGATTAAGGAATAGATTGAGGATGGTTGGTTTAGCTTGTTATGGTTCATGATGATTTTAGGGGTAAGATAATAGAGGTCTGTCTGTAGTGAATGTCTTGTAGGAGCATAGATTCAGATGGCTATAAATTTCAAATGATGATTCACGTCAAATCATGTAATTGTCGAAAGTGCATTCGTTCGATAGTATACGGTATGCTACTAGTTCCGTCTTTCATTCAATCATGCAAAAAGCATTTGCATCTCGAATAATGCAGTCAAATCCACACCAGGTGCAAAGAAGCTTTTCAATACCAATCGCGCTCAAAAGCTAGCTCCAAAAGTCGAACCTAAATAAATCAGCGCCACCACTTTTCACTTCTCTCCTATGTGTGATAAAAATTGAATAAGGACCGAATCGTGAGTCGTGACGCATTATCGGGCAGGGATGATCCAACGCCCGGATTTGGGCGCGCGGCCGGAAAATTGCAAGACCGGATGATCGATAGCAGACCAGATGTCGTGTCCCGTGATTAGATGTTACCTACCTTAACGTGAATATGGGAGACTGGGAGTAACGTGTAGAATTGAAATAAAGTCTAGTGTGGGCCCCAGCTAGATTTTTGACAGATCATTTATTAATACATGAAAGGTTAAGAATAATCCAGAACGCAGGTATATTTTCTAAAGATAATTCAGTAGCAGCTGCATGCATCTTGTTATGCGAAACATTGTCAAAATACAGAAATTCTCGTCAAAAACACTAAAACTTCGCTAATAAACAAAAAACAAGACAAGTCACCAATCAAAGCGCCTGAAACAATAAGCAAATATTCTTAACTCATAAAAACTACCCTCGCAGTTGACAAATAGGGGCAAAAAGCAGTTATTGTGGTTCTCGTCCGACAAAGACTCCATGGCCGAGTATTATTGCATTTTGCAAAAACATGGACGCTCAAAGGACATTGTACGTTGAACGTTGAAGTCGACCACTGAAGAGCCACTCTACGGTGGGATTGAAAAGTCAGGATCTATTAGGTGGTTGTCATAATTTCTACCAAGTTGTATTACGAATGAATCAGATTAACACACTCAACACTCATTCACAGCCTGCACTTTTCTAACATTAAATGCTATGGGTATTGTAAAGTTTATTCTAGGTAGGCAATCTCAAACCAAGGTGTGATAGCTTGAATTAACTTTTGTATCCAGGTGGCGATTTTTGGATTTCAAAGCTTAGCTTATTGGGATAAGGACCAATTTACAGCACATGCTTTACAAACAATGTTTGAAGGATGTTGAATTCCACCAGGACTCATAGCATATAAGGATAAATGCACAACAATCCTACTGAAACTATTACAGAACCGGTAGCTTGTTAGAAGCCCGAGAACGATAAAATAATATTTATGTAAACAGTAATGTGTAAGTCAATTGAAATTCAAATACGAGGGGAAACGAAAATGGCGTCGGCAAGACCGAAATTACATACGGACGGGTAAAAGTAAAATGGTGGAATGTGGCGGTAGAATTTATAAGGACCCTCTAGTCCCCAATTACATGCGATGGACATGTCCGCAACAAAACGAACATGTTAACGGCTATTGGCTCTCTTTTCGTCATGAATTCGTGCTAATATAGTGCTAAAGGGTTCCTTTTTCAAGCACTTCTGAGCTTGATATTGCACGTGAAGAATTCGAGAATATGCTTAGAAGGAAAGGAAGATCAGCTTTGTGAAAGGACGTCCTCTTCTACTAGTATGATCATAAAACTAACAACACATAAATGAGGTTACTTCCCTAAGCCTTTATTCACAGACGTCTTCATTTGTTTTTACCCGACTTCCCCAAAAAGGAGTGTAATGTTTTCAAGGTTCATGTATTTATGTGAGGTTCTGTAATCCACCATAATATACTTAACTTTTGAAGGATGTATTGGGTTCGTTAGAATTCTTAGGTCATCCCGAGTGACAATGGCTCTATTTTTTTTTAATCCAGTATGGCGGCAGTATGACTCCATTTTCAAATGTGAAAAACAAAAATTCTTCAATTAATACAATATGGGTATCAAATGGAAGGCCTTGATGAGCACATTCCAAAAAAAGCTAAGTATGTAATTTATTGGCATACATTTTACACAGGTAGGGTATACCATCGCGGACATTTGCGGTGAACCGCTTTTCGACCTTATTATTATGGCAATAAGGTCGAAATGCAACTAAATATAGTAACGTAAGCTGCCAGTGCCTACTAACCAAAGGTCCCAAAAACAAAATATCAATACAAAGAGGACACACTCTCTCCACACACCTGAAACTACAGCCACACCACAAGATTCGTACGCTCCGGTAATTTAATAAACAACCTTCGCAAACTTTTAGGGTACAATTTACATCGGTTCGTTCCGGGACGGCCAAAGAGTCCGAAGAAACAAACGTCTAACAGTGGCAAAGAGGACGATAAAAATAAAAACAATGTTTCAACGAGTCCGTGATGAACAGAACACTCGCTCGTTGCTGAACTTCTAGATTAATGTTGTTTTGGATTGTTTATGTGACGTCCGCGTAAAAGATGTGGACGGACCGTCTGACGGGAGCTTAAGATTTTCGTGCGATTTATTATTTAAATTGCAAACTGTAAACCCGAAAATGGCAAAATGTGGGTTTATGTGACATATTTTGATACTCGCAAGTAAATCAAAACCTATCGAGTAGCTACTTGCCGTTGACCTAGAATCATGTTTGGCAAGAAGCAGCACAAGTAAAGGAAAAGTCCGAAAATTTAATTGTTATTTTAATTTGTAATTTTATCATATAAAACATTTTTTTTTAAATTTTCAGTTGGAGAACTGACCGTATTTTTTTTGTGATAAATTCTTTTCATTTAAGTACGGAACCTTTCATTGTGCGTGGTCCGACAAGCACTTGTGCAATTTTAAAGGCCGGAATACTTGCCTATGGACTTCAATAGATTACGCTGATTTGCAGTTATAGAGCTAACATGTTACCTACACGAAATGCAGTCTCATAATTCTCCATTAAAATCTTTTCATTAAAGTCCCACCTACATACACCAAAGTAAACAACTCAAGCGTCCTCAAACAATATATAAAGCGGGGTACACATTTACTCCAATCCGCTTCGCATTAATAGGCTTAAAACACGTAGGCGCGATATAATATGAAAACTTTTTAAGGAACAAAGCATCAGTAAATATTGTAAAAGCATTTTCAATGGATACGCGTCCCTGAGGTGTTCAATGTGTGTACACACACCCAATCGAAACGAATGCTATTAAAATGAGGACATGTTTTTTTTATAGATCTACGAGTACTACTTATACTTATAATAAAGCTGAAGAGTTTTTTTTTTGTGTTTATTTTTATGTTTGAACTCGCTAATCTCTGGAACTATCAGTCGGATTTGAAAAATTCTTTTTGCATTTGATAGTCCACTTCTTGAGGGCTATCAAATGCTATAGGCTTTTTAACATCACGCTACGACCCTTAGGAGACGAGCAAAAAGAAAAAAAGTCAGAAATAATGTTAAGCGAAAACGAAGTAATAGCGCGGTCGGGTGACACGATGCAACGCGGTGGAGTCGGGGGCCGAAATTTCACGCGGACGAAGTCGCGAGCAGAAGCTAGTAACGTATAAATAGGCAGGTATATAGAATATGCTTTATTGTAGGTACACCAAAATACACGTGTTTTTCAGTTAAATTAATTATGGAGCTTTTTAATGGAAAAGACTCGGAAGGATATTGCTTTTTCTTAATTTATTATTCTGATTTTTCGACTTATCATAATAGGCACAACTTTTATTTGAAATAACCATCTTTTCGCAGCCTATATAATTGTTTCATTCCGTAAAAAAATTGCTAAAAGTTTATCAACGAACATGAAAACCAAAATTGTATACCTAATACCCAAATCCGAACATTCCCGATAAGCCCCGATCCCATATTTTCGCGGCAAACACTCGCATATCCAATCTCCCACGTACGCAGAGCTAATAAAAAACGCACAAGAGGGGAGAAAACAAAACGCAGAACGAATGATTTAGCACTTACGCGCAAGTACGCAGCTCCATTAATAAAACACACATATTACTGAGAGGTCAATATTATTGGAGGGAGCGAAAGAGTGAGTGAATGAAATTGAAAAGTGTGACGGCGCGGAATCGCTGAATAATACCTATGAATCGCTCGGCGACACTGTTATTGGATTGTTGGAACGTTTCGCGCCCCTTTTGTTGGGGAAGGTTGTGTGCTGCCCTTAGTTTTTATTTTATTGCGCCTATAAAAGCTATTGAATTCATCATTAGATTGTTAGCCAAATCATGTAGAAAAAACGGCCAAGTGCGTGTCTGACCAAAAAGTAAGGTTCCGTTGGGATGAATTTATCCGAAGAACAAACTTAAGATTGCAGATGGGTAAAATGTTCTCCCATGCATTCCAATTATAAATGTAAGTTTGTAGGCACAATATTTATTTTATTGTGTTTGGGTATTGGGCTAAGAGCTAATAAAGAACAAAAGTAATATTGAGTATTTAAGAGATTTACCATGTTATTTAAAAACTTACCAAAGGTCTTCCTGTAATTTGTAGATAACTAAAGAGCTAATTTCTGTTATTTTTTTAAATTTTAGGCTCTGTAGTTTCGGAGATAAAGGGATTATCTATTTCCATAAATAACTTTAAAATTATTTGTTTCAAAATTTAAAAAAAAATATAATGAGTCCCTCGCAGTACCTAAACCCTTCCATTTGATATGGCAAATGGTGCAGTTTGTACCTACAACTTTTTTACATTTTCTTATTTGCCTCCCAAACGTGAGTATTCAGAATTAATTTATTTACGTTACACGTCCGTTATTGGGTCACAGAAATTTATGTGTTCCAAATTTCAACTTAATCGGATCAAATAATTAATTAAATTTAATTAACAATTGTCCCTTATATTATGAACAATTGTTGGCTAACCTGAGTGACAGATAGAAAACCTAAATGAGGAGGTTCCTGTGATCCTATAAGGGTTCCGATTTTTCATTCGGACGTACGGAACTCTAAAACTAGCCAGGTCGTAACGAAGGACTCTTTTAATTAATTTCAACTTTAGATGCCCCTGCACCAGCGTCTCTAATAAATAACTAACATTTGAACTAAGTACTAATAATACTTGCTTATACCTATTCAACAACCTGATTCCCAAAATCATCATGTCTAGCCTTTTCCTAACTATGTTGGGGTCGGCTTCCAGTCTAACCAGATGCAACTGAATACCAGTATTTTACATGGAGCGACTGCCTATCTGACCTCTACAACCCAGTTACTGGGTAATACGATACCCCTTGATAAGACTGGTTGTCAGACTTTCGGGCTTCTGGCGATCCGTAAAGATCCACGAATGACAGCCGGGACCAACTGCTTAGTGTGCTTTCCGAAGCATGGAGGGGTCTTGGTATGTAAAGATGATCACCTATATCCACGGACCAACCGCAGCAAGCGTAGCTGAACCTGATCGATCGACCCATGCGGCTGTTATTTATTACTTAGCAAAAAGTCCCTCAAACTGATTCCCAAAATCAAGATCCTCAAGAATGTTTCCTACCTATTTATCAAGCAAAGCTTCTCATTCTCACCGCCTCAATACTTAACGAACGCTTTAATCGTTGAATTGATTTCAAGAACCCGACTAACAGGTACATTAAGGGTAACAGAAATCGGGAATAAATCTTTCTCGCCATCTTGGGTTCATTACTTACCTTACATTAAGACTAGACCAGGATTGGCTTAAGCAAAAGCCATTTGTAGCTCTTACTGAAACCTTTCACATGTAAGTAAACCTTTGATGCTCAATGTATTTTTTATTAGGCTTTTACTGTGAATTTTGGCCTATGAAGTAACATGTGACGAAGCCTAAAATATTGACCTTGAAAATAAAAGATGGCCTCTTTGATTTTATAGAGCTCCATTATTCAGCACTGCACTACAAAAAGTAGGTTTATTGCAGGATGTCATGCAGAATGGTAAAACAGATGCGAGAAAAGGATAGCACTATTGCAATGCAACAACAAAAACGCAAAGCTTACTAATGTTATATCCTTTTCGCACGACCGTCACTCTTCCGGCTTTTGTCAGATACATCGTAATTGGATGCAAACTGGAGTACTTCCGACATTGCGTGGTGGCGTTAAGGCGGTGTTATGCTAAATTCATTTAATGTGGCAGCTTTGTTGGTTATGTGAGGGTTTAGACATATAAAGGCGTATTTGTGTCGGGAGTTGTTTTGACTCGCGACTTATGGCAAGCATTTCGGTTAAGACATTCATTGTGTTTTGTTTGATAGATGGATGAGAAAAAGAAGTAACGTGCGCAAATTTTCACAGGGTGTTCTACTCATGAATATGAACAACTTTTACTATGGAACCAACTCTGAAATCACGAAAAAAAATTTGCTGTTTCATACATTTTGGTCGAGTTGAATTTTTGTATGAAACAGCAGATTTTTTTCGTGATTTCAGAGTTGGTCCCATGGTGAAAGTTGTTCATATTCATGGGTAGGACATCCTGTGAAAATTTGCGCACTGCTTTAACACTTTTCCTGTATAAAACATGCTGGCTGTGATGCGAAGAGATCTTACTGGTACTTACTGATAGTTTGGTAGAATTACAGGTACCTACAAGAGACATTTGAAACTTGCTTCTAAGATTGACAATGCATCGCCACTCCACTCTTCTAGAAGTGTCTACAGACAGCAGCATCCTTGCAACTTATGAAAAACTAATAAAAACACAAACCACATTTATTTTGATACTGAAAATAAAATACGTATTCAAGTTGACTAAGGACTGCTCTGGTTACAGGCGTGAACGTCACGAAAGCAGTACTTACGTACCTACTACCCTACTTTTGAATGCACCGAGCCATAAGGCGTGGAGTGGCACATTCTCATCGTCGCGTCGGTGGAACGCGGGATTCTATTCGAAATTTAAATTGAATATAATGTACGTTACTTTGTTATTCATTCATCACAGTGTTGTTGAATTTATGTATAATATGAGGTTTTAGTTACAATGTTGTTTTAGTGAAATATCCTGTTTTTAATTTATTTAAGTATTTTAATCCTAACTCATAAATAAATAAAAATCAATGAATTGCCAAAATCTTTACCTACGCGCATCACTTCAGAACGGTTGCACCTATTTGGCAAATTATTTTTTTTTTGTTGATTTTGTAATTGTCAGGACAAGGTTTGTATGAAAGAATATGTTTGATAAATTGTACGGAAAAGTCAGAAATTTTGGTTAAAAAATCGCCATATAAAAAAGTGAGTCTGTTACATCTGAAAAAAAATCAATTTGTTGTTTTGGTTGTTTTGTGAAAAAAGTTAAACTAAAAGGCTACCTAAACTGCGAGTCCAACATTTATCAAATTCTAAGGCCCGCTTGCACCACAAATCACTTAATGCGTTGAGCGCTAAGCATATTTAAAATATCAATCCGTCTCTGTCATCTTCAAACAATTAAGAGAAACAAAATTATGTTTTAAATTCGTTTAGCGATAAACGTATTTACTGTCTGTTACCGTTCCTGCCACCTGTCGGTTGTACAATTTCTAGTAGTAAAGTTAAAACAATCTAAGAGATCCGATTTGACATGAAGGTGTCCCTCTTTGTCCCGCCATGTTCGTCTCTCTTTGGCATATGAAACGATATGGGCTGTCAAAATGGACCTATTATTTCATAACAACTTCAATAGGGATCAAATGTCCAGAACTATCTAAAATTATAATTATAGTACAGAATCGTACCATGCACATCTATCAACAATTCTAGCAAAAAACATTTTAAGAATGCAAAGCATTTTATTTAATAAACATACTTTTGTGTAAAAAAGTAATGATTTGACTAAACACTTGTGACAGCGTCCTTAAACCTGGCTGCACAAATATATCCAAGCGATTGCACTAACTTGCTCGTTTAGTGCACTAATATCGCGGCCCATTGTTCGTTCAGCGCGCAATGTACTTCAACCATTGTGGATGTTATACTGATGAGTTTGCGAATAAATTATGAATCGTTGAATGTTATGTTTGAATTTAGAGCCGGTCTGGGCTCTCTTGATTACTTGCGCGTAAATTAAACTACGTATTGCTGTAAGCTATCTTAGTGTTTAGTGTTGAGCATTTAACTGTGGGTTTAACTATGTAAGTTTTGAGTGACATGGTTGCTAAGGTTTTAGGTGACTCTAATTTTAAGTATGATTTGTGTAAGAAAATATTTTCGATTTTCCATGCATCATCGTTCATCGTGGATGGAAATTGTATTGAATCAAAGTAATGTAGCCTTTTGAAACCTTATTGTGACAACATTATACTTTTGTATGAACGTAAATGTTGCTAAATTGTATAAAACTAGCTTTTGCCGATGTTGGATGTCGGAAAATATCCCACGGGAACGTATTACCGGGAATTCCTTCCTTATTCCTTGTCTACATTATAAAAGGAACCTCTGTGCAAACAGCTTTCTTGGTACCAAGGGTTTGGGCTGGGCGTTGATGAGTCTGTCAATCAATCAGTCAGTCAGTCAGTCAGGACTTCTCTTTTTATTAATATAAGATAGATAGATACTTGGACAACATTTGCATGTTACATAAGTGTAAGTATCTCAAACTTAATTTTCATGGTTGCCCATATTTAGCACTACAATCATGATCACTTGTCACTCCCACAAGGTGGACCGATGATCTTGTAAAGACCGCAGGAATCCGCTGGATGCGGGAAGCACAAAACCGGCGGCAGTGGCGTGCTTGGGGAGGCCCATGTCTAGCATTGGACGTCTTTCGGCTGAAATGACTTATCGATAATGTATCAAGGAGTAGGTATCGTGTTACCCAGTAACTGGGTTGTGGAGGTCTGATAGGCAGTCGCTTCATGTAAAATACTGGTATTCAGCTGCATCTTGTTAGACTGGAAGACAACCCAACATAATTGGGAGATTGTAGTGAGATTTTTTTTTTCTTAGTTGCTGCGACCATTTTGAACAGTCTGTTCGTCCCGATATTTTTGACGCTGACTGTACTTGCAGTGCTTACATATTGATATATAATTATGTTCAAAGCATGCTGCATCAATATACAAGATAAGGACGTAGGTACCTACTTATGCTAATTTAACTGACACTGCCTTGTTTCAATTATTGCATTGGATTAAGATTTATCAGATACTAAATTAATATTAATATAATTATGCATAATCCTGATAACACAATTACTGATATGAATCATCATTATTTAGGCACACGAAGTCTTAAGTCATAATCTTGAACAGATGATTAGCATATTACGACTATCGAATAACTAGACGTATATCTTAGTACAGGCGCGGAATGAAAATATGAATCGCTTTATATTTACCTACACTGGCGACAAGCCCCTGCTTCGCACGGGTTTTACGAATTGTTAAACATCGAGATTTCTTTATTAAAAAATTGATTGATTTTGATTGATTGATTGATTTTTCTTTTCTTTCTTTTTTCTTCAATAATACAGATTTAAACTTTCCAGAATATACTCTAAGGGCAAGAATACACACACACAATGGCATGCCAGCAACTAGCATAGTTTTGTAATAGCAACATGCACGTGTATTCCCGCCCTTAATGATAGCGAAAATAGTATCAAAATCCGTTGCGAAGTTTAGAAAAATAACGCGGTCACACAGATAGACATGGTAAGCGACTTTTATTTATAATATGTACGGTCAGCAACATAAGTCGATTAACACTGCTACATGTAAATTGATACAAAATGATTTGTTTATCTCCTTTTTTCCTAAAATACCTATGAGTCCAGTTAGAAGATCGTACTTCTGTTCCGATTTTAATCAAATGTCTTGCTCATTATTAAGATTTACAAAACTGAAGTGTTAATTGAGTTTTGTTGCTGACTGTACCTGTAGATAATTTAATATCATACCTACATACATCTATATGCCACTTTAAAGTTAACATTTCTTGCAACCGTCATAGACGTTTGTGGCTTAAAGTCTAGCAGCCACAAAATATCCCACTCGCCGACCATTCGACAACCGCGTTCATAGCAACTGTACGCACTAAGTTTTACAATGATAATAATCTATAAAATAAGTTTTTATTACAGTTTGAATAAACAAGCAAACAAAGCAATCTAAGCAGTGAGCAATGGTGGCACAGTGGTTACGGCCGCGACTTACGAGTTTGTAGGTCATGGGAGGTCGTGGGTTCGAACACAAGCAGGCCCTTTGCTTTGTGTAGGTAAATTATTTCATCACCACTGCTCTCAAAACGGTGAAGGAAAACATCGTGAGGAAACCAAATCCTAGAACCGTAAATTCGAAGACATGTGACATCTGCCAACCCGCACTGGGCCCGCGTGACAGAAAACGGACCACTCCCTCTCAACGAAAGGTGGCCTGTCTGTGTTATAATCAGCCTGTAATGTTCCACCGGGAACATTACAGGCTGATATTCAGAATATAATGTTGCTGAGCAATCTAAGCAAGTCAGGGCTCGAATACAGGTACTTATGTATATTTTTCGAAACGGTTTCGAGTTTTAAATACCTAAGAAACTATTTGTTTCGGTTACGTTCAAACGGAACGTAAAATAACGTTTTTGAAGAAGATAGATAGACAGATAGAAAAACGTTAAAAACGTTATTTCAGATAACGTTTCCGAGCCCTGCTTGCAGTAGGTATCTCCCGTATGGTATGTTCAGGGGGACCCAAAGGCTAACGTCATTTATTTAATTTTGGTCGCAGTAATGGAGGCCCGATTCTAGACAGTGAAAACATCGTTATCGCTTTAGAGACAATAATAACTTTCACATAAACTATATAGGTACAGTGTTACTAAAACCATTGAAAAATTATGGAACTTTATTTGTATCGTTACAAAAACATTTTTTACGAATCCACTGTAAATACACCATACTGTATAATTTCACGCCCTTCAAAACAACCTTTGTTAAAAGGTTTATTCCTCTCAGTGCTGATGCAAAAACAATGTGTTCAGCGTCTACTTACCCAAGTTTTAAACTTTCTTTCTTCGGGTGAATTTGTAAAACATTTAGAAACTATTTTCTTTTACAACTTAAAAATGTCTTGAAGGAGCTATTAAGGAGTATGAGCGTTTGTTTTTAAAAGTTGAAGTGTGAATTGCATAGAGGGCCCCTTTATGGTGCAATACCTACTATCATTGAGTTAAGTCTATCTGTATATTCAATGATGTTGAATATTAAGACATTTTCTAATATTTTCTAAGCAAGACACACAGCCGGGTCCTTCGATTTTGCAACTCGGCCTGTGAATTATCATGCCGAACCATGCCAACCCGAACGAGTTCCTAAGTGTGTCAAATGCCTAAGAAAAGCCCTACATTAAAACAATTACAACCTGATACGGTTTAAGGTCATAAAGACTATTAAAAACAAAAAACAAATGCCGTAAAACGATATTGATGCTATCGTTTTCAAAATTTACGAGCCAGTAAAGAAATTTGTTGATTTTAACACCTTTTTTGTTTAAAAGAGCCCTCCGCAGATAATGGATATTAAAAAACAAATTAGGAGACCTACTAAGCACTCAAAATGAACGCAAAGTTTACTTCGTAAATTAAATGTAACCATAGAGAGATAAAAGTAGGGTGGGGTCCTACACATTACTGTTATAATGAGACCATTTCAGACAGCAATCTACATGGTCTTCACATGATCTGACCAAGATTATGTCTGGACTTTAAAAGAGACTGTGACCTCTGAGTTTGTTTCGGCGTTTCTTCTCAGAGTAGTCAGACAGGAAACGTCGAACTCATCTAGTTTTAAAAAAAATATGCTTGACGTGTAAAAGTGTTTGTACAAACCTACTTACAGAAAATAAATCATTTATCATTTATCATTTTTTAATAGGTACAAAAAGTTTTTAACACGCTACAAAAATATGAAACCCCTTGTTTAAAATTAAAAACATGGACAAAATATCAGTGATTTTAATTGGCCACGGTAAATAAAAATATAGTAACAGGTAACAGCACAAAAATGTTAGTTGTACAATAATTTTAATTTTTCGGAATTTTTACACAAAAACATGAATAAAATAATGGTGAATTTTGATTGGCCAGAACCACATTAAGACACTCAACAAAACATGTCGACCATTCCAAACGGTTTAGAATAGATTGTGCAATTTGCCACTAACTTTTTTTATCAATGAAAGTAAGTAGTACGAACGTTATCCTAGATATCCTAAACTTTCTACCAACAGTCCTGTTTTTTTTGTTCCCGGTAATACTAAAGCGTCCAATGACTATGGGGAAAACTTTTTATTTGGAACTAACACAGGCCATGCGACTAACGCGTTTTGATAGTTAACTGCATTCGTACAATCGAGAGTTTAAATGGGTCTTTTAAAACAAAACGATACAGTCAGTTTAAACAAATATGCTTGAGTTCAAGCGAGTTTTAAATACCCATTCTAGTTTAACAAGCGATTGATTATTCAGGAATTTAATCAATAATTTTATTTATGAAATAGTTCATTTATTCAACGTAATCATAGATCAGACACTTATTCGTCATTGGAGCTAACGAAATTAATCTGAACTCATATTAATACCTCCTTGTTTTCTTGTGTTCGAACATGTTTGAACACATCAGTGAGTGCCACAGTACATTCAACGTAAAACTACCCAAACATCCATTCGAAAGATCCACAATTACAACAATTAAATCCCAAATTACACCACAACCACAAAACTCATTAATAATCCCATAAGTATGGACATTCCGGCGATTGCCGATCGCTTGGCAACACTAGCACTGCCGTAGGGCGCAATAAAACGGCGGCGGTGTTTCCGTAAATACCGATAGTGGCCGTATTTAGAGCAAGCTCATTGGTAAATTATGTGTCGTTAAACTAAGAAGATTGTACCTTGGAGACGGGTTGTGATGCTAGATGAATTGCTACTTTGTTCGTATTTAGATAAGATTAATTTTTATTTAAACATTGTTGGTTATATCATATTATATTTATGTAAGTAACAATTATATCATATTATACAATTTTTTTACGCTTGAATGATTGTATTTCTAAGTGAAAATTTTGATGTGCAGTCCGCGAGGTCTAAGCCGAGCTTTGCATTTGTGTGAGTGCACATATAGTGTAGGTGTGGCGTCCGGCATAGAGAGCGACGCGTCCTTTGGTTGGTTTAAACCCGGTTTATACTGCTTTTTGACAATCGGCGTTTGTTCTATTAGTACGAGAGGCCATGACGATTGAACATTTTGTCTTAGGTACGTAAAACGATAAAACAAAAGTTTTGGTCATGGGCTCTCGTACCATTTTGGTGATCATTCACACAAAATTAAATGCAAAGCTCAGCTTAGGCCTCGCGGACTGTACTTTTAATTTATGGTATAATAAAAGTTTTTTATTGTTTATTTATTTTATTATTATTGGTTAGCAACATTAAACTGAGAGGCCGTAAAAAAAATGTTTGGATAAAACCTAAATACCTATTCGGAAAATTGTTTTTATATAATCTTCAATTATTTTCTGTGAAACGAAGTTAATCTACAGCCAAACATTTGTTTTAGTTAGTCTCATTCCTTTACACAAGTTACAAACTATACGCAATGGTGTAAAACCGTACTCATTAAATATTTCGCTTACACTTAAAAAGGCCAGCCATTTGATGACAAAACACCACAAATTCAAATTAGAAACATTACAATTGCCAACTCATGATGCTGGTGCAAGATGAATAATTAAACTGTATATTTAGCCGCATGTCCGTATCCGGCATAAGTTTAGATCGGACGTCCGGCATCCGGCAGAATGGTCACAACACTAGCCGCATGGGTAATTGATGCTCTATGTTTTTCTGAATAGTTACCGCATGAAATAATCCTGTTATTTTTTGTCATTAGGTAGGTACACAAAATTTCAACTGCCAATAAATATAATACTGTAAGTACACTGTGCAGTCAGGGAATATAATTAATTAACAGATTGACACACTGCGTTTTTTGCCGTTACGTTATTCTAGTTTTCATTATTTTCAAAGAATGACAGTTGTGATTTGAATTTAACTCGCCTACTTTATGATATAAATGGAATATTGAGGGCCATATACGAGGTGAACTATTTCTTCGTATATGGCAATTAATATTCCAGCTAAAATAATACTTATACTTATTAAAAATAAAGTCGCTTTTCGTGTCTGTCTGTGTGGCCGCGTTGTTCTCCTAAACTACGCAACGGATTTTGATGCAGTTTTTACTATCATTTAGAAAATTTATTCCGGAAGATTTAATTTTAATTTTAAAAGCTGTTGGTATACTTTTAACATAGAAACCTTCATGTTTTGTCAGAGCCGGGTCGCGGTAGTCTCAAAATATTATAAAACAAAGTCGCTTTTTTGTCTGTCTGTGTGGCCGCGTTGTTCTTCTAAACTACGTAACGGATTTTGATGCGGTTTCCACCATCATTTAGATAATTTATTCCGGAAGATTTATATGTAAGTATAATATTCATCTATATCCTATACTACTAAATGAGCAATATTTGTTTAAATATACCTATTATTTGTAATCACGTTTTCGAAAACGGCTCTAACGATTTCGATGAAAGTTGCAATTGGAGTTTACCGGGGCGAATATGGAGTTGTAAATTGTCTTTGGTCTGACATCAACCAATGGACAAAATTGACAAATTGGATATGAGGCTATTACTTACATGTGTGTACTTTGTATTTTTTTTCCTAAGGTGCGTTTTATTTGTGCAGAAAACAATTTTTTCTTTCTTTCTTTCTTTCTAGAAATCGATCTAGCTAGGTCTCATATCTGAGAAAATTCGTTTTCTCTATTTTCACCCGTGCAGAGCTCAATCGCCCAGGTACTTTACCTCATTTCACACCAAACTGACACCAACATTAAATAATACAAAAGTCAACTTTTCCTACGTAATGCTTTCGCAGACGCTAAACGAGACACAATAGAAGTTTTATTATTATGACGTTTATAGACGTTTAGCGCCAGCGAAAGCGTTAGGAAGCGATAGTTTCCTTGTAAATAAATTATTTGATTTGATTACACAAACAGCCTGACCAAAAGTTGGTGGCAATTGGAAGTGGGAACTCGTAAAGAATTCTCGCGGTCGACGTTTAAATATTCAGTACGTCACAACATTGGATGGACTTTCAGAAGTCGGTCCTAAATGTACTGCTTTTTTTATAATGTTACTGACATGATATATGTCGTGAGGGGCTTGTGTTATAAATAGAGTGAATAA
Source organism: Cosmia trapezina (assembly GCA_905163495.3). Classification (NCBI taxonomy): domain Eukaryota; kingdom Metazoa; phylum Arthropoda; class Insecta; order Lepidoptera; family Noctuidae; genus Cosmia; species Cosmia trapezina. The sequence continues at coordinate 21,288,486 of LR991034.1, forward strand.
ATGACGAGCTTATTGGCGCAGTGGTGTAGCTTTCGGCTTTTAATGTTAGGTGTCAAGGTTTTTGCTCTCAGAAAGAGCTCTTCATAAATCAATAACGAATTTATTTTTGAGTACGCACGGCTACAGATCAAGCTATATATTTCCAGTATAAGCTGATCTCGCATTGTATAGGATTTCCTTTAATGAGAGGTCAGTGTAAACTGGAAATGTACAGCTTGATGTGTAGCCGTGTGTACCGATCACACTATAGTAGTACTAGCAATCGATTATACAGAGTAGCGATTAGGTTTTCACATTAATTGAAACCACGTCTATTCTGTAGGAATAGTCAGCAAAAATATCGACATGAACAAACTGGTCAAAATGATTTCAACAACTAAGAAAATTTAAATTTATCTGAATTGGATAAAGTTCTTGTCAGAATGACAGTTGTCGTGTACCGTCTTCATTCTGAAACATTCCTTGTGTCATTGAGTTAATACTTAATTTTCATAGTTTTTTAGATCATTTTGAACAGTCTATTCGTACTGTATTCTGGAACCCCTGCGTTGAAATTTAAAAATTATTTTTAAAAAATCAGTAGTTCCATACATTTGACTACGTAGATATTGCACTTTTGCACGAAACAGCAGATTTTTTTTTTAAATAACCGACGAAAGTTTTCAACGCAATCGAGAAACATGTACTTAGGTACTGGATACGTAGTTTCAATTAACGTGATAACCTAATCGCCACTCTATATAAAAGTTCATACATCTGGATGTAAAAGGAGTATGGAAGGATCGTAGCAGGTAGTGTCTGCCTACCCCCATGGAAAGAAGGCCTGAGTTTTAGGTACTTATGTACCTATGTATTGAATTTTCACTATATTCGGTGTGTGATTATGTGAGTGATGTCCACATATTTATGTAACCATTTCCTGTGTTTTCAATTCAATTTATTTCCGTGGTAAATAAGTTTTATTCATCATCATTTATAATCAACCCTTCTCTTAATATATTTTTGTCCCCATCACCGAATGACTCGCGGTCTCATAACTCTGGCTCTGCGTTAAAACTGCCGCGTCATTAAAAAAAGACGGCGGACAATTTATAAGTATTAAAATAAAGCCACCTCCAGAGATTCGCAGCTGCGCGTCGAACCGTGCGTTATCATTTCGAGTCGCGAAGGGCGCGGGCCCTGTTTAGTACCTACCTGTGGCAGGGCTGCTAGGTACTTTATTGTTTGTTGTTCTGTACCTGTAACCCTTTAGTGCTGATAAAAAAAATAGTTGCTCTAGTTGTAATGTAAAGTTTAATTAGAACGTTCGTCGCATTTTAAAATTATTTTAATTCTTCCAGTCTTTTATAAGTAGCTACGGTGTTAAATACCTGAAAGGACTTTTGATAAATCTTACTAGAAATTGCTTACCAAATACCGTACCAAGCAATAGTATGTTACAATACTTCATAAGAATCTATGTTCAAAACTAAAGTGCATTTTAATCTTTCACTACAACAGTAAACCATTACTTTTCAGGGTCCAACAAATCCAAACATTTAAACGTACATTCTTTTCTTTCCGAAAAAACTGCCACCCCTACCCAGTATCTCTCATCCCCACCCGAATACTTACAATAAATAAATCAGATAAATATTTTTCATTGTTGACTGTACGAAGCCTGTTCCCGCTCATAAAATTATACAATGATGACTATGATCCCCTACATAATTTTAATGGGTAAGTTAATGGTTTATGCGTTGCGGTGTTTTCATTCAGTTATGTTTACACTTGCTAACAGCTGGATAGATTTATGGGAACTTTTAAAAATTAATAACGTTTTTGCTGGGTTTTCGATTAAGTACCTACCGTAGATGTTACGGCGATATTGTCTGGTAGTGTCTTTAGATTTTTTGCTATAGGACGGTGATACACTTGGTTATTTTATGTTTTAGGTAGGAACTTATATACCCTTTTTAATAATAAATAACCTTCCTTTTTGCTTCGCCATAGCCGGTGAAGCCGACAGAAGTGAAAACTTAAACGTAGGTGAGGCAGTGACGCGAACCCGTAAGATTTCGCCCTACCAAAAATCGCTCAACGCGCCTAAAGAAGTTTTCACTTCAATAAATAAAAATCATTATTGCAGACCACATACCTAATCAATAAAAAAACAAAATTTAAAATAACAGGTATTATGTTAATACAAAAAAAAAATACATAGGTACACAAACATAATTAAACTCACGCGCATAGTGAAATAATAGACTGTAACAATTAGGTAAGTAATTGTATGGCCCCGGGATAAACTGTATTTGGACTCGAATCGAATAATAAGGTCTCATCAAAATAGATGGACAAATTTTCACATGGTGTTCTACTCATGAATATGAATAAATTTCACTATGGGACTAACTCTGAAATCGCGAAAAAAAATAAACTGTTCAGTAGGTACATTTATCTACACCAAACTCTTCAAACTGTAAGGAGCAGCTGATTTTTTTTCGCGATTTCAGGTTTGGCCCCATAGTAAAAGTTGTTCATATTCATGGGTAGAACACCCTGTGAAAATTTGTACTACACCTATTTTAATGGGACTTGTATATTAAGGGGCCGTATACGAAATTTTGCCGATTTCACTAATTTTCATGATTTTAAAGACGTAATTTTAAAGTCAAATTACTGTATTTCTATAAGTTTTAATGCACAACATAAAATATAATTTCGATGATAATCTAATGAATGAGCTACATTTTTATTTTGCATCGAGTTTATTATGCGAGAATTAGGTTGTTTTAAAAGATTTTTTACTGGCAATTTTTTAATTTTTTTTGCATTTTTTTCAGGAATTGGATTGATTTTGAATTGAAGTTTATTTCTGTTGTTTTTATTTTACGAACGACAGTTCTAAGTAGCCGAAATCAAAAGCAATACTTTGCCAATTTTTTCAAAAATTGGACTAAGTTGAACATTTTTTTACTCAAAATTTTTATAGGAAAGTTGTAAAAAGTGATTCATACATTGTATAAACAACTTTCACAAGAATACGTTGTAATTTTTCCATACCCTTTAGACGTCAAAACGATTCGTAAATATGTGTTATTCTAAACCTCTTACATCAAAAATTCACAAAACAGTCGCCGGTTTAGGACGATTAATCAAAATTAAACAATAAAAATAAAAAAGTAGCTCATACTTTACATTAGATAATAATTGAAATGATCTTTCATGTTGTGCATTAAAACTTATACAAATACTTTATTATAACTGTAAAATCTCGTCTGTAAAATCACGTAAATCAGCGAAATCGGCAAAATTTCGTGTACGGCCTCATAAGGTGGACTCAAAATGCAATAAAATACTTTTCTTAAGGCTCCTGCAAACAGGCTCGACACGCGATATAATCGCGCTTGACACAAAATCGTCGTCGATTATATCGCGTGTAGCGCCTGTTTGAAGGAGCCTTTACATGTGATATTACCTAACGCACGTCGGAATATAATTTTAGGTATTCATGTCTTTCGTTAATGAGTTACACAAAACGATGTTAACTTTTCTAACGTAAAAGTACCAGGAAAGGTAAATTTCGACACGTACAAGATGGAATAGTACCTTAATACATTCTCTGTTCATTAAAAATAAACACAGAACGAATTCCATAATACTTAAAAGCTACTTATAAACAGAAAAAACCTCTTTAAATATTAATCCGAATAATGATACTCACTTCTGATGTTTTAGAAATACTTACTCTAAAGACATAAAGGATGTAGGTTAGTCTGAAGTTAAAGTAATATACCTTCACATTGCTTAAAAGGGATTTTCACTTTTGAAAAGGTAACTAAGTTGTGTTTGATACCAAGATATTTCGTATATAGGTACTTACCAAAATTTTGATAGTTCGAGATAGAATTAAAGTTTCCATGTTTTCAAAAGAAAAATTAATTCATTTCAAAACTGAAAGCGGACCAGACTATCCAATCCTGTTTCAAAACGACCTTTTGAGTTAACTACGAGTACTAACTTGATAATTTCAAGCTTTAAAATATTCTGGCCTTCCAACAAATTAATTAAAGTTGATAAAAGTCGTATTTAATTAAAAAGTCCTAACTACCCTCAAAGACAAAAAGAGATCCTTTTAACGCTCACAAATGACAGACTACCCGCCACACATGTCGTTATAACTACCGTCCATCCGCAAAGTAATATCATAGCACTCAGAGCAGATTACCTCATAGAAACAGACGTAATGACATCAGAAATATATACCCAAGTATATGTAGATCAAAATAACATTTAGGCACTGTATCATAGATGAAAGCAACACGCACGTTTCTCTTAAGTGAAAGCCCTTTTATCCGAGCCTGGGGCTGTTTGCCGTCCCGGGATAGGCTTTGATAGATTCTATTGTCAATGTCACTCACATACGAAGGATTGGGGTGGATGGCATAATAAAGGTCAGCTGAAATCGTCAATTAATTGCAGGGTACAAAGAAGTCAGTGTTGAAAATGAAAAAGTCGATAAAAGCGAAAACTTTGTATTGTGTGTTTGGGATGCTGATGATTGTGACTTGGTTCTTCCGGCGAAAGATAATGTTTCTGGTTCTTTCTTTCTTATGAAATATGAAAGAGACACTTCGTATTTCGAAGGACCAAAACTGTTTTATAGGGGTTTTTATACAATCACTTTAATAAAACGGTCCATTGATCAAATGTTATCCACTATTAATATATCGTAAGATTATTGCCATCGAGAGAACACAATAATCTTGCTTATTTTCCTTCGGTTAGAAAAGAGTCATAATAATACAATTGTGATTATTATCCAAGGTTACAAAACATTTGATTGATTACTCCGCTTATCATTGGTTCTCCTTATGTAGCCATACATAAATTATGTTACTTCTAAATTGAAAGGCATTACCGTATTGTTTTGGAATTATGTCAAGAGTATTAAGTCAAACGAAAAACTGTCGCCTCCCGTTTTCGTCAAGTAGGCGTTCAATATTAAAATTGTGTAACCACAATTTTAATATTGAACGCCTACTTGACGATTTGAACGTTAAAATGAGAAAGCATTTTTGTTGAAGCTCTAGGTACGTATGCCAACATCACAAAGTTTCCAAAGTACACAACAACAGAATTATCATACCCAGCCTGAGGGAGACTTCTCTAAAAATTCAAACTCTACAACATCGCTGATACTTCAGACAATATGTACTCTGAAACTAGATATTTTGCTGAGATGAACCCGAATAATGAAGTTAAATATAACATAATTTTCCGGTATACTACGAGTTCGCGTAAGTTGAGAAGTTTAGTCCCAATTTAGCATTTGCGTGGTTTCGCAAACCTTGTTAGTACCTACCGTATCAAAAATCCCGATATTATATTACCCGATTCACGTTAACTCGAACCTTCTTTCCGCACGTCGCTAGCATTAATTTGAAACGTTTTTCAGTGGCTTCGTTAGTGTAGAACAGTTTATAATTTAAGTCCGAAATCCTCGGAAGTATATTTTTTGTCATTTCCTTCGCTTTAATATAAAAGTGTCCAACTGGAAGTAAAATGAAGAGGTAGACTTTTTTAGGCTCTAATTTAGATATTTTTAGTTACACACCTACTTTTCAAACAATTCCTGTCCAGTGAAGGGTAGGCGTTTTGGGAGCTGTCTATTGTGAATTTTGACGTCTGAAAAATGCGGATTTCAGTTCATTTTGAATAAATTAATTCAAAGCCTTTTTAGTAACATTTCACAGACATTATGTACCGCAATTATAACCTTTCTTAACGATAGCATTACAGTATAACGTATTTATTACGCATATTTATTACTGGAGAAGATAACTGTAATGTATCTCGTTGGTAATCCTTAAATAAATAAATAAATAGCGTCGATTAAGTTGGAAACAGACTGCCTCGCAATAAGTAATTACAAAATGAATGATAGGCTCAACGATGTCAACTAATCTGTGACACAGTTCTTTTAGAATATGAATTTAACACCTACCTACTGACTCATTGTTCGAACATTCATATTCAAATCAAAAGCATACACACAAATATTTCAACTCCATTTCCAACAACAACAACTTTAGATCGAACACAACTCCTTGATCTCCCGTATCAACACTTCTGACGTCACCAGGTCAACATTACCATCCAGAATCCCAAACATGTCGAACATTAGCATACAAATTATTGTCATGTATCAAGGTTTTGTCATCGTTTTCAAATTATAACGGAACTGTAACAACCACCGCGGGTGCCTCTCGTAAATTATAATTTTAAATCAGCTGCTTATGAAGTCGGTTCACAGCGTTTATGCATTCTATATGAGTTTTCCTACACACACTGAATTTTGAAATTCGAATTGAGGAGTCAAATCGGACGGAGTAATCTGGAAAATTATTAATATTATGTCGGAAATAAAACGGGTATTGATGCGATTACGAGTTTATTTTTATAATTTTTGGAGCAATTTTTTAAATAGCAGACTATATTTTATGGTTTTTGTGCAATACTAACATGATTCGTAATAAATGTGACGTTACATTAATCGAAAAGTTGTCATAAACAATTTTTTTTTTATTAGAAAATCTATCAACTTTGTTGGGCGCCAATAGTGCGACGATTTCGTACTACTGACAACTTTTCAGGCTTATTGGTTTTTTTTATTTCTGAATCGTACCGTACTAGGTACATGATTCTATCTTAATTAGGTAAGATTATAAATGCGATTGTGAGTTAGTTTGTTTGTTCGTTACGTATTGTCGGCCGCTGACTGTGAGCGGCTAGTCCAAAATTAATAAAAAAAAAACAACTTCGGCCGCCGATTGACTAGCCTTTATTTTCCATATCTCACAGTCAACGGCGGACAGTACGTTTGGTGTGAACAATGCCTAAAACGGCTGAACGGATTTCGATTAAACTTGGCACATGACACACGACACGATTGACGACACGGTTGGCGCAGTGGTTGAGCGATTGACTGCTGCGCAGCATGTCGCGGGTTCGATTCCCGCACGAAACAAATATTTGTACGACCTACAAGTATTTGTTCCGAGTCTGGGTGTTTTGCTATCTATAATATGTATATTTACAAAAAAAAAATGTATATAAGTAGTTTATCAGCCATCTCGTTACCATAACACAAGCGTTAGGTTGCTTAGCTTGGGACTAGATGGCGTTGTGTGAAATGTCCAAGGATATTTATTTATTTATTTATTTTACATGGGTAGACCATGACCTGAAGAAAGACATAGGCAACTTTTCATCCTGGATCGCAGACGAAGTCGCGGGCAACAGCTAGTAAGATTATAAATCAACAAACACAAATAATTTTCATACTCAAAAGAGCCAAATATTGCGATTCCTCTCGTCTTTCTACCTCAAATGATTATGCTGATAACAATCTCAGCCTCATTAGGCTGTACGCTGACTTAACATCATAGACAAAAGTTATGTTCGTTATTAACTTTTAATGTGAATTTCAATGTGAAAATTTTCTGGAACTCTTCCGTGAACCCGTAACTTTTGCTCCGAAATATTTTCCATAACTTTTTGGATATTATACCTACTGTATTTAAAATTATTTGGATTTTGGGAGTGCGAATTAGCATAATATGTATGACTTAACATGTTATAAGTACCTACGACAGTTACATTTTGAACTTCGTATCGGTTTACTTATTCAGAAGACTCAATCCACTGCTCAAGAGTAGGTACTCCCAGAGAAAAAGATGGTGGTCAAATATTTGAGGAAATAATTAGCATCTATAAGTAACTAAATACTTCATATTCCTGACTATTTCTGCACTAATGTTATTTAGGAATTATTCTGATCATACTTTCATTAAAAATATTACTATATTACCTATTAATTCATATTTCGAAACAACAGAATTTTATATTAAATTGTGCTCGCCACTCTGCAAGCTGCACAAAACAATGAGAATTGCGAAATAATTGTGTTATGCCTCTACAAATCAGTCACGTTTTGTGCTCCCAAATTGAACTGAAACCAATATGACGTATCACTATTGGAAATAGGTTGATGTGTGACTGAGAAATGTCTGATTATTTGGTCAAAGAGAATGAAAAGAAGATCGATTATGAAAAAAAAAAACTACGGATCACTGATATTTGAAAGTGGATAGTCTTATCATGGAGATGAATCTGACATCAGATTGATAAAGTGACATAAAGAGAAAAACATAAAAAACCTATAGATTTTTACTAAAATCAGACACAATTGAAGACGTAACAAAGACACCTTTAACAATAAAGGAGAACTTTTGTTGGTTCTCCAAGAAATCATTTTCGTAGTCCGTCAAAAAATCGGTCACGTTTATTTCGCGGTATAGACGATAAACAGAAGTCGATCGCTTGGCAACGTGGTGCGTGGTGCTTGTGGTGATATCGGAACTTTGGAAGCTAGGACTCTAGATGGGACGTGACGCGGGAGGCTGATGACGTCACTATGCTTTACTTAACCCAGTTTTTGGCGTCAATGACTTTATCCGTCTTTTTGTTAAGGTTAGACTAGATTCAGTCAGTTTATCTGTCTTGTGGGATTAAGTGACGCTTGTGATTACTCGTTAAATACGCTGAGTGGATATGTAAACCATTTCTTCACGTGTAAAAAAGTACTAGACTAACAGTCGTATTTATAGTCAAGTAAAAGTAATTACTTCAGTCAAAGTAATTGCTCAAGCAATGATTTTCTTTCTATAGTTTAGTAATTGCTTGAAGTTAGAACTGTCAAATGAAGCTTAGAATTCTTAGCCAAGTAATAGTCACCATTTTCTTTACTTTAGAATTCTACGCTCAAGTATGAAATTACTTAGTAGCAAGTAATTACTCAAGTAATTACTCAAGTAATACGAGCCTAACTGAGTGAGATTTTCTCAGTCTTGATAATAAGTGGGTGCTGCATTTTATTTAGTCGCCTTTCTAGGTAGCCCCAGATATGACAAAGAAAACAAATGTAGAAGTGTCCTTATCAGTATCATCAGATCTTTTAATAAAGCTAATGTCTTTCCGACTATAATTTTATTCATATATGCTCCATTAATAAATGAATTGTTAGACATCCTAGAAACTACCTCTAGTTACAGCTGGGCATAGTTAAAGTTATTTTATGGCCATTCATTCATAAACTTGAAATCAACCTGTATAGGGTATACAGGCCGGATTCAAGTTTATGAGAAATGCACTTATTATTTTACAACGTCATCATGATTTAGCTTTATAGCCAGTGCAGGTGGGTTTATTGTTTTAAAGCCTTTGAAATATTAGCGAACTTAAATAATTTTGTTAAGTACCACGAATTCCAAAATTCAGACTAAAGGCTCTACAAGCAGGCGCGACACGCGATATAATCGCGCGCCACACGCGATGTAATCGCGCGCGACATATCGCGTGTAGCGCTTGTTTGTAGGAGCCTTTAGCCTGTTTGAAGGAGCCTTAACTAAAATTCTAAGTATAAGTACCTGCGCGCTCTGCCGTGCGGTGGAATGCGTTGCGTTAGTTCTGGCGCACTGGGCGGGGCCTACGGTAACAAAAGGCATGCGTTTTTCTCACCGCAGTGCGCGCACTTCAAAGACATTCCATACTTCACAGATTATGCGTTACAAAAACGCACGGCAGTGCGCGCAGGGCCCAAGTATATCATGTAGTAACAAAAAAAACATTCACTTTGGATCAAACACTTGTAGGTACACATTTTATAAACCTGGCATAAGTAGTGCGTCACAGTTTGTCGGCAGGCAATTGTGTTTGTGATAGAATGTCTCACTCCAAACAAAATGGAGTTTAGGTACATCGAATTAAGTTGTTCCGGTGAATTCATAAATTTTCAAGTACTTTATTAATAACGAATTAATAACGAAATAATAAAAACAAAAACTAAAAAAACAGTTTAAAAACTTATTAATAACGAAAAACGTAGAACGATTTCAAAAACGATATAGCATAAACGAAACAAAACGAGAACTTAAATATGACGGATTGTAGTTTGTAGCAGATGACGTTCTGTAGTTTCTGCCTACCCCAATGGGAAGAAAGCGTTAGTTTATGAACCTATGTTTGCAATAACAAAAAAAAACAAAAAGCAAACCTAATCATAAACATCGTCATCAAAGAAACAAAAACCTATAAAGTAATAAAGTTTTAAGTATTACAGGTAGGCACAATAACGATTAATCCACAGATAACTCGCCATTACACTAATCGAATTGATCGAATGGAGCGCCACTATTTTACTAAGGTAGCAATCAAATTGATTGACAATAATGGATTACTCAGTCTTCAACGTTGAAGCTATAAATGCTAGGATATGTACTAAGAAGTCATGTAGCTATATCATCATTATCGAAGTAACGTTATGGTAAAGTGTTGCCAGCTTGCATTTGCCAAATATTTTTTGTCAAAATAATTAAGATATTACCTACCAACATAATTTCCAGAAATTAAAACATAAAGTTACCCTGTTCTACTTATTGAAATAACATCTATTGAAATAGGTACCTAAATATAATTTGCTAATATTATTAACTAAGCTTTTCTGATCACTGATTATCCCCAAAGACATTATTCGAAATTACGAAACCGTATTAGGTAACTCAACAAATATTACTGAAGTACCTACATTTACTTATATGGAAATCATAAATCATTCTATCAGTAACCAGTAATAACCGTTATCATTGTCCTCATGATAAGTCTTCTTGAACTATGAAAGGAATAAAACCAGTAATGGGTTCACATGTGGCACTTATGGATGATTTTGGGATATGTAAAGAACTGAGCTACCATTGTGAATTCTAAGATTTATTTGCCATGGTAACATTATTTTTATATCTTTATATATAAAAGAAAGTCGTGTTAGTTACACTATTTATAACTCAAGAACGGCTGAACCGATTTGTCTGAAAATTGATGAGGAGGTAGCTTAGCTTAGAACCAGGAGACGGACATAGGATACTTTAAAAAAAACGGATAAAACGTGGTATAACAACGGCTTGGACCGATTTAGATGAAATTTTGTGTGTATAAGTATTTCCTGGATGGTTTGAAAACACAATTGGACCCGGTAGGTGGCGCTGCAGTCGGATTCTAGGATCGTGCAGACAGGACAACGTCTGTCGGGTTCACTAGTAAGTAATATAAATGTCGTGTCGAGGAGCTCGTGGCTATGTAATAAGAGCCGCACGGATCGATCCATCAGGTTAAGCTATGCTTGCCGGGGTCGGTCCGTGGATGGGTGGATGGGACCATCTTTACATACCGAGATTCCGCCGTGCCTCGGAAAGCACGTTAAGCCGTTGGTCCCGGCTGTCATTCGTGGATCTGTTACAGTCGTTACGGGTCGTCAGAAGCCCGAAAGTCTGATAACCAGTATTACTAAGAAGGGGTTACCCAGTTACTGGGTTGTGGAGATCAGATAGGCAGTCGCTCCATGTAAAATACTGCTGCTGTTTTACCTAGCTGGTTAGCAACATAGTAGACAAAAGGCTAGGCAGATTGATTGATAAATGTCGTGAGTATATCACAGACTATTTTTGTATAAGTAAGTAAGATAGTAGATTTAAAAGTTTTTAAGTGCACTATTAATTAATTGCACTTGCAAAGCGAACGAAACATTGACACCCTCCTTAAAAATTAAGCAACTAATACAGATGGTCGTTCCATAACATGCTAGGGGCGGCCCTGAACGATGCATTATAAGCGCCTTTTAATGCATTTTCCTGTGCACGTCAATTCTGAGTGTCACAAAGAGTGCAACCGATTGTAAGCCTTATTAAGTTCAAGCCGTGAACCTCCGATCAGCATAATGCATAGGACAGTAAAACCAAGAATATGATCCGAATTTTGAAAACAAAATTAGTTTTTTACAAAACCTTTATTTTAGTTTGCGTCACTCACAACATTAAGGTGAGCTGTTTTTGCTTAAACTATTCAACATAATTAGTGGACATGTAACACGGATTTCGTGATAACAGTAATTACACATAAGTTTAAACTGTCAACAGACCTGAATATTAAAAGAAAATTACTTTTAATTTTAAAAGCGATGACAGATTATATTATAATGTAAGATTCACAAAACGTAATACCTACCTAATTAAAACACAAGAATGTTCGCCCACTTTTGTGAAGTTATTAGCATATATTTTTTTACTTAATAGAGAAGGAGATTGGAATCTATTTCTTTATTCTGGAGACGAGCGCGGAGCGTAACCATAAAATGAATGTACGTACCTAAACACTAGAAATATTTTATATTCATAAGCATACCTACGTACAAAAAACAATATTTAAGAACAACAACAATATACAGGTTGTTTCTTTTAAGGTGTCAAGCCAGTGCGAGCTGATAGCAGAGTACCTACCATACCTATCGATTTAACCCCATGTATGTTCTACGATTTTTTGTAGTTTTCGAGTTATTTTGGATCCCTCATTTCATATCAATGGTAGTGGTTAAGGATTGTAGTAGGTATAAAATTTACGTTTTTATTATCAATTGAGCTCTGCTTAAACGTAGAGGAATAGTAAATATCGGGATTGACAAAAATATGCAAAGATAATAATAAATTATAAAATATGCAAATCACAAGATTTCAGATACACCACTTTCAACGATCGATTTCAGCAAATAATGCCCTATTTAAGTAGTACATTATTGTTCAAAGTTGACCCAAAAAAAAATTATACCTAATTTTTAAAAGCCATAATTATCATCTCGTTAAATTAGGAAAAATATCGAAAAAAAATTATAACTCGAAAACTACAAAAAATCGTAGAACATTCATGAACAATCGATAGTTATGGTACTGTGCTATCAGCTCGCACTGGCTTCACACCTTAAAAGAAACAGCCTGTATATATTTAACAACAATATTTAAGAAAATCATGATTTAACCTCAAAATCGAGAAACCCACGAATTACACGAACATTGTAGTTATAATTACCCTCCAACGACAATTTACCTACAACAATCTATAAATAGAATGGTACGTGGTACGCATTTAGGTGTCTTTACGTATGATCCTTCTAACGTCAATTACAGCAATTACGCGGCATCAACGATCACTAATGACGGCGGCTTAGGGGTTGCCAGGTGACAATATACAAACTGATGGGGATATTCGGCCATTTTATGTAAGGTAGTTCATTTTTTATAAGAATCTAATAGGAAATGAACCCGTCACGTATTGGAATTGGTATTTAAATTAAATTGAAAATAATATAATCGTTGGAAAACATGTTACATTTCGGTTTATTTTAAGGTAACACAAAAAAATTGCAAATGTAATAAATCACAAGAATCAATTTTTCAACTGTCAAGTTATTTTTACCTTAAAAAACAGTGTATTTTTTTTTCGCATGGCAACACAACCTAACGTAGCAAACATTAAACAATGGCGGCGCGACTTGTAATCACTTGAGTAATTGTTTCCTGGCATCGACATTTGATTTGCAAATGTAATTAATTATTTTATATGTTATGTTTACAACACAATGACGGGAGTACTCCCTTATCTTTTTATGAAATTGACAGCAATTGGTTTTGATGTGTTGTCCAACCCTTGGGTGTTCTATTACGTATTTAAACTCATTTTCTTTTTTTTTTCATTCACACAAGACCAGCTTAATCGATATAAAAAAAACATTTTGTGATAAATACCTACAAGTAGGTACCTACCTACTAAAAAAACGAATTCTTAGATTTTAAAATAATTAATTTGTTTTAACTTAAAATAATAGGACAGCCAGAAAAACAGCAATATAATAATAATGCGGGCTAATTATAATTAAAAAAATATATCTATACTTGAAACACGAGGTTGTTGACATGTAGAATGTTAGTTCTGCTGAAATTGGTCAATGGCCTGATGGCCGAAAGCCTCGATCAACATCTCTCGAGGCTCTGTCTCTACAGCCCTAACCCCGGTAGCTTGGACCGTACTCCCGACACCGGCGGACCACCAATTTTTTTTTTATTTTTAAATATTTTTTTGTCGTTATAATTTAAGAAATATTTAAAAATATAATAAAAAAGAAAGCACAATAATAAACGACATTATACTGGGTAATGTTTAAAAGTAATAAGGCAGAAAGAAAAATAACATTTTCGTAGGTAAATCATTAGTCCTAAACTCAAACAATAAACAGAGAACATCTTCCAATCAGTTATTTTTTCTGGAACCACAAAAGCTCGCGGCGCACAGACAAAAGTTGGAGTCAAGAACAGACGACCAGCCTCAGGCAGCTGTCGGCTAACACGCCATCGTAGTTACAGATTTTAATATTAAAAGAATTTAACCTAAAGTTATATTTTGTCCTAGTCCTACACTACAAATTTACCTACGTCTTGCATTCATCTGACACAACTTGTGAGATGACAGCTGTCACATCAAATTTTTTTGAATTACTTAAAGCACTACTATAGTTAGTTGTTTTTTTTAGGGTTCCGTACCAAAATGGTAAAAAAGGAACCCTTATGGTGTCACTCAGTCTGTATGTCTGTCTGTCTGTCTGTCACAGCTGGATATCTCAAGAACTACTAATGCTATCAACTTGAAATTTGGAACAGTTTTAGATGACGTTTACCCAACTATTTTGCAAATAAAAAAGAAGTAAAAATATTTATATTTTTTTTGTAACAGGGACTGAAAGGGGGTCTTAAAAATTCAAAGTGGGACATGGGGCTACTAGGGCATGTGGGGTATCATATGAAGGAACGCTGTTTGCAGAGTCTCAAACATATTTTTTCTTTTTTTTACGCCGCATAGTTTTCGACTTTTGATGAAAAATGTAAAAAAAATACCGTTCCCCCCCCCCCCTTATCTCCGAAGTTTGCAAAGCGAAAAATCTGAAATTATTCTATGTGATAGAAGTTTATGTAAAGATTACAGGAAAAATAAAATGATGTCTCTAAATAGCACACTTTTTCAGAAATCGGAACGGAACCCTCGGTGCGCGAGTCCGACTCGCTCTTGACTGGTTTTTTCTTTACGTAACATCACGCCTGTCATCTAGATGACAGTAGATTTTAAGTGAATAATATAAAATAGGTGAGTACTTCATTTTGGGCTAAGGTAAAACTAGGTAGGTACCTTATTCGAATAAAGCATGTTATCCAACATTTCAAAATAAATCATTCTATAAAAAGCGTCAAAACAGCACTGAATTCACCGTGTGTAAAGCTAAAGACGGCACAAGAAATCTCAACAATACAACATACAATGTCATTATTACACCTTTTGTGGCGTGCACACAGCGGCGTATCCCTGCTGTCATTTTGTACAGTCAGCTGTCATAGCGAACAATGGCATACCTACAACACAGTCAGAAACGGTGTTAACTGACACAAATCATTACAGCTGTTTAAATACAATGACTCGGCTTATTTCAAGTGTACTCGTAATAAGGTAAGGGTGCGAATTAATGTAGGGGAAAAGAGTTTTGGAACTTGAACCAAAGTGAATTTGCTATTTTGTTAATAGTTGACTAATAGTTATTTATGCAACTGACGTATAATAAGGGGTAGCCGAGTGTGATAATAGTATCACATGAGTGTTTTAATACCTAATTATGTACAGTTAGTTGCATACAAGACTTTATCTACATCCATGTTATCAATCCTCTATAAAAGGTTCTGAAACAGTTTTTTGCAATACTAATACTCATATCGAACATGGCGGCCGGCGTCATAGTATAGGACGTGAATTCGAATAGGTTCTTTTTTTAAATTACGGCGCTGTTGTAGTGAAACGCGCGTGCATTACAATGTTCTTTTTTTTTTAAACGAGTTGCATTATGAGATTCAGTACAACATTAAAACACCCGTTTGGATGCTATTATGGTTACCATGGTTACTAATGACACTAGCTGTTTTAATGTTGGCAATAAGCTAACTGTTTCAGAAACTTTTATAGAGTATTTATAGCATGGGTGTAGATAAAATTACTTTTTGGTCTGAATTTTAACGATTGCGCTAAGTTAATTTCATAATATGCCTCTAGAACCTATGATAGATGCCTGAATGCCTCGAGGTATATTATGAAATTAAGTCAGTAACTAACTAACCAAGAGTTTAGGTCGATATTGACAACCGGGGCCAACTACCAGGCAACCAGAAATTAAGAGGAGCTCGAAACTGCCACTCTCTCGCAGAATTAAGAAATTATTTTGATGGTATGTATTTATAATTAAAGAATACTTAATAATTTTTCTTTAAAAAAAAGTCTGAATGCTTTTTAGGGTTCCGTATCAAAATGGTAAAAAAGGAACCCTTATGGTGTGACTCAGTCTGTCTGTCTGTCTGTCTGTCTGTCACAGCTGGATATCTCAAGAACTGCTAATGCTATCAACTTGAAATTTGGAACAATTTTAGACGATGTTTACCCAACAATTTTGCAAGTAAGAAAGAAGTAAAAATATTTATATTTTTTTTGTAACAGGGACTGAAAGGGGGTCTTCAAAATTCAAAGTGGGGCTACTAGAGCATGTGGGGTATCATATGAAAGGGCGCTGTTTGCACATTCTCAAATATTTTTTTATTTTTTTTTAGGTCCCATAGTGTTTGACTTTTGATGAAAAATGTAAAAAAGACCGTTCCCCCCCCCCCCCCCCCCCCTTAACTCCGAAGTTTGCAAAGATAAAAATCTGAAATTATTCTATGTGATAGAAGTTTATGTAAAGATTACAGTAAAAAAAAAACGATGTCTCTAAATAGCACACTTTTTCAGAAATCGGGACGGAACCCTCGGTGCGCGAGTCCGACTCGCTCTTGACCGGTTTATTTTTAGATACCATATTTATTTTCTTTAATAAACCATCCTTTTATGCATATTTTTTAAACACAATAGTTTCGATTCACATCTGCCAGGCGGCCCACGACGGCTCATTTTTTTTAAATCCCATTTTTAATGTAGTATTATCCATCCAATCATCATAATAAATTGAACCAAACATAATGTACCGTACGAAACGTGTCAAAATAATTCCATTGCAGGACTTTTTATTTAATTTTGTGACACTGCTAGGTAAGAATTTATGTCGGGGGGTCGCGGGGTCAACGCGGGCCCCATCCATCTACCGAATGGTATAAATCACAATATGAACCAGACGCGAGTAAAATGTGCGTACTTGTGAAATTAATTTATTTAGACGGTTTATGTGTAAAAAATGTGTAAAGGATTTTTGAGGATTATAGAGAGCTGAGCAACCCAGTATTTTTTTTACAATTCGGCATGCTACTCAAAACGAAACGGAACCAGTGTTTCGTTTGAGTTCCATGCCGAATACCGACTTAATATTGGACTTTCTAGGAAAGCAGCCGTAATGCTCGTCATGAAAATTACAGATTGACTTAACCTACTTAGTCATAAGAAAAAGTGTCCATACTGAGAAGAGTGAGCTCACAAATTATTAAACAGCGTTTCCATGATAATCAAGTGAAGTCACTGCGTCATTGCGTGTCAGAGGTGTCAACACGAAACAGAAATGCAATCATTATCTTTTGATGCGGTAGGGCGAATCTGACGATGTAAATCTTTGCTGCTGTCATCATTTTCAGGACAGCTGCGTACGGCCACCGCTCTTCTTATAAGAAACTACAGATTTACTCATCATTTTAAAATTGTGCAAATGCTTAAATAATATTCTGAAGTCGTTTTCAAATCTGTTACTTAACTTAAGTATATTATATTCATTCATCTATATTCATTCATTAGTTACTAAATCGCTTTCAAATAGTTCTTTCAAATACACTTACATAGCGCGTCCTTACGCTTAAAGACTGCCGATATAAAACCGTATTTTAAAAAACTGTCCTTTAAAATTTTCCAAAAATAATTCCAAACCTACATAATAACCATGGGCCATGGGTGCACCAAAAAGCGTTTAACTGAATAGGACAGCTTCCAATCCTACCGCTGGATGTTAAATATTTAAAAGATCGTATCAAACAGAGTGCAATTTATGAAAACAACATGAACGTGGGCCAGCTTTGGTGTGCACAATCATTTTGTTATTCCATTACCTTTTTTGGGCATTCATTCGGTAAATGGATTAGAGCAGAATGTCCACTCTAAACCACGCGTGGCTACAAAAGATTTCGCACTTGAAGATGCGATAACGATACTATCTACGATACGGATATTATTATTCTAAGCCTAAAGGCTTAGAATAATAATGTTTCAGCAGTTACATCTTCATAGAAAACGGTCGAAATGACGCGCTTCCAAATCTAGGCAACAGTTCGAGTCCGCGGCAGTTACGCACGGGACGCGTATTGCAATTGCCATGGTGCGGAGCGAGAGTGCATGGGAGGCCGTCACCTCCTTCTGCGAAGCAGTAATGCTCGCGAAGAAGTAGGCGGAACGCGTGAGGGAGAGGCAACCAGGCAACCTCACGCCCTCAGTCGCCGCAGGAGACGCCCTAGGCGGCGGGAATCGGTAGCCGATTCCCGGCCACCGTAGGCGCGGGCTTGCGGACGGCGAGTAGTGGGCAGCTCGCCGTCCGGTAAGGACCTGGGGGCCTACTCCCTAAGTCCGTCCGTCCATCCATCCGTCCGTTCGTCCGTCCGTCTGACATAACGATCCATCAAAACAAGTGTAAAAGTTAAATTTTTCGGACGGGCAAAAACACATCGGAAGTAGGGACAACTGTCGTATCGTTTTGTCATTCATACTTCGTTCGGGCCCCGAACCAATCATCTGTCCGTATGTGATAAGGAGTTTGAAACGCCCGTAACGAAGGTCGAAACTACGGACTTCGTGCTTAGGGAGTAGACCCCAGGCCCGGGTCGACGGCGCGTTGTGTTCCACGCGCGCCTCAAAGAGATGTCAGCAAAAGATGTGGTCCAATAGGGCCGATGCCGCTGGGGTCGCGGGTTGTTTGAAAAAGATACCGTGGCCCTGGCATAGGCAACTGAAGGAACACGGGTGGGTTTTAGTCAGTAAAAGCCTGATACGCCCTTCCGCTCCACCCAGAGCGGGAGAAGTCATTTGATGATTTCCCACCCACAAAAAAAAAGGTAATTAATTCAAGGTCACTGCTCAGATAAACTACTGTAGCTTTATTATTCTGTGGTTTAGGCATGTTGTACCTAGCTTTTGTTGTTGTTGAATAGAGAGCATGCAGCGACAGCAGTAAGGTTTGTTTGAGGTTACATCAGTTACTTGTCTAGTCTTTTGATTCTTCTGATTCTGGCGAAAGGGTGGTTTTGGGTCGGATAACCTTATTATTTTGATCGATTTCTCATAAGACGACTAACAACGAATTACTGGCATGATTCTGGTACTCTACTCGACAGGAGACATCTGCATTTAGCATTTAGCAAAAACCGCGACTTTCTTGCACCACTCCCTTATCGTGCAGATCGTGCGTGCTACTCTTCAGGCGTAAACCTTCTGTATTCTCTTGTTTCGTGATAAGTATAATAAACAGGACTAGGCGCTGAGCCTCCACCCTCCTGTATGGAGTGATATCACAGCTGATATTAAAAGTAAACAATGCTCCCGGCCTTTCGCATTTGTGAAAGCAGATGGAGTATAAAATATGGGCGGTTTATGGACTTATATAAAAGTTCCGTTCAGAGATTCAATCCGATATGTTTCAATTTAGCTTTTCAAATAAAATTGGATCGAAATCATTTGTCGAAACCAAATTGTTTCAAACGATGTGTGTGCTTTTTAAACCTACTGTTAGCTTTAAATATTATTCATGTGTTGTGATGATTATAAACCTTTTTCCTTCTTAGGGCATTCATATTTTAGTAATCTCGTGTTGTAAATAAGCCTCTTGCCGTTTCTAACATCCTTAGGGACGTACTTTGATTTTGATTTCATTCAGCGTAGGTATTCCGTATATACAATACCAGTGCGCACAACGAACGATACAAGATATAAATCAAAACTAAAACCCAAACCATATAACTAGGCACACGTCCGATCTGCAGAGCGCAACGCTTGCGAATATTCGTAGTTCGTATCCTCAGCCAACAGGTCGCTTCGACGTCATCCGTCTACCCGCAACTGTGACATAAATCCGGCGAGGTGACACCACGGAACACGGAAATTGGGAATATCCGGACACCTCCCGATCTGTTTGTCACCGCCACCACGTACAGCCGGCAATATTATTGCAGCATTGACACCCTAGTCACGATTTATGATATTAGCTTAGTGTTTCTTGTTTAACTAATAATGGGATGTCTTAAGGTTAGGTGTAAGTATAGGACATTCCTGTTATCGAACGGTAGTTTGTAGGCGTTTCAAATATATAATTATGGGGGAACGGTAGGTCATGAACGAAACTTATCATAAAAAAGAACAACAAATGCAAGGATACTCAACAATCGGAAGGTATTCGTAAGCCTATTACCTGGGCGTTTTGTGTATCAAAGTCTTTACAAACTCAAAGTGCCAAGTGCATCATCTAAATCTCTGTTTGGTTTCCAGGATTACTCCCCTGTAGTAAACTACCATACATAACTGTATAAGGAAGATATACATGAATTGTTAGGTGCTCCGTGCACCAAGTAATCCGTGTTCAAGAACATCACTAGTAATCCGTTTCAATTTGCTATGAGGAGAGGTACTGCACTACACCGTTATGTATTAGTGTTGTTCACACGTCAGAAGAAACTGGTTACTTACAGGGATCTTGGATATAATATTTTTAAGTAAGTTTTCTTGGTTTCTACTGTTCGTGTAACACAAGGTTCAGGAATTTTAATCAACTTGGTAATCCTACAAGTTTTTTTTTAATTATTATAATCGTTTAGCGTTTAGTTAGTAGTTACGTAAGTACCATGACCTACCATAGGCAAAATCGTGTCTTATCTAGATTCATGAAATCCCTGAAAAGCTAAGCAAATTCTTGAATTTGATAGCTTGAAGTGTTATGAAATTCATGACCATCCAATATTTTACTGAAAAAGTTGCTTACAAAACTAAAACAACAATTAAAAACCACCTAAACTCAACAGGTAGAAAATAAGACCCGCGAAAAGCTATATATTTCGCAGTGTAAAACAAAGGCTAAATAGGCGGGACATTTGACACGGGCATAAAACACACCTTCCTCGCCCGGGACGAAAGTTTATCTTAGAGGAAAGAAAAGAACAATGGAAGGACAGGCAACACATAGCCAACGGAGTTTTTACTTCAAGGCAACATTTTGTATGGATATTTAGAAAAAGTTAGCTGTGGAAACGGTGGGATATCTTATACAGTTATAGCAAGTAGTCCATGGTAGTATTTTATATGTACTTTCGTAAAATTTTAGCGAATTTATAAAGATGCAAAATGAATTTACGAAGATTGATATAGGTGCTTGAAAATAAAGCATTTTTTATATGATAATCCTTCCATTTTGAAAGTTTTCACAAATAATGTAAAGGACATAAACAGCCCATTAATTCCTATAAACGTGTTTTCCCGCATTTTCAATATTCAATAATATATTAAGTAAATTCTTTTTATTTAGTATTAAAACTTGCGAATTTAAATTTTAAATTTAAAGCAACGGCCACCAGGGCGAAATGTCGACAGGACATTAATAAAGAACTGACTGCGAACTTGGCATTCGGGAAAAATAAATTGTTATATAAGTTCAGCGCTGCAAAAAATCACGTTTCATTTTGGTTTTACGTAAAATGTCTGTTTAAGGTGAGCGTCCACTGGTCCGCGCAGGCCGCAACGCACGCACGGCACACAACGGATTTCGGTTTGCTTTGTATGAATTCAGTGATGCAGGGTAGCCGTGGCGAGTGGACGTGCGCACGGAGCTCTCTCGCGCTCCGTGCCTGTTGCCGCGAGTGACGCAATATTTTTATAAGATTACCTACATCAGTTTGCGCTCATATGAGTGTGGAGACTAAGGGAGGCCCTTTAGGCCCTCCCAAAAACAGTGAAACTAGTGTAATGGACACGGACAGTGCAATTGTGAACAATAAAAATAACAGTGACTATAAATTAGCTAGTGTAAGTGAACTTTCCCCGGACAATGAAGGACAATACGCAGTTGCTTGTTGGTACTGCGCTAAATTTAACGTAATTAAAAAATTCCATGAGTGGCAGGGACTCCAAACTAAGATTAAACAATTAACTTGTAGATTGTGTAACAAGAGAAGTGCCGTGAAATGTTTTTTAAAAACGTCAGCAAATATTTTAAACGGACACCTAGTGAACAGTGTAAACGAAATTAATATATATTCGTGTAATATTAATTTCTGCAAAATAAATAAGGTAGACTGCCGCAAGTGCAACGGACAGTTAAATGTTAAGTACATGCCAATTATAGGACTTGAAAGTGAAGAAAATGTGACCTGTGAATGTGGCACAGTGAACAAAATAGTATCCAAATATAGAGATGTACCCAGGACCCAAAGTACAAGGGCTGAGCTATCGCTATGTGGGTCGGGCCGACCCACTCGCCGGACACCGCGTCACGCCTTTGGTGGCGCGATTTCTGCGACGGCGCCCGGCAGCGTGACCGCTAGCGCCGCGCGAACGAAACCGAATGAAGCCACCGCTGTTGCGCGAGCTCGCAATGTCGAACCATTTGCGAGCGCGCGCGAAGACATGACCGTCTCGACGCTTCTGCGCCCCGACTCTGCGACTCAGTTAGATCATGCGACGGCGCAAGCACGCGCCACTAGTCCGACTGTCTCCTCGCAGCGACAGCCCATAACACTAAGCAACCGCTTCTCCTCGCTTTCCACCGAAGAGGAACACAAAGACGAATTGGAAAGGGAAAAAGACTATGCGCACGTCACTTTTACCTCACCTAAACCTAAGAAGAGAAAGAGAGGCTCCGTCACTCCTAACTCGACAGCGACCCAGCGACAACCGAGAGTGATCACATCATCCACTCACATCCCTGACATAATCATAACAGACGTCAAGAAAATCAACGATCCGGAATACCTTCAAAAAATTAGAAAAATAACAACAGAGCATGGAGCTAGAAACGCCATGGCTAGTAACAAAAGAACTATCACGATCCGCGTATACACCGCGGACATGAGGAAAATAATTATAGAAGAGTTGAGGAAACTTGACGACGGGCTCCGCTTCGTGGCACGCGTTCCTAAAGCCGAGCAGACCCATCAGACGAAGGTTGTGCTCATCACGAACATCTACGATGAGACGAATGAGGCATGCCTTGAGGAAATGGAGAGGTGCATCGGTGTGAGACCCATTAAAATGAGAACAATTAAAGGTAACCTACAATTATTTATTTTTGATGGTGCCCACTCATACGATGAAATCGCCACGCTTATGAAGACAACAAAGCATGCGTACTTCGGGGCCTTCAGCATGAAGCCTCAAGAATACAAAGACGACCCCAAGAGGGTAGTACAATGTAAGAAATGTTTCCTCTTCACGCATGCGACATCGGCGTGTCACGGTGAGAAGAAACACCCCACCTCCACAATTCAAAACGAAGAAGGCATGGATATAGAAATATGCACAGCATGCAAAAAACCGGGCCATGGGGCCAACCAAGCTAAATGCGAGAAGTTCCAGAAGGCAGTGGACCGTCAATTAGCACAACACGAAGAAAAAGAAAGGAAAAAAAGAGAAGCAGCTGAACGCAGATATGCAGCACTGAGATACCGTCGGGAAAACGTCTCGTATGTGAACATAACCTCCACTTCACAATTTCCACTGTTGCCCAAACAGGCGCCCCAATCACAATCACAACCACAGCACCAGCCACCAATGCAACTAAATGAACACACAACAAATGAAGAAAACAGCATGGAGCCCCTAGAGCAAGTGCTAGAAACAACTATGAAACAAATATTACACCAGCTACAGCTGCAACATGAAATTCTCATAAAAATTCTCAACAAATAATCCGAGAAATCAATATCATAAGTTGCGCATACTACACCTCAATGCGCAAGGATTGAAAGGTAAATTCCTTGAGCTAAAAACCTTAGCCGACCGCTATAAACCACATATAATAGTAGTTAACAAGTGCCGGGTGGACTTTTCCAAAATCCGCATGGATCTCCTGAACTACGACAAGATCACGCACTCGATCGCGTCGCATCTAACTACAGCCATGTACGTGATGCGAGGAATACGCTGGAGTCAGACCGACGTAACCCCAGGTACCGAAGAAAGAGACCGCCTCATCGAAGGCGTCGCTATCAACCTCACTTATGATCATCTGACTGGAGATTCCCTAAAAATCAAGGGGATCTACATACCGCACAGATCAGAGCACTTTGATGCCGCAGCGCTTAATGATGAGCTAGAAGACATCATAACCGAAGCTCCAAACATCACCATCGGGGACCTCAACCTTAAAATGACCGCACTCAACCAGACGAGAGACGCAGGGGCGGGAATACTCATCCGCGACCTCTGTAACTCCGACGTCTGCACCATACACCACACAGGCCTCCCCTCGCGACCCTACAGTGCGGGCTATGGCATCCTCGATGCAGCCATCTTCTCGCATGATGTGCAAGCTTTCGACACCATAACATGCCGACAAACAACATCCGTCGGTTCCGATCATATGCCCTGGTTACTGGACATAAGCATAGTGGTGGACAGAGAGAAAACACTGGTAAGAAATACCCGCGCTGTTGCAAACAACGAAGAAATTAGACAACAATTCCAACAAACTCTATGGGAGAAAACCACGCACCTACCAAAGGAAATCACAACCGACGCGGCATGTGAGGAATATATACTACAACTAGAAAAAGCCATCACAGAAACCTTGGATGAGTATGCGCCACTACATGAAAACAACAGAAGAGATCAACTTCCCGAAGAGATTAACAAATTGATTGACGAAAGAAACCAAGCAAAAAGTAAAGCTTGGCGATTACGCTTTAATCAGGACAGAATAACGGAACAAAAAAGAACCTACAATCGCATGAAACGCCAGGTCCACCAAGCACTCGTGGAACATAGTAGCGATAAATGGACCCGGATAATAAACGATCCACAGAACAACAGAACCCAGATGTGGCGAATACAACGCAACCTGAAGGCTCCAGTACAGAGACTCCCCCACATTGAGGGTTGCAACAGTGAGAAAGAAACCATCGACACCCTGGTCGATGCAGCGATCGTCACAGAAGCCGAGATAAACAGCGAAGATAAGAGCACAGAGGAGACCACACCGTTCCAGCCTCTCGACCCGACCTCCATAGAGGAAATCAGATTCGCGCTGAGACGCTTTAAAAATAAGAAGGCGCCTGGCCCGGACAAAATCAAAGCAGATGCCCTTAAACTCGGAGGCGACCCCTTTCTCATCAGGTACAAAGTGATAGCTGACTACCTATTACTGACAGGTTATTATCCCAAGAGATGGAAAATTGGGGAGTGCATCTTCCTACATAAAGCGGGCAAGAATCACAGGGACGCCAAATCGTACAGACCCATCACTCTCCTAAACATCATGGGTAAATTACACGAACGCCTGCTCTTGTAGCGCCTGCGACAGACGGCCGACAGACTCCAACCGCCATTCCAACATGGCTTTACCAAGAACAGAGGAACAGGCACTCAGATCCTCCGCACCGGCAAGTTCATCACGGATGCGCTGGAAGTGAGGGAAAATGTGGCCATGGTCCTGACAGATCTTTCGAAGGCCTTCGACTCAATAAACCACGAAGGTCTGACGAAGAAGCTTCAAACAGCTGACGTACCGAACAACATCATCAAACTCATAGAGAATTACCTGAGCGGTCGCAAAACCTACGGACGCTTTAGAACCACCAACGGCGATGAAAAACAGGTGCCACACGGTGTCCCCCAGGGCTCTATCCTGGGTCCGGTAATTTTCAATCTGTACGTACACGACGTTTGGGACCAATGGGACCGTATCCGTGGACTCAAAATGGTGGACTGTTCCTGAAAATGATCAAAAAAGTGGTTTTTAAAGCAGTGTATCTCATAAACCGTAAATAATTTTGACATGTAAAAAAATATGATATTTTCAAGTCTTTTTCGCATACAGTGATGGAAGCCAAAACATAATTATACATATTTTAATGCACCAAAAAAATCTTTAAACATACCTTCTAATAATCTTTAAAAGCAGTTTATCCCTTCATTAACAATTATAATTATAATTAAAAATATACCATGAAATGTCAAATTCCAAACTGCATCCAGTGATGGATTACTTTTTTATTAAATAGTTAATTTCTAATTTTATACGATTTTATTTGCATTTTTACGACATAATTCCGGTGCGCGTGAGAATCTTCTTACGACATAATTCCGGTGCGCGTGAGAATCTTCTATCTCGTGCGTCAAACTAGACAGCCATAACGCCATTTCACTTACACACCGAGCTAAACCAATCTTGGAACCTGGGCCTTAACACACACAAACCAAAATCGGTTGCGTGCCGTGCGTGCGTTGCGGCCGGCGCGGACCAGTGGACGCTCAGCTTTATGCGGTGTAAAGTTTGTTTGTTTAATCGAAAGCCGCTATCAATTTATTTATTGGTCAGAAACCCTATTTTGCGGCAACTTTGAATGGGGAGAGACTGCCAATTTATCCTGCTAGGAGTCGCATCGTCGCTGGTGCTGTCAAACACCATAAATTTTTTTTAAGGTGAGGGCGCGTTTACTTTTTAATATCTTTGAAAACCTTCAACAAATAGAAAGCTCGGTTACCAGCGATAATGGCGTCATTTATAATTAGCTTTTCCTGTTTCTTCCTATTTAAACAAAACCAAATTTAAAAAACTGCATGGGACAGTGAAATAAAACCCAACCATAGAAACAAAAACGCCAAAGCAATATTGAAAAACCTTTGTCCATGTAGTTTCACGATTTGCTGGTTTTGCAACAAGCTTATCCGAATGACGTAAAACTTTCATCATAGGATAGTCGCTGGTCACACAAAACAGGACGGTCACAAATCGCTTTTTCACTCGTTTAGACGCCTGACAAGTAGTTTGTAAACCCTTTTGAACAGAGATTTAAAATTATCCGTTGAAAAAACATCGTTCTTTTGTATCGGCCAGCTTACACGGTGATATGATTACCAAAGTGAACCCCTGTCTTATTTAGTTCATTAATCATGGCATGATTTATTGTTAAAGGGGCGTGTTCCCATTGTCTTTGGGCGTCTGTGGTGCTGGCGTGACCAGCGGGAAAAAATACAAAGTTGGTGTTTGATACGAGTTGAATGTGTGGCAAAACTGGCAACTATCGCGAACAAACATTTGGGGTAAAGCCATGTTAGTTTTTGCACAATATGTTGGTGCATTTTAGTACAATAGCTCGGTATGTGCGGTTTTCTAAAAAGCCTACACGCGTGTCTAAAACTGTTTCTGTTTTTATGGTTGGAGATAGGTACCTATATAGGCAAACAAACCGATATTTTCTATTCTAAAAGTACCCACCCATTTCAATTTTGTCTTTCTCAAAAATAACTTCTACATAAAGCGTTAACAACTACAAACAACGCAAGCGTGCACCACCTGTAAGTCAAAAGGATATTTAAACTATATAAAGCAGGTAGCACACTGTCGCATCAGCCGACGCTGACCAGCGATCCTTGCGGTGTTTTGCGGCCATGATAGCAACCGCACACCGCTTGATGTTTGAATCTACGTTTCACGTTAACATTCTGCACTGGCCTCATTTGCAGACGAGAATAATAAAGCCTTCGTTTTTAAAGTTTACACCGGAACATAAAATCAAGGATTTATGGGATAATGACGAGTAGGTAGGTATCTAATCGAATTGTTTTGCACACACAAGATTGCAATAAGTCAAATCAACAATAGGTATCACTTGCAAATTAAAGGTCTTTAGAGCAAAAAGTCGCCGTGGGTCCTAAATGATATTGCTGATTTCTCAAAATGAATGCTGTGTGTGCAATTTAAAACTTTATAATTACATTACAATCCTGAATAAAAACCTACAAACACAAATATTCGCGACTAAATATGAATGAAACATCAACAACTTAAAGTCTTCAGTTTTATTTCAAAACGTCGCACACTCTAAAGCGGGGTCTACAAGAGCGGCATTTAGCCGTGTTTTGCGGCGAACACGACCGCAGCGCATTGCTTGACATTTGTACTGAAATCTACACGGCCCGTCCCGCCCAT
Source organism: Cosmia trapezina (assembly GCA_905163495.3). NCBI lineage: Eukaryota > Metazoa > Arthropoda > Insecta > Lepidoptera > Noctuidae > Cosmia > Cosmia trapezina. The sequence goes on from LR991034.1 coordinate 21,316,594, forward strand.
TCCTGATAAACTTTTTGCCAGTTAAATCTGTTCGTTGACTGGTTCAGTGCTCTTTTGGCGGTAACGGTTGTACGGTTGTATGGCTATTGTGTACCTAGCTTTATGTAATTTTTTGGGATGTGAACAGGAACTACTTTATTTGAGGTTATTTTTGATGCTATGTAAGTGGAAAGTTTCTTTTTGGATAAACATCATCTTATTTGGTGGAAATACAAGAGGCGTCTCGGAGATTCTATGAAAAGAACGCACAACAGCTGTATTTAAGTTATCAGTAAAGCTGAAATCTAAATTAGAACTTTTACCTTTACAGCGAAAAAGGACTAATGAATAATAGTGTTTAGACAAAACGAACCTTCTCAGAACTGACAAAGCCTTGGATAAAGTAGAAGTAGGCATAGGTACCTAGCTATTAATAAAATGAAAATAACACCAAATAATACAAAGCTTTATAGTTAAGGCTTCCCATAAAAGCTTTCTAGAATAGGCGACGTTAAAAATAGACTCTCTAAGTGCTAACATTAGTTTCCTTTTAAATCTTTAGATCATTCTACGTTTTATTCGAAATTCTCTCCATTTAGAATCCAAAAACAGAAATTATTCAATGAAATTTGAGTAGAAAACATTCTATTTTTATAAATATACTTATCTGCCCGAAAACAGATTAGAGGGTTCGACGCCGACCATCACAACGAATCCGTGTTAAAAAAATTATTAAGTTCATCAACGACCAAAGGAGACTGCTTCGGGCACACAATGTATATGTGGGTAGATGCGAATTTATAAGCACATGGTATGGCACTTAATTGAAGCCTCATGATACGAAATTAGATTATAGGTCAAGGTTTGATAAATATTTGGCGTAGGGTTAGAATTAGAATGTAGGACGAAAAGCAAATATATTAATCTAGAAATAGCAATCTTTCAGTTTAGTTTTTTTTTTTAATAATCACAGCACATAACATAGCGCCTGTATTCCACGAAGGGTTAGGCAGTGGTGCATCTATAGGTATAAAACCCACATTTAGCTATTTATGTAAAAAAATAATAATCATGTCTCATTATTATAACATGAATTCTTAAAAATAACATTGCGGGTTCATTTCGTACAAAAAAGCTTTAAAGTTTAAACGATTTCCACAAAACGGAATTCTGTGGATTAATTATCCGAGAGGATTTTTAATTGGAGTTTTTTATTTCTCATTTAAAATCAAGTAGGAAGGATACTCCAACCTGATTGATCAATAATTCAATTAAAGAATTCAATTGATTTATAAATTGAGATCTGAATGAATTAGATTGGAATCCTTAAATTCGATTGTTATTCCCTTAAAGAGACGTCTCTTTTGATGTGTAGGTATTACAGAATTCCAATACAGATTTGTCTTTAGAAGGCAATTATGCGATTAATGTGTATTTAAATTCTAAGCTATGCTGACAACATTTGTCTTAGAAGAAGTGTCTGCCATCTACTTTAACATACCTACCTACAGTATTTGAGGTCCTATGTGCCTCTGAAAAAGGCAGCAAGGCATCAGAATCATTACCACCATCAGACTAATGAATGTCATTAGTAAGTACTACTAGCAAACTACGTTACTCATACCAAAGATGTTCAAGATATAATACCGTGAAATTCCACTCAAATTACCCTAATATCTTCGACAAAGACGACAGAATTCTTCAATAAACTCCTAGTATTTGCTAATCTCGTCTGGTTTATAAAACCGTCGTGTTACAGGCCTATAAATTGTGCCAACATCAGGCAGTACCACCGACATTACGAGTGATTTAAATAAATAATGTGCGCAACAGGAAAGAACCTTTTCGCTGTAAAAGTGTAATGATAACGTATTTCTATTACATTTCTTGTTCTGTTTATTTCTTTTGAATTAAGATTTGGATAAAACAACAATATGTCTGTACCTACTTGTTCTTACATTCTGGTCTTGCTGTAGATTTTTGAGCGTGGTGACCACGTCAAGTTACTTAAATGAAAAGATAATAGGTATTCAAGATGTGGAAGATATCAGTCAAATCAAAATCAAATCAAATAATTTATTTGCCTGAATATGGGTAGTACATAAGGTGATACATTTTACAACAAAGGTCTTTTAACCATATCCTACCAGTGAGAATAAAAATGGTATTTATATAAATTGTGAATTCGAGAATAGGTCCAAAACATGCTGTAGTAAAAACACGATTGCTACCTAGCTCTAAATGACACAATTAGGTAGGAACCTAATAGTGACATTTTGATTAATAAAACTACCACCCACTATTCACTATGTAAATACAAAACAACATTAGGTACCTATATAAGTAATTACCTACCATTAAAAAAAAAACACAAATCCACTCTACAGCCAAAAACACAGGACACAAAATTACGTTCGTAGGGTACTTACACATTTCCACCGAGATATATCAAGGTAGATGCGAAAGTCGCTAGGAAGTTGGTTAATTATGTAAATTGCGGCACTGGACTGAGTAATGTGCTGGATTCACTCAACCCCGCTGGTCAGCCAGATAAAACCGGGTAGCCGGCACTAACTTATTGTTAGCAACACATTACGGGCAGAAATAGGGCCATAGTATACCCATTTATATTAGCAGCCCGCGAGCCCGCAACTTCAATGGTAATCGTTATCGGTTTTGGATGCCAAATGAAACTGATTCCGATTGGGTTGCGTAGTTAATTATATTTTAATATCTCATTATGGATATGGGTTGATCGCGTTCAGTTACTGGGTGATCTGATGGCTATTTCATCCTAAATTGAAAAAACTATTTTATCTACTTATGGAAGAATAATCACAGTAATTTAATCAAGCTATCCTAATTACCTGTACCTACCTACGAATGAAACTTTAATTAAACTATCTCTTAAATTCACAAAACTTTACAACTGTCATCTCTACGAGTGCTTAATCCAAAATCTTTCTTTTACGCAAGCGATTTTATGAGCTCCAGGAAAGTCGTTACTTTGAAAGTCACTTAACAGAACAATCTGTTAAATCCCTAAAACTGTCAGCATCAAACCTAACAGACAAAACTAGAATTAAAACTATAAAACAAGAAGTCAGGTAAGTCACGAGTGTATCCCCGATAGCGACGAATGTGTCTAATCCTGCAACACCAGTTCGGACGTACAAATACGCTATAAATTCGGAAACTTTTAGCAAGCAATTTCCTTCGGTTTACGAGAGCAAGATTCATGATTCCACCCCTAGCAGAGTGGGGAACGATTCCGTTTCAGTTTTAAACTATGCTTTTAAAATTGTACCATGCCGGTAGTGTATTGTGTCTAAAATTGATTTAGCTCTCCGATTTTATACGATTCTTTAAGTTTCTGTTGAAATTGTTACACGCTGCGCTTGAAGTTTCTATTTAGCATGAAATTCTTTACCCAAGTATTGTAGGTATTCCTCATTCCTGGATGTATTTCACTAGACAAACTACCAGGGTGGGAAATCATCAAATAACTTCTCCCGCTCTGGGTGGAGCGGAAGGGCGTGTCAGACTTTTACTGACTAAAACCCACCCGTGTTCCTTCAGTTGCCTATGCCAGGGCTGCGGTATCTTCTTCAAACTACCCGCGACCCCAGCGGCTAGGCAAACTACCTAACACAAGCTTTTTAAGACACCGGAGTAGTAAAACCAGACTTAAAATAATGAACACATCACACTCCATTCAGATAATACTTTGCATTTAAGAGGTAACAGACTATTCTCTGCCAGACCACGACATAAAAACGTAAAATTAAATATCCGGAACCCTTTTAACTTCGGGAGTTATATGCAAGAATCCGAGTGTACCTTTCAACCGCAGCCAGCTAAGAGCTAGCCAGTGAGAGCTATGTAGGTATTTTAAATTATCCGCCTCTCCAGCGGACCGCCATTAAAGTGGAGTTGGATGGACAGCTAAACGAGAAATGAGCGAGACGTGGACTGCGCTCCCGGAACGTTATACTGCACAACGGATAGGTACAGTAAATCCAATTTGAACAAGCTAGTGGTTGGTTTAGGATTGTATCCGAAATATTTAAAAATACTATAGAGAGAGAGACGCTTATGTCGGGGACTGCCAGCAGTGATTGGGAACTGATCCATAGAATCACACTGTTTAATAGGCTCGGGTGTGAACAACTAGTTATTTCACCGATGCTAAGTGATTATGCGGTCAACGATGATGGACTGTTTCTTGATACTTTTAGTGAGTTTGTGCGAGTGTTAAGTAGATCTTCTGCCGTTAATACTTATTGTATTTCACTCTTTCTTATAGAAAATCCTCCAGCGAAACGAACCTACAGCTAAGCGAGTGATGACGCGGATTACGATTAAACAGCACTGAAGGTTCGTGGCTCGGGATATGAAAGCTCATCATCATGCATTAATCAAGCCTGGGCGACTATCGTTTGTGCCAAGTATTCTTTTATGAGTTGCACTGACGCCAGATTAGTGTAGCTCGTTTAATTAATTATTACGGGTTAAGGATGCGACACTTTTCTGAGATGGGTTTAAACGTTTTTGCGGGTCTTGTTTGTCTGTGCGTTTCGTTTTCTGTGGTGAAGTTGCATATTTAAAGGACAAGAAGTCATATTTTTAGAAAATTTTAAGTAGGTTTACGCTAAAGGTTAACATTTAATTAAAACTTCTCAGCTAATAATCTACTCTTCCAAAACCAATCAACTAAGGTCGAAAAATACACTTACACAAACAAAGCGACGACGTACAGAAACACAAATGTCATTATCATTACATATTGTGTGTAACGGACGGGCAGTAGTCGCATGTCAAGTGACGTCACTTGACATTAAACGTCACGATGACGACGCAACGATAATGCTGTTTACTGCCCATGTGAGGGCAAGTTAATACTACAGTGTGTGACCATGCGTTAGATAAGCAGCAGGATATAGTTTGGAATTGTACTTTGCAATCTGAAAGCTGAAAACAAATAAGTTCGAGTAGACAAGGTAAAGATTTAAGTAAGGCTTGTGATTCGTAAAAAGCGCGGTCACTGTGGGACTGCATAGAAAAGAAAGAGAAGCGCGATGACACACCGCTGGTAATTTATTGCAAAATATGAAGCAATTATCTGTTTACAAAAAATCTATTGATTGGACTAAAAAGTAATGACATGAAATCATTCACTTTTAATGAAAATTGTAGGAACACTACTACTACTTACTAGTGTAAAAACTAGAAAAAATAGACCTGGATTTAGTTTTTTTTTTTCTTTAGTTCTACGAACTAAAATAGATTTAATTTTTAGGTTTTTTTTTTTTTTTTTAGATTTTTTTTTTTTTTTGACAAGTGAAATCAATTCTTATGTATTGTTGATTACTGTGTATTTTTCCTATCAAAAAGATGCTATAAGTAGTTACTATAAAAGATGGACACAAAGTTACTTAGTTTCGCCGTATTTTACGGAGGGAAAAATATCTAATGGCTGTTTGATTTCATCAACTGTTTCTATTGTTTTGATGGCATTTTAACAACCAAATAAATATGATTTCATGCAGCCTACAATGTTCTGCACTGCGTACTTGGAGATCACAACTTTAGTGTATTTACTTCTGTTGTGAGTGTGCTTTGTTTTATTAAACACTAGCGGACTCGACAGACGTTGTCTGGACCATCCAGGAACCCATTCAAGTATACACACAACATTTCATCTAAATCGGTCCAATGTCCGTCTCCTGGTTCTAAGCTACCTCCCGACTAATTTTCAGCCAAATCGGTTCAGCCGTTCTTGAGTTACAAATAGTGTAACTAACACGACTTTATTTTATATAGATAAACATCACAAGATTATCTCCCTAAGCCTATCTACCTATATACCTACCTATTGTAGGCTTCTAGAAACTCGCGCGCGGCACAATGGCAGCGCTCGTCGCGGGACACGCGGTACTTTTGTGTCGCACGCGATGATATTGCGTGTCGCGGCTGTTTGAAGGAGCCTTATACCGAAAATGTCCGCTAAACACCAGGACGTATGCTCTCCACTGCTGAATACGTTACTTACAATAAACATGGCGCTAGTCGGCCATATCTATCGGGCGTGTCGTTAGATATTCATTACAGTTATGAATATTAGCCGCGTAACGACTGTAAAATATTACCGCGTTTTATTTTACGATCAATAATAACTATTTCATGAATAATAAACGGGTCTTGACTTGCTAAATTGGTGGGTAGTTGGATTATTATAGTACAATCGCAATTGAATATGTTCTGCATTTAATAAGGGTAGTTAAAACCGTTTGCTTTTAACTTCCGGCTGCGTTTAACTGCTGCTTTTCTTCCCCTGAGTGCTGGTACAGGCTGCCTAGGAATTATATTGGGTAGATATTTAGCATAAAACCATTGTAATCAATGATATTATATAAATAAAGAAATAGATATGGTACTAGCGCAAGCAAACTGTTGCAGACAAATTCAGACAATTGTTGTCATTTGATTTAGTCGGCTAATAGCAGCGAGAGAAACAAAGCATGTCCGTGCCGTGCAATTATATCTAAAATGCCAAGCTATCTTTTTCTGTATCATACGTTCCGTAGTTCCGTATCGCAGTCGTAGTTGAAAACTACTATACACCTATTATATGTAAGCACATTTGTAATAAAAACGCAACAATATCCGAACGCCGCTCAGTATGAACGTAGCATATCTTTCCTTTATAATATCATTGATTGTAGTAAAGTATGAACTCACCCTACTTGTAGTTAATATCGACTGGACTACTACGGTAGTAATTGAGTAATTTAAAGCACGAAACAACCCAGAAGTAGCATACATAGTAGGTAGTTACGTGCTCCAGTAACACTTATTTTCTAGTACTCTCAGTTTATTTAACTTTATTCGATGAAATAAAACAAGATGGCAGCTAGCCAGCCGAAAAGCCAAAACAACAAAATTTACAACATAAAAGTTAGCGTGTGAAGGAACAATTAAGTGACATAAGTACATTCGCTTTGTTGATTGCCAACATCGAGTATAATTAACCCGTGCTGTCTTACTTTGCACTTAGGATTATTTATTTTTTTATATGAAGACTTATTACTTACCACAATGAAAGCGTTTTGGCTGATACTCCTAAACTTTGTATATTATTATGTGAATGAACTGCTTCGTTGGTCTCGTGGTCGTGGCAAGCGCGACTGCTGATCGTGGGACCCTGGGTTCGATTCCCAGGTCGAGCAATGTTATTGGGTTTTTTCATTCAGAATTTCTCAGTAGCAGCCCGAAGTTTGGATGCTGGCGGTGTGATACCCCCGTGCCTCGGAAAGCACGTCAAGCAGTCGGTCCTGCGACACTTTTAGGAAAACACCAATCCCTCCCACCCCTGATGGTGTAAAAAGCGGTGTCTAAGTTTTTACGAAGATCATCCGAAATCCAAGCGATCCATGTCACTAGATTATAAAACATAATTTTATTTAGTCAGATTATAATAATAGGTGTCGATTTATAGAAGCTTTTCACTACTTTCCACCCCAACGCGTGGTAATAAATTCAGGCCACACGTTCGTGTCGCATGCGTCGGTAATTCGTGTCGTCGTGTTGACCGCACGAGTGCTCACGATCACGCGTCTCCTCTTAATGACGACACTGATCAAGACTTCGGGATGTGGCACGCTGGTTATGTGAGCGGGAGAGATTAGAACCACTGCTAGTTTTAAGAAGTTTGTCTTTAGAGCAATTGATCAGAGGAAGAAAGCAAGTAAAAAGTCCTAATACCTAATGCAGAATCTACCTGCACGTTTATTTCAAATTCATTTATTTTTCATAACACATCGAAACTAAATTGTTCTTCCTACATAAGATTATGGACTTCCATAAAACTTTCAAACCCGTACCAAATTACTATTAGAGCAAGAATTCTCTAAAAGCATCAACAGCTTAGTAAAACCTGTCTCCAATCTCACTAGGTACAACTAACACTAAAAGCACTTCATGTTATTTCAATTCCTAGGAACTTAACTCAACAAATCCAACACCAGGTAGAAAGAAAACCGTCGCCTCTATGTTCTGGGCTTTAATTTGCCGCGTCAAGAGGCTGTGTTTACATGAGCGACTCCTAAACACATCTAAGTAGATGTAGAAAGAATAAACGACACGATCACACGACCTCTTGCTACTAACTCTTATGAATATGTAAGTAGGTGTGCGGGTTACATGTTGAGTAAGTTATAAGAGTGAGGTGTGGTTTGAGAATACTTATGACTTGGCATGGGATGTTTTTCAGGAGTGCGTACCCTACGAAGGGAGAAAATTCACTATTTGAGTGCAAATTCTATGAAATATGAAAACCCGGTGCCACAGAAAAAAACAGATCAGACAAAGCGATTGACATAAAGTAGAATCACCACCACGAATTCGTCTTTGACTTCAAAGACAATAATGCTTTTACATTAAAAAATTTCACTGGAACCTTCAATTTTATGGTTTGGCTGAAATTGGCGCCCAACGCTTTCTGAACTGCTATAAAAACTGAGAAAACATTCTTACTACCCTCCAAATCTTATACCTGATAATATAAAGCCAATAAGAATCTTGGAAAGGAAACTAATAATGTTAGAGTTACTCCAGATCGATCGGTTGTTACGTGAAGGAGATCGTCGAACGAATCCAACTCGATAATGACGTTACGCAGTTTGCTGGCCGAAGGTGGGGAACAAACAAGGTAATGCACGTACAATCAACTAAGTATGTATCTTGTGATATAGTAGAAAAGTTATTGGGTGTTGGGGATAATGCGATGTTGATGAACGATTCTGTTGGCGGGAAACTTGATGTTTCATACATATTTATTAGGTGCCTTCATTTAACGAACTAGTGTAGTAGAATCAGAAGATAATTAATTAGGTACTAACATAAAATAACGCCTAAGTCTCGATATTTATAGTGTTTTAGCAACGTGCTTTCCGATTCCTAAAATCATTCGTACCAATTTTAACGCGTTATTTAAATGTGGACCCGCTTAAACTTCACTTATACATGACGTAACATGATGTAGATACAAAAGTAAGTTTAAAATGTTGAAAACCTTTCTATAGCTATTCAACAACATAAAACTGTTTACATTTTTAAACTTCCTTAATAGTCACATCTCGCAAGTTACACATGACAGAATACGACCCGCATAATGCGTAAAATACACAGACTTAAGTCAATTATCGTGCAAAACATGTCATAATAAACATAAGCGAACAAAAGCTCCGGGACTGGGAGTAGACGGGCGCGAAATTACTAACATGTGTTTGTGTGAGTGAGGCTGAATAGCGTAAGCGACACTTTCATCCAAACTGCACTCCGGATATTAAAAAAAAAAGCGATGCCATAGACAATTTTATATATGATTTTTATTTTGATATTGATAAAATTTAGCGGATGAAAGGTTTTAATTTAAAATGGAAATTGTATTGATTCAGACTACTGTAGTTTTAATGTGTGCACTAACAAGTTTTATTTTACTTTGTGGTTTAACCAAAAATATAAAAATATCTGTTTGTTAAATTTTCAATTTGCTGTAATAAATAATACGCAAAATACGACGTCAAAATGTCGTTTATAGCGAGCACTACCCTATGTGAGCGGTAGATGGAACCGTCACTTTTATATGTAGTAACGTGAATGGTATGCACCTCATCAGGATAATGGACACTTCAATACAAACATTGCAGGCAGTTTGCGACCGCGTCGTTGCTCCTGTATCAACGGAAAACCCGATTGTACGAGACTACCTCATGTGAAAAATGCTGGATTGTTTATTCAACTTCAAATATTTACCGGATTGCGAGATTTTTTAAACAAAATATATATTTTTATTGAGAAAAAATTCGGAAAGTTGGTTAATGGATATTCGCAATTTCTCACAACGGCGACTGACGTATTTCGTATTGCTGTGATTGCGATCGATGTGAAATGACTGACAAAACAAACATGGCACAGAAAACAATGCTCAATATGTTTTTTTTTAATTGCGCCAAGAATAACAGTACCAAAATTGAACCATTCTTGTAATACAGATGTCAATAGTACACCATGTCGTTGCGATTATGATAAAAAAAAAAAAAAAAAAATTAGAAGTGATTATTCACAAACTCAATTCACACTTTTTCTCGCTAGACACTTGGAATTGCTAGTAGGTACCTAATGTACCCAGCAGTTTTAAGGCGTCGTCTTAAATAAATTCGCAATAAGAAATCTAATCACGTTTCCACATAAAAACGTATAATTCTCATCACGGAGTTTCCAAGTCCATCCCTCAAAAAGTCTAAACTCCTCGATTGTTGTGTTAATTAGAATTCGTGAGCTTACTGCCTGTTTAAATTAAAATAGAAAAAAAATATCAATTCTAAAATTACTTTTGTTTAGGAGGAAAATGCAGAAAAAAGTTTCATGAGTTTTAAGCAAAAATTTAATTGGTTTTAGCTTTTCTTTTAAGGTGTCTATTTTTCTCCACCGAACTGTACTAAAATTAGTTAAGGCTTATGATTGACGAAACCTACTTGCTATTGCAACCCACCACGGGTTGCAATAGCAAGTAGGTGTCGTCTAGTTTTTCTAGGTTTCATTTTGACAGTTTAGCAACATTCATTGCGTTATTTACGTTGTCGAGCAGACAAATATTTCGAGCATAAGAAGCAATGGATTAGCAATTTGTTTCAAAATTATTCAAACTCCGATTGCTAATGTGTTACGCAATTAGGGTGCTGACCATCAAACTGAACCACTTTCTCCATGGGCCCAACACCGAAATGGCGAAAAAATGTCTTTTAGAAAACTTCAATACCTGCTCAGCCCGCAAATGTATTGGACGGCTTATTATTTTTTCGCGATTACGATGTTGGTCCCATGGAGAAAGTTGCTCAGTTTGATGGTCTGTACCACGCCCTTAAACTTGAACAACATTTCTGGTACCTACATGCTATATAGGTAGGTAGCTAGACAATGAAGTTACATCAGGAAGATTCTAACCTCCGAAAAAGTTTTAACAAATTAAAAGGTGGCCATTTAAGTCCTACTTAAAGGTATTTATTTATCGATACCACTACTCATAGCACCATTACCGTCCCCTTTCGTCTGTCGACCTTTGCAACTAGCAAAGGACGTTAAGGAGTTGACGTTGACATTAAAATAAAATTAATGAACCGTTTCGGCTTGTACGTAATAATTTCTACATTACATATTTAAGGTAGGGCGTAGTTAGTAGGTAAAGATGGTATAAGGTAGGGCGTCCCTTGGGTAAGTGGTCAACTGAAGACCCTTCAATACGAGACTCGCTTATTAATTAGAGCTTTATCCTCTCATGTACAGGTATAATTACATACGTAACTATTCATTAGCTTATGGACGGCTCAGATCTCCGGTGTTTATGTGGCGTCTCTCCACAGACAATGGCTCACCTCCCATCTTGCACCGCATGCCCGGTCACCTGCACACGTGAGGATCTACTGCCTGCGTCAGCGAACGGTATTCGCGTTGCTGAATTTTGGGCCAAACAAATTTAAAAAACTGCATACTATGTATTTTTTTCCGAGTTATTTTTGCCATCGATACGCTAAGAAGAAGAAGTTCATTATGAGTGTCCAATGTGTCCATGGACTTTCTCGCTCGTTCTTCTCCATAGGAACCTACTACGCTTTGGGATGGACAACTAGCTTCAACTTTCTGACTGACCGACTCCTTTGACAATTCAAAAGTGCCTGTAAATGCTTTGAGCCTGAGTTTAATTCGAACAAAGTAATTTTAAAAGCTTCATATTCGTAAGTATTTGGCAACGCAAACCACTCAAATCTATTTACCAACAACATTAAAGACCACCTCATCAAATTGAAAACCCAATAATTACATAATGATAAAATATCAAGTGACAGAACTCAATTAGTCCTCTCCTACCAAATAATTAAATACCGAACATCATTTTCGAAACAACCTGTCACTAACAAAATTAATATAACAAGCGACAGGCAAAAATACAAGGAGGGTAGGTATACAAATAATCCCCGAGGCAAGAGAAGATGAAAGTGGGCAGTCAATATGGCGCTAATGGAGAGAAGAGCCCGCGAAATAATCGACGTTTGTTACTGATAGAGGGATGGGGATAACATGTCCGTTTGTTCAAGCAAATCTCTTTATCTTTTGTAGACATATGTTCATTTTGTTCAGTACCGTGTTCGCAGTATCCGATAAGATTTGGATTTGATTAATTGTCTCGTGATGTATTTTTATTGATACATTATGTCTGTATTTTTAATGCAATTTATTTTTATCTACAGCAGCAACTTATTATGCATTAACGTACCTAAATATTTTAAGTATGGCAATATATTCGTTTTGGATGTCATGTTCCGTTTTTAATGTCCAAGAAATAATCTGATTAATGTTCGATATTAGCTTACAATTTATGGTAAACGCCGGTATCAAGCAGGTGTAGCTTTAGACAATGTAGTATGCAGTAAAATCTAATAGCAACCATACCTATTACTCCCGGGAACTATTAATAGTAAAACCAACTACTTATTAACGCGTTGATGTTGATACCTACATTACCCAATTTATAAGACGATAGTGAAGTATACTTGCTGGATCAGCATCCTTTGAACTTTAGAAAGTTTCTTTCATTTAAAAAATACGCAACGGAAAATAACATATTTCGGTAGGTACAGCATAACACGCCAACAGAACGTCCATAGACATATAAACTAATTAAAAAAATAATGGCCAGAAGCGATCGACAGTGAACAGTCAGTAGCGTGTGGGATCGTCGTTTATTTGACCCCAAGCGCTAATTAAACGATTTTGATAAACAGAAACACAGACCTCCCAGACATTACCATAACAATTGATGTTAAAGTGTCTCCTTGCTTCCAAAGATGGTTCAGAATGTTTACTAGAGAAGTGTTATTTTATGTTTTGGGGCGTCATAATCATAAGACAATGCACTACATTGCGTTGTCTTCAAATGAAAATTCGTTTGAAAACTGATCAGTTTTAGCACACGAAAGTGTACTAAAACTGATCAGTTATAGGTTACTGCTCTGTTTAGTCTGGTAAGTTAGTTTTATGTTAATTTATACGTTATGTACTACAGCTGAAATAGAGTCCAGTTCTGTTTAAATTCAAATCAACTTTTTTTAGAGTGCAGTGGTGGCCCAGTGGTAACGACCGCATATTACGAGTTGTAGGTCGTAGGTTCGAACCCTGACAGTCGCTTCACTTTGTGTAAATTGTTTCATCACTACTGCTCTTAAAACGGTGAAGGAAAACATCGTGACGAAACCGGCATGTCCTAGAACCAAAAATTCGAAGACATTGTAACATCTACCAACCCGCATTGGGCCCGCTTGGTGGATTATGGCCCACTCCCTCTGATAGAGGAGGCCTGTGTCCCAGCAGTGGGAACATTGTAAGCTGATTATGCTATGCTTATGCTTATGCAATTTTATATTTACCATTTTCTTTACTGAATTAAAACAGTCATTGTCTATAAACAAAGTGGAAGTATACAAACAAAACAGCAGTTGATACTTTGTCCGATCCTTATCGAGATTAATGGCGTTACTTTCGAAACGGTATCGAGATAATCCCAATCCAATTTCGATTCAAGTACAGCCCTACAGTGGAGAGGGCCAATCAAAAATTATTATATGCGACAGATGTCTTTGTAATTGTTATAGAGATATTTTTGGTTGATGCTGGATTTCTATTCGATTTTAGTCTAGTGTTATGATCATCATCATCATCATCATCATCATCCAAAATATGATACGTTTTAGTTGTTATGAAAGTTTCCAATCAGTAAATCTGGTTCGGAAAATCGGCCATAATGGCTGCAAAACCGGTACTTTGAACAGATATGCAAATTAATTACTATACGGAAATATCAATTATATTATTAAATGTCGTTTAACCTATACTGCCAGGCGGTTCCAGGAATGGTAGGATTACCCTAATGTATAAAATTTAATTATAGTTAGGCGTTTATTTTGTGAGTAGGTATGTAGATTAATAAACAAATGAACGCTTTGTCCTCCTTTTCAAAGATTCATTTCAACGACGCGATCTATAAAAATGTAGTTCGTAAATCAATTATATTACAGTTTTACTAAAAACGTGCCTGTTGAATTAATGGTTATACAATCAATTCTAACCCTAAAATACTCATACCAACAAAAAATTCACGTGCTCCGCTAAATAACGAACACTGATACCAAAGACCGTTGCGTGTTCGCGACACTTCAAGCCTACATTGCATTAATTAATTTGAAGTTTTCCATGTCCCAAACTTCCAGCACAGTATAATAATGTTACAGTATTTTATATTCATAGAAAACGGCCGAAACGACGTGCTTCGAAATCTCAGTATGTACCAGTACGCAACAGTTCCGAGTGCGCGGCAGTTACGCACGGACGGACGCGTATTTATCTACCGAGCGGCCGTAGGTCAAGGTCAAGGTCACTGCCCAGATAAACTACTGTAGCTCCGTTATGCTGTGCTTCCAGTGTTAATTGCGCTTTTGACTGCTGTTACCGCCACTTCCTGGATACGTCGTAACGACGTACTATTTGATTACCTTGGGGCTCCTGTGGTCTTAAATTATGGGTTGTTAAACAAATTTGATGGTATGATATTGCAGTTGGTCATCAATTCCTTTGAAAAGCTTGCAAATTACTTACGTGTTCGTGGTTAATAATCTGCTAACTCATGTCAACTGACATTTACATTTCAGTTACTCACAGTTCTAAGTACCTCTGTGGTTTCCATTGATTAAAAACATGGCACATACTAAATAAATCATCCAGATACCATATTTTCGCAATTCAACTCAGAATGTTTCGTTATCGGCACTTCCACACGTTAATAAGAAATTACACGCATACAAGAACATGAAGGAACAAATGCTACATCGTCAATCCCCCCGTGCGTCATTTTATCGAGGACGGTGGGAGGCGTGCGGGCGGTAAATCATACGGCGTCATCCAATCTGCATCGGAGGGGCGCCTTAAGTGCCGGCGGCTGCGGAGGGTTGAGGTACGTTACTGCTATCATGTCCCCGATACCGTTAGGTACGTTGTATTTTTTAATTTTGTTATGCATGATGTGTGAATCTGTGGGACTGTAAAGCTATTTGACTTAATTTTTCACGCCGGTATTCCGAAGAGGCTTCCAGTTAATGATTTTATTGTAAGGTACAACACACCATAATAAAACCCGTCGAATTTGGAAAAAAACTTAAATTGAACTGTACAAAACATCTCATCATGACCTTCAATATGGAGGACCCAAGACTTGGATTTCAAACCTTCCTGAATAAAAGTTTAGTACAGTAATTCTACCTATGCAATAATTTTAGCTATGTCTTATAAGCGCGCACTGACTACGATTTTAAACGGCACACATCCGCGTAATCTATGGCCACCATTAGCAGGCTTGAAATAAGGTTGAAAATTTAATATAATATTTGTGTTGCCGAGATGTGACTACGCTGCGAATGTGCATTTATTTTCAGGGTTTTCTTTAGATTATTCAGAATAAGACACAATAAATTAAATAATTGCCCGGTTAAAGTTTTTAAAAAATGCTAATTCTATTAAATTCTTAAAAAAAGAGAATGTCGTTATCGCTGAAAATACAGAGATGTTCGACGCCAAAGTTTATTTTTGTGGAGCAACTTCCAAGTTTTTTATTGGGAATATCTAACCATTTTTTGCTATTCTATTCGGTTAAAATTTTTCTTTAAACCCTTCTCTGTCCACTGTATTTTATACCGCGCCTTAAGAATGTTTTAATTATAATGTCAAAAACAAAACTGCTTTTTCAGCCATGTCCAACAGTCTTACTACCCGCATTAGCTTTAAAAATTACCCACCCCAGTATCATACCAGTACGCGTCAGGCGACAGGTGTTGCAGTGACTGGCTTTCGTCGCAAGCACTCTATTTTTTTTCCCCGAGACCCATTATCCGTACTTCCGGATGCGTTGTCTATTACCCGAGAAACAAAATAAATGTGCCGAGCCAGAGACAATGTGTACTTTACTCGGCGATAGTATTGCTTAATGGAACCAGCAGGTGCTCCGATAAAATGGTGAATATTAAACTATTAATGAAGAAAGGAATCGTTGTGTTTTATCACCTGTTAAAAAATGTATGCTATCGGAAACAGCTAATCTTACCTCATTTCGCGTTCAAATAGGTAACGCAAAATGAGGGAAGTTATGACAGTACACGTAAGTTATTTAGCATAATCAACCTGTAATGTTCCCACTGCTGGGACACAGGCCTCCTCTCGGTGAAAGAGAGTGGGCTGTAATCCACCACGCGGTACCAGTCCGGGTTGGTGGATGTCATATGTCTTCGAATGTTCGGTTCTAGGACATGCCGGTTTCCTTACGATGTTTTCCTTCACCGTTTTGAGAGCAGTGGTGATTAAATAATTTACACAAAGTAAAGTGCCTGTCTGGTTTCCGTTACCACTGGGCCACCACTGCTCACGTAAGTTTTTACTATGTACAAAAAACCTACCGAAAGTTCAAAATAATTACTAAACCAATCGCTTTGTTGAATTTGTAAGCTTACGAAACAATATTTTATTTGTGTCCCAGTCGGCCAGCCAGCGCCACCACGTAATATTACCCTCAACTTATTAAAGCCTCTTGAATTTTGTGTAAAGTTTGCAATAATAATCGATGGCGGGAAGTTACCAACTTTTGTATTAACTGAACAATACCAATAAAATACAAGTGACGCTAAATCGCAATGTGGAAGTTGAGCGGCGGTCAAAACTTATGACGAAATGATGGCCCACACTGAATATTTCACGGTAAGTTCCTCCTTTGTTATATTTTAGTTTCTACATTATCTTAAAGTAAGTCTTGTATTCACTAAAACGGACTTTCATCAGGAATAAAAAATATAGAAGAGATAAGTAAAAACGAAAATTAAACTCGGGAGTAATTACGTCGTAGCGAAGTCGTAGACGGTTCGTAGCGCTGTAGCGCTCGCGTAGCACGTCTACGAAATGTTCAAAACGACGTAAAAAAAACTATTCTGTCAGCACTTTATTGGACAGATACACGTACAAACTGTGTTTAATTTAAACAAAATGTATCAACAGAAACAATTTACAAACTAATTAACAGAAGTTAGAGCAACGTGCACAATCACAAAACAACGTATTTTATGACTTCAAACCTACGTGCTTTACCTTAACACATAAATATGATGAAATTATATCAAAACCTGCAGAAACACACATCCGTGAATAATACTGAACCCATTTAAATATCAACTTCATAATTTACAATACAGACTCGCTGGTCAACAATAAAGTGTAAAAATAGCGAGGCTATCACTCGTGGACCAACAATTATCAAGTGAATAATTTAATTAAAAAGTTGCGAGTCAACGCTAGCGCGACAACGGACCACGACAGCGATAAATAAAATTATTTCCCGAGCAGCGGGAGTAAAAAAAAAATGCAAAAATCTGGAACCGCATGCAGTTCGCTAGTTCTGCGTGGAATGGAAACAGCGTCGGTTGTTGTTTGCGGTTTATACTGCACCGAAACTGCTGCAATGGAAGTGGTTCAGCAACGAATGGAAAGATTCAATGTAAATACAGACATTGTGATTTCTATTTATTTGTTTGCGAAAATATGGCTTCTGCGTTCGAAAGAAGCTTGTTGTTGGTGCCTGTCGATTTTAATGGAAGGCGTTCTATCAGTGCACAGGAAATGAATATAATAAAGCACGACCGATGGTGATACATTCATAATAATAATTCTCCTGCCCTTATCCCAATTTCATGGGGTTGGAGTAACATGTCTTTTTCTTCCATACTTCTCTATTAGTCGCATTATTGTGTTTAATTTGACTAATTTCGACTTATAGCTTACTGTTACTGTACTGTGTTGTTTTTACTTTCAGCTTTCAGGCAGCTAATAGATAAAACGCTAGTGACGCGCTCCCTAAAATAGGATTTAACTTAATTTTTAGGGTTCCTTACCGAAAGGGTAAAACGGGGCCCCATTACTAAGACTCCGCTGTCTGTCCGTCTGTCACCAGGCTGTATCTCATGAACCGTGATAGTTAGACAGTTGAAATTTTCACACATGATGTATTTCTGTTGCTATAACAACAAATACTAAAAACAGAATAAAATAAATATTTAAAGGGGGCTCCTATACAACAAACGTGATTTTTTTGCTCGATATTGATAACGGCAACAGGTAGACGCTTGAAATATTCACAGAATATTTAGTTATATTCACTTTAAAAATAAATAATTAAATTGAAATAAAACAAATATTTAAGGGATCCCATACAACAAGCGTGATTTTTTGCCGTGCGCCAGTCCGAGTCGCACTTGGCCGGTTTTTAGAAATTATGAAAATAACATCAACCCACATTGGAGTTGGAACTAGACTCTAAGTCTACCTATAACGACGGCATAAACAGCTTAATTTGCCGCGGAAAAACGCAAAAGACTTTTATTTCGTTAGAGTAAATGGCGGCAAAACGAAATCGCCGTATTCGCTTCCTAGGAACGCTACGTAACACCCATAAAGGTTGTAACTGGGCGCAGAGCGACCGCAGCCGTATCCTGCGCCGAGACAGCAGCTGTAGGCGACAAAAGGCGCAATTAATAGTAAACAAGCGTACAACGGAACGGGGCGGTAAGTAAAGTCCGCGTCCATTAGCAAACCGAGTAAAAAACACTTTAAACGCCCTACACAAAACAGCACAACAATTTCGCGGCAATCTCCGCCAAGCTACGCGTTAACGGGTCTGATTTAAACTTTATTTTTTCGCAACATACACAAATAGAAACCTGGAAATAAATATTCTATGCGGTTCGTCTAACGCGCTCACTGTGTTGCTATAACTTGATTTCGCGCCCTGGTCTGCTGTCCGCAATCGACGGCACCTAAATTGAAAAGTTAGGATAGCTGTCTGAAAAACTTTGTGTGTATAAATAGATAGAAACTTTCATTGGTTCATGTTTTAATTTGAAAGATCATAATTATTATGATTTATAAAGTGAGAATTGTTTGCGCCGTTAAAATTTTAAAAGAGCATTTCAGAGTACAGTGTAACCCTCTTAGCAGTCTGCTTCTGTTATATAATTTTAAAAGCCTTCTGCATAGCATTTTATGCTGAGATAAAAGTGTTGTACCGATAAGTATAAAATAAGAGTTAAGAGCGCGGCAGGCGTCCCTGACGCCCCGCATGCCAGACATAATTTATTTGTCGACTCTGTGGACCTCTAACATAATATTCTTCCACCGTGCCTGTCAATTTTTAATGGATATTACAATTTACCTTCTTCCAATAAATCATCAGGGTAAAAGAAAGTACAGTACGCTCCGCTCTGGCGTTGTTACTACATACAATGTCCATTTTTGCTGCGAGCGGAGTCCATAATTCAGAACATGTCCTAAGCGCAAGAAGGATAAAAAGTAAGGGTCAGGAATATTAAAGTGGTAAGACTGCCTCGCACATTTTTCGCTCGTTTTTTTCGGGGTGCATTACAAATGAAAACCTAAAAAAAACGCTATTATACTAACTTCCCCATTCCATACTAACTTCAGCCAGCAGTGAAACATATGATCATTTAACATTTATTTTAAAAAAAACTAGCTGTTCTCATCCGGCGTCGCCCGGATAATTTTCATGTCTCTATCTCTAGTGTAAAAATACCAACTTTTCCAATGAATTTTCCAAAAAAAAATCTGTCCTACAAACATTGCCCTGACAATTACAAACACAACAAAAAAGAATTAGCCAAATAAGTGCAACCGTTCTGAAGTGTTGCGCTTACACACATTCGGCAATTTATTTTTATAGAAGATAAGCTTATTATTGTAAACTAAAATTAAAACCCTAACACTTTAGTTTCTGGATGATACAAATTACAATGGACATCCCTAAAGCCCACCTTCACAGACAATTATAAGTTAATTCTCATTATCTTCAGATACAATAATACAACACGTAGGCCAACATAATCCTAGTTCTATTCAAAGGTATAAACTTATCACGTCTGGCAACAACTACAACAAGATTATCGGGAGCAATAATCCCGAATTTACATTTCATGCGAGTTGAATTTAAATGCATATAGCCTTTTATAACGTTTACTTAATGTTATATAAAATTACGAACGACCATTTAGAGCTGTTAAACTGATTTACGTTACTTTATAATTATTCATTCTATAAAAATTCTACGTTTAAAATCGTAAAGCTTGGCTTGGCGTGCGGTGGGTTTAATTCATCATGTAAAATGCATTCATGTAAAAAATTTCTTCATAGAATTGCGTGTCTATCATCATAGTCATATTCGTCGTGTGTTTATTATCCATTACTGTATTACATTTTATTATCCGTTCTGTAAATCAAACAGGTAATAAACTGGCTTGTAACTTTCATAGTGTCAAATGTAATACGTAGGTACTTACGTGCTTAAGTAATTATACTTTTATGTTTTACATTTCTATATTTAGTACAAATTGTTGGAGCAAAAGTATGTTACAGTACCTACGACATAACTTTTATGTAGCATAAATTTGAAAATTTGCATTCATTCATTTCAATTTTACGAATGTATTTAGTTGTTTGACTTTACAAGTTATTGCGTTTGCGTAAAGATCATTTTCACCTAAATCAGTAATAAAGATGGCGAACTCAGTTCGGATGGTGATCGGTATTACGAATTTTGCCGATGCTACATCTAAGTTGTGTCGTACTGTACCAGGTTAATAGAATATTAGGAACCTTAAACATTGTTAGTTTTATAAAATTGAACCTGATTTTTTAATTCAGTCTAACCTAGGTATTAAAACAGCCAAAATAGCATCATTTAGTATGTGTAAGCTGACGAAGGTACACGTGCCAAAATAGCCCCGAACAAAAGTAACATTAAAATATCTGGCAACACCGTGATTTTAGCGGGATCGGCGGCGCGGTCCATCAGACACATTTTTAGTGACCTGACAAGGGTTACTGGACATCATTCGGTACAATTTACGAAAATAAAATATATAGGGAGGTAGATCGATCGTATCGGGCGTCGGCGAGCGCACAACGTTATTCCATTACGTGGGGTGGGAGCAGAATATCAAATGAGAGTTGACCCTTATATCTCGTGACTCGTCACTGGCCGCTATAAGATAATTGGACGATGGACATTATTATTTACTGTGGGATTCACTCGCAAATATGACTGGTTAATTGGCGGCAGTACGGGCTTTATTTGTTGGAAATTGTATAAACGTGGTATAATTGTTGCACGTTCTTGGGTGAATTGTTCTATAACACAAGCTCAAATACAGCCGAACCCGAATACTATCCGAGTACAGTCGAAAAAATGTATCTGTTTGCAATCAACCAGTAATTATTTAGACACATCTGTTCTGTTTTACTTGAAAGACGCGCTTAGGCCTAAGCACGACATTCAAAACTATTTGACAGTCCACTGTCCAGTATAAAAAAAATACCCCGAGTAAAACGAAACAGATGTGCCTTAATACTTAAATACTGGTTTGATAATAATGTATCAAATCTTAACTGAATTCTAGCTTAGTGTTTACAGAACAAATCACCCAAGAACGTGCAACAATATACTACGTTTATACAATTTCCAACAAATAGTCGCCAAACGCTATCGGGACAAAAATTTTGTTTTCTACTCTACAGTTTCCCAAAGCCTCATTGTAGTATATTTCTGAGTGTAGTCCCATCATTGTTTGTCGGGCTGAGGTAAAGGAGACCAAATAATTGGGAGTAGACTTAACTAGTAACTTAGATGTAGCATCGGCAAAATCCGTAAAACCGATCACCATCCGAACTGAGTGCACCTTCAAAATCACCAGTCTTTGTTACTACTATACAAGGTGTTAAATAAATAACCCACAACCTCTTAAGGGGTCATTTTACTCATCATTATGAACAACTTTTACTATGGCACCAAACCTGAAATCGCGAAAAAAAAATCAGCTGACCAGTACATTTATCTACGAGTACATCAAACTCGTCAAAATGTAGGGAGCAGCTGATTTTTTTTTCGCGATTCCAGGTTTGGTCCCATAGTAAAAGTTGTTCATAATGATGAGTACAATGACCCCTTAAGAGGTTGTGGGTTATTTATTTTACACCTTGTATACGACAATTATCTTTATGCAAACACAATTACTTGTAAAGTCATAATAACCAAATACATTCGTAAAATTTAAATGAATGAGTATGCTACATAACAATAATATATAATAATATATGTTTAACCTGTGCTCTTACAACGTAGGTAGGGGAGGGGAGGGGAGGGTTAGGCAGGGGATTTCAGCAGCGACATTGACATTGGGTGGTCTATTCTTAGCTCTGTACCTCTCAAAAACGTTTTTTTTTACCAAAAAGCATTAACCTTTTTAAATATAGTAGTCCGAGTTTTTAACCCTGTGATTTAAATTTTTCCTTCTACAGTAGCCCTTGCCCAGTGTGGGCGAAACGCCACTAAGCAACCAATGTTCCAAATAATTAGGAAAAAGAACTGTGTAAACGGAGACCTTTTACTTTTTAAAATTAGTTCATGTTAGGTTATTAAGAGCTATTTTTCTAAAAGAGGCTTTAAATAGCCAAGTTTTATGACAGGCCCATTGCTCAGCGAAATCTATTAAGAAATATTACCCGTGTACAGTCTGAAAAAAATGTGTCTGTTTTTTGTCAAAATATAATCGAACATACCTCTTCGGCTCGCGCCAATGATCAAAAGAATATGACTGTCTCATCTCCATCCCTTTTCCACATTAAATAGATCGTATAACACCATCTCGTTTGGGACATGACCCCGCATCTTAACGATTCACTTCTGCCAAAGTAACCGCAGACAAGACTCAGTTGATCGGGTGGGAATAAATCTAACCGCTCACTCCAAGTCACTGAGCGAAATCTTGAATGTCCAATCGGAAGTCCTATTGCGCCTAAAGCCGTTTTTACTGCGTTTATGATTACGATACTTCAACTTAATGAGCGCCATAATCGTTTAATTAAAGGCGTTGAAAGCATTAAGTACCTTAATGCTTTTCACGGGAGGGTAATAACTTACGAATGATTAAATTCTGAAGTCGACGAAGTGTTTTGACTGCACCTTTCATAACAAAGGCACGTCGATATTTTTACACCATCATAAACGAAGTTTTGAGCGGAGGAACAGTTTAACGTTTTACACAAAAACTGCCTAATACAAAATGAAGTCTGGACTTGCTTCTAATTTAGCTCAGCTAACAATAATGGGTAGCGTTTTATCACTATTGGTGTCTTAGCATTTATCCGCAGCGGCTGGCCGTAAGCCTGGATCACTAGAGACGCAGGTGTGCAAGACTCCGTCCAGTTGAAACTGATAATTTTGCTCTACTCTGCGCTCTATACAGACGAGTTTAGCTAAATTTCGCTAGAAAGGGTCGGAGGGTAGATGTTAACTCAAGTTTAAGCACTTGACAAATTGGGAATTTCGCAATTCAATAGAACAGTTCGATTGCCTCTTTTGTAGGGAAATGATTTTTGGAATATGTAACATTTATTTCGTAGTTGCAGTTACGCTGGTACAACAAACAAAGCTTGATTGACATAACACGCGAATTGCATCTTGATATCGCAGTCATATCATAAACATGTGCATATTTCAACATATTCCAGCATTTCGCTTGCATATTCAATCTGATGTACGCAATGCTGTTACAAAAATTGTCCGTAGGCGATTTTTGATCCTAGACCATGTCCAGTTTTATTTTGTAGTATTTTTATGCCTGGATGTCGAAACCGCAACATAGTCATACCAAACTTCCCATGCTAATAACCCTTACATTTTTTTATGGAAAAAAAACAACGTTCCAAATGAATAAAAACTCAACTTAATCGCCGTTTTACATTTCCAAATCACTGCACATTTAAAACCACAGAAAATTCCATCGGAAAATCAGTTCAGTTTATGAGGAGGGCCGTGAACGGTTGCCTTTGTGTGTGTAGATTGATAAATGCGCGGAAGCACTCGGCGCCTAATGAATGGGGTGTGGCACGCACGCTGCATGCCATTGCAGTATCTGCAATCCCTGCTAACTGCACTGCCATAGCGCTACACGGAGATATTTACGATTTTCGCGCTAACGCAACCACAAACACTGTTGCAGGTGAAGAAAGGGTTAAGTGCTGGTCTTTAGTTATAAACTTGAAAGGTTTTTTACTAGACTCCTGTTATTACTACAATAAAAGGACAATTTCTACTTTTTATTCGTTTAATTAGTGCTTTTCAGGAACTTCTTCCTTTGATCCGCGAGTAAAAGCATTGAAAATATTCTTGAATTTCATGATCATGAAAGCGCATGCAGAGTCTGTAAAAAAACTAAAATATGAATTGATTAAACCATAGGAAAGAAATTGTCTGAACTTAAATTATGTACTTATAATGTGAAGAATATGATATATGGAAAATGAGCTCAAATCGTTCAGTTACAAAACTTTACTACATGAATGAAATGTTTTAGAAATGGGACGTGAATAAAACGAAAAGGAACGAGACCGTCCACTAACATCTGTTTTAAATATAAACGTTAAAACAATCAGCACAGAAACGAGGCATCCCTTGATACCTCGGACATTAAAACGAAAAGCAATTTCGCGAGGAGAACACTTGTACCTCGCTCCCATTCGACCAGACAGCCAGGCGATTCATTTCCCTGATGGCCAGCCATTACAACGGTCAAGATGGATGGATAACAAACCAGCAATTACACTATAAACACAACGACAATCGAATGTTTTCACTAATTGAAAAAGCCACACATGGATCGATTCATTTGAGAGCACTATATGAAATGAAAGTTGGACATGGCGTGGCGTGACGCGACATCTGATATATTAACTCCATTGACTTTACGAGCGGTGGTGACGTTTATTAATCTACTAGGTCACCTCCAAGCTTATGCGTTTGCGAGTATTAATCGAGGACTTTACCGGACGCATTATGCAAACAATTGACACAGTTCAATCCAAAACAGTTTTTAATATTCAATTCAAGAAATAGCTTTTTATTAATGGTTCACTTAAAGAAGCCAGAAGTAGCTGCTATTAAATGTGGGGAAAACACAAAGACCCCAGAAAATAATGAAGACTAATTTCAAAAGACCGTCATGAAAAACGAGAAAGACAACAATAAAAGAGTTATAAAACGCTCACGAGTGAGTAAAACTAAAACGATAATGGAGGAATTAGCGAGTTCGCGTCACTTGGCAAAGAATCCTAATCATAATAACTCAAGATCGTATCGCGAGTAGAAGGCGATGAACAAAAGGCTGCGGAGCAACAATGGCGCCCAACGCGGGGCCGAGAGGCGCGCTAACAAATTACCAGCCCGCAGATAACTAAGCAATATTAAATCATAGTAATTTGTGGTTGCAAGACGCAGCCCCTTTTTCGACAAGATATTTCGCCAGGCCCAAGAAAGGGCTAAAATATTTTGTACTTTTTCTTTCGCTGATCGGTAGCAGATAAGAGAAACTTTTCCCAATTCTGATAAAGCAATGAGTAGCTTAATCGTAGGTCTGACATAAAAGACGTATTCAAATCAGTCAAAACATAACATCCGGTGGTAGTTCGCAACTCAGCGTGAAACTGCAATTTCGTCGCTCATAAAACAGGAAACTGGCGGCGTCGGGCGGGTTTCAGTGCAATCGTATCTTTTCACTCGGCTCCTTCGGCGGCGCATTAGCAATTCTAACCATCGCAATAGTTGCTCGGAAATTGTAATATTTAGTCTTAATAAAGCCATTCGTAACGTTGAATATCCGGAACAGACGTGAGCGGCACCGTGGTTCGCCCGGGGCGGGCTGGAGCTACTGGCGCAGCGCGAATTTACACTAAAGCTTTATTCACTAAAATGTTGCTGTGCTTTTTCATACAACGCAGTATATAAAGTCGGATGTTTATCTGTTAATTATACACGTTTCAACTGCAAACAGCATCGTGTTTGTTGATTAATGTTTTCAGTTTCTGCATGACTTGAAAGCTAAAAGCTCAATGTGTAGGACAACAATGACAATCTCAGTAAATTTTTATCCGAATATTTTTTTTGTTAATTGAAGCGGAACAGATGAAAACGAATATTCAAAATTCTAACCGCTATAAATTTCGCACACGAGCGATTCTGAAACGGTCTGCGGCTATTGTATTGTATGGTGCGGCAACAGGATATAGTTTATTAATGAACCGATAGCGAGCAATATGAGGCACGGAACGCATTCGATAAATTTACCGAATATAGCCCCGCGCACAATGGATACTTTGCCAGTGGGACGGTGCCATATGCAATCTTTTAAAATATTGTAAAAGCGAAATCCCGTGCCAAAATGTGTTAATTCAGCACACGGCACGAATGCCTCCTGATATTGTGCGAAAAATTTAACGTGGGAAGTCCATATATACAGCATTAAATTAAGCTTACATCAGGACTTGAGTGGGGTCCAGTTTTAAAAATAACACAGGCAAGCTTTCAGACACCTATTAGGATCAAGCACGATGTCAAAACGAGAACCAGGAAAGAGAAAAGGAAGCCTTAGTGGTTTTCATTTACTTCCAGAAACAACTAATACTCAAAAAATAAAACAAGAATTTTGTATTTTCCTCAACAAAGATTCTCAAAACAGTACTTACGTAGATCCCTGATTTATTTTATGTACATTTGAAAATAATGCATTTTACCAATATTAACTTCTGCTATATGTAAAATACGCATAAACGACACCTTTCGGAGGGTGCACGAACTACAAAGCAAGCTCGAAACTTACGTCCCTGCCTAGTTTCCATCGAAACCTACACGCTGAAATTCAAAATAGCGCCATCTATCCAAATATGTGGCATTCCGTTGGTAAACTGTAGCGCCATCTAGTTTGAGACCAACGCGTCGCATCTGACGGTTCTAAGAACCCAGTTCATTCGTCATCCCACAGGAACATGTACGGGTTGTCGTAAAGTCGCCAATAGAGGGCAGTAGAATGTAAGTTTCAAAACGGTTGTGATGTGCATTGTGTAGGATGAAACTTAAATATTTCATTCCAAAATTATTTACTTCATTCTTAATTAGTTGTAGTCTAGGTACTTACGGGTGTGGTTTCAGCCTCCATTGTAGGATGGTTTCGGGCTGGAACTAAATGTCTGAAACAGAGAAAATAATCCAATCACTATAAATCACATATCGCGAGACGGTCGATGTGAATGCCAATGACCTTTGCGGGAAAACTCATAATTCTTACTCCGTCTACTTTTTTAGACGAATAGCTTACACTATGAAGAATTACGGAAAGGACTTTCCTATTATTGGGTAGTTTGAGTGCTTATAAATCACTCTTATTCAGAAAAAAAAAATTCTCGCCATAAAAGATTGAATAGCACGGCCTTGGCTGCTCTTAATTCGTTGGATGATAACTACATTATGTTTTTACGATGATCAAATTAGGATATACTCTGAAGAAAACAACTATTCCCACAGTCACCAAATCTAGGAAACTTTGAACCCGCTAAAAGTGATTTGGAGGTATGCAAAACTTATATAACTTATTTAGCACGCTAAACCTTTTCCACCGTTTAAGTCTATTGTACCTAATAGTAAAATTATTCTATACTTACTAATAATAAAGCTGAACAGTTTGAATGTGTTTTTGGTTGTTTGATCTCTGGAACTACCAGTCGGATTTGAAAAAATATTTTTGCATTTGATAGCCCAATTCTTGAGGAAGGCTAAGGCTACTAACATCACGCTAGGACGCTTAGGAGCTGATCAAAAAGAAAAGTTCAGAATGGTAAGCGAAAACGAAGTAACAGTGCGAGCGGGCGATACGATGCGACGGGGTGCGTCGGAGGGACAAGAAATTTCACGAGGACGAAGTCGCGGGCAGAAATTAGTTTATGTATATATATCGGTGAGTACTGAATAAAAATAAGTTTTCAGCAAGGCTAGGTCATCCCTCTTTCATTGGAGCTCAAAAGGCAACAAAGGGATGATGTCAAGATGAATACTTAGCAGCATCCAGTAATGCAGTCAGCAGTAATGGGTTAGCTAGGAATAGTGATTTTGGCATTATAATGTTAAGGCCCCGTTTTAAAAGCACGTTCAACAGTGTACGTTTCCGAGCTGGTAATATGATTATGAACGCAATACGAATCGTATACTTACAAAAGAATTTTATAATAATTCTTGTGTATAAATAACTGAAAGAATTAATTCCTCTAATCTTAAAGCCACGCATGTATTGTAGAGGCATACTTAACGAAATTAACTACAAACCGCGACTTGACGCACATAAATTACCTTGCCGTGGCAAATCTGTGCATAGGTAGCTCTTAACCTTCAAGAAACCCCATGACCTCTAACTGGCAACCCCGAAACCACGAGCCATAGGTAACGCGTTACGAACTTACGACCCCGTACACAAATCTAGAATTAAATTAGTATCGACTTGTTTCTACCATCATTTATAATGGTAGCAGATTACTTTTATGTGCCTTAATGGATTTACCAACGTTTGTTACTAACAAGAATAAAGTTTAAAAAACTGTAACCCGACTACGGAAAAATAAAATTGATCTGAAAAGTTCAAAATATTTATTTAGTTAAACAATAATGACATAGGTATATACATATTTGTAATGTGCTCGTCAAGACCTTTCTTTTAATACCAAACATGTCATGATTATCTCAATTTAATTTTTTTCGAAGTCAGAAATTTACGTGTTAAGTCCACCATATTCAATTTAGGTAGAATTTATATAGCCTATGTCACCCGGACCATTATTTCGAATCTACTGATACCTCATTCATGAAAATCGGTTCATTAATTTAGGCGCTACGGTGGAACACACGTAAATACATACTTATATACATACATAAATAAATAATAAATAAATATCCTTGGACATTTCACACAACGCCATCTAGTCCCAAGCTAAGCAACCTAATGCTTGTGTTATGGTAACGAGATGGCTGATAAACTACTTATACCTATACATTTTTTTTTGTAAATACATACATATTATAGATAGAAAAACACCCAGACTCGGAACAAATACTTGTAGGTCGTACAAATATTTGTTCCGTGCGGGAATCGAACCCGCGACATGCTGCGCAGCAGTCAATCACTCAACCACTGCGACAACCAATGTCGTCGAACACACACAAGTACACAAGTAGACTGCTAAAATCATAACCCTTCCTTTTGGTTTTGCCGTAGTGGGGTAAAAATACATACTTATATACATACTTACATACATACATACATAGACTGCTAAATCATAACGCTTCCTTTTGGCTTTGCCGTAGTCGGGTAAAAATAGAGGATTATTTTGTAATTTTCTTAGTTTTTAACATTATTGGAGGGTTTGAGTCGGATCTCCTCGGTTTACTTAAGTGTGGCTGAGGACTAGAAGTAAACTCGCTGACCTTGAAAAAATAAATATTTTAGAGAAGGGTAGGTAAGCAGTTTTGTTTATCAAGTATTTTTTTCCTGTTGAAATTGTACTTAGTGGTAATAAGAAGTCTTATGTTACCGCCATCTCTACATCTCTTCTCTGAGTGCTTCGATCAATAATAGCACTGCTGCTATTATTGATCGAAGTCTGAGTCATACAGTTTACAAGTGACATTAATTTCTCATGTGAAGTAAAAAATAAATGTACCTACTGCATTCTTGATTAGAAAACCAAATATTGTCAAAAGTTAATGTTTCAACAGTCAACATCATTTCTGTAGTATGACAGTTCCTTCGCCTCGACTGACCAACATTTTCTCCTCTCAAATATGTCGCAAGCACTTAAGCAGATCCCAAGTGCCAAACCGCCTCAGGAGACTAATATATCGTAAAATATACGTTACGTAGCTCTAACGAAATACAAGTACGTAGTAATAAATTACCAGCTCGCTAACCCACACCAACCCTTTTCAGTTACTCCATTCCTGTCTTACGGGTAACGATAAGAGGATAACTGGATAGTCTTGGAACTAGTGATTTTCCTAAGACGAAAAATATTATGTTATGGACTCTCGATGTCTATGTTTAGTTCCTGCTTACGAGTATTATCAAATTGGCCAAGTTATTAGAGACTGGAGGGAATTATTTAATGTGGTAATTTGTGGGGGTATTTTTTTGAGTTAGAAGTTTGCTTCTAGGCCTTAGACAATTTAGAATGTATGCATAATCAGCCTATAATGTTCCCACTGCTGGGACACAGGCCTCCTCTACGTGAGAGGGACTGGGCCGTAATCCACCACTGCGGGCCCACTGCGGGTTGGCAGATGTCACATGTCTTCGAATTTTAGGTTCTAGGACATGCCGGTTTCCTCACGATGTTTTCCTTCACCGTTTTGAGAGCAGTGGTGATGAAATAATTTACACAAAGTAAAGCGCCTGTCTGGGTTCGAACCAACGACGGCTACGACCTACATACAACTCGTAAGTCGCGGTCGTTATCACTGGCCCACCATTGCAAGATGTTTTGATATCTTTTGTTATTTTACTGGAAATAGACACAACCATATGCTTAAACGCTGCTGCTCTCAAAACTGTGAAGCAAAACATCGTGAGGAAACCGGCATGTCCTAGAACCAAAAATTGGAAGGCATGTGACATCCACCAACCCGCACTGTGCCCGCGTAGCGTATTATGGCCCAATCCCTTTTACAGAGAGGACGCCTGTGTCCCAGCAGTGGGAACATTATAGGCTGATTATGCTATATGCTTAAAGCTAGCTTTTGACTCCTTTTGAGAATAAACAAACCAAGAGGTATGTTTCGAACATTCCAAAACTTAAATGTTCCACGACCTTCGGCGTCAAGATTTGAATCAGGTCAAGAGTTTAAGTGTGTTGACACATTACGCGTATCTGTTAAGTGCCAATCTAGTATGTAAGCATGTACCTATTTATAGCACATTAATTACTGAAGCGAAAGGAAAAGCCAAGACAATTAGGAGACTGTTTTGTATTGACATGACTGTGATAACCTGTGAGTATAATTACGGCATAATGATGGAGACGAATGATAATTAATTGTAGCAAATCAGTAAGTGCCAAGCCAACATCATCGGATAGACATTATTGGATACTTTTAGATAAGCGTAAGAAGTCTACCTGATTGCTTAGCAGCACTAAAACAGCAGCTGCTTGCTGTACAAACAAACTGTAGGAGACAGTGTGTATGCCTTGTTTAGAGGCCTGCATTGTCCTCCCATACCTATTAACGCTGTTTTAAAATATTGTAAAAGACAATTATTTTTAAAAGTATAGGTAACCGTGGAGTTTTTTAACTGTATCAGTTCAGTTGGCTAGCTTAACTTTGAATCGTACACTGAGTTTATTTATTAATTTATTTAGATTTAGCAAAGTTTCTGCATACTACATAGTGTACACTAAATTACAGGAAGCATCATAAGATATGGAACTAAATGTATATAGGTAAATACAGCATTTTCTTATTATTATCCGCTAGGTGTACAATCTTAAAGTAGAGCAGTTAAATTTTATTTGTATAAAAGTTAAACGCAGTGAGCCAACTTTTTTTCAGGCGTCATTACTTATTAGGATTCGATGAACTCGTTTGTTCTACATTCTTGAGGATGGGAATTTGAGAAATATCAAGGATATTTTTACAGATTTTGGCTGATTAATTACCCACTCCTGTTTATTTTTTTAAGTTTTATTCTTATTACATCTGGTGGCGTTTGGTGTCCCGCAAAGTGTTAAAACTCAACGTGAGGCAATACGGTACCTGGTGGCGAAAACATTTTTTATTTAACAGCAAAAAGCCGTCCCTTATTTACAAAACAAAAAGAAAACTCCATCAAAACCCAATTTCCGATACCTAAAAATCTCCTTAACTGAACGAGGTTGAAACTCCAAGTAAATACCAGGAACGCACAATATTCCCATCAAGCAAACAAAGTTAAACCATATTATGAACGGATGCCGGCTTAATAAGCTCTCATAGTAAGTAATTTTGTTAAAACCTATTGTATTACGTTAACTTTGCTACAATGCAGTACAATGGAGGTGAATGGGGGTATTATGCGTTAATACTGCGCCGCCCCTGATTAATTTTGAGCACTGAGAGGCAAAATTGCGCTTGTTGCGACGGTTTGAAAGATGAGTTTTAGACACATGCAAGACTTTTCCGAAGTTTACAAAAAACACGTTTCCGTTTAGCATACCCATGTCAGAAGCCAGAGAGTCCGACAAGTTCTCCAACATAAACAGAATTAATACTTCAAAAATCGTAATATAGGCAAAAATTAAGTCATCCATATACACTTATTTTTATCATCATTTAGAAAAGTAAGTACATTATGCCTGGGAAAATTCACTACTAGTTCACTGTCACTAATAAATCTGCAATAGGTACTAGAGGAGTAGGTACTAGGAGTATCACAGTTGCCATTGTATGGCAGCTATCACACCGTCATTCAGTCCGTCGCCAACTCACCACCCAATACTTATCAAGCATACAGGATGAAATTTAAAACATGTTCCAAATCGAAATGGGAGATTGTACTCATCATTATGAACAACTTTTACTATGGGACCAAACCTGAAATCGCGGAAAAAAAAATCAGCTGTTCAGTACATTTTTATCTACATTAAACTCGTCAAAAACTTTTTTACAAAAAAAAAACCGACTTCCAAAAAAAACACCACAAACTGAAAAATAACTTTAATTTCGGAAGTCGGTGTCTTTGGATCTGTATTTTAGTTTTTTGCCACCGACTTCCGAAATTAAAGTTATTTTTCAGTTTGTAGTGTTTTTTTTGGAAGTCGGTTTTTTTTTTGTAAAAAAGTTTTTATTTTTCACTTTTTAGTGGTTCAGTTTGTAATTTATCTAAGTTACAATAACCCAATGTCAACTGCTCATCACGTTTTACAAAATATTGCTTTTCCCGATGCAGGGACGTTAATTGTTGAGGAGTTCTCCTAGTAAGAACCAGGAGAACTGGAGCTCATGGTGAAGTCACCATTACCATTATGCATTTTGACGAGCATAAACCATATTAAAGTAATCGAATCGCAACCTGTGATATACTTAGATATAATTGAGTATTTCCGATGGCCCTCTGTGGTCTTCATCATCAGTTCCAGTTCACCGAATGGTATTTTCCGAGAGCAAATGCACGAGTTACTATAAAAAATACCGAAATCGATATAGGTGTGCCAATAAAATTTGAGGGTTTCCCTCGATTTCCATGGGATCCCATCATCAGATCCTGACTTGATGATCATGGGACCACTTGGGAAGTATACCCTTTCGAACAAAAAAAGAAAAATCCAAATCGGTCCAGCCATTTTCGAGTAATCGGGGAACATACATAAAAAAAAAAAAAAAAAAAAAAAATAAAAAAAAAAAAAAAAAAAAAGGTTCCGACGAATTGAGAACCTCCTCCTTTTGGAAGTCGGTTAAAAATGTACTGAACGGGTGATTTTTTTTTCGCGATTTCAGGTTTGGTCCCATAGTAAAAGTTATTCATAATGATGAGTACAATCTCCCATTTCGATTTGGAACATGTTTTAAATTTCACCCGTATAAGTTTTTAAACTGTCATGGCCACTAACATTATTACCTATCAAGCATGAACATAATACCCCTGCGCTGTTTAGTGTTACATTTGATTTTGCTGGTATTACTTCCCAGGAAGAGCTCCTTCACAAATATACTTCTACTACGAATTATTGATACTATACTTGAAGTTGTAGTCGTGCTTAGTAAAATACAATCAGTATCTTACCGCATGTGATTAGAGTAGAATCTTAACCAGGCTAGACAGATGAGTAACTGTATTAAAACTCATTCTACTAAGCTAACTTTGTTACAACGCAGTACAATAGAGGTGAATAAGGCTATTATGCGATAATTCAGCGTTGCTCCTGAATTTCCGACTTATTTTCAGAATATTCCTTTAAAGTAGCGGGCTGCTTATGGGGCTTGTAATTCACTTTTCAGTTATCTCACCTTTGTAAAAGTACTTTCTAGTTCCATACCAAATTCCAACCAACATTTCAATCCGTCACTCAAAACTTTTAGAAAAATATTTTCACTTCCTGTTACACACTTCCGTCCCTTTTCAAGAAATCACTCCCACAGATTGCAGGAAAGTGAGAGGAAAGATGTTGCACATCAATAAAACAGAGAAGCATACTCGTAATCTATGACTTTCACCAATTTATTAGAAATTTTTTCTAGGGTCAATAACTATGGAGTAAAGGTATATTGTTCAATTAATATCTTAACTAATGTAATAGTACTAAACTAACACTTATGTATCTCATTATAAGCGAACTACTATTTGTTAAGTTCTTATGAGAAAGAAAGTTCTTTAAACCGAAACAATATTGGTTGGAGCAACTCAAGTATTAAACGTCTTTTAAATGGTAACTATCTTACAGTAGTACCCAAGTAATATGGCTTATCGATGTACCTGCGCAGAAGTTGAATTTTCAAAGCGCGGGAAATGCTATTGACCAATCGGAACGCTCCACGCTTTTTCTTGTACCGCTATTGGTCAGTAACTGCCGCCATGTTAGCGCGCACCGCTTGATAGCCGCCATACTTGCGAGTGAGACGGAACTAACAGCTGCAGTGTATTATGAACCTTATAGTAGTGACCTAAGGTTGATTGTAAGTTTTAAGCATTGTCGTTAATCTTCGGGGCCATACTTTCTTTTCTGTGCGAACGAAGATTCACGACGCGCCTTATCAGTTGAGTACTACTGTAACTCAACACTTCTTATCATAGCAAATATGACAAAGTTACTTTTCCATAACCCGATTGAGCCAGAGACATCCTTGTGGCCTAAAATTCTGGGTAATGGGTGATGGGTGGGTGATTCTGTGTGGTGGGTGGGTATAAGGTCTCTATTTTCCTCTACCATTTTCGTCCAGTAACATCACGGTTTCACTCAAAAATTCCGAAGATGTGGTATTTTTCGGACCACAAGAAAATTCGAATATCTTGAAATTCAAGCTATGAATAGCAATTTGTTTCTTCTTCTAAAATATTTAAACCTAATTACCTCATTGAATATCACTGACTATTGCGTCCGTGATTTATTCGAAACTCTACTGATTGACGAAAATCTTTTCATTCTATGCAGAATTTACTCCAACTCTTAATAATATAATACGTTATAGACACATTTTTCATCTAAAAGTGCTATCTATTTAGACTCAACTATTTCAAAATTCACTCGAGAGATCTAAATTGAAAACTTTGATTAAGTAATCAGCATGAAAAGCAATAACGCAAACCTATTTAAGTATGCTCAGCACAGCTACTCGTCATCCAAACCTGTCACTCAGGGTGACAAGCTCTCGTCCCGGAACATGCGACGTCTGTATACCCAGTATATTAACATGGCGACTCTACACAAACTTCATTAGCGAACCAACTTTGTCGTATGTCCGCAGGCAAGCTTCGAAATAACTAGATCGATCGGACTATTCGCAAGTTAGTTCTAAATGTAAAAAGTCTAAAGTTTGTGGGAACCCACAGCTGGCTTGCGATATACTGTGTTCTGAGAGTACGGTGCGCGAATATGTACGTGGGCTGGTTTTGGCTGTGAAAGATAATACAGCTTTGCTAAGATTTTCAACAAACTACAGACCTACTAGAATTCCCAGTATGAGTCAAAGCAGAGGACAGAGAATGATGTCTCGTGAAAAGAACCAATAGTTTATAGTATTGCGTGTCTAATTTCAGACTAAGCAAAGACCCTCAAAAGACCGTTTCAGACACCAATCTACATGGGCCTCACATGATGATCTGACCAAGGTTATGTTAAAAGTGACTTTGAACCCTGAGTTTGTTTCGCTATTTCTTCTCACGGGTATTCAGATAGGAAATGACGACACCATTTAGGTTATTCTTTATTAGGGTTCCGTACCTCAAAAAGAAAAACGGAACCCCTATAGGAAAACTTCATTGTCCGCCTGTCTTGGCACAGCAAAGTACCTAATGCCTCGACGGATCAAATTTTAAAAAAAACCGGCCAAGTGGGTGTGTGCGAGTATCAAAATATGTCGCATAAATGGCCGTATGTTTTTATAGCGTTGATTTAGAAGCTGGAGTTTTTTAGGAGTCCAAGAGACCATAGACTTACGTATTTGATATTAATTTCAACTTGATACCTCCACGCGTTCCTGAGAAAAAGGGTCTTGACAGACTGACAGACAGACAGACAGACGGACAACGAAGTGATCCTATAAGGGTTCCGTTTTTTTCCTTTTAAGGTACGGAACCCTAAAAATCACAAATATTTTAAGACATTTTTTAATATTACATATTCGTACATTCATCCTCATTAAAGCTTTTCGAAAAAAGAATGACGTACCTACCTGGCAAAATAATTCTAGGCAGTTCGCTCTAGGCTGGCAAATCTACGATTAAAATACCCTAAATCTATTTAAAAATCAAACTAACACTCAGTCTGATGTGAATGACGTAAAACTAGACGAGAATGTTTACATAGACGATTTATACGTCTGTTTCCTTGCGGGGAGGTAAAATATATCGTGTTGAAGTACTTACGCGAATAATTAAAACGAACATTTGGAAGCAAATAAATTGCATTAATGGAGAAACGGGGCAGGGCAGGCAGTTACATCACAACTTTCTCTGAACCTAATCGATACAGCAAAATTATATGTACATAAATTACTATGCTAAGTACTTCATCCAGGTAAAAAAAATCATAAGTGGTGTTGGTCCAGGACATGGTTTATCAGTAGATATATCAGATGTCATTCATATCCGTTCAGCTGTTAAAGCGTAACTGAGTAGCAAACATCAAAACTATTCCATTTATTTACAAGAAGCAGAATCGGTGCGGTTTAAAAGAAAATGTAGTGGCAAACATTTTAAAGATTGCTTATATGGTTTGGTTAATCTTGAGAGCATGAATGAAATACGACTAAGAAAAGGCATTTACAAGACAGATGCGAGTGGATACGCCAGGAGGGGTTATAGTGAAAGGTCAGGTGCATAGTACTCGCAACCGGCGTGTGTGTATCACCAGATTTGTACGTAAACGAGGCAAAACGAGTACCTATGTAAGGATCGTAGCAGGTGGCGTTCTGTAGTTTCTGCCTACCTCTGGGAAGCAGGCGTGAGTTTATGTATGTATGTAAGTAGAATCTATATCGTAAAACCTAAGGACTCGCTCGATATTTTTATCTAGACACCACGGAAATAACAAGACACGCGCTCTATAAATACTTAGTTCCTGATCAGTTTAAATTAATATTACGTAGACGGGAAGCAAGCAATAATGGAGCAAAGCGAAATGAACTCTACTGACCTTGATATAAAGGTTGAAACAGAGGTTGGTAGACCATAGTACCTTGGACTGATTACGCTGTTATTTGAAAATTGATCTCATTACCATCGGCCTGTGTGGTCGGACCACACCACAGTTCTCATAATTAAATTACTTCTGGCAACTAAAAAGCCGTCGAATGTTTATTACGAACCTTTGAATTATTTAATAAAGAAGCTGTCCACACTCGCAGGTGTAAGAACAAGCATTATAGGTACCTACCTATTATTAAAGTAATAACAGTCTGCTGATATCAGTAGTAGGTCGAAATGTCACAGGGTCGACCATTCGCCATTTATTGGGCACGGTTCCAATCCTAGGCTGAGATTTTTTCTATACAAGTACCGTCATTCACACAAGCTCAAGTAATACTCCGGCCAACGGAACTCTCGTTCTACAATTCAGTTTGCAACATTGCTTGGAGCCTAAAAAAATAAAAGCATTGCTTAGTTTTAATTTGATTGCCTCAATAGCCTTGTTTGCAAGCGCGATAGGTCCTGGGTTCGATTCCCTGGTCTGGCAAATTATTACTGGCTTTTTTATAAGGAATTCAGTTGCAGCCTATAGACGGGATTTGTGCCCGATTGTAATATGTGCAATAGACTTGTGTGTGAATGTGGGAGTGCTAAGTGCTAGCGTTTCACGTTATCAAGTTTGGTCCCACAGTAAAAGTTGTTCATAATAATGAGTAAAATCCGCTTAAGAGCTTGTGCGTTGTTTAAATCATATCTTGTATATCTCGTCTTTATTTTCCGCGATTTCGGAATTCAAAACCACGAGCAAGGAAACTGGCTTAAATCTACTGCGCGATTAAGCTCCGTTCTTGTCGGGAACATTGGTGTTAAACGACCAAATCTCAGCGCGGTGGCGAAACAACGGTCTTAAACGGGGTAAGTCTAGAATCACAGCGTTAACTATTAAATTGTACTTGATACGACTAGCTCAATGAAGCGAATTACTTAATGTTTTAAGCTTTGAGAATGGATGAGACAGGGTTTAAAGAGCTCATGTTGTAGCTTTCTTGTTTCTATCAAACGTGGAAATGCTTTTCCTGCAACTAAACTCGGGAAATAAAATTTGGTCCTTCGAGCCGGGTAAAGGAAAAAAATGGAATACGGTCTTGCTCAGACGCTGGGTCCATTGCCCGTATTCATGTTTTACCTATAAATACGAGCTTACATATAAATGTTGCATATATTACCCGCAAAGCTAAAAGATCCCTGATACGCTTCAAAGCTCGCTTCGAATACAAGATTTTATAGAATACGAATACGCAAAGGATAAACAAACCAGTAACATAAAAGCTACAATAATAATTTTATTACTTTAAACAAAATCAACACATGATTTTAATAGTTAGTCGTTATTTAAACAGTTAGTAATAGCTTTTAAAATACAATACTTATTCCCTAATAATCTAGCATTCGAGCTAAGTTAGTTGCAACCTGGTTCTAGTGACCACAAAGAATTTCAATGAAGCTCTTAAATTAAAGTAAATTAAAGCAGGAGAATTAATTACTTTCTTTTGTAGTATTATATTAACGTGGTTGCAAACGTGCTAAGAAATAGTGATTTATTAAATTTTAGATGTGTAAGTCTAGGCAGAATCATAAATACAAAAGTTTTTCTACGGTTTGCAACAAGATTTTGCTCGAGAGGTATTATACAATTTTAATAAGGCACGTAAATAGAAATTGGTGATCACAGTAGGTACAACAATAGGGCTAAAGCTATTTCCTAGGAAAGCGGTTCCGTCTTATTATAACGACCGTCATAAAAATCTGTCATTTTTACCTGAATTTGACATTAATGTGTCAAAAAGCGCTCTACATTTGGACAGCTGTTAATGTGTGACCGGTGCTTTAGCGTCTAGTCCTTCTGATATATCACTTTTTACCCAAGAACAGCAATTTCTAAACGAAGAGTAACGTGTTTATTTTGCCAACGGCATTCACTCAATTTTCATCGCTATACGTACAATTTGAGGATCGAAATAAAAGGATCAATTTTATCGTCGAACCGTTTTTAGTCTGATAGTATACGAAACCTCAACGAACAAACAAACACAGACACACCTATCCAAACGTTGTGTTAATGATTCAATGACGAACAATTCTCAGAACGTACCATATTGAGATTATCTCAACAAACCTCACGCAAGGCCATAAGATAAACTTTCCCATTTTAGCCGTATGCATTGCATTAGTCATCATAATGCATCAATAATGCAGGCCTGTTAGTGGTCTATTTATATGCGATAAAGAAACGGAACGAGGAACTTCGTTCGCCATTGCATTGTTTGTAAGACAATGCGTTCTGCTATCGAAATAACCGCACAACGACTGGAGAAAAGTGCATAGACTTTTTATTTTGCGATTGACCAACTTTATGGGGTAAGAAAGAACGGTAAGAAGCAAGGCGTCTGATGATGTGCCTCACTAATAAAATCATCATAATCTTAGGAATCCTTACATAATTCAGACTTATTTTTTTGAATTTCGATGAATTTGTTGAATTTGGCACACAGGTTAGGACATACGATACTTTTTACCCCATGGCATTATTTTCGACGCGAGCGAAACCACAGCCAAACCCAATTAAGAATAAAAGTGCGCTTATAACTCGAGACACAGCGAGGAGTAGTTTTCTAATTAAAGTACCTACATGATTTTTTTGTTTTAATTCATAGATCTAAATTTGTAACTTTGTAAGTACCTATTATGTGTTCTGGTCAGTTGTTATCTGTATAAGTCCACACTAACTGATCCGGGGAAGCGGCCAGTACAAGGTAAGTTAGACCTATTTCTAGCGGGCACTACCACGGCCACATTTAAGTAGATTTAATAGAATTCACGAATTACATGTCATTGTTAGGTAAATAAGAAGGAGCTCGAGGCTAAGTAATAACAGCCGCACGGGTCGCCCCATCAGTTAAGCTACGCTTGCCGGGATTGGTCCGTGGATGGTTGACCATCTTTTCATGCCGAGACTGCTGACGGCTGTCTTTCGTGGATCAGTCGTTACGGTCCCGAAAGTCTGACAACCAGTCTTACCAAGGGTTATCGTATTACCCAGTAACTGGGTTGTGGACGTCAGATAGGCAGTCGCTCCATGTAAAATACTGATATTCAGCTAGACTGGAAGCCGACCCCAACATAGTTAAATAAATAAATAAAATAAAATAAATAAATTCTTTATTGCCATAACAAAAGGTGCACAAGTAAATTAAAGCCCTGACTCCTGTGCTAGGGAGCAACACCTGTGTTACAGGAGCCAGTGTCTTCTCACAATCAGTTGGTAGGTTATGGATTGGAGTTGGGAAAAGGCTAAGCAGATTTTTTGTTAAGTAATTAATTATTATGTTCTGCCAAGATCTTTCTCAATGTTAGGTCAGCTTCCAGTCGAGATTTGGGTTAAAATCAGTATTCTACTCGAAGACTTAGGCACATAAAACGTTGACATAATTTTAATTAACAGCAAGCGATAGTGTTTGGCACTAATTAATTCAGAAATGAAATAAAGAGAACCGATTGCAAT
This sequence comes from Cosmia trapezina, assembly GCA_905163495.3. Lineage (NCBI taxonomy): Eukaryota > Metazoa > Arthropoda > Insecta > Lepidoptera > Noctuidae > Cosmia > Cosmia trapezina. Next base: position 21,357,535 of record LR991034.1, read on the forward strand.
TAAGTAATACATCGATATTACGTCATCAGTAGTATTCGGGCAGTATTTTTATCCAATTAGTTATTACAAGTTATGGGAGAAGATAATATAATAACCAAGATTTAATCTGCCTAGCCTTTTCCCAACTATGTTGGGGTCGGCTTCCATTCTAACCTGATGCAGCTGAATACCAGTATTTTATATGGAGCAACTGCCTATCTGACCTCCACAAACCAGTAACTGGGTAATACGATACCCCTTGGTAAGACTGGTTGTCAGACTTTCGGGCTTCTGACGACCCGTAACGACTGTCAAAGATCCACGAAATACAGCCGGGACCAAACGGCTTAACGTGCTTTCCGAGGCACGGAGAAGTCTCGATATGTAAAGATGGTCACCCATCCACTGACCAACCCCAATCGACCCGTGCGGCTGTTATTAGTTAGCCACGAGCTCCTCTATAATAACCAACATTGTAACTTACTAAATTCCATCACGGAATATTTTTTGGAACTTGGTTACCAGGTAAAGGTTCTTTAGGTTATCTAAGGTCAATAGAATATTTAAAATACGCTTCCTAAGGTTATGCGTGCAGACAGATTTAACGTAGGTAATCTGTCTTTTACTATATGACTTTAATATAGTGTACAATGCGTGCCACGAAAGATGAGACTTGAGGAGCGCAGTATCGCGCCTCCCACGCTCTTTCCACCGCCCGATTAAGCCCGGTCCATGTATATAGAAATGCTACTTCGTTACGTCCCCTCAGGCGGAGACGATAGAGTCATTTCCAGGCGTTAAACACACGTAAATGCTAATTCCGCGTAAATGCTACTGAATACTAGCATTTATGTGTGTTTAACGCCTGGAAATGCGCTAACTCTAGGTATTCGTCTCCGCCCGAGGGGACGTACCTACTGAATTAGCATTTCTATATACGCGACCGGTCCCTTCCCGTCTCAGACCTCATGGCTCATACCGCTAAAGGGACCTATAGGAAATCAGAATAGTCAGAATCAGATAATTATAATCTACTGCGCAAGTCAAACTACGTGGTGTGTCAAGTCTCATCTTTCGTGGCACGCATTGTACTTAGGTACGTCGATCATCAATAAAATTGTATTTTTCTTTTCTTCACCTTCTAGTGAACATAGCGAAACGCAGAGAACCTGAGTTTTTATACAGTAAGTACCTACGTAACAGGCTTGGTATGTACGAACAAAATTATGTTAACAATGGATTTAGAACCGTTCAGTTCACTTCGATGGGACTCTGGAACTACTTAAATCATAATTTGAATTTATATGCTCACTATAGCTGTTGCCCGCGGCTTCGCCCGTGTGGATGGCAATACTTCCCTATTTGAATCGGATTTTGTTCACAATTTTATGGGTTTTAATTTTTTTTGCGCGAACAGACATTCAATTTTATTTATTTAAGTAAGTATAGATTATCATAAAAGTGTAGTCAGTTTTTTTTTGGCAAGCTATAATAATCAGTGCATTATTTCCAACAACTTATAATGTAAGTTTTCATTCCGCAAAAAAGCATATTTATAACAAAACTACGTTCACAGATAACACAACACACACACACTTATACACACACACACACACATACACATACATACATTACACACACACACATACACATACATACATTACACACACACACACACATACACAACAAACAACACATACATTACATACATACATACATACATTATTAAGTAAGTACACTGTACATTTCGGAACGCAGCCGAACGCGTATCTCCTGTCAGTGTCAACCCTTTAAATAAAAGGCTATAAATTCATCTCATAAGTAGGGCGGCGCAGTCTAATCGACCTCTAAAGAAACGCGGGCACCAATGGCATGAATGGCTTGATTCGTCGTATAAATGGCTATTGCCATGTGTTTTACTAAACATGCAATTTTATTCGTTATCAGCATTACATAATAGGTACCTTTGAATCGATTATCGATACTTATTGATTGTAAACGATAAAAACAATGGTTTGCTGTTGTTATTGTTATTTGAAAGTAGGTTAAAAGAGTTCACTTTTAAGCGGAAAATGGCGAGTTCGATAGAGATAAAACGATGGTTTATTATCTTTAGACAGAAATGCAGTACCTACACTGAAAAAAAGAAATAGCTGAACCAGTTTTGCTAGTTGGAAAATTCTCTAATAGGTACCAAAGTTTTGTTTCAATTAGCAGAACTAATGTAGCTGCAAGTCCCAAACTAGGTATGCTAATCGTTGTCTATTTATCAGTAGTCAAAATGTTAGCTAATGGTTATCAAAACGAACTAGTCAAACTGAGTTAGTTGCAAGAACAAACTATTTGATAGCCTGTAACCTGACACTTTGACTTGTATTCAATAGAATGTTTATTTAAAAAGTGTCAATCACTTATCTATATATATCGAAATAGAATACATTAATTTATAACTAAATCTATTTATTTGTTTGTAGCAATTTTTTTATCAAATATTAAATCTTAGTTTATTTATTACTAGATAAGTCAAATGTATAAAATATCAGTCAAACTTTGAGACTTATTACAAAACTGTTTAGCAATTTGTAGTCCAAATGTTGTTAATTATAACAATACGAATTTGTTTATTGATAATAAAGCTCATTGTCTGTTTTCCCGCGCTTCTCGTCAGTGTTGGCGTCGATTTGGTCGGTTCATGTTCAAACTTGTACGTTTCCGTTTCTCGCGGGCGGCGCGCGGCGGTCGCCATTCTGTGCGTTTTTATTAACAAAAATAGTTTGTTCTCGTCTCGAACTGTACCTACGTGTTGACATTATCATCTATTGTGTGCATGGATTACGTATATGTAAAAAAACTTTGTAAAAGTGTTATGGAAAACCTCGAAAACGAGGAAATTCCAGTGGACCCCATGGCCGACTACATGCGCTCGTGGGGCCTGGAAATGTACATAAACATGTTTAAAGGTATGTGATTGTTTGATTTTAATTTAGATAACCAGCTTTCTGTTAGTCTCATGAGTGGTCGAACACTCATCAAACGTTTGATGAGATCGGAGTAGGTACCTATCGCAGAGGGCTGCTGGTTCAGATGTCGCGAAGGCGAAGGGGAGCGGCAGCCCCCTGCCTCCGCCCGGACTGCCTGTTTACAAGAATCCAAATGTTTTCCAATTAAAATATAATCCACTTACTTACCCTTTCTGTCAGGACCTAACCTCCCTTATTACGAAATTAGCCCAGATTATCCCCTAAGATGACCCACTGACCCATTGACCTTCTCTACCAGAAGCTCTTCTCAATTGGAATTTTGGTTAGATGCATCATACAAAATTCATAAGTATGGAATTGTGATCATTATTCCTATTACCTACTGGTGGTTGGTGGTGAAGGTATAATCCAATAGGAAATACCTATTGGATTTCAGTTATTCCAGTGTTGATGTCGACACCTGCAATTTAAAACATTGTAACTCATTTTTCACTACTTTTCAGGATAGTGATTTAAACATTCAACATATTCTCACTTTGTTAGTAAACAACATATTAGTCATACAGCAAAATAGTATAATAATACCTTTTTACTTATATTTACAAAATTTGAAGACGCTAGGACTTTATAGGAACAAAGTGAGAATATGTTGAATGTTTAAATCGCTATCCTGAAAAGTAGTGAAAAATGAGTTACAATGTTTTAAATTGCAGGTGTCGATGTTACTATTGGGCTTGCAGTAAATGGTGATTTTCATGACTGCATGACTTCCAATATCATATTTACACCATGCTTAGGTATTTTTAATTAACTTGAGATTGGTATTTCTTTGTTTTTTTTTTACACAGGCAGTGTCAAAGAACTGCTAAAGTAATTCGGTTTATATGTTACAAGAAATTAAACCTCCCTTTTATTCTTCTGCAGAACATTCTATTGATGCAGAAACACTGCAGATGTTGTCGGAGGATGACATTAAAGAATTAATTCCTCTGATAGGTCATCGAGCAAGGTTAATTACTCAATTGAAAACATTAAAAGATATAACATCATCAGAAACTGTAAGAAAGTTTTAATTTAAGTAGATTCTTTAATTAATTTATTATATTTATTTAATTTAAATTAATCATAATTTACTGGCTGTTTAAGTGGACAAAATGAAATGGACTAATATGGATAGCTTCCATGCTTGACTGGATGCTAAAGAAAAAAAAGAAGGTCCTATCAATATTGCATCACTTTTTCATCTAACAATATAACCCCCTAATCTTTGCTAAATGTGGCATCAAGATCTATTAAGGGTATTTCATGCTCTGTCTACCCCGTATTGGGATATTGGCATGACTTAATGTATGTACAATTTAAATTGGTTTACATTTCAGCATAGCATGCAAGAGTCAACTACGCATGATGTGCTATTGATGAACAGCCTGCCAATCCTCACAGATGCTAGCATAAATATTACTGAGGATCTACCAGAATCAAACAATGAGGAACAAGAAAATTCTAAAAATGAACCACCCAACTTGAATACAAATGTAAGCAATTTTGCTGTTTATTTCACATTTACTATTTACATTCATGGTTTCCAGGTCATGCATTGTATTTTTATTACGCAGAGTGTCAGAACCCCTTACTATCTTACACCTTTTAATCTATACATATAATAATATTATATGAAATATGATGACTCTCAACATCCATCAAATTTTAATCATATCATAATATTCATTCAATATTTATTTATTTTCCTTTTTTAGGGTTCCGTACCCAAAGGGTAAAAACGGAAATGTCGGTCGCCAGGCTGTATCTCATGAACTGTGATAGTTAGATAGGTGAAATTTTCACAGATGATGTATCTATTTCTATTGCCGCTATAACAGCAAATACTAAAAAATTTAATAAATTAAATATTTAAGGTGGCTCCCATACAACAAACGTGGTGATTTTGTCGTTTTTATAGATAATGGTACGGAACCCCTCGTGCGCGAGTCCGACTCGCACTTGACCGGTTTTTTATAATTTGTCTAATCATTGGATAACTCAGATGTTGTTTATTTTTCAGGAAGTGTACAACATTTTGAGCTCATGTAATGAAGGAAAAGGTCTACTACTCCGCTATCAAGAAAGTGGGTTGCTGAATAACGCGGCAAGAAGAAAACTATGTAACATAATCATATCCGATGAACTAAAAGACAACCCCAATAAAAAAGTCTCCAGTGCAAGATTTTATACGCTGGCATTTGAAATAAACCACGTCTTTAAAAAAGAAAGTTCTGCGGTGTATTTTACACCATTTAAATCCTTCAACCCACGTCAGAAAATTTCGGCTCAAGGTAAATTACTGGATTGTTATCGACAGAAGAGACGCGATTATTTAAAATCAGGTGTCATTGTTTCTGAGAAACTTGTCTCAGCATCAACATCATCCTCAAGTACTTCGGATTCACCCCGGCCCAATACAAACACACAAGAGGCTATTAACTTTTTGGAAAATAAGGGTGATGATATTCAAGAAAAAGTTTTATGGCTTAAAAACTGTATGGACCCATGGTCAACTGTGCAGTTGTATTGGGAAATCACAGCCAAGCAGAGACTGAGCCTCTTGACCGATACTGGCATTTCAATTGACAATTACTTTCAAGAATTCAAGGCTCTTAATCTACCAGGGGGTCTATATTTGGTATGTATATACTATTCTGTCTTTTAATGCATTTTTATCCAACTATGGTGAAGCAAAAAGGGTATTGATATTGAGTGGTTTATATGTATGTATGTTGTTTGTTTTTAATGTCTTTTTGCAAACTAATCTACATCATGTACACTAATATATAAGAGTAAATGAATGAATTAATTTAACTAATTTTCTTTTCTGTCATTTACCTACTATGTATTTTGTTTTTCAGTTACTGGATGACTTCAAAATTTTGTTCCCGGATACTGACAACAAATTAAACAATAATTGGAATTTAATCAAACCTAAAGTTATTGAATATGCACAGAAAAAGGGAGATAAGGCATTGAAGGACCTATTAAGTGACTGCAATGGTAATTTATTTATAACTAGCTGCCCGTCGCGACTTCGTTCGCGTGGTTCCCTACCGCTGCTTGATACCTACCATTACCCTACCCTTACCCCACCCCTACACTACCCCTACCCTACCCTACCCCACCCCTACCCCTACCCTACCCTACTCCACCCCTACCCTACCCTACCCTACCCCACCCCTACCCTACCCTACCCCACCCCTACCCCACCCTACCCCACCCCTACCCCTACCCTAGGTTTAACTAGTGTAGGGCTATGAAAGTGGTTGTTTTTTTATTTTTATTATACTTAAGATATGACAAAAATAATACTTTCTATAATAAAAAGCATGATAACTTTTGTACTAAAATAATTAATGATTTTTTATTTTTTAGAGGACAATGAGGATTCAACTGACTTGCGGGCTTTTATGACCATACCTTTTCTAATGAACACAAATACGATTGTAAAATCAAAGAAAGGTAAAGGACATCAATGGCGGCCCTCTAAACAAGAAGTGCTTGATTCTTTCATCACCCATGTGAAAACTGCAGCCGAAATTGATGAATGTATCACAAGAAGGCGAGAAAAACTACAAAAAATAGGATTCAACTTGCAACCATTTATAATGGTCGTAGGAACATTGAAAGAAATTTGTGACAGATACATAATTCTCAACAATGTCAGGTATGAAGTTCCGACTGTACTACAAGCAGTTGATGCATGCTTCAAAATTATGTTTGTTTTGAATGCTGAATACCCGCCAGAATGCAAGCATGTGTGGCAATTCATACAAAAGGCGATGTTCAATCTCGATACCAAATATGACAAAGTGTATACAACTGTTAATACTTTAATAACGGATCTCAACATTCAAGATAAATAATTCTATTTTTTTGATAATGCCCAAGTGTTTTTTGTGTCTAAAAGAAGTTAATAGTCTTTTTAATCTTCTTAAGCACTTCACTTTAGCCCATGAAAGACATAGATTTTCTGTATATCATTGTATAGAAGGCGACTGTACGCGTTCCTTTCATTTGAGAAATACTTTTCGCAAACATTTTTTAAAAGAACACTCTAGCTTAGTGAATAACTCTTCTGCAAACAGTTCAGTGTCTTGTGAATTTACTCAGTCTAATAATTCTAATACATTATCGCCACGAATTGATGAAGCTGATTTAGTTCCTGTAAAGACTTCATTCTCAAATTCTTATATTTCAAATATTGCTAATACTACAACAGATTCTGTGTCATGTTACTCACTAGAAGTTTTTGTATCGTCTCTCTATGCAAATCCATTAATTCCAAGGAATGTAGTTCAAGATATTATAGTTGGGATGACACAATACCTAACTAAAACTTTAGCTCCCAATATAGATACAATTTTCGCAGATATTCTTCAGGCGGCACAAGAAGGCAAAGATATAACTTTTTATAAAGATCGAATTTTAAATAATATAAAGGCTCCGCTTCAGCAACATAACACTGAACATAAAAGACTACAATATTTTGAAACGAAAGGAACTTATATACCTCCAAAACAAATAATAATAGGCCAAAGAAATACTGTGGTAACGAAACGCGGTGTTACTAGGTCGATAACTGTAGAGTGTACACAGCAAATAATTCCACTTCGATTTGTATTACAGAAGTTCTTTTCACTTAATGATGTTATGAAAGAAACGTTAGACTATATTAACAGTTTGGCAAATTCAAGCAATTGCATAAATCATTTTATACAGGGAGCTTTCTGGGTTAATGAAAGTAAACGATTTGCAAAAGACAAGATAGTTTTTCCTTTGTATTTATTTTTTGATGACTACGAAAGTGGAAATGTGTTAGGGAGCCATTCGGGTATACATAAGTTAGGAGCAGTTTACGTATCCGTTGCGTGCCTTCCTCCATATCGAGCTTCTTCCTTAGAAAATATATTTTTAGCTTTACTCTTTCATTCTGCGGACCGAACAGCATTTGGAAACAACGTAATTTTTCAACCACTAATAGAGGAATTATCATTTTTATCAGAAACTGGAATCAATTTGGATGTACCTTCATTTCATGGAAAATTGTATTTTTCTCTAGCTTTGATAATTGGAGATAATCTTGGAATCCATTCAATTATAGGGTTTAATGAAAGTTTCTCATCCAATTACCCTTGTAGAATATGTACTATAAATAAAGAAGATTTAAAAAGAGCATATTTCGAAGATGAAAATTTGCTTAGAAATGTTGAAAATTACAATGAACAATTACTTCAAAACTGTCCAAATAGTACAGGCATAAAGGAAAAATGTGTTTGGCTTCAAGTTAAGGATTTTAGTTTATTTGACCAGGTGGGCGTGGATCTCATGCATGATATTTTAGAGGGAGTAGCTAAATATATTATGTGCTTCCTTATTGTTAAATTTACGCGACGCTTAAAATACTTTTCTATACAGGTTTTAAACGATAGAATAAATAACTTCAATTATGGTCCAGATACTAGTAGTAAACCTTGTCCTTTGAGCATGGAACATATTACAAATGGTGTCATTCGTCTTTCTTCTTCTGAAATGTTAACTTTTATTCGCTATTTTGGATTACTTATTGGCCATTTTGTACCAAACGAAGATCCATATTGGCGCATGTACATAACCTTACGGAAAATCTTAGACATACTAATTTCCCCGTCTGTCACAAAAGATAAGTGTGATGTGTTAAAATTTTTGGTATCTGAACTAAATGAACAATATGTTACATTAAGTAATGAAAAATTAAAACCCAAATTTCATTTTCTGGTTCACTATCACACGATGATGGCTAAATTTGGACCTCTTACTAATATTTGGGCTATGCGATATGAAGCCAAACACAGATTGTCTAAAATTGCTGCTCGAGCTTCATTCAACCGTCGAAACCTTACGTTGACGCTAGCCACTAAACATCAACTACAACTTAATGAAATGTTTGTTAAAGGTTTTTTAAATAATTCTGTGAAAGTTGGACCCACGAAAAGAATTTCTAAGTGTAAACGGGACGACATTATACGTTATTTAAACTTGGATTCAGACCAGTCTCTTACATGTGTTACATGGGCTAAAGTTAAAATGACACTGTATAAACCTGGAACAATTCTACTTTATGATGTACAAAATATAAACGAAGTTAGCTTTATTAAAGTCAAAAATATATTCGCATTTAACGAAGACCAAATTGTATTTGAATGTGTTCTGTTGTTAACAGAAGATTTTGATGAACACTATTATTGCTTTGAGGTAAAAGAACCAGAAAATGAAAAAATAATTTACATTTTGCAGGATAATTTAATTTCTTATATACCAAATCATATAAATATTTCTACTAATGGTAAGAGTTATGTAACACAAAGAGTGTCTTTATAATTAAATTACTTTAGGCTTATCATTTTCAAAGTGAGAATCTGTTTTCAAGTCTGTGTAGAATTCTCTTATGATATTTCGGTACGGGTTTTATAGGGATAGTTTTTCAGCTATCAATCGACACTAAGTCACCCCTTTAAGATAATGTCCTCCTTTTGCTTCTACACGGTAGTTTCTAAATAAACCACAGTAATTTAATTACTTACCAATTATTTTTGTTTATTTAGTTCATATTCCTATTTTGTTCATTTAACTATTATTCATAATATTACCGAGTGACCAGTTGGTTTGGTCAATGATCCTTTAATTTCCTTAAAATTACTTTGGATTATAAGCCAATGCTTGGAAAATTTCCTATCAAGGCGGTTGTAAATCAGAGGTGGAACCACTATCACAAAAAATGTACCAAATAATACAATTTAACTTCATAAAAAATTACGTTTACTGACAATAATATGTCTTATTTTATTTTTTAAATCTTTATATTACAATGACTTTTTCTTTTCTTTTTTTGTGAACGTGGCGCTACCTCCGCACTAAAACCCCTAATATTTGATTTATTATTTCTTTATTTTTTATGACTGCGATATCCCTTAAGCTATAATAATATCTTGCAACGTGATCTTAAGTTATATCTCCCGATATAACTTAAGATCACGTTGATGTTGTTTGTTTATTAGTTTAAGCTTCACTCCTACTGTGATTTTTTTTAAAATATTATTCAACTGAGAAAGCCGATTGCTTTTTTAGGTTAATTCCGTCTTTCATTTGTGAATTTAATATTGTATTGTAATGTAACATGTAAATCATGTTTCTACAATCTTCTAGTCTAGCTAGGGGAATCTATGATAATGGATAAAATACCATACGATGGATACAATACTCAAATAAATAAAGAAGTTTTTAAAAAATAAAAAAATTGTTTTTTATTAATTTTTGCATGTTCCTTGCCATCTTTGTTTTAGGGCAGCTGTTAAACCTGCAACCACGTGTCAGGGCGCCATTTTTCAAAAATATTATTGTGTTTGAATATATATATATTATTATATTTTTAATGGATTTAAACGATTCAATACAAAACAATAATATTTTTGAAAGGTGGCGATTCCGACCTGTGGTTCCGGGTCCTACAGCCGAGCTAGGACCAGCTACTGGTAGCTAAACTATATTAGCAATAAATAAATAAACAATGCAGTTACTTCCACGTAAAGCGATTATCTACTAGTAATCAAACAGTTTAGCAAGAGATAACAACACAATAACGTTATATATAAACGAACTATTCAATCATTTATTAATAAACCATAAGACGTACAGTTATTTAAACACTTCAGTTTTAATTAGCCAAACTAGTTTAGTAACAACGACACTAACTGTGTATCTATAAACTGTCAAACAGTTTTGTATAAATAACAAAACTAAGTTGTCTGCGGTTAGCTTTGAGGGGTTGGTAAATAATAACTCTACTTTTTTTACAAAACTCATTTTAGTTACCAATAGCCCTTAGTTTAGTCGTCACTCGATTTTGGTGGCATGCAGCTAAAATTTTAGCTATTAGCAACAATTCTTTTTTTTCAGTGTATGAACTGTTTTAACTGGCTGATTTGAGACGAAAAAGAGAACGTTTCTAATGTAATAGTTACTACTTATAAACATAAACTCACGCCTTCTCCTCATGGGGGTAGGCGTGGAGGAGCTCGTGGCTCGTGGCTAGAGGAGCTCGTGGCTAAGTTAATAACAGCCGCACGGGTCAATCCATCAGGTTAAGCTGCGCTTGCCGGGGTCGGTCAGTGGATGGGTGACCATCTTTACATACCAAGACTCCTCCGTGCCTCGGAAAGCACGTTAAGCCGTTGGTCCTGGCAGTCATTTGTGGATCTTTGAAGAAGTCGGGTCGTCAGAAGCCCGAAAGTCTGACAACCAGTCTTACCAAGGGGTATCGTATTACCCAGTTACTGGGTTGTGGAGGTCAGATAGGCAGTCGCTCCATGTAAAATACTGGTATTCAGCTGCATCCGGTTAGACTGGAAGCCGACCCCAACGTAGTTGGGAAAAGGCTAGGCAGATTGAATATCTGGTCATAGCCAGTTGCGAGTACTACACACTATATAATAGTTACCAATCTGCTAATGTCATAAAATACCTATTAATAGTAGCAAACAAATATTGTTACACCAATAGAGAACGTGCTGACGACATGTCAACACCAGACATAACTATTTTATTAACTTCGAATTTGTATCTGTGCCAAACGCGGTTTCAATTAGCGCTCTGGCACAAACTGTAACGCTTGTTTCCCGTTAGGCATTATGAGCATAATTTTATGTTCAACAACAAAACAATTTTAATTAATAAGAACCTTGTACTTATGTTTGTAAACTATAAATCTCATTCGTTTCAGGCGCAAGTTCTCACAGAGTATAACATTGCACGTCTTGACGTCAGGAGCAGCAAAAACGTGGTTATAATATTATATAACTAGATTGCAGTGGCGTCGTAAGCAATGAAGACTAACGGTACGGTTACACCAAAACCGATTTTGTCGGCCAATGGCGGACAGAACTGCTCGGACGAGTATCTCGGACGTGCATGTGCACGGTACGGTTACACCAAAACCGATATTGTCGGCCGATGGCGGACAAAACTACTCGGACGTGCATCTACACGGTACGGTTACACCAAAACCGATTTTGTCGGCCGATGGCGGACAGAACTACTCGGACGTGTAACTCGGACGTGCATGTGCACGGTACGGTTACACCAAAACCGATTTTGTCGGCCGATGGCGGACAGAACTACTCGGACGAGTAACTCGGACGTGCATGTGCACGGTACGGTTACACCAAAACCGATTTTGTCGGCCGATGGCGGACAGAACTACTTGGACGAGTAACTCGGACGTGCATCTACACGGTACGGTTACACCAAAACCGATTTTGTCGGCCGATGGCGGACAGACCTACTCGGACGAGTAACTCGGACGTGCATGTGCACGGTACGGTTACACCAAAACCGATTTTGTCGGCCGACACTGTTGTGCAGACATTGGACGTTGCCGGTCTTCTGTAGTTGACTGTGCAGCTTCACAGATTGTAGACGCGTTTTTAAAATGGAAGAATTCGAAGATTATGTATCTTTTACAAAATTCGTACCGCAATTTAATACCGTCCGTTTCGTTCCGGAATTTTTCAATATCCATAGTCGTTTAGGTAGACAACACCAGAAACACAACATAATAAAGACAGAATTATTAAATTAAACTATAAATACACTCAATTTGCGCTTTAAACGCCGCGCCGGCAGACTGGCGAGAAATCCCAACAAGTTCGGATTGATCGGCCGTTTTCGGCCGTCATCGGACGATGGCGGTTGTAGTAGTGTATGCACTTCCTTTCATTTACATACGTTTGATTTGATCGGCCGAGTTTGGGCGAAGATCGGCCGATATCGGTTTAGGTGTACGCGTACCGTTAGTAGCTAGCTCTTCTGTCTAGTAGCTAGGCAAACAATACCTCGCAGGATGCCAGCCAGACATGTCATTAACATCAAGTCTTTAAATGAAACCCATTTATACCACAAGCTATTCTATTCCATCCAAGAACCTTTTTCTAAAAAGGTTCTGTGAAACAAGGTCAATCTTTTCTTGATTCTTTGAGCCATTTTCCTACAGTAAAGTATTATGGATTTGACAGATGGAATGCAAATTTCGCAGAAGCGAAGAATCGTGTGCAATGTCCGTTCACACAGTATTATTGTAAATGATCTGGGGATTTCGTAATGATAGATCGAAAGGCATCGTAGGCGTTATGCTAAGTACTGCCCGCAAGTTGCAACAAACGAGTTGAATTCGTCGACACTTTACATAGTCAGCTTTAAGTTAGTGTGAAATAAATTAATGGGATTCTTCGATAATTTTGTGTTTTTAAAATTGCTATAAAACCATTTGTATATTATATGGTCAAATCATTTGGATTTTCCATTATGTGTTTATGTTGTCTACTGCTGTATTAAACTGAAACTTATTATTAAGTACATAGGCTTGAAATACTTTGATAGAAAAAAATCCAGCATTCGCACCGTCCATTTTCTGTTTTATACGATTATACGTAAACAGGAACTGTTTACGTATAATCGTATATATAAAATATGTTAAGAACTTGCTAAGCAAAAAAATAATTTAAGTATACCATTATGTCATAAATCTACATTCTTCTTCAAATCTACAGGCTTCTTCAATCGTCAAATAACTTTTATTTATGGAATAAATAAAAGTTATTTGACGGGGCGGTTTGACAGCCTTGTTTAGAAAATAATTATATCAAAATGTCATTCTTCAGATAAATGTTATCTGACGCTTGAAAAAAATTAGCCCTAAACGAAGCGCGGTTAAATTCCAGTGCGCGTGAGTCTTCTGTATCGCGCGTCAAACTAGACAGCCATACGCCATTTCACTTACACACCGAGCTAAACGACGCACAGTATACGATTTGCCCAAACTAGAGAGACAAAACTCGATATCAGACTTGAAGGATTTGAAATGAACTAAAGTGATAATTTACACATTATGTTATCATAAGGTAGCAAATAAAATACATTTTTGTTAATTATATAAAATTTATTCAGATTTTAATAGGGATTTTAAATCACTGTAATATTTTAAGTTGCTTTTTTTGGGCAATTTTCTCAACAATGAAATATAGGGGTCGGACGACACTAGCAAATACTTAATTAAATCAAAATTTGTACGGATCCGAGAAGTTTTCAATGTGTGGCCCAGTCTGACTTTGCGGATTTCTTTGTTTTTGGCTTCCGAAGCCTCTTCGGACATTTGTCCTATTGGAATGACAGAATGTCTCATTATCTCAGCACCATGAACCAATATCTTATGCACCGTAGCTGGCATGTTATACCATGGGTATAAGGAGAGATATAAATCTCGCGTGTCTGAGCAGTAAATATTGAATTTGTCCGGGTCAATTTCATAGCCAGACGCTATGGCTGCAAGAACTGTACGGAGACGTGAGAGCAAATTTTCATCGAGTTCGGTGATACGAGCAGTTTCTTTGTACTCGTGAAAAAATGTTCTTGCGGTGTTCCCGTCGTTGCTCGTTCCAAAACCCGGTTTGACTTTGTCTATAATAAGACCGATTTTTTTGAATTTCGCTTTGATTTCCTCCTTCTTATTTTTAAAAATTTCTTTATTTTTCTCTCCCCTGACTTGCCACTGACCTATATTCATTCGGTACGTGATATTTAGCAGGCATTCCATTGTGCGGATGTAAGCATGGAGGCTAGATATCCCAAACCGATACATAGTTTGATTAGGCTCTCTTGCAATTACTGTGGAATTCATCTCTTTGGATGTAGCTTTGCAGATGAAACATGTTTGAGTACACTTATTTTCGGAGAGCACGTTACATACTTTGCCGTCTATCATCGACAAAATCAATTCATGTTTTATAGAGATATTAACTCCATCTATTTGTGCAGAAGTAGGCACCAAATCTCGAATTTGTTTTTCGACGGCTTCACATTCTTGTTTTATCAATGACTCTGTTTCTTTTTTATATAAAAACTTTATAGTTCTGCAGAATCTTGGTGAAGATGGGCGTGGGTTTTCCCATATGATTGTCTTATTGGCATCATCATTATCTCTCACAAGTCTTAGTGGCACCAACGATACCACAAACATATATTCATCTGTATCGTTGGAATTTTCAAATGGCTGCTTGTATAAGCTGTGGCCTGAGGAGCCGTCACATCCCCATTTGTAAAACATTATGTAGTTTGAGCCGTTTACGTCTGGTCTCAATACTTTTCCGAGAATATTTTCACATATTCTTGTTGCGGTATGACTTAAAAGAGCTTGCAGCTCAACCTCAGCGTGTGTGTCGGTCAGAGTGAATTTTTCCACAGAAGGGTAGCTCTGTTCTTTCACTTTTGCTACTTGATCATAGCATGGGTAAAGACGGAATCCTCTTTCTTTTGACTCCTGTTGTATATTCTTATATGTCTGCACAGTGAAATGATTAGAAATAAACAAAGCCAAAGCTTCTTCTGGGGTATAAGGTCGTTGTTCTTTTTTTGCAGTTATTCTTCGCCTAGCTTTTTTATATCCAGTAGCTCGTCTCGGTGAAGCTGTAGAAACTTCCTGAATTAAATTAGCAGCATCACGTTTCCCACTGGCTCGCACACTCAATTGAGTTGCAAATGATAGCTGTTCAACGTCATATTCTTGCAACAAATGTTGAATTTTACGCTTTTTCGTTTTTGTGGAACTATCATCAAAACTCTTTTTCGGTCTGCCAATACTGGAACTTGGTTTTGGGGACTGTTCATGGAACATTGTAAGCACCAATTCTTCATTTAACCATTTTTCGTTGACGTTTAAAAATAAATCCAATCGTCTCTGTTTACGAAGCCATTTAAGACGAATCTTCTCGCATTCCTTTTTCAAAAAGGCCTTTAGGGGCTTCTCCTGATCTTGTGGGAGGATCAAATCAACAAATCTTGACTTGACAAACTTTAAAACTTGGTCTAATCTGCCTTTGGGTGGGGTAGAATGCCAAAAGTCAAATAGCGATTTTCGTCGAATTCTGGCACCTGTATAGAAATACATAAGAAATATTTAGAATCGCAATAAGTCGCATAACCAATTCAAGTTCTTAACAAACTTAAACGATAAGAGAATATTTTAAGAGCTCGATCACGCCTTGACTCGTCTTGACTACCTACTTTAAGACTATGTGAATTTATCTTTTGATGTTTTTTGTTGTTCTATGGAAGGTTTATTTTAAGACAATATAACTAAGTCTTCAAAAATATTTAGGTGGATTAAAATCAATTTATATCTAGATAATTACCTCGAGTTGAAGAATCCATCACTAAAAAGTACTTGAAATAACACAAAACAGAGAAATCCGTGTACAAGCGCCAACGTTTACGGTCGCACTAACCGAACGGGCGGCTACCTGAATTCGACGCGGTGACTTCTCTCATTGTTATCGAGGAGACCGCGGCGCAAAAACTGGTTCTGAATGCATTATCAGTTGTAGGGTTCGTCTAAATATGTAATAATATTAAGAAAACGCTCTGTTTTATAATTATGGTTTGGGGACTTTTGTCTCTCTAGTTTGAGGAAATCGTATACTGTGCGACGCTTCGATGTAGGACCTTCGACAAGATAAGCTCTTGCATTGTAATTAGAATAGTACTAAAAATTGTACAGTTAATAACGTTATGCATGAGCAACTAAACTCAGGGACCGAAACGTTGAATAATACTCGTATACCTACATTCAGGGAAACCAAGGACATGCATTCGTTGATCTGCTTTGTAATTGCTTAATAAAACTGCATAAATGAGGAGTATCAAGCAATTCTAGTGCGAAGTCTAGTTCAACGGCCAATTGAAGGATGCTTCAGGAGATCAAATCCCCGAATGAACCATTTAGGATGACCTCTCTCATCTAATAGTGCAAGTGTGTAAAATAGAATACGTTGTAGTTTTCATTTAGCAGGTATTTAGGAAGTATGTATGAAGAGCATCTCATCTGCCTAGCCTTTTCCCAGATATGTCGGGGTCGGCTTCCAGTCTAACCGAATGCAGCTAAATACCAGTATTTTACATGGAGCGACTGCATAATTGACCTCCACAACCCAGTTACTTGGTATACGATATAAGACTTGGTAAGACTGGTTGTCAGACTTGCGGGCTTCTGACGGCCCTTAACTACTGTCAAAGATCCCGAATGACAGCCGGGACCTAAGCCGTTGGTCCCGGCGTGCTTTCCGAGACACGGAGTGTTCTCGATATGTAAAGATGGACACACATCCACGGACCAACCGCGGCCACAAATCAACCCGTGCGGCAGTTATTACTTAGCCACGTCGAGCACAGTATGAATGAAGATATTGTGTCATAAATTGCTACATTATTAAAAGCCACCTTCGGAGCAATCAGCGAACTCTCGCAGACAGGATTCTAAAGTCTTATAACTAGCGTCTATTTAGCCGAGTTGAAGAGGTCAAGAAGAATGGTAGTAATGCGTCATCGATGGTAATAGTCTTCATTGCAATGTGTTCGTAACCTATCAAAACGATTAAAGTAAGTAAAATATGAGTGAAGGAAGAAATGTTCTAAACAACACACACACAATCAATTACAACTAGATATATTGATGTCAAATAGGAGTGTTCGAGGATGGAGCTCCATATAATGTGCGATTGGAGAGATCTATGAGAGTCCAACGCTGGATTGTTGGTTATAAATGGCCATTAATGCCGAACTATACGCCAATGACCTTGAGTGGTTAGCTTGCGCGTTTTGTGCTGAGCTCACGCAACGCGTCGTACGTCCTGCCAGTAATAGGACTCGCCCATCAAAGAACGCTGTCCCAAATTAGACGCATTATTAATTTATTATACATAAAACAAAAGGCATTTTAGTAAAACACGTATACTAAAAGTTATATAATTAAATTACATTTAAAATGGTGAAGGTTTCATAAAAATACGCCTGACAGTTTTTGCGTGATTCTTAGTTTTTTATCTGCGTTAGACATAACTTTACAAATTAATTACACTATTTAATACATAATCTAAAATATTCACATATTAAGTTATTAAGAAAATGCTCTAATTTAACATATATTTTTTCCAAATTATTAACACTACTCGTTTAGACGTGATCTTCAGTTTAAAATCATCAAAAGTCAGATAGCGTCGCCTTAACTCTGATGTAGGTGCCCAATGTATAGTTTTATTGCATGGAGGCTATTCCAAAACCCGCGGAGCAATTGCGTAACACACTATCAATCGGAATCGGTTTCATTTTGACAGTTCAACAACATTTATTGCGTTATTTACGTTGTCCAGCAGACAAATTTTTCAAAATTTTGAAGCAAATTGCTAATCAATTTGCTATTACGCAATTAGGGTGCTGATCTGGCCATGCAGAGACCCTAAAAATATGTTATGCATATGAATATTTTAAGTACCTATTATGCGTTTTATTCTTTTCATTGCACTTTTATTACAATTAAAAGGATGTCAGCCAGCACCAGGTTAAAACACATCCAAAGTCCATTGAACTATTTTAAAATCACTACGTGCATTCCCGCCACAGGCCTCAATTTGCATACGTCCAAAATTTTCGCAAACCATTTTCCGTTGAACATTCATTTGTGACAGATATCGAGAGTGAAGTTGCTCGGTTCGTTTCTCATTTATCCTGCTTTTAGCTAAGAATAACCTGCTATCTTTGGCAGGATCCTGATTGGGGCCTGTCTGTTGAAATTGCCGCCAAATGTCGTTTTAAATAGAGTCGACGTCGACGTGGCGTGTCTTCACTCTAACTTCAAGTATAAAGAGCTTACTCCTATTGGCTCGTTAAGCATTAAACATTGGTGCTCAGGTAATTTTGAGCGACAGGGGAACATCAGACAGTTTGATGTTTAGCTTGTTTGTATTTGTATTTATAGAATAGGGTGGGTGAATCTCAAGTGAAGTACTTTCGTTATCATTGCGCACGTACACCTTTGCTGCATCGTTAACGTTATCTGTGGGACGTCATACCTTGGCATAACTACAATGACTTACATAGGTGGTTGACTTTCGAGTGTATCAAATAAAAGAGGTATTCCACTTAGGTCACTGATTTGAACGGCACTTCCTCGAACGTCACCTAAACACTTCCACTAAAGGA
This sequence comes from Cosmia trapezina, assembly GCA_905163495.3. NCBI lineage: Eukaryota > Metazoa > Arthropoda > Insecta > Lepidoptera > Noctuidae > Cosmia > Cosmia trapezina. Next base: position 21,376,602 of record LR991034.1, read on the forward strand.
ATTTGTCTTTTTTTTTTTCAAACTAAATCAAAAGACCATGCTCTCTGTGTCTCGTCTCATTGGGGTCGAGAGTTCGATTCCCAGACAAATTGACTTAACATCGGATTTCGGTACCATGACTTCCGAACTGGTGTACTGCTCGCAAAATTTTTCGAAATGGCGACCTTCGCGACAACGTCATTCGATTTAATGAGTTTTCGAACTGGCGTACCACTCGCAAAATTTTTCGAAATATGGCGACCTTCGCAAAAACGTCATTCGAACCTACGTATACTACGTGTACTCCCAAAGACAGCAGGTCAACATTACAGTCTTTGTCAACATGCAGTTTTTTCATAGTAGGAACCAGGTGCAACCAAAAGACCACCTGTCGCCATGTTGTTACTTATTACAATCGATAGCTTTATTTAAATAGCCAATCACTCAACACCTGTCCTAGTTTGTAATTTTAATGATAACTCTCAGAGAGAAGCTCGTGGCTATGTAATAACAGCCGCACGGGTCGGTTAAGTTACGCTTGTCGGGGTTGGTCCGTGGATGGGTGACCATATTTACATAGGTACCGAGCTACCGAGACTCCTCCGTGCCTCGGAAAGCACGTTAAGCCGTTGGTACCGGCTGTCATTCGTCGATCTTTGACAGTCGTTACGGATCGTCAGAAGCCCGAAAGTCTGACAACCAGTCTTACCAAGTCTTATCGTATTACCCAGTAACTGGACTGTGGACGTCAGATAGGCAGTCGCTCCATGTAATATACTGGTATTCAGCTACATCCGGTTAGACTGGAAGCCAACCCCAACATAGTTGGTAAAAGGCTAGGCAGATTGACTCTCAGAGATCTTTTTGCGGTTTTAGTTTCTGATATGGATTTCTAAACCGGAAAGAAACATCGTGTTTATTTATTCTAATTTAATGGCAAATCAAACAGCCATAAAATACCATCAACGGTAACAAGATGATAGCTAATGAAATTTTCGAAATACTCAACAAGAAACTTGTGCTATAAAAACAAACATCTATGTAGACCGAAAATGGAAACATATCGCACCAATTAACTAAAACACTTAACTAAACTCCGAAACAGGTTTTCAAATCAAGGCTAAGTAATTGCATTGAAACATAAAAGATAAGTTGGCAATATATTTAATCATTCACGGCGCGTAGAAAACACCAACTTAAGGGTGTGTACACATCGAGCAAAACCAGCCGTTCGCGAAACTTATTTTGTATGGAAGACCACGCAGTGTGTGAGCCGTTCGAGCAGATCTGGGTACAAAATAGGTTAGTATGGAGTATGTGGTCACACCCTAAGACGAGCAGCCCAGAATATCCGGAACGCGAACATTATGATAAATGATTGTAAGTACCTATAAGAAAATTATTGCAACGCAACTTAGCTCAAGGTTAGACGTTATGGGGTTATGGGAACTATATTCGTATTACACAGGGTTGGTATTGGTATTGGTATGTGTGGTTTCCGGGCAAGAACAAGGTTTTTGGCTTGTGTCACCGGATTGTCGTGGGTGTAGAAAAAGTGGTGACTAATATTATATTATCAATACATGCGTGATGTCTCTTTTGGGAATTTAACATGATAAAACTATATTATCAAAGTTAGGAAGTAAGAAGCTGATTAAAATCGGAGCTATTTCCGTTAATGTAGTTGTTATGGGCGTTTATTCGTCCCATAACAGTGATCAAAAGTAATTACAAATTATATTCAGTCCTGAACGATTTGTCATACCGTTAGCGCAAGCAATAAGCCATGCATGATTGAATAGAACCAAATTAGAGTTCAATGTTCGTATCAGTAACAATATCTGAGGGTCAATGTCAATTGGTTAGCCAAGGTTAGTCCTAATGATCATACCCGTATTCCCTAAGCAGTTGTATAGACTAAAGAGTTCAAAAGAGTATTACCGATGACAGAGTCAACGCCTCTATGACGCCTCGGTGACAGTATTAGGCCTAAAATGTTATAGGGGGCGCGCTAAGGTGATAATGATGTGATAGGGGGCGAGCCCGTCACCTAATAACGGGACAATTCCGATTCCACCTATAAGTGAGCGCACCAGCCTCGCTTGGTATTTTTCGGAGAAATAATTGCGTTGTTGGAGAATGACCTAGAGTTGACTGACAGTAGGAGGATTTGCAAGGACATCGGTCAATGGATTCGATATTTTAATGGGTCAGGATAAACGGATCAATTAATGCAATTAAATGCAGGAGTCGTCGTCGTCGCAACTGAGAATGAAGCCACACCTAAAATGAGACATAAACCCAAAGATTATATTATAAAGCCCATGGGAAGAGAAATGATGGCGTCCTTGGCCATATTCACTCGCATAATATGCAAATAGCTCCACATTACCTAATAGACGCATTATAGAGCGCTTCCGTGTCCTGTGTCCGATCAGAAATCCGAATACGAGAAAACACAGTCCGAAGCGGACGTGGTAAATGCTTGAGTACAGAAAGATCGATTCAAATTAGGCCTGTTAATTAAGTTGATAAGTTCCTATAGATTTAGCAAAGAGTTTTACCGCCCCAGTTTCTTGGATTCGGAACGTGGACAAGCACTTCCAGATACGTAAGTAATATTCAGTTAGAGTAAGCACAATAGTAGCAATTGTGGCAACGCATATTTTGAGGAAACTGGCATGTTGTAGAACCAAAAATTCGAAGACATTTGTGACATCCACCAACCCACACTGGGCCCGAGTAGCCCGGTAGATCACGGCACCCTCCCACTCACGTAGAGGAGGCCAGTGTCCTAGCAGTGGGAACATTATAGGCTGATTATATGCATTATAGGCCTTATAATACCTAACATGAAAATGAAGTAGAGTTCTTATCCTTACCAAAGTCCTTGTTAGTAAAAAACGAACAGACAGAATTGGCAGTGAGGCGTAGAGGGTAAAACTGATTACATACTGCTAGTATATTTAGGTAAATTAGCTTTTGGCGAATTTGGTTTAACGAAGTCGCGTACCTAGAAATCTAGTAAAACTACTGAGATCAACGTACGCTCAAAGATTTATTATTTTATGCCCAAGGTTAGTTAAATGCGATATTACTCCGTATATTACATAGTACGGTATGTGCAAACATGATAACTCGAGATGAGGCCAACGACACCGACTGATTTGATTACGAAGAAGATAAGATAAATCTCGTTGTGATCGTGTAGGACTAAGAAAGGTTTGGGTAACGAATATTGTGATTAGAACTCAATGAAAATAAAACTTGTAATGCTGTAATTTTGACAACGGACCCATAATAGACCTCCTTAAAACGTCCGTAAAGTCTAAGAATCTAGCCTATAACTTTCGAAGTTTCTTATTTTGTAGGGATCTAGCCCCAGGGGTCTAGCCGCTAAATCCCTGGTTAAAAAACGGCCAATCTTAGATCTGTTGGAGCTTGAATTTCAGAATAATTCGTTTTTATAATCGTAATTTTCGTAAAATCTGCATGTTTACTGGGCATCAACATCTAGGCAGATGACTTTACCCAAGTATGTTGGGATCGGCTTCCAGTCTAACCGGATGCAGCTCAATATGGAGCGACTGCCTATCCGACCTCCACAACCCAGTTACTGGGTTTATGTTTACTAATGTTGATTAATTAATGTAGTGTACGTGAGTGCACGTGCTTCTACGAGAGCAGCATGTGCTTCGCGAAAAATATGAAAGCTTATCATAACTTGGATTAACTAGGTGGCTATAAAATAGCTATGAGGCTACTACATGAGTGCACTTGTCGCAAAAGCGATTCGTTTTCATGCAGGACTTGATCTAGCATATGAATGAATCTATGAAGACAATGCAACAAGGTGACAAGCTAAGTAGTAGTAGGTATTAATTGGTTCTTTTCTCATTTAATGCAATAAAGATTATTATGATTATGATTTAAAAGTAATCTCATACATACATCATAACTAAGTTTTACAGTCTTGTGGCATCACTATGAACAGCTGTATTGGTTGTCCACTAATTGCTTTATTAAATTTAAAAAAACCAGACCCATAGTCCCAAAACCCTTCATAAAAAACAACAGTGCCAACTTTTAGTAAATTATTGCTACGCAATGTTTGTATTCCAATGATATAGAATACAGAGCAGCTATCACTCTCCATTAAACTCAATACAAAGCCAGGTCAAATCACAGTCTACTTCTCAATCAATTGATCAGGAAATCATGTCAACAGATTGATCTAGTCTCTTAATAATAGACAAGCATTTGTACTAACTGGTGTTCATTTGAAATGCTTTCTAAAAAATGATAGTATTAGTAGGTTTTATCTACCAGGGCAGCATGGAAGGAAAGAGGCCTACTCATGAGTGGGTTGAATAAGGCTGCCAATATAATAAGGACTAAGGCCCGCGTTACAGAACCCCACTCAAGACTCAAGCATTACGTAAAACTAGTTTCAACCAATCAAATGGCTTTAAACTAGTTTTAAGTAATGCTTGAGTATTGAGTGAGGTTCTGTAATATGGGCCTAACTATCTAATTGACTGTTACACCTTCAAAAATCAATTGGTCTCTGATACAGTTCATGTTACGGTTTTAAGCAAGCAGGTTTGTGCCTATACAGCGTGTTTTTTTTGATATCCCATAACTCAAGGGTATCATTATGAACAACTTTTACTATAGGACCGAACCCAAAATCGCGAAAAAAAAATCAGCTGCCCCCTACATTTATGTTTGCATAACTTGTCAAAATGTAGGGAGCAGCTGATTTTTTTTTCGCGATTTTGGGTTCGGTCCCATAGTAAAAGTTGTTCATAATGATGGTCTCATTAATACCCTAGAGTTATGGGATATCAAAAAAAACACGCTGTTTAGGGGAATAAATAGAGAATAGTTTCCTATAAAATAAGTGTACTATTTGGTTGATAAGCTCAGGAATCAAATCTACCGTTGGCTGTAACAGGAAAAATTAAAACAGATTATTGCTGAACCACAAGAGAAGTGATAAAAGCAAATCATTATTAATCAGAATTATTGATTAATTTATTAATTGCAATGATAAATAACCACGTAATCTTTTATGAGCAGTGATTTATTCTGTGAATGTTTTGTTTTTGTAACTAATAAGCGTGTTAAGGAACTGTAAAACATAATGTTACTTTTTATGATCATGTCTTGAAAGTATCATGTTCTAAATTGCTTCATTTACTTGCATGTTAATTACAAATGAGGCTACCAGGACAGGGATTATGTCAGTAAAAGCGCAGCATAAAATATTAAAACCTTTTTGTGAGATACCTTGTTTATGGTTTAGAATAACTAATGTATGTTAGTTTCACTTTTAATTCAGCTATTGTAATTTTACCATTTTAGCATAATTTTTTTTTCTCACTGTATTGTTCTGTGTATTTGTTTAATAATTCTGCATTATAACTCATTTAACCCATTAATTCTATAATCAGCCAAGAAAGGCATTAAAAACAAACTGGCACATTAGAAAACCATACAAGTTCCAATTATAAATAAAATTATGTACCTAGTCATCAGTTACTTGTGAATTAGAATGTGGGACATAAATCACAGAGGCAGATGTCTCATGATTCATGGGATAAAGTTATCAAAACATGTGTGTCCAAATTATAAACACAATGTGCCTACCATGCTGTAACAATACTGACATGCTGCTTCATAAATAAAAATCTCTATGTTTATTTTTTTCTGTCCACTGTTCCTGAATCTGAGGTTTGGGTGATTGAATAAAAACTTTATGGTATAAACTTTTCCTACTGTTCGATTTTCAATTGTTTTGATCAGGTTTTGTTATTTGGGAAATTAAATTAACGAAAATTAATATTTTGTTAATTTGATAACAACCACACTGATCTGATCAGTCTGTAGAACTCTGCAAGTATCACAAGTAAAGTTGGATTGGAAACATTCGTTTTTGCTCACTAGTGCTTGTGCATTTTGCATGTCTAAGCTCATGTAAATTTTAGAAATGCAATTGTAGTGCAAGTTCGTCGTTATTTTACTTTGACTTATTTAGTTACATGAAACTAGAAATATTTCTATCAAATGATACTTTAACACATAATCAAAACATATACAAGCATTGTTTAACAATAAAGTGTTTAGAAGCAATGTTTATTGCACTTTACTTCGAAGGAGCTTCGTAATAATTCGCCAAAAGTTTATCATCTGGCGATAACCTATGAGAGAATCAATTGAGCCTAGAGACATCAATTGCAAACATCTACGGCATAAACAATTCGTTTGCCTTCATAAAAAATCACAACATTCCCGGCTGAACCACATTTACGAATCCTCATAAATCTCAATAAATCCTCAAATATAGAAAGAAACATAAAATAAATACATACCCTTATAAGTACAACGAAGATAGCAAGTTATCCAAATGTTCAACCACGAAAACCATTATCACAAAAAAAACACACAATACACAGGTTCCACTAGCACATTATTATTAATAAATTGTTTATTCCACACCCGCGCAAATGTTAAAAATCAGTTTCTTATTGACATAAACACAAACTGAGCGTCCGCCATATGCAGGTACGTTCCGCACATACGAGAGCGTAAATTTTTTCGGCCGGCTTGTTCAAAACGTTAGTGAAGTGTAAACGCTTTCGGTCAGAATTTGGTTAAAAAAGTGTTTTTTAGTTTTCATTAATTGATAAATAGACATGCTAACTAACAATTTATCTTATTTTTATTCAAGATTTACCATAAATTACGTGCGTACGCAGTTTTTTTTATTAATTTAATTTGTTTGAAAGTGTCAGATAAGATTCGAAAATTGGACTGTCACTACCTTCTGAACGCACGTCAATTTGCATTTCACTTCACTCTCGTGCAGCGACCGCTACAACTTCACCGCGCTCCAATCCCGACGAGCTTTGATTTCGATTTAAGGAAGAGTATAGATGCCTGTTAGAAAAGGATGGATGATATTGTAGTCAACGGCCTCTGTGTGAACTGTGAAGATACTGCGTGAAATGAGCTATTATTTAGTAGACTGTGGCATTTTCTCGTAGCACTTCGTAGTATAGCCATACGTTAGTACTATTATTTATTCTGTGGTAGAACTACACAGGTATATTGAAAACTTGTATGATTAATATTATGTAAGACTGAAGTACATAACTTCTCATGAACATTTTAAAATATGACGAGACGTATTAATTAGGTACCTACCTATATAATTATTATGTAAAATTAATTATTTTCAAAGGAAACCAACGTAGGGTTTTTCTCATACTTAAAGTTTTTGTTTATTGTAATAGCTGGCTATTCATGGTCTTGTCTAGATTATAGAAAGGTAAGTACACGTTGTTGTACAACTTGTGTAATTAAAAATAGGATTTTCTTCACAATGAAAAAAAGGCTCGTAGGTGATGTAAAAATGAGAATGTATTTTCTTTCAGAGCTTTTTGTTATCTACCTACTTACTAATTCTTTTCTATGAGACTTGACTTGAAACGTTTTGACTAAGTATATTTTTTGGCCACAAAGTACACTGAACATTGGGTATACATTATGTAGCTAGGTAGTAGGTACCTGCTTAGAAGGATTTTGATCGTTTTTTAACCGGTAAAAAATTAGGAGGTTCATTTGAGAACCTCCAAATTTTTTACCGACGCGTGTATTTTTTTTATGTATGACAATGCATAACTTTTTACAGAGTAGTCCGATTTGAACTATTCTTGTTTAATCCACATGAACCTAGGGCACCTCGGTACTTTTGTAGGTTACAGCTGCAGATCCTGCACCCTAATTGCGTAACACACTATCGATCGGAATTTGAATCATTTTGAAACAAATTGCTAATCCGTTGCTTCATATGTTCGAAAATTCGTCTGCTCGACAACGTAAATAACGCAATGAATGTTATTGAACTGTCAAAATGAAACCAACTCCGATTAGCTAGCGTGCTAAGTTTGTATTGTGTAAAGGCAGTTTACACAATACAAATGAAGCAACCTATCTCATCTAGCGCTCTATAAATTGGATAATGTAATGGGTGCTTAAGTTAGTTACACTGATTGACGACGGGAGCTTCTTTTTTTTTTGTGGATGGGAAATCATCAAATGACTGCTCCCGCTCTGGTTGGAGCGGAAGTGCGTGTCAGACTTTTACTGACTTAAACCCACCCGTGTTCCTTCAGTTTCCTATGCCAGGCCACGGCCACGGTATCTCTTTCCAACAACCCGCGACGCACTATATATCGAATAGGTAGGTAGTTAGGTAAATGAGAAGTGCCTACCTGCTATATAATAGCTGACAGTATGTATAATTTTCCCATTGTTTCTCTTATTTGTAAGAGGGCTGTCGCATTTTATCACCTCTCTCGCTCACACGGGACCAAATTTTTAAGATTGTTGTAAAATAATGAAAAGATGCTTTTTTAAAAAATGTAATCAATTAGCGACCTAGTAAATAATATTAGTTTAATAGGTAATTACCTATTATTAAAAACACATTACTATTGTGTTATCAATCAACTCCGTTCAAAACTTATTTTTATCTGTTTTTGACATGAGATAATAAAGATGTGTTTTTGTTATTATTACTTACCCATTCAATTAAGATTATGTAGGGTACTAGTCCGCTAATTGATTACATTTTTCAAAAAAGCATCGTACCTCAAGGTCCCGTGTGAGCGAGAGAGGTGACAAAATGCGACAGCCCTCATTAAGCCCGGTTTCCACCGCGAGCGGAGCGGACCCATTAAGGACTCCGTTTAACTCGCATGAGTAAACTGCATATTATTAGACTATTTGTTGGTGGAAATAGAAGTTCCTATGCAGTTTATCCTTGCGTAAACTGCATAGGTACTTGTACTTCCATCAACAAAATAGTCTTGTGAGTTAAACGGAGTCCTTAATTGGTCCGCTCCGCTCGCGGTGGAAACCTGGCTTTAAGTCCGCCTCTGTACATTTGTGTGAATAAAGGACCTACCTACCTAATAAATAAATAAATAATTTAACTATTGGCGCTAATGGAGAAACAATACAATTAATTTTTGAAAGTATTATTTGCCAGAAATGCTTAACAAGAAGTTAGGTACATAACTATAATGACATGGACGAATAAAATCCATAAAATCCATCCTACTCCTAAATTCAGCTTATATGCTTCGTTCCAGATATTACGACCAGAAATTCAGATATATTTTTATTAAGACGTTTATTCTAAGACTTTTTCGAATTCACGCTGAAATAACATGAAAACGTTTTGTACGTATGTAGGCTCTTTAATTCAGCTTTTGCAGCCAATAACGGGCATATGGCACTCGGCAGTATGACAAATATTCGTCTACTTGCCACATAAAGCGCTTTAAATTGCTTTATTCGCTTCAATTTGACGCGTTATGGTGTAGCGACGTTTTATCGTGCACACTTTGAGGTAGGTGTTTTGGTTTTAAAAGAAAACATCGGTGTGTTTTATGATAGGTACCTACTTAACACGTTGGCGGACAGTACTATCTCAGTGGTTGCGGCTACTGAGACACTACATTGCCCACGGGCGTAGTGTCACAACGCATGGTACTTTGCATAGAAACTTGAATGTGTGCGTAGAGGTACTTTCTTTGACGTAACGACAAAAATTGTGAAGTGACAGTACGAAAGTCTTAATTTTACCTGTGGTGACAGTACAACATGCTTCTTTATGATATGTAGTATGGAAAATCGGTCGTCGTGTGGCGTAGGCACCGATTTTAAGCTAGTAAAAAACTCAGACGTCGACAGGCGTGCTACTGTCGTATGACTTTTAGCTACCTAGGCGCCTGTGGTTGTAACTGTCCGCCAACGTGTTAATTTCTTGTGGTTCGGGAATATTATGTGATCCAAAGATCTCTCGTTTAAGCATGAGCTACGTAGCGATAGCTCATTCATTACCTTTTATTGTCATGCATAGCTTACTTAATTTGTTATGCTGTGACATTAAATCAAATTCGTTTGAAAATATGGGTAATTAGTAGGTACTTTTAAGTTTTCTTTTTAGGGTTCCGTAGTCAACAAGGAACCCTTATAGTTTCGCTATGTCCGTCCATCTGTACGTCCGCAGCTTAGCTCAGAGGCTCTTAGTACTAGAAAGCTATAATTTGGCATGGATATAAGTACATATTCATCACGCCGACAGTGGTAAAATAAAATCATAATAATAATAATAAATAAATATCCTTGGACATTTCACACAACGCCATCTAGTCTCAAGCTAAGCAACCTAATGCTTGTGTTATGGTAACGAGATGGCTGATAAACTACTTATATACATTTTTTTTTTGTAAATACATACATATTATAGATAGAAAAACACCCAGACTCGGAACAAATACTTGTAGGTCGTACAAATATTGGTTCCGTGCGGGAAACGAACCCGCGACATGCTGCGCAGCAGTCAATCGCTCAACCACTGCGCCAACCGTGTCGTCATGAAATAAATTACCAAATTTTTGAGAATGTTAGATGAAAAGATGTTTTTTTGAAAAAGGTAATCAATTAGCGGACTAGTACCTACCCTAAATAATATTAATTGAATGGGTAAGTAATAATAATAAAAACACATTTTTATTCTGGCATTTATTATCTCAAAAACAGATAAAATATTTTTTGAACTGAGCAATTACAGAAAAAAATACTTATTATATCGAGGAAATTTAACCCAATTGCGTTTTCCTTCAGGCAGAGTATTAATCAAATAGTCAATAAACATAATATCCAAAAATTTAATCCATACCTACATATTGCAATAGTGAAATAAATGGTTACGAAAAAGCCCCCAAATTATTTTGGTATTGATTGGGCTCAATCGGAGATAATGAAATAAATGGACTGTACAATTTAAAATAGGTGTAATACCATAATTTACAGTAATCAACGTATGAATTATGTAGAACAATGAAATGCCCGTAGTGGCGCGCGTCTGTGAGCCGAGTGTTGAAGGGCGCGCAGCGGCCGTCGCATACCGGGTTCGGTACCCCGACACCCCGCGATGTCCCCGGAGTCAATCACGCGCCGATGTGGTGCGCCGACATATTCCCCGGGTTGAAGGGATTTCTTCAATTGTCGACTGGAAGGGGGCAGATGCAGTTGAAGGCACGACGAATGGTGCCCCGCTTCGTCTTCAGTTCGGCCACCCTCGTGACCCCGTCTACGCCGGGATAGGTCTTCATGACCCGGCCCAGGGACCAGAGCAGAGGTGGCGTTGTTTTGTCCTTTATCAGGACCAAGGACCCCGGCTGCACTTCACCTCTGGAATGAAACCACTTGGATTTGGCCTGCAGCAGAGAAGTGTACTCATTATGAAACCGTCGCCAGAAATGCTGCCTGATGTACTGGATTCTCTTCCAGCGATCCAGCCGCGTGATGTTGGCTTCAGTCACCTGAGGATGTGGTACTGATAAGAATGGCCGTCCAATTAGGAAGTGAAAGGGAGTAAGTGGCGAAAAATCGTTAGGGTCTGAAGAAAGAGGAGTAAGAGGGCGTGAATTAAGAACCGCCTCTATGTGAGTGAGACAGGTAGCCATCTCTTCAAAGGTGAAATGGGTAAGATGCAGTAGTCGTTTTAAATGATGCTTACAAGATTTTACAGCAGCTTCAGCCAATGAATTAAAATGAGGGCTATATGCAGGCGTGAAAATGAACTCGATACCTTGCTGTGCCATTTCAGATACAACATTTGATGATTGCAAGAACCTACGCATTTCATTTGATGCGCCTACAAAGTTAGTCCCGTTATCGGACGTGATGCTTCGAGGCTTGCCACGACGCGCCACGAAACGATTTAGAGCGGCCATGTAGGCCTCTGTGGTGAGGTCGGTGACGAGCTCCAGATGTACGGCTTTCACTGCCGAGCAAACAAAGATGCACATATAGGATTTTGTAAGTTTGCATCCTCGGCCTTTACGATTGGAAACCAATACTGGCCCAGCATAGTCAACGTAACTATTTAAAAAAGGAAACTCAAGATTTGTTCTTGAGTTAGGTAGCTGACCCATTATAGGCTGCACGTTCTGTGCCTTATGTCTGAAACATTTGAGACATTTATTCACGACAAATCTAGACAAGTTTCTGCCACCAAGTGGCCAATAAGTTTGTCGTATATGTGACAATAACAACTGTGGACCAGCATGGACAAGCTTTAAATGTTGCATTTGAAATATAAGCTTTGTAAGTACGTGCTTACTGCATAAAATAATGGGATGTTTCACACTAAAATCGTAGGGGGAGTTATCGAGCCTCCCGCCCACGCGAATGAGGTTATGATTGTCAATGAACGGTGTCAGAGGAAGCAATCTACTTTTACGTGGTAATTTTTGTCCAGACTTTAACAAATCATACTCTTCTTGAAACATTTCAAGTTGTGAATGATGTATAATTAAATTTAATGAATTTTCTAGTTCTGTTGTTGAAAAATTACCTTGTAATTTATTTTTATTTTTTGAATTGTTAATAAAGCGTTGTACATATGTAACTATATTTTGTATTTTTGTTAAGCTAGAATACTTTATTAATAAATCATGAATGATTGATGAATGAATGGCGTCTGAATGATTACTAATAAATGAATGATTGTCACTATCACTACCAATGAAATGAGTCACTACTTCCGGCAGACTATCTTTCCCGTTATTTGGCATGCTGGGCCACTCATTTTCACTATGCTGTAAAAATGTGGGTCCAGACCACCACAGAGGTGTGTCTATGATGACGTCGGCCCTGAGGCCACGGGAAACAAGATCCGCCGGGTTGTCCTTCGACGGTACGTAGCTCCAGGTATGACCACAAGTACTTTCCTGTATCTCATTGACTCTGTTTCTGACAAAAGGTTTCAATTGATTTGAAGGAGTAGAGAGCCAACCCAGGACTATGGTTGAGTCGCACCAGAATCTACATTTATGAATGGGCATGGTAAGCGATTCCTGAACCTTAGTACACAGCCTTGCACCTAACAAAGCTCCACAAAGTTCAAGCCTCGGTATCGTCGTTGGTTTGATGGGCGCTACACGATTTCTAGAGACTAGAAGTTGTACGCCAGTAGTTCCACTGCCATTACATGACCGAATGTACACACAAGCGCCATACGCCCTCTCGGACGCATCGGTAAAAACATGTTCTTCATGCGTAATAGAGTCTTCACGTAAAACCCAACGAGGAATTTTGATATTGTTTAAAGCTGTTATTGTGCTTTCAAATGTAGACCAATGGTTTTTTATTTCGTGGGATACTTCGTCATCCCAGTCATACTTATCTAGCCAGAGACGCTGCATGATTAACTTTGCTTCGACGACGCACGGACCTACGAGGCCTAGTGGGTCAAAGATTTGACTGATAATGGAAAGAACATGACGTTTGGTGACTTTAGTAGTGGAGGTGATATTTATAGTATATGTAAGTGAATCAGAGTCACAAACCCAGTTAAGACCTAACGTCTTTGATTGTGATGAGTTTGAATTTTGCTCTGAAAAATGTAAAGTATTATGTAACTCGTTACTATGTGTAATTTCTTTGAGAATTTGTGGATTATTTGATCGCCATTTACGTAAATTGAATTTTGCAGATGATAGAACGGAATGTACTTTCTTAGAAATGTCAACGGCTTCAGCTATGGTATCCCCTCCACTAAGATCCATCTACGTAGAAGTCACGTCGTATGGCGCACTGGACACGACTGTCCTCAATGTTATCAGCCAGACTTACAAGACACTTAGTGGCTAAATAGGGTGCAGAAGCGGTACCATAGGTAACCGTGTTTAAAGTGTACGTCCTGAGAGGTTCTGAAGGTTGAAATCTGAAAATTATTTTTTGAAGAGGTCGTTGGACTGGATTTAACTCGATGGCCCTGTACATTTTTTCCACGTCACCTGAGACCACGTACCTATGCTGACGAAAACGTGTTAAAATCGAAAACAGATCGTCTTGAACTACGGGACCGACCATCTGAATGTCGTTTAGTGACACCCCCGAATTGGTAGAAGCTGATGCGTCGAATACTACGCGTAGTTGTGTAGTGGTGCTTGAACTGCGAATGACTCCATGATGTGGAATGTAATATTTAGTCATGGAGTTTTCTGGTGATGGAGTACAGTCTGAGTCTAACGTCATATGACCTAGGCGCTCATATTCACTCATGAACTCATTATATTTTTTATGAAATGATGGATCGCGTTTGAATCGCCGTTCAAGGGAAAGATAACGATTTCTAGCATTAGTAAATGAATGACCTAATGTACTAGGATCCCCTCTTAAAGGCATAGTGACGACGAATCCCCCACCATCATTACGAACGGTGGTTTGAGCAAAAGACTGCTCACACATTCTCTCCTCAAGTGAGAGTGAATGTTTTGAAGCGACGTTGTCAAGCTCCCAAAATTGAGTGAGGTCGGGAGTGACATTGGAATGATGGCAAAAATGATTAGCGAAAAAACATGATTGGTGCGAAATACTACCTGAAACTAACCATCCTAATTTGGTCTCGCATAATTTAGGTAGGTTTTTTCCTAAGTCTATCGTTTTGCTACCTAAGACATTCCAGAAAACTTCAGCCCCTACCAGGATATCTACGACCGACGGAACGTTAAAGTTCGGGTCTGCTAGCTGAAGACCTGAAGGAATAGGGACGTGATTGATATGCACGAATGAAGACGGTAGAACCTTAGTGATTTCAGGTAAAATATGACACTCGATATCTACAGTGAAGGCACAGCATAAAGACTCTATTGAGAGGTGACAAGACTGTGTACTGGTGGATGTGTGATTATTAATACCCGTTACCTTGGTGCTCGTACCGCGTCGTAACAAACCCAGCTTCTCCGATAAGCTCTGCGTAACAAAGTTCGCCGTACTGCCGTTGTCCAGCAGCAGGCGCGCAGTGTACTTCTTACCCGTCACGCCAGTCACGTTCACCATAGCTGTGGACAGTAAAACATGCGCAGAAGTAGCAAGCTGCATGGAATTGGTTGAAAGCACAACATTTGAAGAAGGCGAAGCAGAAGGCAGTTCAGAAGGCATGGCAGAAGGCAATGGATTTGAAACAAGTTTGGGCTCATTACTTTCCAAATGCAAAAGCGTATTATGCTTTGTTTTGCAATATTTGCATTGTGAAAATCTACATTTCTTAGAATTATGTCCGAAGCGTAAGCAATTAATACAAACATTGAATTCAGTTGCCTTTTGTATGCGATTTTCTATTGGCAATTTTCTAAAAGATTCACATTTAAATAATGTATGTGCTTGGGAACAAAGTGGACATTTACTGTTTTTATTTATATTATCTAATTTTTTATTTGTTTGTTTTTTGTTTGAATCTGTTTTATTTGAATGACTATTATTTAAGGCGACAATAGTATTCGTATCAGAAGAATTATGATTTGACTCCACTGATTCTAACCAGTCCGCTTTCCTGCTTAAAAAAGAACAAAATTGTGTTAAAGTAGGATCATCTGTAAACGTATTATTTTTATGCTCTTCCCAGTCACGACTTGTTGTTAAATCTAATTTTTTTACCATAAAATAAATAATAATATCATCCCAATATTGAGTGGCCTTTTTTAATGAAGTTAGTGCCCTTATATTTTTATTAATAATATCGACATGGTTTCTGATGGAAACACTTGACTCTTTTGTAATTGGTTCGACATCAAATAAAGCTTTAAAATGATTTTTCACTAGAAGTCGGTTGTTATTGTAACGTTCGCACAACAGGTCCCACGCAACAATATAATGATCGGCTGTAAAGTCAATGTTTTTAATAATTAAAGCCGCATTTCCCTGGAGTGAAGCTCGCAGGTAGTGGAACTTGTTAATGTCACTTATGCTAGTATTGTCGTGAATCAATGATGCAAAGGTATCTCTAAACTCAAGCCAGCATTGGTAGTTCCCATCGAAATGAGGCAAATCTATTTTAGGCAAACGAACAAAAGAATTCCTAAATGAAATATGTGCACCTGAGTTAGCATCTCTGAAGTCCGCCTCCGACGCAGCACCGTTGGCCGAGACACCGAGCAGGCTGCGCGTGAGTGCCACCAGGTTGAAGAACTGGCGGTCAAAGTCCTCGCGCTCAGCTATCGCAGGCTCGTCGTCATCGGAAAGCACTTCGATCTGTGTCTGTAAGGCATCAAATTCGGTGTGTAAGTTTTCGAATTTATGAAAACGCTCCTCTAAATCTAAACGTTGCAACTCTGATTTTATGGAACTACTTTTTATTGAATTTAAATAGTTGCTATAAATTGTAAGCTTCGCTTTTATAGAACTACGTTTCTTTGACAAGGTTCTTATATTTTCTGACATTGTGAAGTTTTAAATAAACAGCTGGGCGAACTAATGGTAATATACCCACTTAATTGTTATAAAATCTGCGAAACAGCTGTGCGCTAGTGAAAGGGATCGTTCAAGGTCAATGACTCAACACGCGTTAACGACGTGCGAATCTTAACTACTGACCGAGCTATATTGTATGCGTATTTTAACAAGGAGTGTTATTGAAAACACTATGAATGCACACTTTATTATTATTATGGTAATTGAAAGATAGGAAGATGAATCTACGATTTTCGGCATGGAAATAAAAGTGGAAATATAACTAATTGGAACGGACTCACTCAAATACAGTAAATACTCCCAAAGAATGACATCAGCTCCCACGATGACGATGCAGGCTGCCTCGGGAACGACTCCTATGTTCCTTTCTTCGTGGTCGTACCGCTTGGTGCTCGCGAGCGGTCAAAGTCCGCACAGGTGAACACGACGACCGACGACACGTTGACGACGTTAATTACGGTGAAACCGGTAATTATTTTAGCGCGATAGAAGGACCATTGATTGGGCTCAATCGGAGATAATAAAATAAATGGACTGTACAATTTAAAATAGGTGTAATACCATAATTTACAGTAATCAACGTATGAATTATGTAGAACAATGAAATGCCCGTAGTGGCGCGCGTCTGTGAGCCGAGTGTTGAAGGGCGCGCAGCGGCCGTCGCATACCGGGTTCGGTACCCCGACACCCCGCGATGTCCCCGGAGTCAATCACGCGCCGATGTGGTGCGCCGACAGTATCGCCATGGTGCTGATGGGGCTGCCGCGCCACTGCAGCGCCTCCGTGATGTTCGCGGCGGCTGACACAGACGGCTTTGCGGCCATCATGCGCAAGCGGTGCGCTTCTATCATGCGCCGCACGCGCGACAGTCCCAACAGCATCCTGCGTACGCTGGCGGAGCGGTGGGACTCTCCGATGCGGGGGGTCTGCTCCCTAAGCACGAAGCCCGTAGTTTCGGCCTTCGTTACGGGCGTTTCCTACTCCGCAACACCTGCGGACAGATGATTGGTTCGGGGCCAGAACGAAGTACACGATTTGACAGTTGTACACCTACTCCCGATGTATATTTGCCCGTCGGAAAAATTAAACGTTTACACTTGTTTTGATGGATCTTTATGTCAGACGGACGGATGAACGGACGGACGGGCGGACGGACGGACTTAGGGAGTAGGGCCCCTGGCTCGTTGGATACGGCTGCACGCAGTCGTAGGTATAGTGATTTGTCACCATCATCGGGGAGTCCACCCGGACCGGTCACTTACTGTTTGGTTGAACGGTATGAAATGCAATTGTTATTATTATTTTATATTATTTAATTAAATTATTATTTTTTTGTCTTTGACATATCTCGGGACCCTGGGGTCCCGGACCTTTGGAAGGCGTACGAGGGGCCGAAGCCAACTCGCAGAGGCCCCTTAGACAATTTTAAATGACGAGGCGGCACCAGCCGACGATTATCCCTGTATGCACTATGCAAGTGCACTCAAGGACAACCCCCGGTTTGTGCAGTACTATTGCAGAACATGGAATCAAAACATATTGGGCTATGGGTTTGGGTGGCTATAGTGGATCGGGTACCTTAAACTATGGGAGAACTATGTCCCCTGCCTTACCAATGTTATATAATATACACAGTTAAAATGGCAGGGGGTGACTTGCACACTCAATAATGGGCCCCCCGAAACGGTCGCTAGCACATAGTGTCGTAACGGCAAGGGGGCAACATGTCCTGAGGCGCTTGTGAGGAGTGGAGAGGCATCCCACGGCTATCAGGACAATCCCGGAAGTACGGTCAAGATCCCTACCAGCATCTTACTGAAATACTTCCTTCCTCCGAGCACGTTTGCTCTTGCGAATCTCCACTCAAACCGGCCAATAAAGGCAAGAAAGAGGTGGGAGCTCTGTTCCTCGTCAGTGTTCACTCAAGCCGGCCAATAAAGGCAAGCGAGAGGTGAGGAACAAGACTTCTCCCGGGAGATAGGGTCCGTGGGGTCGCTACTGCCCAACAGCTCGCCACATGCTGCCCTGCGGGTTTCTGTATCTCTCTTGGTCTGGCTCCTCATCCTAGACCTGTTCCGGCAAAGTAAACTCTACCGGCACAGACCTAAAATTCGGAGCGCGCAATTATTATTATTGTTATTATTCTAATAATCAATTATTAATTATTACTAACACTAGAGTCTAAGCTCGCAATACTAACAAATATAGATGTAATCGTGTAAACAATTCGATGAACCTGAAATAAATGATTATTTATTTATAATACAAAAACCGGTCAAGAGCGAGACGGACTCGCGCACCGAGGGTTCCGTTCCGATTTCTGAAAAAATGTGCTATTTAGAGACATCGTTTTATTTTTCCTGTAATCTTTACATAAACATCTATCACATAGAATAATTTCAGATTTTTATCTTTGCAAACTTCGGAGATAGGGTGCGGTATTTTTTTTTTCACATTTTTCATCAAATTCGAAAACTATACGGCCTAAAAAAATTTAAAAAAAAATTGAGAATGTGCAAACAGCGCTCTTTCATATGATACCCCACATGCCCTAGTAGCCCCATTGAATTTTTAAGACCCCCTTTCAGTCCCTTTTACAAAAAAAATATAAATATTTTTACTTCTTTCTTATTTGCAAAATAGTTGGGTAAATTTCATCTAAAACTATTCCAAATTTCAAGTTGATAGTATTAGTAGTTCTTGAGGAGCTCGTGGCTAAATAATAACAGCCGCACGGGTCGATCCGTCAGGTTAAGCTACGCTTGCCGGGGTTGGTCAGTGGATGGGTGACCATCCTTACATACCGAGATTCCTCCGTGCCTCGGAAAGCACGTTAAGCCGTTGGTCCCGGCTGTTATTCGTGGATCTTTGACAGTCGTTACGGGTCGTCAGAAGCCCGAAAGTCTGACAACCAGTCTTACCAAGGGGTATCGTATTACCCAGTAACTGGGTTGTGGAGGTCAGATAGGCAGTCGCTCCATGTAAAATACTGGTATTCAGCTGCATCCGGTTAGACTGGAAGCCGACCCCAACATAGTTGGGAAAAGGCTAGGCAGATTGATTGATTGATTTGAGTATTAGTAGTTCTTGAGATATCCAGCTGTGACAGACAGACAGACAGACAGACAGACAGACAGACAGTCAGACAGACAGACAGACAGACAGACAGACAGTCAGACAGACAGACAGACAGACAGACAGACGGACAGACAGACAGACAGACAGACAGACAGACAGACAGACAGACAGACAGACTGAGTCACACCATAAGGGTTCCTTTTTTACCATTTTGGTACGGAACCCTAAAAATGCCCAATGTTACCAAGGCAAATGGAATACTACATAACATGTCAATCAGAGTCATCCATCAGTCAGTGATTAATCGTCAATTGCGTAAGCAATAACATTTTTCAATTCTTCTGTCACTGGTAGATTTTATTTTTAAAAAAGATGGTAAAGGTACGTTCACACGGGTAGAACAATACTACTACAATAACAATAATACTTACCTACTAAGTAATAGTACAGGCATTTGATTGTAGTATTGAAATCACG
The DNA here is from genome assembly GCA_905163495.3 of Cosmia trapezina. Lineage (NCBI taxonomy): Eukaryota > Metazoa > Arthropoda > Insecta > Lepidoptera > Noctuidae > Cosmia > Cosmia trapezina. Next base: position 21,396,474 of record LR991034.1, read on the forward strand.
TAAGCCAAATTAAATCCTTACCTACTCTACTAATATGAACGCGCCTTTACACAAGTCTAGTGACTTGTGTAAAGACGCTAGACAGCTCGTGTGCAACTCGTAAAAGTCGCCGAAAGTGAAACTTTTCCCGCCACTACATAGTATCCACTTTTAGCTCACTAATTTATGTCTAAAGTGGTTTCTAGAACTTTAACTCTAATTGGAATTCTGCATCTCAGCTATCCCAGTGGTCCCATCGCCAGCGAAGTCCGCCCTAAGCCGAAGTCCGTACCCTTCGGGGTGCCCTTAGCGGATCAAAGACCTCACGTCACACAAATCCTGCATCACGCAACGATGCAGGCTGCATCGGTCGCGCGTTTATCGCAATACAACATCCCAACATCAACCGTCGGGCAGTAGCCCACCAGAGCTACCAGACACAACACCCGTCTGGTAGGAAGATCCTACCTTTTCTAAAGAGGATGAGTGACCTTAAAACCCCGTTCCTCATGCCTATATAACTGTGTAAGTGTGTACATATTATATACCTACATAGATAGAATACCTAATTACCATCGTATGGATTTTTGGTGGGACTGATGCTTACAGACCTAATATTGGATCGGAATAGGCATCATCATCATGTGCCTAGCCTTCTGTTTATGTTGGGATCGGCTTCCAGTCTAACCGGATGCAGCTGAATAGCAGTATTTTACATCGAGCGACTGCCTATCTGACCTGCACAATCCAATTACTGGGTAATACGATACCCCTTGGTAAGACTGGTTGTCAGACTTCCAGGCTTCTAACGACGGATCAGAATAAGGATGATAACTAAATTTTTTTTGTACTTTATGTAGATTATTAAAAAAAATTGGACACGTATTTTTTTGTTCTTTTTTTGTTTTTACCCAGGAGGCATTATTCCTATTGTGTAGAACCCATCTATCTAATCTTTCGCGCAAGATCAGACAACTTATAGCAAAAATGCACCAACACACTGCACGTTACAACAATTCCCTACATGGGTCGAACATGGCGGGTGCGTTACACTCCTATTGTGTTTATGGCACCCATGGGAAATATCCGTCTAGTTACTGTCTGCTAGCTAAGAGAGCTGTGCAAATAGAGGCTTATGGTTTAGTCCCTGGGAGAGTACAGTTGTTGACGCCACGCCAGTGAGAGATTTTTTTTGACAGATTTGCCTATTTATTTTGGCCCTTTTCTGATTTGTCGGTGCTTCAGCGGTCCATGGTGTGTGCATGGAGAAAGTTATTCGGTTTGATGTTCTGTACCACAAACTGAAATTTGACGAGTATGCAAAACGGCACACTGTATTTCAATGAGCGTGTACTGATCAAGCCCTTGGTATGCGCGGGCGTTGGGCGGATCTCACCGTGAAAACTTTGGTGAAGTGAGCAGCTGACAATAGTGACAATCTCTAGTATCAGGTGGCAATGGCAGCTTACTTCACCTTCACGTTGAGGATTTTACAGAATAGACAGATATCTTTTTATTGGTTCATTGGCTATGGTTGAACTATGCTAACTAGCCCGCATTGCGAATTTTATTCGCGCGATGTTATTCACGTTGTTGATATTCATTGCAAAGAGCGCGAATTTTAAATGGCCCCGGTGATTGTAAATGTGTTACTTACAGAATTGCGATAAAAATTTCGCGCGATTTTTATCGCAGTGCGGGCTACGTAATCAAAAGGATGGATTGTCCGTTACGACTTGTTGTGACGGTTTGGCTCTCAAACGCAAATGCCTCGACGGCAATTTAAACTGTCAACCCATTAATATTATGTGAAGTCAGCACTGGTGCCATAGTGAATAAAATATGCCGACTCATTAAAATCCATATTCCAAGGCCAATCTTATTCTTTATTCGATCACATCAACTACACGTCCTTCAAATCTATGGCATTCTGTGGGCATTATTAGACGACCCACTAACTACTTACGCCTCTAAACAAGTGTGAGTGAAAATCAGTGTCATTGGTACTCTGCCGAAAAAAGTTTGAGCGAGCTGGTAACCCTTTCCGCATGGCCATGGTCTACACATTAATTTCAGGTCAAGGTATCTTGCTTTTACCACAGTATAATAATGATACAGTAGTTTATCTTCATAGAAAACCTCAGTATTATATTAATTCAAGGTCACTGCCCAGCACATCTGTGAGCACTATGTAGCTATTATAAAGCTACCATTTAATGGGTTCGTCTTTCACTGACTTGAATGTGCCTGGCGGTTGAGAGTGTTCATGCTCACTCAAATGTCTCGCTGGTGGTGGCGTGTGTGTTGGATCATTAAGTTCAAAATGGTTGAGCTAATTGGTGCTGATCCATGCGTCATGTTCCTGAACGGGTGTCGTCAGTTGGGACTGGTCGTCTCTTAGCTGCCTCTACCTATTTTTAATTTTTAATTTAGTTGTTTTTAGTTGTTGTCTTCTTTATTACGGACGCTTTTAACGTGCACGTCTTTCTACATTGTTCTCACATGTATATTTTCAATATGAACGATGTAACCAATATTTTGTAAAATATTTGATATAAAAGAGTGTCCGTGGACTTTCTTGCCCGTTCTTCTCCATAGAGATCTACTACGCTAGCTTCACCTTTCTGACTGACCGACCTCTTGACAGTTCAAAAGTGCCAATTACAGGCACCAAACCAATAAACCAATAGATAAAGCAATTGCTTTATCTACATAAATAAAAAGAGAAGTCCTGACTGACTGACTGACTCATCCAACACCCAGGCAAAACCCTTGGACCTAGAAAGCTGAAATTTTGCACAGAGGTTCCCTTTATAATGTAGACAAGGAATAAGGAAGGAATTCCCGGTAGCAGGTTCCCTTGAGATATTTTCCGACATCCACGCGGGCGAAGCCGCGGGCAAAAGCTAGTTTGAAATAAATGCTTTGAGTTTGAGTTTGAGATAAACTACTGTAGCTTTATTATTCTGTGCTTTTACCGTGTCCCTGTTTATGGCGGAGATGGGACAAGAACGCATTATTAGGGACATGTGGTAAGTAGGTATCATTGATTGTTGCATGATCATCATCTTCAACCTTTATCTTTGTATTTCGGAAAATTAAAAGAACTAGTGCGAAATTATAGTCAAGACTAGCTTTGCCCGCGGTTTCGCCTGCATAGATTTCGGAAAATATCCCACGGGAACGTAGGATTAAAAGTATAAATCTGGGTGTATCATGTCTATGTGTTAATCTAGGCCCGTTCCTAATCCGTCCAGCCGTTTTTGCGCCAATCCGGAACATCCCTACAGACAAACGGAAAAAAAATCTAAAAACTAATTTTCGGCATCAGACTCGTGCGCACACCTCATAATAATTAAGTTTATTTTTTCAAAACAATTTAATGTAAGTACTAATTTGACTTTGCTTCTATTTAATTACCTGGAACCGAGCTCTGCTCGGGTGAAAATTTATATAGAAGAGAAAATCATATTTTTTTAATTTTCCCACATATAATACCTAGCTAGAATCAGCTAGATCAATTTTTCACCACCGTGAACCCCTTTATTGCAAGTGCGTGAGTGGATACAAATAATGCTCATTTAATGGTACTTACCTATAGGAATGTAAAGATATTGCCACTAAATTATTTTCGGTTTAGGTACTTTCTTTCTTAGTTCAGCTTAGCGTCATTTATCATGTAAAAGTAATAAAACACAGCCGCAATTAACGTTCAATAGATCCCTCCTAAATTACAAGCCTTTCAAGCTCCCACCTTGTTATCGAACGGCAAAGTTCCAATATTCAAAATTTAAAACTCATAAAACGTACCACACAAAGCTAGAACACATCGCATGACGTGTTTCATAAGGTTTTATTACATACAGGTTGCACATAAAAAGGTATAGGACATACAAGGATCGTCGCCATTGTCCCTGGGGCGCGGTGGTACAACACACTGCTTCATAATTGCATTTGAAGCCCCCTTCTGCCAATATTGCCTGCACTTTGCAACTACACGAACTTGTCTGTGCATTTATATGTATTTGCAGACCGCCATTATTTTGACGGTAGACTGGCCATTTTCGCGGGTATTTTAAATTTAGAATGACGCGGACGGTTTGGTGCAGTGTTGTCCATGAAAATGGTAACATCCTTGTTAATAATTTAATTTAATTGCCATAATTAACCTGTTGCATTAAACTATTTATAATTTAGTAGTATAAAATAATTTGTTGGAAAAGTGCGTTGGAGTTATTATTTTTCATGGCAATGATAACTCAATGATAAGGTACGAATTTACCGACCTAAATTTTAACGATAAATATGGTTAAGGTAAAGTCGGTCAATTTACATTTTATCACTATAAATTAGGGCTTAGGCTATTCTATTATTTTGTTAATTGTATTGTTATCTTTGTATAGAGCCACCCGAATGTAAAAACTATTTTATATTTTTAATTTCAGAACAACGAAGTGATGTGCCGTTAACGCGGTGGAAATAGAGTATGAAATGTTCCCATAGATAAGTTGTGCTCGATGCTTTATGTGCAACAAGCGCGCGCGACAAATGGAGCGTGGTATGTGGATAACCATTTATTTTGTAAAAATAAATTGTGTCGGTTAAATTGCGCTACTGTTTTATAGAAAAGATACATAGGTATCTTTTCTATAAAACAGTAGCGCAGTTATTTTTAACGAATAAACACGGCTATTCTCAAAGGTTTTTCATACAATAAAGTGTGTGAAAATTAACGCGTAATAAATATTGTAGTAGTCACTTGTTTTCCCAACTTTCGTAGTCTTAATGTTTTCATAACACCATGCCTAACAGTTACAGGGTCAAACAATGAAAGAAAGTATACCTCTAAGGCGTTGAGTTGACGCAGAATAGTAAATACTATTCTCTAGAGTTACAGTTTTTGAGATATTCCCAATAAAAACGATAAGTAAAAAGACGTAGACAGGTTACTTAAATAGCTTTCGATATTCAAAAACGGCACAATGGCATGTCGTAATTATCAGGAGCGAAAAAGAGACAAGACTACGAAAATGTGGTTGATTAGCGAGATTTTGACGTGCCACTTGCGGAACGTGTTAACCTATCTACCTCTTTTACAATGATTTTCCCAGCAGCATAGGCTTTTTGCCGTAAACAATACTTACGACACTAGAGCACTATTTCAATAAAAGTATTTTATTATATTCAATAAAATAAATCATTATTTTCATTTTTATTTTAGGCTGTGCCACAATTTTTCCCCTCCATTTCACAATATCCGATAAGTTTCCATCCAATAATATCATTGTTTCCATCCCTATCAGGCTGTCGCAGGCCGCGATCTACGACGGAAAATACGAGAAAAAAAGCAAGTAGGTAATTAGGAGAACCGCCACCGATAAGGTCGCTTGATGAAAAACTTGAAAGAATCCTTATTAAGATATGTCGCTAACATTCCGTCTTTGCCTTGACGAAAATCGATTTTCATCTCCGTGATCCTGGATACTTTGGATGTTCCGTTTTTGTCATTGCATTGGTTTGACTTCGTAGGATAGGTATGTATTACTTTCCACTTACTATAATATATATATAACTTAAGTACCTATTTCATGTTCTCAAAAAATGAAGAAATACGGGTTTCTAACACCAATTGATTACGTACTTAGATCTAATTATTTAAATAAAACATAAGTAGGTTCTGAAATTCGTATATTAATCGAAAACCTCCGAACGCTGGTTGGGTCTTATTCCGCAGCACTTAGACAAAGACATACAAGTTGATGTTCTTTACTTCGACTTTAAAACACTTTTTGATCACGTTGATAACGACTTATTGCTCGCTAAACTTAATAACATATGCTTTACCTCGAGGTCACAAAAAAAATTGCAAGTTACGGGATCGTCAGCATTATGTTCGAAGTTCGACATGGTTGCTTTATGTCCGCACCTTACCACACTCGGTCTGGAGTAAGTCAAGGCTCTATTTTGGGGCCTTTACTATTTTGGGATCATAGTTAATGACCTCGAAAAGGTTCTCAAACATTCCAAGTGTTTACGCAGATGACTTTAAATTACCTAATACCTACCTATTACCTATTATATGGCGTGGAAAAGGATTCTGATTCAGAAACTTTACAGGAGGACATTAAAGTTGTCTTTCAGTGGAGCATTGACAACAATTGTTGTTAAGTTATTTTTCAACATCAAAAATACAGTGTTATGTCTTTTAGTCGTGCATATAATTCTAGGAATGTACAATACGCCATGGGCGAGCAACCGATAATCCGTGTTCTTTCTATGAAAGATCTCGGAGTACTATTCGACCCGAGACTAACTTTTCATGGTCACATAAGGACACTCGCTGCTGAATCATACCGGAGACTAGGATTTGTTATTCAAAATATGCGTGTTATATAAAATTTATTCATCATCATCCACAACCCGACTTCGCCCACAGCTGGGCATGGGCCTCTCTTTGTGCCAATCCCATTCACACGCACACTCCTGTGGCAATGAATATTCCAAGCAAGTAATAACCCCAAACAACTTTACATAATCATTTATTTTTCAGTTTGCAAAGCGTAAGTAGGTACACGTCGGAAAATCGCTAACTCAAACTCGAAATTCATCCGCATCCCCAAACAGTCTGAAATAACTTAGTAAAACAATGTAAGCTACTGTAATGGTGTGTGTTAAACGTTCTACTGAGTGAATATGGCTAATTTTATCACCCATTAGCTCGGTTATATATAATATATTAGCTTCGTAATATCTTAGTCTTTGCTGGAGTACGGAGATTAAAGTGTGAACAAATTAAGTGGTTATGCAGATTGGGGATAATAAGAACATGGTTTTCTCTAAGGACTGGTAAAGTAAGAAGTTTAAGTTAAGAGGATAGGTATATATTTAAGCAGGTTTTAGCTCGGTGTGTAAGTGAAATAGCGTTATGGCTGTCTAGTTCTAGTCTCTTCTTTGATGATCTCTCTCGTTATGGCTGTCTAGTCTCTCACGCGCACCGGAATTTAAATGCGCTTTGTTTAAATGTAGATTTATGACCAAATGCTACACTTAAATAGGTACATTTTTAGCTTACTTTTTAGCTTCAATTTTCAGCTTCAAGGTACATTTTTAGCTTAAATTTAAAGCAAATTTGACTGCACAATAAGGAAATGTTTACGTATAATGGATTTTTTTTCTATCGAAAAAATTTCAAGTAAGTAATCATGTTCCGGTTTTAGTACAGCAGTAGACAATATAGTCAAATAACACTTATTGAAAACCCAAATGATTTAACCCTATACATTTTATTTTATAGGAATTTTAAAAACTCAAAGTCATCGATGTATCCCTTTAAATCAAAAATTCCATATTCTGGCCTAAATAACTTTTCAAGTAGTTAAATATTGGCTTTCAGTACTTAGAACCTCATCATTCTCCTGCCCTTATCCCAATTTATTTGGGGTCGGCGCAACATGTCTTTTTCTTAGTCGCCATCTCGGTAGTCACTCCCTTTCTAGCCATATCATCTTTCACACAGTCCATCCATCGTTTCATTGGACTTCCCCTACTCGTATAGTGGAACCTAATGGGACTAAACATTAGACACAAAACACAAGAACTACGTACTTATTGTCTAACAAACAGGACCTAAATAAGAGTAGTAATAGCACAGAGTAACGACATTTGCAAAGTGAAAATTCATTCAGCAAACATTGGCATAAAACTAACATGACATGGCAAATAGAGATGGTCGATTTCAATTAGCTTCACTGATTTGTTTTATTTGCGCTTCAGAATAATCCATATGCTACCTACACTATGTTTACACAGTATCAGAGTGCATTAAAATAGCCTCAACGATTGGCGATACATAATTTGTTCGTCTGGATCATCGGGATGACCTGGACGAACAAATTAGTCAGGCAGTCAGACCTGCCACCACCTTGCTGACTGGCTTCTAGTTTTACCAAGAAATAATCTCTAAAGGCTGACGTTAATCTGGACAGGCCGAGGGTTTTCATGAAACGCCACCAGCACGTATAGTCGACGTTTTGTCGACGGAAGAATAGACAAAATGACACATTGCCATGCTTAGACGCGTAGAATGCGTAGAAATATTTCTACAATCTGTCATTTTGTCTATTCTTCCGTCGACAAAACCCGTTTTTATGGTGGTCATGCTACGCGTGTAGTTGGCATTGGCATCACTTTGGCAAGAGGTCTTCCATTTCTAAAATGAATATAAAATGTGATGACGTTCATCATTCGTTCATCGTCACTACTAAAGAAAACATAGGCGCTTTCACACTTGACAGGTGCCCGAACCTAACGTCTCATTGCTGCCACCTATTGAACGTCATTTCAGAAAACCCTCATTGCAAAAATCCTCCTACATCACTTTTGTACATTTTCTAAGAACACACTATAGGCAGGCTGCACTGTACTTTTCAGGGTTCCGTACCTGAAAAGGAAAAACGGATGACATACCTTACAGGAGCACTTCGTTGTCAGTCTGTAAAGAGGAAGACCCCTTTTTTCAGGAACGCATGGAGGTAGGTATCAAGTTGAAATTAATATCTACTAAATACGTAGGTTTATAGTCCCTTAGAGGTCAACGCGATTAAAAATACGGCCATTTACGGAACATACGTTCAAAGGGTTGAACGACATTGGTCAAGTCTGATATTCGTCAAATGGGCAAATCGTCAAATTTGTTATTGGTCAAAGCTGTAGTTCGTCAAATCGTCTTTTTGTCCAATTACGAAATTAGCCAAATATGCTATTGGTCAAGTCCATGTACAGTCGATGAAAACATGCGTTTTGAATTCACATAACTTGCTTGTAGGAACTTATAAAAGAAAAGCCGCCTGCTGTATTTGCGCCTATTTACATAATTAAAATGGTGTAAATAGTAATCGAGTATTCTGAGGTTTAATTTGTTTTGATTGTTACCTCCTTTGAATCTGTAAGAGTAGGTACGGTACGGTAGGATCTAGGCGGAAAATGCTGGCTAAATATAATAGCATATTATGCCGTCATTTGTTTTCCCGTCAATTATGTGACATTTCATTATTCTTAAATGACAACAATTACCTATATTCTTTATTTTTGTGTCTTCGGTTTCGTGAAAGATATACGAGTATAATGGCATCTACTAGTAAAGGCAGTGATTCTGCACTTACATTTACAGACACTGAAAAAGGAAAAAAGAAACTATTACGTGCAGGCTTAGTGCAGGATATCAATTCCATTTTAATTCAAAAAACAAAAACGGTACTACAATCTGGCGTTGCGTAAACAGAAGCGAGTGCAATGGATCCATAACTTTAAGCAGTGATTCTGGGTCAATTCTGAGAGAAAGCGGACATATCTGTAAGCCTAATTTCGATAAGAATCTGATTGACGTTAAGATGAATAAATGCAGAGAAAGAGTAAAAAAGGAATGGAAATCAGTTAGTAAAATTTTTGAAGAAACTATGGGTGAGCTTGAGGAAGAAGATGATTTTGTGGACATACCAAGTTTGAAATCAAAGCGTGATGGTCTATACAATATGCGAAAGAAAGCAATTGGCGTACAAACATGCCAGTTCCCAACAGTGGATACGGTCAAATTTCCAGACATACTTTCAAAATGATATTTTGGTTTATGAAAGCAAAGACGATCTACCGAAATTCTTCATCTTTGCTACTGCTGAGGGTATAGAAATAGCATTAAATACGGATTTGATTTTTGTAGATGGCACTTTTAAAACCGTACCGCGACCTTTTTTTCAACTTTTATCAATACACGTAGACGTGGGCAGTACAAGAGCATGCACCACTATTATTTCCATATTTTTTTGCCTCTTGCCTAATAAAACACAGCAAACCTATGAGAGAGTATTCTCGGTTTTGCGTTCTCAATTTAAGTTTAACGTGAATTTTCTGAAATGTGATTATGAAATGGCAATAATTAACGCTGCAAAAAGCATTTTCCCCGATGTTCTTGTCAAAGGCTGCTTTTTTCATTTTAATCAAGCAATTTATAAAAAAGCAAAAGCACTTGGAATGATGACTGACGACAGTTTGAAATTGTTTGAAAAAAATTGTTAGACGAAGCACAAATCTAGCGCTATTGCCCCATCAGTATATTCCTGAAGGATAGCAATACTTGAGATGATGCCAGAAAATGATATTAGGGCGGAAAATTTTCAAAAATATTTTACTGAGCAATGGCAAAAAAGGGTTTCTCAGGACATGTGGTGTTGTGCAAATGAACGCCACCGTACCACCAACGCAGTCGAGGCTTGGCATCGGAGATTAGGGATTAAAGTAGAAGAAAAACACAAGAGAAGATAAGAAGCAGAGGAAAACATCCGACATCATGTGTTTACAGGTAGACATAAAACAGCATTGCTAAGAAAAAGCTTATTAGCTATGGGGCCCGTCATCTATAATAAAATACCTCATGCCTACAAAGAAGTTTCATTGAGCATATTTAAAAAGAGGTTAACATCGTTACTGTTAGATAAATGTTATTATTCTATACAAGATTTTTTAAATGATAAGAATTTATAATGTTATATTAATTTATTAATTTTTATTTCAAATATCAATATTCCTTGTTTATTATGTAAAATAGTAAGTTGCTTAGTTGATTCAACCAATCATTTGTAAAACATAGAATTAAGATTGTTGTTTTTGATGTTTAGTTTAAGCAGGAAGGCTGCAGACCCACATAACTGTCCTTTTGTATTTTTTTATTTTTTTCATTGTTTTTTTGTTTTTTTTTTTTATATTTGTTCGATTATGTGTATTATTTGAGTAGATTTAAATATTTTTTTACTTTTTGCATGCCGTAAGGTAGAGTGTGTTGGAACTAATTTTACAATGTTTACATCTTATTTTGTACCCACATTCAGGCAAAATAAATGATTTCTGATTTCTGATTTCTGATCATAAAAGATGCCAAAATAGAAAAAATAATAGAAAAATTATTGAGTGGAAAATTAGATGCTTTAAAGTGTTTAAAACAGTTGTGTTGGGTATGAATTCAATGTAAATAAATATAAATTGAATAAATGTTTCATTCATTTTTACAGTTGATTGTACTTAAATTACTTGACCAATAGCGTATTTGGTAAAGGGAATTGCCCATCAGCCACACAAAAAAATGCTTGAAATGGACAACAATGAAATATACGCCAAATTGCTCTACAAATCGTAGGGAATCCATTACAAATTCAATAATTATCAAAAAACTAGGTAGAAGCCAGTTCCAATCATTTTTTCTAAAATATAGATTAAGTCAAGGTTAAGGATTAATATGCAATAATTATACAACAAAACAGCATTTAAATGTTTTGATCATCATTAAAAACCACTAAAATCAATCAATCTGCCTAGCCTTTTCCCAACTATGTTGGGGTCGGCTTCCAGTCTAACCGGATGCAGCTGAATACCAGTATTTTACATGGAGCGACTGCCTATCTGACCTCCACAACCCAGTTACTGGGTAATACGATACCCCTTGGTAAGACTGGTTGTCAGACTTTCGGGCTTCTGACGACCCGTAACGACTGTCAAAGATCCACGAATAACAGCCGGGACCAACGGCTTAACGTGCTTTCCGAGGCACGGAGGAATCTCGGTATGTAAAGATGGTCACCCATCCACTGACCAACCCCGGCAAGCGTAGCTTAACCTGATGGATCGACCCGTGCGGCTGTTATTATTTAGCCACGAGGTCCTCTCCTCATTAAAAACCACTAATATATCATAAATAAACTGTACAGGAGATATTGGATTGGTACCGGGCCCAAGCTAAGTACCATATTATTGACATAGTATGAGCACAGGTACCAACTGTTCGCCGTCACACTAGGCAGTTACAATAACGATGGTATATATGCCTACTTGTCGACTATCTGGTCGACTGGTTCCTGGTGTCTCGGTGATAGTTTGAATTGCTAATCTTAGACATGCATCACAAACAACACTGTTTTGTTCAACCTGTGAAAAAGAACAAAACATAATGTACTTATTGTTGTATGTCAGTGCGTTCAACATAAATAGGCAAGGCACCTAGGGAATCTCAGTACTTACAGCTTGTGGTGTTATCCATGCCTGTATTAAACGTGCAACAGTGCAAAATGATGAAGTACGTCGTTTACGTACTTCATCATTTTGCACTGATATAAGATTACGTCTCATCGATGCAACATCGAGATAGCAATTAACACAGTGTACGTTTCTATCCATTTTTAAATAAACACGGCACAAGTCTGAAATAATAGCAGCGTCGTATAATATAAAGCAGGTTCAGGTCCGTCGTCAAAAAGCCGAGTCGAAGTTTCGGCGGGTCCAATCTAAGCCCGTGTTCAAAAATGGGTAACGTGTATAGAAGTAAAATCAAAACCCTTAAAAAATGGCCAAAGTCGTCGTTAAATATCCTAAAAAGTAATATACTAGTAACTCAAGTCGCAAACGCAAAACCATGAATCGATCAAATCAACAATCGAAAAAATTAAATGCAGTAATGTCAAAGTGTCAGTAAGGCAAAGGACATTATGATGCATACAGCCTACGGATACGTTTTCTATTTTGAAAATAATTTGATTTTAATTAATATTGACATGCATATATTATTTTAATTAGATTTACGGTATAAATAAGTCGAATTATATTAAATGAATGATAACTGTGCAATAATTCTATAAAATAGTTTGTTAAAGATTATTTGACAATTCCTGTTAGGCTGAATGTCGATTACTCATGTCAAAAATAAACACTGAACTCCATGATAAAATAAGAAGGAATTAAACGCATATCAAGTTAAATATTTTAAAGATCGTTATATTTTCACCCTAGGTATACAAACTTGAGAATTATTTCATTATACCTAATTTATTCTAAATAGAATTAAGGACTCTAAGTAGTTTCTGTCTATTTCAAGCATTTTTCAGGCATTCCCCTTTCATAATTGGACAAAAAGACGATTTGACGAACTACAGCTTTGACCAATAACAAATTTGACGAATTACCGATTTGACGAATAACAGACTTGACCAATGTCATTCAACCCATAATTTGATACACGCAAATAAACCAAAACCTTTAGGTCACTATATTAGATTGACGTTGACCTAGAATCATGTTTGGCAAGAAGCAAGGTATCACAGCAGAAGTAAAGAAAAAAGTCCGAAAATCGCTTTGTAGTTTTATCATATAAAAAAAATTTTGATTACAAAATTAAATTTGCAGTTAGAGAATTGACTGTGACGTAGGAATGTGGGTTTTTTTTTTAAACTACAATGTCAAGTTTGTTTTTTGAGATAAATTCTTTTCAACTACGGAATTCTTCACTGTGCGTGGTCCGACACGCACTTGTCCGGTTTTTTTGTATGAAAATGGGTTGCGCTGCGAAAATGCGAAAGAATAAATCACCTCCGAATGATTTTTTCTAAATAGTAGGTAGGTATAATAAGGACTATGTTCAAAGTTTTTTAATCCTTATTGCTAAAGTCAATGAAGAGTCTTTCACCCTGCCAGTACCTGATCCGAAGTCCAGAGCAATTAGCAGCCGAAACCTAACGTATGAAGCAGTTTCTCACTCGATGAACAGCCGGTCGATTCTGTAAAAATGTCGCCGTGAAAACTTAGGTGAAGTGAGTTTGTTTTTGCTAGGAATTGACACTATTGACAGCTCACTCCACGCTCACTTCACCTAAGTTTTCACAGTGAGATGGTTACAGAATCGCACTGCAGATTACGTCGTGCACTATCGTATCTCGGGACTCAACGATGCAAACGATTTCGAAGACCTTACTCACTATCTGCGAATGCGAAAGGATTTTGTGAAAGATTCCATTTTTTTAGTTTTTAATTTTCTCTTGGATCTTGCTGGCTGATTTTCGATAAAGCCTGCAAAAAAATTCAAAGTGTTAGTATATAAACATACTTAGGTACTAATTTTAGACCTAAATTCCATCATTAAATTAATAATAAGTAGTGAAATTATAGAAAAACACAGAAACCAAAATAACAATCCTCATAACTACGTTATTCTTGTAAGCACAACACTACCTACAAGAAATATCAAAAGAGTTTTCTCACTGAATCCCAATTAGCCCAGTTGCTACCAAATTGCCCCAATTTTCTGTACCTACAGAAATAAATACGAAACTGAACGACGAAGAGACACAATCTGAACTAGTCACTCAACTGTTTTGAACGGAATGAAATGAATTGAACGTAACAACAGTTATCCTACAGCAGAAAGAGCTTTGCGGACTAACACTTCGGCTAATCCGCCGATACCAATTAGTTGCTAAATAAACCACTTACGAGTAACACAAATACGATTTGAACAAATCTATCTATTTGGTAGCAGTGTATTTCAAAGTTTTTGAATGAATCTGTGAGGTTTATTTTATGCTGAAAATAATTTTCAATCTTGACGTAGAAAAGTTACTTCTTTTTATCGGAGGAGCTTGTGTCTAGGTAATGTCTGTGTATTGGAGTAAGTTCACATTTGCCTAGTGCGAAAATACGAAGTAGGTACCATCGCGGACATTTGCGGTGATTTACTTTTCGACCTTATTGGTAAGGTTGAAAAGACATAAATTGGACAAAAAAGGAATGGATCTAAAGATTACATTTTTTGTCATTAATAGGGAAGTAGTCAATTTTTTTTTTGCTTTTAGACAAACGTCCCCCGTACCCGTGCCCGTACTTAATTAGTTTTGCAATCAGATTTCCGTCAGAAATTCGGCAATAAGGCGGAGATTTGACGCGGAGAGCAGAATGATGGATTGCCGTCCGACCTACCTACGTCCTCAAATGTTCCATCTTCCTTGTGTTAGGCCCCAGAAAGCTTAATGGGCTCCGGTCAGCTTCAATGACCCACATTTAGCAACCTGTGAATTATGCTCCGTACCTATTCTTTCGGTATTTAATATTTCTTGGAGTTCTCCCTCGAAGTTATATAATTTCGCCTATAAGTTGAACCATACATGCATCAAGGATTCGGTTAACAAATTAGTTCGCATTCGAACAAAAATTGGAGTTTTATATTCCGAGCATAAAATTCAGAGCATCAGCTAAAGGCCACACAATTCCATACAAACAAATTAACTCAATAACACACAGTTTCACGTTCCATTTAAAACGTACGCGTCAAAAATATACGCAGGCCAAACCGCAGAGGAAACAAAATGGCGGCATGACATCAGCTGCCGGTTGGTCCCGCGCTTTTCACATTTCCCGCCAAACGCGAACATTTACAGCGACCGCATTCGTGTCACTGTCATTCGGGAAAGGCCGAATGCCGTGCGCTCCGGAATTGATTCACGGGAAGAGTGTGATGGAACAATGCAGATACGTTTAGCCAGAGTATTCTGTAGCTTTTAACGTAACTGCTAGTGAAACGAGCTTTGTAAACGGCAGTAGGTTTTAAAACGTATATCTAGGCTGGATGGTTGACCTAGTTTTTTTCTAGGGAAATTCGTTTGGAATGTAACAGCATTTTCGAGTGTCATGTACACACTGCAACAATATTAAATTGTTTGAAACAAAAAGCTTTTTACCGTTTTGGTTTTGGTCAATCGAATTTGTCAATTTTGACATCAATGCTTTTATCTAGTCGAAAATTGGTTAAAACACGGCGCCACTAAAACGTACGGTCAGCAACAGAAGTCGGTTAACACTGCTACTTTTTAACATCATCTAAATTAACACAAAATGATGCGATAACCTGCTTTTTAGCATTTCATTTATTAGATAAGACTTAATTTTCTTTAAAATTTACATCTGTTCCGATTTTAATGAAGTATTTTTCTCAATAATAAAGATTTAGAAAACTCAAATGCTAATCGACTTTTGTTGCTGACTATACCACACAACACGCGTCTGCCATTCACCTAACTAAAGTGCAGTAGACCTATCACTTGCCCCAGTCAATTAGGTACAATATCAATCTGCGCGGAAGCTACCTAATTACACCCACCCTCCCTCCACCATCGCCTATAGGAAAACATAGTCCTATAAGTACTACCTACGTTACTTAAATAAGCATACGACGACGCGACGATGTCTTCATTCCTAACTCCTGCAAAGTCTGAGAGCGTCACGGCCCATTTATAAAATGGCTATGCTCTCACGACATAGCCTGAACGTTTATCTCCAGTACTCAACTTGTGTACTGTAGAAGTCTAGAGTAAGTAGTTTTATGTTAGCTAGCTTCATAGAATATAATAGAATATTCTTTATTGTGTACACTATATGAATTACAGATATAAAAGTAGAAATTTTACATAGGGTGACACAATGGGCGGTCGTATCACTAAAAGCGATCTTTTAAAGACAACCTTTGGATGGATGTATTAAGGCGACGCTATCTGACCTTTGATTATTTTAAACTGAAGATCACGTCTAAACGAGTAGTGTTAATGATTTGGAAAAAATATATGTTAAATTAGAGCATTTTCTTAATAACTTAATATGAATATGTGAATATTTTAGATTATGTTTATATTATACAGGGTGTAAGGGACAGCCCTCCGCAAACTGATAGGGTGAATTCAGTATGTCATACTAAGATGACCGGTACATGAAATTTATTCAGGAACGTTATGGGAATCCAATAAACCTGATTTGTTTGTGTTTTTGTGCACAAATCGGAGCGTCTATTACTGGTTGGGAGAGGTAGGTAGTAGGTATGCGGTGAGTTCGATGAAGTCTGTAGCTAGACAGAAAGTGAACAGCTGATTTCACGCGTCGTTGGTTAGAGTATTTCAACGTCCATTGCTGGTTTTTTTTTTGCAGTTTTTTTACATAAATGGAGTGCTGCGAACACACAATGCAATTTTACATTGAAATAATGAAAATGTAACTGAAAAAAATTTTGAAAAAATTAAAATTTTCCTGAGAAAATTTCCGGTGGAATATGATTCAAAATGAGGAGCTGAATGCACCCTGTTAGTTTGCGGAGGGCTGTCCCTTACACCCTGTATAGTGTAATTAATTTGTAAAGTTATGTTTAACGCAGATAAAAACTGAGAATCACGCAAAAACGGTCAGGCGTATTTTTATGAAACCTTCACCATTTTTAAGGCAATTTAATTATTTATCTTTTAGTATACGTGTTTTATTGAAATGCCTTTTGTTTTATGTATAATAAATTAATAATGCGTCTAATTTGGGACAGCGCTCATTGATGGGCGAGTCCTATTACGGGCTGGACGTACGACGCGTTGCGTAAGCTCAGCACAGAACGCGCAAGCTAACCACTCAAGGTCATTGGCATATAGTTCCGCCTTAAAGGAAAAAGAAGAGACAATACTGCAGATAGTTTGTGGTGTACAGTTTACCTTTAAGAACTTACATTAGATACATAAAGCTTAAACTAATATATATGTATCGTGTTTGTTTATTTGTTTTGCCAACGCATCCACTCGGCTTTTTTTTTCAGTGTACCTAGGTATATTCATATTGAGAAAATAAACATTTATCTTATCTTATCTATATTCTCTTGCCGAATAAATCTTGGAATTTTCTGCCACTAAAGACTTAGGTACATTTGCAGCTCAAGCCGCCCAAAGTAATTAAATGGTAAATAAAAGCAAGATAAAGTCGTAATATTGGAATAAAACCTACATCAAACTCAGTTTAAAGACAAACAGTATATTTTTTACTGGCTTTATCTACAGATGTGAATTGGCCCTTCTGAAACTTTTAAAATGTTAACGTCTTTTCTATGGATTTTAAATAAACTATTATAGGTATGTATTTAATCGAACCTCTAATAATTCCCATTTTGCGACCCTAAAAATATTATTGAACACTATAATAAATGATTGCGCCCCTTTTTGTGAACTACAAATAATTTCCATTTTAGGGACCTAAAAATACGGTTGGTCACAGTTTTACTTCTAACCTAGCTAAACGCATTTGGTCGGGGTGCCTTAACTTAGTTCAGCGACCGAATTCGGCTCGCGCGTGGCTGGTCAAGTTCCAACCTAACCTAACCAAGTTTGGTCAGAGTAGCTTAGCTTAGTTACTGCAGACAATTGTGAGAAAAGGCCAGAAACTTAAAAAGAGGCTCAATTATGAAAAAAAGTGTGCATCATTAGAAGGTCAATAAGTTTTAGAGGATCAGTTAAATATTTCACTTTGTAAAAGGTGCAGAGAAGTAGCATATGAGTCAATATTTGGCACACATAACATTACCACGATAATTAATTTGTATTATGACGTCATGAGTATCTGCCATGACAGTTTTGAGAACAGTCGACTCATTTGTGTTATCGTTGTTTTACAATTTAATCTCGAATGACGAATATTACACATGACGATCATATCCCATACTAATACTAATAAAATAAATTCAAAATTTTATCAATTTAAAAAAAAAGTAACTAAAAGTATACTTACTGTGTCTGTTATTCTACCTTTTCACGCTTTAACCGCTGAATGGATTTGGATGAAATTTGGCACATATAAGCCATGATTTCGGTTAGTTCTATATGACTTTTTATCCCTGTAGTATACATTCTCGTGGGATAATTACCCACCGAAACCAACACGCACACACCACACAACACACAGCCGAAGCGCGGGAAACAGCAGTTACTCATAAAAACGTTTTGAAGCAACCCAGAACGCTCCCATATTAAGTATTTCCTAAAGCCCATTGTATTCTATTCATTTGACATTCAATATAAAAACATATAACGGTATATTTATTCCTTTATTGTGCTGAAAGGACTGCAAATGAGAAGCGAACGCACTCGGCTCTCTGGGTAAGTAAAAACGGCGCTCTGCCGATTCACATTGACCTGAAAGTGTAGTGCCATCTGCTATATTGCAAAACAAAGCTGTCTGTAGAACTTTGAGTTAACTAGTGCCCGGTACTGAAGAGTTCTTAAACGGAGCTTATATTGATTCGACAAAATTATCTATTTAAGCGAATTCCTACCGTACCTACGCTTGGTTTTTGAGGTCGTCAGATAAACCCTAGATAGTAATTCACTCGACTTTTAAGCTCAATTCTACCTTAGCGAAGTGTTTAGAAACACGATATCAAACCAATAATTACTATAAAATGGATAAACTCCATTTAAAAACCTCAGCCACCGGGCATAGAACATTTGAAGTATTCTCTGAAACTCTAATGAATAATGGGGTTTGGTATGCGTTTGTTGTAAAATTTTATTTTCTGAGTTTTAACAACTAACCAGCTAAGTATTTAGTTTTTATTTCTTATTATTATTCTAAACATACACAAAGGTGTCTATCACAAAAAAAAACGTGTGTAGCTTTTGAAGAGACGTAATAATTATAAAAGATCAAAGAATAGAAAAAGAAAGTCAAAGGTAGGACAAGAAAGAGGAAGGAGGAGGGAGGGAGAGGCAGTTTTAAAATTATTAGGCAAGTGCCCTAGTAAGTAATTTGCTGCACACGGTTATTTTTTGTGATAAGAGGGTACCTAAATATTAAGAACAGATACCTAGATCAGCCTACGTTGATGCGCGTAAGCCACCTGGGAGTCGCGCAAAAATAATTTATGTAAATAAAAGAGAAGTCCTGACTGACTGACTGACTCATCAACGCCCAGCCCAAACCCTTGAACCTAGAAAGCTGAAATTTTGCACCTTTATAATGTAGACAAAGAATAAGGAAGGATTTTCTGGTAGATACGTTCCCGTGGGATATTTTCCGACATCCACGCGGGTGAAGCCGCTGGCAAAAGCTAGTGTATGATAAACTTTGTCTCAATAGTCAAACCTTGAGCAGTTATATAAATTCTGTTCTTACTTATTAAAATAATATTCTCAAAACTTAACGTCTATACAGCCTACAATTCATGAGAGACAAGGACGCAAACAACATCAATGTTTCCATGATCTTGTTTCACTCTTATTCTGAAACGATTTCCGGGCCTCACCTCATCTTTGCGTTCAAAGGACCGTTTTTAATGAAAATTCTACCCATTTTGATATGCAAATGTAATCTATCGACCGTCAAAGATAGGCTCATATTGAACGAATATGTGGGGTTATACAATCAAATAGTGAAAATGTATGCAAAAATAGCTAATTTAGACAAAAATTATAATGTATTATATCATTATGTCTCTATACATCATCTATTTCACTCATTAGCATAAATAACATTAAAGTGTTGAGGGAGATTATTTTTTTTTTTATTTATCCGATTCGTGTTTCTAAGCAACTTATGTTTCTTTTAGATTTGATTTAACTTCGTGGTGTGTTCATGTAAAAGGGCTCCGTGAGTCCGAAACAAGTCAGACAATCCCGAAAGCAAACGAATACGTTTGAATTTTGAATGCATAAATAGAGCAAAGAAACAAAAGACATCAAGAGACTACGTGCATTTCGCTACACCTCAAAATCATTTCAAAAATAGAATAACAAAAGAAAAACACTGAAGACACCGCTTTATTTCTAACCTCACACGCATCAAACAAGATCAGTTTTGAAGCACATCCGAATCAAATCTGTAGATTCAAGTTTAGAACGCCACACACGTTTGCCATCAACGGCTGATATTCTCCGCAAAAGGTCTAAAGCTGAGTCGTGTCTCGTGAGTCATTCCAGCCGTGCCCACTTCCTAACAAACTCAGCTTTATAGTAAGTACTGTGCAGTGTAAAATTCTGTACCTCGCTCAATACGACGAGATAGGGCTGGTAGAAATTAATTTGTATATTTGAAATAATTAGGGTGTAAGCTGTCGTTTTTCTTTGAAAGCTCACATATTATTGTGCTAGTGGTTAATCACATGTTACTTGTGCTCAACTTTTCAACTAATTAGTAGGAATCGCATCAATATTCGAGCAGTGGTAACAGCCGCCACTTACGAGTTCTAGGTCGTAGGTTCGAACCCAGACAGGACAATGCGCCGGCCATAAATTAGACGTAGAACCGACTAACGTTGGGGTAGACGTGTTCTTGAGTGGAGACCGCGAATCGGCAAACGTAAGGTAGGACGCCCTCAGGCTAGATTTGGCGACGATCTTCGCAGGCTGGCTGGCTGGTTGGAAATTGCGTTGAATGGCGTGCAATTGGAGAGGCCTATGTCCAGCAGTGGACTGCTATAGGCTGATGATGATGATGATTAAAATTCTCCCCCGAATAAATACACGATTTAGACTAGTACTCGTAGTTCAGCGAACCGAAGACCTCGCGACTCGCGAGCACAAACTTTTTTGCAACAATTAACTCCCACTAAAGTTTTTTTTTTTCATCAGCTCTTATCCAATTTTTTATGAGACCAACTTAAAGTAAATACCTTTCAAATAAAAAGAGAACCATTGAAATCGGATCTAATAGGTAGAGATATCCAGTAGCCCCTTTTTTCCTTCCAATCAAAAATCCCCGACGACAAAAAATTCTATAAAATCGTAAAACCTGTATACCAAGTTTCGTCCAGTTCAGTTGTAAAATACTACCTTTAGAGGGGTAGCAACAAGCAGACAGACGAAAGCAAATTTTGCCAGACTTGAAGCAGAGACTATTCACTCGCTGCGCTCGCGCGGTCAATTAGACAGACCCAACTTTTCTTGTCAAAGTAGTATCAACAAGCAGGTGCACTGCACTAACAAAAGCTACAAGCGTAATTAGAAAACAAACATTACAACATTTCGTGACTAAACCCTGCATATTAATGTCAACCACCTCATTAAACTCAATGAGTTTTTAAACTGTTAACCGTTAACTACACGTGTCTAAAATGTATAATCACTAGAACAATTGGTTTGAAGCTTAGCTTATCGTGTGGCGTAAATTCTACTTCTTAAGAGGGCTGTCACAATTTGGCACCTCTCTCGCTCACACGGGACCAAATTTTTAAGAATGTTAAATGAAAAGATGCTTTTTTGTAAAGAAGAATCAAAAAATTAATGAAAAATGTAATCAATTGGCGAACTATAAATAAATATGAACAAAAAAAAAACAACAAATTTTTTATTTACGTCCTTTTACAAAGTAAAATTTTTACAAACTTAGAAATACTTAGTAGTGCCAAGTTCTTAAACAGATTATCTTAAATACTTATAAACAAACTAGTTCAATTTAATTTACACATGTAAGGTGCATTGGTTTGGTACTAACATTATGACATCACACCAAACGTACTGTCCGCCGTTGACTGTGAGATATGGAAAAGTCAATCGGCGGCCGAAGTTGTTTTTTTCTTTTAATTTTGGACTAGCCGCTCACAGTCAGCGGCCGACAATACGTTTGGTCTGAACAATGCCTATAACTTGTGTGGCGACCTGCCTGAGCTAAGTTAATAAAAACCTGTGTTTCAGGCCATCCCAAGACTAAGCGATCAGCTGATTATTTGTACATAGTTAATTGATTATTGAAATAATGCTATCCTACATATACATATTACTAAATACAAATTAAAAATTACCAATTTAATATCTACATAATTGTAGAAGCACTTCTAGAAGTTTTTCTGTGTCTGTGTAATCAAGCTTACCCAAATATTCGCATATCTTCAGACTACAATGTTTGTAAGTGGCACTATATATATTAAGTATCCTATTTAGCTTATTATATAAATGGCTTTTTAGCTTATTAAATATACCTAATATGTGTTTTTAATAATTACTTAATAAATGATTTTTTTTTTATTAGTTCGCCAATTGATTACATTTTTCAAAAAAGCATCTTTTAATTTAACATTCTCAAAATTTTGGTCCCGTGTGAGCGAGAGAGGTGACAAAATGCGACAGGCGACAGCCCTCTTAAAACGACAGCTCTCAACATGACATAACGACAGCAGGAAATGAAAAGCCTTTATCAAAGCAGAAAATGTTGTTCGAAGAAAATACTGCGAACAATAACGTTAAAGGCTTAAAATCCAAGCGGGGCAAAGATATCTATTAAAGGCCCGCAATAAACTGCGAAAGGCAAAGGCATAAACAAATTCAGCCTAAAAAAACGTAAATAATCCGACTAAACGCGTACTTCACTACACCCAAAACATGTTCCTAAGAACATAAACCGTTACAAATCCTTAGTAATCTTTGATGTAGTCCCAACCCTATGTACACAGGGTGATACGTCATGTCACAAACTGTATGACAAAACAGGATGTCCCGGGGCGAGTCGGGGGAGGCTTTTAAGGAGCGTCCCCGTGTTAACATTGACGCCGTGATATGAGATTATAAAAGATAAGTTAACAAATGCAACGGTTTCAGTTTATTTAATTAAATTTAAAACTAAAAGGTAACCAAATGTATGTGTGTATGTGATGAGTGTAAGTATGCATGTGATGAGTGTTAATGTGTATGTGATGGTGAATATTTTAATAGTTGAATGATGTTGATGTTGTTGTTGTTGCTGTGTGTGATGTTGAACAGTAGGGGTGAACAGATTGTGTTGCAGTCAACTGGTAAACTTCTGCATTCCAGCCTCTGCGGCACTGTAGGTTTGCTTCCAAGAGTCACCGTGGTGGAAAATAATAGCTGTGCCATCAGCGTACGCAGATATTTGCTCGTTATCCAAATTGAGTGAGCATAGACCATTAACGTGCAGGAGAAACAAGGTGGGACCAAGGACACTACCGTGGGGCACTCCAAATACCACTTTCACAGAGGTACTCTGGAAATAACCCAGGCAAACCTTCTGTTTGCGTTCGGAAAGCATTTGGTCGTTCGGTTTTAGCATTTTTTTTTTGTGAGCTTCTTGCTTTGGCTGTACTGAAATATCAAGCTCTTGTTCATTACTGGGAACATTGCTTTTAGGAATAATGAGTCTAATCTTACGATTTGAAAACTATTCGATTCCGTCAACTAAATATTATTTGACTGGAAGCAACTCGATTAAATGGGAGGATCGTGAACGCAATACTCCTTTCCAAAAAATCCAATCGAGTCGCTGAATTTACCAACCTGCTCTGTTAATTCTTCTCGATAGCAAAGAACCTGATTTAAACAAAGCGTACAGCAGAAAAGACGTGACTAAATATAGTACTGTGATAAATAACAACACCAAGTTCGCTCAACTGTCTCCACGAAATGACTAAGCGCTCAGATGCTGCTATTTACTTCAAGAACTACGCAAACACTTCGCATTCCTCGCCTAAACACTCGCTATGTAAAGTAACTTGATTTCACTTACTCAGATATCATTTACCACCACATTACTCACATCTGTCAAGATTTAAAAAACAATTTGGGTACTTACATGAGGAAAATTTCGGAATCCGAAAATCCTCTTATCTGTGAAACATTCAAATTAAATACCGTTTGTAATGACATTCTCTTTCAATCTAGGGGAGGAAAGGAACTTCTAATAACATTAAATCGTCAGACAATAACACCCTTAAATCATTGATGCCGAAGCCGAGTAAATTACATGTCAAATGGTCGGGAATCCAGAAATATTCCTCGATAATTTTCACGACGATGTTCCCCCCTCCCGTCCGCGTGATGCGACGCCCGACCCCTCTCTGCCCTGGTGACAAGGATATCTAAATGTCATTATAAGTTTGAGTGGAGCACGGAATTCCTAGCTGACGGCGGTTTCCAACGGTTTTCTTGTTAACTCTGTTTCTGTTCAATGCATTTATTTCCTTTTATAAATTATTCAATTGTAAAAACTTGTTTATATTTTAATGTTATCTATCACATATCATGCTCTAGAATCAAATATTCTAAAACGAAACATTCCAACTCCTTGAGAACCATTTCTTTATTTCAAGACAAAAGACAAGCGATTTTCAAATAAAAAAACATAAATTATATTCAACATGAAGCATTTCTTCTTTGTACCCTTTATCTACTCAAATATTCTTTAGAAAAATGCAGTGACCGTGTAACACCGTTGCAGTCTCGAACCGCCATTTATTCAAATTTATACAGCCCCGCGATTTCTGGCGGGCCCTCATTGAGCTGAGCAATTTGTAAATGGAACGCGCCGAGAGGAATGATTTACCTCCCGTGGCGACGCCGACGTGTGCTAACAGTAGGAAGTACATGGTACCTATGTTTTTGTGGGTCTGAAGTGCTTTGTTAGTGGGCTAAATAGCTTCTCAAACGTACAGATTTGGGGTAAAGAAGAACTTCTTTATAGCTTCATTACTCTTGTAAAACCTAACCATAAAGAACCAAGTGACTTCTTCGAACGAAGCGAAGTAAACTTCAAAGCTAGAACATTTTACCGTTCGACATGTCAGTCGTCTTTTCTCAGTGTTTCTCCGAACCAATCGAGTGTTTTCACAGTAAATAGTTTTGCACTTTCTTCAGGGTCACGAGTTTACGAGTAGAAGGCAGTGTGTCAAGTTATAACAGAGTACGGCACGATGGATTGGATGAAGATGCAAATATTTGTCGGCCTAGTCACGCCATTTGGAAGAACAACTGAGCGTGGTAAGTATTTGTTTACTTCTTAGCTAAAAACACACGTTTGCAGACACTTTTATAGACAACACACGAGTCTCCCATAAAACGCAGACAGCAGAAAAAAAAATTGGTTTAAAATAGAATAACAGTGACAAAAAATTAGAAAATTAACGCCAAAATTAAACTTTACAAACACAAACAGATTTTTGTGCAAACAAATAGCAAATTAAGTACTACAAGCTATTTGAGGTTTTAAAAGCGATTCCATTCTCGTTTTACCACCGGTTTATTACGCGGTAAATTGTCAGTTTACCTCTCCCCCAAACGTGGGCCATTCAGCATACTTACACCAGAAGTACCTACACAAATATGTCAATTTAGTGCTAAAACATCTGCGTTAAGTACGTAATTGTTGGTGCAAGCTGCGCCTAGTCCCGTATGAAGGACATTTATTGAAATAACTTGCATTTGAATAATGAGTTAGTTCATATTTCTTCTTTAGAAAAGAGCTCACATGTTGTGATTTAAATATAAATCAATCTATAATTGTATCCAACGCAAAGCTTGCCGAGGTCGGTCCGTGGATGGATAATGACTACCCAATTACATACCTAGACCACTCCATGCCTCGGAAAGCACGTTTTTCAGTATCACTTCCATATTTGTTAGTAACAATGTAAAATTTTAAACTAATGTGTTTTATTCTAAGCTGCATGAGGCACGCCGATCCTGGGGAATGTCTACTTGACTGCGTGCAGTCGTATCCATCGCCCCAAGATCGGAGAGTCCCACCAAGGTCAAGCCAAGGTTCTTAGAATGGTGTTGGGGCTGGCGTGAACACGGCGTAGCAGAGATGCGCATCTCTTGCGCGTGATGGTCCGCGCTACAAAAACGCGGCAGCCCCATCAACACCTGGAACATGTTGTTATATTGTGTACGCAAGCCCTCAGGCTACACGTGTAAAAGGATTGGCAGTAGGCTTTGAAAAGCGTCACCTTAATCTGTGTTTTTTTTTTTTTTTGGTATGGGAAATCATCAAATGACTTCTCCCGCTCTGGACGGAGCGAAAGGGCGTATCAGACTTTTACTGACTAAAACCCACCCGTGTTCCTTCAGTTGCCTATGCCAGGGCCACGGTATCTCTTTCGAACAACCCGCGACCCTGGCGACATCGGCCCTATTGAACCCCATCAGCGTCACCTTAACCTGAGCCGTACAACGTGCAAATCTGTGGGCCAACATCCCACGTCTACCAGCCAGCGACCTGCCCGCTCTACATCAACGTTATCTTTCAAATCGTCTAAGACCCAATGACCCAGATATTTAAAATTTGCAACTCTTTTTATAGGTCAGCCGCACAGCATAACTGGTAGAATGTCAAAAGGCTAGGCAAACGATGTATGTCATCTCCCTCATCTACCTGCATATGTATACTCCTTTTTAGTGAGTATAATAATAATGATAAAAAAAAATAAAAAATAAATGATTGTATTTAAAATACTCATTTAACTTTCTCGTCTAACCTGAAGCAAATCATCAAAATACCGTTATATATGCCTATAAAGCCCCCAAGATCAAAAACCAGACCAATATATTGTATGAACTACAAAACGTCCTTTCAACTCCCTACATCATTCTACGCATACTCCCAATCTATGACGGCACATATATTATTAAACACATAGGGTCTCTAACTCTCTACCCCATAAATCGTAGTCGTGCGAGCGATTCATAAATTGCCTTCGCTCATATATCGCGTGCCAACTTGTGTACATAATTGGTTTCGGACCCCATAGTCTAGGAACATGTGGGACGATGTATGACCATGTCTCGACACATCTTGGGCGTTAAATGTATTATGTGTTAGACCGGATTACTCTGTTTGGTAGATCATTTTTCTGGTCTTGAAGCGTAACTGTGCTCTCTCACTCATAAAACAAGTTTGGCTTGGAGCTCGTACTTGAATCATAATTTTCTTCGGTCTATATCGAAAGTCCCCTGGGTGTAAACATTCACAATCTTGAATGTTACTCCCAAAATAAAGACAAAAAATGCTTAAATTCCCGAGGCGGGTCATACTCTCATACTTCAAATTTTGGCAGGAATTTAATTTCTAATTACAAATTAAGTCTGGTAGTTTCACCAATTAGTCTAAAAGCTCCGGAGCGTTGATCATAACATCTAATTCTCCGGGGCACTACTATAAGCCCCAAAATGCGACTCCAAGCTAAAACTTCTTGATATAATACAACAATAATCTTTCGGGCAAATATAGCCACAGTACTGCATAAGACGCCAACGCCTTAGTGACCCGTTTTCCTAAGTTAAAGTTGCCACTGCTACATTTTATATTTTCCTCGAGTTTCAGATCAAAATATTTCATTTGAATGAAAAACTTTTGTGCAAAACGAAAGAGAATCGGAATTTCTGTGATGTTTATGTTTCTTTGGAGAGCTTTTTGTTTGGGTTTTGTTTTGATAACTTTTACCTTTTCCAGAGTTTATTTCTCTAGATTGTCTAGTATTTTATTAGAATGAGTTTTTTTTATAGATTGCCTAAGTCTTCTTCAGTAAACCACGTGAACGAAGTAGTTAATTTCTCGTACTGAAAGATCAAACAAGAAAAACATACTTTGCAGGAAAATTTCGGAAAGTTCTTTTGTAAAAATGAAAGAAAGCCTCTTTTCAATAAGCTCTAAAAAATTTAGTGTCGATAAGAAAGAGCTTTAAAACAATAAATTTTCAAAATAAAAAGTGGCCAAGTAAACCAAACACGGCATTTGTCATCGTAGCGTTCCACCAAGATTTATGTGAAGATTAACAAGGATTTTAGAGCAAGGAATTCGTAAGACATCTCAGAAACAGGACAGAGCGACTACAAAAGAACAAAGGAGGCTATTGGTATAATATTTTGTGTTCCTGCCTGCATGAAACCGTCCGTCTTGCGGCCAGTATATTTTGTGGAACGAACATTTAAGTATAAAGTATAGTTGAGTCCAAATGAGTTTTCCAATAATGTAAACAAGAGCCGTAGCTCTGCAAATTTTGGGACTATTTCATCAAAATTATAACAACGAAATACATTACTTCGTGTCGGTCTTCGTATCGGACCACGCTCAATGAAGGGTTCCTTAGTAGAAAATAATTTATCCCAAAAACAAACTTAACATTGTAGTTGAACAACATGCTGTCACGTACATTATCCTTTTTTTTATATTTCTATGGTCACGGTCTTTTCTTCAACTGCAAATTTTAGTTTGTAATCCCAAAAAAAAAAAATTGTGATAAAATTACAAATTAAAGATTTTCGGACTTTTTCCTTTACTTGTGTGAGACCTTGCTTCTAGCCTCATGATTCTAGGATAACGGGAAGTACCTCGTAAGTTTTTATTTACTTGCGAGTATCAAAATATGTCGCATAAATTGCCGTATTTTTTTATTGTGTTGACTTAGAAGCTTGATTTTTAGAAGTCCATGGGACCATAGACAAAAATAGAAAAAGGTCCTTGACAGACTGACAGACAGATAGACGGACAACGGAGTGATCCTATAAGGGTTCCGTTTTTTCCTTTCGAGGTACGAAACCCTAAAAACATAGCAAAGTAAAACAGGTACAAAAGGCACTCCATATTTCTAAAGACCTCTTCCAGCGAACCTCCATTTGATACCCTATCCCAAGTTTAGCTCGATGTAGCTTTTAACGGAGGACGTTTCATAATAATAACAGAGTTTACACCAGCCTGTAAGAGGAAATATTTAATCTTCATGACAGGTACCTTACGGCGAGGAGGACCGAGTATCAACACAATAGCTTCGATTTATCACAATTTTCTATGTCCCTTTTCTTTTAAAAGTCTTGGACGATGATGTTATAGATAGATAGATAGATAGAATACACTTTATTATATAAACCATCAAAATTACAGATTATAAATGTAGAAATTTTTCAAGGGGTGACACAATGGGCGGTCTTATCGATAAAAGCGATCTTATAGAGACAAGAGAAGGAGTAGTCTGTTTATTTACATAAATAAATACATACATTCATAATAGTTATTTATGCAACTCACGTATAATAAGGGGTATTAAAACACGAATGTGGGATTATCACACGAGGCGAAGCCGAGTGTGATAATAGTATCACATGAGTATTTTAATACCTAATTATGTACAGTTGCATACAAGACTTTATCTACATCCATGTTATGAATTCTATAGAAAAGGTTCTGAAACAGTTTTTTGCAATACTCGTATCGAACATGGCGGCCGGCGTCATGGCCGACGTGAATTCGAATAAGTTCTTTTTTTAATTACGGCGTTGTTGTAGTGAAACGCGCGTGCATTACAATGTTCTTTTTTTGAAAACGAGTTGCATTATGAAATTCAGTACAACATTAAAACACCCGTTTGGATGCTATTATGGTTACCATGGTTACTATGACACTGGCTGTTTTAATGTTGGCAATAAGCTAACTGTTTCAGAAACTTTTATAGAGAATTTATAGCATGGGTGTAGATAAAACATATTATAGGTACTTATCTATATAATTATATGCAATAATAATCACGAAAGAAGTACAAAGAACAAGAAAATTATGTTTAAGGATGATGTTTTACATACAAGCTGACACCTGGTTGGTACGAAGTTCCTTTCGCTGTACCTATATTATCTATACTAATATTATAAAGAGGTAACATTTGTTTGTAAGTTTGTATGTAGAGGGTAATCTCTGGAACTACCAGTCGGATTTAAAAAATCAGCTGACGAGGCATTTTGACGAACACTGTAGGGAACAGCAGATTTGTTTTCGCGATTTCTGGCTTGGGGGACTAAACCAGAAATCGCGAAAAGAAATCTGCGGGAGTAGGTAGTAAAAGTTGTTCTTAATGATGAGTATAATGACCCCTTAAGAGGTTGTGCGTTATTTCAGTTACACCTTGGTCCCACGACACAGCCTGACTTTTTTTTTAAATGTATCTATCTAATGTAGTTGTAGGTATCTTAATACGATAGGTAGGTACTGTACATTTAAACTGTTATGTATAGTTTTTAAGCCTAGTTCTTCAAAAGTTCTAGCGATTTCATCGATCAAAACAAGTTTCTAGAGAACCCTCCCAACTTCATTCTTTCAAAAAGTTACCATCTTGATATTATAAGCAATAAACCTTGTTATCCTTAACTCAAAAGAGATCAAAGTTGTATTAATTCGCCAATAGCGGCAGGTGTTCCGAAACTTATTTGTTGGAGAGCTTTCTTACTTGGGATAAATATTTACTTGTCTAATTTTAAACTCCCGACCAAAAAGTTGTCTTAAAGGGGATGCGCCAAGGTAGCCCGTGAAATTCAAATTTTCTTACGTTTTTTGCAATTTGCAAGTCAGTGTTAGGTTGTAAGTATATTGATTAAAGTATACATCGTAAGAAATATGTATAATTACAGAATTATATAATCATTAGAATCAGTAATACTTAACTACTTTAAGTTTAATCCTCAAATGTCAAGATTTCATGAAGTAGTTATTCAATAGGATTATCTGGTCTTAAAGAGTTTTAGTGATGCCTGTACCTAATGATTATAATTCTGTAAATACATGTACTTGTTACGGTCGCGAATCATATTTTGATCAACATACAACCTAATTAATATTGATTGACAAATTGCATAAAACGTAAGAAAATTTTAATTTCGTGGCTACCGGCGCTTTCACCTTAAGGTTCCTTGAAATTCGTCTGAGTAAGATTATATTGGAACAAATTGATTTAGGCCATTTTTACAGAAAATCTTAATCTTCGCTTTCACAGAAAAAATAGTTTTCTTTTCAATGTGCAGATTGGTATACTCAGACTTAAATTAAATTAGCTAGCGAAGCTGTGCAGATGGGTCGATCGATATAATTATAAACGTGATAAAACAAACAAATAATTAATTTTAAGATGTATTTTTTGGGGTACCTATAGGCCATCTAAGTAACCCAAAAAAATAATTAATTTTAAGATGTATTTTTTGGGGTACCTATAGGCCATCTAAGTAACCCAAAAAAATAAATCCTATAGTATACTATAGGATTTATTTTTTTATTTATTTTTTACCTGCACAGGTAAAACACAGGTTTACTGCACATTAGGTATTATACCTGCACAGCCAAGCATCGACCTTAAAACCCAGAGAGAACAATACTACCTACACTAAAGGACAAAATTGTATCTCGTATTTTGTTATTACCTACGAAAGATTTTAAGAAAGCTAGCGTTTCATCTTGATCTCTTTGTTGCGTCTGTAAATATGACTGGCAGTCTGGCACTGCGCACTGCACAAGCGGGCAGTCAATCTTATTTCATTTTGTATACAAACTAATACGAATTTGAATACTGCAGTAACTTAATATTTATAAACCAAATCTCTTCTTCGTCGATGGTTCTCTTCTTCGATGTTATTATATTGATTGAGCACATTGATCGCGACAGTGTCTTTCTTCAGGTCATCCGAAGCGCAGGCTGTGAACGGGCACTTAGGACACTCCAGCAAGTGAGGCATGGTCTGATCAGAAGCACCGCACTCGCACTGGGTGTTGGTTCAGTAATCCCCCACTTCGACACATTATATCTGCAGTGGTACGGGTACGCAGTCAATTAAGAGTCTTTCATATAGGCTACTGCAGATCACGACCAGGAGGCAAATGTCCCCGGGTTTTAACGAAGTCGGGAGGTGATGAATGCTTCTCTTCCCACTACTTGCTTATCTCATTCGGTGGTTGGTCCCGGATGACCTGTGTAAACACTTAAATCTTTTACCGGAGGTCGAAGCAATTCAGGAAGGTTTTCACCAGGAAAGAATTCTGGTTTGAACCAACCATTCTGATTTGGTTTGATATAACCTTCTGATCCCATAAGCTACTCAACTACTGCCCATTCTCGTGAGCCTGAGATACATGGGAAAACCTAATGGTATGGCAAAGTCGTTAACCTTGTGAAGGCCGCAGGTATCCGCTTGAACCGAGAAGCACAGGACCGGTCGATGTGGCCATGCTTGGGGGAGGCATATGTCCAGAAGTGGACGTCTTTCGGCTGAAATGATGATGATAATGGCAAAGTTAGCTAGAGAACTGATCCCAAGTTTGTTTGAATTTACCTACAGTACATTGTATGGTGGTACCGTCATAAGACATTTCCCAAAATGACCTTACATTTGTGTGCTTATAAAACAAAAGCTACAAATGCCTTCTATTTCGTTCACGTGTAACTGTGTGTGTTCCCAGAGATTTATCACGAACATTTCATATTATAATAGTTGGCGCCACTGGGTCGCTTCGGAACAAAAGTCTATTAGGAAAGTTAGAAACTCTGTCTTAGGTCCTATCTCGCTGCCTCGCAATATATCTATAATATTACTTGCTTATCTAAGCGGGAAACTTAAAGTAGAACTTACTTTACTTGCTAACAGAAACTGTTTTACCCCTGTTCGTCAAATGACGTCGAATGCCTTTTTCCCTGCGGTAAATGTCGTTGGCGAACCTCAACTTATGAGAAACCCTATTCCTGAAAAACAAATAAAAAGTATTGAATAAACTCCATCAAGCATCTTTTTATAGATGTCGTAAAGGGATATCTGATGTAATCTGAAGGGATTAAGACATTCAAAAATAGATTCTGTCTACTTAAGAGCTCATAAACTGATAAAAAGATCATCAATATGTCCACTAAAAATCATGGTAGGTAGTTATTGTCTCAAAAGCAGTTTGCGAATACGATGGCTGATATTTTCGAGCCCATTTAATGAAGCATTTATTCATCAAAAAACAATCGTACGTAGGTACTGAACTTTATAACACGCATGAATTTTATTATTCCCCAAATATATCACGAGTTAAATATCCGAGTCCATGTCACAATTCATATTATAATAACGTGGAAACCGCACAATGATCATAAATTCAAAACGTGTGTTTCATGCTCCGATGACAACAGATTGCTCTACACAATATTCTGCCAGAGCAATACAATAATTCGGTTATTGTATTGTAACTTAGTAACTACATAGGCGTATAGGTTCCATTTTGTGTAGGCAGTTTTTTGTGTTGCAAGACAATCGCTTCTCGAAAAACTAAAAACTGGAGACAATTTTTAGTCTCTAAGGTCTTTCTTTAGGTCATCCGAAGCGCAGGCTGTGAACGGGCACTTAGGACACTCCAGCAAGTGAGGCATGGTCTGATCAGAAGCACCGCACTCGCACTGGGTGTTGGTTCAGTAATCCTCCACTTCGACACATTATATCTGCAGTGGCCTACTTGGGTACGCAGTCAATTAAGAGTCTTTCATATAGGCTACTGCAGATCACGACCAGGAGGCAAATGTCCCCGGGTTTTAACGAAGTCGGGAGGTGATGAATGCTTCTCTTCCCACTACTTGCTTATCTCATTCGGTGGTTGGTCCCGGATGACCTGTGTAAACACTTAAATCTTTTACCGGAGGTCGACGCAATTCAGGAAGGTTTTCACCAGGAAAGAATTCTGGTTTGAACCAACCATTCTGATTTGGTTTGATATAACCTTCTGATCCCATAAGCTACTCAACTACTGCCCATTCTCGTGAGCCTGAGATACATGGGAAAACCTAATGGTATGGCAAAGTCGTTAACCTTGTGAAGGCCGCAGGAATCCGCTTGAACCGAGAAGCACAGGACCGGTCGATGTGGCCATGCTTGGGGGAGGCCTGTGTCCAGAAGTGGACGTCTTTCGGCTGAAATGATGATGATGATGGCAAAGTTAGCTAGAGAACTGATCCCAAGTTTGTTTGAATTTACCTACAGTACATTGTAAAATGACCCTTACATTTGTGTGCTTACAAAACAAAAGCTACAAATGCCTTCTATTTCGTTCACGTGTAACTGTGTGTGTTCCCAGAGATTTATCACGAACATTTCATATTATAATAGTTGGCGCCACTGGGTCGCTTCGAAACAAAAGTCTATTAGGAAAGTTAGAAACTCTGTCTTAGGTCCTATCTCGCTGCCTCGCAATATATCTATAATATTACTTGCTTATCTAAGCGGGAAACTTAAAGTAGAACTTACTTTACTTGCTAACAGAAACTGTTTTACCCCTGTTCGTCAAATGACGTCGAATGCCTTTTTCCCTGCGGTAAATGTCGTTGGCGAACCTCAACTTATGAGAAACCCTATTCCTGAAAAACAAATAAAAAGTATTGAATAAACTCCATCAAGCATCTTTTTATAGATGTCTTAAAGGGATATCTGATGTAATCTGAAGGGATTAAGACATTCAAAAATAGATTCTGTCTACTTAAGAGCTCATAAACTGATAAAAAAGATCATCAATATGTCCACTAAAAATCATGGTAGGTAGTTATTGTCTCAAAAGCAGTTTGCGAATACGATGGCTGATATTTTTGAGCCCATTTAATGAAGCATTTATTCATCAAAAAACAATCGTACGTAGGTACTGAACTTTATAACACGCATGAATTTTATTATT
The DNA here is from genome assembly GCA_905163495.3 of Cosmia trapezina. NCBI lineage: Eukaryota > Metazoa > Arthropoda > Insecta > Lepidoptera > Noctuidae > Cosmia > Cosmia trapezina. Next base: position 21,431,277 of record LR991034.1, read on the forward strand.
CCCCAAATATATCACGAGTTAAATATCCGAGTCCATGTCACAATTCATATTATAATAACGTGGAAACCGCACAATGATCATAAATTCAAAACGTGTGTTTCATGCTCCGATGACAACAGATTGCTCTACACAATATTCTGCCAGAGCAATACAATAATTCGGTTATTGTATTGTAACTTAGTAACTACATAGGCGTATAGGTTCCATTTTGTGTAGGCAGTTTTTTGTGTTGCAAGACAATCGCTTCTCGAAAAACTAAAAACTGGAGACAATTTTTAGTCTCTAAGGTCTTTCTTTAGGTCATCCGAAGCGCAGGCTGTGAACGGGCACTTAGGACACTCCAGCAAGTGAGGCATGGTCTGATCAGAAGCACCGCACTCGCACTGGGTGTTGGTTCAGTAATCCTCCACTTCGACACATTATATCTGCAGTGGCCTACTTGGGTACGCAGTCAATTAAGAGTCTTTCATATAGGCTACTGCAGATCACGACCAGGAGGCAAATGTCCCCGGGTTTTAACGAAGTCGGGAGGTGATGAATGCTTCTCTTCCCACTACTTGCTTATCTCATTCGGTGGTTGGTCCTGGATGACCTGTGTAAACACTTAAATCTTTTACCGGAGGTCGACGCAATTCAGGAAGGTTTTCACCAGGAAAGAATTCTGGTTTGAACCAACCATTCTGATTTGGTTTGATATAACCTTCTGATCCCATAAGCTACTCAACTACTGCCCATTCTCGTGAGCCTGAGATACATGGGAAAACCTAATGGTATGGCAAAGTCGTTAACCTTGTGAAGGCCGCAGGAATCCGCTTGAACCGAGAAGCACAGGACCGGTCGATGTGGCCATGCTTGGGGGAGGCCTGTGTCCAGAAGTGGACGTCTTTCGGCTGAAATGATGATGATGATGGCAAAGTTAGCTAGAGAACTGATCCCAAGTTTGTTTGAATTTACCTACAGTACATTGTAAAATGACCCTTACATTTGTGTGCTTACAAAACAAAAGCTACAAATGCCTTCTATTTCGTTCACGTGTAACTGTGTGTGTTCCCAGAGATTTATCACGAACATTTCATATTATAATAGTTGGCGCCACTGGGTCGCTTCGAAACAAAAGTCTATTAGGAAAGTTAGAAACTCTGTCTTAGGTCCTATCTCGCTGCCTCGCAATATATCTATAATATTACTTGCTTATCTAAGCGGGAAACTTAAAGTAGAACTTACTTTACTTGCTAACAGAAACTGTTTTACCCCTGTTCGTCAAATGACGTCGAATGCCTTTTTCCCTGCGGTAAATGTCGTTGGCGAACCTCAACTTATGAGAAACCCTATTCCTGAAAAACAAATAAAAAGTATTGAATAAACTCCATCAAGCATCTTTTTATAGATGTCTTAAAGGGATATCTGATGTAATCTGAAGGGATTAAGACATTCAAAAATAGATTCTGTCTACTTAAGAGCTCATAAACTGATAAAAAAGATCATCAATATGTCCACTAAAAATCATGGTAGGTAGTTATTGTCTCAAAAGCAGTTTGCGAATACGATGGCTGATATTTTTGAGCCCATTTAATGAAGCATTTATTCATCAAAAAACAATCGTACGTAGGTACTGAACTTTATAACACGCATGAATTTTATTATTCCCCAAATATATCACGAGTTAAATATCCGAGTCCATGTCACAATTCATATTATAATAACGTGGAAACCGCACAATGATCATAAATTCAAAACGTGTGTTTCATGCTCCGATGACAACAGATTGCTCTACACAATATTCTGCCAGAGCAATATAATAATTCGGTTATTGTATTGTAAGTTGTAACTTAGTGACTACATAGGCACATAGGTTCCATTTTGTGTAGGCAGTTTTTTGTGTTGCAAGACAATCGCTTCTCGAAAAACTAAAAACTGGAGACAATTTTTAGTCTCTAAGGTCAGATGCAAAAGTAATGTGATAATTAAACAGCAAGTATCTTCTTCCATATAAATAAAAAGAGAAGTCCTGACCGACTGACTGACTCGTCAACGCCCAGCCCAAACCCTTGGACCTAGAAAGCTGAAATTTTGCACAGAGGTTCCCTATATAATGTAGACAAGGAATGGAAGTATTTCCCGGTAGTACGTTCCCGTGGTATATCTTCCGACACCCACGTGGGCGCAGCCGCGGGTAAAAGCTAAACAATTCTTAAAGAAGAAAGTTAAGTCACGTAATATAATGAAACAGACCAACAAAAAGATAGTAAGTGCCCACTCGTCTCCATTTAGGGTATTTAAGCAATGTTAGCTAGGGAAAACGTTCTCAACTAAGATATTCCGCACAAAATTCTGGCAGACTCGCAACCGTTAGCTTCCAAATGAAGTGGCTAATTCCTAAGACTGTTTGACAGTTCAAGCGCTAAGAGTAGGTCTTACTCTGAAAGAAAGACGCAAGAAAAGTAAAATTCTTTGGCAAGGTTGAAAAAATTGGACAAAAGATGCAGTGCAATGCAAAAGTTGAAATTGTATGGTCCCCAGTCCCTTTATTACAAAATTTGACTAACTTATTTACTTTTTAGGGTTCCGTACCTCAAAAGGAAAAAACGGAACCCTTATAGGATCACTCGTGTGTCTGTCTGTCCGTCTGTCACAGCCAATTTGCTCCGAATCTAATGGACCGATTAAGTTGAAATTTTGTACACATATGGATTTTTGTGACCCAAACACGCACAACTGAAGTAAATAAATGAATTTTGAATATGGGGGTCACTTTTAGGGGCAAATAAGAAAATTTCAAAAAAAAAGTTTTGCAAACTGTACCGTGTGACATATAAAATGAAAGGGCTTACTATGAGGGTCTCAAACATATTTTTTTTATAATTTTAAAATAAATAGTTTTAAAGTTATTTAAGAAAATAGACGAAAATTGACCATTCCCCCCCCCTCATCTCCGAAAGTACTAAGCCTAAAATTTTGAAAAAAATACAGAAAATAGGTCTATACCTGTAGATTACAGGAAAACCTATAAGAAGTTTGTGGTCTTAAGATAACATGGTAAATCTCTCAATATTGTGAGTACAAACTTACATATTTTACTGTTTTAATGTATGGGAGAACATGTTTTTCAACTATAATGTTAAGTTTGTTCTTGGGATGATTTCATACCAACTACGGAACCCTTCATTGTGCGTAGTCCGACACGCACTTGCCCGGTTTTTCTAATGTATTTGTATATTGTTTCAAAGTTAAAGGAGGTCTGGAGGAGCCTTTCCATTATTTAAATGTACCAATCTTATTTGCGTATAAACTTTTAGGTTTAGTTGGCTTTTTCGCCTAGATACGATGGATATTTAGGTCTTGTTTTGGTCTGCTTAGCGATTTTGTGGTCAAACAAATATGATCATTATTTGTTCAAATATTTGTTCCCAAAAACAAAAAAGACTCGCTCTCGTGTAAACCAATCGTGTGCTTTGCAAAGACATTATATTTAAATATGAAGACAAGAAAGGTCGTGGTTACATCAAAAACTGTTAATAGGTAAAGGATTAAGCCCCTTATTTTTTTTAAAACTCTAAAGCCCATTGCATTGTTACATCTTTATCAAATCATTCCATGCAAATAACCTTTCTTTTCCCCACTAATTGGCCTTCATTTCTCACTCTTAATTATCTCAAATATAAACACTCGGAGGTCGCAAAAAGAAAAATATTTGTCCCAACCTATAACGAGTGACCTCATTAGTGGCGGACTTACCCCAATTTCCTTTTAAAAAGAAAATTAAAGAGCCGTCAATAAATGGCCAAGATATATACCAACATTCTCATCTATGGATAATTTGACAAAAACTTCGGTTTCAAGTTCGGCCAAATATTCGGTTTCGGCGAACATTTCTGCGAAAGTTTCAGCAAGCAAAATCGAGGATTGAAACAGAAATAAATGAAGAATTTTGGCATTAATTAGGTTACCAACAATTGTAGATCAATGTTAATAATTTTTCAAATCTAGACTCTCTCTCATTTAGATTTCACCAAGCATTCCAATTAGAGCGTATCAATATTTTGATATTGAAACTTTATTTTTAAAACTATATTCTCTCAAACTCTTCTTCGATTTTGTTGTGTAAATTGGAGAAACGCTCATTAATTAGAATGTTTAATAATCAATCAAACGCATCAATTGTAAAAGAAATAGAACAAATTCTCTTTAAAAAATTTAAACACGCCTTCAATTTACGTCTCAATTTCTCACATACTACCCTCTCATACGATTAACTACGGGTTACTCATAATGGCTCGAATTCCGGACACGTTGTCCTGCGATGACGCGAGGATTCTTGGCGCGAACGAGACGGCTCGTAATCCCGTCGCCATTTTGAAACGTTTGAATAAAGAACGGTCCCTTATTTCAGTAATGGGAATATAGTATCTACTGAAGTTTGTTGTGTCGTTTGAGGCTTTTGAATAATCATTTAGAGGAGTGCTAGGGTTTTTGTAGCTGTTTTTTACTATTTACGTTCATCATATTTATGGCTCGCACATACCTACAGGCTTTGTTTCTTGTTTTTAAGCCATCGATCACTAATAAAAATTATTATTAGTGATCGATGTTTTAAGCACTTTTTTCAACGCTTTCTTTAATCTCAAAGCAATAGAGGTACCTATGCCAAAAGCAATTCGTAATTGTATAACAAAATGTTTTTGCGCAAGTTATTAGTATTTAATAAAAATATATTTCCCACTTTGCTTTCCTAAAAACATTATTGAACACTCTAATATAATGATTTCGCCTCTTTTTGAGAACCTCTAATAATTCATATTACTCGGGTCCTCAAAATACCAAATATTTAAGTAGGTACTGCAACCAACTTGGATGTAGCTCTCGCAAAAGAGTGCATCATTAGAAGTCCTAAATTTTTTAAAGGTTCATTAATGTTAAAAAGCGAATTTATTATCATTAGAAAGTCAGTAAGATTTTAAAGGATAAATAAATATGTCCCTTAAAAATCTTCTGAACGGAATAAATACACTGCTCGATTTCATAAAAGTTCATCATGAAGGCTCCCAAGCTACTTAGATATCAATTTTCTAGCACAATCTTTTTTTTATTAAAGATATTATTGTATTTGCTAGCGAGAATCCAACATGGGATGCTGAAAAAAGAGAACTTAAAATACATTCTGCTCTACATGCGAATTTATCTAACCATCCCTATTTATGCTAATTTTCTCAGGCTATCCCATCGGCTCGAATAGAATTCTCAATATAAACACAAACTGTCCCGAACAAAGTTACGTACAGTCGTTACGTTTCGGTTCAAAGATCAGAAGCAAGTTAAGCGTTTGCTAAACCAAAACAATCCTTAGTTTGACCAGAAATCGATGAAAGACCCTACTCAGCCGACGAAACTGTTTTGTAGTGTCAAACACAACAAAATGAAAAACAGAAGCATTGAAATCCTTTGGGAAGTAGGTATTTGAATGTTTGAAATACGTACTTTAAGTACCTACGTAATCGTGCCTGTACCTCGCTTTTTAATATTTTAGCAAAATGAAAATTTTGTAAGATTTTGTTACTGGGGCGAGTTTGAGAAATAACTCTGGCTTTAATTCGATATCTCTTCTCTTCTTAGAAGTATTTTAATAATTTCCACCAGAGTCTAGAAATTATTAAAACAATTTAACATTCCAAAGGAAAAACAAAATAAATCTGAACAAATAAAACAGATTGAGAACAAATGGCACAACAAGTTTCACGCTTGACCAAATAGTAAGAAGCTTTACTATTTTATTGAATTAAGGAATTAACCGGCACGCACTATTTGGAACGATATAAAACTGTGCAGCACCGAGTACAAACCACAAGTGAGAAGCGACTGGATGTCGAACTACTCACTTTGTCATAAAACATTTAATTTTATAAATAAAACCTTTACCTACACCATTATACCCATGAAACAATAGAAAATCAAGTATATTCTTCCGCCATTTTGTTTAAAAACGCACACAAGATGGCGATGAACTACACGGACGATATCGGGCCCATGGCTTATCCGCTAAAAATGTTAGTATCGCTTTTCATTAATTTGCTCAATTTTATCAGCATTTAATTTGTAAAAAAACCTCGTTTTTTTTTCAAGTAAAATCGGAGTGCTTTCAATTTTCATATCGGATAGACTTTAAACCATACTTTCAAGTATTTTTTTTTGTAAATAACTTATCTTTTTTCGGTACAAATAGGTTTTATGGTCTCCAAAGACGATTAATATCATAATTAGTTAAACATACAAATTCTAAATAAAATAAAACTTGGTCTTTCAGACTTGTCAATAACATATTTTACTTCTTCCAATTAAACGCAACAGAAAAAACAACAGCTTTAAAAAAATGTCAACCGTTTTCGGAATTCTTTTTTCCTACCAGGGTGTCCAAGGAGGTGGTCGAGCACATGCTAGGTTGGAACATCCCCGAGGAACATCAGGACATGGTTCACGAGCACTGGAGAAATTTCCCCGCAGTCAACAAGTACTGGCACTACGTCCTGGCACTTATCTACACCATGCTGATGGTCACCTCCTTTTTGGGAAACGGCTGTGTCATCTGGATTTTTGGCACGTGAGTAGGACTGTTTTTTTTTTAAGCCCGATCGTCTTTGATTGAAAAATTCTATGTTCACTTTAGATACAGCGATTGGTTGTCCAAAATAACATCAACCAATACAAGAATTATAACCTTGTTTAAATGAAATTGCCTTATAAAATCCAAGATTTTATGGATAGTCAAATTTTAATATTTTTTCCAACTAAGTATTTGCATATTTTCCATCCCATATTGGTTTAATACTGTAGTATTTTCCAACATGTGGCCCTTTTCCCATGGTTCACTTCGCTAAACGGTCACGGGCTCATTGGAAAGCGCAGGCCCAGATTATTCAACCGTGACCATGAATTGGCGCGTTTCCGATTTTACCCAGAGGGCCTAAGCCTGAGAAAAACTCTCTTCTATTAAATAATGTTACGTAAAAACAGTCTTTGCGACATTTAATCATTTCTTGTCCGCGCAAAACATTGTCCTTCAATATTTTTTGATAGAACGTAGGTACAGCTTATTCTTGTCCTCTTATATCTCGGCCCGTTTCGTGAAAATGAATCAAATCAGAAAAACTCGGAACAAAAGATCAATGTTATCCAAAAGAACATTGTAACGAAGTGCTCTGAAAATGACAAGCTGACTTACCTTTGTCAGATTTTGCCTTGTCCTAATATATACGTAGGTAACGTATAAAAATGCTCTTATAAATGCGCTATATTTATGCGCGATGTCCTCTAAATGTCCGATAGTCTAAACGTCTAAACAGCCAACAACCCTTTACTATTCGATTAAAAATGCAAAAGCGAATCCCAAATTAATATCGTGGAACAATTTGACGATCCGTTCGTGAAACTGACGTCTTCGGCGATTTAATTAAGTTTCGAACGCATCAAGATTCAAGATGGCGGCCGTGCTCGAACAAAATGGTGACAAGTTGGGGAATTAAGTTTAAGTTAGCGAAATGTAAACGTTTAACCTTAATTATATGCTTAGGGACGATTAATGTGTGGTCGTTAATTTGGTTTCTAATGTGTTAATTTTATAGGAAGTAATTAGTTAACGTTTGGGAAGATTGATTGGCTCAATTGATACGACAGTATGAAACTGAGCCGACTTGAACGATTTGCTGAAAGAGGATTGAAACAGTCGATTGACTTCACTGTTTGAACTGAAAAGGGATGAAAGAAAGCCAATGGAATACTTTCACGCAGCAGTTTTCGCAATATCGGTCGAGAACTTTGCTCGATATCTAGATAATATTGATGTAGCCACGCTTCTCTTTATAGGAGCTGTAAATCTAAGCCGAGGAGAAGGTAAATGTTATTCTACCATTTAATGTTAGGTACATCATATACTCCCTACATATTATATATTTCACTTTGAAAACGTATGTTACTGTGGTACCTGCATATATAATATATATGCAGGTACCACAGTAAGTTATGGGTTATGGAAGTTGCTTGAAACATATTATGTTTCAAGCAACTTCCATAACCCATAACTTTTATAGACAAAAGTCTCTTGTAGACATAAGTATCACATTCCTCAACATTACTTTTCCTAACCGACAATCTATAAAAACAACAAAACAAAAGCCCATCAACAAAACAATTGACAAGAACTCTCGCAAACAATGATGATTATAAACAATATAAACAGAAATCCGTACGATAAAATCCACCATTGCCATCGGCGGGTGCGATCTAGAGAGCGTGTCAGGAGCAAAAGTTCTAAACCGCTCCGCACTCTCCACCAGTTCGGAAAACGTTTCTGATGTTCGCCGACTAACGTTTTTTGTAGCGGGTATTTATTCCATTGCAACATGAGATTTCAGCTATAAATAGCTTTATTTTACAGTAAGTACTCTTTCAATCGCCCTAGTTTAGGTACTACTGGACTTTTTCTCTTTCGTTCCTTTTTTATGAAAATAAAAAGCCTCTAATTTTGTTTTCATTTCTATTCCTCGCTACCATAAAAACAGTTATGTAAAGGACTTCAACTGGCAATTTAAGATTTTTTGGTTCTATGGCCAATCACGTTTAATATTTTTCGGGACCGTTCCTGTAAAATGAGACTCATCCTGGCTCATCCTGTCTTAAATCTTCTAGTGCTTATAAATCGATAATTTCCTCTCGTTTATTAGTATTTACAGTGTACTCCAAAGGACTTAGCCATAGTGACATTCTATCGGCAATAACATCATCTGTCTAGTCTTTTCCGAACGATATTGGGGTCGGCTTCCAGTCTAACCGGAAGAAGCTAAGTACCAGTATTTTATATGGAGCGACTACCTATCTGACCTGCACAACCCAGTTACTGGGTAATACGATACCCCTTGATAAGACTGGTTGTCAGACTTTCGGGCTTCTGACGACCCGTAACGACTGTCCACGAATGACAGCCGGGACCAACGGCTTAACAAACCAACCGTGGCAGGCCTAGCTTAACCTGATCGATTGACACGTGCGGCTGTTAATTACTTAGCCACAAATACAAGCCCCTCCATTCTATCAGAAATAACGATGGTGGAAAAGACAAAAATGTATGGGACTGGCATAAGCTGCACAAAATCTTATGTCAAATTCTTGAAATCGTTGAAAAAATAGATGTATAAGAAGCGCTTTGAAAGCGGTTGTCACTTGTCCACAGCAGCTTTCATTCTTCAACTCTTGACGGACACAATTTTTCGAGGATATCGCGATTCCTCGCTACCGTTCGCGTAGCTTCCAGTACAGTCCATCCCATATTTATCTTGGTCGTTTTACTGCTATCTGTGTCACTAGGCGCTGTTGCCGAGATTTTAGGCCTTTACGATGTTTTTACTATACATTTTTATGTTTTGCAAATGCTTATTCGTGGGATCTACTTACTTCGGCTTCGAAAGACGAATCGTTTTGTTGTCAATTGATTGGCTCTTTTGTTGACGTTTAATGTTTTTTGATTTCAATTTCGAATCATGTAAAGTGCCAGTATTGAATTTGTTATTTTATTTAATGTTTGCGATGATTTAAAAATGTCCACTTATGTTTTCAAAAGCATCTTATGTAATCTTTAACTAATGATAATTTATTCACGTATGAAGTAGAAACAGTTTAGGATACACTAAAGGTACTCTAAACCAATTTAAGTTTGTTTGTTTCCAAGCGTCAAGTTATTGATTGCTAATAACTAAGCAATCAAGAAATTTGGTGAAACACAAACACATTTGACAAGATTAATCTTCGTGTTATACGGAGTAGATTCTACTGCTTTATAAATGTATTTTTGGTTGGGAAAGGCACTTTTGTTTTAAAGTATCTAAATTGATATTAAACCAGCAATTCTAATTTTGATGGGCCATGGCAATACAAATTATTTACCGTACTTATTATAAAAAATTCTACATTTATATCCGTAATTTTTATGCTGTTATAAAAATATCTGCCACGGCTGCAATGGGAGACAGTATATTATAGATTACAATACTGCCCTGCTAATCCGAAAGGCGCTATCTCTGAGATATGCCCTTTTAGTTTTTTTTATACCATTCAATAGCTAGAATAATTTCGCACCTAATGGTATAAGCCAAATAGCGATATCTAAATTAAAACATTAAAATAAACCACTAAGAAGTTTTAACCCCCGTTTGAAGGTGGGAAAAATCCATTCACAAAAAGTCGTTTTTCTCAAAACTTACTCTGATTGAGTTAGCGCTTTTCGGCTTATCAGGGCAGAATAGTGAAGATAAATTACGTAATGATCTTATGTCATGAATTTTTCATACGAAAAATGTGCGTTTGAATTGATTTATTTGTATGAAACCGTCCCGTAGTTATTAGTGTTCATTCGCAGAACAGTTAGAAAGAGGTAGCAATTTCTTTCAATGACGAAGCGACACATCGCACGTAGTTTGTGAACCACGTTATGCAGAATAAAGTAAATGTTTATTTAATTACCTTATTTTCTCAAATTGATTTAACTACTCCGAGGTACGAAATTTATTCACTATTGTAATCTATATACTCAATACTACCTACCGTTAAAGCCGTGGCAGATTTTTACATAGGTACATAATAAAGAGTATTCTATTGTAGTCTACCGCAAATTTTTGTTTATAAACTCATCAAAAATTTAATGAAATCTTAGTGTGCCTTTTAAAAAAAACTCCCTATTAGAGAAAAAACAAACCTTAGTAAAGCCTGTCTACCATACATTCTTTGCATTAAGTTGTGTCTCATAGGGGACTCATTAACGGAACTTCCTGAGCTCACATCCGAGACCCTTTTAGTATTTGTCCGGATGCAAAGACCTCGCTTTTTGTCCCTCACACCGAGACGCTTAATTTCTGCTTAGTTTATTTTCGGTGATATACTTCAAAAGGTTATGTTCCTCTTCATAAAGGAAAGGAACCATGCTAGCTCAAAGTGTTTTCAGATCTTCAAAGTCGATGGGTCCATTAAGAAAGTCAAAGATATCTAATAGTAAGTAGTACCCGTTCATGATTCCTTCTTAAAACTACTTTTTTAACAAACCCTAAAGCCAACTCTCAATTTATAGACTACATGTATCGGTCCCAAAGTTATACCAATTACCTATTCTAAATGGCCAAGGCAAGCGATCAATCCTATACAGTACTAAAGCCACACGACGATCCCAAGCATCGCTCCTATTTGCATTGCATATAACCACATTAAGAACACCATTATCTGACACCATCGAACTACAAACCACCTAACTTATAAAACTCTTCCAACTTTAGAAGTTAAGTACAGTCAAAGAAAGAGATGTGTATGCAGGCAGCTTACTACATGATAATCCAGTTATGAGTAGGCTGAGTAAGTGAATAGTAACCTAAAGACTTTTACATCACTTATCGTCTTATCGTCCGAGCGAGTCTTAATTTATTACTTAGATAGGTACCTACAAGAAACACACAATGCTGGCTTTTACCTTGGCCAGAGGCTTTGCATTGCCATACAACGTGGCAATGCCGCCAGTCCCTTGGGTACATTACCAGTCGACCGCGATGCGCAGGAAATTATCGACGCCATATTTTAGTTTTTTAATAGTTTTAGTTAGGTCCTGATATTATATTTTTAACTTTTCCAATATTTTTTTCATAAAAACCTTCCTCGGACTTCAACGAATATTTGAAAAAGAAATTAACCAAATTGGTCCAGCTGTTCTCGAGTTTTGCGCTTAGCAACACATTTAGCCATTGATTTTTATTTATATAGATAGATAGAAGAAGATATTGGCTGCATAGAGCTAATACACTTTGCCGTACATTTTTATTTCTTGCCTGCATACCAAACTCTTTGGTCGCCAGTACATTTTCTGCATTGATTGTGTCTCCCGCAACTGCGCATATAAATTCACATCTAGTCGTTATCTCGTTTTACGTACGAACAATATTTCTTGAACTTCTCTTTCGTAGTGTCTGTTAAATGTCTTCGATGTTGTTGAGAATTCGCTGAGAAAGGAATACTTTATGTATACGGGCTAATGAAGCATTTATATGCTGACTGTGTATTTTAGACTTCTCTAAATCTTTGGAACATACCTACCTACTGTAATATTACTAAAACTATCTACTTAGGTACATCAGATGCGGCCTTTGCTATAATGCGCTGCTAAAAACTCTCCATCCTTTCGCATTTAAGCTACCTAGCTGACTTCCTCAGATATTCTATACCAAGTAGGTAACTACGTATACGATTCTAACCTGCAAAGGTGTTTTCTTTACAGGATGTGAAATGAAAATATGTATATGTCACCGTCTATATAAGAACTTCGTTATTATATTATCTGACTAGGGAGATTGTAAACTGTCGATAGATTGTAACTGTACCATTCTGCTTACAATTTATCCAATCTTTGGTTGTCATCTGGCATTCGCTGTCATTCGTTCGTTTTGTGGTTCGTGTGTCGTTGTTTTTGTGTTTTTTAATCGTTTTCATGGTGAAAATAACTAAAAGTTATAATAGAGTTACATTTAATAGTGAAATCAGGGTGTGGTACAGAACATGAAACCGAATAACTTTCTCCATGGGACCAACATCGTATTCGCGAAAAACTTTTCAACTGTCCCATAGAAAACTTCAAGACATTTCATAATCTAAGTTCAATACCTACTCGACGCAAATATATTTGGTCCTGCTGATTATTTTTTCGCGATTACGATGTTGGTGCCATGGAAAAAGTTGTTCGGTTTGATGGTCTATAACACAAAACGACACGTTGTATCATACTTTTTCCAACTGTCGAATATCCACACAACAAAATACCGTGAAGAACATAAAATCTAAGATGTAACATGTGAGGTATTTCACAGAAAGGAAATCTCTCAAAGAATCCCTTTCCTTCATCCCCTCTTTCAAGAAAAAAGAGTGTAGATGTAAATACCTCGCGTAACTTTATATCAATCGACTAATTGAAACTGGGCACGGTTGGAATCAGGGAAACAATCTAGTTAATCGGCTATAATTAACGTAATTCACGCCAGATTTGTTCGCCGCCCTGCTATTATGTAGTCGGCGTAGATTGCGCATTGTCCAGCGTGTAATAGCGGTACAATCCATGGCTGTTTATAGGTCAATTTGTATTGTGACGCTGGTTGGGTTAGGGGCTGATGGACTTTGTGGAAATGAGGGATTTGAACTTCGTAATCATGAAGACATCATGAAGTACATGTGATACAATACTCAATTATAATCAGCTTATTATAATGTTCCCACTCTGGGACACAGGCCTCCTCTCAGTGACAGGGAGTGGGCCGTAATCCACCACGCTGGCCCTGTGCAGGATGTCACATATCTTCGAATTAAAAAAAGAAAATTTGAACAGTCCAGTCGAGTTTCGAAAAGTTCATGTTTGTAGTCGCTAGATGAGATAGCGTGCTAAGTTTGTATTGTGTAAAGGCAGTTTACACAATACAAATGAAGCAAGCTAGCACATCTAGCGCTCTGGATATTGGATAATGTAATGAGCGCTTTACTTTTATGGTGAGAATAAACATTTTATTTAAATTTAATTTTCGGTTCCACGGTTGCCGGTTTCCTCACGATATTTTCCTTCACCGTTTTGAAAGCAGTGGTGATGAAAATATTTATTTACATAAAGTAAAGCGCCTGCCTGGTTTCCCGACTAACAACTCGTAAGTCGGGGCCGTTACTACTGGTCCACCTCTGCTTTCAAAGATAGCACTAATACCGTTTCCAATTTTTCCTGTAAAATCACAATAAAATTTTCTTCGTTCCACAGATCAAAATCCCTTCGCAGTCCGAGCAACATGTTCGTCATCAACCTGGCAGTGTTCGACCTGACGATGATGATGGAAATGCCTTTACTGATCATGAACTCCTTCTACCAGCGGATGCTTGGGTACCAGCTAGGATGTGACATATATGCCGTGCTGGGTTCCTTGTCTGGGATTGGAGGAGCTATCACTAACGCTGTCATTGCGTTTGATAGATACAAGTAAGTGGGTCGGAGTGTAATATCGTGTAAGGTTTTCTCTAGAGAGCCCCATATGTTTTCTCTTCAAAATAAAAACCTCTGTGACAGACATTGTAACAGATTTTTTTATAAATAAAAATAACATAACATCACGCCTTGTTTCCACGAAGGGTTGGGCAGAGGTGTACTACCTACCTATAGTGCATCCACCATAGAAATATAAAAAACATCTATGGCACCCACATTTCGCCAGTATTATGTTTAAGCCCCATGTAACCGTTAATTATCACGTTATATTATAAAATCGAAAGTTTGTGAGTGTGTGTGTGTGTTTGTTATTTCTTCACGCTCAAATGGCTGGACCAATTTGAATAAAATTTGGACCCTGGATTAACACATAGGCTACTTTTTGAAACCGCGGGGTGCAGCTAGTTTTTTTATAAATAAAGAAACAAACAACAATAACAAGGATTCCATTTTTCCTCGTAAGGTGAGGAATCCTTAAAATATTTTTGTCCAGTGATTTGTATGATTGATTTATCTCTAACTAGCTGCGCCCCGCGGTTTTACCCGCGTAGACCGGGATAAAAAGTAGCCTATGTGTTAATCCAGGATATAAGCTATCTACACACCAAATTTCATCCAAATCGGTCCAGCCGTTTGAGCGTGAAGAAGTATCAAACATACAAACACAACACACACACACTTACAAACTTTCGCATTTATAATATAATTATTAGGTCTTTACCTATGAAATTGCCGTTCTGCAGTACTGGCCATTTCAAATCAAAATAATTTTTGTTTGGCTAAGAATTCTAATTTCAAATTAATTTTATTTTAAAAACATGGATTTTTTTTCCAAAAGTAGTCATTTGTTTATTGATTAGTGGTACATTTTCGTCGCATTTCAATCTTTTTCGTCATCATGGATACGTTAAAAATTCGAGTAATTATGGAATATGAGTACCGTCGTGGCAGCAACGCGGCACAAGCGGTACGCAACATCAACGACGTTTACGGAGCTAACACTACAAACCAACGCACCACCTGTTATTGGTTTGCTCGCTTCCGTTCTGAAAATTTCGACCTGAAAAATGAACCTCGCGGTCGTCCGAAGACTTTGGTCGACAATTACGAATTAAAGGCGATTGTGGAAGCTGATGATACACAATCTACGCCTGAATTAGCAGCAGCTTTCGACGTTAGCGTCAAAACAATATTGGTCCATTTGCGTCAAATTGGCAAGGTAAAAAAGCTTGACAAATGGGTGCCCCACGAACTCAATGATCGCCAGCGCGAAGTACGCGTCGAGACGTGCCTTGCACTGCTCAACAGACACACAAATGAAGGAATTTTGAACCGCATTGTTACCTGCGATGAAAAATAGATTCTGTTTGATAACCGCAAGCGCTCAGCAAGTTGGTTGGATCCTGGTTCAGCACCTAAACAATGCCCTAAACGAAAACTTACCCCTAGAAAAGTGATGGTCACTGTTTGGTGGTCTAGCGCCGGTGTGATTCATCACAGCTTCTTACCAAACGGGGTGAGCATTACTGCAGATGTGTACTGTGAAGAACTGAACACAATGATGGAGAAGCTGGCACATCTCCAACCAGCATTGGTCAATCACTCGTCTCCGCTGCTCCTGCACGACAACGCGCGACCTCATACTGCACAGCAGACGGTCTCCAAGTTGCAAGAACTGGGGTTGGAAGCTCTCCGTCATCCGCCCTACTCACCAGACCTTGCGCCTACAGACTACTACTTTTTCCAGAATTTGGATAACTTCTTGGCGGGAAAAAAATTCAATACCCGAGAGGCAGTACAAAATGCCTTTGAAGAATTTGTTGCCTCCCGACCAGCTGATTTCTTTAAGAAGGGCATCAATAAACTGCCACTGCGTTGGCAAAGATGCATTGATTGCATGGGTGATTACTTCGATTAATACAAATAAAAAATACATGAAAAAAATTCGTTTAAATTTTTTCATACAAAACGGCAATTTCATAGGTAAAGACCTATTATTTATATTTGTGATTGTGATATATAGTGTGATTAGGTAATTTTTTATACGTAAGGCTAACGTAATTATAATGTCAAGTTTCTCTTGTTGTTTTTCCAAATAACAAATAAAATAAGCCAATATCAGCAGTAATATTTCCATACAAGTAGATATTTTTATCCGATACAAGTTTCCTCGAATTTTATAAAGTCGTAAAGGGCGACTTCCGCAGAGGGACTAACTTTGGTATTATTTTTAAAGTTCTTGAACGAGTCTAGACAGTTTATTACAACAACAAACAGAAGCTTAGTTTAATTTTTCAGGTCACTATTGTGACCTGAAAAATTAAATTAAGTTTTATCGCGAACAACTCATCAGCTGTTCGCGATAAAACTTAAACTAAGCTTCTAATTTAGTCCAATAGGACTAAATTACTTAACTCTATGTTTCATGCGCTCGTTCCCCAGATCAGGATTAGTTGTGTAGGGTAAATTAAGCCACAGAAATGTACTACCGGAAAAAAAAATTGCACATGTCCTATTCCACACTATAATAATCTCTGAACCAAATTTCATCCAGATCCGTTTAGCCGTTCTGGCGTACCTAATTGAGTAACAAACATCCACCCATCTGATCTAAACTTTCGCATTTATAGGATTAATAGGATTAGTAGGATTATGTTTACTGAACTATACTCCATCGTTTAGGTAATTAAATAAAGGTAAACAAAAAAAACCTCGTGTCTGGTTAACCGACTAAACGTAATACCTGTCACTTCACTTGTCATGCCACGACACAGTTGCAATTTAGCAACTTTATAAGTCGTTGTAGTAATAACTTTGATAAATTGAAGAATACAACTATTATGTATGTATAGGTAGTTTGTATGTAGATTAGTTTAACCCTTCCAACGTAGATCTACGTGAGACACAATGGCTTTTTAATTGTTTCTGTAATACGAGTGGTTCAACAATAAAATAATAGATAGATAGTATACACATTATCCCCTCCTGACTTTTTATTCTTGTTTTCTCCTAGGACGATCTCCTGTCCTCTTGACGGAAGGATAAACAGAGTGCAAGCGTTCATATTGATTGCCTTCACGTGGTTCTGGGCACTACCCTTCACCATCCTACCTGCTCTCAAGATCTGGGGACGATTCGTACCTGGTAAGTATTCGTATAACAACAAATATCTACTTGTTTTAAAATCCGGCTCCAAAGTTCCGGACCCTGATATACTGCCCCCTGTGATACCCCCTGCGATACTGTGCATTAGCATTACAGTGCAAATAACGGGACAGTGTTATCTAAGTAGGTACTATTATTTTTTTTACCGTTGCGTTTTACGGTCGCTCTGCAAAGAAAATTGGCTAAATCTGGGCTTAAATCTAATAATGGCTGTATTTTTTTTTACACAGATACTGACAGATAGTACTTTCCAAATTTAAAAAATTTAAAAACTGCGTATGAATAATCTGACTATGATATCGGTAAACCTATCGAACCATAATAATATGCACATACCACAAATCTTTTGTTAAAACTACATACTTAGTCGGTATGTGATCGACTGAGTCTTCTAAAATTATTTACAGAGTTAAATCAATCGCATTAACGATACTGAAGAGACATCATTAAGCATGATTTTATACCCACACCTGCAATGCAATCAACAAATATTCATAGCGACACTCCGAATCTTAATGAATATCTCCTAAATATTCAATTAAAAAGAAATATCAGCATCGGAAGCCATTCATTATGAAGTCAAGAATAAATTAGACAATAATAAATAATGGGAATCGCTAATATTAAAACGTTCATTTGAGATGGTGAAGCAGACGGTTTTATTAGAAAAGCCGATACTGGGTTAAATATTTGTTTGTTTAAATAAAAGTAGCACAAGTTTTAGTTAAATTTCCAGTGAAATAGTTATTATTTCGTTATTACGTATGTGATTAGTAAGTACCTACTTCATATATCTGAGACTGATGAATAATAAAAACAGTAACACCAAAAGGGTTCCAGTACCTACTTAATTCAGCTATACACCACACACTCATCAAAATAAAGTGTACTAATTTCGAAACCTCACTTTACTATTTCAAACTAATTTTCAAATTGTTCGATCCTAAATCAAAAGACAATCGTCTCGACACCAAAGAGGCTAACATTAATCAGTCTGCACTGGAGATGCGATAAGATGGGCATTCTATCAATCAGAATGTAATCTTCGACTATGCTATATCCGGGGGTTGGGTCGTGTCCCAATTTATCACAATTTGATTAGGTGCGAACATGGATTGTGTCATGTGTGCCATACAAACTTACAATAAAGATATTTAAAAAAAATATATCTTGTGTATCAAGAACAGATTTGGTAAAATTAGTAGCTTTATGTAAATTGAATTACCTACTATAATAGCAGTTTTGAAACTATTACTTATTGAGGTTATTAAACACGAGTGTGTGTTTAATAAATATACCTACTATTAAAAATATACTATTTTTAATAGTATCACACGAGTGTTTTAATACCTACCTAGTCGTGTGCAGTTTCAATCACTACTTTATCTACTCTCATACATTTGGATTGAACCTACTAAATACAAAATCAAAGTTATATGAGTAAAATAAGGAATAGTTTATTTGAAATCAAAACTTTTTGTTATGCTATAAAAAAGGCGCGCCCCGCGGTCCATTAAAAAAAATACAGATGGAAACTCCTTAACTTCTTGTAAGTACCTATTGGTAAAAAAATTGTTTTTAATACGATTATATTTTTAAATTTCGGTATTGTGTTGTTATAGTACGTCAATATAAACTCGTTTTAAAGTTATCAGAGTACCTACCTAGATAAAAGTATGGAAATAATTACACTTTTTTCTATGATCCCAGAGACAAACCGTGAACAGTTTTAAGAACAAGACGATAGATACTGTGAATAAATAATAATTTATCTACACCCATGCTATAAATTCTCTATAAAAGTTTCTGAAACAGTTAGCTTATTGCCAACATTAAAACAGTCAGTGTCATAGTAACCATGGTAACCATAATAGCATCCAAACGGCTGTTTTAATGTTGTACTGAATTTCATAATGCAACTCGTTTTCAAAAAAAGAACATTGTAATGCACGCGAGTTTCACTACAACAGCACCGTAATTTTTAAAAAAGAACTTATTCGAATTCATGTCGTATCTATGACGCCGGCCGCCATGTTCGATACGAGTATTAGTATTGCAAAAAACTGTTTCAGAACCTTTTATATAGGATTGATAACATGGATGTAGATAAAGTCTTGTATGCAACTGTACATAATTAGGTATTAAAACACTAATGTGATACTATTACCCACATTCGTGTTTTAATACACCTTATTATACGTCAGTTGCATAAATAACTATTACAGGCTTCATTCATGTTTATTTACTGGCATAATATAAACTCTAAGTACCATGTTTTTAATCTAGCTGCCAATACCAATAACAATAAATCTGCAAAAGTGGACATGTCAGCAGATAAGCTGCCAGTACCAATTTCCAAATCCAACGCATCCTAAATCCAATTACACACTGTTGTATTCGAAACATGCATTTCGCACCAACGCCACACATAATTCCAAGCTAACGGCTGATTAAGTGCACCAATTGTACGACAAATTGCACGCATCCGTTGAAAACAGGAGATTACCGCCATTGTCTTGGTGCCAATGGACGATTGTAATTCGATGAGTAATCGACTTTAAATTTTATTAGGAGCGTGTAAGTGCATCAGCCCTTGGTCATGAACATACGCAGATTAAGCATGAAATAAATAAAATCTGGTTCTGTTAGTACAGAAGTATTTAAATATACAGTGTCAAAGTTTTTCAATTATTCCAAAATCGCGAAAAAAAATCAGGTGCTCCCTACATTTTGACGAGATAGGCGAACATAAAATGTAGGGAGCAGTTCCGATTTTTTTTCGCGATTTCAGGTTCGCTCCCATAGTAAAAGTTGTTCAAAATGATGGTCGAACTTTTTAAACTTTCGCGATTTGTACACATTATCCCGTTCCGTTCCGTTCCGTTCAATAACATGTTCCCGTTTTCGATATTGTTTTATAATGATGGTCGAATATAAAAAAAAAACAACACGTTGTATAAAGTCGCACATTATAGGATAATATTATGTAGTTTTTACCAACAATAAAACCATTTTTGTGCCGCAGTCAGATTTGCAACTGCTAGTCCAAAAAAATTGCTTTGAGATCCACATTATGGCATCCTTTATTCCTTTTAATAAACAAATAAAAATTCAACATACTACACTTTACATAATAAAATAATTGATAGAGGCAACTACACGTGCTGTCAACCTTTAAAAGTTTGATACATGTTAGCCAATAATCACCACCGATGATCTTCATCTACGATTCTACGCGAATGACATCCAGGGCTACCCCCAAGCATCGCCATCTCTAGGTATAATAATCAATCATATCTCATTTACATTTTCGTTACAGAGGGCTTTCTAACCACCTGCTCCTTCGACTACTTCACGGACGACCAGGACACGAAGGTCTTCGTCGCCTGCATCTTCGTGTGGAGCTACGCTATCCCCATGTCGCTGATCTGCTACTTCTACTCACAGCTGTTTGGTGCTGTAAGTGGTTTTCTCTTGCTCTTTTTAAGGTGCTATGTATGTCTCTTTCTTAGAGGCCGATAGTGAGGAAGCTGTTCTTTTCAATGGAATTTGTCCGTTATGTACTTCTTTGAGTTGATGTCTTGGAGGACTGAATATCCTGGAAAAGGGAACATTGCCGATTGTGTTCCATGAAGGAATAATAGGGAATTAGGGATGACGTTTAAAAAATATTTTTCGTCATACATGTAGATTATTAAAAAATATTGTACACGTATTTTTTTATTTTTTTTACATAATCGAAAGATTACGACGATACATTGAGTTAAAATATGGCATGACGTCACTCCTTGCTACATTTTATACGTAGTTTGTTAAAGTTATGACGTAGCGAGCCCCTACTCCCCAACATGAATGCGTTTTATTTATGTAAGTCATTCTTTATTAATACGACAAAGCAAAAATATGTGTCTATTTTTTTTTTATTATCTGCCTGACGAATTAATTAGAATTTGTTTTTTTTTTATCCCAGTCATCAACCATAGTATCAAAACAGTCATAAATTTACGAGCAAACTTTTAAATTCTTTAAAAGTTTTGGTTCCACAAATAAAACAGAGATAAGTAAGTAGGCAACATTAAGAAGGAACAAATTGTATCTACCTGGAGAGTCTTAAGTAAATGGTATACACAAAACAAAATTGGCAAAACTCGTCTGTTTTTCGCAGTCAAGAGAAACAGATTGCCTTAAACTTTAGGCATATATTCCTTACCTTATTATGTTAATTACTTTCCCCGGTGTACTTGAGCGAAAGCAGCGTAATTTTGGACAGCTCATGTTAAGTTTCAAGGTTAAAACTAGGCTAATAAGGTAAGTTGAGGAACCAAGTGCTTCTAAGTGAGCCGAACCGGGACCTAAAGAACTTAAACACAGTTTGGAGCTATGAAAGTGGACTTGTGTGTGAAAAGTTGGAGGGAAATTTTGAAAACAGAAGGGTCAATTTTTAATGAAGATTAATATATTAATTAAAGAAACACTCATTAGAATTTATTTTCCCAAATGCAATTTGTCATTTTCAATGAAAAAAAAAACAGTTCACGAGTCATAAAGTTTAATAGGTTTTGACGTTCTTTTAGATCTGTAATGTTTGTCACATGTGACTATATAAAAATGTGTAAACTATATAATGTGACTTAAATTATGTTTCGTAAAAATATTCTTTTTTTCGATTATTGAATTAAAAAAGTTCCTAACTCTGTGTAAATTCTTAACAAACAACTTTGAGAGTCACACAATGGTCAAATAATGTATAAAAAACATGCAAACAAATAAGTAATATCAAAAAGTAGGTAGGTACAGCAGATCTATAGCTACCGTTAGACAATGTTCCAAAGTACCATCTTTTGTCTTCGGAAAAACTAAAATATAGCGAATAAAATGTGACTATTAATTCCGTCACTCCCTTAATGGGCCAGTCATATTTTATTCGATAGTGGAACCTTTGAACTTTCTAGCCCTTGAAGCAAAAAAATCCCTTAACATTAGTTTTCTACCACAACCTAAGTCTTCATAAAACATTCTTGAATGATAGTACCCTTATCCCTCATATTTCACTTAACTTCGTAATGGTAATAAAAAATAAATCAAATAGGATTTGTGGACTTGTCATAAATAATGCCAGAGACACTTGTAGATCATTAATGATAAAATATTTTTCACGTAGCTACTTCTGAAGTAGGTATCTCTCGCCCTTTTATTTTGTACTTGTTTTTTTCATGTGGCAACACTCAGCTTATAAACTGAAACACTTAATACCCTTGCTTGTCAAAACTTTGCGGTCTGAATTAAATTAATCCCTTAGAGATCTCGCCAATTATCGCACCAGTTTAAATCGTTATTTACGTGCCTGGTAACTTCTTAGAATAAAATATCAAAATGTAGATATAAGCAAAAACACGTGGTAGATA
Source organism: Cosmia trapezina (assembly GCA_905163495.3). Classification (NCBI taxonomy): domain Eukaryota; kingdom Metazoa; phylum Arthropoda; class Insecta; order Lepidoptera; family Noctuidae; genus Cosmia; species Cosmia trapezina. The sequence continues at coordinate 21,453,879 of LR991034.1, forward strand.
TTATTAGTACCTAACCACAAAAGATTTAAAAACAAGATGGTTTTGAAATCTCAACTCAAAACAATCTCTCAAAACCTTTCTCAAACTCAAATACAATTCAACCCGAAAATGAATTACTGAAAACTCCGCGTAATAATTTCCTTCCGCAAACTAGAAAGGTTCGTCGTTCGGCCACAAAAGGCCGACAGATCTTCCGTCCTATTTAATTCGGCCTGACCCTAATACCGGCCGTGATTATTACCACTGATACATTTCCATTCAATTAACCTATTTATATTAAGGGATCATACCCGTTTTGTTCTAGGATCTTATTAGCCGATCTCGATTGAAGGAAAACAATATTAGTTTCTTGTCATTATTATTACCGAGACTACCGACCGACTATGCGATTACTTTTATTGTATTGTAAAAGTGCCTACCAAAATTGAAAGACTAGTATAGTCATGAACTAGTATAGTATAGTCATAATTTGGTTAGACTGGAAGACGACCACAAAAATTTTGAAATGGCTACGCAGATTATGATGATATCTACCTTGATAAAGGAATGAAAACGCTACAGTTTCCACTGGGGATATAAATATTGTAGCTTTGTTAATTAACTAACCAATTGGTCGTACCTTTTTTTTTTTTTTGAGTATGGGATATCATCAAATAACTTCTCCCGCTCTGTGTGGAGCGGAAGCGCGTGTCAGACTTTTACTGACTAAAACCCACCCGTGTTCCTTCAGTTGCCTATGCCAGGCCCGCGGTATCCTCTTAAAACTACCCGCGACTCCAGCGGCGTCGGCCCTATTGGACCCCATCATTTGCTGACATCTCTTTGAGGCGCGCGTGGAACACAACGCGCCGTCGACTCGGACCTGGTCCTTACCGGACGGCGAGCTACCCGCTACTCACCGTACGCAGGCCCGCGCCTACCGTGGCCGGAAATCGCCTCGCGATTCCCGCCGCCCAGGGCGTCTCCTGCGGCGACTGAGGGCGTGAGGCTGCCTCTCCCTCACGCGTTCCGCCTCCTCCTTCGCGAGCAGTACTGCTTCGCAGAAGGAGGTGACGGCCTCCCATGCACTCTCGCCCCGCACCATGGCCTGGACCAGGCTCGGACGCGAGAGATCGCCGCCGCCGATCGCCTCCGTGAGAACACGGCGGTGCTCTGCCCAAGCCGGGCAGACCTCCACTGTATGCTCCACCGTGTCCTCCGGGCGATCCACACAATGGTGATACCCGGGCGTTTCCTCCCGCCTTATGCGAAACAGGAACCTCCCGAAACAACCGTGTCCGGTGAGGACCTGCGTCAGGCGGAAGGTGAGGACGCCGTGGCGCGTCTCTAACGACTCCTCAAAGAGGGGACTTATCGTCGCAATTGTGGCGCGCCGGAGCTCTGTCCGCTGTACCGTGATTTCTCGCGGCAGCGGAGTTACGCCCCAGCGTTTCGCCTCCTCGCGCCACTCCCACACGTGCGCGAGGACATTTGCCTCCAGATCCCACGGCGGCAATCCGGCAAGGAGGCTCGCCGCCTCCCGGGAGACCGTGCGGTATCCCCGGACACTTGGTCTTACCGTAGGTAAGTGGGGATACCGCACGGTATTATTTTATATTATTTTAGTTAGTTAAAGAGGTGTTGATTTGTACGTAGTTATTTGTACGTAGTTATCGCGCATCGCTAATTTGTGAACAAGTAAAAATTATTCCGCGCGCTTTTTCTTTTCGCTATATTGTTTTTATTTGAAAATGTCGTCAAGTACCTAATGATGAATTTATTAATTCGACACCGCCAGAAGTCTCAGAGGCAGCGAAAAAGGCTACTCTAAGCCTCTTGCCTGAAAAATCGACCGATAGATACTTACAAGCGTATCAAAATTTCATCTTATGGAAAACAAGCAAAGATCCAAATTCATTTTCAGAAGGTGTGTTTTTAAAGATTAATTCGTTTATGAAAGTCCGAGTTTCATTTATTTCCTCGCAAATATGTTATAAAACGTCGTATGTCATACGTGCGCTTTGATAATTACAGCCTCTGCTTTCTTGTAGCCCTCGCCTACGGCTCGGGCTAGCAATATCGCCTCGGTTGTAATTTTCAACTTACCGCACTTATATCATAATGTACTATTATTAGAAATAAGCTGAAGAACGACATAAGCAATTGGAACACTTTTGGCCGAAATGTTCCAGTTATTACAAAAATATTGCCCATGCAGAGTTGATCTCGTCACTTCGGAATCGGCTTATACTACGTAGGTACTCAAGCGTAATAAGATTTGCCTTGTGAGGTAATCTCCACCAAATACAGCAATGAATAACATATAAAATCCGATCTCGTTTAAGCTATTTCAGATGAAAAAATCTCTTTAAGTCTTATCATTGCTGTTTATTCAATTAAAATATTTATAAAATTATTGAAATTTTATCAAATACAATTCATCATCATCATTTCAGCCGAAAGACGTCCACTTCTGGACATAGGCCTCCCTCGAGCACCGCCGTCACTTCGACCGGTTCTATGTTTCTCACATGCATATTATTACTAACAGTTTTTTAAGTACCTATTCATATTTTATTAATTTAAATTGTAGGTTTAGGCTACTTATGTAGCTACTGTGAGGGTTTGAACCTCACGGGGGGATAGCTATACTATGAATAAAAGAGGTAGAGTGAGGTCAAGAGGGCCGAAATATTTATAAATCCTCAGTTTCAATTTAATGTATATCACAATCCTATCGTTGCCCTAGCTAGAATGTGACTTTCCTTTTGAACAAAAGCAAGTTCCGCTTTTCTTCAAAAGTAATTCGATGTTTGAATGATAGAATGTCGGCCAGTATCATAATAAGGTTGACCAATGCAACAAACCTATACAGTACCTATCTGTCTAGTATCTAGGTAAACTTACTTTCATGTTATACACATACCAAATTAAGTTTAGGCTAGGCTAGGGTAGTCTAGTCTCTAAAATGTTTTCCATCAGTGGGCACCCAAACCTTCGCACGTTACCAAAAACACCAATTCGATACCTCAAATATTTCCACAATACATTTTACCCCCTCTTCAAGAACCCTAAACAAATAATAACCTTTCCCATCGCCCCAAAAAACCTAACAATCAATTTTTCTTCAATAAAACTTGAACACAATAACAGAAAATAACATTCATTCGCGCGTAACCTCGACACGGCACTCGTAAACTACGTTCAGACAAAAAATGTCGAATCACTAAAGTTCCGACGAAGGAGCGAAAATTGTTTGTTAAGTTCGTCACCTCGCATTGTTTCGGATAAACTCTCGGTCTCATCGAAGTTTCCCATCACTACTGAGAACAGGCGAAATTAAATTCGGATTTCAGTTCCATTGCGGTTTGAGTGCAAACAGTTTTAAATTAAATAGTACCTATAGGTAGATGTCACGGAATGTATTTGACAAATAATTATGTCATAATAGTTCATAGATTCGATCTTTTTGTCAACCGTAGTCTGACAATCCGTGTTGGGCAAAGGATATACGCTACTATCGTTTCGTAAAGATTATTTTTTACCAAACCAAAGCTGTTCCACAACTTTATGATATTAACTTGCAGCGGAAAATGGATAAAGATGTTGATAAACGTTTTTTTTTCAGATTAGTTACCGGCAGCGCTCCTTGCGTTTTCCGATAAATAGCTATTATGTGAACAAAGTGCTTTTTATTAGCTAGATATTTAGTTTGAGATTCTTAATTAAACTGCCGAGTTATATTGTTTTATTCAGCCGAACGTAAGGGCGAGCGCGCACTGCGGTGCGTTTCCAGTAGTTCTGCCGCACTGGGCGGGGCCTACAGTAACAAAACGCATGACCGCAGTGCGCGCACTTTAAAGACATTCCATACTTCACAGATTATGCGGTAGAAAAACGCACCGCAATGCGCGCTCGCTCTTATGCAAGACTTTTCAGTGGGAATGCACTGCTTTTAAAACCTTCTTTTAAATAAGAATCCACGCAGATATAACAACAGACTATTTGAAAGTATTTTTATAATAAGTGCTACTGCAAGTCAACATAAAAATGGGAGCATTCACTCATTTATTATACATAAAAGCATCACCATTTTGTAACAACAGACAGACACGTCATAATTAAGTCAATAGAGGTTGAACAAAAAACGAGCCATTCATGTTTTTTTGAATTCAGAATCGTCGACGCTCGAAAAACGCGATTTAACAAGAATGATAATTAAAAGTCTGATTGCTCAGTTTTTTTTCTCGTTTTCCCTACAAGGAAAATTGCACAGAAAAGCTTTCGTTCGACCAAAATTGAAAATTCGGGTACTGTTGAACCTTTCTTTATTTGCTTCTTACTATTAAAGTGAGTATAGCTAACAGCGCCATTTATGGAACATTTTGTTCCTATGCTCACATTTTTAGTCAGATGATGATGATTTTTTTGATACAAAAAATATACTCCCCTTAAATAAAATTGTATGTATATTTTGTAAATTGAAATTAAATTCTCTAAATTCCAACACGAATTGCAGTAGACACAAAATATAATCACAATCAGAATAAAAACTCAAACTCCAATTTCGTTTATTTAAAACGGAAAGTTATACAATAAAATGGGAATTATTTCAGAACGATTCGATTCAAGAATTCTTTGAGTAAGAATTTAAGCGGAAAACTCAGAAGTTTTCCTTGAAAATGGGGAAGAAACATTATTTGTGTTTGAACCAACCAATACACAAATTCCCGATCTAGGTTAGCGATGGCCGTACTCGAAAGTTTTATTCCACTAATTACACTCGTTTCGACTGTATTCGATTAATTCACTGAAAACCTTTATACGTATCCAGTCAACCAATTTATAACATACCTACTTAACACCGTTTGTTTTTTCTTAGTTATTTAAATAATTATGTAGGTAGATACAATCGATGGCTGTGAAACTAGTAAATGATCGATTTGAATAAATCAGATTGCCCACAGCATCAATCAACTCGAATCATTCTAATAAAATTTCAACCATTTATTCCATAGACATAATAAAGTTTATATTTCTATGGTTTAATTAGAGAGGCGCGTCGATTGTTAATTCGAATAGAAATTCTTACAACTCCGATTCGATTGTCGATACATTTCGGAATCCCGCAACGCTAATCTTGGGCGGAATGGGCGAGTAATGTTATAAAAGAAAAGAACTGTTGTACCGTGTATTTTTTTCGCTTGGTGGTAGGTACCTAGGTACTTACCTAGGTACATGTTTTTATCGTGTAGGTACAAACGAATAAAGAGCGTGCAGAGTTCCGTGTCATTGTTTTGTTTACAAAGTCTTATCTTCTTCTTCGAGTGGAGGTGCTTTTTCTAGATGAGCTCGTGGCTAAGTAATACCTAACATCCGCACGGTAGATCGAAGGTTAAGCTACGCTTGCCGAGGTCAGACTGTGGATGGGTGACATCCATTACATATCGAGACGCCTCCGTGCCTCGGAAAGCACGTTAAGCCGTTGGTCCGGCTGTCATTTGTAGATCTATCACAGTCGTTACGGGTAGTCAGAAGCCCGAAAATCTGACAAGCAGTAATATACAGGGTGTAAGGGACAGGTTGGCAAAAACTGAAACAGTAGCTTCAGACCATGATTTATGACTGAAAAACGTTGGATTTTTCTTCAGGAAAATTGTCGAATTTTCCGAACGTTTTCAACTAGATTTGTGTTCTATTCATTTGTTACAACAAAATCCAGCCCTAAAAACATAATTTTAGTGAAAAAAAGCAAAAAACTTAAACTCGGCAATGTAAATAATAATGATTTAAAAAGAAAATTCATACATACCGCGCGGAATCAGCTGTTAGCTCTAAAAGTTTACTGGCCTCCGACAGTACCTACGACAGACAGAGAAAGTATAACGTAAACGCACCCATTACCGCCAGTTTAAGCGGAGTTCAGATTGATATCCAAAAAATAAGCACATTCTTAATATGTGGCTTTAATAGAAATAATTTTTCAAGTACTGAAATTATCGATTTTTTTAGTTATGTGTAAGAACAGATAATCAAAGAATTACTTAAAAAATTAAAAATTAAATAAAAGGAAAAGGGTCATGTCCCTATCACCGACTCAAAATATCGGGTGTGTGCCTAATACCGTTTATGTGACACCTAATACCGACCACTAAATAAATGGAACCGTTAAAGTTAAATAAAAATGCTCGTGTATATTGCACTGTTTATATAAATGCTCCAACACAGTACAGAATGCTGTCAACACTTAACAATTATATGTATTCTTATAATAGTATATTCTTAACAGCGTTAAATCAATAAAAAATATCATATTTATACGAATTATGAATTATTAATATATAACCAATGGGGGCAAAATAATGCATAATTAATGCATAATGCATAATTAAATAATTATTATTATATAATTATAATAATTATTTCGTTTATTTATATTTTTTCCTTATAAAATACATTTTTAAATATTTCTTAATAAATAAATAAAAAACATTTAAAAATATAAAAAATAGTGGTCCGCCGGTGTCGGGAGCAGCGTCCAAGCTCCCAAAAAGGGCTCCCATACAACAAACGTGATTTTTTTGCCGTTTTTATAGATACTGGTAGGAACCCTTCGTGCGTGAGTCCGAATCGCACTTGGCTGGTTTTTTCTTTTCATAAGAACCTTCCTAGGACTGCAAGGAATATTTGAAAAAAAAAAATTGCCGTACTTATTAATGTCATAATTGCGGGACCTCTTCTAAATCCTCTGTAAAAGATTTAGAAGACGTCCAAGAAGAGAAGAGGAGGAAGAAGAGGTTCTCTAAGAGAACCTCTTGTCAAAATGTACTGAACAGCTGATTTTTTTTCGCTATTTCAGGTTTGGTCTCATAGTAAAAGTTGTTTATAATGATGAGTACAATGACCCCTTAAGAGGATAACGGTGATTAAAATTAATATTATAATAAATATTATTATTATGTAATACACAGTAATATATTATTGTAATATATTATTATTATTAATTATTATTGCATAATACTCTTTACTAATAATAAATAATACTTTATGTTTATTTTCTTTTTTATTACCATATGACTTCCACATATAAATGTTAGCTAAGTATTACTATAATATAATAAAGCTTATGTTATTTTAAATCTGTATGTTTATTATGGAATACTATAATGTCTATTAAATAACTTTATGTTCACTTGAAAATAAATACCAAATAAAAAAACATGTAGTATGGGGTCCGTCGTAAATGTACAAGTAGATCGGTAATAGGTTTTCTTAAAGGAAATCGTATAACCTATTACCGACCCAAGGGAATGTGTATGAATTGTGTAAATACATGTGATTTTTTTACATGTATATGATTTTAAGTGGTGCGGTTTCTAAAAACATTTAATAATTATGATATTTCAACTATAAAAATACACTATTTAAAAATTATACCTCCTTTATTCATCAAAATATTTACATAAGAACAAAGTTAGTGTATACGGCTACTAAAGCTCTTGAATATATGGCGTTAATAGCTCAAATATAAGTTAACATACTAAGGAACTGAGTTAGTATAGCCTCCTGTCTATTAATTTATGCATTTTAACAAAAATCATGGCACACAAAAAATACGACAAGTACTTATCAGCGACATATCAGCGACATGGGTCGACAATAGGAATAAAATTGTGATTTTTGTTCCTATTACCGCCTATTTTTAATATTGAATTTTAAGCAAAATAAAATAGTATCTCATTAAAATGAATCATTACTTGTGTTCCTGAAAGTATCAAAAATGCATCAAAAGAACTAGAAGTTACATTAAAATGCTTGACGATATAATCTTCTGCTAAAAAAGAAACAAGAGTACTTATGCCATCGGGAATGCCACACTATGGAAAATGCACTAAGGTCGGCGTCCACGGACGAACTGAGCAATTATTATTTAAATCGTCGAGTTACGCACACAAACAAGAGATGAACATTTGCAATACAAATACATCTACATTTTTATTAAAGCAACCAATTGTGTAGCTTTAATACATTACATAAAAATGATAGTTTTCTGAATAGGGCGGTAATGAGCGCGGATTTTAACGGGTCGTTATTAGGTGCGTTTACGTTACCGCTCGCTCGCCGAGCCGAACCGAGCCGACCCGTTGCCGAGTTTAAGTTTTTTGCTTTTTTTTCACTAAAATTATGTTTTTAGGGCTGGATTTTGTTGTAACAAATGAATAGAACACAAATGAAAAACGGTCGGAAAATTCGACAATTTTCCTGAAGAAAAATCCAACGTTTTTCAGTCATAAATCATGGTCTGAAGCTACTGTTTCAGTTTTTGCCAACCTGTCCCTTACACCCTGTATATAGTACAATCCACGAAGACGCGCCCCACTACTACGCCTAACCGTGTATATTATATTATGTCAGCAACGGTTAGGAGGAGTAGTGGGGCGCGTCTTCGTGGATTGCACTGTCTATACCAATGGGTAACGTGTTACCCAGTAACTGGGTTGTGGAAGTCAGATAAGCAGTCGCTCCATGTAATTATTGGTATCCATCTGCATCCGGTTAGACTGGAAGCCGCCCCAACATAATTGTGAAAAGGCTGGATGGATGATCTCCTGCTTCCTGCTTCGGATAGAGTAATCCTGAAATTCTGCTACTGATATTAATCAAAACATTAATTTATCTACCTACTTGTGTTAAAAAAATCACCGTCGGACTTTTTAATAAGCATCCAATGTCACTTTTAAAATCATTACTTAAATCGTGAAGGACCACTTCCAAATTAATTAATTTCAAACATCAAAGTGGATTTAGAAGCTTGACAGAACGTTTCCTTAGCCTGGGGAGGACGTGCGGAAAAAAGAAAAGAATTCAAATTAAGTCGAATGTAAATATAATCTTATTATAATTACCTACAGGCTACAGGTAAGCAGATAGGTAGGCTTATTGTAGTACTGTAGAGGTTTGTTGCATTGGTCAAGCTTATGGCCCGTTTCACCACCTACCAGTTCCTATTATTGTACTTAGCAGATAATTTCATACAAATTCTGTTCCATTTTTGAATTTATTCGGTGAGTAGTGGCTATTCGGACATCGATCGTGAAATAGGCCCTTAGTATGTTACTGGCTGACATTCTAACATTCAAACATCGAATTACTTTTGAAGAAAAGTGGAACTAGCTTTTGTTCAAGAGTGGAGACTGGAGACAGATTCTAGCTAGGGAAATGATAGGAGTGTGATATACTAAAAAAGATAATACATATATATCTACAATATAAAAATGAATCCCTATTTTCCTTGGTCATCGCATCACGCGTGACCGGATAGAACAATTTCGCTAATTCTTTTTTTGTTGTGTTTATTATTGTCAGGAGAAAATTCCTAGGAAAGAAAAATTAAGAAAATTTTGCAGAAAATTGGAAAATTTCAGAAAACTTAACGACTATTTTAACTTCACACTTGATATTTTACAATATATGGCCCTCGGCCCTCTTGACCACCTCTTTAGTTTATAGTATATATCCCCCTGTGTGGTTCGACCCCTCACAGTATCTTAGATCTCGTCTGATGAGCTGAAATGACGCGACCCACTACTTAAATGAGTACTTTGTGACTAAGGTCAATTGTGTGCGTGAACATATTGTGTGCGGTCCACGTTAAGGAGCATGAACCATATCTTCCCAATTTTATACATTAATGTGTTTACTACAAAAAATCAATCTGCCTAGCAACTATGTTGGGGTCGGCTTCCATTCTAACCGGATGCAGCTAAATACCAATATTTTACATGAAGCGACTGCCTATCTAACCTCCACAACCCAGTTACTGGGTAATACGATACCCTTGGTTGTCACGTACTGGTTGTCAGACTTTCGGGCTTCTGAGTTTCTGACGACTCGTAACGACTGTCAAAGATCCACGAATGACAGCCGGAACCAACGGCTTAACGTGCTTTCCGAGGCACGGAGGAGTCTCGGTATGTAAAGATGGTCACCCATCCACGGACCAACCCCGGCAAGCGTAGGTACCTGATGGATCGACCCGTGCGGCTGTTATTACTTAGCCACGAGCTACACCATCATGTCTACCAATCAAACTAATTAAATAAACACGAGTGAATCACGTTTTTGAGCGACACAAATAGATAGATTTACGGGAAAATTTGGATCTGGGCTTGGCGGACAGGTTCTTATCCAGCATTGGCTAGCCGGTGTAATCTGAAAAACTGGCCAAGTGCGCACTAAGGGTTCCGTACCATTATCTATAAAAAAAACGCAAAAAAATCACGTTTGTTGTATGGGAGCCCCTTTAAATATTTATTTTATTCTGTTTTTTAGTATTTCTTGTTAGAAATACATTATCATTGAAAATTTCAACTGCCTAACTATCACGGTTCATAAGATAAAGCCTGGTGACAGGCGGACGGACGGACAGCGGAGTCTTAGTAATAGTGTCCCGTTAGTAATAGGAACTCTAAAAACAGCCCCACTAATCTACATTAAGTAAATGGCATTCGCAAACTCCCTAACCACTAAACTTATCTTCCCAGGTACGCCTCCACGAGCGCATGCTCTCCGACCAAGCCAAGAAGATGAACGTCAAGTCTCTAGCAGCCAACAAGGAGGATGCTAGCCGCAGTGTTGAGATAAGGATCGCTAAAGTCGCCTTCACGATATTCTTCCTTTTCATCTGTGCGTGGACGCCTTATGCTTTCGTTGCTATGACTGGCGCTTTTGGTGATAGGTGAGTGTTTAGACTTTATTTATTTACTAGATTTTTCCCGCGGCTTCACCCGCGTAGACCTGGATAAAAAGTAGCCTATGTGTTAATCCAGGTATAAGCTATCTACATACCAAATTTCATCCAAATCGGTCCAGCCGTTTGAGCGTGAAGAAGTAACAAGCATACAAACACACACACACTCACAAACTTTCGCATTTATAATATTAGTGTGATAGTGTGATTAAGCAAGGCATACCAACGACATATATTTACAAGAATAGTCAATCAATCAACTCAGCCTATCGCAGACATAGGCTCTCTCTCCCAGGCTGCACCACAACACCCTGTTCTCCACCTTTCGCATGCAGTCTGTCCCAGCCACCTTCTTAAGAGGAAATGGGGGCAGCCAGACTTTTGAAAATTAGGTATTTTAAGAAGGTATTGCTGTCGCTCTGCGAGCGCTCCGCCCTCGAATTCGTGCGATAAGGACAACTGCAGATCCGACTAAATAGCCTATGGAAAAAGTCACATTTCGAGGTTTGGCTCTCGCCTATTTCCTCCTCCAATATTGGACCAATTTAAAAGATATTTCTTAAACTGAATAAGAAGGATATATACTATGCCCCTATGTTTTTCTTTTTTCGTTAATAGTTGTCAAATTGGTACACTAGGCGTCTGTTGACAGCGGTATGAATAGGCAATTTTGAGCATTTTTTGAGGGTTCTAATTCTTATAAAAATAATATATCATCAAAAGGGAAAACATAGGGGCATACAAGTAGCTGATATTTATATTTCTGTAAAAAATCATTGCTTTATGGTCATTAACCAGAAAGGAAACAGGCGAGAGCGTTTGTATCTTTTTGTATGGAGAAAAGAGCACCCACATTTCCTCTTAAGGTCGTCCCACACTATTGTACACTTGCCGATACGCGGTCTCCGGCCGTCGGTCCTTGGACAAACATGGCCAGCCCGCTCCCACTTCATTTTGCTTCTTCATTTTGCACTACTCAACTTAAAACTTGAATCCATAGTGGATGGCTCTGTATTAACCCCTCAAGCGTCAACTGCACACCCGTGTGGGCACAAGGAAAAACCTTTACATAATAGGTATATAAGCTTATATATCACATATACAACATCAGTTTTGTTTATACTAAACCTCTTAAGGGGTCATTGTACTCATCATTATGAACAACTTTTACTATGGGACCATACCTGAAATCGCGAAAAAAAATCAGCTGTTCAGGGCCTCAAGTCTGCTATTACAATAGTGTCAGAATGGTCTATCATTGATTTCATAATTGTTGATTTTGACAATTTTGGTAATCTTATAATATAATGGCGTCATAATGGCGTCATTATGACTTTCCAATGGTCAACCACTACACTCCATTGTATGAAATTATGAATTTAGCTGATTACGACCTTTTAGCAAAATGACAATGCAGTGACAATGTGATCGTGTTGGAATGTAAAAAATAGCAGACTTGGGGCCCAGCTGTGTAGTGTTAGTAAGGTTGGTCCCATAGAAAAAAAAATTCAAAATGATGAGTACAATGACCCCTTAAGAGGTTTAGTATAAACAAAAACGAATGTTGTATCATCAGTTAGTTAGTTGTGAACCTATGGGGTTCACAACTAACCCCCCAACTGGGGTTTTGGGTTTATAAATTAGTACATAGCTGACAGCCTAAGGGTTAATACATAAATAAAATAAAATATACCTACAGTGAAAGGAACTTCGTTCCAACCGGGTGTCCCACGACAGCTCCCGACTTTTTTATCCTTTGGCAATTAATCTTAAGTACCTAATAAATCCAAGGGATTCGAAGGCTATCGAATTTAGAATATGTATTTTCTTGGAAGGCCTTATTCCACAAATTATTCTAGGATCAGGAAAACGAAGATTTGTGAATTTTTTTTATGAAATCTGTATAATAAAAAGAGAAGTCCTGACTGACTGACTCATCAACGCACAGCCCAAACATGAACCTAGGAAGCTGAAATTTTTCATAGAGGTTTCTTTTGTAATTTAGACAAGGAATACGGAAGGATTTCCCGGTAGTAATTTCCCGTGGATATCGGATTGAAATAACTAAAAAAATCATTAATAACTCTTTCCACCAGGAACCTCTTGACTCCCATTGCGACAATGGTGCCCGCCGTCTGCTGCAAGGTAGTCTCCTGCATAGACCCATGGGTGTACGCTATTAATCATCCCAGATACAGGTGAGTATTACCATATACCATACCAGTACTACCATTTGTTAATAATTAACAGATACTTCAGAGTTTGTAAGTAAAGCCTCCAAAAGTGTCAATCCATACCTACTTAAGTTTGTCCAGGTCTTGCGCAACTTGGGCAGTTGCTCTTACTTCTAAACTTTCTAACCGATAAATGTTTCCTTCAAGAACGTGCGTGAGTATAACTTTCGCATAGTCTTGTGCTGATGAGTAGAAAACTTCAGCAAACATTAGAGTCACAGGAGCCGCTTTCGATCAGACAATTTGTTATTGATAAATTCCGCTTATGTACTTATTTTCTATAGGGCGGAGCTCCAGAAGCGTCTCCCCTGGATGGGAGTTCGAGAACAGGACCCTGACTCCGTATCAACTACCACCAGCGTCGCCACTGCGCAGTCTACTGCCCAACCCGCTGCTGAAGCCTAAACCCTCACAGAAATACAACTACTGGTGCACTGAGAATTTGTTCGATGCCATCTTTAAAGTTCGAAACTAGAACATTCTAGAATTTTTCGAACAGTGACAGTGGATTTTATGAAAGTTCGTTTACGTGTTCGATTTTTGAATTTGTTTGAAGTTTGATGTCCTTTTGTTTGCGCAGTAATTAGTTAATTTAATTTGATTATGGATAATATAATTTACATAATTATGGATAATATAATTTACATAATTTTGTAATAAGTTATCTAATGATACCTTTTAAAGGGACTTTATTTAAGGACAATTTATGTAATCAAGTTTTTTAATGTTACCATCTAATTAGGCAGAAAATCGTAATTAATATAAAAACATTTCAAACATGGAGACATTACACTCGAACCCATTAGTACCAACGAACTCCAGAATCTCAACAATGTTCTATTTCTGTGTCCATAAACAAACAAAATTCGTTCGCCACACCGTCTGCGTCTGTCCCTCAAAATTAGATTACTACCAAAACATTCCCAAATACAGTAGGTATACAAATTATTTGAGCCGTCAAATCCATCTTGTAAGGAAGAAAAACTTTTGGCAAAACTGCCAAAGCAATCCTTATTCCCAATATTTCGCCAAAAGGTCAATAACATGTCTGAAAGTAAGCTAACAAAAGCGAAGATTTCCAAAACCTGACGTAGAAAGGTCATCATAAAGCCCTTATGTGTTGAAAGAACTATTCCAAAGAATAGGTACTTTTCTTCCTTTGTTGTAGAGATTCTCTCCTTTTTAGAGAGAGATTTGCTGTCCTTTCAGGAGTCATTGTTCTTACGCCATTCTCAAATAAGTCTTGTGGCCGTGGGGCACCCATTTAATTTAGGTGAATCTATCCATCAAAAGTATCCTGGGCTACCCAGTGTGTTTTCTTCTAAATTCTACTTCCCTCGAATTTACCATATTTCTAAGCAAGTAGGTTTATCGTAACAACAACCAACTTATTTTGAGGGATTTAACAAATTAAGCGTGAAATGTGTTGTTTGCTAAGTCAATCAACAGAAACATACATACCTACCTACTTACTGGATTACGAACTTTTTTTATAGGTTCTTCAACTAATGTTCGAGCTTATACATGGTAGCATTACTTAACCGTTGATATTTTATAGAAGTAATTTCTAACTTTCGTATACCTAAGTTATACCTTTATTGCGTAATATACTTATGCCTAAGTTATATTTTGTAAAGAACAAATTCTGATTGTACCGAGTTACAAACAACGACACAAGCAAGTCAACGGTTCAACGAGTATGCAAGAATAATATTTTTTTACGAAGCAAAATATAAAAATACAAAAAAAAAACGAACCGACCCCGAAGACCAAGCTGATTTTATGAGCAAATAAAGTTATAATACTGCAACTGACGAGTTCGTTTTATTTTGTTTTATAAGTATTTATCCCTTAGAATAGAAAAATGGTGGACGGGGTTAGGGGGGGTCATTAGGCTTTGAAACACCCACAAAGCTCTTAAAATTAATAGTTATTTATGCAACTGACGTATAATAAGGGGTATTAAAAGACGAATGTGGGTTTATCACACGGGGCGAAGCCGAGTGTGATAATAGTATCACATGAGTGTTTTAATACCTAATTATGTACAAGACTTTATCTACATCCATGTTATCAATCTACTAATATACTTCCATACTAATATTATAAATTCGAAAGTAACTCTGTCTGTCTGTCTGTCTGTTACCTTTTCACGCCTAAACCACTGAACCGATTTCGATAAAATTTGGCCAGGCTATAGATGGTATCCTGGGGACGGACATAGGCTACTTTTTTTTTCAAAAATAATCCTACAGGGGGTGATATAGGGGATGAAAGTTTGTATGGGAAACTCAGTATTTCTTAAGTTAGGGATGTGAAAATTAAAATGTTTGCTTTTGATAGGAAATAAAGAAATATGCGGTTCAGCGTTTTTGAAAAATCATCCCCTAAGGAGGTAAAATAGGGGTTGATTTTAAAATTTACAAAACTGCACGGATTTCGACAAAATTTGGCAAGGCTTTACATAGCATCCTGGTAAAGGACATAGGATACTATTTTTTCCATATATAATACTACAGGGGGTGATATAGGGGATGAAAGTTTGTATGGGAAATTCAGTATTTCTTAAGTTAGGGATGTGAAAATTAAAATGTATGCTTTTGATAGGAAATAAAGAAATATGCGGTTCAGCGTTTTTGAAAAATCATCCCCTAAGGGGGTAAAATAGGGGTTGATTTTAAAATTTACAAAACTGCACGGATTTCGACAAAATTTGGCAAGGCTTTACATAGCATCCTGGTAAAGGACATAGGATACTATTTTTTCCATATATAATACTACAGGGGGTGATATAGGGGATGAAAGTTTGTATGGGAAATTCAGTATTTCTTAAGTTAGGGATGTGAAAATTAAAATGTATGCTTTTGATAGGAAATAAAGAAATATGCGGTTCAGCGTTTTTGAAAAATCATCCCCTAAGGGGGTAAAATAGGGGTTGATTTTAAAATTTACAAAACTGCACGGATTTTGACATAATTTGGCAAGGCTTTATATAGCATCCTGGGGAAGGACACAGGCTACTTTTTTTTTTCAAAAATAATCCTACAGGGGGTGATATAGGGGATGAAAGTTTGTAAGGGAAACCCAGTATTTCTTAAGTTAGGGATAACAAATTTATGTTATTGGTAGGAAATGAAGAAATATGCGGTTCAGCGTTTTTGAAAAATCATCCCCTAAGGGGGTAAAATAGGGGTTGATTTTAAAATTTAAAAAACTGCACGGATTTCGACAAAATTTGGCAAGGCTTTATATAGCATCCTGGGAAAGGACATAGGATACTTTCAAAAACAATACTACAGGGTGTGATATCGAGGATGAAAGTTTGTAAGGGAAACCCAGTATTTCTTAAGTTAGGGATAACAAATTTATGCTATTGGTAGGAAATTAAGAAATATGCGGTTCAGCGTTTTTGAAAAATCATCCCCTAAGGTGGTAAAATAGGGGTTGATTTTAAAATTTACAAAACTGCACGGATTTCGATAAAATTTGGCAAGGCTTTATATAGCATCCTGGGGAAGGATATAGGCTACTTTTTGTCTTAAAAAATAATCCTACAGGGGGTGATATAGGGGATGAAAGTTTGTATGGAAAACCCAGAACCACTGAACGGATTTCGATAAAATTTGGTAAGGCTATAGATGGTATCCTGGGGACGGACATAGGATACTTTTATTTAAAAAAATAATCCTACAGGGGTGATATAGGGGATGAAAGTTTGTATGGGAAACTCAGAACCACTGAACGGATTTCGATAAAATTTGGCAAGGCTATAGATGGTATCCTGGGGACGGACATAGGCTACTTTTTTTTCAAAACTAATCCTACAGGGTGTGATTCTTTTTAGGGTTCCGTACCAAAATGGTAAAAAAGGAACCCTTATGGTGTCACTCAGTCTGTCTGTCTGTCTGTCTGTCACAGTTGAATACCTCGAGAACTACTAATGCTCTCAAATTGAAATTTAGAATAGTTTTAGATGACGTTGACCCAACTATTTTGCAAATAAGAAAGAAATTAAAATATTTCTATTTTTTTTGCAACAGGGACTGAAGGGGGTCTTAAAAAATCAAAGTAGGGCTACTAGGGCATGTGGGGTATCATATAAAAGAGCGCTGTTCGCACGTTCTCAAACATTTTTTTCTTTTTTTTAGGTCGCATAGTTTTCGATTTCTGATGAAAAATGTAAAAAAAAATACCGTTCCTCCCCCCCCTTATCTCCGAAGTTTGCAAAGAGAAAAATCTGAAATTATTCTATGTGATAGAAGTTTATGTAAAGATTACGGGAAAAATAAAACAATGTCTCTAAATAGCACACTTTTTCAGAAATCGGAACGTAACCCTCGGTGCGCGAGTCCGACTCGCTCGTGACCGGTTTTTTTTTTAAATTACGGCGCTGCTGTTGTAGTGAAACGCGCGTGCATTACAATGTTCTTTTTTTGAAAACGAGTTGCATTATGAAATTCAGTACAACATTAAAACACCCGTTTGGATGCTATTATGGTTTACCATGGTTACTATGACACTGGCTGTTTTAATGTTGGCAATAAGCTAACTGTTTCAGAAACTTTTATAGAGAATTTATAGCATGGGTGTAGATAAACTCATTTGTGATCCTGAGTTAACGTAACGTTTCCATAGATAAATCCAACCAGACGACAATAACACCATAGTTGCGCAAACTTTGTAATTCATTGATAGTTTTTGATGAATAACTAAGTTTGCGCAACTAGTTTCTTAATGTAAATTAGGCTTAAATGCAATCTGCTTTGAACAAGTTAAAATAAGTAGAATAATCCACCTACATACTTACAAACAAATCGCTACGCTGTTGTGTGTGACTGTTGTAAGTGCATTATAGTAGATATATACAAAAAAACAGAAGTGCATACTCGTACATAAATCACACCAGTATTTCACACTTCACACTAATATTATAAAGGCGAACGTTTTTGAGTGTGTGTGTGTATGTTTGTATGTTTGTTACTTCTTCACGCTCAAACGGCGGGACCGATTTGGATGAAATTTGGTAAGTAGGTAGATAGCTTATACCCTGGATTAACACATAGTCTACTTTTATCCAGGTCTACGCGGGTGAAACCGCGGGGCGCAGCTAGTATATAGATGATATTTTCCATTAACGTCGAATGACTGAAAATTGATTAAGGGTATAGCCCTTTTAATCAACTTTAATCATCACACCAAGGACAATACCTACTTCTGACTTTCAGGAAGACCTACTGAGATCGTGAAAACAATTCCAGAAGGCTTAAATACAACCAAACCAATATACAACCAAACCTCTTACACAACCAAAAGTCAAAACAAATACAACCAAACCTCTTACACAAGGAACCTAGACACAATTTACAAAAAACAATCTGTCTAGCCTTTTCCCAACTTTGTTGGGGTGGGCTTCCAGTCTAACCGGATGCAGCTGAATACCAGTATTTTACATAGAGCGACTGCCTATCTGACCTCCACAACCCAGTTAAAGTGCCACTAACTTATCTGACCCGGAGGCTTTAATTGGAACTAACGAAATCACTATGAAAAGTGACAATTAAGGCTTGTGCATATTTTGTTCATCGAAATCGCCGCCGTTCCCGTGTCAGATAAGTTTGTGGTACTCTATTGGGTAACACGAACCCCCTGGTAAGATTGGTTGTCAGATTTTTGGGCTTCTGACTACCCGTAATAACTGTCAAGGATCTAAGAATGACAGCCGATACCAACGGCTTGACGTGCTTTCGGAGGCACGGAGGAGTCTCGTTAAGTAATGAATGGTCACCCATCCTCTAACCGACCGCAGCAAGCGTAGCTTAACCTTCGATCGACTCGTGCGGCTGTTAATATATAGCCACGAGCCCCTAGACACAATTTACAGCAACCTCATTAACCTCAACAGCAACAAAAAAGAATTTATGCAAACCAAACCACAAAAAAAGTATTTCAAAACCAGAGACAAAAATAAAATAAATAAAAAACAAGAAGTAATGAGACGCGCAAAGCAGCTTACACTTGGCGCCCTTTTATCGGGCACTGAGGCCGCTACTAATGAACTGTGCGTCCATGATAGACAGTTTTATGACTGCCTTCTCTTATAATACGATTCTTATTTCATTCCTTGATCCTCGAAAATAGCTGGCAGCTCATAGACACGGATCGTGAAAATGTGTTGAGTTTGAATTTTAATGTTCTCCACATAGACTTATAAAAAAAGAAGGAGGACTCCGCGCCACGCATATCGAAAGTGAAGCACAGTAACTATGCTGCCGGACCGTTTGTACAGACGCCAGCAGGTCAAGCCACCCGAAACTGTCAAATTTTCCCAATCAACCTTGAACCTAATGATCAAGCGATAAAGATGAAAATCTATTAAAGAAACTTGACAGATTGTAGTAGCTTGATGCGCTGGCGTCTGTACAAACACGCCTCACGCACACATTTACATCATAGTATACCAGCGGCCATTACGTGACACGAGCGACGACGGCGTCTTTGCAGATACTCAAATCACGCACACATAGATCGGTACAGTGCTTCACTTTCGATATGCGTGGCGCGGAGTCCTACTTTTTTTATACGATGGTTCTCCATTCAAAAAGTTTAAACGATGCTTGTCAATCAAGAGCACTGCAGACATTCAGTGTCTCGGATCTTGGAACTTCAATCATTTTGTTCAGGTGAAATCCATAAGACCCAGATCCTTTTCCTGAATATACAGGGTGTTATGGACAGCCCTCCGCAAACTTATAGGGTGAATTCAGTATGTCTTACTAAGATGACTGGTACATGAAATTTTTTCAGGAACGTTAAGGGAATCCAATAAACCTGATTTGTTTGTGTTTTTGTGCACAAATCAGAACGTCTATTACTGGTTGGGAGGGGTAGGTAATAGGTATGCGGTGAGTTCGATGAACTCTGTAGCTAGACAGAAAGTGAACAGCTGATTACACGCGTTAGAGTATTTCAACATCCATTGCTGGTTTTTTTTTGCAGTTTTTTTTTACATAAATGGATTGCTGCGAACACAGAATACAATTTTACATTGAAATAATGAAAATGTAACTGAAAAAAAAAATTGAAAAAATGAAAATTTTCCTGAGAAAATTTCCGGTAGAATATGATTCAAAATGAGGAGCTGAATGCACCCTGTTAGTTTGCGGAGGGCTGTCCCTTACACCCTGTATACCTAAGTAGGCTAAGTTGGAGGGAATTTACCTACATGGGATTATGCACAATAATTGTAATGCGAAGGAATATAGGTATAGGTAACTGCGCCTACTAGATTTCAAAGCCAGCCATAAGGGCGAGCGCGCACTGCGGTGCGTTTCCGTTAGTTCTGCCGCACTGGGCGGGGCCTACAGTAACAAAACTCAAACGCGCACTGCGGTGAGAATATAGAGATAGAGCATAGCTCGAGCTGCGCATTTTCCTCGCACAGCTACCTTGCCGCGGCACATTTTCATAGCACATCTTACTCGCTCCGCTACATAGCTTAGCATCAGTGGAAACTGTCACATAGTTTCGTAGCTTATTTTTTACATTCTTGTAGCATAGCTGCATAGCACATCTTTGCTGGAAAAGCACCTTAAACTTTTGTAATGCAACTGCGGGGTATGCTTGCTTTCATGGCATCTGTGCATAGTCTCACCGTGCGTCTCATGCTATCACACAGAAAAATTCACCCATGGACTTCTTAGGCGCATCTTTGAACGGTGTCTGCAATCCATTGCTGGATGTAGGCCTCTCCCAAGCTACGCCACAACACCTGCCCTCCGTCTTCCGCATGCAGTCTGTCCCAGCCACCTGTTTCAGATCGTCGGTCCGTCTAGCTGGCGGTCGTCCCCACTATACCTAGGTACTTGCGCCGCGATATCCTCGGACTCGTTTGCTCCAGCGACCATCGGACTTAGTTTCCTATCTTCTCAAAACAATATAGAGGCCTTTTTTAATTATTTATTTAATTTTAGATACGATATGATGTTGTCATATCAACCTATTTTCCACATTCTTCCAATTCTTCCACAGTCCACACATAGCAATAACGTTAGTTACGTAATTCTACCGACATGTGAGAACCGGGGCGGGAATTCGTGTTGCTTGTCTCAACCCGAAATGAAATTAAGTTTTACGAAGTAGCGAGATATCTGTAACAATCATAATAAGCTCTTGAGTGAATCTTTTTAAAAGCAAAAGAAGCTAAAAAATTTTTTAACACCTAAGCAAAAAAAGAAAGTGGTTTTTTAATATACTTACAACATTAATTTTTGATTACACTAAACCCGAAAAGGGGTCATTGTACTCATCATTTTGAACAACTCTTACTATTGGACCAACATTGAAATCGCGAAAAAAAATCAGCTGTTCAGTACATTTATCTACATCAAACTCGTCAAAATGTACTGAACAGTTGATTTTTTTTTCGCGATTTCAAGGTTGATCCCATAGTAAAAGTTGGTCAAAATGATGAGTAGGTACAATGACCCCTTTTCGGGTTAGGGTAAACAAAAACTAATGTTGTTTAAGTCAATGTTTTTGGTAGATTAATTTATTATTCCAGAAATTTTATTAAAAAATAAAATAATATAAAAACAAAATTATAATATCCTAGCTAGACCATAGTCAAGAGATGATGTCTAGATAGGTTTCCTGTAAAAGGATCTAGAGAAATAAAAACATATCCAGGTTTAAGTCCAATTACCGTTTTGTTTTTCACAAACAGTTACAATAACAGATCAACACAAACATTAAAACTGACAAACAATTTTGATACCCAATCCAATAAAAGGATATATAATATAAGGTAAAGCAATGAATTAACTCGGCCATTCGAGTCGCGAGTTCGATTCATCACTCGCGCCTTCAAACCGCCTCCCCTGCTCGAAATGTTCGCACTTCGTTAACGATTAATTAAATTTCGACTCGATTTCAGCGATTAAACGTCGGTTAGAAGCGGACGGTGTTTGGACTGTGAATATGGCAGATTATTGCCCAATTTATACAGCCTACGATTGGGCAATAACCCTACAGTGGGTACCATGTAGGTTAGGTGCCTATAATGATTTAGGAAAATGTAGTACTTACTTATCTTCATGGCTATTCATGGTTATTCATGCTTCATGGTCGCGGGCGTATGACACTTTTACGGACTTAAGGCGAGTAGTGAGTGCCAATTAATAGCGACACCATTGAGAAAAAAATCCTATGCTCAAAAAATTCTTTCTACCTCATCTGACTAAAAATGTGAGCATAGGAAATTTCAAAAAATATCTCCTGACTTATGATTTTTTTTCTCAATGGTGGCGCTAGTTGGCGGCACTGCTCGCCTTAAGGCTTGTCCTCCCGTAAAAGCGCGGTCACTGTCAGACTGCATAGAAAAGAAAGAGAAGCGCGATGACACAACGCTGGTAATTTATTGCAAAATATGAATTTTTAGGTACCTATTTACAAAAAATCTATTGATTGAAGTAAAAAAGTAATGACATGAAATAATTCCATATTATTTTGTAGAGAACTTCATAAAATGAACACTTTTAATGAAAATTGTAATATGGTAAAAACTACAAACTAGTTTTTTTTTCTTCAATTCTAACTATACTTAAGTAAACTAAAATAGAATGCAGGACAAAATAAATCACTTCTTAGACTTCTTCTTAATGTAGATACGGTGTATTTTTTCATAAACTGTAAAAGAGGGACGGACGTGATCACGTGACGGACGTGGATATTGTGGTGAGAAAATAAATAAATTGATAATGTTGTTAATTTAACTAGGTAGTTACATCGAAAAAAAATTTTCGTACAGTAGTACTCAATTAATATGGCTTATCCATGTACCTGCGCAGAAGATGAATTTTCAAAGCGCGGGAAATGCTATTGACCAATCGGCATGCTCCACGCTTTTTCCTGTACCGCTATTGGTCGCAGCTGCCGCCATTTTAGCGCGCGCCGCCATACTTGCGAGTGAGATGGAACTAACAGCTGCAGTGTATTATGAACCTTATAGTAGTGATATAAGGTTGATTGTAAGTTTTAAGCAATCTCGTTAATCTTCGGGGCCATACTTTCTTTTCTGCGCGAACGAAGATTCACGACGCGCCTTATTAGTTGAGTACTACTGTACCACTTGCTCAAAAAAGTGACATTCTATGCCACAAAAAGCGAACATAACAATAGTCATTTTTAATCTGTTAAAAACAGGGAAAGAAAATTGTAAGTACTGAATTTCATTCATCCTCTAGGGGGAGAATGTGATTTAAATTTGGAATACTTACCGAAATTTATACTGAACTACATCTGTGTTTACACCATTGAGTTTGTATATTATACATCTTTTTGAAAAAGGAATACGCATTTATTATGCAGTTATGATTATTAAATAAAATTACGAAAACCGACGAGGCCGTATGAGCTTGATGCCTTTGCTTTTCCGACAAAAAAATATTAGTCTACTAGGAATTTGCCGCGTTTTTGTTTTCTTCAAATACTACGTTAAGTTTATTTTAATTGTCATTATTTTTAATAAATGCTTATCTCATATTATTATTGTGTTAATTTTTTCGCAAATACATAGTACGAAAAGTAGAGTATTTTCCTCGGTGATAAAGCTGTCTTAGTCTTGGGTGAACTTAAATCCCTCGCTACACTCAGGACTCGTATTAAATCCCTCGCTTCGCTCGTGATTTAAGTTTTTAACACCCTCGCTACGCTCGGGAATAAACCTCGAGTCCTTCGTTACGCTCGCGATTTAGATCGTCACCCGCGACAGAAGACACTGCTTTATCCCCTTGGTTAATAATCTACTATTTTGAAGTAATGACGGATAATAATGGTCACCATATTATCCTATCCTAGCCTAGGTCCTATAAGGTAGGTATTTATTTACTCAAAACTAGTTTTTCAAAGTAAGTGGATTAGGTAGGTACTTATCTAATAAGACAAAGGTAGCTAAATATAATAAAATACTTAAATAGGTAATTCAGTTAGTATACCTACCTACCTATCTAAACAAAGGTTTCGAACAGATGGATCTATTTTCGTTTTTTAGGGTTCCGTACCAAAATGGTAAAAAAGGAACCCTTATGGTGTGACTCAGTCTGTCTGTCTGTCTGTCTGTCTGTCCGTCACAGCTGGATATCTCAAGAACTACTGATGCTATCAACTTGAAATTTGGAATAGTTTTAGAGGACGTTTACCCAACTATTTTGCAAATAAGAAAGAAATAAAATATGTATATTTTTTTTGCAACAGGGACTGAAAGGGGGTCATAAAAATTTAAAGTGGGGCTACTAGGGCATGTGGGGTATCATATGAAAGAGCGCTGTTTGCACATTCTCAAACTATTTTTTATTTTTTTTTTAGGCCGCATAGTGTTCGACTTTTGATGAAAAATGTAAAAAAAAATACCGTTCCCCCCCCCCTTATCTCCGATGTTTGCAAAGAGAAAAATCTGAAATTATTCTATGTGATAGAAATTTATGTAAAGATTACAGGAAAAATAAAACGATGTCTCTAAGTAGCACACTTTTCCAGAAATCAGAACGGAACCCTCGGTGCGCGAGTCCGACTCGCTCTTGAGCGGTTTTTATTTACTGAAGGATAGTAATAAAATACCGATAATTTTAAGATTCCCGGAGCATTTTCAAACGGAAAGAGGAATTTCAGGCATGTTAGCTAAAGTGTAATTAAGGGACGCGCGCTGTGAGGGGTAGAAAGGGTACACTTCGCCATTTTAAGGGACCCATTTTAGTACTTAACTAGTTAATTGACGGACAGAGAGAGGTGGAAAGAGAGTAGGGAAGCCTTTGCCTAATAGTGGTAAAAAAAAAGTAGTAGTCTCCCGCTCGGCCAGTAAACAAGGATGTAGAAATGAAGGCTAAATAATAACAGCCGTGAGGGTCGACTTGCCGAGTTGCCGCGGTTGTCTCGTGGATGGCATCTCATATCGAGACCCCACCGTGCCTCGGAAGACACGTTGAGCCGCTGTTACCTGCTGGTATTAGTCAGAAGCCCAAAAGTCTGACAACCAGTCTTACTAAGGGGTATTGTGCTACCCATTGTGCTACCTTGTGAATTTAAATATTTATTATGAGTCCGTTCGCATGTTATATACTTATCCTAGTTATACAGGGAAACCTACTATTACCCATACTATTCTTTAATTTAGGTACATAATCTGTTACATACTACATGTATCGCTGTTGGTTGCCTTAATAAAGAAAATAAATAAATAAATGGGTTGTGGAAGTCATCTGACTCCCTAGGCAGTCGCGCAGTTAAATAGACAGTCGCTCCGCATGTAAAAGACTGGAAGTCGACCCCAACATTGTTGGGAAAAGGCTAAGGCAGATTGATTTTGGTGTCCATAAAAAAAAACATTTTCTTTTAAGCTATTACTTCTGTTTAATTGTCAAGTTATGTGCCAACAATACGTGACATCCATCCACCAACCCACACTGGGCCCGTGTGGTGGATTACCGGGTCCACTAACTGTCACAAAGCGGAGGACTGATTCCCTGCACAGCAGAAGAAAATCGGATGTTATAAAATGCACTAACAAATGAAAAGAAAAAGACCAAATAAAAAAACTAAAACTAACGCGACGCGGGTAGTGGGATTTACAGGAACCATCTCAAGCGATATTTGCCCTACCTACGCTATATTTTCTTACCCAATAAACCTAGACAATTATGAAACAATACCCGCTTAATTTCCATGGTCTGACGATCTTTTGAAAATTTTAAGCCTATAGGTTCACTATTTTCGAAGATATATGGCCTCTTGAAAATTATGTGTTAACTTACTGCCATGTTCAATTGAAAAATTTAAGAGGCACGTTATTAGCCTAATACATACCATTAGGCTAATAACGTGCCTCTTAAATTTTGTGCATGGTCTACTAGGTACTCTACTAACTCCCAGAAACCACAACCGTCACTTACCACAGACAACAAAAACTTCACAATGTAATTCTCTTTGAGACTTCCAAACTCATTAGATGTTAGTCGTCTCGTCTCGGAGCGCGCGGTCGGTACATAAATACGTGTTCCGAACAACAAGCCACTTTGTTTGAACAACGGCCATATACCTACTCCATATGAATGCCAGAAATACACTCAAGTATATGAACTTGGTACTTTGGTACTTATATACCTACTTTGTACCCTGGTTGTGGTTTTATTTATGGGCTCTCAGATGTTTAGCTATATGACTTTTAGGCTTTATAAACGGGGATATAAATTGCTGAGTAGGTAGGTACTTGCCTAAAATTGCTTTTTTTATTTTGGTAGGTACCTAGTGTTTTTGTTCTATAAATTCTCTACTAAAAATATTAAAGAACTCGGAATTACAGGTAAGGAGAAACTTAGTACCCTACCAGCCCGGAGTCTAGGTTTTTGACTGCTATTCGGTTATGTTTATGTGAACTTTAACACTACCTTTTTTATTTTTTGAACTGCTAACTAAAATGTTCGCTACGTTTCCCGGTAAGGCCTTCCCACAAGGTGTAGGTACCGATGACCTGGTGAAGGCCGCAGGAGTCCGCTGGATGCGGGAAGCACAGAACCAGACATAGTGCCTAGTGGTGATGCTTGGGGGAGGCCTATGTACCTACGGTCAGCAACAGAAGTCGGTTAACACTTTTTGACATCATATAAATTAACACAAAATTATACGATAACCTGCTTTTTAGCATTTAATTTATTAGATAAGAGTTCATTTTCTTTAAAATTTACATCTGGTCCGATTTTAATTGACTATTTTTCTCAATAATAAGGTTTAGAAAACACCAAGTGTTAATCGACTTTTGTTGCTGACTGTACTACAGCCAGTGGACGTCCTTCGGCTGAAATGATGATGATGATGAAAATTATTGCGAATTAGCAATAATTTTCATCACCACTCACACGTCCTTCTTAATCTTACTTTCTTCTTAGGTGGGTAGTTACTGAATTCATCTAGTAATTAGGACCGTCCGCGTCGTAGGGTAGATAAACCTAATTATTACCCTAAACGAAACACTTAGGTTACTTCCTTTGTAGTAAGTAGGTACCTATTTCTAGCGCGCCCTAGGCAATTAAAAACCTCCTAGTAGCCATGCTGACTGGGCTATCAGGAGATTATTTATCTAGTCATTAAAGGCAAACTCAATGGATTAATGCCCTTGGTATCTGAACGCGAAAATCCTTGCGTCCCTATATCGCTGGCGGAAGGTGGAGCTAGAGCGTGCTAGCAGTGACTAGGGGGCCTACTCCCTAAGTCCGTCCGCCTTTCCATCCGTCCGTTCATCCGTCCGTCTGACATTACGATCCATCAAAACAAGTGTAAAAGTTAAATTTTTCGGACGGGCAAAAACACATCGGGAGTAGGGACAACTGGCAAATCATGTTGTCATTCATACTTCGTTCGGGCCCCGATCCAATCATCCATCTGTAGGTGATACGGAGTAGGAAACGCCCGTAACAAAGACCGAAACTACGGGCTTCGTGCTTATGGAGTAAGACCCCAGTTCCCCGGGAATTCGAGGCACAAAGGAGTGAGCTCCGTCACATCCTAGTGGCTGAATGGTGGGAGCGACTTGCACAACCCATGTGGGGGCTCGCCACAATAGTGCCGGTAAGGCCTGTTATGGAGGAATGGCTGGAGAGGCAGCATGGCGCCCTCAGTTTTCAGCTGTTATAACGGGTGAGCATTTCTAACCGCTCCCGCTACAATCTGCACGCTTCTAGAGGGAACGCCTCTCTCTCCCGCTCGGCCAGTAAGGGCGAGTCGAAGAAGATTCTAGAAGCTTCCCTAAAAACAGATGACGTGCAGCGCGCAACCTTGTCGTTGACATTTTTAGCTGTCTGTAATGCGTCAACTGGGCTGTGCACATCTTGGATATTATTTTTACAAAACTTCATATAAGGCCCGAAACCTATTATTGTTTATCTGGGGGCACGGGAGTGCCCCCGCCAAGACGAGCCAAGCGAAGCGCAAGGGCACTACCTACCTTTTCTCGAAGCACTTCGTCGTATTTTTGAACCTTCTTATCTTGGGTTTGGATTATACCAGATAAACAAAATTTTCGGGATATGATGTCAGTGGTTGACTTATTAAACCTATAAAGTTTCAATTGCATAGCTCTTATACTTTAGATTTTATTGATATCTAAAATACCCCGATTTCGTCACTGACTCACTGATGATCATAAAATTTCTTAGCTTCCTGAAGTCCTAGAAAGCTGAAATTTGGTATTTAAGCTAGTATTAGTACAAAAACAACAAAAAAATTCTAAAACTTGGAACTTTTACCCCCCAACCCCTTAAACTAGTGAATGGAAATTTGTATGAGACTTCCGCAAATAATAAGTACTTACGATTAATTACACTTGTTTAGAAGTACTTTATTACTGAGTGTGTTTTATTACTGAAGTGCACTTGCATCAAAACGTACTATTTTGGGTATTTTAGGTTAGGTTACTACTCGTATATTCTAAAGCAAAGAAATCATTTGGTGTAGGTTAACTTAAAAAAAACAACAAAATATTTATTTAAAAAATTTATTCAAATCCATAATCTGTCAGCACTGCGTCACTTAAAACGTATTTACAATATGTAGTTTAGAACGCCAAGTACATGCTTGAATGGAATGTAGATGAATTTTATTACCGGAACATTACGGCTACAGAAAAACGAAAAAAACGTTTTGAAACCACACTGCCTGAGGCAGATCTAGCATCTGCAAGTCAATCTCTACAAGCTACGGTTTGATTACACTGGCAAGAATTATTTAAAAAAATGCTTGGGTCGATTTAAATGCACCTCATTGTACGTCATCTCTCGCCAGTGAAACCAAACGTATGTCGATAGGTCATGCTACAACACAATTTCTAGCCAGTTCTAATTCGCAAAGACACATTTACTTACTATTTATTATTAAACTAAAAATAGAAATTCATACTAACTTATTTACAATATATATCTTCACCTACATCATCGAAAAACATTTTTAGAACAATGTTTCCCGCCTTCATGTCAACTTTAATTATTGCTTTGACAAATAATTTATATCACAATTTATTACAAACGCGATTACAATGTACTTTAAAGTGTATATGTAAATACATAAGGTTCATTTTCATTCGTACTATATTTATAACATTTACGTCTCTCTTTTAAGTATCTGTGTCGTCGCATTGTGATTGTTTATAATATAAATAGGTATGATCAGAAAACAAATATATAGTATGTATATATTGCTAAGAAAATCGAGTACTGTAACACTAAACACTAAGTCAAAATTACATTACGAAATTAGTGACATAAAATTAAAGAGTGACTTTTTCATACAAGTATGGGGGGCGGTGGGACTGTCTGGCGGGGGGACTGCCTGGCGGGGGCGTCAGTGGCTCGCCCGCGTGAACCATGGGACTATCACCAACAAAAAAGTCGCCCTATAAATTGTACTTATCTCATTTCTTGTCACTAATTTCGTAATGTAATTTTGGATTTAAAAAACATTGTAAGAAAGTTCACATAATGAAGGGAAACCAAACATTGTAAAGTATAATCTCGTGGCAGTAATGTCTCATTGCAATAATATTACTTAATTAATTGTTAGGATATTCTAAAGTCAAGTGATAGGAAGTTAATTTTAAGTTTTCAGTGCAATAAGTTTTTAATCAACTACGAAAAAAAACGAATTTTATATTCAAAAAAGCTTTTAAATTTGAAAACAAACATCTACCCGCTATAACACAGCAAAAGAAAATTGTACTACTAAAACTACAAAACAACAATTGATAGTTTATAAGAAAAACAAATTATTTAAGTTTCAAAAATCTACTCGCACTAAGAGATCTATTTAATTGGATTATAAGTATAAAGCCGCATATGCATTAGGTGCAACACAACATGTAATGTAACATAATTATGCAGGCAACATGCAATGAAACATTGCCCAAACATTTTTATGATAACAAACACAGTGAAACAAAATCCGTAGGAATTGTGGCATTACACGTTGCATTGCATGTTGTGTTGCACATAAAGTGTACACAACTTAACAGTATAATTGCATCTAATACTCTGAATAGAAGTTAAAAATCTATTTAGCATAATAGGAGAAAATAAACTGGAGACAACCATCGCAGATATTTTATCAAAATCATCAATAAGTACAGACGCCAGCACATCAAGCTACTACAATCTGTCAAATTTCTTTAATAGATTTTCATCTTTATCGCTAAAGCATTAGGGTCCAAGGTTGATTGGGAAAATTTGACAGTTTCGGGTGGCTTGACCTGCTGGCGCCTGTACACCTTTACTGTATCACATATCTACTCGTTGCAAATTGGAAACAACGTAAGAACATTTGAATTTCGAAAGTCATCGGGAAAACTGACAGGTTAGTTGAGGCACAGGTATTGTTGTCTCCAGTATATACTCCAAGGCTATTGATACAATATAGATGAAATCTGTTTTTAAAATAGTTTTAAGCCCTTTAAACGAGCATAGTCAAGTTAAAACTGTACAATGAGACACTACATTTCGTTTATGAAAGACTTTTTACCATACCCACTCTTTATTTATTATATTTTTATTTTATTATCTATTGCTTTTATGTTTATTTTCTAATTGACAATACCTAACAACCGTAAAGAATCGATATACAGCATGCAAATTGGGAAGATCCGCAAAAGTATAATTTGCGATAGGATAGTGTGGATGAAACATTAAATATACTTTAAAACCATGATTATTACTGTCTAAATTCTCAATTCACACCTTAAAAATACGAACTTAATTTTCGATTGTACAGATATACTTAAACAAGCCAAAATTAAATGCTCCTGCTGCGTCCAAATGTTACAGTGCCCATAGACGCCCGAACCAATCTGGTTAGGTCTGACCAAATCAGGACGTCTGTAGGTGAGTCGGGTCGACAGCTACGTATCGGGAGATTGGGACCGACTACCTTATCCTGTGTTCTAAAGGGGAACGTCTACAACCACTTTATAGCCTCATATTTATGGTAAACAAAAGTAGCACAACATTTTTGCAGCAACGTATTTGCTGCTACTGCTGGCAACATTGCACACAGACCGTGTTTTAAAAATGTTACCAGCTAAAAAATCATGTTGCTGCAACAATATTGCGCAACTTTTATGTGTCATAAATACGAGGCTTCACTCTACATTATCAAATACCAAGCTAAAATTAAACATTGCTTCTTATTCCTTCCAATGGGCACAGTTGTCAAGTCGTTCACCAACGAATGCTGGTGTGGTTCTAAGTCCGGTGTTTGTTGCGGTTTATGCTCTGGACCAGGCGGCGTGCCCACCACTCGTCGAGGTTGAAAGGCCTGAAGTTTGCCAGCTGACGTGGCGCGAGCACTTCTTGGTAGTATTTTGCGTCTTCACTGCCGCGTTCAAGTTCGCGTGTCACCTGGAAAGAGGAATTAAATATGGTTGGTTAGGTGTGGTAGCCGACATAGCCCGAAGAAAATTGTCAGACTTAAGTGGCAATGGGCAGGGCTCTTGTCGATTGACACGATTCATCACTGGCCGCCGAAACTAGTTTTTTTTTTTATGGCGGAAGGTATAGCTAGCCATATACGGTACGGACGGATGGTATAAGTATGCCCGGAGTCTGAGGATTTCTGAAACGGAGTTTAAACTCTCAATAGCTATCGATTGGACAAAATATGTATTTAAGCGAATTCCTTCCTTATGCTCGGCTTTTGAGCACATTAAGCCGTTGGTCCCAGCTGTCATTCGTGGATCTTTGACAGTCGTTACGGGTCGTCAGATGCCCGAAAGTCTGACAACCAGTCTTACCAAGGGGTATCGTATTACTTACCCAGTTACTGAGTTGTGGAGGTCAGATAGGCAGTAGCTCCATGTAAAATACTGGTATTCAGTTGCATCCGGTTAGACTGGAAGCCGACCCCAACATAGTTGGGAAAAGGCTGGGCAGATTAAGTTATCTATGGCTTTCCACTTGCAAAAGTGTCATCAAGAGCGTCTATAAGAGAAAATAATATAAATACACCTCGTGAAAATCATTCATAACGTTTCAGTCAAAACTGTTGAAGAATAATAATAGGCAATATTTATACAAGTGGACTAACCAGATGTGTGATTTTACAAGCAGGTACTGAACAAAGACATGTGAAGCAATTTCCATACTTAGTTTTAACACATACCTACATACATAAACTCACACCTTTTTCCCTTAGGGATAGGCTTAGGCAGAAACTATACAGGGTTATCAGTTCATAATTAAAGGTGTGGTACAGACCATTAAACTGAACCACTTTCTCCATAGGACCAACATCGTAATCGCGAAAAAAAAACAGTCGCCCAATACAAAACTTCAATACCTACTCGACCCAAATAAATGTACGAATGGTATTTTTTTCGCTATTATTAACATTCATTTTGAAAACACCTTACTGATACATACTGTAGAACACCAACTGCTACGATCATTACATACCTACTCCTTTTGCTTTGATTACGTTCATACGTCATAAAAAATATCTATAAGTAGCAGTTATAAGCGTTACCATATAGCGATAAGCCATCTCGTTACCATAACACAAGCATTAGGTTGCTTAGCTTGGGACTAGATGGCGTTGTGTGAAATGTCCAAGGATATTTTTTATATTTTTTTATATCATACTTGGCTCCTGAGATACAAGTACCTTGCCATTGCTGGTCGTACCATCAGCCAGGACCAACTTGCTGGCCAAGACCCCTCTGACTCGAGCAATTCGCACCATCAATCTTATTCAGGTCGAAATTGATGTATTTACATGTTGCTGGGGTGAATTCGCAAAAGTACTATTATACAGGGTGTAAGGGACAGCCCTCAGCAAACTGATAGGGTGAATTCAGGATGTCATACTAAGATGACCGGTACATGAAATTTTTTCAGGAACGTTATGGGAATCCAATAAACCTGATTTGTTTGTGTTTTTGTGCACAAATCGGAGCGTCTATTACTGGTTGGGAGGGGTAGGTAATGGGTATGCGGTGAGTTCGATGAACTCTGTAGCTAGACAGAAAGTGAACAGCTTATTTCACGCGTCGTTCGTTAGAGTATTTCTACATCCATTGCTGGTTTTTTGTTTTCAGTTTTGTTTTTTTGCTGTTTTTTTTTTACATAAATGGAGTGCTGCGAACACACAATGTAATTTTACATTGAAATAAAGAAAATGTAACTGAAAAAAATATTTAAAAAATTAAAATTTTCCTGAGAAAATTTTCGGTGGAATATGATTCAAAATGAAGAGCTGAATGCACCCTGTTAGTTTGCGGAGGGCTGTCCCTTACACCCTGTATAGATTATGTTATT
Source organism: Cosmia trapezina (assembly GCA_905163495.3). NCBI lineage: Eukaryota > Metazoa > Arthropoda > Insecta > Lepidoptera > Noctuidae > Cosmia > Cosmia trapezina. The sequence goes on from LR991034.1 coordinate 21,487,181, forward strand.
TAAACAATGATTTTTAGATATATTTTGTAGGTACTATAATTTTAATTTTAGGCGTGTGACTTAGCTATCGCATTAGGATAAGTCCTGTAATGGTAGTTTTAAGGCATTTCAATAAATAAATAAAATAAATAAATAAATAAATCTTTTTACTTAGTTCAGGAGCCAGCTGTTCAACATGGCTGACTACCACTTGTACTATCATGTTTAGTGTATGTGTTCTATGTGTTTCTCCTCCTACAATAAACTTATTATTTATTTTATTTATACATGCAAAGATACTGAACAAACTGCGGGCCACAGTTGTAGGGAAATTAGCTAATGAAGATAATTCGCGAATCGCGATAGAGATACCGTAAAGACACATACAGAAAGCTAGATTTCTATACAACAGAAATACTGTTTTTATAACCAGACTGTTCTAGGAACAAATATTGATTCCATCTCATTAGAGACGAACGATACCACCCAGATATGACCCAGACTCCTCTAAATGTAGGATCCAAATAATATTATTTTTTTCAAAGTTTTCAGAAAATAATAGCTGCAGGCTTATCTGGGCTAGTTATATGCCACTCAAAGCGATGAATGCCTAATATCAAAGGCTAATCTGTAAGACTATTCCTTTGAAGAATGTACAGACGCCAGCAGGTCAAGCCACCCGAAAATGTCAAATTATCCCAATAAACCTTGAACCTAATGCTTTAGCGATAAAGATGAAAATCTATTAAAGTTTGACAGATTGTAGAGCTTGATGTGCTGGCGTCTGTACTATGGACCTAGTAACCTACCTATCTCCTTTTCCCAACTATTTTGGGGTCGGCTTCCAGTCTAACCGTATGCACCTGAATATTTTACATGAAACAACTGCCGATCTGACCTCCACAACACAGATACCCCTTGGTAAGACTGGTTGTCAGACTTTCGGGCTTCTGATTACCCGTAAAGACTGTCAAAGATCCACGAATGACAGCTGGAACCAACGGATTAACGTGCTTTCCGAGGCACGGAGAGGTCTCAGTATGTAAAGATGGTCACCCATCCACGGACCAACCGCGGCAAGCGTAGCTTAACCTGATCGATCGACCCTTGCGGCTGTTTTTACTTAGCCACGAGCCCCTCGTAATACTCGTATGTATGGGATGTTCATACGTATGAATGTCGGCAGAATGGTAGAACTACGTTATTACTAAAGCTGAGTACTTTAGCTGTTTGAGTCACGTAGCACGATAAATAACATATTAAGTTTGCAATGACAAGATGGCAGCTTATTGTGTAGAACCATCGTTATTTACCATTTTGTACCATTTTTGACGAGGCGCGAGACTAAAAAATATTCTTTTTACTGCAGCTCTGGTGCAAAGGTGTGAAGCCAGCTTTAAGTATTACGAATTTCTAAACTACTCTTTTACGGTCAGTCTTTTTAACCCAGAGCCAACAACGCTGCTTGGCTGCAGTAATATATAGGGTGACTGGTAATTAGTGTCCGATACCTAAACACATGATTGTGCTCATGATAACAAACAACTTTTACTGTGGGACCAAAACCTGCAATCGCGAAAAAAAAAACAGCTGCTACCTACATTTTAACGAGTTATGCGAACATTGATGTATGGTGCAGTAGATTTTTTTTTTCGCGATTTCAGGTTTGGTCCCATAGTAAAAGTTGTTTGTTAGCATGAGCACATTCATGTGTCACCCTATATATATATACGCATACCTAATGGTAGTAGTTAGTACATATACTCTTTCCAACCATTTATTTTACTTTTGACATAAGCACGCCTATGAAGTTCCTTATTTATTGACAGCCAATCATAGACGGAAAAATGCAGTACCTACGTCATGGACGCTACGAAGTTCGTTTTTTATTGACAGACAACCATATACAAAAAAATGCAATACCTTAAGGACGCTACGAAGTTACTTATTTATTGACATGCAACTATAGACGAAAAACTGCAATACTTCATGGACGGTAAAGTAAAAAAAATAATTTAAAAAACTAAAAAACCCGACTGCAGTAAAAAACTAAAACTGAAAAGTTAAAAACAAGCCCATTTTATATTTAATAAAAGTTTGAGTTTGAAAATATAAAAATGGAATGGGTCCAGCCTGCTTCCAACTTTTATTAAATTTTAAAATGGGCTTGTTTTTAACTTTTCAGTTTTAGTTTTTTACTGCATACATACATACATACTCTAACAACTTTTGAACCAGAAAAAATCAGAAACAAACGTCGCAAACATGCAGTCTGTTCTTCATCGTCATTCAAGACTAAGTTTGCACATCGGTTTTTCTGCTACCAGGGTGCAAATTTATACAATAAGGTAAATCGGGCCATAACGATATATCCCTTGCCAAAAACCAAATGTAAGACTTTGGTTTCAGGCTGGTTGAAAAATTTGGATTATAATTTTACAGAAAGTCTACTTCATTCAAATTAAATTAGTACGATATAAGTTTATAACTTGCACCAAACACCCCTCACGTACCTACACATCGTCACACTACACCTGATACTAAACACTACACACTAACATTAAACACTCTCATAGACACACACATACACACAGACTCAGGCGCCTTGATTAACTTTTTGTTTATAGTTTCTTTTTAACTTCTACCCCCATAATTATAATAATTTAAGTTTTTAGTCATAATCTCCTCCATACATAACGTTAGATTGTAATAACATATTTTTTTTGGTAAATAAAACTTCCTGTTTTTCCGTGGGGTGGGGACCTGGTGATTTGTAATACAGGTTTTTTATGCCTACTTCAGACACCAGCTCCTCACAATGCAAATAACAACAAATTATATGTGAAACCTGGACAAGCTTGTCATTGTGAGGAGAAATAAAGAAATATTACTATTACTATTACTATTACTGCAGTCGGGTTTTTTTAGTTTTTTATTTTTTTTTATTTCCAGCTTTTTAGTTTACAAATGTGAAAGATTTCGCAGACGATTTAGTTCTTGCAAAGAGTTTTGGCCCGGAGGGTTATTTAAAAGCTTTTTTGGATAAGTGCACAAATAGCCAAGCCTTCGAGGTCCTAACTCTGCTCACTTCGTATTAATTTTAAACTTATAAGTTGTATATATTTTTATAATCACCTTACAAAACCCTTCATTTTGATATCCCACTCGATGTTATTCGAAGAAAAAAAAAATTTATCCAAATCCGTTCATTCGTTTAGGAGTTACGAGGGAACAAAGAAACGGACATACATACATACATACTTACATACAGGTCAAATACATAACCCTCCTTTTGGGCTTCGCCGCAGTCGGGTAAAAAGGAGAAAAGAAAGGCTATTACTATGAAGCCTCTTGAAAATCCTACATACCAAGCTGGTTTCGATAAATCGATTAACTCCTCATATGTATATGTCTGAGTAGGGCTAATTTTAGACCCAAAAACCCCAGCGAGGGGGAGGGTTGGGGGTTAGTTGCGAACCCCACAGGTTCACAACTACTGATGATGATATGTTTTCCATCAGACAATGTTTTTTTTACGTTTATAAAAATGTGATATTAGCTTGTGGCGGCATCTACATCGCCACATATGAACTACGCATCAATGACATGATGTCACGCAAACCTGCATCGCGCAATTAGAGTTTACCACGCGATATAGCATATATACAACGTCCCGACATCAACCGTGGGGCAGTGGCCCACCAGACACAACACCCGTCTGGTCGGAGGATCCTCCCTTTTCAATGGAGGATGAGTGAACTTTACACCCTGTTCCTCATGTCTCTAAACTGGTGACCCCGAGTATGAACGTCAGCGCAGCCTTCGTGCAACTTCTTCAGCGTGACGTCATCAGCATCACTTCCTCAAGCTTTCGAGCGGCGAGTCATACAGCCAGCCAGCATCCACGGCTTCAACAGGTATCCTGACCACCAGCATGCAGCGGACGCGCATTCCTGGTCATCACCTTCAGCCTCAACCTCAACCCAGCGCTGTACACTCCGACTCACTGGAGCATAACGCAGCGCCACCCCGACTCACTGGGGTATCACCGCAGACAGTTCCGACTCACCGTGAACTATGCGGCACCCGGTTCTGACTCACTGGAACCACAAGTGGCACTGGCAAGCATCGCAAGATACGCGACTCAGCCCACTATCGACCTCCGGTCTCCGGAGGGGAGTGATGTGGCGGCATCTACATCGCCACATATGAACTACGCATCAATGACATGACGTCACGCAAACCTGCATCGCGCAATTAGAGTTTACCACGCGATATAGCATATATACAACGTCCCGACATCAACCGTGGGGCAGTGGCCCACCAGACACAACACCCGTCTGGTCGGAGGATCCTCCCTTTTCTATGGAGGATGAGTGAACTTTACAACCTGTTCCTCATGCCTCTAAAGCTTATATACCTATTATGTAAAGTGTTGTCCTTTTGCACGCATGGGGTGCATTTGACACGCGGCGGGGAGGGGGCGTTAGTTGCGAACTCCATAGGTTCACAACTACTGATGATCATTGGTTTTCCATCGGATGATGTTTTTTTAATATGTGATATACCTATTATGTAAAGGGTTTTCCTTATGCACACATGGGATGCATTTAGAGAATACAATCCCGAGCATGTTTTTGGATTGGCCCCGGGATTAGACTATGTGGTTTCTAATTGGTCTCAAATGTAAAAACAACGAGTAATTTCTTGAAATATATTTTTAATTTTATTGCACAACACAAATCACAATAAAGTAAGAAAAGAAAAAGACAAAACAAAGATACTATACTTTGTAAGAAATAAAAAAAAACTTAGTTAGAATTTTGAAAATACCCTATTGACCTTAAGAGTATTGTATTGAAGTATCCCGAGCGGGAAGTCCCTTCCTAAGTTCTACGACAAACATAATTATTAGGGCTGTACCTAAGCTATGTAATGTAGCACGTATCGTACGCGTATCAAAGGGTTGTTTTTATGTAATAAATGCTATTAATATAATCTAGGCAAGGGCATTGTCAAGGCGCAACGGGCTACGGAGTGCAAAGCAAGTGTTTTGGCGATCCCGAAAATCCCGAGATTAGCCAAGTACAGTCCCGGGATTTTCGGGGTCAGAAAACGGCCGGGATCCCGGGATCTCGGGATTCAGGATCCTGGGATTGTATTCTCTAGGTGCATTCGACACATATTCGACATTTGAGGGGTTAACAACATCGTGAGCGAAAATCCCATAGTTATGTAAGCACATTAAATTCGATAAAGTGTACTACAAATAAATGTTAGATATCACTAAGCCTTACTTACGAAGGCTACTGCATTGCATTGACCCACATAATGTGCAATTTTGTCACGTACCCGTAAATTGATGTTGCTAAAGAATGTGAATAGGATAGTGTAGCTTCTATTCGACATAAAACAATGGATAGTTAATCTATTTAGTGCATCAGTTATTCTGCGTAGTAAAATTATTCAGTACTAGCTTTTGCCAGCGGCTTCGCCCGCGTGTATGTCGGAAATTATCCCACGGGAACCTTCTACCGGGATGAAAAGTATCCTATGTCTTAATCCAGGTTATAAACTATCTGTATACAAAATTTCATCCAAATCCGTTCAGCCGTTTTTGCGTGATTGAGTAACAAACATCCAAACATACAAACTTTCACATTTATAATATTAGAAGGATGTACCGTCTTGGCTTTGTGCAGATTAACTTAAAACTTCACTCATGTTAGTTTAGGGGACCTAGACCTCACCCTTGCCTGTATAGGCCTCCACCAGTGTCGGACGGGAATGTCCAGGTGTTCCCGGCCAATCCCGTAGCCCCCCAGCCTGGGGCGCATGCGGGGCCCGCCAGCTAGGCGGGCATGCGCCGGGAGGGTTGTGGAAGTAAAGGCTGAGCCGGTTCCCGGTCCCATGGCCCTCCCATCACGGCGATGTGGGAACACCGCTGAGTTTTAGTGGGTATACTGTCATTACGACAGGAGTCCCACATACCCCGTCTCGTCAAAAAAATATTTAAAAAAATAATAATATGTAAATTGTATGTATATATGGTACACCACAGACTACCTACAGTATTCTCTCCTTTCTCCCCATAATCCATCCAAAGGTTGTCTGTAAAAGATCGCTTTTAGCGATAAGACCGCCCATTGTGTCACCCTATGTAAAATTTCAACATTTATATCTGTAATTTTTATGGTGTGCATAATAAAGAGTATTATATCTATCTCGTCCCCCACGAGCGGATATGCGTAACGCATTTCTCAGCGTCAAAAAAAAAGAAAAAAAAGGGGACCTAGACCTAAATGACGATACAGTGGACGGAGAAGGGTTTAAAGAAAAAACTTAATCGAATGGTAATAGTAAAAAATAGTTTGAAATTCCCAATAAAAAATTTGGAAATTGCTCCACAAAAATAAACTTTGGTGTCGAACATCTCTGTATTTTCAGCGAATTCTTTTTTTTAAGTATTTAATAGAATTATCATTTTTTAAAAACTTTAACCGGACAATTGTTTAATTTATTGTGTATATTCTGAATAATCTAAAGAAAACCCGGAAAATAAATGCACATTCGCAGCTTAGTCACATCTCGGCAACACAAATATTATTTTCAATTTTCAACCTTATTTCAAGCCAGCTAATGGTGACCATAGATTACGCGGTTGTGTGCCGTTTAAAATCGTAGTCAGTCCGCGCCTTAACTAGCTACTAGAGTTCTGGAATTCTTTTCGAGAATCGGAAAAGCACTACCAATTTTTGGCAATTGGTTTTGTATTTATGGATCTCAGTTATATGAATTAAATTAATTTTATTTATTTTATTTATTTATTTACTACCTACGTTCAACCGAGTTCTGGCATCCAATACTCCAATAATGTATTTGCTAAATTAATTGAATATCGAGAGCAAGGGATACTGTCATCAACTAATAAAAAAATCTTAGTTACCCACCTTACTCCAAGAATCATAGATATAGTTGATAAGATCATCGTTCTGGTTGGTGTTGATATTGTTGTTGTTATTATTGTTGTTGTTGTTGCTGGGGTGTGGCGGCGGCGCCTGCGCAGGGGGGCTGAGCCGCGCGGCGTGTCCGTTGCCGTTGTGCCGTTTACTGCCCCCCATGTGAGGCAGGGAACGTGGGCCGCTGCTGGCATAGCTTGATCTGTAATTTAAAGTCCTATGATGGGTTTATTAAGCCATATTTATGATTATAACAATGCAGTAGTTTATGCGTGCCAAATAAGAATAGGATCGCGCTTGCTTCAACTTCACACGATAGCTGTCAAATTAGTACGCATTGGTAATGAAGTTCGCGAGTATTGCCATAGTATTGCGCAACAAAATGGCGTCTTGACAGTACTATTCTTATTTGGCACGCTTATTACTGTGATTTGTTATGGAAGGAGAGGTGGTGAACAATTTATTCAGTGTCTTGACAGATACTATTTTTTTAAATACTTAGAGGTATTAAAAAAATGTAGGTAATGCATCCAAATGGCATGGCATCCAAATCTTGTATTGCAAACTGTTGGAACTGGCCCTGTGCCCTCTGGTTAAATCCAGCCATTCGATTTATAGCAATTAAACAGTTTGAACAAATTGTTCAACAGGTCTCCGTCTATTAGTAGGCTAATGTATTAATTTAAAATTAGAACTCGAGACGCGGAACATGGTACGGCGCGTGATTCGTAGCGTGAAGTGGACTAATAACACTTAGAACGATGAATGTATGTTTACACAGCATTCTGTCTGTTGATACAGGAAAAATGTTTGCAGTAAACGCGTAAGAATAAAGTAAGAATAATGAAGAACTAGGCTTTTTAGACTGTATGAAAATTGGTGTGAACAAGTCATCTTAATGACACTTTTCTAAATTCTGAAAAAAAAATTATTTGTGTCTGTGCTGCTAAGTAGTCAAGCCTTTTGTGAATCACTTGGTTGTTACTCTCTTGTGATTACAAAGTTAAGTACCAGCTGCGCCCCGCGGTTTCACCCGCGTAGACCGGGATAAAAAGTAGCTTATATGTTAATCCAGGGTATAAGCTATCTACCTAACAAATTTTATCCTAATCGGTCCAGCCGTTTGAGCGTGAAAAAGTAACAAACATACAAACACACACACACATGCTCACAAACTTTCGCCTTTATAATATTAGAGTGAGTAATAACAGAATAACTATGAAAACAGCGGCATTTATTGGGATTGATCATTGATGGATGATGAGGTGATGACTTACAAGAGAAAAAAAATAAAACTCAACTTTTTTGCTCCATGTCTACTTATAAACTACAGTCCGGCCATTGAGAGAATGCATTCTTGACATCTGTTAATTTCATACTAACGATATTTATGTTTTGCGAATTTGAACCTTATTACTACTAAAAATTGTCCAACTGACAGGTGTTACGAACGCATTCTCTCGACGGCCGGACTGTAATAACAAGTGTCTCTTGTAACTATACATATTATTATATCTATTCAAGCTTTGTAATAAGATGCAGTATGTTATATCTTGTGGCTAAATCAATCGCTACTGTACATATCAATTAATATTCTGTGTGGTTGTGTATCATTGTCACATCCAAGGTTACTGATATTTGCATTTAATCACCCTTGGGCATTGTGGTCTACACAGCAAATTATATTTTTATGACTATTCACTTTATGGGCCATGGAGCCCATGGAGGATAAATTAATATCCCAATACTACCCATTTTAGAAGAATATTTATTTTAAACATGTATGTAGGTAGGTAATTTTATCTTTCAAGTGTGTGTTATGTACTAATTTATAAACCGAAAACTCCAGCGTGGGGTGAGGATACCTATTATATAATGGGTTTTTCCTTATGCACACATGGGGTGCAGTCGACACTCTAGGTGTTATATTTTAGTGCACATAATTTGTAGGTGTTTTGTGTTGGTTCTTCTAAGTTTCTTAAGAATATTTTCCTGTCACATGACATTTCAACAAAGTTATTATATGATCCCTTGCTTGCTTGTTTGTTCCTTGCTCTTGCTTTGCTTGCTTGTCCCTTGCTTGATACATTACTTTTAGGAACAAAAGAAAGTAAGTAAAAGTAAAACACTACTGTATTCTCCCAAAGGTACAAGTACTTAAAGGTAAAATGAACTAAATGAACTGATGGTGTGGAAATGAAGTGAGTGACGCAGCCTTTGTTGTCTGTCAGCCTGGCTGACTTGATAGCCCAATGCAAACTGAACTAATAATAATTACTTCAGTTTGCAACTACTAAACTGAACTCATAATAATGAGTTAAAATGATTGTGTGGCGTAAACTGCTGAATTGCAGAATGTGTGGTTGCACCATACAGTTATCTTAATTTGGATTAGCCGTCATTCATCAATGCTATCATCATTTGGCAACATTATCAAAAGACAACAGTGTGAATGATTTTCCCATGATAAGTAAAGCATGTGTTTTTTTCATGTGATTCCTAAAAAACTAAGCTAAATAAAAGATGCATACTGATACCAATGATACAGTGGAATCCGTTTATTATGACTCCACCTATATTGACCAACTGCTTAGTGTGAAGTAATAGCAGTGCGAAGCTTGGTTTTCATATAAAATTCTTTATATCAAAGTTCGGATATAGTGACATGTCGCTTGTTATGACCTGTTTTTAAAAAATTATATCCGGTTATAGTGACCAAGTCAACAAAAGCTGACAAAAATATTGATTTCTTATATAAAAAATTAAAAAATATGTAATGTCCAATAGAAGCTGAGATACGGTACTCTTAGTTTTTTGCGTGTAGCGCCCGTCTTAATTACTTTTATAACTTCATACCCTGTCAGCATCTTCTTGAATGTATACCTACTTAGTAGCAGGAATTTTTTCCGAGTACATTCGATCAACCGTTTTGTCATAAACAACTGTTACAATCACAGAAAATTGAGCGCGGAACGCGGCAGTTCGGCGTCTGTAGCCAGCTACTGCCAGAAGCGTAGTTTATTAATTAATTACTCATTAACAATGACACCTACGAGTGTTCAGTTATATTTATTCCTACGTACTTTTCCTCAGCTTCACGATGGTACCCTTTATTTTAACGTATTTCCTTTCTAAGGTACAGAAAAATACTTACATGTTTCGTATAAAAAAAAATATATATATACAACGTGTTTCCGTAATTATTCATTCATTCATTCATTTATTTGTCAGATAACATGATCCATTATGGTTAGTAACAATAGGAGCTTATAAACTTTTTTTTTTTTGACGATTATTTGTTTTATTTGCATAATGTCTTAAATATTACAATTTAACAATATAAACTAAATATAAACTAAAACTAATCTAAAACTACTATAAACTAATCTAAAATTAAAAATAAAACTAAAACTAGTCTAAAAGTCCGCTACCACTTGGCAATGTTCCCAAAATGCTGGCAGCATTGCCACGTTGTATGGCAATGCTTAACCTTTGGGCAAAATAAAGGCCAGCATTTTGGTCACATGTTGCGTCGACCAGACGCCTAGATAATTCTTTGTAAATTCGATGGGCTCCTGGTCCCCACGGCCCTAGCGTCTCGACCCCAAAAGGCTCAAATATGTACCCGCTATCGAGGGTACTATATTTGCGCCTCTTAAGTCCTTCCGCTGATTCAGCCGCAGCACCAGCCCTACTTAGAGTTCCTTGAAGATGAGACGGCGCAAGGGTGTCTACGCAAGTAGCATCCCACACCAAAGGTCGCCCCATCTTCCAAGGAATAAGAGTCATTCCATCAGGTCTTTTGCCATCATCACGCATGAGGCCAACAGGTTCTAAAATGGCCGCACAATTAGCAGTGGCAAAAGCCCGACGGATTAAATCATTAAGGCTGGAGTGGCGGGGAATCCTACCTGCGCTTCTGCAACAGGACAAGCCGTGGTGACCAAGCCGGCCAACAGCAATGCCACAGTGGCAGCGGTGAGGAGCACAGCACGATGCACCCAACCGGAGTGATGCTGCAATGCGGAAAGCTGAGGAATCTATGAGGGTTCCAGTGTTAGGCGATGGGAGAGCCTGCAGCCACAAACCTGATTCCCACTCACCAACGGCTAAGAGACGAGCACGGTCTGCGGAGCTTAAGTACGTATGCAAAAGGTTGTTCCGTATTAGCTCGCAGAGAGGCCTATCCCATAGCCGCTGAGAAGACGATGTTTGTGGTAATTCGTAACTTGGGCAGGCTAATATCCACGCGTTCTTGGCCTCGTTCAGAAAACTTATATCAATATTGTCCAAAGAGGCTGCAAGAATTTTTTTGGTTAAATTTAGAGTACTATGGACCGAGGACAGGAACGCGGGTAGAGCTACACCAGAAATTGATCTGATGCCGAGGCCTCCAAAACGTATAGGAAGTGAAGCCTGTAACCACTCTCGCTCTCCTAAATTTATGTTCAAAATTGAAGCCAAAGTATTTCTTATGATGTTATCTAAACTCTCAAGAAGCTCTGTGTGCTTCCAGAGTTGACAACATCGTATATTATAAGTAAATTTAGGAACAAAAAGACAGAATCTAATGATGGTAAAAGCCATGTGTACGTTTATTTTAGATAAACGATTAGAACAATCTACAAAATTTTGAATTTTTTCTTCAAAGAAAAGGGGGAAGGATTCGTCGAGAATGGGGGAACCCAGTAAACGTAGCGAAGATTTGTCAATAATTGTAATATTGGGGGCCAAGCTATTGAATTTTTGTACAACCAAATCTTTTGAGGGGTATGTGTCTGAAATAAAAAGTTCACACTTTGAAAAATTTAGTTCCAAACCGATCTTACGAAACTCGTCTATTAAAAAGGTAAGATCGTTATAGACTGTATTTATGTCACCACCTAAAGTCCCATCATCCAAGTACCAAACATTAAGCTTGGAGTCAAGACGTTGGATGATGGGATGGATGGCGAGGCCAAATACAGCTGGACCTAAGGGATCACCTTGCTGACAACCAACTGCAGATAAAATTTCGTTACCATGATAAGTTAATTTAGAGGAAGACCCGTAACATTGCCAAAGGAAATTGTATAGTTTTGGAATTTTGTCTTTCACTTGCGTTAATAGAGCTCCCCTATCTACGGAATTGAAGGCGTTCTTCACATCCACTTTCAACAAAACCTCTCCACAATTTTGATCTAAAAAAGTTCTCACGGAATGAACAGCGGCCTCACAACCACCTCGCGAGCCAAACCCTAACTGCAAAGGTTGAAAAAGATTTGCCAACTCAGAAGAAGATTTTTTGCAGCAGATTTTGGCTGCGAGACGACGATAGGTTGTCCCAATAGCTATTGGTCTGATACCGCCGTCTTTCTTTTTTAAAGCACAAAGATTAGCACCGTATAGAGTCTCAATGATATCTCCGTTGACCCGCCCTGATAACATAAGGTTGACTAGAGACGTCAAGTCCTTAAGAAGGGATCCACCTGTTTCACCATTCCCGCTGCACAAAAGGTCTTTTAAATGTTGCGGCGTGAGAGCATCTAAACCACCAGCGGAACCCTTCTGAAAGGAAGCGACGGCTGCAGATATATCCAGGTCGTTAACCTCAACGGCGATATCAGATCCACACGGTGCTTCAGGAAGTAGGAGAGTAGCTGTGGGAGGCGGATGTTTTCCTTCCAGAGCCGAGAGGGTTTCAGGGGTAGCAGGTGCTATTGTGTCACTGGAAAACAAGATACGTGATGCTCCTTTTATATCTCCGTCACCAAGTTTACTTTCCACCAATCTGTAGGTAGCAGACTCAGAGACGGGTTTCGCAGTAAATTTAGAATTTTGATTAGATACCGAGTCAATGCCTGACAATAAAATTGGTTTTTCCAGTGTGCTGTACTTCACACAGTTCTCTTTAACTCTAGTTGTCAGAGATTTTTTATTACTAGGCTCAGGAACAACATAGAGTACAGCATACGGAAAGTATAATAAATGTTCCCAGGCATGCTTAGAATTTTGTAATATAACGGCCCTGATAGCCTGAGACAAAACAGAGGCGACAGAAATACGTGCTCCACGGGGAATGCGCTTCAAAACTGGTATTGAAATTTTACAATGAGCCAAAATTTTCTGAAAAGGGTGAGCCGAAAGAGAAGTGCTTGGAGAATTTAAAATACCTGTATTTATATTGGGTGCTGAAAGGGGGATGGTATTTATTTTGTGACATTTACCTTGGTGTATTTTTAATCCCTTCTGGCCTTTAAAATAACGTTCCTGGGAACATTCGGAGCACCGAATCAGATTTTCCTGTGACACAGTTCGATAGACACTGTCAGTAATATTCGCCTGAACACATCGTTGCTTAACACGCGATGACAAAACACGTCCTCCAAGTCGGCGAGCAGGTGTTGGTGTCGTGGGCGGGGAGAAATACTCGTCGCTCGAGCTCGACGCAGCTACCGCGGCCGGTGTCGTCACAGCGCTCATAGTGGGGCTGGGTACCGGCGACGGCGGTGAGGCGGAGCTGAGCGACGAGTCAGAGTCTGAGGAGATTCGAGTCGGTGGTGGGCATGCTCTTTGCGAGGCTGATCTTGTCAACATTTCTTGATCATTTTCATTTTGTTTGTCTGTGCTTTTCGGAGATGACATTATAGATGTCACCTCTTTTTCGGTACTTTTTGATTCATGATATCGCTCTATTTCTAATTAAAAGAGTTTGCGAATGTTGTGAGTTTTTTTAAGCACTGTAAAATATCGTCAGAAACGATTAAAACTGTATAAATATGGTTAAAAGTTAAAAATAAGAAAATATATGCAAATTCCAGTTTTTCGAGACGTCTGTTGACGTTGACGTTTTTTTTTTTTTTTTTTTTTTTTTTTTTTTTTTTTTTTTTTTTTTTTTTTTTTTTTTTTTTTTCATGTAATGTTATGTACAGTCAAAACAAGTTATAACAACTTCGAAGGAACCGTTGAATTCTCATCTTCTTCATCTAGATTCTACTGTATTTCAATTAAGACCTGAATCATTAACATTGTTTTTGATACAAAATATATCTAATTCTAGTATTTACAAACAACATGTTACAGTTCAATAGATCAGAGGTAATCATAGACTTGCAGCAAAATGTTAACATTAATAAACTGATAAAACATAAATTGTTAGATGATACTGTTTATGTAGCGGAAGAGATTCCAGCTTTATCCGTCTCTCATTGATATCTTTGTGCAAACCAAGGTTATTTGAGTTTTGATAGGTTAAACAAAAAAAAAAACGATAATTCAATTTAAATAAAATTAATAGTTATTATTTACAGAATCTACATGACTAACAAATGATTACTGTGAGCAAAAAAATGGAACAGCTAAGTAGGTACTCAACGCATTGGTGACTTTGTATGTTAACAAGCGACGATGCGATAAGAAACGCGTGGCATGATAATAATATAAATAACACCCACACACGCTCGACACTTGTAAACATGCAACTGTTCCTGTGAAATACTTATTACTATCACGATCCACGAGTACCCGTTCACACATGATTACACTTCTACACCACGATTTTGCACGCTATCTTTTCACAAACAAAGCCAAATTAATGAAAACTGGGTTATCTTCGCATGCACTCAAAATATTACTACAAGTATATCCAACTACAATTACTTCGCCTCTAACACATCACACATTGTTTACAATACACTCTAAGCACTAGCCAAACGTGAAAGTAAGTACGATTGCAAGCGAAAGCAGATTCTTCTTACCTCATATTATTACGGTCCATGTTCCCAAACACTGTGATCTACTCTCCTTTCAGAATATCCTAACAATAATTACTAAGTACACTAGGCTATTCTAATCTTACACTTTAACACATTTCTAAACAAAGGATCGAGTAAAAAATCTGTAAATAATAATAAAATTCTAAAGATAAATAGACAGGACGCCACACAACACGACGACACACATCTGTCAAAAATAATAGCTATCAGCTGCACTTCCGTACGTTGAACTCGAACTACTATTGGCTATTGGTTGTGCTAGCCAAAATTTAGCCAATAGCAACGAAATGTTTTGATTGCGCATAATCATTAGATCCAATAAGGCGGGAAAAATAAGAGATGTACAATAGTTGACATTTTGACAAGTATGTAAGTTCATGCGAAATCGATTTCTTTTTATGTTCTGTTTTATTTTCTATAAATGTATTTATGATTTTTAACCAAAATAAAGAGCAGCTAACATGCTCTGCACCAACTAATATGTAACTTCCTACTCTGTATCACAGAGTTCTCTTCTGCATTATCCAGCCTGTAGCCGTACAACCAGTTTGAATTTGAAGCCACACTCCACAGTCTGAAATGATTATGCCATAGAATTAATAGGCTTATGCATTTTCATTTAGGCTTCAAAGAATCTTTTTATTTACTATTTAAAACATAATAAATTAAATAATAAAAATTACTCGGTCGGATAGTCGATTTGTCGTAGAGCTGTGTTGCAACGTGCGAATGTCGAATGTGCGATGATCAGGGGGGCACACTTAACACTGTCATCAATTTCCATAGATGACAGTGACATCTGGAGTTTGGTGTGATAACAAAACTTGGCAGCCATCTTGTCTTGCTTGTCATAAAAACATTTCAGATTTTCTAGCTATCTAATCTGTGGGATTTTCGGCAATTGTCAACTCGTTCCCGACGTTGTTGATGCGCTTTTCGAGTTTATCTCAGTTAATTCTGTTAAGGCGGGGTGAAAGCAAGCGCCGTAGGTATTAAATGCTTACCGCAGCCCCCGCAAGGAGTAGCGATACGTAATAAATTACGATGCGCGGGAAACGCGCGCCAAGCGCACCGCTCATGAGTTCATGAACTCGAGTAGGTACTATGTTGCGTCACAGAATAGAGCAATGCAGTAGATAAACTTGAACTGATTAGTATACAAGTTTATTTTGTTTTATTTTTCTAGTAAGTATTTTTTAAAGTTTTAGACAGATTAGGTATGCATTGTAAACTTGAACAGTTAAAATAAATAAAAATAACTACTTATACATATTTATTTTCGTGAATAAGGCGGATTTAAAATCTGACTGACACGAAGACCTTTACCCGTACGATTCAAAACTACGCGCCGCGCACCATTTTACTTTACGAAGAAAGCGACTGTATTGGGCTGTTAGTGATGTCCAGCTACATAACAATGATGTGTTACATAACAATTTAGACCTTATTGACATTCATGTTTATTTGTTAAATTTAGCTTCCAGACCATTTACCAAGTATCTTGGACCAAAAAAACAAATGGTTTGTAAAATGTCTATAAGGTCGAAATTAGCTTGACACCCTAGAAATGATGTGCATAATAATCTAGACACTTTCTGAGGTGTCAAGCGAATTTAGACCTTATTGACATTCATGTTTTTTTGTTAAATTCAGCTTCCAGATCATTTACCAAGTATCTTGGGCCAAAAAAACAAATGGTTTGTAAAATGTCTATAAGGTCGAAATTAGCTTGACACCCTAGAAATGATGTGCATAATAATCTAGACACTTTCTGAGGTGTCAAGCGAATTTAGACCTTATTGACATTCATGTTTTTTTGTTAAATTCAGCTTCCAGATCATTTACCAAGTATCTTGGGCCAAAAAAACAAAGGGTTTGTAAAATATCAATAAGGTCGAAATTAGCTTGACACCCTAAAAATGATGTGCATAATAATCTAGACACTTTCTGAGGTGTCAAGCGAATTTAGACCTTATTGACATTCATGTTTTTTTGTTAAATTCAGCTTCCAGATCATTTACCGAGTATTCTGGACCAAAAAAACAAAGGGTTTGTAAAATGTCAATAAGGTCGAAATTAGCTTGAGACCTTTATCGTTTTCAGCGAACTTAAATACCACAAAATGACCGTTCATTCCGCACGACACCACTGGTGGTGTCGTCGGGAATGACAGAATCTAGTATTCCCCACGACACCAATGACTGCATTGTGAGTGATGTCCAGCTAATTTTTAAACGTAACAATGATGTGTTATTTTTAAACGACTTCAAAAACGGAGGAGAATATCAATGCAGTTGTATTTTTTTTTTTTTTTATGTTTGTTACTGCAGTACTCCGTCATTTAGAAGCCGATTTGGAAAGTTCTTTTTTTATTTTATTCGTTATGTCAACACAAAAAAAAAACGGAGGGGCATAACTTCTAACGCTCTAGTTTTTTTTTCTTGAGAGGATGTGATTACTGTCAAAATGAAAATCCAAGATGGCGGCTGCAAAAATTTTCGAATTTTTCGACATTGGCGTCAATTTCGTGATATTTGAGGTCGCTGAAAACGATAATGGGGTCAAAATGAAAATCCAAGATGGCGGCTGCGAAAATTTTCTAATTTTTCGTCATGGGTGTCATTTTCGTGATATTTGAGGTCGCTGAAAACGATAGTGGGGTCAAAATGAAAATCCAAGATGGCGGCTGCGAAAATTTTTAAATTTTTCAACATGGGTGTCATTTTCGTGATATTTGAGGTCGCTGAAAACGATAGTGGGGCCAATATGAAAATCCAAGATGGCGGCTGCGAAAATTTCCTAATTTTCGGTCATGGGTATCATTTTCGTGATATTTGAGGTCGCTGAAAACGATAGTGGGGTCAAAATGAGAATCCAAGATGGCGGCTACGAAAATTTCCTAATTTTTCGTCATGGGTGTCATTTTCGTGATATTTTAGGTCACTGAAAGCGATAGTGGGGTCAAAATGAAAATCCAAGATGGCGGCTGCGAAAATTTCGTAATTTTTCGTCATGTTTGTCATTTTCGTGATATTTGAGGTCGCTGAAAACGATAGTGGGGTCAAAATGAAAATCCAAGATGGCGGCTGCGAAAATTTTCAAATTTTTCGACATGGGTGTCATTTTCGTGATATTTGAGGTCGCTGCAAACGATAGTGGGGTCAAAATGAATGACTATCGTTTTCAGCGATCTAAAATATCACGAAAATGACACCCATGATGAACAGTTAGGAAATTTTCGTAGCCGCTATCTTGGATTTTCATTTTGACCCCGCTATCGTTTTCAGCGACCTAAAATATCACGAAAATGACACCCATGACGAAAAATTAGGAAATTTTCGCAGCCGCCATCTTGGATTTTCATTTTGACCCCACTATCGGTTTCAGCGACCTCAAATATCACGAAAATGACACCTGTGTCGAAAAATTTGATAATTTTCGCAGCCGCCATCTTGGATTTTCATTTTGACCCCACCATCGTTTTCAGCGACCTAAAATATCACGAAAATGACACCCATGACGAAAAATTAGGATATTCGCAGCCGCCATCTTGGATTTTCATTTTGACCTCACTATCGTTTTCAGCGACCTAAAATATCACGAAAATGACACCCATGACGAAAAATTAGGAAATTTTCGCAGCCGCCATCTTGGATTTTCATTTTGACCCCACTATCGTTTTCAGCGACCTCAAATATCACGAAAATGACATCCATGACCGAAAATTAGGAAATTTTCGCAGCCGCCATCTTGGATTTTCATTTTGAGCCCACTATCGTTTTCAGCGACCTAAAATATCACGAAAATGACACCCATGACGAAAAATTAGGAAATTTTCGCAGCCGCCATCTTGGATTTTCATTTTGACCTCACTACCGTTTTCAGCGACCTAAAATATCACGAAAATGACACCCATGACGAAAAATTAGGAAATTTTCGCAGCCGCCATCTTGGATTTTCATTTTGACCCCACTATCGGTTTCAGCGACCTCAAATATCACGAAAATGACACCTGTGTCGAAAAATTTGATAATTTTCGCAGCCGCCATCTTGGATTTTCATTTTGACCCCACCATCGTTTTCAGCGACCTAAAATATCACGAAAATGACACCCATGACGAAAAATTAGGATATTCGGAGCCGCTATCTTGGATTTTCATTTTGACCTCACTATCGTTTTCAGCGACCTAAAATATCACGAAAATGACACCCATGACGAAAAATTAGGAAATTTTCGCAGCCGCCATCTTGGATTTTCATTTTGACCCCACTATCGTTTTCAGCGACCTCAAATATCACGAAAATGACATCCATGACCGAAAATTAGGAAATTTTCGCAGCCGCCATCTTGGATTTTCATTTTGAGCCCACTATCGTTTTCAGCGACCTAAAATATCACGAAAATGACACCCATGACGAAAAATTAGGAAATTTTCGCAGCCGCCATCTTGGATTTTCATTTTGACCTCACTACCGTTTTCAGCGACCTAAAATATCACGAAAATGACACCCATGACGAAAAATTAGGAAATTTTCGCAGCCGCCATCTTGGATTTTCATTTTGACCCCACTATCGTTTTCAGCGACCTCAAATATCACGAAAATGACATCCATGACCGAAAATTAGGAAATTTTCGCAGCCGCCATCTTGGATTTTCATTTTGACCCCACTATCGGTTTCAGCGACCTCAAATATCACGAAAATGACACCTGTGTCGAAAAATTTGATAATTTTCGCAGCCGCCATCTTGGATTTTCATTTTGACCCCACTATCGTTTTCAGCGACCTAAAATATCACGAAAATGACACCCATGACGAAAAATTAGGATATTCGCAGCCGCCATCTTGGATTTTCATTTTGACCTCACTATCGTTTTCAGCGACCTAAAATATCACGAAAATGACATCCATGACCGAAAATTAGGAAATTTTCGCAGCCGCCATCTTGGATTTTCATTTTGACCCCACTATCGTTTTCAGCGACCTAAAATATCACGAAAATGACATCCATGACCGAAAATTAGGAAATTTTGGCAGCCGCCATCTTGGATTTTCATTTTGACCCCACTATCGTTTTCAGCGACCTAAAATATCACGAAAATGACACCCATGACGAAAAATTAGGAAATTTTCGCAGCCGCCATCTTGGATTTTCATTTTGACCCCACTATCGTTTTCAGCGACCTAAAATATCACGAAAATGACACCCATGACGAAAAGTTAGGAAATTTTCGCAGCCGCCATCTTGGATTTTCAGTTTGACCCCACTATCGTTTTCAGCGACCTAAAATAACACGAAAATGACACCCATGACGAAAAGTTAGGAAATTTTCGCAGCCGCCATCTTGGATTTTCATTTTGACCCCGCTATCGTTTTCAGCGACCTTAAATATCACGAAAATGACACCCATGACGAAAAATTTGGAAATTTTCACAGCCGCCATCTTGGATTTTCATTTTGACCCCGCTATCGTTTTCAGCGACCTAAAATATCACGAAAACGACACCCATGACGAAAAATTGGAAATTTTTGCAGCCGCCATCTTGGATTTTCATTTTGACCTTGAAATACAAAAAAAAATAAGAAGATACCTAATTAGAAAAAAAACTTAATTAAAAAAAAAAATCTAATTTAAATGTAGGTATACAGAAAAATACATTTGAGGGCCTACTTATTTTCTGAACATCCCTGCCCAACCCTTTGAAAGAATTCAGGCGTGATGTTATGAAGAAATCTCATTTCCTATCCGATATTCATTATAAAACCACCCGTACTAACTTTATTCTGTGGCACCTACTTATTTGAGATTTGAAAATAGTGAACCAAAAATTTGCGCGTCAGGCGGCTTTATAAGCTCCAGTGTAGGGTTCAAATTCAACTGTTTTACACACTTGATGCGATTGGTAAACATAGGCCGTGATAAAAATAAATACCAATAAAGCTTTTGCGCGCGTGACGTCTTTATTTACATAGGCATAGCGTTCAAATTCAACTGTTTTCAACACATGTTAATTTGTGCCGGTCGCAGCCGGTGACAGAAGTTAGCGGGGTGGCGGGTTCGAAAAATTGGCACACATCCGACCTCCATCACGTTCCGCTCGGGACTAAACGACACGGAGCGAGCGCAAAACACTTGACATTGGAATTAGTGATATAAATATTTTGATATTTCAAATTATGATAGCCGTTATAAATTACATTTTTTACGACCTTTATTATGGCATAAGTTTTATTGTTCAAAGCCTAATATAAATCAAATGAAATAAGATATAGATCATAATTTAGACTTGTCTTTGCGATTTAATTGGATGCAGTAAAGTGCAAGTAATCGTGTATAGGACGGCCGAAATTTGTAGATGGAAGTCTGAACTAAGTAATATATTTTTTTCAAAATTTAAATCCGTGTTATCTACGAATAAAACACTAAACAAAACGACGTTTTTACGGCTCTCACCGCCTTAAAATTGTTTCATGTTACTGTTATTTGTTTTGTTGAGTTTTGTTTTTATTCTTAGTATTGTTATACTTTGTTTTTCGTTAGCAATGTTCATTAGTCATTAGTCATATTAGTTGTTTTGAACGAACTCCCAAGAATGAGTGAACCCCCAAGAAGATATTGTATTTTTGGCTGTGATGCTTTATGTAAGTGTTTACTACCGTACCGTACCGTACCTTTAATAAAAGTAAGAAAAAGTTTTATTTAGCCATATTCTGCTATTCATTAATTTCATTCCAATTTCAGTGGCATACGGTGTACCTACCTCTTCACCGGTTCCCAAACCCTGACAACCACTACGAGGCCCGATTTGTTCGCTGCTTGGATAGCGGCTGTTGGCGGCGAGGTTAGAGAAAGTGATTGTATGAAGATTTTAAGAACAAAAGCAGTGATCACCATTTTGATCCCACATTCAAGACTGATTGATTGGTAATAATAAACGGTCATTTTCTTGACTGCATACGTGTTTTTTAAAATTATATTATATCCCGATTGCCCATAATTTATAAACTCGTACGAGAGTTATATAGATAGGTACCTACCTATAGCTGGTATGCATACTATGAGTACCTACTCAGTATGCATAGGTAGTGTATACATTAGACCCTTAGTTCACCCACCAAACGTAAGGTGGCAGCACTTTCCATACATGCAAATTTTACCACAGAGTTGTCACTCTTTCTCTCTATACTTACTTTACTCTTTGGCGATGATCATGCGATGATGGACATCCCGCCCGGGCCCCCGAGGCCGAGCTGCAGAGCACTATGTATTCACATTCAGTTATTTCCGGGCTACACCAGCGGGAAACGCCGTTGATTATTGCGATGATGGACATAGGCCGTAGGTGTAACCAGAACTTATCGCGATAATTTTACAAAGGCATTCACATTGCCGATTGACGTGGCGTTACTCAATTTATCGCGATAAGTATCGGAATAATTACAATAACATTGGCATTGACGTCGACGTTGGTGTGGCCCCCGACATAGGCGCACCTATGATGCTCCCTGCTCTATGGGAGTAAGTCATGGTCTCTGACCCTAGCCTATTCCCTTACGGACTTAGAGCATTTAACCTGCTCTAAGGTTCAAATGCCAAAAAGTATCTATAGGTAAATACAATATCGATATTTAAAAAAAAATTGATATTGATTTCGATATATCGAAAAAATAATCCATATTTTAGAAAAATATTTTTACTTTATGAAATTCTATTATGTTTGTTTTTTATTGTTATAAACTAGCGACCCGCCCCGGCTTCGCGCGGGCTCGATCTACTAATACAAACATCAACACGGTCTAGGGATATTTTTAAAAAAGCGAATTACTATCAATGTGTTAATTATTTATATGACAGATACGTTATTTAATATTCTACCATTTTTTAATAATGGTTAAGGTACTTAGATTAAAATTTCAGGATTTTATGGAAAAAAAATGAAGCATAAACGGAAACCGTATATGAATTAACTTTTAATTTGTGAGTAAAAACTGAAAAAAATAGAAAAATCATTTAATTTGTGTTTATAAATTTGAAGTTAGTAGTCTAAGAAAGCGCCCATAACGTTCATAACTTAGATTAAAATTTCAGGATTTTATGGGAAAAAAATGAAGCATAAACGGAAACCGTATATGAATTAACTTTTAATTTGTGAGTAAAAACTGAAAAAAATAGAAAAATCATTTAATTTGTATTTATAAACTTGAAGTTAGTAGTCTGAGAAAGCGCCCATAATGTTCATAACACATCGGCAACGATTCGGCATGCTCAGAACAAGGTTGTCAATGTCTTGCTGCGGAATATTGTCCCATGTCCTTCTGAGGTGCGCAAAAAGTTGATCTACTGTAGCCAGATTTTCAGGAACTTCCTTCAGAGCTCTTCTTTGCACCATATCCCACGCATGCTCAATGGGATTTAGATCTGGCGATTGAGCAGGCCAGTCTAAGGCCCTAACATTGTGTGTATGTAACCAAGCTGCTACCGTTCTCGCCGTGTGTGCCCGGGCATTGTCGTGCATGAGC
Source organism: Cosmia trapezina (assembly GCA_905163495.3). Taxonomy (NCBI): domain Eukaryota; kingdom Metazoa; phylum Arthropoda; class Insecta; order Lepidoptera; family Noctuidae; genus Cosmia; species Cosmia trapezina. The sequence goes on from LR991034.1 coordinate 21,510,395, forward strand.
AGGAAATCTTGCCGCATTTGTGTTCTGTGGGGCAAGATTACGGGCCCCAGCACCTGTTGGACGTATCGTTCTGCCGTCATATTGCCCCGCACCCAAACGAGATCCGTCCGTCCTCCAAGACGAATTCCTGCCCAAACCATAATTGTTCCTCCTTGGTATGGGTGAACTTCCTGAGGGTTCTGAAGACGGCTCCATCGTCCAGGAACTCGCCAAATACGCGTCCTTCATGAATCTGGATGGAACAGCACGTTGGACCATTGCTCACAGCCCCAGTCCACGTGGTTCCGAACCCATTCTAATCGTCGTCCACGATTGCCTCTCCGTAAAGGTGGGACCCGGAGTGGTCTACGAGAGCGTAGATTGCTTTCATGCAGTCGCCTTCTTACAGTTTGGTCACTCACAAGCACTTGGTGTTCCACTCGCAGCCTTTGGACCAATTGAGTCGCCGTTGCATTTGGTTGAGCTCGCGCAGTAATTTGCAAAAATCGGTCTTGTCTGGGGGTAGTGATGCGACTTGGCCCCCGGTGCCTCTCCGCTACTTCACCTGTGGCACGATAGCGTGTCCACAATCTTGAAATTACATTTTGGTGGGTCCCTATGGCCTCAGCAACATTACGCTGAACAGACCCAGCTTCCAGCATTCCCACAGCTCGTAACATCTCCGCCCTCGTCAAATGTTGGCGTTGCATGGCTACAATACCTCAATTTTAACTTTATCTTTCGTTTAAAAATAAAAAAAAAACTGTGACTAAACGTAATTCGTATTGTTTTCTAAATTTCGCACAAATGAAAATTCCCTCTCCTACACATTAAGACATTTTTATGCCACCGAAACAAAAGAATTTTCAAAAATTTGAATTTGGAATTAGTCAGATAAATTACAAACAAATCGGTGTATAAAGATTCCAATGTGGCCGGTACTTTTCGAGTTATTTAATTGAGTATTGAGCAACCCAAATGCAATCTCGGCCAATCAGAGCGTCCCGTGGCCGCATGCCGTCACGATATGTTAAATGAAATCCTGTCTCTTTCCCTCGCGCCGGGAGCGAGCGAGCGAGGCACTTGCTTGGCGACGCGCGCGCCACTGTCCTGTCCGTCAGCGTCAGTCCGCTGCCCACACGCTAACTGCGTACAGTCTGATTTTTAATTCGACGGAATTCTGACATTTCTGAAGTGTTGCCAGCAATAAAGCGGTCCTATTAAAAACGCGAAATTAAAAAAAAACCTTTCTTGAATTTAAGGTTTCAATTAGAAAAACTAAAACTTAAAAATTGAGTGATAATTTTAAAATGGTAATCAGATTTTTTATTATCACATTATTGAATTTACAATAATTAGTAAGGTAATTATTTTTCTTTCACAGGAATCCCTGTCCACTAATCCATAGGTTACAAACCTTTTTTAGGAATACCTTTTTGTTTGTAAAATCTTCGCTTCTTGTAACTACAGACAGACAACGATGGTGATATTAGTGATAATGTTACCGCAATAATTGTTTAAATTTAAAAAATATGTTCTTTCACTCTTTTTTTCCATTTAGCCATATAAAATTAATATTTTAGTTAGTGTGTATTGAATGCACAGAACAAACAATATTTACATTGTCATATATTTTACTTGATCTTATTCTCTTTCATATTTTTTGTTACTTTTTATCCAAAAAATTCTAGTCGTTTATATAACTATAAAAAGGACAAGACAGAAAAGGTTTAGGATATCTGAAGTGTCAAAAAATTACAGCTGTCAGAATTCCGTAGAATTAAAAATCAGACTTTAGACAAGTACCGCGCAAGCCGCCATGTGCCTGGCTCGTGCCGCCATTTGTTACGCGAATTAGTTTATTTAGGGTTTTCGTACCTACTTTCGATTTACAAATCATTTACATTCCAAATATACTCTTTTACTGAAAAGGTGGTTTCAATGAGACAACCTAACCTCATAGTGTGAAATATCCCTAGACCATGTTGATGTGTGTATAACCAAAAAATATAATGTATGACCAAAAAATTATAACTTTAGGCCTTTTTGTTTTACTTGTATTTGTGCAAGCTAATATTGGACTACCTACTTCTTATCCAAAACATGTCCTGCTGGCATCACTTTTTAACATATTTTTGTAAATCAAATTGTAATGAAATGAGCATAAAACTTGAATTAAAAGCTACCTGGGACGATCGGCGACTAGAGTATTTCAAACGATAACCAAAAACTCATGCTACCCTAGTACAAAAAGTTTTCAAAATCGATTGAAACATCGAGAAAATTAAGTGGGTCACAGGCCAAAAACTGCCACGTTAATGTCAAAAATCGTATTTTTTTTATTAATTACGCAAAGTATTAGTAAATTTATCGTTTCAATTTATCCGTTTAGAGTGTGCATAATGCGATAAAATAATTAGCCAGTTAAAAATTTTACAATTTAGTATAATAATTCAGTCCAAAAGTAAGGGGTACACTTATTTTTGAAAACGCTCAAAAACCTTCCTCTTTAATCACTCTAGCTATTGCTGAAAACTGCATTAAAATCCATTGAGTAGTATAAAGTATCTAAGGGAACAGACAGCGGAAGCGACTTCATTTTATCTTTACATAGTACACACGGTTACTTGTAATTAGACGTATTCCTTGCAGGTCGTCATAGTAGCGTTAAAATGCAAAAAATTAACACCACCAAATGTTCTACCGAAATTCAATAGTTTTTGAGTTAGTTCGATTTTTAGTTTTTTTATGAAAAATACAATTCAAAAATGATTTACGACGCGGCTTTACTGGAATTTAAGTTATTATCACAGCTGATGCCGTAGCAGATCTTTGTTAAAAAATAAAAGTTGAAAAATGAACTAAAACTTTGGCGAATATCACTAATTTAACATTTCGTTTTTCGTAATTTATATTTTTCTTAGACAAAAATTACAAAACAAAAACTGAATTTCGGTAGAACATTTGGCTTAGTTAATTTGTTGCATTTTAACCGTACTATGATGTATAAAATGAAGTCGCTACCGCTGTCTGTAAAGAAGATTTGATACATTTTCGATACTTGATATTTTATATCGATACATCGAAATAATAAATATCGCCTAAAAATATCGATATAGCGATATTTTTTCTCAAGCATAGAGTAAGCTTAGAGCATTTTAAATGCTCTAAGAGAGTAAGCTATTATCTAAGCTGTTGTCATGTTGTGCACTATCCCGTAGGGTATATATGTTCTGTGTGCACTATTCAGTATTAAATTAATCTGTGGTATTAATGTTCTGTGGCACTATTTTGCTATATTGATTGATCTTGCATTTTGCTGACTGAAACAAAGTTTATTTATTTCTTTATTTCATAAAACCTGAATTTAAAACAAATGATAACTTGAAACGATTAATTCATAAAATAGGTCAACAAACATCTTGCCAAGATGACCGATAAATCAGGATTTCAACAGTTGCGGAATAAATACAAGGTACATTTCTAACCTCTCATGCTATGGTTTAAATTTCAAGTAATTTTAGCTCATGAAAACAATGCGTACTTACAGGATGTGCTGTCTAAAGCGTTTGCAACCAACAATATCGACTTGCTCGATTCATTTACAAAGAATACGAATGAGACCGACAGGAAAGCGGCGATGGACCAAGCGTTCAGGGACAAACTTTTAGAACTGTTAGTTGAAGACCCAGACACGTTGGAGAACTTCGTTTCCTTCTGCATAGAGTCATGTAGACGACACATGGTGACTCCTACAATGCCGGTCGTACTCCTTGGAGACATTTTCGACGCTCTAACACTAAACAAATGTGAAAAAATGTTCTCATACGTGGAAAACGGTGTCAATATCTGGAAAGAAGAGTTGTTCTTCGTAGCTTGTAAGAACAATTTGCTCAGAACGTGTAATGATCTGCTTAGGAGGCTGTCAAGGTCGCAAAACACAGTATTCTGTGGAAGAATCTTATTGTTTCTTGCAAAGTTCTTCCCATTTTCTGAAAGGTCTGGACTGAATATTGTCTCTGAATTTAATCTGGAGAATGTAACAGAGTTTGGTGGTGATAACTCAAGTACACTAAAAGATTCACTGGATGAAGAAATGGTGGTTGACAACAATGAAAAGAGTAAATTAAATATAGATTATAACTTGTACTGCAGATTTTGGAGCCTGCAAGAGTTTTTCAGGAATCCAAACAACTGCTATAATAAATTACAGTGGATGACTTTTGTTGCTGTAAGTATTCTCTTTTTGTATTCATATTCATAAACATTTCCTAATTGTTTTGCATAAAACATAAAGATCATGCATGCAGTAAGCTTATAATTAAAACATACTTGTGACAATTATGAAAAAAAAACAAAAGGTATGTTATCCTTTTGACCGCTTGTGTCACATTTATGCGACATATTTCCGTGCCCCTACCGCTCAAGTGGTATTTCTGCAAAAGAGAACATGTATGACTTTTTCATTGTAAATTTGTAAGTATAATTTTATCGATTTGTAGCCGTGCGCTATGCTCACGGCAATTGATATTTAGCCAAGCGCTTAAAAGGTTAACCCATATAATTCTGTTCTTAATTTTCCACTTTTAATGATGACAATATCTAAAATTCAACACAAAATAAATTATAACTTCTGTTACAGCATTCAGGCAGTGTCCTATCAGCATTCTCATCCTATAAGCTAGAAACAATAGAACTACAGAAATCTAAGCTAAACTTACTGAAGCCCGTCAAAACACTAGCTACCGATGTTGAGATGAAAGACTCCGAAAGCAACGAGCCGCACTACTTTGCAAAGTTCCTGACTAATCAGAAGCTGTTGGAGCTTCAACTGTCAGATTCTAACTTTAGAAGATGTGTTCTCGTACAGTTCCTTATATTGTTCCAGTATCTTACTTCTACTGTGAAGTTTAAAATGTATGTATGATATTATGTATTATTATTGTTCTTGAATATATTCTTTCTTCCCTACCATTATCGCGCCCCCAGTCTACTCCTTGATATGCAATGGTCTCTGTTGCACCATGTAACATGAGACAAAAAGGGCTAGTATGAATCTTTGGGTTCATTACAGTAATCGAGTCGAGTGGTTAAACCACGCTGGCATTGGTGCATTTCATTCATTCATTTGATCTACACAAACTATATCAAAATAGTTCAGGCTGTGATAAAAATATTAGCTAGACAACAAAGTGGAGAGTGTGCCTGCCTGCCCATGAGGTATTTATAGAGCTATGTCAGGGATATCAATCTTTCTATTATAAAATATTCTGCATGCAATACATGGGTTCATTTGAGTAATCGAGTCTGGTCAAACCACACTGGGGTTGGTGCATATCATTCATTCATGCAATAAGTTTAGACTGTGTTTGATCTGGAACAAGAATTCAAATTTTTAAAACAATTTACTTATATTTTTTAATTTTTTTCTCTTGCAAGTTTCAACCAATAAAGTTGAATAGCCATTTAATATCATCTTATCTTTCTTCAGGGATATTCAAGAGCTGAAGTCAGACCAAATAGATTGGTTGAAAGAGACTACATCCCTTGTGTTCAAGTTGCTGGGTGAAACTCCACCACATGGGAAGCAGTTTGCGGAATGCGTTAAGCATATACTAAAGAGAGAGGAACACTGGAATAGCTGGAAGAATGATGGGTGTCCAGGTAAAATATCAGGATATTTTATAGACTACTTAATGCTTTCAAGGAAACTAAATGCCACTAGTCATCATGACAATAAAAAAAATGGTTTCAGTAATTGTCTCACTGCAAAGTAAAGGCTTCTGATACAAAGAAGAAACAAGTATTATAATAACATAATGCTTGTTTATTCAGTTTCAGAAGCCATATAAACGGGGGAATAGTGCACAGTGCAACACAGTGAAATGAAATGAAATTGTAAATAGGATATTGGAATCACTTTTACATGTCATATTAAAAAAAATATATATATTTAAAAAATAAGCTAGATGAAGTCGACATTTCCTATGTGACTACCCTGAGAAAAATGGCGAAACAAACTCAGGAGTCAGTCTCTTTTAAAGTCCAGACAAGAGATCTTGGTCAGATGATGTGAGGACCATGTAGATCCATGTCTGAAATGGTCTTTTGAGGAAAGAATCATAAAAGTGGTGCACACAGGGAGAAGGAAATCTGACATTACCATACCACAGCCTCTTCCTATGCTTAGCACTGCAATAATTTGGATTGCTTTGATAAACTGAGTTTTTAGTTTGGGCAATCTCTTCCTTGAAAAAACATGTCATAAAATTTTCTTGTTTTGGAACGAAGTTCTTTAACGCGGCTTGCAGAAGGAGTAAACTGGCAGAAATCGTCACGTAACGAAAGAGCGTTAGACCCAAAGAAGTCAGTTTTCAGGTGTCAAAAGTTTTTAGCAACTAAACTTTGACACTTGAAACTTGAGACCCTATTAAATGACTCTGAATTAATACATAATATACAGCGAAAAAACTTTGTTCCAAGTGGTTGTCCCACGACACCTCCCCCGACTTTCTTTATTATAGATTTTTTTTTCTCTTTCGTAGAATTCCAGAAGCCTAAGCCTCCAGTGCAGGTAGAATCCACTGATGAAGTGAAAAAGTCTCGAAAACGTCGCCGCCCTGTAGGAGACATTATCAAAGAGTATGAAGGACAAAACAAGTCTTATATGGGAAAGTAAGTACGAACTGCTAGTAGTCTGAAGTCTGAACATGAAATAAAACAAAAACATAGCCATAGAATGTACTACCAGATGTACTAAATGACTACCAAGACTCAAGACTAGCTTCTAGCTAGCTTCTTGATGATTCAAGACTAGCTTTTGATGAAAAGTATCCTATGTCTTAACCTAGGGGCCGTACCATACTATGACGTGAAAAAAAGATCATGGTTCCATTGAGAAAAAAGGATGGTGCTATATGTCGTATATAGCTCCGTCTCTCTCTCACACTGGAACCATGATGGATCCATGATTTTTTTTCTCGTCATAGTACGGCCCCAGCCGCAACGGGTCGATCCATCAAGTTAAGCTATGCTTGCCTGTCACCACCACGCCACAACCAGTCTTACCAAGGAAAATCGTGTTACCCAAAAACTCGGTTGTGGAGGTCAGATAAGCAGTTGCTCCATGTAAAATACTGGCATTCAGGTGGGCTGGTTGGAATAACCCACGAAGGCCGCCATGGCTCACGCACAATGCTCCACATAAAGGACTAAGTGCGGAAACCAAATCCTTAACATAGAACATAGATACCTACTAGCATTCAGCTGCATCCAGATAGACTGGAAGCCGACCCCAACATAGATGGGAAATAGCTAGGCAGACTGATTGAGTACGGCCCCAGGTCATGGTCTCTCACCCAGGTTCCAAATTTCATCCAAATCTATTCAGCCATTTTAGCGTGAAAGCGTAGCAAACAAACAAACTCACTTTCGCATTTAATTTATAAAACTAGCTTTTGCCAGCGGCTTCGCCCCCGTGGATGTCGGAAATTATCTCACAGCAACCGTATATTTTTCCTCCTCCCTACTTCTGTGCTAAATTTCATCCATACAGATCAGTTCAGCCGTTCTGGAGTGATTGAGAACAAATATCCATCCATCCATCCATCCATCCAAACTTTCGCCTTTATAATAATAGTAGGATAATAGTTAGGATTAGGATTGCACATCCTCCATTAGTATTTTTACCTTCTCTTGCGCCGGCTCCCCGCGTGACGTCAAGCATTGACCTTGAGATTTTTTGTCGGCGCGCGACGATGTGCCTAGCCACATAGACACGGCTTATACACAAAATATTTATATGAACGGATGTGAAACTAATGACTGTTTCTTAAAGTGGATAGACTAGGCTAGATAACGAATTTTGTTTTAGAACAATATATGACTTAGTTTTTATCAATACCCAAAAAAAAAAAAACAATTTGTTTATACCTATTACCGCCAATAAAAAACAATTATAAAATGAATTAATTAATTAGCAATGAAGCATTTTTTTGTATATTTTACTTTTTTTATGATTAAGTACTTTGAATCTTATGTCTACCCAGTAAAACATATTTTCAATTGTACCTTTATTTTCCAGCAATGAACTGACGAAATTATGGAACTTGTGTCCTGACAACCTTGCAGCGTGTCGCAACAAAGAGAGGAACTTCATGCCTTCACTAGGTATGTACTTGAAGCCTATCACGTGACTTCTTGGTCAAAGTAAGCTTGTATACAGGGTCAAATAATTAAACTAGTTAGAGAAACTGCAGACATGTGTATCAATATCTAAGCTCGAGAAAATAAAAAATATTTTTTGTTTTTTTTTTAGGGTTTTTAGGGTAGGTACTGGGAAAATTCGTTTTCTCTATTTTCACCCGAGCAGAGCTCACCAGTGATTCGTCTAGAACAAGCTGACTGGACAAAATTATTTTAATTGATTTTTGGTGTTTTTTAGTTTCTGCATGTTTTGTTTTATTCTATTTCACATTTTTATGGATTCTAACAAGATAAAAATAATTAAGAAGTCATTATTTAGCTAGGAAATTTAAATAAAAAAATTACTTGATTAAAAAAGATCCATTTTTAAAGAAGGAGGTTGATTATCAGCATGTATTAAAAAATATACAGGTATAAAAAAGTGAATGACAGATACATACACACAGAATAAACTGTAAACTAGTGTAAAAAGTCCTAATACAAATAGAAACTAATTAAAATTAAATAAGAACGAAAATTACCTACTAATTTACTTTACAATAAAAAACTATTACTATTATTGTCTTCTAATGATATTTAATGTACTCAAATGTCATTAGAAAACATTTACCTAATCATCTTCATCACTTTCACTGGAATCATTTATTGAATAATCATGATCATGATTATCAATTTGCTTACAATAACTAGATACTACAACCTTATCTGCTGTTACACTAGGCGGATTTTATAAATCTAGAACCTCGGAATTCTACTGCATTTTTTCGAGGCACTTCTCTTAAACTGTTAATTACAGGGTCAGATGTAATTAACAACATATTTAACAAATCTTTATTAGTGGCAATACGCGAACACTTCCGTGTATTATGCTCACGAAATCTTCTGCAGTCCTTATTACGAGCTTCTTGTGCGTCTTGATAAACTCAGAACTATGCAGAAGTATTTAGTGAACAGTTACAGGCATGTTATACCACAAATAAAGATTCAAGTAAAGATTTTTGGTCTTTAAGGCAAAATTTTCAAATTTTTCTAAATTTATATCATATCCCGAAGACAAAGCACGGAGTAATATATCAAATTTTTTTATCAATTCGACATCTAACTCTGTGATCTCAGTACTTAGTTCAGCATTCTCGAAAAATCTGCGAGCGGTATTTCCGTCATTAGAATTTTCGTAGCCTGGTTTTGGTTTATCTACAATCAACCCCATTCTACTCTAATATTGACGTTTTATTTCACCTGAACGCTGATCCACACACTCTTCATTGTTTTTTTTAGGGTTCCGTACCAAAATGGTAAAAAAGGAACCCTTATGGTGACACTCAGTCTGTCTGTCTGTCTATCACAGCTGGATATCTCAAGAACCACTAATGCTATCAACTTGAAATTTAGAACAGTTTTAGATTACGCTTACCCAACTATTTTGCAAGCAAGAAAGAAATAAAAATATTTATATTTTTTTGCAACAGGGACTGAAAGGGTGTGTTAAAAATTTAAAGTGATGCTACTAGGGCATGTGGGGTATCATATGAAAGAGCGCTGTTTGCACCACATTCTCAAACTATTTTTTTTTTTTTTTTAGGCCGCATAGTTTTCGACTTTTGATGTAAGATGTAAAAAAAAAAAAACCGTTCCCCCCCCTTATCTCCGAAGTTTGCAAAGCGAAAAATCTGAAATTATTCTATGTGATAGAAGTTTATGTAAAGATTACAGGAAAAATAAAACGATGTCTCTAAGTAGCACACTTTTTCAGAAATCGGAACGGAACCCTCGGTGCGCGAGTCCGACTCGCTCTTGACCGGTTTTTTTTTGCTAGGAAACGGTCGCGATTCCTTGCGCAGCTATCCCACTTCTTCAGAATTTGTGACCCATACTTGGCAATAGTGAGCTTCATTTCACGTATAGAACTCTCAGTCACAACAGTTAGATCGTTCCACAGGGAAACTAAACGAAATATCTCTTCGTTGCGTTTGTCCTTAAAATTTTTTCTTGAGATTTCATAAACGCGAGCTAAAAAAAAAAATAAAAAAAATTAGTTGTGCAAAAAAGTCGCAATGGTTTTTTTATGGAAAGAATCTACACACTTAAAGGTACCCTATAAAATATTGCGTAGAATTTGTACAGGTTGGTACAAGTAACTTTTTGACCTTTAAAACTAAAAACAAGGCAAAATCACAATTTATAATAGTAAGCTATACCAATTAATTTAGTATCAAAATATACTACTCACCCTCAAGATTCAAATCCATTTCACAAAATTTATATACAAATCACCATCAAACAGAGAGAAATTAACACGACCGAGACGTTTTTGCAAGTAATTGCATACAAAAATACCCCTTACCTTAAATACACGTTGTCAATGCTCATTAACTAATGAGGGTAGACTAATTATTCCTGGGATTGTTGTTACCCCTCCGTGCCTCGGAAAGCACGTTAAATCGTTGGTCCCAGCTGTCATTCGTGGATCTTTGACAGTCGTTACGGGTGGATAGAAGCCCGAAAGTCTTACCAAGAGGCATCGTATTACCCAGTAACTGGGTCAGATTGGCAGTCGCTGGTATTCAGTTGCATCTGGTTAGACTGGAAGCCGACCCTAACATAGTTGGGAAAAAGCTAGACATGATTAACTAGCGGACCCGACAGACGTTGTCCTGTCTGAACGATCCTAGAACCCGACTGCAGCGCCACCTACCGGGTTCAATTGTGTTTTCAAACCATCCAGGAACCCATTCAAATATACACACAAAATTTCATCTAAATTGGTCCAGCCGTTGTTATACCACGTTTTATCCGTTTTTTTTTTAAATTAACTATCCTATGTCCGTCTCCTGGTTCTAAGCTACCTACAATTTTCAGCTAAATCGGTTCAGCCGTTCTTGAGTTATAAATAGTAACTAACACGACTTTCTTTCATATATATAAAGGGTCTTTCAACAAGGACGGGTCGATGTTGAATTTAAATAAAACAAGCTGTATGTGAGATATTAAAGAAATTATTTTTTTATTTGAAAGGCTCATTTATGCCATTATTTATGAAATATGACAGGCGGCGTCATTGGTCCGCACTTTTTCAAAAACGATGACGGCGAGGCCATTACTGTCAACGGCGAGCGCTAAAGATCAATGAATAACAATTTATTGGTGACGTGAATTGGTCACAAAGATCGTGCGATTTGACCCCGCTATGCATTTTCTTGGGGTTTTCTCAAGTCGCAGGTCTAAGCCAATAATCCGCAATCAACCGATGCCCTGAAAGTCAACATTACGCAGGCCATCGCTCAGATTCAGCCGGATCTATGCAATAGAGTAATTGAAAGTTGGACCTCTCGGATCCGTGCCAAAGTTCGAAGCCGCGGTGGACATTTAAACGATGTCATATTTCATAAATAATGGCATAAATGGGCCCTTAAAATAAAAAAATAATTTCTTTAATATCTTACATACAGCTTGTTTTATTTAATTTCAACATCGACCCGTCCTTGTTGAAAGACCCTTTAGATGTATTTGTACCATTTTGTGTCGTCAGAGTCGTACATGGTCTGCCCCGCCTCCGAGTCGGCCGCATCTCGCACGTGTAACGGCGGCTGGGGCTGGCGCGCGCTGCGCCTGCTCGCGCGTCGCTCGCCGCACTTCTTTGTGCACACCAACAACCCTATAGGACGACTACCGGATTACTTGACGGCTATGGTGAGTAAAGAGGACACACACAGGACATCACAGGATTTGGAACCCTTGGATTGAAGGAAAGCAGGGTCAGAGGACACACTTGGGGAAACAAATTTTTCTTCGTTGAGGTACAGATATAATTGTTGAGGTTACAACAAAATCGAATCGATTGCTGGCGTATGTTCGCTTTTTTTTAATCCAGTAATCATCACTCGTCGACAAGTTGTTGTATATGTAGTTCGCTAATAAGGATACTTGTGATTAATATAATGGTTTATTATTCAAACAAGCTACTTACAACGGTAGAATGTAATTTACTGTTCCATAGGATAATCATGGCGAATCGAATCTACTCAGTTAGTGTTGTGTCCGTCTTCCGATAGGGGCGCTAGCGTATGCTTCGTCTCGAAACGGAGTTAGTGCCTAACACTCAAAACGAAGCGAAACGAAGCTAGGTAAAGGTCTAGCCAAAAAAGAAATTTAGGAAAAAAAAAAACTTAACTAAATATACCTTTTTACAGGTGGATCGTGTGACTCGTGAAGTAGCCGCCAACGTAGCTGTCAATGCTAACGGAGAGTCCTCTAAGAATCATAACGACAAAGCTATGAAACAGGTAAATGAAATACTATTGTAGAAGATAACTGTGAAGTTAGGTAAGCTTGTTTAGTTTGCTAAAGGGTTTTTTTTTAGGAAAACTCTTAGAAGAAATAAATGAAATCGAACACACTACCTCAAAGTTAACTTTATAAGATCTTGGTAAACGTAACCTAACCGAAACGCTAGAGTTTGTGTGTTTATATGTTTGAACGCGCTAATTTCTGGTACTACCAGTCGGATTTGAAAAAATATTTTTGCATTTGATAGACCCAATCTTGAGGAAGGCTGTAGGATATTAAACATCACGCTAGGACCTTTAAGAGTCGAGCAAAAATAAAGAAAAGTCAGAAAGAACGCTAAGTGAAAACGAAGTAATAGCGCGGGCAGGCGATGCGATGCGACGGGGTGCGTCGGGGGAACAAGGAATTTCACTAAAACAACACCAATAGGTTTTTTTTTTCAATAGGAATTTGTGTCTATTCTCAAATATTTACAAAAATGCATGAAGTTAAACTCAAACTCAAACTCAAAGCATTTATTTCAATTAAACCAATACAGGCACTTTTGAATAAATTGTCAAAGAGTCGGTCAGTAGGTAAGTCAGAAAGTTGAAGCTAGTTGCCCATTCCAAGACGTAGATCTATGGAGAAGAACGGGCAAGAAACTCCACGGACACTCTTTTAAATCAAAATATGGTTACAAAATATTGGTTACATCATTCATGTTGAAATTATACATGTGAGAACGATGAACGTTAAAAGCGTCCGTAATAAAAAAATAAAAAAAACAATTCAAAATTAAAATTAAAATAAGCCGTGGCAGCTAAGGTATGACTAGCCTCCACCAACAGCGCCCGTTCACGAACCTGCCGTATGGATTCGTTAAATGATCCAACGCACGCGCCACCATCAGCGACGCATTAGAGTGAGCATGACACACTCTCAGCCGCCAGGGCACATCCAAGTCAAATAAAGACGTACCCAGTAAATGGTAGCTTTAGAGTAGGTACATAGTACTCACACATGTGCTAAGCAATTATACAATACAAAGGTGATTGAGTCTACACAATGCAAAGCTATTCTTACAATCTTCAGCAGTTCCAACAGTATCTTCAAATGTTAATTAATTAGTTGAGGTTGTGGAGCAGGACCAGCATGGAGCCAAGCATTTTTATCATTTATGTGATCCCCCAACTTATAATATGCCTGCCTGCATAGTGTGCGTTTTATACAAGTTTTAAATTTCGTCTCATTTAGTTGAAGTATGTGTGGAGGTAATTTATTGTAACATTTTAAACAGTACCCCATGAACGATGAGTCTACTTTAGCCAGCCTTAGTTAGTTTCGTATAATCTTTCCAAATATTTATTTTGCTTCTGACAGCTCGAGTATACTAATCCATGGCAACGATTCTCGCAATTCATCCCGCTTGGGGGTGCTGTTGTAGATGTAGACCTGTCAAATTAAGAACTACTCAAATTATCGTCAATCAATATAATGAAACAATGGGGAGCCACACGCAAAGCTGTTTGTAGATGGCGCTCTGAACGACTGTACATTGTTTACAAACAAATCCATACAATTTGACAATCGTTCGTTATGTCAAATCAATGAAAAAAGGACAGTCGATCATGTGCCACCTAGCGTGATAAAAAGTTAGTTTTCCTCCCCATTAAAATGAAATGTCATGTTATAAAAGTCAAAGGCAAGAAAGTATTACGTATCATACTGTAGAGTAAAAGAGGCTTTATACAATTTCCGCTCATTCATTTTTGATCGGATTAAGATTCTCGCAATTTTTCCCTATTGGGGGCGCTGTTGTAGATGTAGACCTGTCAAATTTAGACTACTCAAATTATCTAGCCTTTAGTGATGTCCTAATGCGTCACCGATTCGATTTCTACTAAAAATCGACATTATTTATGAAGCAGTTCTTTAGTTAGTAAAGATAAAACAGCGTCCATGAAGCCTTGATTGCCTTTTTTCGTCTATGGTTGCCTGTCAATAAATAAGGAACTTCTTATGCGTGCATAAATCAAAAGTAAAATAAATGGTTGGAAAGAGTATAGTTTCTGCTTACTCCCATGGGAAGAAGGCGCGAGTTCATGTATGTACTAGGTTTTATGGAGATTGAAACGGGTAATTTACCGAAAATATTAAAACGTTATAATTATCCTTTTAATATAAAAATGTATCCAACTTTAGCCTTATATTTGTAATTCTTTTTTCAAAGCACTTAAGAGCTTTGCTTTGCACTTGTAATAAGAACGAATAAAATCGCATCTAATTACTATAAATTGGTGGCATTTGATATTTTAATTTCTTACAGGCCACAGACACCTGGGATACTGTAATGTACCTATTATTATTTTCTACTTTTATCACTGTTCATGTTCAAATGTGCTGTTATTTAAATGAGCCTCGGTTCAGACGAGTAATATAGCAATAGTGGTTTATTTGGCAGTGGCCTGGAATTAATTACCTATGGCACAGAATAATACAGATGGGACACTGCGCAAAATCATTTAAATAAAAAGCGACTATTGCTACGACACAATAAAGTGCAATTCAGGACGCACAACGCTTATTACCTACAGTTATATTCAACTACAAGTTGCCTCTCTTTCTATCGCGTAACTCTTATATCTTCTGACCTACTGTATTAGCCCCGCGGACGCGTACTTGTAGCTTCATACCTAAACTGCGGAGTGTCCCATCTGTATTAGTCTGTGCCTACGGCGCTCGGTAGATAAATACGCGTCTGTCCGTGCATAACTGCCGCGCGCTCGAACTGTTGCGTAACTAAGACTGACTGAGATTTCGAAGCGCGTAGTTTTGGCCGTTTTATATGAAGATAAACTACTGTATCATTATTATACTGTGGTTCAGATGGTTGTGTGTAACTAGATGACCAAGTTAATTAAACTAAAGACGAGATAAATTTTCATGTTTTGATTAAAAACTTTAACTTAATTGCGTATGGTTCAGTTTCCATTGCAAGTAAAATTATTGTATGATGTTTATCGTTAGTTTATTCATTCAAAAATCAACTTACACTACTTGAGCTTAAAATTTGATTTTTGACAATAGTCTGTCGTGACGTCTGTAAATATTTTGAGTACGGACGGATACGGCAAGAAAGACGAATGCGGGCGGGAGGCTACACTCCACCAAGTGGTAATTGTTGTTATTTGCAACTACTCAGATATTATTTACGACTAGCGGTTGCTTGCGGCTTCGCCCGCGTGGATGTTAATAACTTCCCTAATTGAATCGGATTTTGGTCACAATTTCATGGGTTTTAATTTTTTTCCGCAGAACCCTAATCTTTTTCTAAAATAAAAGTAGCCTAATTTACTCCTTGTAACATCAGCTATCTGCCAGTGAAGTCCCGTCAAAATTGTCCAGACAGGCAAAAATGTAATTTTTTTTTTTTTTTTTGTTATTTTGTACTATGGACGAAACGGACGCCGTTACACCTTAAAGTTGCTTTTTATTAACAGTGATTCATTGACGAAACCCTGCCCCTATGGTCTTTTGTTCTCGTAAAATAATAGAAAGTCGGAACGGCACAAGACATTTGCAAGCAAAATTGTTTCAAAATTGGAAAGACCAGGCTTTTGTCGATGGTACTTACCGTATATACTTTCATATGCATTCAGTAAAGAGGTGTTATTTTGATATTAAAAACAGACGTCTCGGTGAGGTATGGCCCCTTCTGAATTGGGGGATTACTTATTTACACTACAAATTGTACGTGCGACCATCTGAACTAGAGTTAAATGTATAAAAATGTTTGAAAAGTAAAACAAACTGATAATAATATCGATATTGTAGGACCACACCGAGGAGGACATTACAGAGGAACAGATGGAAGCGGACCTCATAAAGGAAGGAGACGCCAATGATATTGAACAGGTAATAAAACGTTTACTTATACAGGACATTTTTTTAAGCAGTGCGCAAATTATCACAGGGGTGAAAAAACACACTGTTGGATTTTCAACAGTAACTCTCGGCGCTAAGCAGTGCGTTGAAAATCCAGTGCGCGAAAAAAATAGCCGCGATATTTTCACGTTCGTGCGAACGTCGGATTGCTCTGTCTAATGCCTAGGCCGCACACATCGCGATAACCCGAAGATTCGCGTAATTGTGATGTATGTAGCCAAGTATTCGCGTATACTTCGGAGCTTCGTGCGTAGTCGCAACGACTTCGCTCCGCTGTCGGTAAACTCTCGCAGATCAAAGCGTTTTATCGCGATGAACTTCGCTTGCGCGGCCACACTTCAGTCGGCCCCCACCCTTCGTGCGTAGTGGACGTGTTAAGTTAAACTATAGTGCATAATATAGCTGAAGCAGTCTTGATTTGTGAATAGTTATCATCCACTTCCTCCTTTTTCTAAATAAAAATTATCCTATAAGCTATGGTCATGGTCTACCCGTGTGCCAAATTTCATCAAAATCCTTTCAGCCGTCATGGTGTGAAAAGCCAACAAAGACAGAGTTATCCGACGTTCACATGAACGTGAAAATATCGCGGCGGTTTTTTTCGCGCACTGGATTTTCAACGCACTGCTTAGCGCCGAGAGTTGAAAATCCAACACTGTGTTTTTTCGACGCGCTCTAGAATGCACTCTGTTGTTGATAAGTTTGTTTCTCAATGCTTGGCTCAACACCGAGAGTTGAAAATCCAGTGCGCGATAAAATCCCGCGGCGATATTATTACGTCCGTGCGAACGTCGGCTTACTTTCTCATTTATAACATTGTTATGGATTTTTCACCCGAAAGACGTACTGCTTTAACCTCCTTCAAGCAACGTTACAACGACCGCTCATGATGTTTTTAGGGTTCCGTACCAAAATGGTAAAAAAGGAACCCTTATGGTGACACTCAGTCTGTCTGTCTGTCTGTCACAGCTGGATATCTCAAGAACCACTAATGCTATCAACTTGAAATTTAGAACAGTTTTAGATTACGCTTACCCAACTATTTTGCAAGCAAGAAAGAAATAAAAATATTTATATTTTTTTGCAACAGGGACTGAAAAGGGGTCTTAAAAATTCAAAGTGGGGCTACTAGGGCATGTCGGGTATCATATGAAAGAGCACTGTTTGCACATTCTCAAACATTTTTTTATTTTTTTTTAGTCTGCATAGTTTTCGACTTTTGATGAAAAATGTAAAAAAAAATACCGTCCCCCCCCCCCTTATCTCCGAAGTTTGCAAAGAGAAAAATCTGAAATTATTCTATGTTATAGAAGTTTATGTAAAGATTACAGGAAAAATAAAACGATGTCTCTAAATAGCACACTTTTTCAGAAATCGGAACGGAACCCTCGGTGCGCGAGTCCGACTCTCTCTTGACCGGTTTTTTTTTTGCGGTCACCAACCGCCGGTAGTATAGTCAGTTAAAAGCCAATACCCGTACTGCTTATTCGGTTTCGCATAATTAATCGATGAAAAAAACCCAAAAAAAAATCTAATCCCTAATTGAAACAATAGCAAACAAGAAGTTAACTTCTAACCTCAAAAACCACTCAATCACATCAATATTAACCGTCACTATTCTTATAGGTACCAGATTCAACCCACGCGTCCGAAGAAGACTACGAGAAAACAGCCCGCTCTCGAGTCACAATGATATCACTTTCACAACTCGAAGCTTTGTCAGCTAAACTCACAGATTGGAAGAAATTAGCCGCCAAACTAGGCTACAAAGCTGATGAAATACAATTCTTCGAGACAGAAAATGCTACAGATTCAGCCAGAGCCAAAACCATGCTCCAACTGTGGTTTGATGATGACGAAGACGCGTCGGTAGAAAACCTCCTTTACATTATGGAAGGGTTAGAAATGGCGGATGCATGTGAAGTACTGAAAAACGCTAAATGACATCCGAAAAAACGTAGGCATAAGAGGAAGATATTACATTTTTTCTTATAGATTTTTTTTTTGTTTTATTTTGTTGAGTTAGGCTTAGTGTAGGCAGCACTAAAATGCTTCAGCATGTTTATTGCTGTCAACTTTTTTAGTGAAAAAAATGCGCGGACACACGCTGCCACTCACGTGTCCCGCCGCGCCGCGCCCCCCGGAACATTTTTTCGCCGCGCGCAGAGGCGGATTTGCAGTCTTGGCCGCCCTGGGCCCCCCGCCATGTAGTACCTAAGTACCAGCCGCCCCTTTCTCAGCACCCATCAAGACTACATAATGATTGATGAATGATTTACTTTATTGCCAACTTTTATCTAAATCGATTCAGAAATTTTGTTACATAACTTTAAAACCTACTGCTAGTTAGTTACTGATTATTTTTTTTCGGGATTTCAGGTTTGGTCCCATAGTAACAGTTGTTCATAATGATGAGTACAGTGACCCTTTAAGAGGATATTGGTCAATAACCAGTAACCCTGTGTATGTACGAAAGTGATTTAGGAAGATTATTGTTATACGATGCCGTGCAGTGCGGCCTGCCATAATGTGCGTGAGCCTTTAGTTAGAATATATAGGTACTTTCAGTTATTTCTTCTTATCGTCAGTTTTTTGTCAGATTGACCGCCCCTAATATCTGGCCGCCTTAGGCCCGGGCCTACTGTGCCTTAAGGCAAATCCTCCTCTGGCCGCGCGGTGTGTGACCGAGCCACTTATACAGGGCTTGTAAACAAAAAAATTCTATGAACTGATAGTGAACTAATACTAATAGTATTTCAATAATAAAATAAATATTTTAAAATCTAAAGCGATAACTCTATTTGTTTTTATTTAAAATATAGCCTAAGTCAGTTTGCATCAAATGGCATAATAGTTACCATTGTTCTTCCACAGCTTTTAAATAATCTCGGTATAAACCGTCACCCTCGGCGGTGCCCCCGAGCAGCGCTGCGGTTGTATACATGCTAGTCAATATTTTGAACTCTTATTTCAATAGCGATTTAGTTATTTATCAATGAGAAAAAAAAACTGTTTTTTGGCCTTTTGCTGCTCTATCTACGCTGACCCATAAAAGGACATACACTGACCGCCAATTCGCTGGCAACACACACATATATGACAGAATTTCTATGTACGTGCCGCTGAGCATGAGGTCTTGGGTTCGATTCCCAAGTCGGGCAAAGTGTCATTGGGGTTTTCCATCTGGAATTTCTTAGTAGCAGTCACGGTGTGTGGATTTGTGCCCAGTTATTGGCAATGGGCTCGCCCCCTATTACAATAACTCGCGAAATGTGGTTGTATAGGTACTATGGATACATACACCTCTAGCCTCTACCTAACTCTTTGTGGGATTACATGCCTGATATTATGTACTTATACTAGAAAGGTTTAGGTAGTGAAAAAAAAGGTAAGGTAAGGTTTAGGTAGGCTTTGTTATTTTTTTTTTTTTTTTAGTTTCTAATGTGCGTTTTATTTGTGCAGAATAAACGATTTTTCTTTCTTTCTTTTTCTTTAAACAATCTTGATATGTCTTCTATCTTATTTTATTTTAAAACCTCGGTTTAAAAATACAATGCAACTAAAAACCAATGTAAATACACAACAACAATGATTACTAAATCAATTGAACCATTAATTTAAGCACCAGTTTATTTGTTTAATATGCATTTGTGTAAAAAGTTGCATCAAGATTGTTTACTTTTATTTCACCACCTAAACCTTTCTGATATAGGTACCTACGATCTGTTTGCGGATGAATGGACGAAGATTGAATAATTGTGTTGTTGGCATGTCAGAAGTATTGTGAGAGGGATTTATGTAAGTATTGTTAACTTTTCTGTTTTAACTTCAACCTATCCTTTTTCATGTGTGTGTCTTTGATTACTAGAATTGTTTTACCGTTTTCATTAAAGTAAATAATTGCGTTGATGGCAATATAGGCTCGCCCCCTTTTTCTGAACTTAGAGAACTGACGAAATGTTTGTGTACCTCTGCCCCTCCCTTCGGAAAAATCAAGGAGTAATGTTAAATAAATAAATTAGTTACATTTCTACGGTCTACTAGGTCACCAGTCTTGGACTATTATGAGGATGGGATATCAGAAATAGTCAATCATACGTGACTACGACGAGAAGTCCTTGTTTCTTTGTTAGGAGTGATTTGATATATTCAATTGCTGGTTAAGTGGGTTATGGTAATCCTATTCAGGGGCGGCTTTACCTATAGTGCAGAGTGTGCGGTGCACGCGGGCGCCGCGTCCTGGGGGGAGCCAATCGCCGCGCGCGCCGACGGTGATCTCTCGCGTCCGATCCTAGGGGCCTACTCCCTAAGTTCGTCCGTCCGAGACAACCTCACGCCCTCAGTCGCCGCAGGAGACGGCCTAGGCGGCGGGAATTGAGAGCCGATTCCCGGCCACCGTACCGTAGGCGCGGGCTTGCGGACGGCGAGTGTGGGTAGCTCGCGTCCGGTAAGGACCAGGCCCGGGTCGACGGCGCGTTGTGTACCACGCGCGCCTCAATGAGATGTCAGCAAAATGATGGGGTCCGATAGGGCCGATGCCGCCGGGGTCGCGGGTTGTTCGAAAGAGATACCGTGGCCCTGGCATAGGCAACTGAAGGAACACGGGTGGATTTTAGTCAGTGAAAATCTCACACGCCCTTCAGCTCCACCCAGAGCGGGAGAAGTCATTTGATGCTTTCCCATGCACAAAAAAAAAAAAAAAATGGGGGTCGCGGGTTCCAAAATGTACCTTTATACCCATTCCATTTTGACCGCGCACTTATATAGAGGGCGCTAGGGTAATGATTGCACACGGGCGCTAATTTCTTTGAAGAAATAGATTTGGTAGGTAGGTATTCTGTCAATTTGTGTTTTTTGCTAATTAATATTAAATATTACATAGAAACAATAAACCATTTATTTCAGGCGACAGGCCTATAGATAAATACTACCTTAACCTAAAGCCTAAACGTACATATTTGAATATAAATAAAACTTTTGTTAATAAAGCACTTCACTCTTCACTTTGCACTAGCTTGACTTTGTGCTGTCCACCGGTACTTGTCTGCGGAAACGACGGAACACGGGCTTATGGTGTAGCGATCGCTGTAGCGGTTGTAGAGCGAAGATTTCCAAGTTTGATTGCCAGAAATAAATCATTGTATGGCCCTGTTTCGCCACCTACGATTACGTTCATATTAACTTACTTGGCAGATAATTTCATAAAAATTCTATTACATTTTAGAATTCATTCGGTGAGTAGTGCCCAATTTGGACATCGTGAACTAGGCCCTAAGTGACTTTATTCAAATGTAAGATGGCAAAGTCGGTTATGGTAATACTACTTACACCAATTTTTTTTTGTAGAAATGGATTTAGGCCGTGCGCTGCGTTAGGCGTGCGCACGCCGCGGGCGCCCGAGTGGCGTGCTGCCGGTCGATTCTGTAGAAATCTCACCGTGAAAACTTAGGTGAAGTGAGTTTGCTTTTGCTAGGAATTGACACTATTGACAGCTCACTCCACGCTCACTTCACCTAAGTTTTCACGGTGAGATGGTTACAGAATCGCACTGCTGTTTTCATGTAATCTCATGTTGCTGCGCTGCGCTGATCTATGAGATTACATGAAAATAGCACGCCACGCGGGAGCCCGCGCCGTGCGCACGCCTAACGCAGCGCACGGCCTTAGTGTCGTACGCACGAGTAGTGCTGCCAACTAGCGCCATCATTGAGAAAAAAATCATAAGTCTGGAGTTAAGGAACATTTTAAAATTTCCTATGCTCGCATTTTTAGTCAGGTGAGGTAGAATTTTTTGTATCAAAAAAATCAACACTAAATCTATAGCGTTCGAATCCTTAGCAGTTAACGCCAAAAACGGTCGTTTTATGAAAAATGTTCCTGGATATCTCCAGACTTATGATTTTTTTCTCAATTGTGGCGCTAGTTGGCCGCACTACTCGCCTTAACCGACGGCTTAACTTGCGCACTGAGGCACGGAGGATCACACCGCCAACTTCCAAACCCCAGGCTGTAGGTACTTATGCCGCGGCCACATTTACGGGATATGCCGTTGAAAGGCGTTAGCCGTAGGTGTAGGTACTCACTTATAATTTGACCGAATTTAACTACCGCGAATCCGCAATGTTTATGGCGTTTATGGGCATTGACGTTGACGTTAATGTGGCCCGGGCATTATAAATTCCTAATGGACAAAACCCAATCCGTCTTATTACAAAACAAGGTTCATCTTCAAACCCATGTTTAAACCATGGACCCTTTTTTGTGAATTTCGAACTTCCGACACATGAGATGTCAGCACGCTTAGCATGACGACGTTTTGTCGACGGAAGAATAGACAAAACTACACATTGCCATGCTTAGACGCATAGAATGCGTAGGTACAAAATATTTCTACTATCTTCCATTTTGTCTATTCTTCCGTCGACAAAACCCGTTTCTATGGCGGTCAAGATGCTAAGCATGCTGTTTGTAAAATTGTCACTTAGTACCGGACTAAGTTGTCAGTTTTGTATAAAGAACTGTATTTCTATCACAGCTAGGTTCTTAATACGATGGTTTAAACCATGACAGAAGAAAAACCTCGTTTTGTAATAAGGCCGTATAACACTTTGCTCTCTGGGTTCGACCTGGGATGGGAATCGAACCCAGGAGCCCACACTCAGCAGTCACGAGACTAACGGGGCAGTCTCCGCATGTGCTGAGTATGGTAACCACGGAGGTTTCAGTCAGGAGTCCGGCTTAATCCAAGGAATAGTAAGTATACACGAAATGATAAGAGACATATAACAGATACTTACTAGACCTGCTGTAAAATGTGTGTTTAGTTATAGGTAAATGTAATAAAAAACAATATCGAAAACGCGTCTTATCGCGATATTCTTTTTTACGAGGTGAACTGGTACCTACTTGTTTCCCGACGTTTCGACCGCCTTGCAGCGATCGTGGTCACGGGAGGACTGATGACAGCTCAGCGACGTCTTTGTAAAGTGCGGGTATATGTGCATCTACCCTCACTTGGTCTTCACAATTTTTATTGATGTCACTGTCGGTACTTCTACACACAACAACAACAACGTCGGGAAACAAGTAGGTACCAGCCGGTCGATTCTGTAAAAATCTCACCGTGAAAACTTAGGTGAAGTGAGTTTGTTTCTGCTAGGAATTGACACTATTGACAGCTCACTCCACGCTCACTTCACCTAAGTTTTCACGGTGAGATGGTTACAGAATCGCACTGCTGTTTACCTCGTAAAAAAGAATATCGCGATAAGACCCATTCTCGATATTGTTTTATAATGTGTGCAAATCGCGACAGTTTAAAAGGTAAATGTATCTTTGTTATTGATGGAAAAGTATCTAACAACAAGATAAAATATAAAATTATGTATGGGAGCTACATCTGCCAACAAACTGCTGCTGTGCAGTTTGGCAGAAGTAAAACTTTTGTAAGTAATATGATGTTGCCACAAAATAAACGCTTTTTCATTTTACATTTTTTGTTTCCATTTTTAGTGCTCTCACTTTATTAGACGGTTTATAGTTAGACCATTTGGACATAAATTAATAAAAACAAAATATTACCTCTTATTAAAAAGGGTAGTCATGCAGTATGTGACGTGATGACTGAACACAACTGTTACAGTGTGCGCGCAAGTGCTAGTCATCGCCGGAGGTATGTGAGCGGTGAGACGGGGGAGGTAGACAAAGGTGAAGCCACAGAAATCTAAATAAAAAGTGCCTTATTATTTAGATTTCTGTGGGCGAAGGCAGTGGCGGATTTGCCATAAGGCACAGTAGGCCCGGGCCTAGGTCGGCCAGATATTAGACGACCAATCTGATAAAAAAAGAAATGTTTAAGTATTGAATTTAAAAAATTACGAATTTAATTTTATGGTGTGAAGAAATAACTGAAAAAACCTAAATATTGTAACTAAAGACTCGCGCTCATTATGGCGGGCCGCACTGCACCGCATCGTAATTCGTAGAACAATAATCATCTTCATATATCACTTTCGTACATACGGGGTTATTGGTTATTGACCAATATACTTACTCTGAAAGGGGGTCACTGTACTCATCATTATGAATAACTTTTACTATGGGATCAAACCTGAAATCGCGAAAAAAAACAGTAACTAACTAGCAGATATTAAAGTTAATCGATAAAAGTTGGCAATAACGGGCCGGCTGGTAGGTACTTATTACATGGCTTGGGGCCTAGGGCGACCAAGACTGCAAATCCGCCTCTGGATGAAGTTAACTGAGTCTGTCAATCGCGCCCTCCCCTGTATCACCGTTCACATACCTCAGGCGGTGACTAGCACTTGCGCGCACACTATACCTACTTACCTAGTACCTACCTGGTTTGAGGAATACTAAGAGTGTGATCTCATTAGATCAGATTTACGAGTCACCTACCTGTAATTAAGGTAGGTAGATACCTAACATAAACTGCAGTCGAAGTACCTATAATGGAGTTAACTACGTACTTAAGTGTACCGAGATTATAAAAATGAAAATTCTTAATATTTCAGACAAAGGTACAAAATGAACACGGTAAATTCTTGAAAGCTTACTGTGTTTTCTGTTTCCTCATGATCTATGTAGGTATGGTTCTTATGGGTAGGTAGGTATTCCTATTCAAGTTCCTACTTTATTATTTCAGAAGAAAAATGTTGCTATCCCAAATATTTTCTTAAGGTAAGGCATCCCGCAAAGATTTATAAAATCATTCAACAATGTCGGCCGCTCCGAAATTATAACTTGCACGCATTTCCTCATCCCGACTGACTCACGGTGTGCCCAAAACAGAACTTATTACTTACAAAATTGCCAGTTCGTCTCAGCTGAGCGAAAACAGACCTTACCGTAGGTTAATAAGGCTGGCTTTATTTGTTTGTGTAAGTTTGCAACACTTCAGCGTACCCAATTCAAACTGAGCCATCGCGTCTCCCTATTTTCCTTGATTTTGAGAAGAAAATGAAGTAGTTTCCATGTAGGAGGGGACCAACGTACTCTAGCTAGCCAAGTTTTACCGCCGCTGCGGTGTTTACAGAATCGCGGAATAGTCGTTGCACCGAAATTAGTTCGAAACGAATGCGTCAATGGGCAGTCGGGACGCGGCTAGTGTTGCGCGCGCGGTCGATCCTAAAATATTTATATTTTTATGATTCGATACGCGACTAGAGAATTTTATATTAAAAATATAACGGGGTAGAGTTTGGCGCCGCTGTGACGTGCGTTTGCGCAAGGGTGGCGGGCGCTTTGCTGTGGAAAGGATATTGTGATTTGTTCGGATAAACCTGTAAGTAGTTTATGTTGTGGTTTTTGTGCTTTTAATTACATACCTACTATGGATCTTCTTGAAGAGAAACATCAGCTCTGGCTCAGGTTGTATGTTGATATTGTTGCATGATGGGCCGATCGTGTTGTATGGATCGGAATGCTGAGCCGTGAAGAAGACGGATGAAAAAGATTGCATGGAACGGAGATGGAAACGTTGAGATGGATGTGTGGAGTGACGAAGATACAAAAGTAAGAAATGAGTATGGGCAAGTTTGAAAGTAGCGCCAGTGACGGAAAAGTTGAAAGGAAATCGTTTGGCTTGGTACGAGTATGAGGAGGATGGAAACGCATGAAACTAATATAAATGTTGATGGATGGAGAGGGAGAGGAAAGCCAATGAAAAGATTGATGTATTGTGTGAGGAATGATACTCGTATGAAAGAGAAGGGAGTGAATGATAGCGTGACGGTTGACAGGGGATACTATTATGGAAAGAAAAAATGTGTTGCGCCGACAGTAAGGGCGGGAAGCTGATGGGCCCTACCCTACTCATCATAATACCTATGTAGTGCATACTTTTCTTAACTTTGTATCCGCTTTTCCAATCTACATAGACAAAGAAAATATAAGTACGAAATTATTAGGCCACAGATTCGGAGTAGCGTTTCTTGTAGCGTGCAGTGGAGCGTTTAAGGATAGGTATACGTAGATAAATTTTGTGTTTTTATAATTCCTATAAAACCAAATTGATTTCTATATTTATTTTGGTTATAAATAAATTTTTAAAACACAAAATTTATCGATCTGTACGCTGCAAGAAACGGTGCTCCGAATTTGCGGCCTAAAGTTGCAATATCCTTCTAACGTACATTTAATGATGATAAATCTAAAGCTGCTCGCTCACCTACATTTTTTGGTTGCAACATTTATTTTGGTTGAAAGTTTGAAACATATAAATCATACCAGACCATTGATATAAAATATATAAGTCAATGTACCAGACGCAATAATTCTACTGAAATAAAGCTCTGAAACGGTTATTTTTGTCCGTTTCAGCACTTTCAATAGGCATGCATGGCCGTAAAGTTTTATGACGATGTGATCTCACTAAATACCAAATGTATCTTTTACAGATTTTTTTGTTTACGATCATTTTCATATCCTCATGCATGGTTTTCTCAGTGTTTTAGTTTTTTAATTATGATTCCAAAGATAATTTTCTTTCATCTTTCTTTTTATAACGCGAAGGAAAGAAAATGTGCAGCCTCGTGTACCTAAAAGCTTTATGGTTTCATAAAACTTTAGTTAATTTTACTGGGACACGCTGTAAAGTAAAACCTTTGAAGGGAATAGTCCCAATAAATGATATGAAACTTCAACAGTTGCGTTTTCGCCATTTGACTTTAAAACTGTTTAAGCTGTGTTTACCTGTAATGGAGTGTGCTTTACAGGATAACGTATTTATTACGCAAGTTGTATTACTGTAGAAGATATAATTGTTATGTATCTCGTTGGTAATCCTTAAAAAAAAAACAAAACGCCGTCGGAATATTAGAACGGAAGAAAGAAAAATCAACATAAGGTCAGTCGGGGCAAGTGCGCCATATTTTTTGCATAGATGATTTCGATGCAAATTTTTTTTTTTAATGCAGACCTATGAGTGTACATTTATTAAATTAACAATATTTGGTATTTTGTAACTGCAAGATACGTCGATTCAATCAAATCTATCAATAATTTCACGATATTTTATAAGAAATTGGGAAACATGGAAATATAAAAATAAATAATAAAAAAAACCGGTCAAGAGCGAGTCGGACTCGCGCACCGAGGGTTCCGTTCCGATTTTTGAAAAAGTGTGCTATTTAGAGACTTCGTTTTATTTTTCCTGTAATCTTTACATATACTTCTATCACATAGAATAATTTCAGATTTTTCGCTTTGCAAACTTCGGAGATAGGGGGGGGAACGGTACGGAACCCTAAAAATGGTTAGTTTGTCTCAAATAATAGATATCTTTAATGATAAACCAAATTAGACTGTTATTATATTACTTTTATTTATTAAAAAAAATACAAAAGTAAGTATTTTTTCATCGACGCGATAGGACGCAAATACTTAGAATCTAGTGAATGGCACTCAAGAACATCTGAAAAGACAATAATTTTAGGACTAATTATGGTAAGTATGGACTCGTCTGGGTGTGGACTTTACGGCAGGACTGATCGCGCCAAAGTGCTTATGTAGGCTGTTGGTGCCCATAAAGTAAAGAACAAAGGAAATGACAAATACGATGGTTTTACTGTAATAAAAATCAAATTAAGTATTTAAAAATCGTAGCACTAAATACAAGTGTTTTACTATAAACCCATCACCCAACGACTTCTCATCCTCCGTCTCCATCACAACACCCTAAGCACATCCAGACAGTAAGTTCTCAATAAAAACCTTTACCCTTTTTCAAGGGCAGTCGGGTAAGAAAACATCTGAATCATAAAAGTTGACGACTTCTGTCTCGGGGGAAGTGCGCCATACTAACAACAACTTAGGCGCACTTGCCTCACTTAACTTTTTAGAGGTTAAGATTTTAAATTCTCTAAAAAAAACATTGATTTCACTATCTAGGAGTAAAATACAAACATAGATTTAAAGAAAAACATCTAAATTCTGTACTCACCTCATTGGTTTGCCGCAACACGTAAAATGTTTTAAGATTTATGGGGATTCATAACACGTGTTCATCCCTGATATCTGATATTACCTATTTGAAACACGCACAGGTACTTAATAACCGGCCAATTGTGAGACGGACTCGCACACGAAGGATTCCGTACGACCGTACAATATTTAAGACTATTATATAAAAAATATATCAGTTTAAAAAACACGTTTCTTGTAATAAACAAGAAATGTTTTTTTTTAACTTTACCCTTTCATTTTTAACTTTAAGCATTGTATTTTTATTATTTGTTATTAATTGTTATAGCGACAATAGAAATGCACAATCAGTGACAATTTCTACTATCTATACTTATTACGGTTCATGAGATACAGCCCTCTGACAGACAGACAGACGGACGGACAGCGTGATTATTATAAATTCGTTAGTTAGTAGAATACCTGTGAGCAGATGGTGGTCCAGTGGTACCTAACTGCCGCGACTTACGAGTTGTAGGTCATAGGTTTGAACCCAGCCAGGCGCTTTACTATGTGTAAATTATTTCATCACCACTGCTCTCAAAACGGTGAAGGAAAACATCGTGAGGAAACCAGCATGTCCTAGAACCAAGACATACCAAGACAACCAAGACAAGACCATTCGAAGACATGTGACATCCATCAGCACCAACCCGCATTGGGACAGCAGCGTGGTGGATAATGGCCCAATCCCTCTCACCGAGAGGAGGCCTGTGCCCCAGCAGTGGGAACATTATAGGCTGATTATGTCATGTAGAATACCTACGCTACGTAAAATCTGCAAAGCGATTAGCTTTACGGCCCAGTACCAAACTCGTAGGTTTATTGGTAAAGTACCTAGGAATCTAAACAGCAAGAAACCACAAGCCAAAAACTTATTATTTAATGCTTGAGGAAACCCAGAAGTAGACGTTCGCTTCGGGAAACTAAGCAAATCCTTACAACTTGTGACGTGGATTGAATTCCAAAGCAATGCAAATAAATTAGCATTAGTTTATTTATCCTAAGTACATATCCTACTTAAGCACTCAAGCTCAAAATCAATTATTGAAAGTTGTTAGATAGGTACGCGTATCAGTAAGCCCCCAGCTAGATGGACTGACGACCTGAAGAAAGTGTCTGGGATAGACTGGATGCGGAAGGTGGAGGACAGGGCCAGGGTGAGGCCTATGTCCAACAGTGAACTCTGATAGGCTGACTTGATTGATTGATTGAGGCAGGTACCAGTATACAGGTATGATATTATTCTGTTAGTTCAAAATCCGTTCCCCGAAAATACCCTACAGATTTAGGTAGGTACCGTACCGAAACAAAAGGAGAAAAAGAAAAAATCAAGTACGCCTGAAGAATTGAAGTTAGATATCAACATAATAGGTATCTTGCTGCCCACATGTCAAAACATCACTACAATTAGCAACCTTATAATAAAAATATTATTTACTAGCACTTCCCGCGCGGCTTCGCCCGTGTTTGATGTCGGAAAATATTCCACGGGAATGTGCTACCGGGAAATCCTTCATTATTCCTTGTCTACATTATAAAGGCAACCTCTGCGAAAAATCTCAGCTTTCTAGGTCTAAGGGTTTGGGCTGGGCGTTGATGAGTCAGTCAGGACTTCTCTTTTTATTGATATATATTTCTACATTTAACAGCTGACAATAAACCTGATTACGTTCGTTGAAGGTGTGTTAACATACCAGGAGATCAAAGAGCAAGAGAAGCATATCGGTATTCTAACAACTGCACTAGTGCTGGGAAATCGTTAAAGAGATATAGGCCGGGCCAATGGACCGCGAAATTATAACGCATTTGCAACAATTGAGTCACTAGCTTCTTGGAGTTGCAAGTGGGGTGGGTACCTGCATAGTTTCTGGAAACTATAGGAATCTGGGATAAGATGATAAACATAAAACACAGACATACAAAATAAATAACACTTGTGCATGTTTTGTGAGTGCACAGGTTGCCCAGCGCGGGTAACGGTCGCGACTTACGAGTTATAGATCGTAGGTTCGAAACCTGACAGGCGCATACGGTGAAGTAAAACATCGTGAGGAAACTGGCATGTCCTAGAACCAAAAGTTCGAAGACATGAAATCTACCAACACGCACTGGGCCCGCGTGGAGGATTACGGCCCACTCCCTCTCACCAAGAGGAAGCCTGTGAACAGGCAGTGGGAACATTAGAGGCTGATTATAATGTATTGCGAAGTCGGCTTGCTTTGTAATCAAATTTTTGATGACTCGTTTGGCGCTGTGGCTACTGGGCCTTAGGGCAAATCCGCCACTGATTGCATTCAGTGGCGGATTTACCCTAAGGCCCAGTAGGCCCGGACCTAGAGCGGCCACATATTAGGGGCGGCCAATCTGACAAAAAATTCACTGATTATAACAAGAAATAACTGAAAGTAAGAGGTACCTAAATATTGTAAAGGCTCGCGCACATACGGCGGGCCGCACTCCACCACATCGTATAACAATAATCTTCCTAAATCACTTTTGTACATCTAATTCAAACAATTAATCAGGGTTACTGGTTATTGACCAATATCCTCTTAAAGGGTCACTGTACTCATCATTATGAATAGCATTTAGTATGGGGCCAAACCTGAAATCGCGAGAAAAATTAGTAGGTAGGTACCTCAGTAACAAACTAGCAGATATTAAAGTTCGAAATCGTGAATCGATTTCGATAAAAGTTGGCAATAAAGTAAATTCACTATGTAGTCAAGATATATGTGGGTGCTGAGAAAGGGGAGGCTGGTACTTAACTAGTTACTACATGGCCTGGGGCCAAGGGCGGCCAAGACTGCAAATCCGCCGCTGTATGCAACAGCCATTGGCTTCGTTGATTGTGTCATTGCTGCTTTACAGAATGGTCTATTGTATTGGTTTTAGGCAGTTTTGAATGTGAAGCCATAACGTTAGTTCCTTAGCTTGTTGGCACCCTAAGTAAAATTTGACCCACGTCATCATCATCACACAACTTACGCCATTCGTCGCCACCAGACATCTCTTTGGACTGCTTCGCTAGATTGTATCCTAAGGTACTCATACGGTAGATCTGCTAAATTATTGAAAGATGAATTGTTCAAACATCAATTTAACATTGATCAAACTGATCTATTCAGGGAGAGCAATTTGGGATGATGCTTTGCCCATAATGGTCCTGTCAGCGTCCTCCCACGGATACCGGGAGTTATATGTAGTTCGATACACCGACCAATATGTATCTAAGACACACATGGCTAACTCTTCATGATTAATCCAACGTTTCCATTATTTATTTTACCCACATTCGTTCCATACAAAATGGTTCTGCTCAGCCCCATAAACCAACGAAAGCAAACCAAGAGCCGACCAGACGCGAAAAAACTAAATAAACACAGAATACACGTTTCATCACGTACTAAAAGTGCTGGTATAAGCTATAAAGAGTATTAAAACTAGGGCATGTAGGCTATAGTGTGGAGAAAAAGTACTGATACATATTTCTCTTAATACATATACAAACATCCGTCAATGCCGAGCTGCAGACTGAATTTCAGCAGCCCATTTTTCAGGCGATTTTCTCAGCGGATATTTCAGGAATGTGGGGCGCCACGGGCGGTAAGCATCGCAGTAGGAACTATGCTACTTTTGTGCATAAATTCGAGAACAACTTTAGTTTGGTTTACGTTGCGAAGAGTGGGCTTCGACTAGGAATAGCGCACTCCATCAGTTCTCGCGGCTGTGAGAGGTGATTGAAATATATTGTATGGCTGCATTTAGGTACCAATCGACCTGCCAAGTCTTCCTAAGGGATTCACTTAGTCATTACGAAGATGTTCAACAACTCAGTTCGATACATTGTAGGTAACTACTTTGACCGCATATAATAATTATGTGCCAGGATTTGCAACTAATCCAGTGATCCCAGAATTAATTTCTGCCTGTACCTATTTAAATCACAATGTTAAACATGTTGGTTCCTCTAATGTTCTGTAGTGCGTCAGGGATGTTCGCAGATGCGCATGTAGATTGCTTTTACGCAACAATGCGTAAAAGGTGCGCTTCCCTGGTGGGCAGGGTGTGGGACGGCTCCAACAGTGTCTTAAGCATGGTTGCGAGTCGCCTGTGCCTCAAGTCTGCTATAACAATGGTGTCGGAATGGTCTATCATTGATTTCATAATTATTTGATTTTGACAAGTTTGGTAATCTACTAATATAATGGCGTCATTATGACTTTCCAATGGTCAACCACTGACACTACATTGTAAGAAATTATGAATTTAGCAGATTACGAACTTTTAGCAAAATGACAATGGGATCGTGTTGGAATGACGAATTTCTAAAAAATTGCAGACTTTTGGCCAGGACTGTCTGTATGTACGTGGGTCAGTGTTGTGCCGTCTCTCATGGGATGTCGCAACAGTGACCAACCGTTATTTCTTGTTTTGTTTTTGTTTAGTGTCTGTGTTTGTTTACTAACATAGGTAGGTAGTCGTAAGTTTTATTAACAATCTTGTTGAGTCTTGGTTACTCGAATAAAGAAATATTCTAGAATAGAATATTTCTATAAGTTTGGTAAGTTGCAAATCTTATAGAGTCCGTGCAACAGTTGTATGGAAACACAAACTAAGTAGATTGTTCATAATCACCATTGAGGCGAGTAGTAACGCCAACTAGCGTCACCATTGAGGAAAAATTCGTTAAAAGAGAAAAAAAGTTAACTGTTAAGGCTTAGAAAATAGGAAGTCTAATGTCGATTTTTTTGACCTCACCTGACCTACCTCATCTATCTAAAAATGTGAGCATAGGTTTCAAAATGTTCAATATCTCCAGACTTATGATTTTTTTCTCAATGGTGGCCGCTAGTTCTCGCCTGATAAATACTAAAGCTTCCCATGTGTTCACAACGATTAATCTTCTTATGTCATCCTGCTTGTAACTATTTACAAGTGTCAGGGGCAAGTCAGGGGTAACAAATTGCCAGTCTACGCCGAAATAGTTGTTGTGTGGTGTTTTTTGAGACATTTTGTGGAGTTTTCAAAAAACAAGTCAACTTTATTTTTAGAAATGCCTACTGGTCCTGGCTATCCACCAACCCGCACTGGGCCCGCGTGGTGGATTATGGCCCACTCCCTCTCACAGAGAGGCCTGTGTCCCAGCAGTGGGAATGTTAAGGCTGATTACGCTGCTATGCCTAGTAGCCGGGAAACGAGTTTATTTGAATTTGTGGTTTATTTGAGGTGGTGTAAAAAAATAGATGCTTTATTTCATCCGAGTGAAATCATTGCAGACATTTGCAGTATAAATAGACCAAAACACATAATAAAACACAGGCAAAGCCGCACCTAATTAGACTGCCACTCTTTAACTTTAAATTATAGCTTCTCTGACGTCGTTCTAAAGATCTAGGTAGTCTAGCAAAATACAAATAAAAAATTTAAGTATACTTCAAACACATTTCAAAATGCAAATGACCAATCTGTGGGTGGTAGACGCGAAAATATACTCGGAAACAATAGATTTATTTATAAAAACCACTAATTAACCATTTCCTGTGACAAAATGGTGTTACACGTGCCTACCTTGTTTCTATCGGGAGCAAATCGTGGTAAGAATTCCAATAGACTTGGAAAGGTCGCGTTGATTCGGACTTAGGATTCAAGGCAAACTTTCGGAAGGGCCTACTCATCGTATGATTTTATCATACGATGAGTAGCCCCTTCCGAAAGTGCTGAGGACAGCTAGCGGAGTCAGTACGCTTGAAGGGGCTTTGGAATCTCTAGTGGAATCAGAAGCCAACCATTTTAGAGGTCGGAATCTGCGGTGAAACGCACTTGCACTTCCTTTGCTATGCTGTTGGCAGTGGCCATGTACGGTTACCGGGTGCGCCAAAGTTCACCTAAATTTTCAACTCCGATAATTGGAAATCCGAAAATGTTCTTCCTAACATTTTTCATCCTAACAATCACAATTCCTAACTACTCTGTCTCTAATGTTCATAATTCCGAAGCATTGAACTTCCTAATGTCAGTAGCAATAAACATCTATTATAATTTTATTTGTTTTCCTATATTTTCTCAACATAACCATCTTTTACACTATTATTCAAAGTCATATCTTTTTTGCTTAGATTTCTTTTCTAGAAAGTTTTAAATGCCGATAGTCGTTACATCGAAACACAAAATACCGATGTTCAAATTAATTGACCAAAATTAAAAATACCGATCTAAGTACTTATGTAAAGTTCCTGAGGTCCTACATTTTTTCTCTGACCTGCTGACGAAAACCCTAACCTTACACGGTCGACATCAGGGGCACCCCGAGGCTCAGTTAGTTAGGTTCCTTTAAACACCGCAGACAGAAATAGGAGCCCCGCGCAATAGGGGCTCCGTCGACCTGCCGACGAAAACCCTAACCCTAGACATATATATATCTGGATATGGATCTTCGGGATTTTAAACTTCGGGATAAGGATCTTCGGGATTTTAAGCTTTCGGGCAAATGAACTTTCGGGTTTTTAAACTTTCGACCGTGACCGTGAAAATATTATGGTACCTAATTATGTTTAGGGATAAAAGCGTTATGACAAAAAACAGTAGGAGTTTAAATATATTTACATTAATGATATTATTAATTACAATTTTCGGAAACATGAGTGTTATGAACATTCGCCGGTAGCACTACAAATTCTATGAATGAAAACTTTAGGATGAAAAATTTTTGGATGAGTGATCATTCGGATTACAAATCATTAGGAAGAACAATTTCGGGTAAAGAACTTTAGGTGAGCCAATATGGACCCACGGTTACGGCCGCATATCAGTGGTAAATTATTATTAAAGTGGTTTTATCAAAGATTCTGTAAATTGGTTTCAAAAATAATATTTTAAAACTAGATCTAGATGTATCTAGGTTTTCGCTCAATGGGGGGACACATGGGGATTTCTCAAAACGAGAATGCCTTTTAAAAAATCCTTCAGCACCTGTTTGCCCTAAACTCGAGAATGCTCCACTCTTTTCGAGGATGAGTACGACATACCTATCTATATACTCGTATATCTTAGTAATGTACTCTACACAAAGATTTAGAGTTTTAGACTTAGTTTGGTCGAAGCCCCGGGTGGGGTGGAATTGTTGCACCCGTTGCCCTCCCCCTGTAGACTCGCCTGGAAGGTCGATGTTTCCTTACCGATTACGCTGACAAGAAACACTAAAACAAACTTAGAGGTCACCAAGTCTTTTGAAAGTCCAGACATTAGGTCAGGTAATGCGAAGACCATGCAGATTAGTATCTGAGATGGTCTTGTAAGGTTGTCCAGTCACTAGTCAGTGCATGCATGGTGTCAGAGTAGCTAATCTTGTTGCTCAACATCAACGACTCAACTTGAACTATTAAAACAGTCGTTACTGCTATAGAGGCATGAGGAACGGGGTGTAAAGTTCACTCATCCTCTATTGAAAAGGGAGGATCCTCCGACCAGACGGGTGTTGTGTCTGGTGGGCTACTGCCCGACGGTTGATGTCGGGACGTTGTATATATGCTAATCGCGTGGTAAACTCTAATTGCGCGATGCAGGTTTGCGTGACGTCACGTCATTGATGTGTAGTTCATATGTGGCGATGTAGATGCCGCCACACTGCTGTGATATAAAGGCGCTGTCAATATGATTTTTTATATTATTCTGGTATCCGCATGGTGCGGTTGGCTTTATCAGAGGATACAAGTCATAACCTCGACGACTTAACGAGACCACAACGTACCACAATCTAGGTCTCATTCACATAACTGTAGCCATTAGTTCCACGTGTAAGATGTGCCCAATATATCTTGGCAGCTGATTAAACTTCCGAAATAAAAATAAAAATAGGTACTTACTTATAATATATCGTTGACAGAGACCCTAGACGCCACAATGTAGGTCTTAGTCGTTAGTTCTACGTGTAAGATGTGCTCAATATATTATCTTGGCAGCTGATTAAACTTCCGAAATTAAAAATTTTTTTTTTGGTACCTATGTATCGTTGACTTCTGCCTGCTACTTTTTATCCCGGAAAACTGCACGGTTTCCGTGGGTTAATTTCCGACATCCACGCGGGCGAAGCCGCTGGCAAAAGCTAGTTAGGAATAAGTAATAAGTATAGAAACAAATGACGCTCGGACTTGGGTAAGAGAGGTCCTGACTGACTGACAGTCAGTCAGGGTGGTTTGGGCTGGGTGTTGATGAGTCAGTCAATCGACTGACTCATCAACACCCAGCCAAAACCCTTGGAACTAGAAAGCTGAAATTTTGCACAGAGGTTCCCTTTATAATGTAGACAAGGAATAAGGAAGGAATTCCCGGTAGCAGGTTCCCTTGGGATATTTTCCGATATCCACGCGGGCGAAGCCGCGGGCAAAAGCTAGTACCTACAGCATACTTCTGCCGGTCTATCCTATAAAAATATCACTTCATGTGAAGTGAGCTGTCAATAGTGTCAATTCCTAGGTATAGATGGAATGACAGCTCACTTCTTCTGTGTTAAAGAGATGTGATTCGAAAACACACCTACATTGCTTTCAGCCACACTATATGAATTAGTCTCT
This sequence comes from Cosmia trapezina, assembly GCA_905163495.3. Lineage (NCBI taxonomy): Eukaryota > Metazoa > Arthropoda > Insecta > Lepidoptera > Noctuidae > Cosmia > Cosmia trapezina. The sequence continues at coordinate 21,547,351 of LR991034.1, forward strand.
CGTGAACGAAGCTCTAAAACATGAACTATTACGTCACAATACACATTATAAATAGCATTTCTCTAGATATCTGTGTTGTCTAACATAAATCCTACGAAAATAACTGCTAAAATCTGTTACGTGATGTTACGTTAGTTATTTTAACTTTCTAATTTAAAATCACGCTTGCTCGCCCGATTTATAACGGCGGGCGAACATCCATTATCATTTTTATAATCCTAAAATGTGTTTTTCTGGATTGAAATATTGTTTTCGTTTGGGACTATTACTCGTAGCTTTGTAGTTTAGATTACTCATTTTCTAGTTACGGAGCTTCAGATACCTACATCAAATGAAAAATCTTAAACGAACAGTCAGAATAGAAGCGTGTCTGACTCGTTATTAAAAAAAGGTAATGCCAAATTGAACATAATTAAAACTGTAGAACCACCGGAACAACGTAACATTTCATTCTCTGACTTTGACTGCAAGACAATAGAAAACTACCCAAGAAAAGGCCATTTCACAGCTGCATCAAATGCTGCGACCTTAGTTCAGGATAGGCAAGGCAATGACAGACAATTAGTGGTTGGAGTTAGTTTGAAAGGAGTCCTTCCACAGGATGATATGATGGATACCTATAGCTGCAACTACATATAAAACTCTAGAACCCCGTAGTCGAAAACTTTACCTATATGTGAACACTTTACCACAGCGAATCTATCTTCGGCTTCTACTTTTAACATCGCAAACTTATGAATGTAAAACAGAGTAGAACATTCAGTTTACGAGCTTTGTGAAATATATTCTCAGAACTGAACACAACACAAGCATTTCCATGCGTCAACAGTAACTTTTCACAACGCACTGCTTTGCTGGTAGCGCTACTGTTGCCAGATGACGATTTATTTGACGCTAAAAAGAACGTTGTTGCATATTTCCACAATCTCCTGTCCACAGAAAACATATGACGCGACATCAACCAGTTGATAGTCCATTAATGTCACGACGAGAACTAAATAATAGTGAAAATATATACATTCAACGAGCAACTTAACAGAAATGTCGTTGAACGATCAAAAGACAGCCACATGGAAATTGGCTTGAAATTGGTGAATAAAATTTTAATTTTACTAAAGTGATTCTTAGTTATAATACTCGATGAGAGTTTGGGACTTTTATATGCTGAATTTATGGGATTTAATTAGATTATAACGTGGTTCGATAAAGACCTCGGCGATGGACTTGACAAATTCAAGACATGGCCACTCACACTCAATGCGTCGAGCAGTCAATGAAAAAAGAAAAAAGTACTACGAAACAGTACGAAAGCTTAATTTTATGCGACAAACGAAGATCAGCAAAACATTCTGTTTTCGAATTCGAATTCTAGCAACAAATTATTCTCGAAGCACTGTTTTTTAATTCCCCTCATTACGAACTCTTTACAGTCCTCCTTCCACGTATTTCTAGCCGTAAACTTACTTTTATTTCTGCAGACGCTAAATCAAATAACAATACATCTAATTCCTGAACAAATGTAAACATGCACCTTATTTAATTGCCTGTGTTTAACAAGCTGTTAACCCACATGTTTATTCTACCACCGCAGTTTATAAATCGATGAGAAATCTGTTGGTCTGTGAATTCTATTCCTCAATCATCGCAGGGAGGCATCAGTGAAATTGTCTAAATTAGGAATGGTGTTGCTTGGCAGATGGTCAAGTGCTGGATTGTTGAGGTCTTAACTTATAATTAATTTAATGACGAGAATACCTGTGCCTACTTTGTATGTGCTCTCAGGAGCAATGGAAAAGACTTAACTTGCTCGCACGAAGCACTTTGTAAATCATACAAATATCTGTTCTATATTATCCTCACATTATTAAACAGAAGCACATTTTACAACCGCGTCCAATTTCCCAAATATTCTGTCGACCAACCAAAAACCAGCGATGAAGATAAAATACCCTGAAATACATACATTTTAGTATCGTGAGGAAAATTTTGAAGTCATAACTGTAGCTTCAATATCTAAGAGCTTTTCAAGGATAAATTCGCCGTATTTAAGATAAGATTGTATCTACCGGGAGAACTTTTACTACTAATTACTTATACGAGCTTGTACCTACGCTACTGCGGGTGGATTGCTTCAATTAAACACGCTATATAACCACAAATGTTTTCGGTGGACATATTTCTCCCCTTTCAAAGAAAGGAACCAATCCTTGTTCCCTCTGACATTTTCAGAAATATAGGGTAGGTAGGCTATAGTCACAATTTTACAATCTGAAAACTCAACTCAAAACTCAAAGCATTTATTTCAATTAAACCAATTACAGGCACTTTTGAATGTCAAAGAGTCGGTCAGTAGGTAAGTCAGACAGTTGAAGCTAGTTTCCCATTCCAAAACGTAGATCTCTATGGAGAAGAACGTGCAAGAAACTCCACGGACACTCTTTTAAATCAAAATATGGTTACAAAATATTGGTTACCTACATCATTCATGTTGAAATTATACATGTGAGAACGATGAACGTTAAAAGCGTCCGTAATAAAAAAACCAATTCAAAATTTCAATTAAAATAAGCCGTGACAGCTAAGGTATGACCAGCTTCCACCAACAGCGCCCGTTCACGAACCTGACGCATGGATTCGTTACATGATCCAACAATGGATTGGAATAAATGGATTGTTATTTGTAACAACTATGTCTAAAGGTACCTACTGTAGATTTAGAATAGTTTCTGCAACGCTAATATCAGCAAGTATGGCTATCACGTATCTCCCCAAGTAATCTACAAGGAATATTGTACCATCATCATCATCTGCCTAGCCTAGCCTTTGTTGGGGTCGGCTTCCAGTCTAACCGGATGCAGCTGAACAAGAAATATTGTACCATGACCAAAAATTTCATACTCAGCAGGTGATTAAGACATCACACAAATAAACACCTACTCTAAACAAACTGCCAATCCCTTTGAATTAACCGTACTACCACTACCGGCAAAGACAATTGTTTGGCCTTCTACACACCACCCAAAAATAACCAAGCTTCCTAAGAAGCTTATTTCATCCTCTTTTATTCTGTTTCCAAATTAAGGGCGTTACCCTCCAAAGCAAGCTTGGGTAAGGCGCGAACACAAATAGATGTTTCTTGAACATTTGTTTATTGTATCGAAAGTTTATTAGAACGCGATGAAATACTTTGATATGGTTCTTGGGTTCTTGAGTTTCTTTCGCCGCTCTTATAGCAATGTAAACAGTTGGTGCTAGCTCGGTATGATCCACATATTTTTTGGCGAAAATAGAATCGCTCGTAGGCTGAAGATCTTTAACATCGTAGATGTTTGCGGGATGTAGCCAATCTGATACAAGTGTGTTTTTAGCAGTTCTTTTTAACTCAGGTAGGCAGTATTAGTCGGTTGGTTTATTTATTTATTTATTTTATTTATTTTATTTTACAGAAAGCTTACAGACTAATAGCTAAAATTTACAATATTTCGTAGGTCGGAAAAATTGCTAACGACAAGCTACCACATTTAGACGTCTAGTTACACATACTATGCGTTGACTGTGTTCATTAACAGCGATACAAAAATAAAAGTAAAAAAAAAGGTTATAAATTTAATAAAAGCTAATTATAGATAATTAGTCGAATCGTGCAACATCAAAACAGTTTAGACATGACTATCTCCAAAATATTCCTTGTTTAGGATCTTTCTAATACTATATGCGTTGGTGCAAAATAGATCGATCTCCAGGTGTGATGGTAAACTATTGAAGGCTTTTACACTACGAATGAGGAAGGCGTTGCGCCTGTAATTAGTCGATGCGCATGGTGCCTGAAGCAGAGGTCGTCTGCGTAGGTTATTTTGGTTAGTGCGAAGAAGTATTTTGCTGAGTAGTTCTGGACAATCAATCGAGCCGTTTGCTATGCCTACCAATAAACATACGTCACTAACATTACGTCTCATGTTCAACGGTAAGAAATGGTATCGCTTGCAACGGTGTTCATAGTCCACTGAGAATTGCTTTGCCTTAAAATCCAAGTAACGCAGAAATTTCTTCTGAACAGATTCAATACGAGATTTGTAAATCTCGTATTGAGGGTTCCAGACTGGGGAAGCGTACTCAAGATGGCTACGCACAAGGGAACAGTAGAGGACTTTTACTGGTTTTAGAGACCGAAAGCTAGAGCAAGCTCTAGTAATAAAGCCCAGGGCCTTGAAAGCTTTCTTGACAATGGTTTCTATGTGATCGTCAAAAATTAATTTACTGTCGTGTACTACACCAAGATCTCTGATACTGCTTGTCTTACTTATTACTTATGTGCGTACCATCCAGTGTATATCCTGAACCGATAATTTGTTTTCCAGCGCGTGTATACTACGTGAAAACATTTGGATACGTTAAGTTGTAACTTATAAGTTTTGCAGTATGAAAAGAATCTGTCAAGGTCTGACTGAAGTAGGTCGGTATCAGATAATGTACGCACAGACTTAAGAACCTTCATATCATCTGCTTTGTTCGAGTCTGCCTGTGACAAAACTGTTACTGCGATTGTCATAATCAGTAAGTAAGTGAAGGTCTTACTCCTTATTAGTATTGCAACCTTTATAAAACCAATTTAGATTCTATTAATAGTAGGTACTGTGTTAATAATGCTAAAGTTTCAGACAGAGTATGTAATGCCGGACAGCCTGTATTGGCAAGGCAAGAGATAGCTAAAAACTAAGATGAGGTTTAAATCCCGGACGCCATAGATCTATTTTCCGTGTTAAACAAGAAATAATCTTCAATCAAGATTTCTCAACAACTCTTCAATCAAAATTAAAATTAGAAGAGAGGGAAAACCAAACGAAATTCAAAAGAATTTCCTCCATACTAATTTTAGAATGATCACGTTCAAAGCTTTATTTTTAAAGAGCACCCTAGTGATTTGTAAGGCGATACGAGACACCAGCTCCGTGAGATTTGTTGATTATCTTATTTTAATAGAAGACGTGGTGAAAAGTGTTCAACTAATGAGTCGAAAACACGATATTTAAATATGATATTTCAGTCGTTCAACTGTCATAATGGTCTGAGACTGAAGAAAAGAATTGTTGTTGATATAGCATTTTAAGGCGCTTAGTAATGCCAACTAGCGCCTCCATTGAGGAAAAAATCATAAGTCTGGAGGTATGGAACATTTTGAAGTTTTCTAAACTCACATTTTTAGTCAAATAAGATATGTCGGGTGAGGTCAAAAAAATCAACACTCAATCAAAAACGACCGTTTTTGGCGTTAACTGCTAAGTCTTCGAACCTAAGAGGTTTAGTGTTGATTTTTTTGATACAAAACATTCTACCTCATCAGACTAAAATGTGAGCATAGGAAACAAAATGTTCCATATCTCTAGATTTATTACTTTTTTTCTTAATGGTGGCGCTAGTTGGCATTACTACCTCCTTAAACCTCGATTCAGATTCTATATTTGAATATCTAGAGTGCCTCCCAGCCCAGCTATACAAAATATTGAAGCGTTGAAGCAACTAGTGTTAATGGAGACGTCATTTTGAAAGTCCTGAACATTCATGTCTTAGTTGAACCAAATTATCATTGCTGATGGTGCACCAACACCGAACACAACAGTAGAAGAAGTCGGTCTAAAGAAAATTGTGATTGTGATTGTGTGAATGATGATATGGCTAGAAAAGAGGTGACTACTGTAGGTAACGAGGTGAGGGCTAATAGAGATGTATCGAAGAAGTCATGTGGCGCTGCGTCGGCATCAAATACATTGGGATAAGGACAGGGGGTTGATGATAGTGTAACTTGAAAATTTGGCACACAAACAGGCCTAAAAACTAGACACAAAACAAAAGCAAAATCACTACTCTGCCATTTCAACGAGTTAGAACTAGCGAACGAATCAGATATCAGAATCTTAGCACTGATCCTAAACTAAACGCAGTTAGTGAATGAACATCATGTCGTGGACATTAAAACATAAATTGTTGACAACTCATTAGACGTGTATTTTGAGAGTGCACATGCGTTCATTCATAATATCGTTCACATGTTGAAATGGTAAGTCGTCTTCACTATGTCGGATATTTCGACAATATATTAACTGATATTGTAATTGTAATTTGCATTGCTTTAATTATAAACTTATAAGAATAGTTTATTTAGCTGTGTATGCCGTGATTATTCGGTTTGGAATTTAAACACTAACGTTAATTAAATAATCAGGACACACAATAATATCATTTTAAGATTTTGTAGTTACTAAATAATTTTCGCAGAAATACATTTTCGTTTTATCTATTTTGGCTGCTGCATCGGTTGTAATGTACTTAAGTTTAATTATGACTCTTAAGTATGTTATGAGCTTTACAAAGATCACGTGTCTTTACCTAGGTAAGTACTTTAAAAGAATTAAAGTGCGAAGAGTTTTAATAAATTCAGAATCTATCTATCACAGCGGCTCAAGCAGCTGTTAGATTTTGCGAGGACACTAACGATGTTAATATGATTGAGATTTATAACAATGATCTAATTTCATCAGCTTAGGGGAAAATTCTTTGAAACTAGAACATAATGTTTGTCTAAATCACTACGAACAAAAACTATTGGCATGACTTTCAAAGACAAACTGCACGTCTTTTGTCATTCGAAAATTAAAATTAAGACATTGTCTTTTGTTTTAAGAAATGTAAATGACAGACTGATGGGCGATCGTCATGCAACGACAAAGTAATTTTGAAAGCGTAATAAAAACGATAGGAACTGTGGACAGTAGACATCCGCCAGACAAAAAGATCAGTGGCGATTGCCAACTAGCATTCGACTTGATTATGCACTTGGAAAAGACAGCTATTGCTCTCATTGCAACATAAAAAAACAGGTGACAATACAAAAGGTTTTCTCGAGAAAAATAAGAAACTTTGCTACGCTAAAACGGAAGATTTCTGTGTGACGCCAACAAAATACTTTTGTACTCTCACAGGGGTGATTTGGGGCGTCTCGTCTGTACAGGCGATAAATAATGTCTTGTTTTGATGCACACAAAAACTCGCTTTCGAACAAAAGCAGTTTATCATAACATCGTTTACTCGTATGTAGATTAATGTATTCTGAAATGCTTCTTTTATTTTCGGATTCTTAACACATTCTTATGCCTACGAGTTGAGGTCATTGAAACCAAACTTCATTATTTTTTCTACAATCCTTAGGACTATAGATCTCTGCAACAGCTTTTACAAGTGAACGTCTTAATTTAGTTGCATTAGTCATAACCGCAAGAATTTACAGCTTTAGGACATTTTGTCCCACTACATAAATAACACCTGACTTTTATATGCCTATCTATAAACCCAAATCATTTTCTTCATCTGCAGCATCTGACGGAAGCATAAAACTGTTGGAAACCGCAACATAAAGAATAATAAAACACGTTATAATCTCTATTTTACCAGCGTTCTGTGGCACCTATCAAATCAAAATGTCGCGATCGAAATAGGTGACATGGTTATCTAAACATTTTTCCTGGATTGTGAAATAGCTACGGGTATATGAATGGCTCTCCCTTGGCGTGACAGCTGTCAGCCTTATATCACAACCGAAGGGTTCGGAGCCAATCAGAACCCACGTGCCGTAAGTCATTTCTAATTTGGCTAGTCTGCTAAATGATCTTTGAACTGGACGCGTATTTTTGGGAGAGCAGCGTTATTGTAACGGAGGCCTGATGAATGATTTCAATTAGGAGAACATCTTCAAACGAATTTTTGAACGTGTTACAAGTATTTTAAAATTTTGTGTATCTACATAATGAATTGATTCCCACAATAGGTACCTACCCGTATGTATCTATATCTATAGCCAGTAAAGGTAAATACGGAAAATTATAATTCAGAAAATGGCAGCCGACGATTGCTATGAAACGGTTTCTTCCGAAACACATCAAGCCCGTAACTCGTCGTTCAGCTATTACTGAACCGTTTCCTAACTGTGAACGGCGCGGGAGTTACCGAATTTGTCAACAAACCTAATTCCGTCTGAAATAGTTTATCGACTACGGATTTCCTTAGTACCGATTAAAAATAAACATCCTCGATATAAAAATCGATTTATGACGTTTCCGATACTCCGATATGTACGACCCACTCCGGAATCTACAGAAAATCATTGAAATATCTTGTTCTAATAATATCGGGACTAAACTACAGTTTGCGTCATTTGTGCTTCCGTTGCGAAGATGCCAAATCTTTAAGGAAAGTGGCGGAAGTTATACCGATTCACCGATTTATTTCGATTAATAATTAATTACTACGTTTAATTCAAAAATTTTGTGTCGGATGATATTATGTGATGAATGTGATATAATTCATACCTGTTTCGCCACTGTATCAATTGGGAATTCGGGTAATGCTGGGGCCACATCAACGGTTAACGTCAATGGCCATCATCGCCATACACAACGCGGTAATTGTTACGATAATTATCGCGATAAATTGGTTGGCCACACTTGAGCGGTCAACGTCAATGCTCATTCAATTTGGTGAACGTCAATCGTCAATATGAATGCCGTTGTCAAGCTATCAAGGTTCTTATGAAGAGAAAAATTGGAAAAGTTGCCGGGAAAATTCGAAAATTAGGGAAAACTGAAAGTGAATTTGAATTAAATTTGGACAGGACAACGTCTGTCGGGTCAGCTAGTAACATAAGAATGAGAATGAGAAAGAGAATGAGAACTTTATCTGCTATGAATGTAGGTAGGTACAGGTATAAGATGAAAAACAAATAACAACGTGCAATGTGATGATAGGATATCGAACATTATTAATAATGTTCTTTTAGATGCAGTTACTCATAGAATTAATACTCTTAATTAATGAGTTATTTGCCTCTAAATAACGCACTATCGCAAGGCTTTGTTCGGGGTAGTGCCTTAACGTTCTTAACTTTTCTCAGTGTTGGTCGAGGTAACTAAGCTAGGGCACCTCGACGAAATGTGATAGGTTAGGTTAGAACTACGACCAACCGCGCTAGCCGAGCGAGTGAAGCGAGGGGTTCCGCGGCAATGGCCGGGGTTTCGTCCAAGTTGGTCGCATTACTTAGCTATTTAGTATTTAGGACCTCAAAACAAGAATTATTTGAGGTTCACAAAAAGAGGTGCAATAAATAAAATAATAATATTTTTAGGAGCGTGTAAATGGGAATTATTAAAGGTTCGATTAAATACATGCTCTTATTAACTCTCTTATAGAATGTATTTACACTGTGTGACTGACTACCATCTGACCTCTTCAACAGAATTAGCTTTTAGATTTACCGGTTTCGGACGACCCTTAACGAATGTTTTAGATATTCGTTTGAAAACCTGGCTAACTATAGGGTAGGAGGTACAAATTCAAAGTTGTCTTATACAACATGTTTAGAGAACAGTCTATTCATCTAGATATTTATTTAGAGCTAGAAAGCTGAAGGCTAGTCTAAGAGTTCACCAATGACGTCAAAGGAGTTATTTTTTAACAGCTACTGTGACACATCTCTGCCTACGTGTGATTTTAATTTAAGACCGTGCTATTTCTGTCTGAGTAAAATTACTCATTTTTTTTACTCCTACTCTAGAAATACAACCATAATATAATTGTAAAACGTCGATGCCTGATGATTTTGTGTTATTTTTGGTCACTCGTGGCAAAAGTATTGTTATGTAATGGTGTGGACTCAACAGCTTTAGGATTTTGCTTTGTTTCTTCTCTTATTGCTTTCTATCCGTAGGCACTCTTTTTACTTTTTTCTTTTACATTAATTAGTACAGGCACAGAATAAATAATAGTACTAACGTACAGAAGTTGCACTCCTTTGATCTTGAAGAAAGCCGCTTTTATAATAGCCTACAAAATCTTTTCCCCTCCATGCGCAAGCTAAATTGCTCTTAATCGCCGCGCTTGAGAGTTGTTATTACTTTGTGTCGTTACTCGTCCGTAACATACCTACGCCGCTTAGCTGAGTACTAGGGCTGTCCGCAAAGAAAAATAAAATATGGTACCATACCACCATACCATACCATACATACCTTAAGGTATGGTGGTGGTGGTGGTGTGGTATATGGTAGGTACCTTTTTATACTTTTATTGTATTTATGAGTAGTCTATCTAGAGTTGTTTCACTTTAATGTAATGTCTTATAATTTTCAAACGTTATTTTTATTAATCAATCAAACAATCATCAATTATTTTTAATACACCATCGTCTCGTATAATATTTAGAAGTGTTCTAAAGTAAACAAGGTACAAACACGTCTTAAAATTGAAAGTGACATTTGGGCCACTTTAGTCGCCTGAACATGGTCATAAAACAACTAAAGATGCCTCAACGCACCAGTGGCTAAGTTTGTGCGATCGTACGATCGCGGGTAGTTACAATTGGTTGTTAATCCTAAGTTAATCTTTAATTACTTTAAGCGATTTTGGACCTTACTCCTGAAACAATACGACGCGCATACAAACCCCCACTACTCCGCCGAGAGGTCAAGTTAAATGTCGGCAACTATAGTAAGTAGGTAGGTAGGTAAAAAAAAGGTAGCAACAAGACTCGACATTTCGTAATGGATTTTCGTCATTCAAAAAGTAACTATATCACTAATTTATATATAGTATAGTGATAATGTGAATAGTATACTTAAATTTAAAATCTAAGATTTAATTTTTTCATGGGCGGCCGTACGTGTCTTGCTCGCTGAGCGCGTAATACACCTTGACTGACTTGAAACCCAGAGTTGCCGCGAGCTGTAGGTACTTATCTCGAGTGGAATGTACCAGTGCAAGAGGCCTGGTACAGGCACCAACGATACACTTTTTTCTCTGAAATGTTCATGTTCTGTCACGTAGTCAGATAGGAAATATCGACTCAATCTAGCTTATTTTTTTAAATATTTTTTTTTTAATATGACATGTAAGTAAAAGTTTCAATTTACTTGGAAAATTGGTTTTGTGAACCTGTGAAATAAAAAATAAAAATATTATTATCCTTGTCTTAAGATCGACTCCTCTGTTTAGTACGGTAAATATGGAGGATCTATATCATATTCATCCTCATTTAGGTTGTTTTGCTCAAGATCTATTGTCATATTCATCCTCATTTGGGTTGTTTTGATTAGGCACTAGATCACCCGAACAGAGCTCGGTCGCCCAGGGTACTTCTTGCACTTTGGGCCAGATCAGTGCACTTTGGGCCAGACCAGTGTCTGTCCCGAAGTGCAAGAAGTATCCTGGGCGACCGAGCTCTGCTCGGGTGAAAATAGAGACAACGAATTTTCCCAGAAGTGAGACCTAGCTAGATCGATTATATCGAGTTAGGGTTCCGGGGCTACACCCCGTATACCCCCCCGTAATAATGAATGCCCAAGACTGTCTTCTAACAGAAGCAGATAGAGAGAAATCGTGAAGCGGGCAACAACTAGGTACACCGGCGATTGGACACAGTTCATCGTGACCACGGCCGCTCTGTTAAGAGCGAAGCGAAGAAGAAGAAACTCTTAAATTGCAGCTTTCATCGAAATCGTTAGGTATCAGAGCCGTTTTCGAGAACGTGATTACAAATATGTTGCTCATTTACTATAGAATACATGCGTCGGATCGACTTTTGGCTGAGTCTCAATCGAGAAGTTTATCGTACAAACAAAATATAAATTCTAGACTAAATTAACGAGATGGAATGTTTTCATGAATCTAGGAATTTGCCCACTATTTGCCAACACCCTTCCCTGTAGAATAATCTAAGCTATAAAGTATCGTCTAGAAAAAACGTAACGGAATGTAGCACGTTTTCTTTATATTTTCTCAATAAATCTCTGGTGCAACATAGATTTCTTAAAAACGCTTTTTCTTCGGGAAATTCTTCTTCTTCCATTGATTATCTACACATAAAATTTTTGAGTGCGGTGCGGTAGGTATTTTAAAACTAGCCTAGATATTACTACTGTCTAATGTAGCAGTTAGGATAAGCATAGCATAATCAGCCTAATATGTACAATGTTCCCACAGCCTGTGAGAGGGATTGAGCCGTAATTTAAAACGCGGTCCCAGTGCGGGTTGGTAGATGTCACATGTCTTTTTATGGTTCTAGGACATGCCGGTTTCCTCACGATGTTTTCCTTCACCGTTTTGAGAGCAGTGGTGATGAAATAATTTATTTACACAAAGTAAAGCGCCTAGGGTTTGAACCTACGACCTAGGACTCTTGTAAGTCGCGGCCGTTACCACTGGGCCACCACTGCTCTTGTAGCAGTTAAATCCAGTAAAATCTAAATTTATAAAAAAAAACCCACATAACAAGTTATTCTATTGTTCTCGTTTAAGATGATGTTTTCCCTTGAAACACAAAATTCTCGACGTTCAATGACTCCATGAATTCCAAAAGAAAAATGTATTAGTAGAACTGTTGGAGGCGGGCGGCGCGGGCGCACATTTTGACGCTTGCGTTTGCATATTGCCGTAGTAATAGCCTGAATAACCCACATCGGAAGAGTTCGGAATTATACCGCGAAGAATTTGTGTAAAATACTGACAAGTTAAGTGTGCTCCTGGATTTAATGCTCGCGTTCGGTACGTCAAATTAAAATTTATAATACACTTTTAATTTTCTTCGATTGTAATTTTTCAAGCCACACGTTGTCGAGGTAATTTGGTGATCAGTGATAAAACGTGGGAGGTATTGTATGGATTCATTCAGTTTTACTTGATTGCCTCTGTCGTCAACGAAGTGAAATTATCACCGGATTCCAGCTGTGACGTTGAAATACGGGGTGTGTCTCATAGATTCGATGATTCAAAGTGGCTAATGGCAGTACGCACGTAGGCAGGTACTATCGTCGTTATATTTAAAATGCTAAGCATTAGGTATAATCTTAGGGAGTCTTTTTGATTAGACAGCGCTTTGTCTCCAATGTTTTATGATGTTTTTGGTTTTAGCTCTATTTTATCGCATTTACTGACACTGCCACAGAAGAAGAACGGCATAGAGCTTTACATTTACGGAGCTTGTCCAGCGCAATTTCATGGTTTCTCGATTTCTTTGCTTATCAGAAGCTTTTGGTAATTCTTAAAATGCCCTTTGAAAAGACTGAGCTGAAACTTATTGTGAAAATCATCGATGTAAAAGTTTGCGAAGATGTTTGGTTTGGATTTTCGTTACCTACTCAATTAAGCACGACTAGGATTTGAATTAAAATTGGCACATTGATAGACCATGTCGTAGTTTACATGAGATTCTTTCTATTAGAAATTAGGAAGGTAGTTTCTCTAGGGTTCGAGTGAAACTGCGGCGAAAACTAAATGTTTATAGATAATTAATCCTTTACTAAACGATAGTTCTAATGTGATGATCTCATCAATAGGAAATTTCCACCGTATAGTATCAAGACAATTTAATTTACTTTCATCCTGAAGTGATTACACATATAGATTTGTTACAATCTGGACAGATTATAAATTCATCTGTACTCCAATCCTACGCTTTCCTTCGAAGCTTTTGATTATTTAGAGATCAACCTTGTACTATTTCAATCTCCGATCAAGCCAGACTGTATAAAAATACATCCGAAATATAAAATGTGGAATAAAACGTTCAAATTCAGAACACCTGGATGTTGTAGTGTTGGATACACGCCAGTATGATAACAAAGTTACAGGGAATCATAGAGCAGGGAATTTATTATTTTAATATCAGAGGGGCAATTCTCGTACCTAAAAACGTTCACAATCTCATGCCAGCATCAATCAAATGTCAAAAATTTAGGTAAACGCTATACAATTTTTGACAGATTGAGTCTTGAGATGATATTGCGAACGTTGTTAAAAATACGAGAATTGCCCCTCTGATCCCATTGCTCCAGTTACTGGATACTTTTTGGGGTCTAATATGCTTATATCCTACTTATATCTTTAACTACCTATTACTTTTAACAAAGCTAAAGAGTCAGTTTTCTTTGTTTGTATGTTTGAACGCGCTAATCTCTGGAAGTACCAGTTGGATTTAAAAAAATCCTTTTGCATTTGATAGCCCGATTTTTCTAGAAAGAACGCTAAGCAAAAACGAAGTAATAGTGCGGGTGGGTGATGCGATGCGACGCGATGGGTCGGGAGAACAAGAAATTTCATGCGGACCAAGTCACGGACAGAAGCTAGTGTATCATATTTGTTCAAAGAAATTATATTTTACCACCTTTTGGTGGAGCCGGAAAATTCACTCAGCTATGAATGACGAATTTTGGATCACTTTTATGAAAAGTGTAGAATGACATGCCTGTGGTACTACTGGCTATTATGGATGAATTCAGAAATTACGAGTTAGGGACACTGCTACGAGAAATGCAGACGGTTTCGCTAAACCTCACAGCTGGGCCGGCAGTCTCGAGCTCGACATTCGTTACGTTGCCCTAACGACTTGAAATCGCTCGTAAGTCCTAATTACATGCTCTGTGGTCTGATAAATTTTAATGAACGGGCTCGAAGATGTGTCTGTGTATTTTGTGTGTCTGTATAAAACCGAACTATTACCATTTGCCCGTCCAGGGGAGCCCATTAGGACCACAGAGCATGTAATTAGGACTTACCGAGCGATTTCAAGTCGTTATGGCAAAGTAACGAATGTCGAGACTGCCGGCCCTGGTATCCCCATAGTGGACCACCCACGTGGACTGCCAAAACTATCAATCCTGGTGGTAACACCAATAACTCCGCTACGGATAGGCTATTTCTATATTGATTGTTATTGTAAACACGCGTCATGATGATGTTTTTTACCAAGTGCCTTGTATTATGAAATCCTCGTAGTAACATTAATTATTCGAATAATAGGTATAGTTTCGGGATTTCGTAACAATTTAACGGTTTTCTTTATAACTTTAGGCACAGGGCATCCCTGAAACAGTTTTTGTTTTATCCAATCGTTAAAATGTCTTCTGTAATGTCAGTACAAGACTAATTGCATGTTTTCGTCTTTTCATCAAATAAACAGTTTAATTCTTCACCACCATTCCGCCATTACTTACCTAAACGTTTTTTTTTTTAAATCGGCCATTCGAAATAAATTGGAATTGATGACCCTGACACATTTTTTGTGATGACAAAAAAGATGGAGTTTGAGTACCTATTATAAATACGAATATAGGTTTTAATATAGGTAGTAATTTATGACAACTTGCCGTAACCAGCTAACCAGCCTATATAAGCTAAAATTAGGATACTTAATAATTTTCACTTTAATGTGTCAGTCACCGCGGATGTATTTTATCGCCTACAGACGCCAATAATAATGCACTGATTTGGGCAGACGAGGCATTGTTTGAATCTTCTAAATATCAACCCGGTATTTAAATGTTCAGTATAGGTATTTGATTTTTGCAATAAAAACATACAAGTTATGATTGAATTTTGAATTCGAACATAGGGAGAAATTTGAAAAAAAAAAAAAAATTGTCCGGTAACCCGAGTTCACAAGTCTATTTTCATGTAAGTATACATGTACCTACGTAGTTATTTCTAAAGTATTTAAATGTCTTTGTCCCTACTACTACATTCATATTTTCATGTATGTAGTAGAACTGTCATTCCAATTTAATAGTCAGATAACTTTTATCTGAAGAATAAATAATTATGAAATAATTATGACATATTTTCAAAATCGTCATATTTATTCAAAATATAAAAGTTATCTGACGAGTGAAAAATTATCCCTAAATTAATTACTTAAGTAATAAAATAATCATCATTTGTAAAGCACCTACAACTGATTACCTAGCTTCGGGCTTAGGAAGGTAATATTAGGTCTTTACCAACGAATTAAGACTTAATTCGTTGGTCTTTACCCATCTTTACCTATGAAATTGCCGTTCTGCAGTACTGGCCATTTCAAATCAAAATAATTTTTGTTTGGCTAAGAATTCTAATTTCAAATTAATTTTATTTTAAAAACATGGATGTTTTTTTCCAAAAGTAGTAATTTGCTTATTGATTAGTGTTACATTTTCATCACATTTCAATCTTTTTCGTCATCATGGATACGTTAAAAATTCGAGTAATTATGGAATATGAGTAGGTACCGTCGTGGCAGCAACGCGGCACAAGCGGCACGCAACATCAACGACGTTTACGGAGCTAACACTACAAAACCAACGCACCACCTGTTATTGGTTTGCTCGCTTCCGTTCTGGAAATTTCGACCTGAAAAATGAACCTCGCGGTCGTCCGAAGACTTTGGTCGACAATTACGAATTAAAGGCGATTGTGGAAGCTGATGATACACAATCTACGGCTGAATTAGCAGCAGCTTTCGACGTTAGCGTCAAAACAATATTGGTCCATTTGCGTCAAATTGGCAAGGTAAAAAAGCTTGACAAATGGGTGCCCCACGAACTCAATGATCGCCAGCGCGAAGTACGCGTCGAGACGTGCCTTGCACTGCTCAACAGACACAAAGGAAGGAATTTTGAACCGCATTGTTACCTGCGATGAAAAATGGATTCTGTTTGATAACCGCAAGCGCTCAGCAAGTTGGTTGGATCCTGGTTCAGCACCTAAACAATGCCCTAAACGAAAACTTACCCCTAGTAAAGTGATGGTCACTGTTTGGTGGTCTAGCGCCGGTGTGATTCATCACAGCTTCTTACCAAACGGGGTGAGCATTACTGCAGAATGTGTACTGTGAAGAACTGAACACAATGATGGAGAAGCTGGCACATCTCCAACCAGCATTGGTCAATCGCTCGTCTCCGCTGCTCCTGCACGACAACGCGCGACCTCATACTGCACAGCAGACGGTCTCCAAGTTGCAAGAACTGGGGTTGGAAGCTCTCCGTCATCCGCCCTACTCACCAGACCTTGCGCCTACAGACTACTACTTTTTCCAGAATTTGGATAACTTCTTGGCGGGAAAAAAAATTCAATACCCGAGCGGCAGTACAAAATGCCTTTGAAGAATTTGTTGCCTCCCGACCAGCTGATTTCTTTAAGAAGGGCATCAATAAACTGCCACTGCGTTGGCAAAGATGCATTGATTGCATGGGTGATTACTTCGATTAATACAAATAAAAAATACATGAAAAAAATTCGTTTAAATTTTTTCATACAAAACGGCAAGCCAGTGTCAGCCACACCAATTTCATAGGTAAAGACCTATTATATTTCCGGTTTCTGAAAGTTCAAAGGCTAAGAAGTACCTGCAGTAGATCTTTACTCAAAATTTTTAAATTTTGCTAATTTTTAGGGTTCCATACCTCAAAAGGAAAAAAACGGAACCTCTACTAAAGGATCACTCGTGTGTCTGTCTGTCCGTCTGTCATAGCCAATTTGTTCCGAATCTATTAATGGACCGATTAAGTTGAAATTTGGTACTTACACATATGAATTTCTGTGACCCAAACACGGACGGGTAAAGTAAATAAATGAATTTTGAATATGGGGGTCACTTTTGGGGGCCAAGAAAAAAAATGCAGACTGTACCGTGTCACATATCAAATGAAAGGGCTTAGGTAGGTACTATGAGGGTCTCAAATTTTTTTTTTTAATAATTTTAAAATAAATTGTTTTCTATTTAAGTATTTAACAAAACAGACGAAAATTAACCATTGCAAACAATTATCTCCGAAACTACTGAGCTAAAAATTTTGAAAAAAATACAGAAAATAGTTCTTTACCTATAGATTACAGGAAAACCTAGAAGAAGTCTGTGGTCTTAGAATAGTATGGTAAATCTCTCAACATTATGAGTTACATGCATTTACAGTTTGAATGTATGGGAGAACATGTTGTAAAACCACAATGTTAAGTGTGTTCTTGAAATAAATTCATCCCAACTACGGAACTCTTTGTGCGTGGTCCAACACGCACTTGGCCGGTTTTTTTTTGTACAATTTTTGCCACCACATTATCTTTGTCTTGATTTATCTTTCCAAAAATCTACCGCAAAAAGAAGCTTCTTCAATTCTTCTTCTTCAACTTCTCTTGAATATCACTTCAGTTCGCATACCGTCCGGCCTTCACGTTCTATACTCGTATATATTTACACAAACAGTAATTTTGTTTACATTTTCCGTGCAATGATATACAACAGACTATAAATAGGCTACATACGTGCGTTCGCCAAGAGCTATTTTCTCGGTAATAATAAAATATACGGTTTTATTTGGGTCTGTCGGTAGAACTTTGGAGGTAAAAATTGCGTCCGATAAGATTTTGGTTGATGCTAATTTTTAAATGTTGGTTGATGCTAATTTTTAAACCTACAACAAAATTAAAGGTAGTGTCTCTTATTAGACATACCTACTTGGAAAATCTGACTAATAATAAAGCTGAAGTTTGTTTTTTTGTCTATTTTCTGTTTTATACGATTACTAGCTTCACCCGCGTAGACCGGGATAAAAAGTAGCTTACTTATGTGTTAATCCAGGGTATAAGCTATATCGGTCCATCCGTTTGAGCGTGAAGAAGTACATACACACACACTCGCAAACTTTCGCCTTTATAATATTATAATGTGCATTCGCTCGTTTGGTCTAAAACAAAGAATATGAAAGAGGTTTTATCTGTTCTGTGGTCTAAAACGACCTTAAAGCTAAATAAATACTTACATATTTTCTTACTACTAACCTGTAACAGCACAGCAGATTGGCGCAAGCATTCCCAAGAGGCCGAAGAACAGAAGAATCAAGCAAGAAGAAGCAGAAGAAAGAAGCAACAGTTCTCCATAAATTTGTCTTTTTCCGCTTTGCTGCTGATTATTGTTTGTATGTCAACAGCAAAGCGAAAAGGTCTCCTTTATGAGAACTTTCTCCGAGGCATCGCACCGTGGTCCGAAAGAAGAAATTGTAACCTCTTTTCTGGAAATGAAATGTTGATTTTTTTACCGACTTCTGAAAAAGGAGGAGGTTGTCAATTCGGATTTTTTTTTTTTTAGGTATGTTCGGGCATAACTTCGTTATAAGGGTATACTGTCGAGGTGGTCCCATTTTCACCAAGTCAGAATCTGATGAAGGGATCCCATGAAAATCGAGGGAAACCCTCAAATTTTATAGGCACACCTATAGCGAATTGGGTATTTTTTATAGTAACTCGTGCATTTGCTCTCGGAAAGCACCATTTCGACGGTTAAGAATCAATAATGTCTATCTCAATTTTTTACATTTTCTACTTTTTTAAATCAGTGGATTTAAAGTCCAATTTGGCATAGGTTATTCAAGCTGCTATCTCAAAATTCACAATATTTCAATTATTTACTATTTTTATCAATTTTCACCTTTCTAGTACTTAACTTATTTTCTGAAGCAAAGAAATGTTTTTTTATCTACTCATGTAAAGTTGACTTTTGTGAGATAGACACTATTGATTCTTAACCGTCGATTTGGTGAAGTGGAACTGATGATGAAGACCACAGATGGCCATCGGAACTACTCAATTATACCTAAGTATTTCACTGGTTGCTATTCGATTACTTTAATATGGTTGCTAAATAATTTATGCCCGTCAAAATACATAATGGTGATGATGACTTCACCATGGAGCTCCAGTTCTCCTGGTTCTTACTAGGAGAACTCCTCAACAATTAACGTCCCCGCATGGGGAAAAGCAATATTTTGTAAAAGGTGATGAGCAGTTGACATTGGGCTATTGTAACTTAGATGAATTACAAACTGACCCACTAAAAAGTGAAAAATAAAAACCTTTTTACAAAAAAAAACACAACCGACTTCCAAAAAAAACACTAAGTAGGTACCTACTTACAAAGTTAAAAATAACTTTAATTTTGGAAGTCGGTGGCAAAAAACTAAAACACAGATCCAAAGACACCGACTTCCAAAATTAAAGTTATTTTTAACTTTGTAGTGTTTTTTTTGGAAGTCGGTTGTTTTTTTTTTGTAAAAAAGTTTTTTATATACAGGGTGTAAGGGACAGCCCTCCGCAGATTGATAGGGTGAATTCAGTACATCATACTAAGATGACCGGTACATGAAATTATTTCAGGAACGTTATGGGAATCCAATAAACCTGATTTGTTTTATTACCTCGCACGCAATGTATTGCTTCCGTGGCAAAACGCACGTAGCGAACGGTAGCGCAGTGAGTGTTCGGCTGCCCCACCCGCCACGGGGTCAATTCTCGCGCCACTTGGCTTAAACTAGCGACAGCGTAGTGCACAAGTTAGTTGAGTAGGTAGATACTTACGCGCAGGTACAGTAAAAGCGACAATAATTTAGCCTTCATTTAATTATTTTTATAACTGAAAGATGTTTAAAGTGGTGTATGGTACCTACTTATTGGTCAGTTTGTCAAGTACGGGTAGGGTTCAATGAAAAATAAAATAAGTAGGTTTTATGAAATAAGGAATAATGTTTTTATTTTGTATTTACGATGATGGCTGTATTCCCTCAAAAACCTTTATCTTTTCTGGCTTGCCTACGTAAAACGTTGTATCGTCTGCGAGGCATTTTTAAACAAATTAATACAAAAGTATTTTCCGCTCAACCAACAACAGTCTAAAACTTAACGAAAATAACAAGCAGATGAAACAAACAGTCAATAAAAATAAAAAAATACTAAGTACTTGCAAACATGCATTCAGGCTTCTCATTAGCTGCCCTTTCACACAGCGGGAATTCCGCTTTGGTAAAGCGAGTAAAGATAACAAAATAATAAGCACTAGAGTTAATTTTGTGCCAAACAATAGCTACAACTAACGTTGAAGTGGTTTTCGTTTTTTTACCCGACTGCGGCAAGTTAAAAAAGGAGCGTTATGTGTTTTTACCATAAGTACAATGCTTATTACATAGAAAAATAATGTAAATCAATCAGTCTTATTTCAATAGGTATCAAAAATTAATCCTACCTTAGAATCGCTCCGGTCGTATGAGATACGGCTCGAAATGACCTCCACCGAGACCTTCACACACATTGGCACGGCGCAGGGTCTCCCCGTGCAAGCGGGTCAGCAAGTTGGGATCTTCGTTGCAGCTGTAGCGCAGCTGCTGGAATGTGTCTGTGATTCAATCTCGCATTTCTTCCTCACTCGCACATGCACTAACAAACACTTTTTCCTTTACGTAGCCCCACAAAAAGAAGTCTAAAAGTGTGAGACGCGGGCTCCATGATTCCGGCGCAATAGTCGAGCTGCAGTGCGTGTGCCTAGGCGTGGATTTTGACGGACCAGGTCTAAAACTCTTTCTACAGTTGCACCGCGAAGTGGTCTTCCGGCGCCTTCTTGATTGGGAACTATGGGCTGGTTATCTAGCACTCGTTGATAGACATTGGTAATTATCCGGGAGTCTGATGGATGCCGACGGTCAGGATACCTATCGATGTAATTTCTGAGCGCTTCCCTGGCATTTCCCCGAGCTTCCCCGTAGCACATTATCATTTCGCCATATTCACGAGCTTAGTGCTCGTGTAGCCATTTCTCACAGACAACAACACAAATGGGTAAGTACGTAAACTTCACGACGCGACTGCGCGAACAACAGCGAGCGATACTGCGCAGGACACAGTCGCAGGACAACTAAACTGTACTAATGACTACACGAAAAATCACACACAAAAACAGTGTTGTCAACTACTCAAAAAATTTTGCATGTTTCTTGCAAAAATGTTGTACAAAAATACCACTATTTTTAAGCTTGACTAAATGTTAGAGCTGTTATTTTTTTTGGAGAAATGAAACGATTAATTTGTCAATTTAATTCAAAGTTTATGTTAAGCAAATTAATAGTAGTGATAGCCCAGCGTGATAGAAGACTGGGCTTCCATTGCAGAGGGCTTACGTTCGATTCGCGACTCGACTACCAGTCGGTAGCTGCCGTAAAGCCATGAAAAGGCCCTTGGGTGGCTTGGAAACTGGATCCAGTGATCGCTTGAAAAGTAGAATTAATTAAGTAATTAGGTATGTACCTACCACGAATACTCAAGGGCACATTATGTGCGTTTTTCCTTTAGAAATTAAGTGCACTAAAAGATTTGCATTTAACATTAGAGGAGTTCTTATGTGAACCAAGTTTGATCTAACATTTTCGTTCACAAATTGAGGTTTATTAAGTTGGCAATACTGTTGCGACTCGGTAAATCGGAGCGTCTCGCTTGTCTCTATTGTATTGTATGCAAGTAGTATGCGGTGAGTTTGATGAACTCTGAAGCTATGCAGAAAGTGAACAGCTGATTTCGCGCGTAGTACGTTAGAGTATTTCGACATACATTGCTGTTTTTTGGATTTTAGCTGTTTTATTTACATAAATGGAGTGCTGCAAACAGAGAATGTAATTTTACATTGAAATAAAGGAATATTAGCCAAAAAAACGTTAAAAAAAATGAAACTTTTCCTGAGAAAATTTCCGGTGGAATATGATTCACAATAAGGAGCTGAATGCACCCTGTTAATTTGTGGAGGGCTGTCCCTTACACCCTGTATTTACTTAAGAGGGCTGTCGCATTTTGTCACCTCTCTCGTTCACACGGAACCAAATTTTTAAGATTGTTAAATGAAAAGATGCTTTTTAGAAAAAATGTAATCAATTAGCGGACTAGTAAATAATCTTAATTTAATAGGTATTATTAAAAACACATTTCTTTTGTGTTACTTATACTCAGCTCAAAAAGTATTAGTGTTTTTGAGTTAAGTACTTAAATAAATGCCACAATAAAAATATGTTTTTAATAATAACCTATTAAATTAAGATTATTCACTAGTCCGCTAATTAATTGATTACATTTTTCAAAAAGCATCTTTTCGTTTAATAATCTTAAAAATTTGGTTCCGTGTGAGCGAGAGAGGTGACAAAACGCGACAGCACAACATAATAACAGTCATCATGTTTTCTGGTGAAAATATCTGTGACTTACTTGCGGCCCGTCTTTTACTCCCGCCAATTAATATAATTATATTATTAAAGATTATTATTCTTCCGCTCTTATTGGCTGAATGCAAAAGATTTAAGTCTTCAGAATTTTTTTATTCAGGTTCAAATATTTATTTAAGTATGTTCTCCTACTCTACATTAACCTACTATATTTTTTAAATATATTTTTTTAATGTTTTTTTAGCATTTTGAAACTTATGTGAAACTTTTTTTAATTAACGTTGTTTTTTTACATTTTCAGCAAGAGATTTCTTTGCTGCGTCAAAAATCTAAGAAATCCCGTCCACTCCAACATAATGCCATTGCTGGATATAGGCTTCCACCAAAATGGGAGGTCATTGAAGCGTCAAACGTTAGTGACCGCAAATTCATATCGGTCATTTCCTCCCACGCTGCAGGTCATCAATAAACGACTAGACAAAACATGTCGCTACTAAATATGGGGCAAATGGTGTTTGAGAAAAGTGAATCATTAAGGCGAAAGCGCCAGGGTAGCCCGCGAAATTCAAAATTTCTTACGTTTTTTGCAATTTGTAGGTCAGTGTGAGCTTGTATGTTGATTAAAATATGATTCGCGGCCGTAGCTAATACGGCTTTACAGAATTATAATCATTAGAATCAGCAATACAACTCCATAAGTTAGCATTTACCTCAAATCTAGCGATTTCATGCAAATCATGACCTACAAATTGCAAAAAAACCGGCCAAGTGCGAGACGGACTCGCACATAAAGGGTTCCGTACCATATTATATGTTTAACAATCGCAAAGATATCTTTGTATTTCGTAATGATACTGTGAATTACAACGTTATTTTTTGCAGTTGCAGAAAATCGCCCATATTTAAACAAAATACCTTACGAATCGCCGTTTTTAGTATTTCTTGATTAAGTACAGTATAAGGTACATTATTTATAATAGAGCTCGTACAAAAATGGTATAAAATTAACAACTTTTACGGGCCCCTATTTCTTCATTTTAGAAGATAAAAAAAATAAAAATATCTTTGTACTCTACTCGACGAGTTCTACACAATAACATCCCCACAAACAGGTTTTTTTTTTTTTTTCAAAATGAAAACTTTTCTGTATGGGGAAAAAAAAGTAAAGTTAAAATTAAAGGGGGCAGCCCCTTTAATTTAAACTTTACTTTATTTTTATTATTTGTTGTTATAGTCGTAATAGAAATACACAATCTGTGAAAATTTTAACTCTCTACCTATTAAGGTTCATGAGATACAGCCCTGTGACAGACGGACGGACGGACGGACGGACAGCGGAGGCTTAGTAAGTTTGTACGCACAATATTGAGATACTAGCTAGACTGCCCGCGGCTTCGCCCGCGTGAATGCGATTTCATGGGTTTTAATTTTCTTATTATTGTTTATTTTTCATCAAAAGTATAAATACTGTGTTTCAAGTTAATCGGACTGCGCTTTAAAGTTCTTCCATACAAACATTAACATCCCTAAACCCCCTTTGAGGGGTAGTTTTGAAAACCTAATAATGACAAACTTTATTACTTACATAAGCAAGTATTTGTGCTAAGTTTCAAGTTCATTAACTTAATTAATAGCATATTTCATATACACTGTACCACTTTTTTCACGGCCACAAGGGTAGAATTTCAAAAATCGTCTAGGATGGATGATAGACTAGACTGGCCGTGGCTTTGCCCGGCGAGGATGTCTGATTTCATGGGTTTTAATTTTCTTATTATTGTTTACTTTTCATCAAAAGTATAAAATACTGAATACTGAGTTTCAAGTTAATCGGACTGCGTTTTAAAAATCTTCCATACAAACTTTAACATCCCTAAACACCCTTTGAGGGGTAGTTTTGAAAAACTAATAATGACAAACTTTATTACTTACATAAGCAAGTATTTGTGCTAAGTTTCAAGTTCATTAACCAAAACAATAAGATTTTTCATATCAACTGTATCCCCGTTTTTACCCCCACAGGGGTAGAATTTCAAAAATCGTCTGGGATGTTTCCATAACTTGGGTCAAACATTATTTACACCAATTTTCGAGTTAATCAATCCCCAATAAAATCCTCCGCTGTAAAATTTGTTACGCCTTTTCACCCCTTAGGGGTAGATTTTTGGAAAACCCTGATACTCGTTAGTTAGTCTCTATTTTTGGTCTCAAGTACAAAAACTGAGTTTTGAGTAAATCGGACCGCGTGTTAAAATTCCTCCATACAAACTTTGACACCCACCAATCCCGTCTTCTGGGGTCGCGGGTTGTTCGAAAGAGATACCGTGGCCCTGCCATAGGCAACTGAAGAAACACGGGTGGGTTTTAGTCTGTAAAAGTATGACACGTCCTTCCGCTCCACCCCGAGCGGGAGAAGTCATTTGATGATTTCCCTTCCACAAATAAAAGGGGGTAGTTTAGGAAAACTAAAAATGATTAATTTTATAATTAACTTAGATGAATATTCGTGCTAAGTTTCAAGTCTAATAACTCAAGAAATAAGATTTTTCATACAAACTTTCATCACCTATTTTATTCCCTTAGGGATGGAATTT
The DNA here is from genome assembly GCA_905163495.3 of Cosmia trapezina. NCBI lineage: Eukaryota > Metazoa > Arthropoda > Insecta > Lepidoptera > Noctuidae > Cosmia > Cosmia trapezina. Next base: position 21,572,759 of record LR991034.1, read on the forward strand.
TCAAAAATTCTTCCTTAATGGATGTTTACACTATATAAGGTATCTATGTGCAAAATTTCATGTCTCTAGGTCCAGTGGTTTGGACTGCGCGTTGATTATAATCAGTCAATAAGTCAGTCAGGACTTTGAATTTTTTATATATAGATTTACAAGACCACAAACTTCTGATAGGTTTTCCTGTAATCTATAGGTAAAGAACTATTTTTTGTATTTTTTTCAAAATTTTAGGCTCATTAGTTTCGGAGATAAGGGGGGGGAATGGTCAATTTTCGTCTATTTTCTTAAATAACTTCAAAAATATTTATTTTAAAATTATAAAAAAAAATTATTTGAGACCCTCACAGTAAGACCTTTCATTTGATATGTCACACGGTACAGTTTGCAAAACTTTTTTTTTAATTGTACTTATTTTCCCCCAAAATCCCACCCCCATATTTAAAATTCATTTATTTACGTTACATGTCCGTGTTTGGGTTACCAAAATACATATGTGTACCAAGTTTCAACTTAATCGGTTCATTAGATTCGGAGCAAATTGGCTGTGACAGACGGACAGACGGACAGACAGACAGACACACGAGTGATCCTATAAGGGTTCCGTTTTTTCCTTTTGAGGTACGGAACCCTAAAAACGTAAGAAATTTTGAATTTCGCGGGCTACCCTGACGCATCAACCTTAAATTATATTTACAGGGTGTAAGTGTAAACAGTGGCAATATTTTAAGGAGTCATTGTCCTACTTATCATTATGAACAACTTTTACTATGGGACCGAACCTGAAATCGCGAAAAAAGAATCAGCTGTTCCCTACATTTTGACGAATTATGCGAACATAAATGTACTGAACAGCTGATTTTTTTTTTGCGATTTCAGGTTTGGTCCCATAAAAAAGTTGTTGGTCAAACAACCGCTCCACTAGGTAAAATCGAATCATTCCACTTTGCCCCGCCGAGCCGCCCCACTGCGGGGGCAAAGTGGAATGCATCGTAAATCGTGTAATTAATATGTGATTTAAAACCAGTTTCCTTCTAGAAACAAATAGAAAATAAAAATTTCCAAACAATTATTTTTGTACTTTTATTCTAAGGTGCCCTAGTGGGGCAGAATCCAACAAGATTTTAGAGTAGTGAGATCTGCCCCACCAAATCGAACTAGTGGGGCAGATTAAGTACACTGCAAAATTTTAGGCATTCCACTTTGTCCCACCAGTGGAACGGCTCGGAGGGGCAAAGTGTAATGATGCGTAAAATCCTAGTCAAGCCTAGATATTACCCGCGTATCAATATTTTCCCAATAATTCAATTCATTCTCATGATTTGTTCAAAGTTTGACGGATATTTTGTTTTCTTTAAATCAGGAATTTATTACTAAGTAGGTACGTACTAAGTACGTAGTAAGTACTTTTTAGGGTTCCGTACCTCAAGAGGAAAAAACGGAACCCTTATACAGAATGAATTTTTTATCATGCACCAAATCGAAATGGGAGATTGTACTCATCATTATGAACAACTTTTACTATGGGACCAAACCTGAAATCACGAAAAAAAATCAGCTGTTCAGTACATTTTGACGAGTTTGATGTAGACAAATGTACTGAACAGCTGATTTTTGTCTGTCTGTCTGTCTGTCCGTCTGTCACAGCCAATTTGCTCCGAATCTAATGGACCGATTAAGTTGAAATTTGGTACACATATGGATTTCTGTGACCCAAACACGTACGGCTAAAGTAAATAAATGAATTTTGAATATGGGGGCCACTTTTAGGGGGCAAATAAGAAAAATTAAAAAAAAGTTTTGCAAACTGTACCCTGTGACATATAAAATCAAATGGCTTACTGTGAGGGTTTTAAATATATTTTTTTATAATTTTAAAATAAATAGTTTTAAAGTTATTTATGATAAAAACTTTTACAAAAAAAAAAACAACCGACTCCAAAAAAAACAGTACAAAGTGAAAAATAACTATAATTTCGGAAGTCGGTGTCTTTGATTTTTTAGTTTCCTTTTTTGCCACCGACTTCCGAAATTAAAGTTATTTTTCACTTTGTAGTGTTTTTTTTGGAGTCGGTTGTATTTTTTTTGTAAAAGTTTTTATTTTTTACTTTTTAGTGGTGATTACCCCACACAAATTCCAATACCGCTACGCAAAATAAATTAGAGCATCATTCACACTAGATTATGTGGGAAAAATACGGATTGTCTTATTGCAGCTAACTCAAAAGCCACTCATCAGAACTTGATGATATTATATGCTGCCATCTCCGGAGTATACCATTTCAAATAAAAACTTTGCAAAAAGGCAAATACTATATTGCGCTATGTCGTGTCAGATATTTGGAAGGCGTAGTTTTTATGTTGACGGAGATAACGAGGCTACGAAATCTGCCTTCTGTCAACCAAGGCCACACATAACATACAACTCAAGTAGCGCAATTTGAAGCGGCATATAATTTTTACCATTAAAATCATTTATAACCAGAGTGCACCTCATGACAATTCCAATGAGCCCAAACACGGCTAGAATATATTGTTTCATTACTGAGTTCCGGTGCCTACCTTCCGGCTTCTTCGTCAGATCGGTTCCATGGTACCATTTTCATCAGAACCACTTATTTATAGCTTCGTCATAGTCGCTTAAGGCCCAGATTTTCTGAAAACGATCAAAAAGGTGGTTTTTTAAAGCAGTGTATTTCATAAACCGTAAATAATTTTGACATGTAAAAGAAATATAATATTTTGAAGTCTTTTTCGCATACAGTGATGGAAGCCAAAACATAATTATACATATTTTAATGCACCAAAAAAATCTTTAAACATACCTCCTAATAATCTTTAAAAGCAGTTTATCCCTTCATTAACAATTATAATTATAAATATACCATGAAATGTCAAATTCCAAACTGCATCCAGTGATGGATTACTTTTTATTAAATAGTTAATTTCTAATTTTTAACCGACTTCTAAAAAAGGAGGAGGTTCTCAATTCGGATGTTTGTATTTTTTTCTTTTTTTTTTTTTTTTTTTTTTTATGTTTGTTCGCGCATAACTCCGTCGCTTGCCAACCGATTTGAAAAATTATTTTTTTGTTGGAAAGGGTATACTTCCCAAATGGTCCCATTTTTGTCAAAATCCAGTTCTGATGATGGGATCCTGGAGAAATCGAAGGAACTCTTCAAATATTATAGGCACACCTATAGCGATTTGGGTATTTTTTATAGTAGCTCGTGCATTTGCTCTCGGAAAGCACGACTTGGTGAAGTGGAACTGATGATGAAGACCACAGATGGCTACCGGAACTACTCAATGATAAATATTTCACGGGTTGCGATTCGATTACTTTAATATGGTTGCTAAGCAATTTCCGCTAGTCACACAATGCGTGTGGTGAGTGGTTGATGAGGAGTTCTCCTGGTTCTTACCAGCAGAACTCCTCAACAATTAACGTCCCAGCATCAGGAAAAGCAATATTTTGTAACATGTGATGAGCAATTGACATTAGACTATTGTAACTTATACAAATTATAAACCGACCCACTAAAAAGTGAGAAATAAAAACTTTTTAACAAAAAAAAAAACCGACTTCCAAAAATCACTACAAAGTGAAAAATAACTTTGATTTCGGAAGTCGGTGGCGAAAAAAAAAAGAAAGCAAATAAAAAACGAAAGACACCGACTTCCGAAATCAAAGTTATTTTTCACTTTGTAGTGATTTTTGGAAGTCGGTTTTTTTTTTTTGTTAAAAAGTTTTTTATACGATTTTATTTGCATTTTTACGACATAATTCCGGTGCGCGTGAGAATCTTCTATCTCGTGCGTCAAACTAGACAGCCATAACGCCATTTCACTTACACACCGAGCTAAACCAATCTTGGAACCTGGGCCTTAACTATCTTAATCGAGTATCTTATCGCCACCCGTGAAATACTTATTATCGTTGAGGAGTTCCCGTGGCCATCTGTGGTCTTCTTCATCAGTTCCACTTCACCAGATGATACTTTCTGAATGCAAATGCTTGATTTGTTGATAAAAATACCAAAATCGCTATATGTATGCCTATAATATTTGAGGAGTTCCCTGAGTTCCTCATGAATCCCATCATCAGAACTGAATTTTGATAAAAATGGGACCAATCTGGAAGTATATCCTTTCAAATAAAAAAGAAATTTTCCAAATCGGTTAATAAATGACGGTGTACTATGGTAACAAACAAAAAAAAATACAACCGAATTGATGACCTCCTCCTTTTTTGAAGTCGGTTAAAAATAGAACAAAATTGACCATTCCCCGCCCTTATCTCCGAAACTACTGAACCTAAAATTTTGAAAAAGATGTACCTGATTTGATACTTACCTGTAGATGACAGGAAAACCTATAAGAAGTTTGTAGTCTTAAAATAACATGGTAAATCTCTCAATATTTTGAGTACAAACTTACAATTACTGTTGGAATGTATGGGAGAACATGCTTTTCAACTGTAATGTTAAGTTTGTTCTTGGGATAATTTTATACCAACTACGGAACCCTTCATTGTGCGTAGTCCGACACGCACTTGGCCGGTTTTTTTTTTCTTAACCTATACAAAGGCAAATGCAAAGGGCTCTCCCACACTTTTCCGTTCATCTTTATCTAGTGACTTTCCCGGCCAAACAGCCAAGAATGAGTTTAGGTCGTCACGACAGCGTTTCTTAGACCTGCCTATATTTTTTTCTTTTTCTTTTTCGTAATTCTCATAATTTGTTCGATGCTCAACACATTATATTTTATTTTGCAAACGTTGGAATTTAGCGAATTTCATGAGGAACAATCTTGATTTATAACTACACAACTTCAGTCAGAGCGCTTATCGAGTGATTCATTTTAAGTGTGAAATATTCAGAATTGATAGATTTATTTCATTTTGGATTACGAACACATTATGACACATTAATATAAGTAGGCATATTATTAGAGTATTAGAGCAGTTTGAAGATTTAGTTGGACGGAGCATCGATCAAGAGATGATCAAAGAAGAATCAGTTTCGACCTTTAGCGTCGTGTGAGATGACTCATCTAGGTACCTACTCACTTTTTTGAGGAAGTTTTAAACACATAAAGATAGATATAGCTACACCACATCCCACCTATATACAAACATAAATAAACTCACGCCTTCTTCTTCGATGGGAGTAGGCAGAAACTATAGAACGCCACCTACTACGATCCATACCACTTATATCAGAGGGGATTATGAGAAACTTGGGGTAAATAAAAGTGTCTTTACATTTATTTAAGTAGCTCAAGAACTCTCATCGAAGATTTTCGAATAGCAATACCTAAAGCTTATATTTTTTTACTTATGCTATTTTCAGCTCCTTTAGTTAATAGCCTCCCAGCCCTATCTACTCGTTCACTGTCGAACACACACGACATCGAACGGTAAACATCAGTCAAAAACACACGTAAGTACTTAAGTAATTCTTACTAAAACACACTCAATCCAGATTTGTATTTCAAGACGAACCGTCAAGTTCTAATTCCGAAACTAAAATATGTGATGCCGCATTTACACATTCGTGTGAATCGCGAGGCGAATGGCGAAGCGAATAACGAACACGCATATGTAATGCCGCATTTACACATTCGTGCGAATCGCGAGGCGAATGGCGAGGCGAATAACGAATACGCATATGTAAACAGTGCGCTCCCTATTCGCCTCGCCATTCGCCTCGCGATTCGCGCGCTCGCGTTGGGAGCGGTTTTTCGGATGCGAATCAAAGGGCACGAATGGCGAACACGAATTTACTGTTTACGACGACGACGACGACAAACACGACGACGTGTAGACAAAGTGGATTGAAGTACGAATTTTAGAATTCCTAGAACTTTATCAAAACGAAGAGCTCATTTGGAACCCAAAACATCGCAATCATAAAAATAGACAAAAGATAAACGATTCATGGGACGGTATATATCAACTAGTATGGGATTTTGCCAGTCAGCAACTTAAAATTAAAGAAGAATTAATTAATGCCCTGCTTTCGTACGCATCTTCGATTCATCATCTTAATCATTGTTTAAACTCAATAGATGTAGCGCACATGCCACCATTATTTTCACGTCCTCCATATTCGTGTGCGAATGTCAAAATAATTCACACCGCGAATGTGTGAACAGTAGTTCGCGATGGCACTCGTATACGAATGTTTCGTCGAATGTTCGTCGAGTGACGACGCGAATGGCGAACACGATTGTGTAAATGCGGTATAAACAGTGCGCTCGCTATTCGCCTCGTGCTTCGCCTCGCGATTCGCGCACTCGCGTTGGGAGCGGTTTTTCGGACGCGAATCAAAGGGCACGAATGGCGAACACGAATTTACTGTTTACACATTCGCCTGTATTCTCACTATTCAGTTGACAGCTAGCGCTCGACCCAACAGGACGTGTAGACAAAATGGAGTGGAGTGACGTGCGAATTTTAGAATTCCTAGAACTTTATCAAAATGAAGAGCTCATATGAAACCCAAAACATATCAATCATAAAAATAGACAAAAGATAAACGATGCATCGAACGGTATACCAACTAGTATGGGATTGCCAGTCAGCAATTTAAAATTAAAGAAGAATTCTTTCGTACGCATCTTCGATTCATCATCTAAATATATAATTGTATAAACTCAACAGACGTAGCGCGCATGCCGCCATTATTTTCACGTCCTCCATATTCGTGTGCGAATGTCAAAATAATTCACACCGCGAATGTGTGAACAGTAGTTCGCGACGGCACTCTTATACGAATGTTTCGTCGAATGTTCGTCGAATGACGAGGCGAATGGCGAAGACGATTGTGTAAATGCGGTATGACAAATAACTACACGTCCGACCGTTCATAAAACAATTTATCGTATTTCCTACAATTTGTCAGGAAGGAAGACCCCGTGGCGGGCTGTGATTAATGTCATGTTATAGCCCAACGCAAAATCGAGCACTTGTCTTAAATTAGCTCGGGCGCAGTAAATCAAGGGATTTAGGCCAGAGTTACGCCATAAGAATGCCTCACATATTTGTGAAAATACGTGTTTATTATAACTATGTAGTACTCACTGTACAGTACTTGGTGTACTCATTATGAGTTACGTTGGCACAACGTGTAGTTACTGCGACTATTACTTGGAATTACCCAAAAAGCTGCATTTGTAAGTTGTGTTGTGACGCGAACCGCAGATGCAGGCGTCAGTGAGTAATGAAGCTATAAATAATTTTGTTAAATATTGAACTGAACACACACTGTATTATGGGTACCTACTTACCTACCCGAACGTCCTGTATGCGAGAAGGTACTTACCTACGTACCATCGCGAAACTTTGTGGTGAACCACTTTTTGACCTTATTACTAACGCAGTAAGGTTGAAGTAGTTCATCGGAAAGTTTCGCGATGGTATACTGGGTTTAATTTTAATCACCGTTATCCTCTTAAGGGGTCATTGTACTCATCATTATAAACTACTTTTACTATGGGACCAAATCTGAAATCGCGAAAAAAAATCAGCTGTTCAGTACATTTTGACGAATTATGCGAACTTATATGTACTGAACAGCTGATTTTTTTTTCGCGATTTCAGGTTTGGTCCCATAGTAAAAGTTGTTCATAATGATGAGTACAATGACCCCTTAAGAGGATAACGGTGATTAAAATTACACCCTGTATCTAGTACCCTTACAAAAACGATTTCTGCTTGACGCAAGCTCACAGTGATGTTAAATAGTACATGACATGCTCATCTATAAAATATCCCTCCTTAACAAGTGATATTTTTTAACCGACTTCCAAAAGGAGGAGGTTCTCAATTCGTCGGAACCTTTTTCCCCGATTACTCGAAAATGGCTAGACCGATTTGGATTTTTCTTTTTTTGTTCGAAAGGGTATACGTCCCAAGTGGTCCCATGATCATCAAGTCAGGATCTGATGATGGGATCCCATGGAAATCGAGGGAAACCCTCAAATTTTATGGGCACACCTATATCGATTTCGGTATTTTTTATAGTAACTCGTGCATTTGCTCTCGGAAAGTACCATTCGGTGAGCTGGAACTAATGATGAAGACCACAGAGGGCCATCGGAAATACTCAATTATATCTAAGTATTATAACAGGTTGCGATTCGATTACTTTAATATGGTTTATGCTCGTCAAAATAATGGTTATGGTGACTTCACCATGAGCTCCATTTCTCCTGGTTCTTACTAGGAGAACTCCTCAACAATTAACGGCCCTGCATCGGGAAAAGCAACATTTTGTAAAACGTGATGAGCAGCTGACATTGGGTTATTGTAACTTAGATAAATTACAAACTGAACCACTAAAAAGTGAAAAATAAAAACTTTTTTACAAAAACAAAAACCGACTTCCAAAAAAAACACTACAAATTGAAAAATAACTTTAATTTCGGAAGTCGGTGGCAAAAAACTAAAATACAGATCCAAAGACACCGACTTCCGAAATTAAAGTTATTTTTCAATTTGTAGTGTTTTTTTTGGAAGTCGGTTTTTGTTTTTGTAAAAATTTTTTTTTACAGTACCTAGACGACTTAGCTAAGCACTTCATGACGAAGATCAAATATGACAGCACTGACAACAAAAAGCCACCAATGCGATATCCGATGCCAACTGTAAGCCGACGTTCGCACGGACGTAAAAAAATCGCGGCGGGATTTTATTGCGCATTGGATTTTCAACTCTCGGTGTTGTGCCGAGCTTCGAGAATCCAACAGAGTGCATCCCAGCAGCGCGTCGAAAAAACACACTGTTTGATTTTCAACTCTCGGCGCTAAGTAGAGCGTTGAAAATCCAGTGAGCGAAAAAAATCGCCGTTTTTTTTTACGTCCGTGCGAACGTCGGCAAGTCGGCATCGCATTGGTGGCTTTCTCATATTTTGCCCACCTAAGACGAACATACGAAAGGTAGAAATATCACAAATCGGTATTATCTCGAGCCTTCACAGAACAAAAATAAAGTCAACATACGGGAATCGGGAATACGGTGCAATATTGGCTTCAAAGATAAGACAAAGACAACTCAACTCACGACGCATTCATACATAGGTACACTTACACATACACTATCACTCACTAGTGCACTCTTGTGCACGCACACTCACAAATATTTCAGACATGTAAATAATGGCTTAATTTAATTTAATTTATAGAATTTGTTTTTATTGTTTTTAAATAGCATCTTTTTTATATTTAATATTTATATTTCTTTTTACAAGTTCACCATGTAGCACGTTGAAAGTTTAATTTTTTTTTTTATTGGTATAACCTAGTTTGGAAGGCGCTGGTGTTTGTGATACAATGATTTTTTTCATTAGTACATACACCAACGATACACTTATTTCTGTTTATTCTAATTTTACTTGGAAAATTGTTTTTGTGCACCGTAAATGTGTTTTTTCTGAAATAAAATTTATTATATTTTATTTTAAAGACATTTATTATTCGTCGGATATGGTACAACAAAGTTGGTATTTATAATTTTAGTTCAGGAGTCAGGACACATCCGCCGCTAAAAGCGGCATACGAATATTTACAATAGGTGCATATAGGCATAAAACCTAACTTATATAATACATACCTATACTCTAACCGTCATAATAATAAACACAGAATAAAGTTATTTCAAGTTTAAACCTATGAAAATGTATGGTTATTCCTTTGTTATTCCTGATATAACTTTATTCCGTGTTTTATTTGTAAGAGGGTAAAAAAACAATACAAAACACTTAAAATTATAGATGTCGGATGCAGTAGGTAAGCAGACCATTTACACTTATCCTGACTTATATCAAACATGTAGAAGATTGTAGGTACCTATGTCTATCTGCTATGTTTTTCAAAATAGCGAACCAATTTTACCAAAACGAAAAACAAAGAGGGGCGATACAGTCCAGTCCGCGAGGTTTAAGCTGAGCTTTGCATTTGTGTGAGTGCACATAGATAGTGTAGGTGTGACGTCCGCGCGATTCGTCCTTTGTTTGGTTTAAAACCGGTTTATACTGCTTTTTAGCAAACGGCTTTTGTTCTTTTAGTACGAGAGGCTATGACCAAATCCATGTCGCATCGTTGTAAAACGTAAAACGATAAGACAGACATTTTGGTCCCACTCTCGTTGTGCTGTAAAAAGGGAAGATTCGAATAAAACTTACCGGTCGCTGCCGTCCCGCCGCTTCGCACACCGATGGGCGAAGAAGGCGCGTTCGATAGTTCTGAATCTTGCTTCAACTCCACCTCACATATTTTTCCACAGGCGCTGGTTCAGGGTATATCTGGTATCTTGCGGGGATTGTAGCACGTTTTCACCGAAGGACCTTATTTTTGTAGAAAAGTAGATCGCGCGTGGCGTGTATGCGCGGACAACCGTATGGTACGTAGTACAGTGAAAAAACACGCAGGAGCGCGGCGCTAGTGTGCTCATCCGCAACCAATCAGAAGGCTCCACGAATGGGCGATGAGCAAACACCGGAAGCTTATTCAAATCAACACCCTCGGCAATTACACAAAAAAACCTGATTACCAGTTGTGGGGTGAAGAAAACACTATTCTAAAATCTCTAAGAATTAATTCAGTAGGTACGTAATACCAACTGCAAAGAGAACGGTACGTAACATGCCGCTCGCCTTAAAAGAATGAATTTCTTTTAACTTTAAATTAAAAGACAAAAAAAGAATGTAACATTCGAAACAAAAGAATGAAAAATGCTACGAAAGCATGAAGCCTTAAATTTTTTAAACTAAAGTTATTCTAACTTAAGATTACTTAACTAAGATTCGCAACAATATTAACTAAACTTACAGAATGATTATTCTAAGGGCAAAGGACATATTTTGACTACTGAGCGTTTCACGAAAGTTTTGCCCATCTGTAAAGTTACGACACGAGTAATATTATCGGAACCTGGGTGGAGAGTATGGACACGAGCCAGTCTCCATTGTAATGGTGGCAAATTATCATCTCGTACAATGACAACAATACCTTCACGGAGTTGTGAGCCGCGATCTCGAAACCACTTGTTACGTTGTTGAATTTCGTGTAAATATTCACGACTCCAACGTTTCTAAAAGTGTTGCACACATTGTTGTATTCTACGCCATCTAGTGAGTCGATTTGAAATATTATCGGTTAATGAAATGTCTGGTAAGGACGTCAACGGACCTCCTATTAAAAAATGAGCTGGTGTCAAAGGTAACGGATCTAATGGGTCAGCACTTAATACACAAAGTGGACGTGAATTAAGTACCGCTTCAATTTGACAAAGAATGGTATGCATCTCATCATAAGTTTGAGTTTGCGTACCGAGGACTCGATGTAAATGATGTTTAAAACTTTTAACACCGGATTCAAAAAGGCCACCAAAATGAGAGGCGTAAGGAGGCTGAAAATGCCAAGTAATGCCTTGTTCTAAAATTTTACTATTAAGAGTGGCTTGAACAGAATCATTACGTAAAAAATTATACAAATCTTGTAGATAATTATTACAACCTGTTAAGTTATGTGGAACGTGAATCAAACAACAAGCTCTAGTAATGACTGCTATATTTAATAAACTGTTTACCCCACACCAACATTATCAATGTACCCACTTATGAATATCATCACATCTTCCTCCCTCAACAAAAAAAAAAATAATATTAAAAAAAAAAAACTAATTCCAATATCTAGTAACAAATTAAAATAATATAAATAGGCATATATCCCTAACAAATTCAAGTAACTATAATCATGTAATAGACACTCATACATACTTAACAAAACAATAAATCGTAAACTCAACTAATGATCAATGAACGACATTGATATAACCAAAATCAAAAACTATCTAAAAACATAAACTTAGCAATTAATTACAATGCTTACAGTTAACAGTAACATTGGTATTACTGTACCTTAAACTTGCTAATAGGTTGCTACTTATTTAACAGTACATGTATTATTTTTCTTTTATTATTTTGTTAATTTGCTTAGTTAAAATGAAATACATGTGTACCTAGTGCCTACGCCATATAATATAAGTATTTTATTTATTTATTTATTTTCTAAACAAACACATTTACTTACAATATTATATCTTATAATTGAATTTTATTATACATTTAAATATATTGTGAATATCAATCAATATTGCGTTGCCGTTGATAATACGGATGAAGATTATTAGTGGTGTTTATTTCTTTTTTATTTTCATGGATACCCCCATCTATTCGGCGGTCGCACCGTCCTGCCAGAACGAGTAACATAATTATTATTAGATGACAGCTCACAATGTTCATTTCTATGACACAATGTATTTTCACAATCATAATCAAACTCATAATCTCGAGGAGGGCAGTGTCTGCGCGAGTGATCTGCTATCATGTGCTTTCTATTCCGTACAACTACTTTTCCATTTTGTAAACGAATAGCATATGACCTATTTCTCAGAACTCGTTCAACTACGCCTGGTACCCAATAGTTTTTAATTGTATCGAAATATCTTACATTTTGATGAACTTGTAACGGAGTTAAGTTCTTACTACTTGTATCATAAAATTCTTTTTGTTTATTTTGTCTATGTAATAATTTTTCTTTTATGTTATTATGCACCTTTGGTGTCAATAATTTTATAGGTGTCGGAACAATACTTCTTAGTTTTCGACTTTGTAAAATCTCAGCTGGTGATGCTAGATCACTACCCAGCGGTGTATTCAAGCATTCTAACAACGCTAGTCGATAATCCGTGTTGTCTTCTGTTGACTTTTTAATAATATTTTTTACTGTTTGAACTGTGCGCTCTATTTGCCCATTCGATTGGGGATAGTAAGGTGATGACGTCATATGAGTAAAATTCCAATCTAGTGCAAATTTCCTAAATTCAAATGATGAAAATTGTGGACCACAGTCTGACATTACAGTATTAGGTATTCCTTGACGGCTAAATATATTTTTTAATTGATTAATTATGCTCCTAGAAGTTGTACTACGTAATTTGATTAACTCGAAATATTTACTAAAATAATCAATTAACAACAAGTAGTTCGTATCTTTATATTGAAATAAGTCTACACCAATCTTTGCCCATGGTCTGTCTGGGACCTCGTGACAATTAAGCTCCTCTTTCTGATTATTTTTTCTATACGTTAAACAAATATTACAACTTTTTATCATGTTTTCTATGTCATTGTTAATGCCGGGCCAAAATATTATTTCTCTAGCTCGTAATTTGCATTTTTCAATTCCCATATGTCCAATATGAATCTTTTTTAACATCTCTTTTCTCATTGCTTTAGGTATAATTATTTTATCTGATTTCCATATTAACCCATTAGCTATTGTTATGTCCTCCCTAAATTTCCAGTATGGTTTTATGTTATCTTGTATCCTATCTTTATTTTCTGGCCATCCTTGTAAAACATGTTTATTTAATTCAATCATCTCTTCATCTGTTTCTAGTTGTTTTTGAATATCTATGAATTGTGCGTCCGTTAAATATTCGCATTTATTTTTCACACTATCGGTCAATACGCATATCTCATCCTTGCCGCTACCTATACCAGTTTGTGGCGACCCTTCGCTCACATGCGGCGTCGTTTCGTAAGCACGAGATAGGGCGTCTGCAATATACAAATGTTTTCCCGGTCTGTAAACTAATGTGAATGTATAGCGCTGTAATCTCAACAGCATCCTCTGTAAGCGAGACGGAGCATCTACAATTGGTTTTTTAATAATGCTAATTAAAGGTTTATGGTCCGTTTCTATTGTTACATCCGAACGACCATAAATGTATGCGTAAAATCGCTCACAAGCGAAGACGGAAGCATACAATTCTTTTTCTATCTGTGCATACCTTTGTTCCGTTATAGTTAACGCTTTTGATGCATAACATACAGGAAGGCCATTTTGCATTAAGCACGCACCTAACCCTGTGGAACTGGCATCCACGGATATGACTATTGGCTTTTCCAAACTATAATATTGAAGAACAGGCCGTTTCGTTAAACACGTTTTTAAATAAGTAAAACACTGCTCATGACGGTCATCCCAATGCCATTCTATTTCTTTTTTAAGTAACTCTCTTAGTGGCAATGTTTTATCTGAAAGATTCGGAACAAACGAGCCTACGTACGTAATCAATCCTAAAAATCGTTCTACATCTTTTCTATTCATTGGTACTTGCATGTTTTTTATTGCTGACAAATGTGAATCATCCGGGCTCAATCCATCTTTTGTAATACGATGGCCTAAATATTTTATGTCCTGTAAACCAAACTTACACTTATTTATATTTAATTTTAAATTAATTTTTCTACATCTTTCTAGTACTTTCTTCAAAATTTCATCATGTTTATTTTGATCTGATGCATATATTAATAAATCGTCGATATACATACATACACCTTCAATATCATCAAAGTTTTCATATATCTTCTTGTGAAAAACCTCTGAGGCCGAGCATATGCCATATGGCATACGTAAAAATTTAAATCTACCAAAAGGTGTATTAAATGTACAATATTTACTGCTTTCTCCTAATTTCACGTTCCAAAATCCAGAAGAAGCATCTAATGTGCTGAAATACCTAGCCCCAGCCAATTTCGAAACAATCTCATCTATAGTTGGTAGCTTGAACTGTTCTCTCCTGATAGCCTGATTTAATTCTTTCGGATCCAAGCAAATTCTTAAATCACCGTTCGATTTTTTAACTACAGTTATACTGCTAACCCAATCTGATGGACCCTCTACTTTTGCTATAATACCTTGTGACTCCATTTCCAATAACTTTTTCTTAACGTCCTCACTAATCGCAAATGGCAATTTACGAGGCGCATGCACTACGGGAACGACGTCGTCCCTCAGTTGTATATTATATTCTCCCGGCAAGCAACCTATACCTTCAAAAACATCTTTATAATCTATATTTATCTTGGATTTGATATCAGACCGCTGCACAGACATAACCCTCTTAATTAAGTTCATTTCTACACATGCGTTACGTCCCAATATAGGAGTGCTATTTACATTTGCTATTTTAAACTCCAATAAATACAACTTATTCTTATGAAATACTTTTAAATTTGTTTTTCCTAAGACAGTAATTAAATCACCTGAATAGCCGCTCAATTTAGTATTCGTTTGCAATAATTTATCAACGGATATTCCTAATCTGGACAAAAAACGCAGCGGTAGCACATTAACATCTGCGCCCGTATCTAACTTAAAGTTTATTCTATGCTCATTAATTTTCAAATCTATAGTCCAATCACTCAAGTCTTTATTTAATGCAAATATTACCTTTTCGTCTGATGCCTCCACAAAGTACACACCGCACACTTTTGCGAAATGGTTCATTTTCAAGCAGCGTAAACACCTCTTACCATACGCCGGACATGCATTCCTTCCGTGCATACTACCACATCTGCCACACTGGGACGACGTGCGCGGTCTGTTTGTCGGCTGCTGCATGTGGCGAGCGGCGTCTGCGGCGACCCCGCGCCCGCCGCGCCCGCCGCGCCAGGCTCCTCGCTCGTGTCCACCGCGTGATCGCATTGCCCCTTTCATGTTACCGTCGCATGATCTTGCAGACGATGACACTCCATATTCTACATTATTACTACGCCGTAATGCCCATATCTCATTTTTTTCTTCTTGTTTATCCTGTTTAATACTGTGAACTGCTTCATTCTCCTTCTTTATGTTCTCTGAATACATTCTTGATACTACCGCTGCTCGACATATCTCCAACGCTTTATTTAATGTTAGATCCCCTTCGCGTAGTAACCGTTCTCTAATTGCTGAGCTTGTTACTCCACACACAAGTCGGTCTTTTATGAGTTCATCGTTCAAATTTCCAAACTCACAACTCTTGGACAATTTACGCAAGTCAAACACATATTGATCTATTGACTCATTTTGCAGCTGATCTCGTGTGAAGAACTTGTGCCGTTCCACAGTTAAATTTTTTTTCGTTTTAAAATGTTCATCTAATTTCTTACACGCACCGTCTAAAGTTGTCTCCTCGCTTTGTTCCAATATTTCGCGGCATTGCTCGCCTACTATATGCAGAAAAATGTTGAGTTGTATCACTGGTGTTTTTGTCGACAACTCACACGCATTAAAATATATCGTGAAGCCCTTCTTCCATCTTTCCCAACAATCACTCAATTTGCCTGATGCCACATCAACCGCGTTCTCGTCAAATTGGAACGGTGACGGCGGTGTTAACACTGTTTCCATTTTTGCAATCTATTTATGCACTTATACTTTTTAATAGTCTCTTAAACTTGGTTTCACTCACTGCTAATTAGATTCTATTGTACTTTAATAATTACCGGCTGCGCCATGTTAAGTTATGTGGAACGTGAATCAAACAACAAGCTCTAGTAATGACTGCTATATTTAATAAACTGTTTACCCCACACCAACATTATCAATGTACCCACTTATGAATATCATCACACAACCAACAAAGTTCCTTCCACAATCAGAGTAAATGTCGGTGCATAAACCTCTACGGGACGTGAAGCGTCGCAATGTTGCCAAAAATGCATCAGTTGACAACTCGGATACGAGTTCGAGATGTATGGCCTTGACAGACATACACACAAAAACAGATACATAACATTTAATAATTTTCGCATTTCGAACTTTATTTGCTCGAACGTAAAACGGACCCGCGAAATCAACAGATGTTTTAAGAAATGGCCGCTCGGGGCGCACTCTGACGGCCGGTAACGGACCCATGCATGGCTGCGGATTCACGGGGCGCGCACGAAAACAACGAACACAGCGATGTATGCGTGTACGTATAGCGTCACGACTAGACATTATCCAATATTTTTGGAATAAAATGTATTGCACTGATTGCGGACCAGCATGTAGATGCGTGATATGTGTATGGTCAATGATTAAATCTGTAAGATGATGTTTCTTAGGCAAAATCAATTGATGTTTGGAAACAAACGGTAAGAGTGATTTATGAATTCGCCCACCTACCCGAAGATTATTTTTGTTATCCATGAACGGGTTGAGTCGACGTAATTTAATTGATGGATACTTTCCATGTGAAATATTATTAATGTCTTCGGAAAAACAAGAATGTTGAACTAAATGGATAAGTCGATTTAAACAAAAATTAAACTCGGATACAGTTATGTATTTTGGATAGGAATTTTGAACTTTCTTACATTTATTATAGAATCGAAATAACAGTGCTGTTATCCTAACAAGTTTACCTAGAGTAGAAAATCTAGTAATATACTCGACCACATCAGGTAGTGCTGAGGTGGAAGAGTTTGACACCATAGACATAGGTAGATTGCGTTTGTCTTCAGTGACTTCTAGTATTTTCTTGGGACTTGGCCAAGAACTAGAATCACGCGCGAGCCACCAGGGCCCATGGAGCCACATCTCATTTTGGACAAAACTTGTAGGAAGCATTCCTCGAGAAGGTGCGTCAGCTGGATTGTCAGCTGACGGGACATGTCTCCAAGTTTTGGCCGGAAGCCTGGATAAGATTTCACTAGTGCGATTAGAAACGAATGTTTTCCACTCGTGTGGTGGAGAACGAAGCCACGCTAACACGATGGATGAATCAGTCCACGCACAAACATGTTCACAGTTTAAGTGGTTATCATACACACTTCTCACTTTATCAATCAACTTTGATAACAAAACAGCAGCGCACAACTCTAGGCGCGGAATAGTAAGAACCGGTTTTATAGGTGCTACACGCGTTTTAGCGAGAAGAAGAAATGTTTTAACGTTATCATTATTATCGGATATACGGGCGTAAACACACGCGGCATAAGCCCGCTCGGAAGCGTCGGAAAACCCGTGAATTTGAATTGCATTCACGTTTGCAAAAACGAAACGTGGAATTTGAAAATTTGATAATAATGGTAACTCGTTAAGAAAACTAGACCAAGCGTTTATAATATCTAAAGGAGGTGACTCATCCCAGTCGACCGCTGAAATCCATAACAACTGAATGAGATGTTTCGCATAAATAGTTACAGGAGATAACCATCCCATAGGGTCATAAATTTTCGCTATTTGTGATAGTATGGATCGCTTTGTAATTTTATCATTAGTTGACTGAACGCTAAAAATGAAAGTATCAGATTCAGGATTCCACTGAAGTCCTAAAACCTTTATTTGTTTGTCATTCTCCATCAGAGCGAAAGAAACGTTATCAGACCGCTCGCCCTGAACGACTGACGTTTGTAAAGCAGCGAGTAACGCTGGCGAATTGCTCTGCCACTTACGTAGCTCGAAACCAGCTGACGAACAAATACCTACTAACTCACGTTGTAAAACCAGGGCCTGCTTTACGTCGCCTGCTCCGGTGACGATGTCATCAACAAAAACCTGGTTCTGGAGAACCTTAGAACCTAACGAGAAGTTAGCAGCTTCATCATGAGCCAACTGTTGAATAGTACGAAGGGCTAAGTATGGTGATGAGCTGACACCAAAGGTGACGGTGCGCAATCGATAATCACGCAACGGTTCAGTGGGTGATTTACGCCACACAATGCGTTGAAAATCCCAATCGGATTGTTGTAATTTTATGTTTCTGTACATCTGCTTTATGTCGGCAGTGACAGCAATAGCATGGATACGAAAACCCAATAAAACGTCTACTATATCCTGGTGCAGCTTCGGACCAGTCAGTAGAACATCATTAAGTGATATTCCATTCGAAGTTTTACAACCCGCGTCAAAGACGACACGAGTACGAGTGGTCTCACTGGACTCTTTGACCACGCAGTGGTGCGGAATGTAATAGCTGTTAGCTAACGAAACAGGTAAATCAACGGGCTCCATGTGACCGAGTTCCAAGTACTCCTGGAGGCACGCATGATAGTCTACCTTAAGTTGAGGATTGTGTTCCAACCTATACTCTAATTTCTTAAACCTGGAGACCGCCGTATCTCGTGATGCGCCGAGGGTGGGTGCATCAGGTTTGAAAGGGAGTGGAACAACATATCGCCCAGTTTCATCACGAGTATGTGAATTTACGAATATAGATTCACACAACGCTTCGTCGGGACTTAGAATTCTTTTTTCCGGAAGAGATTCCAATTCCCAGAACCGTCTCAGGTTGATGTCGTCATCGTAGGATGAGCTTAAACTACTGAGACAAACTTGAAGTGAAGTAGATGTATTTTGGTTGTATGAAACATCACCCATCAATAAATAACCAAAGATACTGTTCATAGCCATCGGTGAACCGGGTGGACCCGTGATCACGTGACCTAATAAAACTTGGGATAGTATATCCGCACCTAAAAGCATTTCCACTGATTGTGGAAGATAAAACTTAGGATCAGCTAAAGTTAAGTTTTGTATGTGTGGCCATCCCTTGAAAGGCCACGTCACACATGGCATACGTGAAATAAGATTAGATAAAATTAATGCGTTAACTGAAATTGAAGGTTGATCCCCGTGTGTAGGAGTGATATGACAAGATACTACACCCTTTGGGTAAACAGCTCCAACCTCGGTCCCTCCAACACCGAACACCGGAACGTTCGCTTGGCTGCGATGTAACCCTAACCGCTGAACACAAGACTCGGTAATAAAAGTCGCCTGACTGCCTGTATCAATAATACATCGAACTGTGTGTTTTTGTGGGCCAACATGCACATTGATGAGTGCCGTACATAGGAGCACCGTACTCGCGCTAACCGACGGAGCAATAGAACGCGAATCGTTCTTGCGATCGTTCACCGCCGCAGTCATCGCAGCGTGCGAGGTACTGGGAACCGCTGTCTCTGTCGTTTCGTTCACAGAAAGTGAGACCGCATTATCACTACTACCACTAATAACTGATAAACTGTTAGACTTTTCGAAATGAATTAATGAATGATGTCGTTTATGGCATGAGCGACAAACAAAGTTAGATTTGCATTGTTTTAAATCATGACCGACATGTAAACAATTGAAACAAACGTTCTTGTTTTGAATAAAAGAATACCTATCACGGGGAGATAAATTAAGGAATTTCGAACATTTTGTCAACGTATGTTGAGCATCACAACATAAACAATTATTTTTTAAATTATTTTGTTTGGTAGATTGTAAGTCTGTTGTATTCGAACTCGATGAAGCGACATTGGCTGCGAGCGCGCGTCGCGAGCCTTCGTTACCGCGCGATGTGCGGGGAGCACCTACCTTTTCAAGATTATTTTTATTTTGTGGGTGAGAAGAGAATTCGCTTGCAGCTAACTCGCGTTCTAAGAAAGTTATCAATGTACTTATGTCAGGTACATCCGATGGCCTCGATAGTGATAATTCGAAACGTTTTCGAACACTAGACGGAATCTTACGTAGTAAAATCGTCACTATTATGAAACTCCACTGATCTATCGGAAATTGCATAGCCTGCAATGCCTTGATGTTTTCTTGATAAACATTGAGTAAGTTTCTTAGACTTTGAGTCATTTTCTCGGTACTAGGTCAATGTCTAATATTTTTTCGAGATGTTTCGTGGCGATAGCCCGTTTATTATCATACCGAGAAACTAAAATATCCCACGCAACACTATAGTTTTCGTCTGTAATTGGTATCGATTTAATAAGATTATAGGGTTCATCTTTTAATGACAGTAACAGGTAACGAAACTTCTCTGTCTCCGTGTAGGTATTTTTGCCATGTACTAATGAACTAAACAAATCGTGAAATGGGGGCCAATCCGTGGTTTCCCCTGAGAAGGTAGGCATTGGAAGAATAGGTAATCTACTTGCACAACTATTACTCGTATGAGTAGATGGAACATGTACCACTGAGTTATTATTAAATGACGTACTAGAGGACATTCTTCGTTTACGCTCATTATCCTCTTCCTTAAGTTTATCTAAGTGAACACTAATTGCGAAATAACAATCATTAAAATTGTTACGAATCTTCAGTTGTTCGTCTTTGTCGAAAGTATTGGATTTTATTAAGAATTTTTCTATTTTTGCCTGAAGTTTGAAGAACTTTCTTTGTTGCAAAGTTAATTCTTTTGAGCGTGACCTAAACTGTTGTTCGTCTGAATCTATGAACTCTAAAATACGCTTGAGATCATCGATAATGATCTCACGTTCAAAAATGTCTTGTTGAATAAGTTCCGCCATTTTGGACGCGTAACGCCGCAAATGGACTTTGAACTAAGAACACTAGGAAACTAGGAAAATAACCCCACAACAAGTACCTAGATATAAATCCAGGCTCGAAGATATCAAACAATTATGTGCTGTAAAAAGGGAAGATTCGAATAAAACTTACCGGTCGCTGCCGTCCCGCCGCTTCGCACACCGATGGGCGAAGAAGGCGCGTTCGATAGTTCTGAATCTTGCTTCAACTCCACCTCACATATTTTTCCACAGGCGCTGGTTCAGGGTATATCTGGTATCTTGCGGGGATTGTAGCACGTTTTCACCGAAGGACCTTATTTTTGTAGAAAAGTAGATCGCGCGTGGCGTGTATGCGCGGACAACCGTATGGTACGTAGTACAGTGAAAAAACACGCAGGAGCGCGGCGCTAGTGTGCTCATCCGCAACCAATCAGAAGGCTCCACGAATGGGCGATGAGCAAACACCGGAAGCTTATTCAAATCAACACCCTCGGCAATTACACAAAAAAGCCTGATTACCAGTTGTGGGGTGAAGAAAACACTATTCTAAAATCTCTAAGAATTAATTCAGTAGGTACGTAATACCAACTGCAAAGAGAACGGTACGTAACACTCGTACCATTTTGGTGATCACTCACACAAACGCAAAGCAAATTTTAATTTAACTATATAATTTTAATTTAATTTTGATTTAATTTTAATTTGATTTGGATTTAACTATGATGGGATTTATTTTTCTGTTGTGTGTTGTTTGTTGTAATTGTGTTAGTTGTATGATCCAAACTTGAAATTGTATGATCCAAAGTTGATTAATTGAATAAATAATAATAATAATAAAGCTCAGCTTACGCCTCGCGGACTGTACCTACGCCGACAAAAAAATTAGTTTTTGTATATGTTTTTTAGAAATTCCTCCTGTGCTACTATGGATCACTACTGGTATAGAACTGTCAATATTGTTTAGTCTACACAAAGGTGTTCTAGAATTTAAAAGTCGGCTGTTACCTATCATGCCCACACAGTCCACAGAGAATTGGACCGATTTTAGCAAAAATGTTCCAAACCACACAAATCTCATTTTGAGATAATTGACTTAACATAGAGTTATGAGTTAACATAGAGTTATTGTTATGACTTAACATAGAGTTATGAGTTAACATAGAGTTATTGTTATGACTTAACATAGAGTTATGAGTTAACATACAGGGTGTAAGGGACCGTAAACTAACAGGGTGCATTCAGCTCCTCATTTTGAATCATATTCCACCGGAAATTTTCTCAGGAAAATTTTCATTTTTTCAAATTTTTTTTCAGTTACATTTTCATTATTTCAATGTAAAATTGCATTGTGTGTTCGAAGCACTCCATTTATGTAAAAAAACTGCAAAAAAAAAACCCGTAATGGATGTTGAAATACTCTAACCAACGACGCGTGAAATCAGCTGTTCACTTTCTGTCTAGCTACAGAGTTCATCGAACTCATCGCATACCTATTACCTACCGCTCCCAACCAGTAATAGACGCTCCGATTTGTGCACAAAACACAAACAAATCAGGTTTATTTTATTCCCTTATCGTTCCTGAAAAAATTTCACGTACCGGTCATCTTAGTATGACGTACTGAATTCACCCTATCAGTTTGCGGAGGGCTGTCCCTTACACCCTGTAGAGTTATTGTTATGACTTAACATAGAGTTATCAGTCTTTGATATGTTAAAATATATGTTAATTGGAGTACATAGGTCACAAAAACTCGAAATTGTCGAGGTTGTGGGTTGGAACATTTTTGCTTAAATCGGTCCAATTTCAAATCGAACGATAAAACAAACTGAATAGCCATTGCTAAGGAAATGACTAACACATGAATTTCAGTGATTTTTAGGGTTCCGTATCCAAAGGGGAAAACAGGACCCTATTACTAAGACTCCGCTGTCCGTCCGTCTGTCACCAGGCTGTATCTCATGAACCGTGATAGTTAGAAATTTTCACCGATGATGTATTACTGTTGGCGCTATAACAACAAATAATATAAACAGAATAAAATAAATATTTAAGGGGGGCTCAACAACAAACGTGTTTTCTTTGCCGTTTTTATAGATAATGGTACGGAACCCTTCGTGCGCAAGTCCGACTCGCACTTGGCCGGTTTTTACAATGACGAAGTGACAAATGATGACCAGAACTTGGAAATATGGCGAAGAATTAGATTTTGGCGCAGAACTAGGTGTTATGGCACTTAACTATGTAGTCAATCAATCTGCCTACGTTGGGGTCGGCTTCCAGTCTAACCGGATGCAGCTGTACCAGTATTTTATATAAAGCGACTGTGAGCGAACCCAGTTACTACACAGTGTATGTATGTATTTACAAAAAATAGATAAAAATGTATATAAGTAGTTTATCTGCCATCTCGTTACCATAACACAAGCATTAGGTTGCTTAGCTTGGGACTAGACGGCGTTGTGTGAAATGTCCAAGGATATTTATTTTTTACTGGGTAACACGATACCCCTCGGTAAGACTGGTTGTGAGACTTTCGGGCTTCTGACTACCCGTAATTACTGTCAAAGATCCACGAATGACAGCTCTGACCAACTCCGGCGCAGCCCTAAGTTTGATGGCACAACTTCACAGAGGTAATATCTTAGCAGTAGGTATGCCATAAAATAAACTGAGTCACGACCAGAATACCTTAATATGCTTTTAATAGTACATTATTGCAAAGGCCGTGAAATAGGCAATTGCAGGTCGAGTATGAGTTTGAAGGCCGAGCCGTAGGCGAGGACTTCACTAATACGAGACAGGCAATTGCTATTTCCGCCGAGGCATATATAGTGCTTTTCTCAAAAGAATGCAGGGAAATAAAAGTAGGTAGTTAAGTTTCCATAATTTTTCAAGTTAGTGCCGTTTTTAATATGAACTGTACATTTCAGCATGGAATAAATTGTCCATAATGTAGATGGGTTTTTAGTTTTAGCAATCTCATTAAAATACGACAAAAATACTGTTTCAGAGAAAATGTTCACTTTTTTCTCGTTTTTCCAAATCATAAAATTATCAAATACTTACCTAGTTTCATGTATTTTTCTTTTGACTTCGCTGGAAGCAGGTTTTCCATTGCCAATTTGGCTTCTGATCTTAAATCTGTGGAGTACCTACAATCAATCTTCATTTCATTTTATATTTATTATGAATGTAAATTTGTTATTTACATACATAATACTTAAATATAAATTTTCAAATCAAGATGAATTTTCAGCTTTGCCGCCAATTTTCTATCTAACATCTGTGCCGAAAGGCATTTGTGGCTATCTATACAGCCACGTGAACGCAATTTATACTAAGCAAAGAGACTGCCATTGGTATGCCAAGAATGATAAAAGAGATCCAATGAAAGAGTATTTAACCCAGCACGCCGTTTCATACAACATTGCTGGAGCGCTCCAGCAATGTTGACATTGCTGGAGCGCTGTAATGTTCCAAATTCAAAAAACGCTCCTGCAATGGATTTGATTTTCTTTGACCGTAAATTCGATACTTCGCGTGTTCTTTATTCGAAAATAATGACAACATTTCCATGCATGTTTGAGAAAACGTGTATTTACTGCTCATGTAAACCATCTTGAAATAGTAGGGGTGGTACTGCTCGATTTGTGCGACCTATTTTATACCGAATAAATTTAATTTCTATGTATACTCACGAGCAAACAAATCGACTCAACCCCATACAACCTGTGTGTACAAAGCAGTATTTTTTTTCCAAAAGTTCTCATTCCATTTAGTTAGTAAGTTAACTTTTTTTAAAGCTTGACGTTTCAGCTTTAAGATGGTACCAAAGTATTGAAATCGGTTTAGTTGTTTTCGAGTAATTGCTATTTGAGTCGAAATGCATGATTAGGAGTTGAGTCGATTTGGTTGCTCGCAAGTGTAGTTGTTTAATATTCACTAATCATGAATGTAAGAGTCAGCCGCCGCACCCAAGGGGGAATTCAAAGTTAGAGCATTGCCATGTGTTTTATAACATGTAGACGTTTTATAACATATTTACGAGGAAATAAATAAAACTCGGACTTTCTTAAACGAATAAATCTTTAAAAACACTCTTTCTGAAAATGAATTTGCATCTTTGATTGTTTTCATCTATCGGTCGATTTTTCGGACAAGAGGCTTAGAGTAGCCTTTTCCGCTGCCTCTGAGACTTCTGGTGGTGTCGAATTAATAAATTCATCAATACTTGACGACATTTTCAAATAAAAACAATACAGCGAAAAGAAAAAGCGCGCGGAATAAGTTTTACTTGTTCACAAATTAGCGATGCGCGCGCATCAGCGCTTTTTTTTTAAGGCAAAGGCACAAAAACAGCCAGTATTACTAATAAAGTAAATTAATATTTTTGTTTTTGTTACAGATAAATTATAATTTATTGTCAAAATTAATTAAATTAAAGAATTAAATGTCTATTTTTTATATTTTATCTCCAAAATTTAATTTTATTCATAAAATGTACCACTTTTCTGACATAAAAACTCTTTGCTAAGATTTAAAAAAGTACCGTTCGTTTTAGACGGAGCATCTTGATAAACCTTACGTTTTACCTATTAAAAAGAAACTCGTGCCTTTTACATTACAATAATGCACAAGTACGTAATGACATACATTACGATATTGAAATTGGTGAAATAAGAGACCCTTTACGAGCAAATGTGTTATAAAATTACTTTTTCAAACTAACGCACGATGAATTATTTGTTTACGAAAAACGTAAAAGGAAAAGTATGTTATACCTACCCTTTTTTGGCAAAAACGCAAGAATTTCTCTTTCAGCTGTCAAAACAAAAGATTGAAAAAATAAACAACTGTGTTCACATTAAATACGTTTTATTTTTGTACGTAAGTTTTAAGTTATAACTGCAAATTATAAAATAACAACACTATGCAAGATGTATTGTCGCCCGGATTTGATGGCATTGCGAGACGAATGTGAATAAATATACCGCTGTCCCTCTCACTCATATGAACATTGCATATTTTGGTCTCTTCTAACATCAGTGCTCATCTAAGTGCGAATACTTCCGCCTCAGCTTTTCTCTCTTATTTTTATTCGCGTGTTTCTTCTCTTGCTTCCAGGGCTTGCTCAGTGGATTCTCCGCGGATTGCGCTTCTCGCGTGATGCTGTAATAAAATACACCTTATTTTTAGGGCCATAGTTCAAAATCCATAATTCAAAATTTTCGAGACGCGGAAGAAGTGGCGAAGCATCGCGGGGGCTGCTTTGGCCAAAGAAAATGCAGAGTCATCAACCACGACCACTCTATCAAGAGTGAACGACTAAAGAGGGATTTTTAGTGCATAAAGTTCACTTTCGCAATAATTATTCTTATGATTTATTTCGACGACTAAGTATCACTATATTTTAGTGTTTTTCAAAGTTTATTTCAGTTGAAAAATAAATCATCATTAGACTTTCAAAACGGCTACATTTTTTTGGCCCACGCGGATTTCACTCATATTTCACGGACGGGAATATTATAAACTTTCGGATAAGTACAACCAACTACGCAAGTGAAAAACAAACTGAAAGTGTGCTCAATTGAATGTATAAATGCTCACGGTTGAGTACTGCCATAAATAATGTCTAGTTAATTTAGATGTCTGGCTAGTTCAAAGTATCGCTTCTTTAGTTTTACTTTTTGGTTTTGTTTGCGACAAGTACTATCGACAAAACGGACGCCCCTTTACGCCTCAAAGTTGCTTTTTGTATACACTGATTCATTGATGAAACCCTGCCCGGTCCTTTATTCTCGTTCAACAATAGAAAGTCGGAACGGCACAAAAACATTTGCAAGCAAAATTGTTTCTAAATTGGAAAAGCCTGGCGTTTGTCGATGGTACATGGTTTATTTAGTTTCAAAAGGCCCCGGGCGTTACGAGGTTAGAGACCAATTTTCACGACCGTTAACGCAGCTCATAAAGTTGCTCAAACTTTATGAATTAACACTTGGCTTGCATCCAGTGTGGCCATTTCGTCTTCGCAAAGTTTATTTAGGTTTCCCTTAGCTCTAATTGATAATAATGTAGAGATATCTTTCATCTTGGCCAACTATAACTGGGATATTTTTATATTGCACCTTTCTGTTTTGGAGGTCGGAGCGTTCACTGCAAGAGTTATTTAAAAATGTGGTTACTATGGCAACATTACATTGAAATTCTTGGGCGATGTCTCATTCTGATTTGGCTCACAGTAACACAATATTGATCTTAGCTCATCTTAAGATAGACAAGAATGTAAGCACATCATTACTCACAATGCCGTCCATAAACAAAACAGATAGGAGTTTAGAATGTTCTGGTAAATAGACAACTTACTCTAAGTAGGTACTATATTTTATACGCAAAGAAGCATAAGATAAGTGTTAAAAATAAAGTATTTTCGGATTGGTAACCATGGCTAAACCTGTACATTGATCAAAATGGTTGACACAATCAATATATGTATAAGGTGGTATAAAAATATCTGCCACTGCTTAAATGGGAGACAGTATTGTGTATATACAGTTTACAATAGTGAAGAACTAACTATTCTGGGGTACGAAATGTACCCCAGAATAGTTAAATTAATTTGAGAAAATAAAGTAAGTAATTAAATAAACATTTAATTTATTTTGCATAACGTCGTTCACACAAAGTTTCAATAGACGTCTTACAAATTGTATTGGCAAATTAGGCACTGGGCAAAAACTTTTAAAACATGTTTTTTTTCAGAAGAAGTTGGTTCATCTCCTTACATACATTTAAGTACTGATACAACAACTTTAACTATGGGACCAACTCTGAAATCACGAAAAAAAAATCTGCTGTCTCATTGACCAAAATGTATGAAACAGCAGATTTTTTTTTGTGATTTCAGCGTTAGTGACTGGACATTGAAATCTATAGCTCTATAATATTATAAGTACCTACAGTCCGCGAGGCCTAAGATAAGCTTTGCATTTGTGTGAGTGATCACCAAATGGTACGAGAGACCATGAGAAAAATATTTGTCTCATCATTTTACGTTTTACAACGATGCGACATGGTTTTGGTCATATAGCCTCTCGTACTAAAAGAACAAAAGCCGATTGCCAAAAAGCAGTATAAACCGGTTTTAAACCAAACAAAGAACGCGTCGCGCTCTACGCCGGACGTCACACCTACACTATTTATGTGCATTCACACAAATGCAAAGCTCAGCTTAAACCTCGCGGACTGTACTTCCTTATACATCAATGCGACACTTATCGACAAGTTACTATTATTATTAGTGACGCCATATCAATATACAACGTGTAACGTTAAATGCGCAAAACCTCTTAAGGGGTCATTGTACTCATCATTATGAACAACTTTTACTATGAGACCAAACCTGAAATTGCGAAAAAAAATCAGCTGTTCAGTACATTTTGACGAATTATGCGAACATAAATGTACTAAACAGCTGATATTTTTTTTCGCGATTTCAGGTTTGGTCCCATAGTAAAAGTTGTTCATAATGATGAGTACAAGGACCTCTTAAGAGGTTTTGCGCATTTAACGTTACACGTTGTATAGAATCAAAAGGAAACATTAATTTCATGCTTTTCTCACCCAAAGACAGGTTTTCCTTTGACGTGAGCCGCGGTTTTCTGCATCGCGAAGAACGCCTTGTCAATCTCGTTGGATTTGTTCAGCCATCCCTGAAAAGAGATTGTTTATATAATTAAGGCGAAATGGTATCGTAACGGGGTTTGGAGCATTGGTATGGCCAAACGGAGCATATAAAAATGTTAAAAATATTTATTTTTTTAATTCTACATTTAAATAAACCTAGAATCCCCTTATATATTTAATGGTGAACGTGTAGACGAAATTTTATTGAAATTGCTTTAATTACAATCGAATAAAACTTCTCATAAAAAATGCTAATTTTGAGGAAACTGTGATTTTTAGGGCTCCGTACCTGAAAAGGAAACAACGGAACCCTTATAGGATCACTTCGTTGTCCGTCTGTCTGCCTGTACGCAAGTCTATGGTCCCTTGGAGTCCTAAAAAATTCAAGCTTCTAAGTAAACGCCATAAAAACATACGGCCATTTATGCGACATATTTTGATACTCGCAAGTAAATCAAAACCTATACTTCCCGTTGTCCTAGAATCATGAAATTTGGCAAGAAGCAAGGCCTCACAGCACAAATAAGGGAAAAAGTCCGAGGGTAAATCTTCGAGCGTTTCAACCGCCGTCATTACCCTCCCCCAAAAGTTCATGAAAAAGAATATATTTAATTAAATATTTCAGGAATTCTCAGATTCTGGTCCTTGAGCAGATTCTGGGAATTGCTGAAATATTTCATTAAATATATTATCTTTCATCAACTTTTGGGGGAGGGTAATGACGGCGGTTGAAAGGCTCGAAGATTTACCCGAAAATTGTTAATTTGTAATTCTGTCACTTAGAAAAAAGTCTGTCAGTCTGTCAAGACCCTTTTTCTCAGGGACGCGTGGAGATATCAAGTTGAAATTAATATCAAATACGTAAGTGATATATTAAATCAAATACGTGATTTTTTTTAGAACGCTAAGGGTCTGGGGGGGGGGGCGCAGACCCTTAGCGTTCTAAAAAAAATCAAACTTCTAAGTCAACGCAATAAAAAAATGCGGCCATTTTGCGACACATTTTGATACTCGCTACTGTCACAAGTAAATCAAAACCTATAGGGTACTTCCCGTTGACCTAGAATAATGAAATTTGGCAAGAAGCAAGGTCTCCCAGCGCAAGTAAAGGAGAAGTCCGAAAATTGTTAATTTGTAATTTTATGATTTAAAATATTTTTTTTTGGCATCAAATGTTGTTTGTTTTTGGTATAAATTCTTTTAACTACGGAACCCTTAATTTTACGTGGTCCGACACGGACTTAGCCGGTTTTTTTGTATCGAGCCAAACTATGTCAATCGTGTTAAGAGCCTCATGATTTACTAAAGAAAATCTTAAATTTTTATAATCATGAAAAATAATAATAGTTTTTGAGTACAAAAATAGATTTTGCGTGCAGCCGACATACGTCAAAATATGTTCTATAAAGAGATAACTGCGCAATCACATATTTAAAACGACATGTAAAAAAAAACCACAAAACTACACTATTGTTTTCAACAGGGCATTATTAGGAGTAGGTAGACTACGTGGTCGAGGTTAAAAAAAAATTAAAACGGGAACTCAAGCCACTATCAGAATTAATGATCTTAAAAAATACACTGGGAAAGCGAGCTGTTAACCTGAAAAGTTTTTCCACGTCATGTTTTGCGAATAGCATTTGCCATCCAATATTTTCATCTAAAAATGTGGTTTATATACAAAGGGGCATCGTGTTACCCAATAACTGGTTTGTGGAGGTCAGATAGGCAGTCGCTCCATATAAAATATGGTATTCAGCTGCATCCGATTAGGCTGGAAGCCGACAACAACAAAGTTGGGAAAAGGCTAGGCAGATTGATTGAGATATGGTTTATTTATTTATTTATTAATCAATCAATCAAGCCAGCCTATTGCAGTCCACTACTAGAGATAGGCCTCTCTCAGGCTTGCCAACTTGCTTACTCTGCAGACAATGTCGGTAACTCCGTTTCTTTTCCGGTTAACTTAATTTCTGATCCTTCTCCTTCAAAGAAACTCCGAGTATAGCCCGCTCCATAGCGCGCTGAGCGACCTTGGATTTGTGGACCAGCCCGACTGTCAGTGTCCACGTTTCAGCACCGTACGTCATAACGAGCAGGACGCACTGGTTGAAGACCTTAGTCTTCAAATACTGCGGGATAGGCGACGAGATGACTTGACAAAGTTTTCCAAATGCTGCCCAAACCAACAGGATCCTCCTGTCGGCTTCTTCCTCAAAGTTGTGCCTACCGAGCTGGATGACTTGCCCTAGGTAGACGTATTCCTTCACAACTAGCCTAGCTGCTCTCAAAACAGTGAAGGAAAACATCGTGAAGAAACCGTCATGTCCTAGAACCAGAAATTCGAAGACATGTGACACCTACCAACCCACACTGGGCCCGCGTGGTGGATTACGGCCCACTCCTTCTCACAGAGAGGAGGCCTGTGTCCCAGCAGTGGGAACATTACAGGCTGATTATGTTAAGTAGTAAATTCAGATTCAAAATGAGTTTAACAGTTTACAGATTCTATCAACATCTCCTAAACATTTTCTATTAGGTATCGACATGTAAAATGTTCTGTTTATGATTCCACCATGACTTATAATAACTATTATTGAGGTTAACTGTTACTACGGGAGATTGATAATGTAGGGCGGTACATTAACCGCCGTTAACCAGAACATTGTATCATAAGTGAAGAGTTGTTTAAGAGAATGGGCAGTTTGAACTATATCTGTGCTTGGCTTAATAAATCAGCGGTTTCGGCACAGAATACCATAATAGTACAAGTACAGAAGATTCTCTCCGCAAAATCATTTAAATAAATACCGACTTTTGCTACGACACAATAAAGTGCAATTCAGGTCGCACAACGTTAATTACCTACAGTTATATTCACCTAGAAGTTGCCTCTCTATGGCGTAACTATACCTTCTGACTCGTTAGGGTTGTCTTCTTTTACGACGCGGCGCGTGAGCGAGTATAGAACTAACGTGTGAGCCGGCAGGTGCGCGGCAGCCCACATCGACAAGACGTGCCCGTCGCGTACTTGTAGCTTCATACCTAAAATGCGAAGTGCGCCTGGCCTGGTTTCGGCTCGTAAATGTCGGGTGATGAATAGGAGCATGGCTTAGTTTTGAGCAATCTTTTTAGTACAATCTTTTAAGTAATAAATAAAGTTGAAGAAGTCGTTTTTTGTTTGTTTGTTTGAACGCGCTAATCTCTGGAAGTACCAGTCGCATTTGTAAAAATATTTGATAGCCCAATTCTTGAGGAAGGCTATAAAAAAATGATAACGACGAAAAATTTCAACAGAAACAGACATTTGTATTGAATACGTGGTTTCAATTAGAGCCGAATGTCCGAATAGCCACTACTTACCGAATAAATTCAAAAATGGAACAGAATTTGTATGAAATTATCTGCCAAGTAAGTTAATAGGAACTTAATCGTAAGTGGTGAAACAGGGCCTTAATGTGATAACCTAATCGCCATCCTGTATATCTACAAAAAAAATAAGCTGTTTCATACAAAAGTTCAATACCTACTCGACCAAAATGTATGAAACAGCAGATTTTTTTTTTGTTATTTCCGAGTTGGTCCCATAGTGAAACCGCTCTCGTTTCTCTAGGTGTAGGTTTTCTGTTCTCATTTTTCTTCCTCTTGTTCAACATCTTACATCTAGTAAAGAAATCTCGATGTTTTTGATGTAAAATTAAAATAGATGGTAATTTTCTTTTACTGACCTCAACCGCTCTCGTTTCTCTAGGCGCAGGTTTCCTGTTCTCATTCTTCTTCCTCTCGTTCAACATCTTACATCTATTAAAGAAATCTCCATGTGTTTGATTTAAAATTAAAATAGATGGTAATTTTCTTTACTGACCTCAACCGCTCTCGTTTCTCTAGGTGTAGGTTTCCTGTACTCATTCTTCTTCCTTTCGTTCAACATCTTACATCTAATAAAGAAATCTCGATGTGTTTATGTAAAATTAAAATAGATGGTAATTTTCTTTTAGTGACCTCAACCGCTCTCGTTTCTCTAGGCGTAGGTTTCCTGTTCTCATTCTTCCTCCTCTCGTTCAACATCTTACATCTAATAAAGAAATCGCGATGTGTTTGATGTAAAATTAAAATAGATGGTAATTTTCTTTTACTGACCTCAACCGCTCTCGTTTCTCTAGGCGTAGGTTTCCTGTTCTCATTCTTCTTCCTCTCGTTCAAAATCTTACATCTAATAAAGAAATCTCGATGTGTTTGATGTAAAATTAAAATAGATGGTAATTTTCTTTTACTGACCTCAACCGCTTTCGCGTCTCTAGGCGTAGGTTTCCTGTTATCATTATTCTTCCTCTCGTTCAACATCTTACATCTAATAAAGAAATCTCGATGTGTTTGATGTAAAATTAAAATAGATGGTAATTTTCTTTTACTGACCTCAACCACTCTCGTTTCTGTAGACGTAGGTTTCCTGTTCTCATTCTTCTTCCTCTCGTTCAACATCTTACATCTAATAAAGAAATCTCGATGTGTTTGATGTAAACTTCAAATAGATGGTAATTTTCTTTTACTGACCTCAACCGCTCTCGTTTCTCTAGGCGTAGGTTTCCTGTTCTCATTCTTCTTCCTCTCGTTCAACATATCCTCGAGGGGCTGCGGGTCGCAGCCGGGCGGTAGTTGCGCCCAGTGCAGCACTCCGCTGGCGGCTTGCTTGAGCATGATGCGCGCTGAACGGGATTGGTCGGGCTGGCCAGCGGCCGTCATGAAACCTCTGTTGACTGGAATGGTAGGGAGGAGTTAATAAAATAATAAAATGATGAAAGTTGTGTGTGTGTGTGTTTGTATCTCTACTTCTTCACGCTCAAACGGCTGGACCGATTTGGATGAAATTTGATATGTAGATAGCTGAAAACATTTATTTACAGAACATAAATAACAAATGTATAATAAAATTAAATACAAAACATATTATGCGCAAGTCTGATCCTAAGAGCACAAAAACGGGGCTGTGCAGCTGTGTATGGAAGGAGGAATACTCACAAGCATGCGCGGTAAGTATCTGCTTGTAGTCCGGTTCCTTAGAGCCATCATCCGGTAGTAGTAGGCCGTATCTAGTGGCGAACGTGTGTTTGCTGACCATCTGACAAAGGCGCGCCATTGCAGCATCGTGCGCGCGCATCTACGGAAAATTTTGGTTAATAAAGTAAAGTATAAAGTGTTTTATTTCTGTGAAAGTCATTTTCTTCTTTTTCTAGATTATAATATCCCAGATTTAAATGTAGAATTTAACTTCAAAGATATAACGATTTAATTGACTGTGGAATAACAGCACTTCATTCTAAGACCAATGTGAAAGTTCAAATCGTAATTTGTGAAATACTTTTTTTACGAATATTAAGGGGATACTTACAAAGATAATTTTGTGTTTTTAAAATTCTTATAAAACCAAATGTACATGGTTAATAATTTGGAGTTTCCATATGTGTTATTTGACTATATTTTCTACTGTTGTACTAAACCCGAATCATGATTTCTTGAAACGATTACACGTAAACAGTTCCTTAGTTTGCAGTAAAATTTGCTTGAAATCAAAGGTATTTAAATATGTTAAGAACTTACTAAGCTAAAAATTGATTTAAGTATAGCATTTTGTCATAAACCTACATTTAAACAAAGCACGTTTAATTCCGGTGCGCGGGAGAGCCGTCTATCTCTCTCGCGTCAAACTAGACAGCCATAACGCCATTTCACTTACACATCCACCCACGCTTCAATATATCCTCTTAATAAAAATTATACAAAAATAATAATATTTCTGCCCAGGAAAAGGCAAGAATTTATGTTTGTTTGTATGTTATAATATCGTTGGATCAGAAATTATATTTTAACAGTAACATAGTAGACCCTATAGAGCACTGATTGAAGATATTCGTGATGCATTTTAATGTCAAACGAAAAAGTCTACATACCTGATCAATTGGCAACACAGCCGTTAGCAGCAGGTCCGGTGTGACGGCGTAAGCTGGCAACACTAAGCCGGGACAGTCGAGCACCTCGATATGTTCGTTTATGATCAGGGACTGTATGTGTCGTGTGTGGCCCGGCATTGAGCTTACACTGACCTGAAATTGGTATAAAGATTATTTTTATTGTTTTTGTCCTGTCTTAGCTATGAAAATTCTAATCTAAACGCGTGAAGTTAAAATAGTCGTTTTCTAAAATTTTCCAATTTTCTGTGAACTCTCTCGAATCTTAATTTTTTCTTTCATAAGAACCTCCTCATAGTAATAAACACAACAAAAAAAGAATTAGCGAAATTGTTCCATCCGTTCACGCGTGATGCGATGACCAAGGGAAATAGGGATTCATTTTTATATAATTACTAGCTGACCCGACAGACGTCCCTGTAAGCATTGAATATTCTAATGTAAACGCGTGAAGTTAAAATAGTCGTTAAGTTTTCTGAAATTTTCCAATTTTCTGCGAAATTTTCTTAATTTTTTCTTTCATAAGAACCTTCTCCCGACATTAATAAACACAACAAAAAAAAAGAATTAGTGAAATTGTTCCATCTGTTCACGCGTGATGCGATGACCAAGGGAAATAGGGATTCATTTTTATATTTATCCATACTAATATTATAAATTCGAAAGTAACTCTGTCTGTCTGTCTGTCTGTTACCTTTTCACGCCTAAACCACTGAACGGATTTCGATAAAATTTGGCAAGGCTATAGATGGTATCCTGGGGACGGACATAGGCTACTTTTTTTTTCAAAAATAATCCTACAGGGGGTGATATAGGGGATGAAAGTTTGTATGGGAAACTCAGTATTTCTTAAGTTAGGGATGTGAAAATTAAAATGTATGCTTTTGATAGGAAATAAAGAAATATGCGGTTCAGCGTTTTTGAAAAATCATCCCCTAAGGGGGTAAAATAGGGGTTGATTTTAAAATTTACAAAACTGCATGGATTTCGACAAAATTTGGCAAGGCTTTATATAGCATCCTGGGGAAGCCCATCGGATACTATTTTTTTCAAAAATAATACTACAGGGGGTGATATAGGGGATGAAAGTTTGTAAGGGAAACCCAGTATTTCTTAAGTTAGGGATAACAAATTTATGCTATTGGTAGGAAATTAGGAAATATGTGGTTCAGCGTTTTTGAAAAATCATCCCCTAAGGGCGTAAAATAGGGGTTGATTTTAAAATTTACAAAACTGTACAGATTTCGATAAAATTTGGCAAGGCTTTATATAGCATCCTGGGGAAGGACACAGGCTACTTTTGGTCTTAAAAAATAATCCTACAGGGGGCGATATAGGGGATGAAAGTTTGTATGGGAAACTCAGTATTTCTTAAGTTA
This sequence comes from Cosmia trapezina, assembly GCA_905163495.3. Lineage (NCBI taxonomy): Eukaryota > Metazoa > Arthropoda > Insecta > Lepidoptera > Noctuidae > Cosmia > Cosmia trapezina. The sequence goes on from LR991034.1 coordinate 21,608,915, forward strand.
GGGATGTGAAAATAAAAATGTATGCTTTTGATAGGAAATAAAGAAATATGCGGTTCAGCGTTTTTGAAAAATCATCCCCTAAGGTGGTAAAATAGGGGTTGATTTTAAAATTTACAAAACTGCACGGATTTCGACAAAATTTGGCAAGGCTTTATATAGCATCCTGGGAAAGGACATGAAAGGGCTACTTTTTGTCTTAAAACATAATCCTACAAGGGGTGATCAAAGGGATGAAAGTTTGTATGGGAAACCCAGCATTTCTTAAGTTAGGGATATGCCCTATGTTTTCCACATGAACGTTCCCATGGGATATTTTCCGACATCCACGCGGGCGAAGCCGCGGGCAAAAGCTAGTATAAGATATATAGATTATTAAACATCTTGCGATCGGCTGACAAGCCTATAACGGATTTTTTGTGGGAGTTTATTGACAGGAGAGAACTGTTCCTCTAGTGAGAAAGATGTATCTTATTAAATTAAGAATTTGTTAGTGAACAAGGTGCCATAAGGTTATGTGTTGACGTTGGAGATGAAGATTATTTAAAAATAAAAAATAGTTAAAAGAGTTTGTCATTTTTCTTCATAAAATAGTAAAGGTTATTAAGAACAAAATACCAAGAGAAGGGTCAGTATACCAATGGATCAGCTAATAAAAAGGTGGTTGCCATTTGCAACTAAAAGGGTTTGTTAGATGTTACACTAATTAGCTTAAAGACAATATCGCTAAGATGCATTGGGGAAATTACGATAATTGGTATATTTCGATTCATGATAATTTCTACCAAACGAGTTTTAGGAGAACGGCTTTTGTAATGTAATGATAAAAGATTTTATACTCTTACCTTTTTAACCTGCATTAAAACATTGACAGTACTAGATTTACCGACATTGGGATAACCAATCATGCCAACAGTAAATCTAGGAGGATTCTTTAGCCTATCTACATGTTGCTTTTTCAATACTTCCAGAAGTTTCTCCCTGTCAAGTATTTCATGTGAATTCTGTACTTTAGCCTTATTTTCAACTGTTTCTTGTGAATTTTGTTCTTGATTCTCATTTTCTACTAATTCTGATGAATTCTGTACTTGATTTTGGTTTTCTGGTATAGATTCCTTATTTTCAGTGCTTTCTGGTACAGGATAGTCCTCAATTGGCTTACCTAGTCTTAAACTTTCAACAACCTTATCCAGTACTTCTTGAATCCTATCTATTTTATCAGCAGTACTGCAGACAGCGTTATCAAGATCTCCTAAATGCTTCTTAAACAATTCTATATCTTCTTCAGCACATGTTAATTCATCTTTTTCATTGTCATCATCGTCTGATTCTTCGTGTTCATTGTCAGATGTTGCTGAATCTGTTTCTGAGTCTATTTCTTCACTGCTGGTTTCATTTTCGTCTTCTTCTGGTATTTTACTTTCATTTGTTTCTTTAGCTGCTGAGAAGAATATTATGGAAACATTCTGAAACAATTTTTTTTTTTATTATTTATACTTATTAGACAGCTATGGATATAACGAGTGTAAAAAACAGCTTCTTCTAATACGAACACGATACGATTCTTTGAATTATTTATAATACGTTGCCAAAATATTGGATGGAATATACAACGGAAAAAAATAAGATATAAGTAGGTTAAAAAGCCTTCTGTTAGAGAAGCCTTTTTTTGGGATGGGAAATCATCAAATGACTTCTCCCGCTCTGGGTGGAGCGGAAGGGCGTGTCAGACTTTTACTGACTAAAACCCACCCGTGTTCCTTCAGTTGCCTGTGCCAGGGCCACGGTATCTTTTTCAAACAACCCGCAGCCCCAGCGGCTTTAGAGAAAGCCTACTACAGCACTGACGAATTTCTGAATTAATGAAATAATTATTTGACACTGTTCTGTAGTACATTTTAATTTTAATTTGGATTGTTAATTTTAATTTGGATTGTTAATTTATTATTTGAATAATGGATAAATTTATAATTATTTGATGTTTAAGTAATCATAGAATGCATCTTGCATTTTTAAACCCTCTATTGAGTCTTTTGGGTGGCAGTCATTTTAGTTTTAATACCGGTATCTGCCGACTACCGCGATATGACAGGTTGCTTTGTGATAAAGGGCCAGTTCAGACCATGCGGAAAAATCCTCGCGGAATTTACTGGCTCCATTAAAAATAGGACCGTATTACTATACACTAAAGTATAAAATTGTACGAATATCGACACAGGCGGCTCGGCGCTTGCCGACAGATAATTTTATACTTTAGGGAATTTACTGGCGTATTATCCAGCATACCCTTGCTGGATAATACGCCAGTAAATTCCGGGAGGATTTTTCCGCTTGATCAGAACTGACCCAAAGACGCAAACTTACCTCTTTAGTGAAGTACTCCGCCCAACATTTCCTTTCATATTCATTAGTTAAATCTGCCTTGTTTAACAATAGTATACATTTGCAGTTCTGTTCCTGAGCATATTTCTCTAAGTCTGCACACCTGTAATTAGAAAACTATCTTGTTATATTTGTTCTGATATAAAAATAGTTTTGGCACAATGTTTTGGTAGATAAATTTATTTTAATACCTACATACTAAAAACTATAATAATATGAGGACAGATAGTTTTATAAGATGCTTGTAATGTTAATTTTTAACAAAGGGCATTAAGGGGGCGGGTGCGCACCTTAGCGCATCCCCCACCCCTCTTAGTGCCCGCGAAATTCAAATTTTCTTAGGTTTTTTGCAATATGCAGGTCAGTGTCAGGTTGTATGTCGATTAAAATATGATTTGCAGCCGTAACTAATATGGCTTTACAGAATTATAATTATTAGAATCCGCAATACAACTCCATAAGTTAGTACTTATTGACCTCAAATCTAGCGATTTCATGAAATCATGAGGTTTGAGGTCAATTCTGACTTATGGAGTTGTATTGCTGATTCTAATGACTCGTGATTATTTTTGTAAATTTAAATCAAATTACTTACTATTTTTTTTGGTCATGCACTAGATCGTTGGTATTTAAAGACTCCTCCCAAATACCAGTAAAAAAACGGTTTATTCGAAGAAAACCGAAGGTTTGCGTCAAGAACATAATAACGGTTTGAAAATTTAACTGGTCATACGAGCCTTGGTCTATATATTGTCTTATTCAAAAAAACACTGGCAACACTAAAAAAGCACTTATACTTTATTTAGAGAATAACTTTATGTTAACTAACATATACCCCCTTTCCAATAAATACTTAAGAGTGTTTATCCCACCCGGGTAGGCAACGTCGCATTTCTACAGGTTTTTCTTTAATAACGTCAATTTTTATGAGTAAATACCAAAATAACTGTAAAAAAAAATAGCATACATACCAACAGCCAATGATATCTAGTACATGTCCGAAAAAAAATAGTAATTTGATTTAAATTCATTAAAATAATTACGAAAAACCTGTACAATTGCGACGTTGCCTACCGTGGTGGGATAAACACTCTTAAGAATTTATTGGTAAGGGCGAGCGCGCACTGCGGTGAGTTCCGTTAGTTCTGCCGCACGGGGCGGGGCCTACAGTAACAAAACGCATGACCGCAGTGCGCGCACTTCAAAGACATTCCATACTTCACAGATTATGCGTTAGAAAAACGCACCGCAGTGCGCGCTCGCCCTAAGAGGGTTTATGTTAGATAACATAAAGTTGTAGATAAAACCGATTAAGACGGTTATAAACTCCATTCAGTTTTTACTCAGCAGTAAGATTTTATTTTGTTTTGGGACGCACAACACAACTTTTTAATTTTAAACCACTAACACTGAATACTGGGCTTTTGGCTTTAGTATTGAAGTGTAAATTTTTTTTAAAGTAAGTATGTTTTATTTGCGCAGCAATAAAACATACTTACATTAAAAAATGTGCAATTTTTCTGTATTTCTTTTCTAAAAAACTTGCAGAACAAATTCCACAACGCACAAACAAAATACAAATAAACAATACCTGAACAGCAAAGGATTCCTAGCATCCAACAGGATCAGTACAATATCAGACTTCTCCAGGGTCCTCCACAACTGTTTCCAAAGCTCCAGGTTCCGTTCATACGGAGTCACAGCAGCACCAAGCTTGGCCTGTAGATCGTTCAAGTGACGTCGCCATTCTAAGAACGCTTCACGTTCGCGAGTAATCTGGTCTTCGGCTGATATACCTGGATGCCATGCTGGTCTGGAATACAAGTATGAAGGATTTTAATCAGGTTTCTTGATTGACAATTTCTCAAGAACAGTTTTGAGTATTGTCAGTGCTACATCAATTTTGAAACTGCACTATATTAAGGACCATATTACAGTTGTAACTCAAGTATTACTTAATGGGTTTTTGGATGGTAAACGAGGCATACAAGTTTTATTGTTATGACGTTTAGAGACGTCAAGCGCCTGCAAAAGCGTTAAAAAAAACTAGTTTTAAGTAAAACTGGAGTCTTGAGTCAGGTTCTGAAATATGAGCCTTAGAACTGTACTAAATGTGGCTGCAATGCAGTATCAAAATTATTGTTCAGTAAAAAACTCATATTTAATTTGATCTTATAGAATAACATCAACTTATTTCAATTTTAAAATCTACCTTCAAATATAAAAACAACTTGAAATCAGCTTCCAAGCTTTAAAACTTATTAAATTTCCTCTTCAAACCCTGGCATAAAAAAGAACCACAAAGTTAAAATGGCAGATTTAAAACAGATAATATTTTTGTGTTCACCAAAAATATTATCCGTACATCAAAATACTGATCATGCACCAAATATTCCTGAATGTCACACAAAACACCCGCGCGTCCGAAACTTCACATTGGTGAATCATTTGGGTTAGGTTAGGTTAGGTTAGAACAGTGACCCTTAACGCGCGACGGCGAGCGAGCAAAGCGAGCGGTGCCGCGGCAGCGGCCGCCGAGCGCCATATCCAATAGATGCTTGTTATGACATATTTTAATGAACATATTTTGGTGCACATTCAGTATATTTGGTGGAACACAGGCAAAATTAGGTAAATGAAATGGGAATAAATTGAAGTACTTTTAAATACCATCCATTTAAAACTACCTATAAGCAGTTGAGGGCAAGCCAGTAAGAAATAAACAAAAACTCTCACCTCCTTGGTACTGTCAGTGGCTCATCAAAGTTGGGTTGTGAAGTAACCATTTCCACTTCATAAGGCACGGACTTCACATACTGATAGTTCATTTTCTCTGCAGTGAACTCCCTCTGGGCTAACTCTGCAGTGGAGAGAAACTCTTGGAGGGACGACTCGGCAGTGACGGACTGCAGGTTGAGGCGACCCCAGTCATAGCCATCATTGACTTCTGTTGTGTGCAACTAGAATGAAGGATTATTTTATAAGGACTTGACATTATGCAGAAGTGTAAATGGGCTGCAGTTTCATAGATAAGACCAATGGGCAAAAGTGCCAATGACTTTATACTATTCTAGTCTGTGAAACCTGCACCATGGTCGTATAAAAGGCGATTTTAAGGCCTGCGGGGGTTGAAATTAGCTAGATTGGTATACTGGAAAACACCTTGCAGAATTCATATTAGAATTTTGTGTGAACAGTAATGAGATTAGATGTGAACTATTATTTTAGTTAGAAGTTTCTATTACCCATTTTGAATATTACAACACGTTGTGCAACTCTTTAAGCCAAGTTATCTTGATTTGAGATGTTTATAATGTTGCTAATAAAGGTTATCAAAATTTTAGTTTTTTTTTGTTGAGTTGAGATTGAGTTGAGAAAAATTGTCTAGATCCAGGTGCGTTTAGTTATGTAAAGTATGTGACCTTTTTTTCACAAAGTTTTCTACGCATAAACGTATAAATAAAATAAAAACATTACAAAAACAAATACTAACCATCGTGTTGTCTTCGACATGTTTTCGGTGACGATTCTTAGCAAATCTGTCCTTGATGAGAGCCCGCCCTAAAGATTCTTTATTTTTCTTCCCCATTTTATAGAGATAGAGGCTTACGTTAAATTTATACAGATAATCCGCATTAGAATTTGCGTGAATTTGGGAGAACAAACGTGCCGATTGAATTCGAAATGTCAAAGTGACAGATAACAGAGTAACAGACTATAGATAGATAGGACAATTTTTACAATCACACACACTGTTCCGAACGGTTCCGATTCCGAAGTTACATGTGGTTTTGAATTTGAATCGATTATGGTAAACACTAAACATTGTTATCGATTTCAATTCTGTTGAAATCGATAAAAAATATCAATTTATTATCTGAAAAACATTTAATTTTTATGATGCTTCAAAGAAAAGAATGGAAAAATTACGAAAAATTAGGAGGTCCACTAAATAGAGTCCTTTTACAGTTATTTTGCTTCCGTCTTACAAGTCAGTCTTTAAATATTTTTTCGTGTAAGTAAGGTGTAAGTATTCTATTTTTGCCATCGACGAAATAAAATAAAAATAAATTGTTTTTATAGAGATAAAAAAGAACGAATTATTTTGACGTTCTGCTCTACGTAAATGTTATAACAGATTTCCAGGAACAGTATTGGTTCTTTCACGAGTTTTTATTGAATCACTACAAACAAATATTTTTACCAACAGTGTAATGGAACGTAAGCAACGGAGCGATACTTCGATTTTCTGGGAAGGTTACAAATAATAATTTGTTTTAATAGAAAATCGGGTTAAATAGTGCATAGTATTCATCGAAATGGACACATAATTTAATTGAATAAGTAAAGTAGTTAAGTGCGTGTTTATGAAAATGATGTCTGATTATTTTGAGCATTATCACAGATGTGAAACTCTTGCTGAATTTAATTTTTACTTTGGTGATGATACTGAAGAGGAAATTGATGATGACGATAATTACATTTACTGTTACTGCAGCAGAGTCTTCATAAAGTAAGTTTTCGTATAAGGTTTAATTGAAAAATTTAAATTTTAGAGGTTTTTATTATTTGTTATGAAAATGGAGGGAGACTGCATGGAATAAGAAATAGTAATCATAACCCTCCTTTTTGCTTCGCCGTAGTCGGGTAAATAACAGATCCTCCGAAGAGAATCTTCCTATAACAGGCTTAGCTGGATCACCTCCTATGCCAAATCAATTTAATGCATGAATGAATTAATGAATCATCAATGAAGCTCATTTTTATTTATTATCACTACATGCTTTGAATTTTGGTTAAGAAGATGATACTGTGACCAAGTTATTGTAAAAGGATATCATCCTTTAACTGTTCCAGAGTTAACAAAGACAACTTCTTATACGGAGACTGAGCATATAAATCACAAATTACCATGCCATGCATGCATGCTACTGCTTTTTTCACTCACTGCTCATGATTACAGACACCAACAAGTCCTGATTTAATTGAAATCTTATCTTTATAGTACACTAAAGTTATCACAATATAAGAAGTCCGATTTGACATGAGGGTGTCCCTCTTTGTCCCACTATGTTTGTCTCTCTTTGGCATATGAAACAATAACTTTAGCAATCTCCAAGTTCAGCTAACAATTTTATTATAAAAGTAAAGGTTGCAGGTTAATTCCCTATGAAAAAGGCTACCAATGATTATTTAAGTGGTGTCAGATTTTGAATTTACAACCTCATAGTGATATCACTGACTTAAAGCTTTACACCGTGCAATTTAATTGCCTGCGGCATACCATAAATTGAAGCAACAATAAAAGTTACTCAGTCATTTAGGGTAGTCAGATAGGAAATGTCGACTTCATCTAGCTTATTTTTTTAATATTAAATATTTTAATAGGATGTGTAAAAGTGATTACAATATCCTATTTACAGAATAAACAATTTCATTTATTGCTTCAATTATATGGTATGCCAGCGGCAAGAAGCTTGCATCATGCAAATGATTTTTGTAGCTATAGCTTAAGTGTAGTTATTTTTGTTCTTTGTTTACTATAGGGACGGAGTCAAAACTTACTATGCGGACAAGGAGTATGCCAGTGAGAGCGATGTGGAAGTCCTCCGTGACTCACAGTCTCAGGATTTGGAAGATCACTCTCATGTTCACTTCTCGTTAGACACTTCTTACAAAAATAAATGTGAGGTTAGTAGTTTTTTCTTTATATATTTTTATGATATATTCTTGAACATTGGGCAGAGTTAGCTTGAAATGGTGCCCAAAGTAACCAATATGGGGTACATATCAACTTATACTAATACTACTTCTTACTATAATTAAAATTACCATCTTCTAGTAAAATAAATAAAGCTGTAGTCTAAATAAATACATTTTTTCTGTAATGCAGGGTGTATCAGAAGGGTGTGTACAGACCGTCAAACTGAAGAACTTTCTCCATGGCACCAACATCATAATCGAGAAAAAATTATCAGCTGTCCCATACAAAACTTCAATACCTGCTCAACCCAAATGTATGGGATGGTTGATATTTTTTTTTCGATTACAATATTGGTCCCATGGCGAAAGTTATTCAGTTTGATGGTCTGTACCACACCTTTCTGATACACTATGTATACCTACAGTTTCCCAAAATAATTTAATTCTCCAGAGAGATGAAGGTGCAAGCTGCTATTGCAGTGCATCCCACACAGACAACTGTTGCTCCACTGATGAACATGATGCGGTCCACACTCATGGGACAGTCTCCCATGCCTTACAACCCAGTGACAGTGGGGCTGACCTGACATACCAAGACTACCACTCAGATACACACGATAAACTCGAACGCATGGACCAAGACTTCCCAGATACAATCGAAAACTACATGACTGAAGATACCTGGGACAAGTTCTGGGCTATTCATGGAGAAAGGCTCATTTGGGCATCTTGGATCAAAAAGTACAGTGACTATATCAATCCAGCTTACCTAGACGAAACTAATGGCCTAGCTATGGATGAAAACAACATACCAAAACAGCATTCCATAGATCAGATTTATAAAAAACAAATAGATGCTAGTCCTATAGCAGCAGATGACGAAATGAGGGAAAGGAAATTCTCGTATGATTCCAAAGTAAATCCATATAAGAAACGCAACACTATTCAGAATCAAGCAGAGAAAGTTGATAGGAATAATGAGATATATAAAGATGAAGCTTGGTTGCCAATAGCTAGGAGACGGTCTTGTTCAGAACATGATAGAATATTAAGTCCAAGAACTGTAGCGTGGACGGACTCTATGACAAATGTTACGAAAATCACACTATCAAGCTATGATGTCACTTCTAGTCATGTCACGTCAGAATCAACGCCTACCGACACTGACTACAGTGTATCTTCATCTTCATCTGATGACCCATCAAATGATCATACGAGAATAGTTAATATAGACGATAAGCTCGAAAATACAGAAATACCATCAGAAGAAGTGGATTCAGAACAATACTGGCAGTTTCTATGGAAGAAACACTTTGGAGAACAGTATGCATTACACTTCGCAAACTTTACTGAACACCATATTGTACCAGAGAAAGAAGTCCCTGAAATACAAATTGAAGTGGTACCTGTCACAGTACCAGTCCTAGAACCAGTTAAAATTGAAGAAAAACCTCTAGACATTGAAAATGAAAACAGCGAAGGAAATTCTCAAGAAACGCCAACTGTTATTGAAATCCGGAATCAGGTTGATCAGATCACATTAGAAGACAAAGGTAAAGCCAAGAAGAAGAATAAGAAAAATACTTCGAAGTACATAACTTCTGTTGGAGTACTGTTACAGAATTTGTTGAAAGAGGAACATGCAAAAAAAGAGCATGTTGGTGGAGAAGATAAAGACAGTACAAATAAAACAGAAAGTACGCAAAAACCAGATATGGATGTGGTTGATAGTACAACTGATTCAAGCAGTACACAACCTGTTAATAATAATAATCTAAATTCGAATAGCTGTGATGGTGACGATGAACCGCCTGACGAGACCCCTGTGATGTTGAAAAGAAGGTAACATAATCTTTATTTTTATACAAAAATAAATTTTTATGACAGGTCTTGGAGCCGATATACATTTTTAGGTATGTCGGCGCCGCCGTAAAAATGGGTGACGTCACCTGAAGGGTTTCTTATGAAGCAAATCCTAGAAGTTTTTTCCTTGCTTGTGGCGTAGCACTGCTTTTGCGTGTGTCGGCACTTGTCGTGTACAATCAGGGATATGTTGACATGTATAATACGCGCCACGAAAGATGAGACTTGACGAGCGCCGTACCGTGCCTCCAGCGCACTTTCCGCCGCCCCGATGACGCCCGGTACTTTCCCGTCTCAGACCTCATACCGCTAAAGAGATCTATAAATCAGAATCAGAGAATTGTAATCTACTGCGCAAGTCAAACAAATATCAAGTCAGGTCTCATCTTTGGTCGCACGTATCCGTATTCGAAGAGTTCTACTGCTGGTATACTTAATTAACATTTGTAATTTAATTTGTAACAGATCAAATTAGTCATCAAATCATTAACCTAGTGTTCCTTTCTCTATGCCAACTAACTTCTTTCTCTATGCCAAGGACTTTCCCGTCATTTATAATATGACTAAATTGAAAAGAACTTTTACTACAGTCTGCGTCGAGAGAATGCGTTCTTGGCATGACACCTGTCAGTTTCAAACTAACCAATATTGCGAATTTGATCCTTATTACTACTAGAAATTACCCAACTGACAGGTGTCACGTCAGGCACGCCTAGCCGATATATTATATTACTTACTTTACTCTATGGGCACGCCGCATTCTCTCGACGGCCGGACTGTATTCAGTTTACTTGTTATTTTTACTATTTAATTTAGTAGGACTTTACAGACATTACAGGTGCTTTGTGCGTCGTAGTACTTATGTATTCACTTTAAAAGTTTTATTATCAGTACAGACAGTGTGTTATATATCTAGTTATTTACAAGTTCTCTTTTCATAAAAAAATTCTACTTATTCTACTTTTTCAAAATGCCTCCAGTTAGAACACCTAGGAACAAACGCCCAAGCTATTGTAATAAAAATAAATCAAACATAGCATCGTGGTATAAAAAGTGTAAAATATGTGGTACAGTTGTTGTAGCTCCAAATTCCACCGGTATGTGGTTACATTTCAATAAATTTCATCCTGAATTGAACAGGAGCCTTGTAGTACCACAGCCACAGGTACCAATTCGAGATTCACAGACATCTACATCATCAGGAAATGTAGAACGGAAGCCACCACGTAAATACATCCCAACAAAACCTCGGAAGAATTTACGCCAGCAGAAGCGTAAATTATAGTATGTCTATTTTATGTTATGCTTAAATTAAGTATATAATCTTTCAGTAACTGGGTTGTCTCGGCCTGATATGCAGTCGCTCCATGTAACATACTGGTATTCAGCTCCATCTGGTTAGACTGGAAGCCAACCCCAACATAGTTGAGAAAAGGATAGGCAGATGATGGTTGTGGAGGTCAGAGAGGCAGTTGCTACTGCAGCGTGCATGTTATTAATTATATTTGATATTGTGAAGCTGACATAATAACCCCGAGTGCACTGCACTGGAGCCTCATAAAAAGATAGGTACTGACCTATTTAAAAAAACCTTAGTCACCAATCTCAAATAATCCCTTACAGCCACGAAATCGAAGAAGGAGACGAAGATATAGCACATGCCAAGATCAAGAGTACTTTCCAAATGATGGGTTTCTGCGTCCATCCTGAGAAGCTGCCGAAAGGAGAGCTGATCTACCGGAAGCGTCCGGCCAGGCTACGTCCACCTAGGTTCAGGAAAAACTTGAATAGCAGGAAGACTTACTTCGATGATGATGGGAATCCTTATACTTTGGATCAGGTGAGATATGATGATAAATTATAGGTATGTCTGAGGTCACTCAAAGTTTACTATGGAAAATGTATCGTAATATGTCTTGCTATCTATATAATAAAAAAGAGAAGTCCTGACTGACTGACTCATCAACGCCCAGCCCAATCCTTTGGACCTAGAAAGCTGAAATTTTGCACAGCGGTTCCCTTTAAAATGTAGACAAGGAATAAGGAAGGAATTCCCGGTAGTGCGTTTCCCTGGTATATTATCCGACATCCACGTGGCCGAAGCCACGCAGGAAGGTGTGCCTCACCACACAATCCTCATATTTGAAAACTTCAAGAAAATCAATTTTGAGAACGCCAAAAAATAGTACTGAAATAGTCATAAATAGTACCATTGGTCAAAAAAATAGTACCATTACGCTTCCGGAGTTATAGCTATCAGTTGGTGAGGATTGTGTGGAGAGGTTCACCACACAAGCCTCACCTCTAGTGCAAGCAAACGGCTGGCAGTATCGACTTCGTTTGAATTCCAAAAAATACTACTGAAATAGTACTGACGCTATGCCAAATCTCGAAAATAGTCATTAAGTGATTCCAGAGATATAAAGGTGGCTTGGTGAGGATTGTGTGGGGAGCTTTTATGATTACCTGATTACTGCGGAACGCTTACGTTTTTGAATTTGAATTTAGTGTCAAAAAATAGTCAAGAAATACTACTCTCCAACCATGATAATTTCGACCTGGTTTACTATGTAGAAGTATGTTAAACTTCCACGTAAACTTCTACATACATTTTTCGAGTCGAGTACAGTCGAGCAAAAAGTGATTAAGTACGTATTTTTAGTGGTCACCTTATTTTTTGGTTGTATTAAAAAGGGTATTTTTTGGTTTCATTGTTAGTTATCTAGCTATTTTAAGTAGGTATTTCAAGTATGTGTTTAACGCGAACTGTCTGAACCAAGTCTGAACGCAATAAAATCAAAAACTACCGAACGGATTTTCATACGGTTTTCACCAATTTGACGGAGTGATTTATGAGGAAGGTTTAAGTGTAAGTATAGAAATATGCTTCCTGTGCGAAGCCGGGTTGCGATTGGTTTGAATTTACAGAATATCATAACCTACATTATAATGTTGAATTTTCCTTACAAAACTATTCGGTCGTAACAGATTAATTAAAGTAGAGATAAATAAAAACAAGATATTTTATTATTATGCCATGAATAATGATTTAGCTGAATACCAAATACTCAGTCACGCTATCTGCCGAAGCGCTGAATATTCGGCGTCCGAAAATTTGGCATTTTGACTTTCTCATTGCTACTGCAGTGCGTGGGAGAGTGTCGGGTTTCGGGCAGACGGATTTCTGCCTTTATCCAAAAATGAATATTTACAAAATTACCAAACAAGATTAATTAATGTTGAGTGTAGGTAGGGGTTGTGATCAGAAAAAGACAATCTAAGAAGAAACAAACTAAAGTTTAATTTAAAAGTTGAATAAAAACTTACAAACTAACAGCACAGTTAATCACAAAGTTGGTTTCTGATAGTAGTTAACAACAAGACATTTCCGCGACTGGACTATTGCGCGAATGGACTTTTGCGCGCATGGACGTTTGCCCGTAAGTCTCTTGCGCGAAAGGACAGTTGCGCGAAAAAGTTGCGGAAATGAGATCTTCATAACATTACACCTGTATTCTTTCAAGGGGTTGAGCAGGAATGTACAGTACATTAATTATACAGAAAAATACATTTGAGTGCCTACTCATTTGTTAAGTTTTTTTTTTCTAATATCAAAAAAAATATCTTTTTATTTTTTTTATTTTAATTTTTTTTTTCGACATGAGTGTCATTTTCATGATTTTTGAGGTCACTGAAAACGATAGTGGGGTCGAAATGAACATCCAAGATGGCGGCTGCGAAAATTTTCATATTTTTCGTCATGGTTGTCATTTTCATGGTTATGAGGTCGCTGAAAACGATAAAGGGGTCAAAATGAAAATCGAAGGTGGTGGCTGCGAAAATTTTCAAATTTTTGTCATGGGTGTCATTTTCATGGTTCTTGAGGTCGTTAAAACAATGAAAATAACACCAATGACGAAAATTTTGAAAATTTACGAAGCCGCCATTTTGGATTTTCATTTTAACCTCATTATCATTTTCAGCAACATCAAAAACCATGGAAATGACACCCATGACGAAAAATTTTAAAATTTTTGCAGCCGCCACCTTGGATTTTCATTTTGACCCCACTATTATTTTCAGTGACCTCAAAAACCATGAAAATGGCACCCATGTCGAAAAAAAAAACTAAAAGAAATAACAATAATAAGATAACTATATTATTAGATAATATTATTAGAATTTTTCTGTACTTTTACTTACTTAAATAAGAAAAAAAAAAATGTACTGTACATCCCTGCCCAATCCCTTGAAAGAATACAGGCGTGATGTTATGAAGAATTTGTCCTTTCGCGCAAGTGGATTCGCGCAAGAGTCTTTCGCGCAAGTGTCTTTCACGCAAGTGTCTTGCGCGCAAACGCCCATGTGCGCAAAAGTCCAGTCGCGGAAATGTCTTGTCGCACAAGTGTCTTTCGCGCAAGTGTCCCTTCGCGCAAAAATCCCTTCGCGCAAAAGTCCATGCGCGGAAATGTCTTTTCGTGCAAGTGGGTTCGCGTAAGTATCTTTCGCGCAAGAGTCCTGCTATCGAGATTTAATCGTTATGTTTATGATTCCGGGATTTTATAGGAGGTATTATCCACTCTTGTGACTTCTTTGCTCAAAGTTTACGTAATTATACTGTACCTATTCCGACCTCTGTACAAATATGAAAGGTATATTTTGATCAATGGGTGCCGACAAAAACTATAAAAGTCATATTTTTATGAATGGGTGCCGACAATTTGGTTACATTATTAGTAACAAAACATTTTGAGAATAAAAATCCCACGATGCCGGGATGTTGAGCCACACTGGGTATTTGTTCATTGGTTTTCCCAAAACTGATAATCATTGTTTTGTTTTATTATTCTCAAAATGTTTTGTTACTAATAATGTAAACAAAATTGTCGGCACCGTAAGTACAGTAAGTAGGTATTTTAGTAATAGGTAAGTAGGCAGATAGTCTTAATATTACTCATACCACGAAAAAAATATTTGAAATAAAGACTTACACCTACTCCTTTATTCATAAAAAAACTAAAACGCATAATCAGCCTATAGTTAAAAAGTGTTTTGTCTTTTGACAAGACAGTTTTTAACTAAAACAGGTTTATAACTAGGCGTTTGAGTTTTTTTTAATGAGTAATACGGTTAGTCTTTTATATTATATCAAATTATCATTTTAAATTAATATATAACAATATAAAAATTGATTTGTAATTTTAGTGTTCGCGACTGTACCAAAACAAAATGTATGTAGAAGTTTACGTGGAAGTTTAACATACTTCTACATAGTAAACCAGGTCGAAATTGTCATGGTTGGAGAGTAGTATTTCTTGACTATTTTTTGACACTAAATTCAAATTCAAAAACGTAAGCGTTCCGCAGTAATCAGGTAATCATAAAAGCTCCCCACACAATCCTCACCAAGACACCTATATATCTCTGGAATCACTTAATGACTATTTTCGAGATTTGGCATAGCGTCAGTACTATTTCAGTAGTATTTTTTGGAATTCAAACGAAGTCGATACTGCCAGCCGTTTGCTTGCACTAGAGGTGAGGCTTGTGTGGTGAACCTCTCCACACAATCCTCACCAACTGATAGCTATAACTCCGAAAGCGTAATGGTACTATTTTTTTGACCAATGGTACTATTTATGACTATTTCAGTACTATTTTTTGGCGTTCTCAAAATTGATTTTCTTGAAGTTTTCAAATATGAGGATTGTGTGGTGAGGCACACGCAGGAAGTGCTAGTAATATATATTATAGCTATGTCTGTGACGGGCTTAAAATATTATGCATATGTAATGTTTGTGTCTGTGATATAAAAACTACTGTAAAAATTACAGCAATTGGGAATTTAGTTCATTTTAAATGGGTTATAATAAAGTTATTCTTTTCTTCTATCAAATGCAGTCCAAAGACTCTCAAGACGAAAGAGAAATGCAGACAGACGATGATTGCCCGGAAGTGAAGTCAGACACGGATCGGGCCCAAGATACGCCCTCAGGCACTCCACGAAAAAATCACGTAATGTCGCAAGACACAAGTTTAGATGAAGACGGCAGTAAATTGGCTGAAGCGGCGTCGGTTCCTTTGCCTTGCGATGCAGAAGACTCTAATGATGATGAGAATAAGGAGGTGAAAATTGCGGAGTCGGGTGAGAGTGCAGGTATGGTTTTGTTAGCGAAAATGCAATAATTATTTAAGCTAAAATTATTGTAGTGGTAGATGTTTCGAATAGCAAGAAACTGTTTCCATTGTTCATTATTATAAACAACAGTTCACGTTTCAAGTACAGTAATTCAAATAGTAATTCGAGAATTTCGAGAACTGTTTGTTACATCACAATAAGAAGTTATTTGTCCATTGTCTTGTTACAGTTGAAATAATTATGGAATAAGTTTGCGAGTAGCCTATGCTATGCCAATATCGAATATGTAGGTTCACAGAACAAATGAAGGCTAACTTGTACCCATCATATCATAATAAACCTAACTTCCGTACTACTTCAATTCGCTATTAAATTGCATCCAGGTTACTCATTATTCAATTACTTAATTATCGTGTTAATGCGATCCGTAATAAGCTAATTACTCAGTCTAAATAAAAAATCAAGACATAGCGCTGTCAACAGTGTCGTGGTGAAGCCGCGCGTTTCAGGTTTCGTAAACATGTGTGCACGTAATGAGGTGTAGTCTAATTGTAGTTCGGTGTAAATGCGTGCGTGCCAGCGTGTATGCACAGAGCGAGGTGTAGTTTTGCGCATGCTTCACTGTATTGTTTGCAGCGCTATGTCTGGCTTTTTTTATTTAATCTGATGGTAATTATTATTACTAGCCTCCCTACCTAACCCACTTTTGTATAAAGAACCACTAATAATTTCAATATATCATCAGACAAAACCTTTTCAAACATACAGTACATACGAGTGATATAAAAATGGGTATATGTAAGAACTTTTTCGCCAATTTCTGATCTACAGTGACTCAACAAGTGGAATCGACGAAGCGTAGAAAGAGATCCAAAAGGTACTCGAAGTTGGACGACGATTTCGATACTTCGGGCATGCCCATCGAGCTGAGAGATGACCCCAAGATGTACAAGTATTGGAAAAAGAGGCACTCGCTGTTTCACAGGTCAGTTATTGGACTTTAGTTTTTATTTTATTGGCATGAACACTTATTTTTTTATGCAAACGGTACCTACCCAACTTGCCCAAACGTCAAACAGTCGGATTTGTCGGCCAACTAGTGTATAAATGACACGAACGCGCGACAGAGCGAACGTCTCGGTTCATACAAAGCGCATGCTCCCCGCCGTACAATGTTGTTACCTGGACTGATCGCACGATTAGTTGACTTCTAAGTGCTGGGCGACGAGTCTGGACCGAATTTAATTCAAGTAAACAAGGCTCTCCATCATGCGACTAAAGTCTTTACCTTCCATAAGCAATATCAAGAACTATCCAACAGATTCGACGAAGGCATAAAGCTGGACCGAGAGAGTTGGTTCAGCGTGACGCCAGAGAACGTGGCGTGGCACATCGCCAACAAGTACGTGTATGACGTGGTGCTGGACGCCTTCTGCGGCGCCGGCGGGAACACTATACAGTTCGCACATACCAGCAAGAAAGGTAAGGTCCGCTGTTGAATGTAAAGTGGGAGTTAATGCTATACAGGGTGTATCAGAAAGGTGTGGTACATACTATCAAACTGAACAACCTTCTCGGTTGTGGTGTAGGTAACGGAGCTCTATGAAAAAAAATTACACCAAAAACTATCGCTTAAGCCTTCGGGCTCGGGTGGGACGTGGGAGTAATAGGGTGGGGGAACATAATGGGACACCTTTTTTTCATAGTGCCCCGTTTCCTATCCACTGACCACTTTCTCCATGAGACCAACATAACTTTCAAAAGCTGATAAATTTTAGCTTTGTGTCAAATGTTTGTACCCATGTTTGATGATGAAGTGCATCAATGTTTGTATGCGAAAATGGTAGAATTTACAAGGATTCTTTTATATTATTGTAAATACCTACATTCTGAGCAAATAAATGAATATTCTATTCTAACATCGTAATTGTGACAAAAAAGTCTGTCGTCCCATACAAAACTTCAATACCTACTCGACCCAAATGTATGGGATGACTGAATTTTTTTTTTCGAGATTGACAAGACTCGAGAGGTTCCATTGTTTATCATCGAAAAAAAACGAACTTTTCCGAATTAAATGTGACTGCCGTGACTGGTCCAAT
Organism: Cosmia trapezina; assembly: GCA_905163495.3. Taxonomy (NCBI): domain Eukaryota; kingdom Metazoa; phylum Arthropoda; class Insecta; order Lepidoptera; family Noctuidae; genus Cosmia; species Cosmia trapezina. The sequence continues at coordinate 21,627,101 of LR991034.1, forward strand.
TAGGGGAGTGATGGAATTAGTAAGTACGTCGAATCTATAATAAAGGGTGGGAATATAAAAGAGGTTTGCACCGGAGCAGTGAGTACCGGAGAATAACCGGTGATTTACCGGTAAAAGTACTCGATTGAAATAATCGGTAATTAACCGATTGATCTCCGGTGATCGACGCATCTTATTTTTTTTATATAATTTTACACAAATAAAAGACACATTCAAGAATCATTTTTTTTATAATTATTTAACATTCATGAAAATTATTTACCAACTTGTTTCTTTCGAATTAGATTAATTATTTCAGTCATTAATTCAAAGCCGTCTTGTCCGTTTATGTGATTGATTTCACTAGCAAATAATTTGTTGCAATGTTCGTGGTTATTTTTATAATTTTCTGTTTGCATTCCTTTTTCATTCAGTCCTCCTTTTTTATACGTCTATGATTATGGGTTGCTTTTTTGAAAGCTGCTACTTCTGTAAGGTCAGAGAAAGTATTTTCGGCGACAGGACAAATACTAAATGATAGAAGAAACATGTTAAGCTATGACGCTGTTGAAATGTTGTGTTTCTTAAATCAAAATAAGCATTTGTTGTCTTCATAAAACTTTTTTTTTAAATAAATGATTATATAAAGTACTTATTATTCATATTTCTTCATTTTTAATGTATATATTACAAAAAAGAAACAAAACTTCTTCATTCTCCGGTGACCTCCGGTTTTTCACCGGAGATTGCCGAATCACCGTTGAATTCAATCTGTTATTAAAATCTCGCTCCGGTAAAAAATCAATCCTCTAAATAAATCAATTTCTATTGGTCGATAATCGCATTTCATTCGTTATATTTCTGTTTTTCTGAAGATAAACGATGCGATGGAACCTCCCGAGTCCTGTCGTGTGTCGTAGGGGTAATTTTATTGAGGAATAAAAAAATAAAATATTGTAATTTGTCCAACAGTAATAGCAATAGACATCGACCCTCAAAAGATAGCAATGGCGAAACACAACGCAACTGTATACGGCGTCGCCGATCGCATCGAGTTTATTGTGGGAGACTTCTTCGAGTTAGCGCCCACGCTGAAGGCTGATATGGTGTTCCTTAGTCCACCGTGGGGCGGACCTAATTATACTGATGTGAGTGGAATTAATTGTAAAATCTATAAGATAATAATCAATCTGCCTAGCCTATACCCAACTATGTTGGGGACGGCCCGGATGCAGCTGAATACCAGGATTTTACATGTAGCAACTGCCTATCTGACCTCCATATTTCCACAAACCACTTACTGGGTAGCACGATACTTGGTAAGACTGGTTGTCCGACTTTCGGGCTTCCGACCTGTAAAGACTGTCAAAGATCCAAGAATGACAGCTGGGACCAACGGCTAAAAATCTATAAGATAATATTGACCTTCATTATTTATCTATTTAAATGGGATGAATTTTCAAAAATCCTTCCTTAGTGATCAGTGTGATCACTTTCATTATTATACAGGATGTAATTTTAATCACCGTTATCCTCATAAGGGGTCATTGTACTCATCATTATGAACAACTGTTACTATGGGACCAAACCTGAAATCGCAAAAAAAAATCTGCTCTTCCCTAAATGTAAAAGTTTATGTTCGCATAAAAACTCGTTTTTTTGGCGATTTCTGTTTTGGACCCATAGTAATAATGATTAGTACAATGACCCCTGAAGTTGTGGGTTATTTGAATTACACCTTGTATAGGGAACTTTTGCGCAAAATTTTATGCTTCTAGACCCAGTGGTTTAGGCTGCGCGGTCAGTCAGTGAATGAATTTAATATTTTTATTACGTATGTAAATTCTTACATGGTTGCTCTACAGAATCACGAGTACGACTTAGAAACGATGTTGGAACCTAAGCCAGCCTCGGAACTGATGAGGGTGGCGAGAACAATATCGCCGACCATAGCGTTCTACGTACCTAGGAACTCAAGGCCAGATCAGGTAATAAACGGTGCTCCTTTATGTCTGTAAGGCCTGATTTTTAGTTTTCCGTACCAAAATGGTAAAAAGGAACCCTTATGGTGCGACTCAGTCTGTCTGTCTGTCCGTCACAGCTGGATATTTCAAGAACTACTAATACTATCAACTTGAAATTTGGAACTGTTTTAGATGACGTTTACCCAACTATTTTGCAAATAAGAAATAAATAAAAATATATGTTTTTTTTGCAACAGGGACTGAATAGGAGTCTTAAAAAGTCAAAGTGGAGCTACTAGGGCATGTGGGGTATCATATGAAAGAGCGCCGTTTGCACATTCTCAAACATTTTTTCGACTTTTGATGAAAAATGTAAAAAAAAATACCGATTTTTGTTCTCCGAAGTTTGCATAGAGAAAAATCGGAAATTATTCTATGTGATAGAAGTTTGTGTAAAGATTACAGGAAAATTAAAACGATGTCTCTAAATAGCACACTTTTTCAGGAATCGGAACGGAACCCTCGGTGCACGAGTCCGATTCGCTTTTGTTTTTTAATGCACACAAAATATGAAGTTATGGATAAACTACGATAACATGGCGCGCCCCTCCAAAATTCAAAACGTTTGAAAGTATTTGTGAAAGTATTTACAATGCACCACCAAGATTCACAACGCATGTGTGCGTAATGAGACGGCCGTCAAACAAAAACAAATCCACGGATTTGTTGCTCGACTAGTCACGTCACTACACACATTGAAACAGTAATTTGGACGGGCGCGCCATGTTATCGTAGTTTATCTCTACTAGCTTCTGCCCGCGTGAAATTTTGGCCCGACCCACCGCGTCGCATCGCATCCCCCCGCCCGCGCTATTACTTCGTTTTCGACTATCGTACTTTCGGACTTTATAGGGTTCCGTACCAAAATGGTAAAAAAGGAACCCTTATGGTGTCACTCACTCACTCACTGTCTGTCTGTCTGTCTGTCACAGCTGGATATCTCAAGAACTACTAATGCTATCAACTTGAAATTTAGAATAGTTTTAGATGACGTTGACCCAACTATTTTGCAAATAAGAAAGAAATTAAAATATTTATATTTTTATTGTAACAGGGACTGAAAGGGGGTCTTAAAAAATCAAAGTGGGGCTACTTGGGCATGTGGGGTATCATATGAAAGAGCGCTGTTTGCACATTCTCAAACATTTTTTATTTTTTTTAGGCCGCATAGTTTTCGACTTCTGATGAAAAATGTAAAAAAATACCCCCCCCCCCCCCCCCCCCCGGAGATAAGGGGGGCCCCTTATCTCCGAAGTTTGCAAAGAGAAAAATCTGAAATTATTCTTTACGATAAAGTTTATGTAAAGATTACAGGAAAAATAAAAAGATGTCTCTAAATAGCACACTTTTTTAGAAATCGGAATGGAACCTTCGGTGCGCGAGTCCGACTCGCTCTTGACCTCGTTTTTTTTTTATATTGTTTCAGATACTATCCCTAGCTAAAGAAGTCGGCGGCTCAGTGGAGATCGAGCAAAGCTTCCTTGATAGAAGATTCGTAGCTATAACTGCATATTTCTACTAAGTATATCGTTGATCCATCTGAATGTGACGAATAGGTGTTATTCTAATAATATTGTGACTTGGTAACTATTATGGTTAGAGGCCACAGATTAGTTAATAAATGGAGGTCTAGGTCTTTCATTTTTGATTGGCCAACTTTGGGAAATTCTGTAACCCTATGTACCTACAGGTGAAGTTGCATTTCCTTTCCCTACTTTAATACTTTCTTACTCCATTTATTATCTTCTCTGTGTATAATACGTTATGCATTATTATTACCTGCGCATGCGCAAGTTTCATACACAAGCTAATTCTACTCTAATTATAGTATGTTCATCAGTTTCATTGGTCAAGTTATATTCAATAATATTGGTAGGTACCGGATAATTATGATGTATACATAAAGTCCGAGCATATACGTATTTTGACTTATAAGTCAAAATACGTATATGCTCGGACTTTTAATTACCTGCAGTCAAATGACACTTCTAATGTCATTTCGCTGTCAAATGGGAAAATTTTTCAACGAAATGACAGTTATGAAGTGTCATTTTACTGCAGCTAATTAAAAGTTCGAGCGAGCATAGTTAAAGTGTAACCAGAGAAACTTCACTTGTCATTACAATATAGTATATCAAACACACTGTAATCGTGTTATGTCTGTAAGCACAGTAACTGATAATACCTACTGATATCCTCTAGCATGTTGTGCTATACATAAGCAATTTCAACATTTAATGTAAGAATAGATAAACCTACTAAGTCCGTTTTCACAAACCCTAAGTGACACAATTAATTAATCCCTAAATAAAAGTGCACTGTTGGATTTTCATCGCCGAGAGTTGAAAATCCAATAGTGCAATAATATTTAGGGATTACTTTAAGTGTCACTTAGGAATAGTGAAAACGGGTTTCTTCAGAATCGAGTAAGTCTATTTATCATACTTTATGATAATATTATTATGTGATCCTGTAAACATTCTTGTTTACTATTCTATAGCAATAAATTAAGTACAGACCTACAATTAAGACATCAGCTCAAAGATATACTTTAAAGATAAAACGTTTTTATTTAGCCTATAATCATTTTGAATAATGTTGCTGGTCATAGTGGCAACTACTATCAAATGGGAACATTTTTGACAGTAAAAATGACATTAGAAGTGTCATTTTGCTGCAGCTAATTAAAAGTCCGACCGCACTCATAACGATAGCGCGAATGGCCCCCATTCATAAATTACGTCACACCATAAGGGGTCAATAAACAGTGAGATCGTGTGACAAGGGGGGGACGAGTCAGAAGTTTCGTGACGTCACACTTTAAAATAACCAACTTTTATTAGTTTTTGACTGCCTCGTTGGTGTAGCGTCGCAAGTGCTACTGCTGAGTATGACGTTCTGGGTTCGATTCTCAGGTCAGGCAGTGCTGTATTGGGTTTGTTCCATCAGGAATTTCTTAGCAACAGCTCGGGGGTTTTGGAGTTGTGCCTGTTTGATAGCAATAGGCTCGGGCCCCCTATTACATGGGACATAAGCATAACTGGTGTAATGTGGCTGTACTATAAACTAACTTCCATTAACCCTTTAACCGCTTACGTCGGATTAATCCGACAAATATTTTCGTGTCCATTTCGCCAAGGTCGTATATTTACGACCAAATACCACAGCTCCTATAATCTGTTTTTTTTAATTTCGATAAGCTGTATTCTATCAAAAAGATTTTTTAATTTTCTGTGCTTGGCTCTGGGGGCACGACAACTGATATGAAGTCTGGCGGTTAATAGGTTAAAGTGATCACAAGTTTAGCAAAATAGAAAATCTTCAGATTATGTAGGAGGACTATTTCTAAATTATGGTTCTTCATTACTGTACTGCATTTTGGCACAACAATAATAACCTTTTAATGTATGACAGTATAAATGTTGTGATCTCTGTAAATATAATTTGTTAAATAATAAAGAGAATAAATGATAACCATGTGTTTTTTTTGTTAAGTTTGAAAACCACAATGACGATCCAGATTTTTTTATTGGACGAGAATTGAGTGAAATTTCAAGGACGTGTCTCGTTTAGGCGCGTCAAGTTTACGTGAGAGAGAAGAACTATCTCTGCAAGAAGTTTCATGTCTATCATGTGTACAGGGCTGCATGCGCTTTTTTTTATTGTTCAACCCACAACCTAACTGCTTAGTAGAAAAGGGATAAAGGATAACTATGTATTATTATACAATATTTTGTATGAATGATAAATTGATAACACAAAAATATTTCCAAACCTTTATTAGGTTTTATAATTAATCAGACATGTGGAAATGTAATAATAAGTATATTACAATTTTTAAATATCACACATACTTATTGTAGAAGTACCATATTTATTACCCATTTAAAAAGTAACATTTTTGGGATGTTATAAGAATCCTTGGAAATAAACAATAACAACTTGTTTTATCCCTGAAAATGTGATACAGAAACCTGTATGGCTGTTGCAGAACTTATAGTATGGAAAACTTAAGCTAATCCTTATTTCTATATTATAGATAACTTAATTATTCTTTCATTTCTCCCTCTTCGTCTTCTTCCTCGGCTCCTCGTACATACAGTACATTGTTACACCTGATGAGGACTTCACCCAGATTACCTACAAAAAAAAAAATTGTTTCAAGCTACAATTGGCCCTTCGGGCTTTTCACCGAGGTGGCAATAAGTAGTATTAATTGGGTTCAATACACAAAAAAAGGAGAAATAAAGTACCTACTCTGTGAGATTGATCAAATTAGAAATGTTATAATACTCCATTAAAATGAACCAGAAAAAAAAAACAATTACAACAGGCAATTTACAAGCTGTGCCCATAAAGAATCTTGTTGATTTCTGTTTCTGTGCACTTACTTACCTTACAATTTCTTCTTGGCAAACATAAATTTAAAAATGTAAATTAATCAATTGAGCATCTCAACAGTAGCTAAGACTTGGGAGGCCATAAATCACTCTTCAGTGATTTACTATGGTAGGTTCTTCTTAGAAGGTACCTACCACATAGTAGAATCTAGTTACCACTGCCAGATTTATGATTATCAACTTCAATACAACCTCTTTGTGCCAACAGCTTTGTTTTATTACCATCGCAAACAAACTAACCTGTACATGAGCCATCGACGATTTCTTCGGTATTAGCTAGTTGTAAGTTCATGTAACCGTCAGCAGACACAAGTAAACCTTTGTATTCATGGCCCCACTTTAGTTTAACTAGTACGGATTTGCCCGTTAGACTGTTGAGGAAAGGTTTAGGGTTTATTGGCATAGCCGCCGCCATTTCAGCTGGATTTTCTGCAAGACAAAATTTGTATGTAGTTTTGCACGAAATACTTATAGTTATAAACTCAAAGAAAGCTTAATTTTGTAGAATTTATACCTTTTTACGTTAAAAAGTGAAAAATATAACCTAAACACAACGCCGCTAATGCCAGCCGCCACAATAAGCATAAACTATAGAAATTAGACAGACATAGACAACAATCCCTCTATCCTCTGCTTAGTTGCTTAGTTTGATATTATACATGTCATTGATCCTCTGTGAATAGATTTTTATTTTTTTAAGTTGGCCATGCCATGCTTGAAAAAGAAAGCGCCAGGCGTTTTTCTCACTGCGGTGAGAAAAACGCATGAGTTTTGTTACCGTATGCCCCGCCCAGTGCGACAGAACTAACGCAACGCATTCCACCCACTGACGTATGATTTATACGTCAGTGATTCCACCGCATTCATCTCATTTTGTATGCAAAAACTTAACAAGTTTTGAATTGAGGGATTGACGGATTGACGCGAAAAGACGCCAACGAACCAACAAACTCACTCTCACCTCACCCTGTTTCACAGCCCTGTTTATTATAATACTCTATAATTATTATAATAATCTTTGAACGAACTGTCGCGACGTGTAGGTCGCGAAGTAAAAAGGTAAACAAGTCAAATTATATTAGTAGGGCGAAACGTGTAACAAACGTGTCATAATAGCATAAGGTGATGCTGGCTGGTAGCACCGAACACCGAACTCATAGAGAGATCACCATAGACAAAGCGCAATGGCGCGTCTGTCAGTACATTTGAATACACCAAATTGTAACATAATTTAATTCAATATCTAGTGCAAAGTAAAAGTGATTTGTGTTTGATGGAGCGGCAGCTCATCTGAGAGAAATATAAGCTAAGTGGTAGCACTAGAGAATAGTGTAGTGGTTCCCAGCCTAAATGCTTAGATTCTAGATTTCCTATAGAGGAGCAAATTAGTACGCATTAATAAGATGTTTCTGATGCTCTTAGAAGTCGGTTACATTAAGAGGTATTTCGATACGGCAATGCGAAAACCTCGTGAGAGTTGGACAGGCGGAAGGCCATGATTAGTCCGTTTTAAGTGGGGAGAGAGTCGGTGCTGTAATACGAAGTCTCCCCAAGACAATTGTTGTATGTACTAAGAGAGGGTATTATGTACATACAACTCAGGTATACCTAATAAAAGACGTGAAGACGTAAAGTTCTGTGTTGAACATAGCTAAAGCAAGAAGTTAATTGGCAGACGTGCGGTTGCTTCTTTAATACCCGACAACTACGATGCGTCGTAGAGCATGTAACCGAATTAGTCATAGGCAGATGTGTGTGTGTAACACTTCTGTGCTATGACTTCAAACCTAAGACACCAGAAACGTTAATGTATGTATATCATGTATAGAACGGTGGGAATCAATTTAATTTAAACTACAGATGGCGAGCTGAACCATGGGGCGAGCCAGTAAGAACTAAAAACCGATTTATGCGAAGCAAACCTCCCAAAATATTGAAGATTCTTCTCGGAATAAAACCCAGGTACAGATATCATGAAACACCTACAAAACACACATATAAAATCTCGTCGCTACGTTGTCTGTCTGGGCCGGGACGGCGAGGCTGGCCAGCTCGTGCGTTCTGGTGCCGCGGATGACGTGGCGGCGACATGGTGGAGATGCTGGGATCCGAGAAGGAAAATCAATAACAATATAATATAAAAAAAATTAATTGATTAAAATAAAATTCAGTTCTTACTGGTGCTGCCATCTGTGAAACTATCGTATCAAAGGTTGAAGAAGCTATGCTAAAAAGTTGAAGTTGAAAAGGTTTTGATACACGTTTCGCTGATATTTACTCTAATAAAATTAAATATTTCTCAATCTTCAGATTAACTATCATAAGTAAATAAATAAGTATAAACAAATAACGCCATCTAGGATGGAACGCAAACGTTACTGGTAATTTAGTTAATGATGTTTATTGTCATTGTTTTGTGAAATAAATTAAATGATGATGTTTTTTATTCATTTTATGACTTATCTCAGGGATTCGATCATTTGTATACATTAATTTGCAAACATTAATAAAAGAGGTTTATTATAAAATGAGTGCTGGCAGTTGAGATTTATACCTGCAGTACAGAACCGGAAACAAAAATAATTATGACATTGGCAAAACTGTTTGCAGTTTTGTGCTCTATGACTGGTCTCTGACTTTTGTTGCGAAATTCAATTTCAATTTTATTGTTTTGAAAAAGTTTAATAGTATTTGTGTTTGTGAGAACAAAATAACTACGGCCTTGATTTAGCCCACGTCGGGAATAAAATAAGTGTGCCTAGATGAACAAAAAGGTCAGTACCATTTAGATGTGTGTTGATGTGTTGACTAAAAATTTTTCTAATTTATATTCACAGCTCTTAAGGTCTATGTGAAATTGTATTTATTCCCTGATATACCTAGTGATTACATGTAAATCTTTTTCTCTCTCGGCGGTATAGCGTGATATTATCAGAAAACTATCTAAACTGTTCGTCCAATATAATTTGGTCAGTCATATAAACAAATGAATATCGGTAGGTATAGCGTCCTACGAAAAACAAATCAATCTGCCTAGCCTTTTCCCAACTATGTTGTGGTCGGGTTCCTGTCTAACCGGATGCAGTTGAATACCAGTATTCTAAATGGAGCGACTGCCTATCTGACCTCCACAACCCCGTAATTAGGTAATGCGATACCCTTTGGTAAGACCAGACTTTCGGGCTTCTGACGTGCTTTCCAAGGCTCGGTATGTGAAGATGGTCACCCTACGTGATAAAAACCTGTACACTTATCCTTTCAACAGAATCAATATTGTTAGTCATTGGAGGCAGCTAATTAAGTCAGGTTACAACTGAAAACAATATCTGAAGCCATCAATATGGAGGAAGCCATGCTCCTCATTCTTCGCGGTTTGCGTGATAAAATAAAAACTCTGTCCGAATGTGCTCGAAATACAACTAACAAACTCACTAATCAAATAAATGACTTAACCTTGCATGAAGGAAGAGTAGTATCCTCTAAACTTCATACTTGTCTCCAACGATTGGAGAGGGAACTTAACAATTATTTTCGACTCGTTAACGAACCGCAAGTGGACGAGATTTCTAACATCTCTGCAATACAGCTAGAAGCTGAAGAAAACTGCTGCGAACTTAAAGTGAAAATTGAAGAATGTGAAAATTCAACGACAAATTGTAATAAGAACGAAGAACGTTTCTTATCAGGAAAACTACCAAAATTAGAGTTACCACAGTTTGAAGGTTGCGTTCTTGAATGGTACCAATTTTGGGACCAATTTAGTTCCAATATTCACAATCGGAATTTGCCAGACGTTGACAAGTTATTATATCTAAAAAATTCTTTAAAAGGGGAAGCCAAGGGAGTGATAGACGGGTTAGAGATTACAAATAAAAATTATTCAATTGCCATCCAATCTTTGAAAGATAGATACGGGAAACAAACTCAAGTGGTTGATGCACACTATTCCTCACTCTACAAAATAAATCCAGCAAATAAAACCATATCAGATTGTCGAAGAGTTTTAACTGAAATTGAAAAGCATTTAAGAGTTTTGGATTCGATAGGTGAAAATATCAACCATAACCACTTGAGGTTTATGGTAATGGAAAAATTTCCAGAAGATATAATATATGAAATGAAATTGAAAATAAAACAAGAATCGATCGAAGAGATAAGAAAATATTTGGAAATTATCATTTCAGCACGTGAAGATGCAAATAGACTAACGCAGGAGAAAAATCTAAATGAGAAAGAATATTACACAGTAAAGACACTTCACTCCACTGGCAATAGTGATCACACAAATCTAAACAGAAAAGGGTACCAAAGGAGACAAGAGAACACTGACTACGAAATCAACAAGGAAAAAACTCGATACCGCACGACACAGAATAAGCGATATACTTCCCAGAAGAACCATGGGATCAAACAAAAATACACAAGTTATCCTGGAAAAAACCAGGAAAAAGAAGGGCCACCTAGGAAGAAATCTAAATTTCAGTGTATTTTCTGTAAAGAGTCGCACTATAGTGATGAATGTACTAAATTCAAGGAAATAAAAGAAAGAAAATCCCTATTAAAGAACAGATGCTACGGTTGCCTTGGAACAGGACATTCTTATGCAGAATGTAGAAATAAAAGGGAATGCTTTCATTGCCAGAAAATAGGTCATAATCGTGCTTTATGCCCTGTTAAATTCTCAACTGAAAACAAGGATAATAATTAATTAATAATTCATTAAAATTAAAATTCAATAATTATTCTTTTTAATTTTATATAATTGACTAAGGTTGTTTTGTTTTATGTGAATGTCGTGTGCACCTGTAACTGTTATCTGCATAGAACCCATACCAGTTAATTTTTTAATGTATATACATTGTATACCTACATAACCGATTCTCCAAGCGAAGATAGAGAAGATGAGGCTGTAAAAAAGTTCAATGAAACTAGTGAATGTATAGATAACAGGTACTCCGTATCCTGGCCCGGGGGGCCTTACTATGATGTGAACAAATATCATGGATCCATTGAGAAAAAGGATGGTGCTATAGGTCGTATATAGCTCCGTCTCTCTCTCTCACACCGTTCGTGGCCAGGAGAGTTGAAGAAATTAAAAATAATAAAAACCTAATAATACAACATGTTCCATCAGATCTAAATCCAGCGGACGTTGCCACAAGACCATTCAGCTCTAAAGAAGATAGAGTAAGATGGCTGACTGGTCCCCAATTTATATTACAACATCCAGATTTCTGCCCGTCAGGAATCACAGAAATTTCTTCTCTTTGTGCGGGGGAGGGTCTCCCGAAAGAGTCACAAGAATATACAATAGATACAGAAAATACACTTGATGTGGAAAACCAAGATATAGATAGTACAAGTAACCAAACTAAAATTAATGTGGACCTAAGTGAAGAAAAGGATGACAAAATTAAGCAGCTTGAGAAGCTATAAGCCGAACACTTTCCAAGATAATTAGAAGGGAAAGAAACAAGCATAAAAAATAATCTTGTACTATTTCTGGACGTCTAAAGAGTTTTACGTTGCAAAGGACGTTTAAAGAACATGGATTGGTCGGATGACCAACGTTATCCAATACTTATTCCAAAGGATTGTGATTACACTAACAAGATTATCACTCAGACTCACATCGACAATCATCATGTAGGTGTTAACCATACACTCGCTATAATTCGTCAAACCTTTTGGATTCCACATGGAAAACGCCAAGTCCAGAAAGTTATAAGGATATGTCCTAGATGTGAGAAACACGGAGGGGGACCGTTCAAGCTACCACCAACCCCTGCGTTACACACTGAAAGAGTGAATTACACGTCACCATTCACATTTACAGGCCTGGATTACATGGGCCCTGTATTAGTTAAACATAAAAATGAAACAAGTAAACGTTGGATAGCACTTTTCACTTGCCTAGCAGTCAGGGCGGTGCATTTAGAGGTAGGAAGAACATTAGAGAAGCACATGCTGACGGACAGTCAATTGGTTACATTAGTAAAAGAAATTGAAGCAACTGTCAATACAAGACCATTAACTTGTGTTGATTCTGAATTGGTACATATTTTAAAACCTTCTGATTTCTTAACTATGGGAAAATGCATAATGATGGAAAGTTCAACCGAAGACTTTTTAGTACAAGGCACTACGACGAAATCCGACCTTATCAAGGCTTGGAAAAGAGGTTTAGTTATACTTAATGAATTTAAGGATATGTTCACAAATCGATATTTACTAAGTCTGAGTGAACGATATAGACATTCTGTCAAAGAACCTAGAATCAGGGCAAAATTAATCCCAAAGGTAGGACAAATCGTGCAGATAAATTGAGATAGTAAAAATCGAGACGAATGGAAAGTTGGAAAAATTACTTCATTGGTCAAAAGTTCTGACGGACTTAGCAGAGTTGCGAAGGTCGAAGTTGGAAGTAAGGAGTTTGTAAGATCTTTAACTCATTTATATCCATTGGAAATGGAGGACAATGAAGAAATAGAATACGACGAGAACGCATTAGAAAGACAAAGTGAGGTACCACAGAATATAACTGTACACGAATTTATACCAATGGAAGTGGAAGTCATAAATACAAAAGACATATCAGATAGTTTAGAAAAGGAGAAAGAAAATAGAGAGTCGATAATCATACCAGCGGAAAACTGTATGTTGGAAGACTTTGATAATGTATCAGAGAGCATGGACAGAGAAAAAATATTGAGTCAGAAAGAGAATGAACCTGAAAAGTCAGTTCAGATAAAAAACGAGGTTAAACAAAGAAGAGGTGCGGCCACCAGAGCTCTGGAGAAAATTGGACGCGTAACTTAGTAACCCTGCTCTAAGTCTATTCGGGCGGGAGTGTCGCGACGTGTAGGTCGCGAAGTAAAAAGGTAAACAAGTCAAATTATATTAGTAGGGCGAAACGTGTAACAAACGTGTCATAATAGCATAAGGTGATGCTGGCTGGTAGCACCGAACACCGAACTCATAGAGAGATCACCATAGACAAAGCGCAATGGCGCGTCTGTCAGTACATTTGAATACACCAAATTGTAACATAATTTAATTCAATATCTAGTGCAAAGTAAAAGTGATTTGTGTTTGATGGAGCGGCAGCTCATCTGAGAGAAATATAAGCTAAGTGGTAGCACTAGAGAATAGTGTAGTGGTTCCCAGCCTAAATGCTTAGATTCTAGATTTCCTATAGAGGAGCAAATTAGTACGCATTAATAAGATGTTTCTGATGCTCTTAGAAGTCGGTTACATTAAGAGGTATTTCGATACGGCAATGCGAAAACCTCGTGAGAGTTGGACAGGCGGAAGGCCATGATTAGTCCGTTTTAAGTGGGGAGAGAGTCGGTGCTGTAATACGAAGTCTCCCCAAGACAATTGTTGTATGTACTAAGAGAGGGTATTATGTACATACAACTCAGGTATACCTAATAAAAGACGTGAAGACGTAAAGTTCTGTGTTGAACATAGCTAAAGCAAGAAGTTAATTGGCAGACGTGCGGTTGCTTCTTTAATACCCGACAACTACGATGCGTCGTAGAGCATGTAACCGAATTAGTCATAGGCAGATGTGTGTGTGTAACACTTCTGTGCTATGACTTCAAACCTAAGACACCAGAAACGTTAATGTATGTATATCATGTATAGAACGGTGGGAATCAATTTAATTTAAACTACAGATGGCGAGCTGAACCATGGGGCGAGCCAGTAAGAACTAAAAACCGATTTATGCGAAGCAAACCTCCCAAAATATTGAAGATTCTTCTCGGAATAAAACCCAGGTACAGATATCATGAAACACCTACAAAACACACATATAAAATCTCGTCGCTACGTTGTCTGTCTGGGCCGGGACGGCGAGGCTGGCCAGCTCGTGCGTTCTGGTGCCGCGGATGACGTGGCGGCGACACGAACTGACCGTCTCCGTTGTCGGTCAGAAACACTGTCCGGAGAGTATGTATATCTTTACACAGGGTCAGCCTACCCCTTTATTGTCATCTTTGGAGTCAACAAAGTGGTCACTTGGTCAGCAACCATGGACCTGCCCTATATATAATGTACTCTGTGGACCAACCGGACCAACAGTATGTGTGGTACTGGCAAAGAGGCAACGAACTAACGCACAGATTAAGTAGTATTCAGATGGTGAACTCCCATAGAACAAAACTCGCTATACGAATCTGCAAGCTAGAAAGTGAACTTTTAATTTTATCACACATTATTTTGAAACTCGTAGTGTTATGAAACAGAGTCTTTTTGCTAGGGTTGGTAATGGTTTGAATACTAGCCTTTTGAGCCGCTTATCCGACCCACCCACACGCCCACGAGTATTAGAATTGGAAATTGTAATGAATAAAATGCATTTGACTTCATAAATTTACTTTTATTTAGTTTTGAAACAAGTAGTTGACAACCAAGTAAGTAATACATAAATTGAGTAGGATTTCACTGATTTTAAATTACTTCCACGATTTTACAAATTCACAATACAGTTTAATAGATCTTGGCATAATTTGCTGACAGACTTTGTTCGATTAAAACAACAGGCCTTGTTCAGACTACTTCTTCTTCTTCAGACTTCTGTTCTTGAGTTTATTAACTTCAGGAATTACTGCATCATCTGTAAAAGTGAAGACAATTACAGCAAATGTTATGAAAACGAGTCTTAGCAGATTGCAGAACCAGAAATATCTGCATAGTGCTACATGGAGTCGCTCACTGCGGATTCCGTACTCAGCACAATTATTACAGTTCTCACTATCTTTATTATTTGTTTAATTTTTAAAAAACAGCTAGCACTATATAGCCGGATCAATACAAATACAAATACTTTTTATTTGTTGAACATAGGTGGGTAGGTACAGATGTTGTAATTATAAAAGAATGCTATGTCTAACCGTCCAATACCCTTGGATTTGTTTTATCGCCATGACTGAGGCAACAAACATCGGTAGTGTAAAGAAATATCTGTATAAAGTGGAAACAATATCAATATTTGCTGCAACGCTACTGGTCAACGATAATTAAAATAAGCAAATCTTTTACCGTTAGTGATTTGGTTTTCTGAGGCTTCCTTTCCACAGCCCGAAGTGGTGGTATCACAAGGTTTGAGTTTTCAATACAAGCAGCAGAATGAATTCCTGGAAATGAAAATTAGTTCATTAATTCAATTGTTATGACTGTGGTTTTCTTATAAGTAATTAATTTTTAAAGTAGCTAAGGCGCGGTTACACATCAAATCAAAATTTCTTTATTCGGACAACAAAAATCCTTACTGTTAGTAGCTATGTGTAATAGTAAGTGTCAGTGATTAATAAACATGCAATAAATGATTGTTGAATAATACACTTTAGTCAATGACAAAAAATACTGATATTCAGCTGCATCCGGTTACACTGGAAGCAGACCCCAACATAGTTGGAAAAAGGCTAGGCAGATTGATTGATTGAGTCAATGATAAAAATATTATCGTGATAAATAAGTTCTTACCTGTGTTTTGGTCAGGGTGCATCTTCTATGCTACTGCTAATTTTGTCACATTAAAACAACGTGGGATAGACGCCAACACACAGACCAGGCCTCACATGTCTTTAGGCGATAAACTTCTTCACAAAATGTTTAAGACACCGTTACATTCTTGCATGTTTTTATGGTTGAATAAGTCTTGGGCAAAGTAATTATATTGACGTTAATTCGTCATCTACCACAATTCACAACATAGCACTTGTGCGACATACTGCAAGTTGTTATTAAAATTACACTATTACTGGAGACAATTTGAGAGGATAGAGTAAGTAAATCAAACTGTAAAGTATCAGAAAAATCTGAATTGTAAACAATAATGGCGTCACTGGCGTTTAGACAACCACAGACTATGATAGACTTACAACAAACAAATATGGCGTCGATTGTTTAGGCGACAAAGAGGAAAGGGTCGAGGGGCGGTTGTCATTTTGAAGAAAGCACCATAGACAAAATAAGTCTATTACGGCCAGGATATTTTGTTCTAAGTTCACCAGCCGTGAACTAACGAAACGGCAAAACATAAATTATTCCACGCACTTCTCGTCTATGTCATTTCCTCAGTGTCTGTCACAGAGTACTTTTTTATCATTGACTTTAGAATACTTTACTTTTTTAGAATTCTAAGTCAATGTTTTTTATATATAGGTAGTCTGTAAACTCTTTGGTCATGGCATGACATATTTTCATACAAACGTCATCGTCAAATCAAATATCAAAATATATTGTGTCGTGTTCGTGTTCGGTATTGTCACAAACACGTCACAAATCATAAATTGTGACTGCAGTGTTCATAAAAAACGGTTTAATAGTTAGTTATTATTTCATGTGTGTGTTGTTCAGTACACTATTATTAATGAGAAAAGGTGATTCAGTCTTAGTGAACTTGTACTATGTCGACTTTCTCGGGTTTTAGTGAAGAGGAATTGAAACGAATAAAATCCGGTGAAACTGGCTCAAACAGCGGTAAATATATCCTATCCGTAACTAATTTTAGCGAATAGTTTATACCATAGGCTTATACCATGACTACGAATGCACAGTTAATTATTCAAGGCTATATCTATGGGTTGAACTACCTATCTTGTTTTTTCTTCAATTTGTTTATGCTGTAAAAATTGAGTTGTACTTAGATACAAATAGATTCACAAAGGAAAGGCACCGGGTGGCGTGGAATAACTAGGTACTTACTCAGTATTTAGACTAAACTGTTGAAGAAAAGGTTTTGATATCATATGATCAGATCACAGGTGTAAGTACTGTTACTTATTTGTAATTGTACTGTTACATGTTTTTAACTATGATCATGTCATCTCACATTATGATGCAATTAAAATATCTTCTATGTTTAGAACCAAACTAAAGCAAAAAATCGTAGCAATCTCCAAAACCAATAATTGTCGATGTTAAGGTTTTATTCAAGGATTCATAAAAAGAAAACTGTCTGTTCAACCAGTATTTATATTAAAATCAAATGTGAATGTGAGTCAATCATCTGATGCATGATCTAATCATCAAGGTTGTTCAGTGGTAGAACCTATGTACTTATTGTATAATAATTTAGTAGAGTTTGTTACAAGAAATGGCAATTAAAAAGCATGTTTTTTAATCAGAATATTATTAATTAGTACCTCTATTATTCTATTTTGAAGTAGGTGCTAGATTGTTAAGGTGAGCATAATAATTTACACAGAGAATAACATTTATTTATTTATTCTTTTCACACAAAACAATACATCCAGAAGAGTAAAAAGGTTGTGCTTATTTCATTAGAGAGAGAAAAAATATATTGAAGAATAGTTACAAATCAATATCAATAATTCAAATTCAAATCTTTATTAACACATGTGTTTACAAGGTCTTAATAATAAAGATAAAGTTCCCATGGACCCTGTCGGGCACAAAATTTAATAAAATAAAATATGAGTAGTAGCATGATTCATACTTATATCACTTCCGCAACAATTACATATTTTTTCTGTTACAGCCCCTCAAATAAATGCAGCGAATGTGAAGAAACTGGACAAAATTGGCTTCAAGCCGAAGAGAGCCACCAACCAATACAAACTGCCAATATTACAGAACTCTGATGATGCTATAGACAACATAGAATTTGATAAATGTAAACTTAGCTTAAGGTCACCAACAACACCAGTACGAGACATGACTGCAGTAAATAATAAAGAAAATCTTGATAAAAACGATAATGTTAACACAGGAGTTTATGAAGAAAACAGTATAGAAACAGAAATTATTAATAACAATAAAATTGATACAGAAAATACATATAAAAGTTATAAAGACACAGATACACCAGTTCTCTATAGGAAGAACAGTATCAATGAAGCACCGGACGTTGTTAGGGGTGTTGATAACTATTCAGAGGATGAGCTGGAGAATCATAGGGTGAAGTTACAAGAATTGCAGCTGCGGCAGAAACTGATGGAAGAACAGAATAAGAGGAGGAAGGAGATGCTTGCAAAGGCACTGGCGGATAGGTATGATTTTTTTATTGTTTTAAATTATTAGTTTGTGAGCTTTTGAAACAAAATAATCATACTGTCCTACTACTAATATTATGAATGTGAAAAATCGGATTGATGCACACGGATAATTTATAACCTGGATTAACACAGTATTCTTGTTATCCCGGTAGTATGTTCCCGTGGGATAATATCTGATCCGCGCACGAAGCCGCGAGCAAAAGTTTGTACTTTTTATAGAAGCAACACTGCCACACCACATAGTGTTGAAAATAGCGCCATTGGGCTGTAGCTTCGGGGCGTATAAAACGCGGAGTCTCGCTGCTACATGAAGTATTATTGCTTTTTCTGTTTCTGAAGGCTAATAACTTGCTTTTTGGGATTTGAGAGGTACTTACTTATAAACAATTTAAGAAAGCTTTTCACTATCAAAAGTGGATGTTTTTATCCATCGCAAAACAGCCATCACAATGGCTATAATTTGCAAAAAACCAAATACACTACTTATGTAAAACATTAATTGCACAGCACTTGTTTGCTAAAGAATTTAGAACCTTGTGCCAGTTCCTAAAAATATATTGCAACGCATATTCATGTCTTTATTTGCATTCCATAATGTATAAAGGTGTTACAATGGCTTAAGGGCACGCTAGTCGCTCATTCTTCCATACATACGTACAGTAGTACCCAAGTAATATGGCTTATGGATGTACCTGCGCAGAAGATGAATTTTCAAAGCGCGGGAAATGCTATTGACCAATCGACACGCTCCACGCTTTTTCCTGTACCGCTATTTGTCGGTAGCTGCCGCCATGTTAGCGCGCGCCGCTTGACAGCCGCCATATTTGCGAGTGAGATGGAACTAACAGCTGCAGTGTATTATGAACCTTATAGTAGTGATCTAAAGTTGATTGTAAGTATTCTCGTTAATCTTCGGGGCCATACTTTCTTTTCTGTGCGAACGAAGATTCACGACGCGCCTTATACTGTAGTACGGTGATTAGGTGCTCGACTGCGCGGTCGGGCGGTGAACGTGTGTTAGGCATCGACGGATTTATTAGAGGCCACTGCGCCGTATTATCATTATGCTCTTTGCCAATGCGACATGAGATCCGCTTCACCGCCTACCGCGGCGGTGCCGGGTGCCGTGTGCTAATCGCCTTAATCGTCTGTTTGACGGTGTACGTTCAAAAATAAAAATTATTTCAATTTGTCTCGTCATTATGGAAGCAGAATCGGAAAAAAAATATTAGTTCGGAAGTTATGAGCCTCGAAACTTCCATATTTCAACACTAATTATAACTCATCTTTGATCGTAAATAAATAGCTCCCGGAGTATGAAAATGGCAAAATTGTTATCGTACATGGATCTTTATTTAGATTATACCGGGTGCGGCGATTGAACTGTCCGTATGTGAAAATAAAATGTTTCTGTTGATTTCCAATATTTATTTATACACTATTGCCATGTGAAAATAGAAAGTTCAAAGTTTTATTATGACTTATTCCGAAGAATTTTTTTTTTTTTTTTTTATTTATTTAACGTTTACACAAAAGAATACAGAATTAGACATACAAATAGCAACCAAAAACCACTAAGGTTTAAACTTGTGCTATCATGCTTGTGCTATCTCAATATCGAACTGTATAATGATGCATTTCGTTATTGATATCGATACAATTGCTACTTAACATATTTAGGTCTTTTTATTAGTTACAATCATTCCTACATAATACTTAAGTAATATTGCTTAAGTTTACATTTGATATTTTTATCTGTAATACATTTGTTTATTTCTGAGGGTAGACTATTAATAAGTCTCGGTACAATATAGCCGGTAGTGCGTTCGCCATACATATTGTTGGCGCGCTGTGTACGAAGCCT